>JAQPPZ010001739.1:4800000-6052001 GCA_028583015.1 Wollemia nobilis | reverse complement strand
CCCTTGGCACCATTACCATTTCTCGTACCTCAAGCAGCCCTAAGTGTGGACCAGGTCAAAGAATTACAAGATTTACGTGCATATGTGAAAATGATTACAAATGAGATGATCATCGTTAGGAGGAGGCAAAATGATCAAAGCTATCAACCAAGGAGATTTCCTCCACCAATCACTAGGGAGCAAGTTTCCCCAACCGGTAGGGCTCCTGAGAGGAACTCAGTGATGTTGGAAAGTGAAGAAGTTGGTTCATCTGGAAGAACTTATTAGTGCTCCACCTGCAATGATCTGCACAGTGAGGAAACCTGCATGGTTCATCTAAACTATGTGTAGACACTTAATAGAAAACTCTATTGGAGGACAGGTAAATATGATAAGAGAAAATGATCGTAATTTCATGATTCCCCCTATCGAGCAGGTCTCCATTCTCACAAGGATAGGAAAGAAGCCAATCAAATTTGATCCGGTTTAGATGGAGTCATTCAAGGTACCTACAAATTTCAAAATGTCAAGCGATGAAGCGCCACCACTAGAAAATGAGTATGTTCAGGTATCAAAGCCAGCAGATTATGTCCGACTAAAAGACTACCTACCTCCAAGAGCAAAAGCAATAATCCCTTAATCACAGGCTTCAATCTTCCAAACCCAAATCAAAGTGAAGGACCAGGTGAAATAAAAATATGGATACCCCTCGCTGACCAAGAACCAAAGGGTAAAATCGATGGAGCAGTACCGAACTTAGTATGAAGCTGCTAAGGAGGGAGGTGAGTCTGGTGCCGAATAATAAGCCTCCAAAAAGGGTAAACCTATTTGATGTGCTTCAGCTGCCTAGTCAAGTCGACCTATTGTAGGAATCCCTCAAGTCCATCAAGGGCAAGGGCGGGCCAACTCAGACCATCTTGACACAACCGCTGACTACCTCCCCCATTGAGAAGAACAAGCCATTGTCATTTTATCTGTCCCGAAGGGTGGGTCGTGCATAATTGCATGGTTGATTTTGGCACTACCACCACTGTAATGCCCAAGGCAATATGCAAAATTATGGGTATGGAGTACACCAAGAGCAGTTCTGAGGTGCTTCGACTGGATGGAACTCTGGTTAAGAAAGTGGGAGTCATCAAGGACATCTTGATCGTGTTGCACAAGATGTCGTAGATCACCATAATTCAAGTTGTGGTAGTAGACTTAGAGCCCTATTTTAGCATGTGCTTATCAAGGGAATTCACTACCAATATTGGAGGTTATCTGTCTCTCAATTATTCGCACCTAGAGATCCCCTTCAGAGGAAGGAGGATCAATTTTTTTAATGAAAACCCCTCTAGCTTTCACATTGAAAGGATCCAGGATGTAGAAAAACCAATGAATTCAGTCAACATCGTTGATGAAGTAAAAGAAGAAGAAAAGGTAGAGTTGATGGAGGAAACTCTTTATGAGCTCCACATAGAAGATGAGTTCTCTATGCATGATTTTAATGCTATGATAGAATCAGACATTGGGTTTTACACGATTACCAAGCTTGAAAAGGCTAAGGTACCAAGTGACGAAGACCCCATGGACGATCAACTATGGAAGCTCTTCTTCGATGGTTCTCGATACAAGAATGGCACTAGAGCAAGAATTTTCCTTGTCTCTCCATATGAAAATCAGAATATTTACTCGTACAGGTTCGTATGGAGCTGTACAAACAATGTCATCGAGTATGAAACCTTGTGTTTGGGGTTACAAAATGCAAAGAAACTCATAATAAAGTAGTTTTATATCTTCTATGATTTAGAGTTGATATCTAACCAGGTGACTAACAAGTGTGTTGCGAAGCAACACTATCTAAGAGCATATTGTAATAAGGTATGGGACCTACTAGAGTCTTTCTCGGCTCTGAATATTAGATCCATTTTGTGGGAGTAAAACAAGCACGCAGATGTCCTGACATCTATTGGAGCTAGATGCTCCTCCACCAGGAAAGTAATGCAAAATTTGAAGGCAGTGAGGGTAATTTACAGGCCTTAGGTGCCTAACAAAGACATCCATTGGCAAGTTTTTTATAATGACGAGCAAATCATCATTTTTTTATAGATGAAGCAGACAACATCGAAGATAAAACCCTCGATAATGAAGAACATGAGGGATTAATTCAGTTGAAGAACAACCATGTCCTCAAGGGTTTAATCACCCTTGAAAACTTGTTTGATCAGGACGATAAGTCCCTCACCCATAAGATAAAGGTGGATGCAAGAGAATATGTGGAGTTGGAACTAGAATCAGGCAAAACCATCAAGGTGGGAACTGAATGCACTCCACTAGAAATCAAGCAAATCAAAACCCTCTGCAAATAATACCCAGACATCATCGTCTAGAGATACCGATACTTAAAGGGGTATGAAAAGTATGTCTTCTAGCACACCATTGAACTGTAGGAGAGGATCAAACCTATTCGGCAGAAGCAAAGGTCTATCAACCTAAAAATAGAAATTTTAATGAATGTTGAACTTTTAAAAATGCTAGAGGCTAAAATCATCTATCCAATCAAGCACTCTTCCTAGGTGGCCAACCTAGTCTCGATACGTAAGAAGAACGGAGACATCCACTTCTGTGTTGACTTTTAAAATATTAACCAAACATCATTGAAGGATCACTACGCGATGCCCTAGATCGACCAGATTCTCCATGTAGTGGCAAGAGTGTAGAGATATTCTCTACTAGATGGCTTATTTGGGTACAACCAAATATAAGTGAAATATGAAGACCCGTTCAAACAACTTTCACCACCAAGTGGGGGACCTTCGCCTACCAGTGCATGTCGTTTTGCTTCTCTAATGCCGATGCGACTTCCCAAAGATTTATGGACTTAGACTTTGGTGAGTTACTCAATCACATCATCATGATTTATCTTGAATATATGATTGTTTTCTCCAACAAAAGGGAGGAACATGGCCTACATTTGTGCTAAGTGTTTGAAAAATATCGAGAACTCAAAATTTCCATCAACCTAAAAAAATTCATTTTCACGATTAAAGAAGGCAAGCTTCTAGGCCACGTGATATTAGAGAAGGGACTAGCCATATATCCTTCTAGGGCAGAACCCTCCTCAAGTTACCTCTACCAGCGAGTAAGAAAGGCCTCCAATCCTTATTTGGGTAAATTAATTTTTTTCAGAATTTTATTTCCGACTTTTTCTAGGTAGTTAATTCGATGACGGAGATCCTTAAGACATATGCCAAGTTCTAGTGGACTTAGGAGAGAAGGTGTGCATTCAAATATATAAAAGATATAATCGCCTAGGCCCCCATTCTTGTGAACCCCGACTACTCCAAGAATTTTATCCTTTACATTGTCGGAGAGCTAGATATCTACGCGATTATCCTTAGTGGAGTACTTCATATACTTGATGTTGCAATTATCTAAGATGAAGACTTAGTGGAGTACTTCTATACTTGATGTTGTCCTTATGACTTCATCACTTCATAGAGGAGGAGGTTCAGGTTGTAGGCCTACAAATACGTATTGTTACCCAAAAGATTGTTTCATCGAAACATAGATGGTGTCCTCTTGAGATGTGTCAAGGGGATAGAAAAATAAAAAATCTTGGAAGAGTTCCATTATGAAATCTCTGCAGGCCATTTTTAAATAAGGCCTATGGCCTTGAAAATAATAAAAATGGGCTATTTATTGGCCTACCATTTTTTTTTATACATTCAAAGTTAGCTGAAAGTGTGATAAATATCAAAGGTACATCGATCGTACCAAGAACACTTCTCTACCCCTGCACCCTATTTAGGTCGAGGCTCCATTTCAGCAATGGGGATTAGACTTCATTGGGTTAATAGATCCAAATTCATCAGTAGGGCATAAGTATATACTAAAGACCACAAACTACTTTACCCGGTGGGCAGAAGTAGTACCCACCAAGCAGGATAACCAGGACATGGTCATCGCCTTTTTAGGACTGATAACTCACTTTGGGATCTCGAATGTGATAGTAACAAAAAATAGCACTCATTTCATACGAGCCAAAATATGTGCATTCGCCAGTAAGTATAGTATTTACCTAAAAAATTCATCTAATTATTACCCATAGGGCAAAGGTTTGGCAAAGTCTACAATTAAAAACTTACTCTGAATCCTGAAGAGAACATTGGAAGACAACAAGCGAAGTTGGCATCTGCTTCTGGACTATACGTTATGGGATAACCAAATTTCTATCAAGAAATCAATCAAAATGTCCCCATATTCCCTGGTGTACGGGAATGAAGTAGTGCTCCCCATGCACATTGAATTGCCTACGTTGCAGTCTCTCTGATCATTGGACGACGGAGACGAAGAGTTTGACCTGATCAGTGTTAGGATAGCCCAACTGTTGCAGTTGGAAGAGGAAAGAGAAAAATCCTATGAGGCTTTAATGAAGCATGTTGTTACCACAAAAACTTGGTTTGATAAAAAGACCTCCGATCGGACCTTTCAGGTTGGCAATTTGGTGCTAAAATAGAATGAGAAAAAGTCCAAGCCTAGAAATCATGATAAATTTAATGCATTTTGGGAGGGTCTATTTAGGAATTTCTCAAGTCCATCCAGTGAACTCCTTTACCCTACAAGATCTGAATGGGTTTACTCTTCCGTTAACAATTAATGGCCTTCATTTGAAGGCATACTACCAGTGAGAGGTAGTATGAAAGGTTTTATCAGGTTGTATATATTTTTATTTTCTTTATTCGCTTATGCATATTTGCTTTTCTGGAGTATAAGACTCCTCATCCCATTCGTGCTATCAATAGTACAATTTCTGGCCAAATACCTAATTGGAAAAGGAATGGTGGTGAAGATCCTAGGTAAGTATTATGTTTTAGTTTAGTCTGCACACTTTTTAGTGCACCTAAGAAAAAGAGGATAGTGGCTTGTTGTTGGCAATTTTGGGTTTGAGATCCTAGCTCCTTGTCTATGAGTTGTCATTGATGTCAAAAGGAAATGGCATTAATGTTAAGAGGATGTGTTGGCTTCAAAGGTGAAAAATTCCAAGAGAATATTTTTAAGAGAATCCGGAGAGATTCCATTGGATAAGGTTTTTGGATAGGGTTTTTATTAAAACCAAGTTAAATGGTTTTTATTAAAACCAATGGAGGTTCTCTTTATTATTTAATTATTATTTAAAACCCTTCAAGGTTTTAATTAATTAATTATTTAATTAATTAAGGGATAAATTATTTTTAATTTATTAAAAATATTTAAAGGTTTTTAAACCTTTTTTATTCTTAATTTATTTAAATTAATTAAGGGTTTTTACACCCTTTAGAAAGCAATTTCGATTAAATTCGAAATTACGTTTCTCTGCTACCGACGTGTTCTAAAGTCCACGATTGGACTATAAATATGGGAAGGATCCTAAGGTTTAACTCCTCTTGAGAATTTCGAATGCAATATTTTTTTGCTGCGATCGATGCTTTGTTGATGCTGCGGAAGAAGAGAGCTCGCGTTTGAAAAACTTACGAAGTGCTTGTTCGTTGAAGTGGTAGGAAGTCTGTCTTAGACTTCGTTAGCCCCTTGTGGGCTAGTGGCAGCATAGACTACGTTTGGGCTTTGCATAGGCGGAGGTTTGTGTTTCGATTCCCACGGAGGGAGCTGTGCATGGATTAAGTCACGTTTTTGTTAAAACGTATTTTGTGCCACATTTTTCGGATTCGTCAAAGGCAGCCATTTCACGATTTTCGGATTCATCAAGGGTAGCCATTCCGTGATTTTTAGATTCTTCAAGGGCAGCCATTCTAATGTGTGATTAATTTCTTGATATAATTTTTGGCATTGTTTAGCATTGTTTAAAAGACAGGAGAAATAAGGGGATATTTCTTTGGTTGTATTTTTGAGATTAGTCTTTTGCTATGCTAAAGTTTAAAATGGAGATATAAGGTGTAAGTTTTGGTTGTTGTGTTTTTGACTTCTTTGGTGGTTGTTTTCAAAAGAAGAGAAGCTAAAAGGTGTATTAAGGAAAGTTTTTATATGCTCATTTATCTTGGTTCTAACCCTAACTTGGTTGGAAGTTTGAGGGTTGTGTGTGGTGACAGATTTAAGGGTCAAGTTTCTTCTACTCCAATAAGGTATGGGCACATTCTTCTTATGAGTATGATTGGTGTATGTTTTCTGAAATAAGGTTGGAGTGAAAAGGTTTTCAACTAGGTTTTCTTTGATTGGGTGTAAATCCTATTTTCTGGTTTGTTGAAGACTACTTATGCATTGTTATCCTTAAGGAGAGTCTTTGATGAATGCATAATTTTTGGTTTGAGATACTAGAAGCTTTGTGCACTAGGGTTTGTGAGTCAAGCTACTTGCATTGAGTTGGTGGAACCCTTGGTTGGCTGTTTTGAGTTTGATGGTTGAGTTGCTTCCATAGAGGTTGTTTGATCAAGTTATTGCTTTACTTGATTCATGATATTGGGCTTACTCCATTGAGTTGATTTGAGCAAGTTATTCTTTGCATTTGGTGATATTGTGTTGGTGGTTGTTTTCTTCAAATATCTTTGGAGGGAAAAGGATTTCTACTTGTTTCCTTTTCTTGTGATGATTGTTTGAATGCTTCAAGGTTAATGTTGAGTTGAATGATATTGGTTAAACCTTGTCTATAAGCATTGTTGTTAAAGCCCTAATTGGTTGAGAAAAGATATTGGTTGTGGAAAGAACATGAGTATCATTGTTATATGAGATATTGCTTGTTTGGCAATTGTTGGATTGTGTTTCATGTTCTTGAGAAAAGCATACCACATCTATCTTATTATTTTGAGATTGTGATTGAGTTGAGATTGAGATTGAGAGTTAAGTATAGAACATATTGAGTCTCTAACAATTCTCTTTATGCTTCTATGAGGTTGATGAATCACATTGGGTATCTAACAATTCTCTTTGTGGGTTCATGCTAAGCAAGTTTTTCTTGGTGATCTTGTGAGCTGTTTTGGACAGGTTCCGTTGGGGACTTGTGAGCAAGTTTTGGACAGGTTTCGTTGGGGACTTGTGAGCAGGTTTTGGACAGGTTCCAGTGGGGACTTGTGAGCAGATTTGGACAGGTCCTAGCAGAGGACTTGTGAGCTGAGATTGAAAGTTCTATCAAAAAACTTGAGGACAAAGGTACATTGGTTCTATTAGAGAACCTAAGGACAAATTTGGTAAGTCTTTGAGAAGGCTTGTGGACAAAGGATTGATTTGTTCAAGAGTTGGACAGATCTGACAGATAGAGGAAGACTTGTACTAGACCGACTGACTATGTTTGGTACAGGTTGTTGAGCTACTATGGACGTGATCATAGAAGGTAGAGGTCTCTTAGGCTAAGCATTGAGGACAAGAGGTCTTTGGTGGAAAGGAGTTCCACGTGCTGGCAAGAGGTAGAGACAGTTGATCTTCTAAGGGATCATATCCAGAGCAGAGGGGAAGGTATCTCCTTTGAGCAGAGGCTCATAAAAATTGTAATTGGGAAGGATTCCCAAAAAGAACTTTGATATAACTTTTAGAGAAAAGTTTTGTGGACGTAGCCCAAGCATTTTGGGTGAACCACATTAAAAATGGGCCTTCAATATGTGATGCTCTTTGTCTTGATTAATGCTGTGTTGATGCCACTGTTATCTAAATTTAAAATTACTAATTGTTTAAGTCTTATACTGTTCACCCCCCCCTCTCAGTATAAGTCCATGTTCTTCACTTGCAAACACCCAAATTCAGAAAAGAGGATAGCAAGATTGCATGGGATGCTCGTTTCGTCATTTATATCATTATCTAGCAGAGTAGTTCAGCACTAAGGAAGGCACCCTTATGAGGGGTTGCTTCACTCTTCTCTAGGCATGAAACCCTCTTTCACCCCAGCTAAGAGTGCAATGCCTTTTCAAATGTAAATTGGGTGAAAGCGCCTTATTTTTTGAAAAGAAATACCATTTCAATTTTTAGGAGGTAAAAGTCAAAGTCAAAGGATGTTGTGCCTCCACTGCATAGTGCAAGTTAGTTTCACCCAAAAGTACAAACACAAAGCCTTTTCGAAGCCTACCAAGGGTGCAACTCCCTTTGAATTTTCAACCCGCACCACCATCTTTGAAAAAAAAAGTTGTATGACCCTAAAGGCATTTCGTTCAGATTTTAGAGCGCAAGGCAGTTACGAAGCAAGAAACAATGCATTACCTGTTGACTTGTCAACACTGGAACTTTGTCCAAAGTTTCAAATGTTGTTTCATCCCTGGGTAGGAGTGCAACTCCATTTCATAGTTCCAAGGAGCGAAAGGTATTTGCACTCTCTCTCATGGTAGAAGCCTAAGCCACGAGTCGTAGTTTATGAGCACCACGTGTCAAAAGGAGATGGGAGGCACTTGGAATGTTATTTTTGGTCTATGGGCATAAAATTCAAAGACAAAAGCTATTTCAAGATTTAGTTGGGTGAAAGGCCCTTGCACCCTCCCTGATGAGAAAAATCTAGAACTAGCGCTCCTCCATTTCAGGCTTTACAAGGGCGAATGGGATTCACACTTAGGTTTTGGAGCGAAAGTTATTTTTGGCTCTTAAGAAATAAATGAAGGCATATTTAAGTAAAAGGCTTTCACTACCCTCAAAGCATCAGGTGCTTTCTCTAGTATTGTAGGCATACAGTACAACGTAAAACTTTGTAATCCTGAGGGTCGTTGGATCATGAAACATATCTCAAGGAAGGTGGCATATCTTATCTCTCGATGAGGATTATAGCCCACACTATTAGTTAGCATTGGGATGTACGCTTCACCACCAGTAATCATACAGAAGATCTTCCACCTTGCTCCTAATCACTCCAAGCATTAACCGCACACCAACACCATTAATACGGTGGGTAAGATGTAGCCCTATAATAAGGCCATCACTGTACCTCAAGCAGACCTAGAGAAATTCTTAAGTAGTTGTGATGTTCATCATTACTAGAGTTCATAGAGTGATTATTACTAGTGAGAGGCAAAGCATTTGACATTAGCAGGTGCGCTGTTATTTTTAGATCAAGAGTTTGAACGATTGATAAGTAAATATGGGCAAGAAAAATGCTAAGCAAAAGAAGGAAAAGGCTTTGAAAAATGTGAAAGTTGAGAAAAAGCAAAAAAAGGAAAAGAAGGAAAAACCATCACCACCTTTGCTTGAAGACAGATTGAGTAAAATCTGGAACTGCGTCCTCACCAAAACAAGCATAGAGAAGCTTTGTGGGAGTTTTGAACTCATGATGACTAAGGTGTCTATCGAGAGAAACCAGATAGTCGCCTACCACTCCTACCTGTACTGGTACATATGCACACCTGTGCACCCTTACCTGAAGCTAATTTGTGCAATCACCAAATTTTACGACCCCAAGACCAGGACAGTCCGAGATGCAAAGGAGAAAAGGTTGTTCTCCATCTCTATTGAAAAGGTTCATGAGGCTTTTGCCTATGGTAAAGGGCCTCCTACTGATTTTACTATCAAAAAACTTAACAACACTTAGTAAAATGAGAGATACACCAACATAGTGCAAATGAGGTAGTTTATGGAAGCTTAGATAACAAAGAATCCTATGCCCAAAATTTTGCCAAAACTCCCCAAATCCCTAAGGAGATTCAAAAATCCTGACCTCTACTCCATGTTCACATGGATCACCAGGCTCTCCACGGATGCCCAAGTGTATAAGTGGTAGGTATCAATTACTGAGCATATATATTATGGAGAGTTTTATTCTCCCAATATCGTGGTGCAGGGAGTAAAGCTTATCTTTTTTTATTGGGCAGACTGGGTGTCATGGTAGCTGCATGTCCAGTTGTGCGGAGTGCGCAGTGGGTAGGGCATGATGTTTTGAAGTTGTTTTCTCATGGTGTGGTACTTCTTCTACCACATGCATAGTTTGTTTGCCTTCATTGCCAAGAACCGCATCAACAAGGAAGGCAGAGCACTCCTCGTTTACTAGTGGACTCAAAGTTTGTCAAGATGCGAGTCGTATTACAACTTCAACAGAGAATTCCTCAGTCTAACCTTGGAAATCATATATGGTGTCTGCGAGTGAGTTCCAATGGGGATGAGAGATAATGTAATATAGGGGCTGCTCGGTGATGTTTTTTAGCTAACGCAAGGTCTTGTTGTGCAAATATTTAGGTTTTGTAGAAAACCTTTCTTGCTATCGTACTACACAATTGGACACCTATTCACCCTTGAAGTTGCCCATTAGCATGACTTTGTTGATGATACGTACGACCACGGACTAAGAAAGCAACACACCTAACCTTGGCCACTCCACCTCAATGACAGTAAGGTATCATTCAATGGGAAAATCACCTTTTTTGTGGTAACATTGTACGAGTTTGATCTGATCGACCTTCCTCAATGGTGGAAGTACGACCCACTAAATATTTTCAAAGATAATATTGGGGCAAAGATCTTTCACTACTGTCCATGCCTGGACATCGAGGTGCAATGCAATAACCCTTCGAGATTGATCTAGAATGGCACATGGAAAGGATGGTGTCCTTCCCCTCATGGCATGAGTTCTATACAATGGAGGCTGAGTACAACCCTACACAGAACCCTATGTATGTCCTTGATGATAAAGTGTTCAAGGTGATAAAAGACAAAGTTTTGGACTGGATGGATGAGAAAATTAGGAACTGGTGGATCATGAGGGTCCATAATGGAAAGGGGCAATTCAACCCAACTCTTGTATTGGATGAGAATTTCTTTGAGGCGTATGACATGCATTTTGAAACTTACTAGCTCATATTATTCACCAACATTATCCCTAAGAGTACGCAAAGCCCCAGTAGGGTTGAAGATGTGGTAGCAATACCAGAATAGTATGCTAGTCAAGCACCACTTTTCAAGGATAATGGCAAGCAACTACTCCTAAAAGAGGTCTCTCCAAATAAGTGGAGTTCTCTTGTTGCACCTATGCCCCAAAATATTGCAAAGAGGTCTCAGACTTTTTCGACTTGCCCCTTTGGTATAAACCCTTCAACAACATCAGTAGCCATGGGAGGAGATGCTTCAGAAGTTCCCACTCTGGTGCAATAGATGTAGTAAGTCCAACTAATACAGTAGGCCCAACACAAATTCTAGTTCATAAATCTGAAGATAGAGGCATCAGATAAAGGAGGACCAATTTCAATAATACCATAGTTCACCACTTCAACTTTGGCGATGTTTGAGCTCGTAGGTGCGTCGTCTATCCCTTTCTTTCTCTCTTCTGTCTCTCTAGAGACTTTCCCTTCTGACATTGAAGTCGTACTATCTTCCCAAATCGCATTCGATGTCCCTACTATAGTCACACCTAACCCTCTATTTCATTCATCACCCCTTGTTTTCCTGCCCCTTGTTCCTTAGTTGTTTGATACCTTTGTGTTAGTATCCAACACATTTACTTTCCCAATGACATCCATCCTTGCCCACCAAAATTTAGTCCATTCAGTTGTAGTGTCCACTATCGTAGTGGATCATGGCCTATCTTCATGCATTCTCCCCTCCTCAATAGCCATAGTAGCGACCTCCCTTAATATTCTACCCCCTAATCCTAACATCCCAATTGCAGTCGTGGAAACCCCGGTGTCTCTTAAGATTGCTATAGTCTCTACCCTAGCCATTCTAGAATCATCTCTTGAATCCATCCATCAGTGGGCTCTATTCCCCTTTGCACCACTCTACAGAATGTAGAAGTCAATGGAGATGAAGTTGGATTTTTGCGAAGAGGGCCTGATTGCAAAGAGTATACATTGAGCACAATAGAACTCCTCGACCTGGCTTAAGGGTAAGAAGAGAAAGAATACACAGGCATCATCCCAAGTGGAAAAAAGGGCCATATTTGACCCTCAAAATATGTAGCTTCATAGGATGGAAAAAGTGCCCAAGGTCTAGAAGCCATTGGAGGAGATGACGATAGCAAACTACTCCTAACATCATACAATGGAAGATATGAGGACACTTGATCCTATGGAGAAGGTCAAAAAAATCCATGTTCAGATGGGATCCCTTTACTTCCACACAAAGCACTTCAAAATTCGTTGCTATGAGGCTGAGACCAAGAACATAGAATTTGAAGAGACCCTGGTGCTCACAAGGGTGCAACTTGAGGAAGCACATTCCAAAGTGGAGTAGTTGCAGCAACGGGTAATCAGTCTAGAACAAGAGGTGGAAAACTAAAAAATAATCTGAGCACTACCTCAAAGTTTAGGAGGAAGCACAAAACCAGTTGCAAGCTTTGGATGCTCAATTCCAAGAGCTGCAAGCCCAGTTGAAAACAAAAACAGGGCAAGAAGAGGTCTAATAAAAATATCAGGTTAAGGAGGTGTGTTAGTGCTTCCTAACCAACTTCTAGATCAAGGCACACAAGGCCACGTCAGTCCTATCATTCATCTAGGATGCCAAGCAGTCAATCACCCAGGATGCTTCCATCGTAGAGGATGTTGAGAGGGACGTTGATCGATGGATGGAACTGGACATGAAGGTATAGACCCTGGAGAAGATAGATCTTGAGCTAACTCCAATATGCTCACTTATCCGATCATGGGAAACCGCAAAGATAACCCTAACATATTTCTTCAAGAGGACGAAAGTGGCCTAAGAAGCATGAATGCTAATGGAAATATTCAATAGGGAAACATAGGTTTCTCTTATGTACTTCAAAACCCTAGAACATACTGGTTTCCCTAACTTCACTGATAAAGGAGGCCGTATTTTGATAAAATTCGAGCTAAAGTCAATCTAGGACGCATTTGAAAATGATACCTTAGAAATTGACTGTTGAGAGGAACCACTTTTAGAGCTTTAGGTGATGCATCTTTTAGCCAGGTTTTCTCGGATGGAAGCCTTTTTGGTGGACCTTAGTGAGAGTTTTAATTATTTTGATGTCGACTAGCTCAAAGCCTTCGGGTACCTGGTCAGAGAGCTCTAAGAGCATGGCCCGATAAAATAAGATGCATGGGCTCTGGTCAAAACAACTTAAGACCGTATTCAAGAGCATCTCACACCATACAACCCCCATAAACAACATAAATATCAAGCATAGCACAAAGGATATCAGGCTCAGGAAGAAGACCAAGGCAAGAGCCCTGAGCTCCAGGAAGGCAAAGGCCAAGAGCCTCGAGATGAAGGAGATGAGTATCAAGACGAAGTATATGAGTGCGAGGAAGAGCAACACGGTGAGCACCAAGAGGAGGAAGAAGAAACAAAAAGAGATAAGTTGAAGGAAGAGTCTGCTACTACCAACGAGCATTCGGAAAATTATAGTGATGATGACTCTGATCCCAATAGATAAGGCCTAGGATCTCAACAATGAGGTAAGCTCAATTTCCACACAAGCCACCAGAGATGTTGGCATTTCTATAATATTGGTTTTCCCTATTTGTATTATGTTGTCCAGTAATTTTTGCTTCCTAAAAACTCTATTCTTATTGTTCAGGATGTATTTTTCCTGCGTTTTACTATCAAGGTATTTTTGGTTGTGCCTAAAGGAGTGTGCAGTTGTTTCTATTTACTCATCATGCAGGGCTTTATCTTTTGGAAGACGAGGGTGATCCACACCATTTCCCCAAGTGCAGGTTGGTTTTGAACAAAAACAAGAGCAAAGGCCCATTTTAGACTAGAAAGTAGTAAAGCCCAGCTTCGAGAAAAAAAAATGCTAAGTGAGCGTAGAGTGTTGCGCTTAAATTCTCAAGCGCAAGGTCTTTGTGCCCTGCCTAAGGAGCACAATGCCTTTGCACCCTTTTTGAGGAGCGCAAGGCCTTTTCAAGACAAAATCGAGTGAAAGTGCCCTCAAGTAGTTTTTAATGCTTAAGTGTGGGACCCATTGCTTTTGCGCCCTTCCTGAGGAGCACAAATTCATTTCAAAATCTACCAGGAGCACAGCGCATGTTGAATTTTCAAAGAGTAGTGGTAGTTTCTATAAAAATGGCTAAGTATGGCTAAATGTGTTTTATACCAGTTCAAGAGCGCAAGGTAATTCAAACTAAGAAGCAGCACTTCCTCCTTTGACTTTTCCACCTTGGTGCCACTCCCAACGTACAAAGGTGTTTTGCTCTAGTTGAGGTGTGCAAGGCAAATTCAGGCCAAGTAAGGAGCTTAACTCCTATTGACTTTTCAACTTTGGCACCACTCCCTAGACCGCAAGGCATTTTTTCTCCCTTGTTCAGTGCAAGGCACTTTCACTCCCAATAAGCAACACTTTGGTGTTTGACTTTTCAATGCCAGTGTGCCTCCCAAAGCCCCAGGCATCCTCGTTCAAGTTCTTATATGCAAGGAACTTTCGCTCCAGGCCACAGTGCTTTGACCTTTCACAGTCCAACTCTAGCATCCCTCCCAATATAGGATGATGGTTTTGCTCCATCTTCCAAGTGCAAGATAGTTTTGGGAGTAACTAGCAACACTTTAGCCATTCACCTTTCAACGCATGCATTTCTCCAAAAATAGTAAGTTGTTTCGCTGTAGCTGACGAGAGCAGGCCCATTTCAGGCCAAAAATAGTGAAATATGGGTAGAGCTTACATCTAACGCATATGTTTCAGTCTAGCTCTCCCCTCTTCGGTCAGAACTCCCCATAAATGCTCCTCACTAGCAGGATAGGCTGCATCATTATCCATTCAAATATAGTTGGTCTAAGAAGTTTTCAAACTTGACGCTCCTAGGATTTTAGAATCCCATATTTCATTAGGTTGGTCCCAAAAAGCGAGGAGATGATGCCACCAGCTAAACTTGTCGAAGCATTGAAGGGGTGCAGCTACATTTTAGTGAGTCATCAGTTTTAGCCCATGCCTCATTATTGTTTGATGAGTGTTTATCCCTCAATTCTTATCTTCTTTGTGTAGCGACCCCGGGATGCACGCACCGCTTTACTCTACTTGCAATGTTATTAAAAACCCAAGATGAAATGGAAGACAATGAAAAGCATATAACACGAAAATAACAAATATGGATCTCTTTATTCGTATTGAAACTCGGTTACATGTCGGTCCCTCTTAGGGATACCCATTTCGATACAATGAGGTTACAAATAGGTAAAGAGTGCCCCTTTCGCGAAGAGGTGGTGCACTTTCAAAAAGCTTCCCGGTTTCGCACATGGAAATGTATGAGGGCTTACAGATGCCTCCTTCTCCAGGTCTGTTTCCTAGAGGGATCCCTTTTGCTCTCGTATGTTGCAGATTCCGTCCGATCAACCTGTGGCCCTGTAAGCAATGAAACAACAACACACGCTTAGATGTCCGAGAATGCCTCCCCGGATGAGGTTGTTAGCAATGGATATAACAAATGAAAGCAAATGCAAATTAGACTAATGCTATGGATGCAAATGAATGAAATGATGCTATGCTAATGATATGCTAAAATAATGAATCTAATGTCTAAAACCCTAAGCTAAGCCTACGGGCCACTGTCCAAGACAACGACCGCTAAAGTGACTCTCGTCCTCTTTGCTCCAAAGCTATGGACCAAAGCTTGTATCCGATGTTGAAATAATGGTTGCTATGCTCTTCAATCCGTCAGGGCTTCACCATACTCATGATCTCCAAGGGAACTCTCCAAGTCTCGAAAGCTCTCCTCAATGACCAAGATTGATAAAAGATTGATTCTCTGATAAAATATGTCCCTTTGGTGCTCTTAGGCTTGCACCTTTTATAGTGTGAAACCCTAGGTCTATGTCCAAGCCCTAGGAATGAATTTCTCATGCGTAGTGCAAGTTAGCATGAGAAGCTTTTTGTCTTTTCTATGTTTGGAGGCCAGTTAACTGAAATATAACTGCCAACTTGAGTCTCCTATGCGAACTGGTCATTAGCATGAGAAGCTTTTGTCCTTTGTTTATGTTTGGAGGCCAGTTAACTAAAGTCTAAATGCAAACTCAAGTCTCCTATGTGAACTGGTCATGAAAAGGAATGCAAAGTTACTCCCGCTCACCTTTATTGCATGCAGACTACCACTTCCACCCATGATTAGGCCTATTTGTCGACAAAACTACTTATGGCTTAGCCACTATCATCTACAATGACTAAGATCTGGCCACTATCATCTACAGTGGCTAAGGTCTGGCCACTCTAGGCTTGAGCGGCTAGGATCTGGCCACTCTTGGCTTGAGCGGCTAGGCTTGGATGGCTTGAAAAGGCCCCAAATGAGTGGTGAGAACCATTGTTGATGCTTGGAAAGTCCAAGATTATGTCATTTGATCTTATGAATGTGTCTATGTGAGTAGCTCCCCTAAGCATGACATGATTTAGGTGTCTATAGATGCCCCTTTTTGCGATGCGCTGTGTGGAAAACACAACGCTGAGCAAAAATGTAGACTGATCTGTTTGTAGGGTGTATGGTGATCAATGGTCTGATCAACGTTGGATGGCCCAATCATGCAAGATGGCGCGCATCCCTTGAATCATTGCCTCAATGTTCGGAGGACTTAGCTTAGTGGCTTGGGCATGTTAAATTGCACTCATTCCTCAAACTCAATCGGGTAGCTTCAGCTGCTACAACAATTTCGACCGGTAGGAGAGCTACAATTGAAGATGTCATGTCTGCTTACGTTCCCAACAAACAAGGGAAATTTGTGATTGTTGTATGCAATGATTCGTAGGACGAACATGATTTTGTTATGATCGAGTGATATTTTGTTGATTTTGATTATGATTATGTTGAAGTTTTGAACTACTTCCTCACACAATGGATTGGTGAAGAAATGACAATGAATGAAGCGACAAGTCGCTTGACCAATATGACTAATCTGGTTCCTTTCTAGCATTTGTTGCTTTTAATGGGCAATCCCACATCCAAGTGTGATTCCAATTGTTTATGATAATCATCCATCCCTATCCCGAGGAGCGGTCCAACTATCAATAGCCTTCTTAGGGAGTTAGGATGAGTGATTCTATTTATGTTTAGATTGTATCACTTTGGCTTAATGTTTTTGATATCATAGGGGAATTAGGATGATCCTTTCGCACCCGTGGAGCAGTCGACCATCTTGGTCTTCTTCGGGATTGAAGGGTGGCACATCGTAATTCCAAAATGAATTGTTTTTGCCCCAAGTGGCCTTATGGTCACCTACTCATCTCACCAAAATACATGGAGTGCGAATCACTGCAATCATCGAGTTGATAGAGTAGGTGACTGAATACGAGGCCTACCTGAGATTGTGCTTTTATGTGATTTTTTTGTTATTTTGAACATTATGATGATCTTAAACCATCAAAGTGTGTATATTTGTTGTTTTTGTGTGATTTCTCAAGGAGGAAACCTTTTGTTTTGATCTGTGGATCTGGCCGCTGTCAGGTCCAACGGCCTCTGAGTTCCTGCTTGTGGCCGTTGTCGCCTTGAGCGGCCACGAAGTTTGGGCCGCTGACGTCAACAATGGCCAAGGCGTAATTAAAGAAATATAAAATTTGCATTTTCTAGGGTTTGACCTTTCATTTTCATTATTGAAGATTCACTTTTCAGAGCTCTGGTGTGACAGCGACGGTTGCGACTTTGGAGTTTACTTGGCATCGAGGACATGGCTGCGTAGGGTGAGACATCAGCTATTGGAGGAGCCGGAGCTTCTCGGGTATTTCTCTTTTTCTAAACCCTAACTCTCTTTTCCTTTATTTGGGTAAAACTGAACCTCACTAAGTAATTGGTAAAATGAACCTCACTAAACCTGTTAGTAATGAATCAAAACCCGTAGCTAGGTTTAGCTTACTTTCTTCTTTGGTGGGTTAGTCCCCAATTTTATTTTTTTTTATGTTTTTTTTTAATTATTTTGATTTTTTTGTTTTTTCTGGCCGAGGGTTCATGGGTTTGTCCGTGTCGTCCCTTGACGTGTGTCCTCAGAGGGGGTTCGATTGTTCTAGAGCGCTAGGTTTGAACCCTAATGGTAAAAAATTGACCATTGGGTCTTGGCCACTATTGTCTCTAGTGGCCAATTTTTGATTGTAGGCGACAATGGCTAAATCCCTTAGCCATTTTTTTGCATAATTTTTGCTTTTTATTGGATTTTTGAGATAGTTTTTTATTTTTTTGAAATTTTTGAACTATTCTTTAGCTTGTATTGCACTTTAGTTATGTTTCATATTTCTTTTGCTTTGTTTAGATCCTTACTGCTCAGGCTCGGGACCCGAAGCTCTTGCTTGACCTTCTTCCTCGCTTGGACGACATAGACTAGAGGTGGCTCAAGGCTCGTGGGCTCCAGTATGTTACTATATTACCTCACCTCATGTCGGACCAGGCTTACCTTATGGCTTTGGCCCATCGTTGGGACCCTCGGACTAATACCTTCCACCTCTTGATTGGTGAGATGACCATTATGTCGGAGGATGTGTACAGGATCTTTCGGATCCCTTTTGATGGGGTGGCTATTGTTTCTTCGACCACTAATGCTAAGGTGGTCGTCTTCACTCGAGTGTTTGGGAGGTATTCTAAGGATGCTCTCAAGGACAACAAGTCTGGAGGAGTGTCTATCATCCATTGGTATCGGGAGCATGTTTTCATAGTGAGGCATGCGGTGCTGCTGATGGTCATCAACAATGTCCTCATCCTAGATTGCTTAGGCTTGAGGTTCCCTTGGAACCTCCTTGTGATGGTTCAGGACCTGATAGATAGTGAGGAGCCTATCATATATGCATGGGGTAGGTCTCTATTGGCTCAGTGTTATGATGAGTTGTACCACATCCATTGGAGGGGTCGTATCAGCATCACTTGTAGTTGGCTTCTGTAGGTCTAGGGATGGGAGCACATTAGGGTAGATCACCCTAAGGGGCTTCTTATTGAGATCATAGTTATGGATGGGAGGATGCAGTGCTATGGTGCTAGGTGGGCCAGAGAGAGCGAGGAGCACAAGAGCCACACATTTGTAGGGGAGCTGACTCATTACACTGATACTTTCACTGGACTCCGGGATGGAGATATCATATGGCACCCTTATCATGAGTGTCCTACTTGGGATGACCCTGATAACTTTACTGCTAGGATGCGATGAGCGATGGCTCATTGGCCACAAGGTTAACATCCGGAGCACTTCTTCTACTCTCGGGTTCTTCGTCAGTATGGGTTGCAGTAGGATGTGCCACTAGTACCATTTTTGTATAGGCGCATCGGAGTAGAGAGAGACCTCCCTCCTCGATAGGTTATAGAGTTGGTTGATGAGGAGGATGCCCTAACTATTGATCCTAGAGTAGCTGGTGGAGTCACAGAGGCATTTGCATGGTGGTGGGGTGACCTGATGTGGTATGGCGAGGGTAGTCTAGGCTGAGAGGATGATGGAGGAGATGGGGCAGACCCAACGGGGTGCAGGGTTCATGCTAGGACTATGACGTGGGGCCAATAGGTAGAGCAGGTGGCAATAGAGGAGCAGGAGGCTCTTGAGGAGGTGGAGGAGGAGATGGAGCCTGAGGAGAGAGATTCTCCTCTCAGGGCACAACTACATGATGTGGAGGTCGAGCTCCAGTCGGCCAAGATATAGGTACAATAGTGTGATGCCACCATAGCTTAGAGGGATACTACTATAGCTCAGCTGTCAGACTAGATATGGGCTTTGTAGGCTGCTATAGGAGGAGCTACCTAGATGTAGGTTGTTGTTGCCCCTCCTACTCCTGAGGATCCTTCGAGGGTAGCTCTCGAGACTGAGATCCATCATCTACAGGGTTTGTTGGATGAGAGTGATGTTCAGATTGTTGAGGATGCAGCCCAGATTGCCACTCTCTCGAGGTAGATCATTAGGCTAGGCGCCATCCCTAGGGTGAGAGGAGCCATAGGTGGGTCACAGGTTAGTAGGAGCTCTACAGTAGGGTAGTCTTCCATCCGGCTTGGTCATGGGGCCCGACCTCATATAGAGAGACCAATAGGGTCTAGCTCGCACCATTCTCCTAGAGATCCGTCCATAGGGGCGGTGTTGCAGGGGGTGCAGGCCTAGTATTTGATTGATGATACTCTTGGTTTTGATTCATTTTTGAGGTCAACTGACCTATATGACTATCGCCCATGGGCATTTTTGTACATCCATGGACTTGACACACATACTTTTATGATATCTTTTCATTATGACTCATTATGTGTATCATTTATTGCTCATGTTTTTGTTGTTATTTTGTTTTATGATGTGATGTGATGATGGCATTATGATGATTTGATGTATATGTTAGATGATAGATGATATTGTAGATGCTTATATGGATGTGTAAATGCTTATATGATTTGATGATATGACGTGATGTATTTTGATGATGAATGATGAATTCATGATTGTATGCAAATGGATATTGCCTATATGTTTTATGATGTGCTTTATGATGTGATGATGGATGATTAATGACTTGTGTTTGTGGATGCGATGTTATTGTTAAATGCATGTTTAATTTTGCTTTAATTGTATGCATCTAACTTATGTGATGGAATGGTATAAATGAACCTGTATGCTCTAATCACTTAAAACATAAGGAATGCATATGACATTGACAATCTTAATGGGTGATACCACAGAAAGTAAAAAAATAATCATGAATTTAAATAATCACTCTTATCATAAGAATTGATTAAGTATTCATATATGAGATGTAATGGTGTGTAATGTATTTTCTTAATAAGTTTCTGTAAATTAAAAGATATAAAGTAGTCAGTGGTCATCTATATACTATTTCTAATATATATGCGGTATCTGTCCTACTATGTTGATACCCCCTAATTTATAGAATCTTATAAAGAAAATGATGGTGTGAATGATGTTATGATTTGTTGCTATTTAAGAATTTTTGGGGCTTTCTGGAGATTCAAACACTCTAGTTACCCTATCAACAGTTGTCTACTGACCACTCTAGACTTTTGAAAAGTAAGGCTTTTACCATGGACCTGGTTTTTCATGATCTCTGTGTGTGCAAGTGATTGTATATTTTGAGATAGAACTCAAGCATTTCCTCCGATGTCAAGCGGGATTCTTTCAGCCCATTGCTAAGATCAGGGATCCTCAAGTGTTCATCTCATCCTTATGTTGGACTTAGTTGGACTATACCACTAGGCAATATTGGGTTACCTAAGCTAGCTCATCCACATTCAAACATTGGTCTACACAAATGCATGAAGCAATTGTGATAGACATATCATCATGCATAAGGATCTCTCCTTCCAATTTTGTACAATGTTGAGAATTCCAGGGATTCAAGCTTTATTCCTTTTTTGGCTTCTTTTTGGCTTTGGATATTTGCTCATATGTAGTGATGAAAATCACTGTTTATTTTTATTGATTTTTTTTAATTTTTTTTATTTTTCTTTGAGCGAGGATTTTTGTAGTGATGATAATCACTGTTTATTTTGCTCATATGTAGTGATGAAAATCACTATTTATTTTTTATTGATTTTTCTTTGAGCTATGTTTTTTTGAATTTCTGATTTGTGTATCGGATTATTGCTTTGAAATCTGGATTGTATGCTTGGCCTTTTGAATATGTACTTTGCTTTGGGATTTTGCTTATTTTGATTTAAGCAAGGGATTTGGATAGGGTAAAGCTTGTCCTTTTGCCAATTCTCAGCACCTTTAAACCGGTTGCACAGGGGGATAAGCAAGGAAAATCCTTTTCGCTTAAGGTAACCTAGACCACTTTGCAACTTTCATCTTTTCCTTGTACCAGCTAGGATTTTAGTGTTTCAATTAGTGACGGGATCTTGAATATCCAAGGCATTATCACAGCTAGACCTTACCTTCTACTAATCAAAGTTGTTTTCCACAAAATTTGATAAGATCACTAGGTGTGGTTGATTAACCAAAAAACCTTAGTATATTATGTATAGCAACAAATAATGGTTGTGTTGAAAAACACAATTACACACAGTGTTGATGGAGGTATGGATTTGAATGATTTGTGTGACAAACTGTGGTATCACTTTTAAGGCTCTCATGACATATGCAATTGTAGTGGATATGAAAATGCAATGCAATGATGTGGATGCAAGATGTGAGATGCAATTGTTTTTGTATTTTTGATTTTTATGTTGTTTTTGTATTTTTGTTTGATTTGACCAAAGGGCTTATTATGCCTTTGGGGCTTTTTGATTTTTGACCAAGTAGCATGAAGTACCCTTGGAGCTTTTTGATTGAAGTTGACCAAGCGGTTTGAATACCCTTGGAGCTTTTTGATTTGATTTTGACCAAGCGGTTTGAATGCCCTTGGAGCATTTTGAATTGATTTTGACCAAGCGGCTTGAATGCCCTTGGAGCATTTTGAATTGATTGGAGTTGACCAAGTGGTTTGAATACCCTTGGAGCATTTTGAATTGATTTTGACCAAGCGGGATGAATTACCCTTGGAGCCTTTGATTGTATTTTTGAAATTTTATGTTTTTATGATTTGTTTGTGTTTTTGACATATTTGAATGTTTTTGTATTTTATGACATATTTGAATGTTTTTGTGTTTTATGTGTAGAATACCTTTAAGTGAATGATATTGAGAGGTTCAGGCTCCTCAACACCATCTAATGATATAAGGTGATATGCTCCAAGCCCAACTCTCTGTGAAATCATGTATGGGCCTATCTAGTTTATCGTGAACTTATCTCGTAGATGCGATGGTAGATTCAAATTCTGTTAGTTTTCTTTGAGCACTAGATCTCCAACCTTGAATTCCCTTAAGTGGACTTTACTATTGTAAGCTCATGCAAGGTGATCTTGGTAAATGTGAAGATGCTCTAAAGCATTGACTCGACGTTCATCAAGAAGCATCAACTGATCAAGGTGG
This sequence comes from Wollemia nobilis, assembly GCA_028583015.1. Lineage (NCBI taxonomy): Eukaryota > Viridiplantae > Streptophyta > Pinopsida > Araucariales > Araucariaceae > Wollemia > Wollemia nobilis. The sequence continues at coordinate 6,029,346 of JAQPPZ010001739.1, read as the reverse complement.
CCTTGTCATGCGACATCATCATCTATGAAGTCCTTTAATGCTATGCGTAGAGTCAGAATTTCCAACTCTAGTGGCATGATGGCCTCAGTGCCATATACTAGTGAAAATGGTGTTGCCCTAGTGGGCGTCCGTATACTAGTCCTGTATGCCCATAGTGCAAGAGGTAACTGCATGTGCCAATCCTTGTGATTGTCTTGCACCGTCTTCCTCAAGATGGAGACTATTGTTTTGTTTGAGGCTTCTGCTTGCCCATTTGCTTGTGGATAATAAGGCATTGAAAAACTATGTTGAATATGGTATTTGTTCATTAAAGCATGCACATTTTTGTTCTTGAAATATGGCCCATTATCCGATATTATCTTAGAAGGGACCCCAAAATGACTTATGATATTGTGGAGTATAAACTCCGCAATCCTTGGTCCAGTTGTTGATGTTAAGGGGATCGCTTCCACCCATTTAGTGAAGTATTCTATGGCTGTTATGATGAATGTGTGTCGGCCTGAGGATGGGGGTGAGATCTTCCCAATCAAGTCTAGTCCCCACTACGAGAATGGCCATGCTTCCTGGATGGGTTGCAAGGCTTGCGATGGTAAGTGCGTTAGATTTGCATGATGCTGGCACTTACTACATTTCTTGACATACTCACAGTAGTCCTTTTCCATTGTGGGCCAATAGTAACCCATTCTCAAGATGCACTTAATGATGGCCATGCCACTGAAATGCCCTCCACATGTGCCATCGTGAGCTTGCAAAATTGCCCAGGATGCTTCCTGGGGCTCAAGACAATGGAGTAATACTCCATCATATCCTCGTCTATAGAGGATTTCTCCTAGCAAGATGTATCTTGTTGCTTTCTATTTGAACGTTCACCTTTCAGTATGCGACAAACCTTGAGGTACTATTCCAAGTTTTAGGAAGTCCCACAGTTGGGAAAGCCAATCCTGATAAGCCACGACTTCTATAGAAAATATGGCTTGCTTTTCCTATATTTTTGAGCTAGTGAACATGGATTGAGGAACAACTCTATGGTGTATGGTTGCACCACACTCCATAGGTCCTTGGGAGATCAAAGACCCCCAAGGTGCCATTTGCAAGAAATCTCTGGCTACGAAGGACCAATCTTGATTTGGCTCGATGTTGATCATGTTGACTGATTCTTGATTGTCAAGAGCTTCACGATGTATTGCTGAGTGCGAAAGCACTTTCACATGAATGGTTGTAAAATCAGTAGATGGATTCTGAGGGATTAAGGATCCCAAAGAGGCCATGGTGTCTACAAATCTATTTGATGTACGAGGGATTGCCTCGATGTCATACCATTCCAACCGGGCTAGGTAGGTGTCAACAAGTTCCTTGTAAGTCTTCAGGAGTGGGCACCTACATTGGAATAGTCCTTTGACCTGGTTTACTATGAGCAAGGAGTCACCAAAGATATTCAATATTTTAATGCCCATTGCTATGGTTGTTTGGAGTCCCAGGATCAATGCTTCATATTCTGTATTGTTGTTTGTGCATGGGAAGTCTAGTTTGAATGATAAGGGTAATGGAGCACCCTGTGGTGTGATAAATACAATCCCTACTCCGCCCCCTTGTTCACACTTCGAACCATCGAAGAACAATGACATGTCTCTTTCTTTCTTAGGTTCTTTGAGTTCTAGTGGATCTGATAATGCAAAGACCGCATCATCAGGCAATTCTATAGTGAGAGGCTTGTTATCCTGAAGAGGCACCTCTACTAATTGATCTGCTATGACTTGTCCCTTGATGGAATTTTGGCTTATGAACTCTAGATCAAATTCTATCAATAGCATGATCCACTTTGTGGTACGTGTATTGTGATATGTCTTGCTCATCATGTACTACAAAGGATTTTGTTTTGATATGACGTAGGTCGTATGGCTCAACATGTAGTGTCACAACTTTCGAGTTGCAAAGACCACTTGCTAAACACAATTTTTCGACATACGCATATCCTAGCTCATAACTCACCAAGGTGCGACTAATGTAATATATGGCTTGCTCTTTGTCTTGTGCATTCTTTTGGGCTAACATGGTGCCCAATGCAAAATCAGTAGCCGATATATATAGTAAAAATGGTATGTCTGGCCTTGGTGGAGCCAATATTGGCGGTGTTGCTAGATAAGTTTTGATCTCTGCAAAGGCTTGATGGCATTCTTCATCCCAATGAAAGGGGACCTCCTTGCATAGCAACCGATTCATAGGTCGACATTTGTCTGATAATTACATGATGAATCTTTTGATGGATGCTATCTTGCCTTGTAGGCTCCTCAACTCCCTAATGTTGGTAGGGGCGGCCATTTCCAATATAGCCTTTACCTTTGTAGGATCGACTTCGATGCCTCTCTTGGATACGATGAATCCCAAAATCTTGCCAGAAGTTACGCCAAATACGCACTTCTTAGGATTCAATCGGACATTGTGTTCTATGAGGTGATCAAAGACTTGTCTAAGGACTTCGGCATGCTCTTGCCACAATAGGGACTTGGCCATTAAGTCATCCATGTAATCCTCTAAGATCTTATGCATATAGTCATGGAATATGTATGTCATGGCCCATTGATATGTGGCACCAACATTTTTGAGACCGAATGGCATCACTTTGTAATAGAATGTCCCCCATGGAGTAATGAAAGTAGTTTTATGTTGATCTTCGGGCTTAATCCAGATCTGGTTGTATCCAAAAAAACCATCCATTAGGGAGAGCATCTCATGACCTACGGTTGCATCTACAAGAGCATCTATGTTTGGCAATGAGAATGAATCCTTTGGTGTTGCCCTATTTAAATCTCTGAAATCTATGCAAATATGGACTCTTCCATCGGGTTTCCCCATGGGTACCATGTTTGACACCCACTCAGGGTAGTCGATAGGAACTATGAATACTGCATCCAGTAGTTTTTGCAATTCATTCTTCACCATCAAAGCGATGGTTGGATGCATTTTCCTCAACTTTTTCTTGACTGGCTTCTTCATGGGATCCAATGAAAGGTTGTGAATGACTAACTTTGGATCTATCCCTGGCATGTCTTTGTAAGTCCAAGCAAAAATATTTGGCCTCTCTTTGAGGAGAGGAATTAGGATGGCTTGTTCCTCTGGAGATAGACTTTCTCTGAACTTGACTTTTCTTGGTTGGGTAGGATCATCGTTGATGTCCACCTCGAAAGTCACTTCTATAGCCATATGTGACCCATCCTCTAGCTGATGAGGCATGGGTATCAAATGAATGTCATCGATGGGATTTATAGGACCTACTGACTCAGGTTCCAAACCAACATGGAAGATGTCATACGCACAACTCTGATGCAAAATGGAATGGTTGTAACATCTCTTCATTGGGGAAGAGGTCTTCAGGCTCTATGGGTGAATTAGCATGATCCCAATCAATAGCCTCTATATCAAGATGCAATGATTTGGTAGGATCTATTGGATTATGAAGTGGAGTGGTCAAATCAATGGAGATCATGTTGATGGATGGGATGAAATCTCCAGGACCACATGGGTGCAATCTTGTCTCAGGGGTTTCCCTTCCATACTTATGATGAGGTTCTAGAGGAATGGGAATTTTTAGATCTGGCCCATGAGCAGGGTAGATAATAGGATCATTGGGCTCTAATCGCTCTCTGAATGTAGGTGGAGGGGGATTGACCATCCGGTGAATGGCAGCTAGGTCAACAGGTCTCCCCAAAAATTATAGATGAGGGTCTATAGCATGGAGTGCCACCTCTCTCTCTACTAGCTCATTGACTTGCCACAAGTGGTGAGGTCCAAGATAAGCCATCTCGGTCTCATCCTCAAAGTCATCATCACTTATCCAAAAATTATTAGCATTGGTATGCGGCCCTAAGACAAGGGGCTCATGTCTTGGCCCTAAGTAGGCCATCTCTATTTCATCTTCATATTCTTCATCACTTATGAAGAATCCATTTGCATTTGTCTCTTGCCCCAAAGTCAGGGGTTGATGGCTTAGGCCTAAGTAGGCTCTTTCTATTGAGTCTTCTGATTCATAGTCACTTTCCTCTGATGTATATCCACTCTCATCATGGATGGACCATGTGAATATTTGTAAATAGTGAGGCCCCTAGTAGGCTAAGCCAAGTTGCACCTCATCATCACTTGCTTCATATCCATTCTCCTCATCCCATGAGTTGTACCCTATTGGGGTGGAATCAATTGAGATGTTTGGATGATAAATTTTTGGTGGTGGTATGTTTACCATGGCCACTTGTCTATTGCTCAAATTTCTTGTTCTTAGGGGGTGATAAGGAATGAAATCAATGTCTTCTCCTAACCCTAAGCTTAATCTATCCAATGCTTCTACAAGAGAGTCATCTCGACCTTCGATATAATAGCCTAAGCCAAATCTATCGGAGGGAAGTTGATATTGTGGCTCGTATGGCCGCCTATGCCCCTACTCATATATGCCAAGGCCATAGCCATGCCAATGGCAATGCTCAAAGTAGCTTAGAGAAAACTTAGGGTTAGAGAGGTAATGAACATTGACCATGAATAATTTATCACTATCCTCTTCTATGTCTGAAGACTTATGGGCGTAGTCCAGGTCGACATAGACAAAATTGGTTTGGTTGGGAGGGATTCCAAGTGGAACCACTATTCCCACTGGTGGCCTCAAGTCCTTAGGCCTTCCCATGTTTTGTGTAGACTCAATGATAGGCGTAAAGGTAATGTTCTGCACAAGGTACTCCCCTATGCCTGTGCTTGCCAAGTGTATTGATGCATGCGATGTGGATGACCCTACGGATGATACTGGTGAAGCGGGGTGGTAATCACTATCTTCATCTTGATCTTGAAGATCTTCTTCTTCCATAGGACTTGGCATTTTAGCAATGGCTATAGTTGGCACTTCCTTGGGCCTTTCTTCCTTGACTAAGGGTACCTTTAGCTTCTGATTGTCTTTTGGTTTTGACGTTGATGGTACTTTAGAAGCATTGACTATTTTGAGTGCACCAGGAGGTGTTGATGTGCATGGGTCTTTTCTTACCCTTTTGTCTTCGTTATCCATTTGTGTGGTTGGGGATGAAGGTGCTACGTACAGGTGGGTAGAAGGGATTACAAATTCTCCTAGAATGTCCACCTGATGGACGTATTTAAAAGGCTCTTCATCGGCCAGAACCACATAGACTTTGTTCTCATGCACATACTTGACACATTGGTGCAAGATCGAAGGCACACACTTCATGGCCCTTATCCAAGGATGCCCTAAGAGGATGTTGTACTGCATAGCTCCTTCCAAGACATGACACATCATAGGGATGGTCTTGTGCCCCACCTTGATGGGTAGGACTATCGTTCCCACAGTATTGCATAAAGCATCATTAAAAGCTCTCAATGTGTAAGCTCCTGGAACGATATTGGACTTGGGGATCTTGAGGTGCTCTATTGTTGTTGTTGTAATGATGTTTATTGATGAACATGTATCGACCAAGACCCTCTTGAAAGGTAAGTTGTTGATTGCCGCTACAATGTTTAGCGGAGGGTCTGGTAAGGCAGCAGGTACTGTCTTAATCTCATGATCATAGAATCGAATTATAGGTTCTTGGCATTCTTGTACTTGTCCCACAAAGTGAGTGAATGCATTCGCATCTTGCGGTTGGAGCTCAATTGTCCTTAAAATTTCCATTAGAGTCTCCCTATGCTTTGGGGACTATTGTATGAGCTCATAGATGGATAACTTAGCTGGAGTCATCTGTAGGTTTTGCTCCAATCTACTCCGGATAGTTACCATAGGTCATGTTGGTGGACTTGGAAGGTTGTCTTACCTCTGCCTAGGAGCGGTTGGGATGTTCATGGGAGCTGCAGGAGGTTGCGGTTGACCATACCGCCTAGTCCTTGTTGCTATGTTAACAATCTCAACCATCCCAATGCATCCGTGGGTAGGTATATCAGCTCGAACTTGATTGACTTGGGCCCCTTGCTCTCTAGGGGCCTCATGATTGGGCAATGGGTTTCTGTATATGCCCATGTCTCTGTTATCGGGAGCCAGTGGGTTGTCAACTTTGAGTTCTCCCACCTCAATCATGTTTTGCACTTGATGCTTAAAACCAATGCAAGCCTCAATGTCATGCCCCGGTATCCTGTGATAAGGGCAAAATTGATCTTCCCTATATCCTTTTGGCTTAGGATGGTTGGGATCTATAAGAGGTATATCAGGAAATCTGATCCTCCTGGCCTCGCTCAACTGATTAAATATTGATTGCATTGATTCTGTCAGAGGCGTGAAATAACGAGGTGGCTTGCATTCTCTGTTTCTTCCCTGATTGTTCCTTTGGTCGTAATTGGCTGGCGGGGGATGTGCTTGATAGTTCTAGGGTTGTTGTGCACCCCCATCCTTGGGTGTAGCCAATACGACTTGATTGACTAGAGCAGGGTTGCCCTACTTCTATTTGTACTTGTCATTCTTACCATTCTTGTTCCACTCCTTTTTGTTTCAGAGTTTAATGGTTCCCTCATCTACTTTTATTTCTTCGATGAGCTTGGCCTATGCCAAAGCTTCCTCAAATGAAGGATACTACTGAAGTTGTAGCAAGAGGGAGATGTGTTTAGAGCAACTTTTGGTGAACATGCGAATGATCTCTTCTGTGGGAATGAAGAATGATAATTTTACCATGACTTTTCTCCATCTATTCCCATAATCCATTACTGGCTCATCATCATACTGTTTCAAGTTGGCTAGGTCTGAAAGGTTCACCTTCTTCTTAGCACCAAAGGAGAAATACTTTAAGAATGCGTTTACTAGTTGTTCAAAGTTGGTTATGCTATGCTTAGGTAGTTGGTTGAACCATTGAGTGGCAGACACCTAAAAATGTCATTATGAATGTTCTTAGCATGAGAGCGTCATTGTCTTCAAGATGAAAATAGGCATTGATAAAATTGGTGACATGCTCTTGTGCATCCTCTTCACCCTTAAAATTTTCTAACCTAGGCATCTCAAAGTGCTTAGGATATGGAGGGCTAGGGATTGATGGGCACAATGGTTGGTTGTGTATTTTGCTTAATGTTGGTATGGGCTATCTTTTCTAGTGTGCCTCTCCTTAGGTGAGTCAGTGTGTCTAGTTCTTTGGTGGTCACCACCATTTTTTTATAAATTGTTAAGAGCTAGTCACTCAGCCTGCTCTCTTAAGCGTTGCTCATGTTGGCGCAAGAGTCTTTCTCTTTGTTTATCTTGTTCGAGAGCTTCCACTAGCTCTCGCTCCTTATGTAATGCATTTTCTAACCACCTCATTCGGTCAGTTTGTGCTATCATAGAAGACTCATGTTTATCTGACTCTGTTCTTGTTGTCTTGACTCATAGATTCCTCGAGGAGGTTTTTGTTGTACCTGTACTCTTGCTAGCTAATGTGACTTGTTCAGTGTACTATTGAGTATCCCTATGATCAGACTCTGTGCATCTACTATGGGGTCACTCTGAGGTACCCCTAGATTGAGAGATGTGTTTAGAAGTCATAGTTCATGAGCTTCCAGATGCAGAGTTCTCAGTAGCTATAGTTCTTTGAGTTGGTCATGTAGGAAATCGATCCAACCCATCTAGTTGTCTTGTTTTCCATGGTTGGTCCCGTGGGGTGCCATTCACTCCTATGAGGTCATAGTCTATGGGAATATTTCCTTTTGTGTGAAGGGTTTCTTCTATTTGATTCCCATGGCTAGATGTAGCTCTAGTTTCTTGCCCTTCAGTGGGGAGACCTGTTTCATATGTTTCTTGTGAATCTTGAGGTGTTGCGATTCTTGCTTGCCTTCTTGATGAAGAGGGCTTTGTGGTGACATGTTTTCTCCATGTGGATGGAGATGTAGTAGTCTCATCATCCCTATGTGAAGAATGAGTTTTAGAACCTTCTTTATGTCCATGTGAGGAGGAAGCCCTTGAAGCTTCCTCACGTCTTTGAGATGTTTCTGTGTGTTTAGAGGAGGCCCTTGAGGTCTCCTCATGTCTCCTTGATGAGGATGGTTGTGAAGCCTCTTTTTGTTTATGTGACTTTGTTCCATGATGTGGTTCCTTACTTGGGGTTTCTCGAGGAGATCCCCCAAGGGTTGAGTTATCACCCCTTAGGCTCATGGAGCTACGTCTCACGGTCTTACGGGTAGGTCATTCAATGTTACTATGACTCCGCCTATGGGTATGAGTTGCTTCAGTCTCTCCCTCGGTATCAGACCGAGGGTGTTTACTTCTTGTTTTGACCATGTTGTCTATGAATTGATCTTTTGAGTTGCAATTTAGGAATAGCCACACAATACCAAACAAATGTTTATCTTGATTATCGATTTAAGTGTGCCCTAAATTGTTTGGTGTGTTTTGATGTGTTGTTCTTTCGATTTCTTGCTCTTGTTCTTGGATTAAGAATGAGAAGACTCATCCATAGTGACAATCAAGTACACCCATGCCAAACATGATTTTCTCAAAAGAAGCTAGGGTACACCATTGAAGACCCAGTGGGGGGTTCGCCTAGCTCTTCCACTCTGAACCAATGATTGTTCCAATAGTGGGAGACAGTTTGAGCACAAGTAACTTAGTATCACTATAAGTAAGTTTCTCAATCCATTTCTAGGAAGCTCTAGGGGGTAAACCAGTGGAAGGAGATGAATTCCAACGTCATTGGACTGAATTGAGGGTTGGTGATGAAATCCAACTCCCCAATGTTTAAATGAGACGTGCGTGTGTGGTGTTCATTTTAAGCTTGCGTAACATAAAGTGCATCATATAGCAGCAATGAATCTTTCCTATATGCCTAAGTGCAAAAATACATTTCAATATTCAGAAAGATGCATGAACTACTATGATTTGTATGAGCACACTTTATTTCGTGCATCTATGGCCTCTAGCAGGGCCTCAAAGCAAGCAAACAACATACAATGTCTAGCACGTTGGATTCTAGGGTGAAATTTTTAGGCATAAGCCATTGTTCCTAGCAACGCCTAGTGGAAAATCTAAAAGAAGATCTAAGATATGCAAAATGCTTAATTCTTTCTCCTTTTATTCTTTCAATTTCCAAACATAAATGTGCTTTAAGTTCTCTATTTTAGACACACATAAGTAGACAAAAAGCTGTAAAATATCAGATAAGTTGTACCAACCTTTGATCCAGCTCAGAGAGTCGATGTTTTGACCTCTGTTGCACTCCAGTTCTGGCCATTGTTGACCAGAGTGGCTGGTTCTTGGCCATTGTAGCTCAGAGCGGCTAAAGCTCTATTGGCCATTGTAGCTCAAAGCGGCTAATTTTTGGCCATTGTAGCTCAGAGCGGCTAGACCTGCACACAAAACTAAGTTAGTATTCTAGCAAAAAATGAAAAATTAGTGGAGGTCCCACCGTGATCACCATCTGTAGCGACCCCGGGATGCACGCACCGCTTTACTCTACTTGCAATGTTATTAAAAACCCAAGATGAAATGGAAGACAATGAAAAGCATATAACATGAAAATAACAAATATGGATCTCTTTATTCATATTGAAACTCGGTTACATGTCAGTCCCTCTTAGGGATACCCATTTTGATACAATGAGGTTACAAATAGGCAAAGAGTGCCCCTTTCATGAAGAGGTGGTGCACTTTCAAAAAGCTTCCTGGTTTCACACACGAAAATGTATGAGGGCTTACAGATGCCTCCTTCTCTAGGTCTATTTCCTAGAGGGATCCCTTTTGCTCTCGTATGTTGCAGATTTCGTCCGATCAACCTGTGGCCCTATAAGCAATGAAACAACAACACACGCTTAGATGTCCGAGAATGCCTCCTCGGATGAGGTTGTTAGCAATGGATATAACAAATGAAAGCAAGTGCAAATTAGACTAATGCTATGAATGCAAATGAATGAAATGATGCTATGCTAATGATATGCTAAAATAATGAATCTAATGTCTAAAACCCTAAGCTAAGCCTACGGGCCACTATCCAAGACAACGACCGCTAAAGTGACTCTCATCCTCTTTGCTCCAAAGCTATGGACCAAAGCTTGTATCCGATGTTGAAATAATGGTTGCTATGCTCTTCAATCCGTCAGGGCTTCACCGTACACGTGATCTCCAAGGGAACTCTCCAAGTCTCAAAAGCTCTCCTCAATGACCAAGATTGATAAAATATCGATTCCTAGATAAAATATGTCTCTCTTGGTGCTCTTAGGCTTGCACCTTTTATAGTGTGAAACCCTAGGTCTATGTCCAAGCCCTAGGAATGAATTTCTCATGCGTAGTGCAAGTTAGCATGAGAAGCTTTTTGTCTTTTCTATGTTTGGAGGCTAGTTAACTAAAATATAACTGCCAACTTGAGTCTCCTATGCGAACTGGTCATTAGCATGAGAATCTTTTGTCCTTTTTTTATGTTTGGAGGCTAGTTAACTAAAGTCTAAATGCAAACTCAAGTCTCCTATGTGAACTAGTCATGAAAAGGAATGCAAAGTTACTCCCACTCACCTTTATTGCATGCAGACTACCACTTCCACCCATGATTAGGCCTATTTGTCGGCAAAACTACTTCTTATGGCTTAGCCGTTGTCATCTACAGTGACTAAGATCTGGCCATTGTCATCTACAGTGGCTAAGGTCTGGCCGCTCTAGGCTTGAGCGGCTAGGATCTGGCCACTCTTGGCTTGAGCGGCTAGGCTTGGATGGCTTGAAAAGGCCCCAAATGAGTGGTGAGAACCACTTGTTGATGCTTGGAAAGTCCAATATTATGTCATATGATCTTATGAATGTGTCTATGTGAGCAGCTCCCCTAAGCATGACATGATTTAGGTGTCTACACTTTGCCACCACGATGTGTTATGGGTGTGCATTAAATATTTCAAGGGTATAATTATCTATATAAGTCAGCAATTTTATTGTAAAATGATGGATGTTTGCTAGAAATCTTGTTGTAACTTAAATTCTGCTATCAATACAGATAATTTTTGGCTCTAACTTCGGACATCTATGCATGTGTATGTCTTTTATTACTTATTTTCTATTAAATTCTTCGCTTTGTATGTGAGTTATTATTCTAATATTTGTATTTGACTCTCGATAGAGGGTGAACGCTGGAATAGCCCTGGAAATTATACATGTTAGATATTTGGTTTTAATTTCTATTAGTTTTTTGTATTAAGTGCTATTGATTCGATGTATGGTTAAGTGATTGTGTTGTTAGTTCATCACCCCTATTCTATCTGGTCTGTGGCCATATTTCCCATCCCTTTCAGTCATTTTTTAATTTCTTTTTTGTTCTCTAATCTAAATTCCCCCAGTTAGAATAGCAAGGAAACCAGCCCATCTTTGGAGATTGGCATAGGAGGCATTTCTTCCTCTCGACCTTTCAATGTTGGTCGGGTCTAGGGCGCATGAATGGATCATTTCATACCTAAGGTAGATTTTTGACCAGCAGGTTCATGTTGTGTTTTTTTAATCTTATTATGGGTTTGTTTGGTTGTACTTTATCTTTTTGACACACTCAAGGAGCATGTTTTTTTTATTTTTTGTTTTTAAATATTTTTGTGTGTTTGTGTTTGTGTGTTCTTGTTTTTTGTTGTTTCAGGTTTGCTCCTTGAGTATGTCAAAGGTGGTAGGCCAGGTGCGAGCCCTGGGCGATTTTTGTGGAATAGATACCCCTACCTCCTTGGGTCTTACCCAAAAGTGGCATCCCTTCTAGGATGTTTTCCATAAAAAAATATATTACATATAAATTAAAGGTAAAAAAACAAAGATAAAACTATATTTTACTTCAAAAAAAAGTAAAATTTACTTCTACTAATCAATAATTACTATGGGTTGCAAATATAATGTAATTAGATTCATGTAATATTGGGTAGAAATATATTGAGTATTTAAGGATGGAATAAAAATACACCCCCATGGAACTTTAAGGTCACTTGTTTCATTTTTATCCAAAAAAGAAGAAATCAGACATTTTTTTTTTAATTTGACCATGTTCATAGTGTAGGAATTTAAATTATATTATATGCCACTAAAAAAATCACGATAAAGAAAGTATAACCTTGAAAACATGTTCAAGAAGTCTAATGCATCAAGCCTGTAAACTTAGAAAGGTAAAATTAAGGTAATTGAAAGGTAGAGGCGAATCTCAATATATTTTAATGATCTCATGAAGCATGTGACAACTCCAAATAAAGAACATGCAATCAATAAAAAATTAGAGAATACATTTCAAGAAAAGAAAAATACTTTGCACCTAATGACAAAAGAAGGTTAAGCATTAAAAACAATTATGAGGATGTACATTACCAATCACAAAGAGCAAGAGTGTTACCTAAGGTAATGCCATTAAACAAGATCAAAGTATCATAAGAGATGCATGATATCCATTCAAATCTAATGGGTAAAAAATGTGGATGGAATTTCAAAATCAAATTTAGATGTGTTGTATACAAAAGAAAATATGAAATAAATTAAAATCAAATTTATAGAAAATATATCATAAACAACCTCTTATAAACAAAGAAATAGAAGTATTTATTTAATTGAACACCACTATGTGAACAACTAAATCAAGCATCAAAATTAAAGAATAAAAACAAAGAATTTAAATTATACTTGAAAGTGGATCAAGCAAAATAATTCCACATGAGCATATCACTATTAGGAAGAAGATGCCATAATTAATATATCATTAATATGAGTATAAGCAAGACTCGGTAGCAAACATAACTTTATCTTTTTAGATATTAGTATCTACATTATTTTATGTAAAATCCAAATCCATCAAATTATTACCATAAGATTAAACCTTCTAAAGTAATGTAAATCCAAGAGGAGACATTTGAACAAGAGCAAGCTTCAAAATAGGAAAAACACTCTAAGGTATAAGTATACCAAGGTGACCACCACTTCAAATAAGGAATATAAACCATTATCTGTGTCAAAGCTCATAGAAAATTTTACATACATTTTTATGTAAGCTCTTGAGGGATCAAAAGCCTCTTCATTGGCCAAGTATATAAGATTATAAGATTATGATGTCACCTTTACTTCAACGATCACAAAAAGAAAGAAAGACAAAACATAAATTAGCTTCACCAAATGTTAGAATAGATGTCTATCCAATAGGAAAATGCATAAAAGCAACTCTTGTGGAAAGGAAAGGTAGGAGAATTTTAAATTTACTTTTCTCGATTATAGAAGATAGTAAGAAAGAACCTATAAAACACAAAAAGTTTCTATAAAATTGTATCATTATTTTGTTTGTTCATGTTTAAGGAGGAACCTATATTATGCATAAACAAGTGCAAAGGAGTTCTTATAGAATGCTCTATCCACACTTGTTTACATGTAAGTTTTTTTCGTTTTTTTGGTTATTGAGATTGAGACAGATCCCATCTACTTTACATCATAACCATGTAGTCGTATTAAAATAAATTAACAATTATGTAGTATTGTAAACAAAAATTAACCAACCAAGGTCATGCCATTTGATATTGATGTGTAAGTTTATTTTGAGCAATAAAAAGGCTTCCCTATATTACGTAGGTTTTATGCCATACTAAATTATTATGTTACATGTATATTTTTTGCACCATTTTTATAATTTTATATAAACCCTTTACATTATCTCTTTACTTTCCTATGTGCGTTAAACGTTAAAGTGAGCTCTTAAAATGTAGATTTATATTGTATATACATTAAAGAAAAAAAAAATAAGATTAATACATATTTAAAATAGAATAAGGATGCAAAACATATTTTTCTTTTCTTAATTATTTTATAACACTAAATAGAATTACATTATTATGATTTTAATACATTATTATGAATTTTAGTTTATAAAGAGGTTATAGTAATTTACTTATCTTTCAACTTATATGACATAGTGGAGTAGTTTAACTTACTTATCTTTTTAACTTATACTATAAGAATATAATTAGTTCCCTTGATCTTATATTATAGTAAGAGGGTAATTGTAATTGAAGATCAAGTACCAATTACTCATTATATATAAATGTTTTCTTGAACTTATAATATGGTAAAAGGATGAGCTTGTTGGATATCAAACATCCACCACTCATATATTTTTACATTTTATACTTTAGTTTTTATGTATAAAAATACTTGAATATGAATCTCATTAAAGTCAATTTATTTTAATCACTTGGACTCAATTTTATGAATATGGTGTAAAAAGGTCAAGGGTTCTAATCCTCTCAACACTCGAGAGTATTCCTTTTAATTTCATTGTATGAATGTAATATTACTTAAAAAATAACTAATACTTTTTTTTTCTATAAAACTAAGGGGTTGTACTCGGGTTCCCCACCCTTAACAAATCATAACTCTCTTCTTTAGAGCTTGAGTGTTTACAAACAGATTCAATTCTCATATCAATTGAGTTGCTATAGCTAGATACCTGTATTATTTTTCATAAAAATTATGAATTATTTCTTGATTTACATTTTATGGATCTTCAACTTTTTGTGTGAATACAAATATTCCAAAATTTAGCATCCTTCTTGACATTTTTATGTAGCATCCTTTACAATACCAAAATTCCACCTATATTATCTATGCATTGCATCTTAACAGAGTAATATTTCCAAAACTTTGTGTTATAATAGTTTGCTTTGCCAAATCTAGATTGCTAGTTTCCTTCCTAAAGCATAAATGCAACCACAATAATTGTAATAAATACTTTATATAAAAAATATTTTTTTAATAAAATCATCTTGACTCCTATTATTCTTCCATGTCAAACTCTATACAACATTACAAACTACACTGGCTGCTGAAAATGGATAGATATTCTAGATGGTAGACAATCCTAATAGTAAACTGCAAGACGGATTATCACAACAGGAACTTATTACAACATAGTTACATAATAGAGCATTGAAATTATTATGAGACTTATGGAGAGCTCACTGAAGGAAAATGTTGCACATGATTTGCAGACTGAAGAAAAGCCTAATTGGAAGATGGTGAATTTGACGTCCCACTCAATTGTTTTAGACTAAATATTCTCACTTCATCCACTTGTAGACTGTGTGAGTGCCTTTCCATAGTCTATAGACTATATGTCTACATAAGGTAACGGTTACGAGGACTGTGAATTCAATCAACTTCTACAAGATGAGGATTGCATAAACTAGTTACCTTTGGACTACAAGTGTGTTTAATTATCCATGGCTTCATGAAATTATCTCATAAATAATTTCATCTTCAACTGCATTTGCCCCTATAGTTCTTGGCCCAAATCCAAGAGATCCAATTTCACTCATTGTAATGTTGCCCTGTATTGCAATTCAAATTTCACCTATGTTCCACGTATTGTTATGCTCTCATGTACTTATAGTCTCCCTCACGTAAGGGCGGGTATATAGAGAGGTTCGGTATAAAGGCCTGACAGGTATAAAGAAATGGGAAACATTTTGTGTTATAAGGAACCTTCATAATGGCCACTATTTGCAAATATATGTTAGATTCATAGTTGCTCAAAGGTTCTAATTTTGCACCATGGAAGACAGATGAGAGCTATCCTTCAGGTTGAAGATTTATGGGATGTAATGACTGGTACTACAAAATTACCTGGAATAGAAGGGCCAGATCAAGAGGCCTTTGATAAAAAGGACAGAAGATATATCATGTTTATTCTGCTTGCTACTACATATGAGGTCCAGCCTCATATCTGTGATGCCAAGAATGGTAAGGAAGCTTGGGATAATTTGATGACCATTTATGAAGGTAAGAATCAATCCACTATTCTACACCTTTAGACTCAACTACATACACTCAGTATGAAATTTGGTGAGACAGTTGACCTATTCTTATATAGAGTGGCAGAATTGAAAGCCAAATTGAATGTTATGGGATAGATAATGGATGATGCTTTCTTGACCTTAGTCATCTTGAGAGCTTTGCTAGAGTCCTATAAGGTGTTGATAACTTCTCTTAATGTATCTAGTCGACAAGTTTCCTTTGTGGAATTGGTGAATTTGCTTCAAAATGAGGAGGCAAATTAGTTTCAAAAAGATGAAGGGCCAGATAATGCCCTCTACACCAAACAAGGGGTTAATAAACAAGGTCATTTTCAAAATGGATGATCTTCATAAAAATTAAAATGGAAACAACATCAGCAAAAAGACAAACAATATTGCAAGATTTATGATATGAATAACCATGACACCAATAGGTGTTGGTTTAAGAACAAACAACAAAATGATCAAGATCACAAGAAGAAGGGAAAGTGGAAATACAAACCACATAAAAAGAATAAGCAACCCAAGGGGAATGTGCTTATGCTAAATCAGACTCGAACTCAGATTCTGAGCGAGCACATAAGGTGCTCATGACTCATACTTCATCTCAGTAGAAAGATGCACTATGGTATATTGATTTAGATGCCAGTAAACACATGACCAGAGATATATCGTGGTTTGAGATATTTGAGGAAAAGGAAGGTAAGCCAATAACCTTTGTTGACAATCAAACCTACCAAGTGCAGGGTGAAGGAGATGTTTTTTTCACTCTTCAAAATGGCAAATGTCAGATTGAGAAAGATCTCTATGTTCCTATATTGGCTAACAGTTTATTGTTAGTTCCTCAGATATTGGATTGAGACATGGATGTTGTGTTCAGTGTCGAGAAAGGGAAAAAGAGATGTTTTATCACCAAAAAATGAAAACATGTCGCAATAGGATCATACAAGCATGGCTTGTTCATTTTAGATATCGTTTCAATGCTCATGTTGCCCTGGTAGCAACTACAAAGGAGGCTACTTCTCTGTGGCACAAGAAATATGGGTATTTAAGTTTAAGATATTTTCTTGAGTTGAGCAAATATGAGATGGTGAGAGTTCTTCCCACCATTTCATCCACATTTACAGTCTGCTCAGATTGCTTAGCAGGGAAGTTAATTTAGCTCTTCACAAGCTAAGAAACCTTTGGAGTTGACACACAACGATCAGTGCGGTCCTATGCCAACCAGCTATGGTGGAAAGAGGTATTTTCAATTGTTTGTTGATGATTACTCATGGAATATGTGGGCCTTCTTTCTTCAATTGAAGTCAAAAGGCTTTATGTACTTTCATCAGTTTAAGAAGCTTGTTGAGAAGGATTTAGGATGTTCCATCAAAACCCTCTGCTCAGATCGAGGGGGGAATATACCTCCAAGAAATTTTTATAATTTTTGAGTGAACATGGGATTAAGAGACAGTTGACAACTGCCTATACTCCATAGCAAAATGAAGTTGTTGAAAGGAGGAATCATTCCATTGTGTAAATGGTTCGATGTATGCTTAAGGGGGCGCATCTTGAGCAAGAGTGTTGGGTAGAAGCAGTGTACAACATCATACCTCCTAAATAGAGCATCCACAAGAGCTCTATAGGGCAAGACTCCACAAGAATCATGGAGTGGTAAGAAACCCTCCATTTCTTATCTAAGATTTTTTGGATGTAAGGTATTCATGACATACCAAAATAGAAGAGGAAGAAGTTAGATGAGAAAACCCTACAATGTATTTTTTTTAGTTATGATGAGAATTCAAAGGGATATCGGTTGATAGATCCTATGACCAAGAAAACACACATAAGTTGAGATGTGGTATTTTATGAAGCTTTCACATCAGATAACACTTCTACAGTTGTATACCTAGAGGAAGAAGAGCCTAAGAAAGAGGTTCCACCCCCATAGAACAAGGTTCCAAAATGGTATACTAGTACATTGAGAGATTCAAAGTTGACATCACTTCCATATCTAACTCTAGATCGACCTTGTACTCACAGTATGACTCATCAGATGAGAGCAGAGGCATCAACTTCAAAGGTTGACGAGCTTTACCAATAATTTTATGAACTATCTGTAGATGCAGAGGAAGACAAAGAAATAGATATGGATGATGAGAGGGTTTATATGTCAGTATTGGAAGGAAATGAACCCACAACAGTTCAAGATGCGCTTAGTGAGCCTCATTGAAAGGCTGCTATGGATGCTTAATATACATCTCTCATGAAAAATCATACATGGAAGCTAGTAAATTTATCTTCAGGAAAGAAGCCCATTGGCTACAAATGGGTGTTCAAAGTGAAGTATAAGGTAGATGGTACTAGTGATAAGCATAAGGCCCGTCTTGTTGCAAAGGACTATACTCAGAAATAAGGCATAGATTATGAAGAGACTTTTGCCCCTACTACAAAAATGACTACCATTCGAGTACTTTGTGCCATGGTAGCTCATTTTGGGTGGAAGTTACATCAGATGGAAGTTAAAAGTGCTTTCTTGAATGGTGACCTAACAAGAAGTGTACATGACCCAACCAAAAGAATTTGTGGTTGAAGGGTAAGAAAAAAAAGTTTGCAAGTTGATAAAATCCTTGTATGGGCTCAAACAAGCTCTAAGAGCTTGGTACATAAAAATAGATAGTCACCTTGTGCAACATGGATTCAAAAGAAGTCCTTCAGATGTAAATATATATATCAAGAACAATGGTTTTGACATAGTAATTTTGGTGATATATGTGGATGATCTGATCAGAACAAACAGTTTAGAGAACATGATTGATGTAGTGAAAGATGATTTGAAATAATCTTTTGAAATGATAGATCTAAGACTTCTTCACTATTGTCTTGGTTTGGAAGTGACTCAGAAAATGAATCATATTAGAGTAACACAAAAGAAGTATGCCAATACATTAGTTGAAAAATATCGCATGACTGATTGCAAGTCTCAAGCGACTCCAATAGAGCGAGGACTTAAGTTATCATGATATGATAAGTCACCATAGGTGGATGGTACTCTCTATCGCCAGCTGATTGGGAGTCTTATATTTGACAAATACCATACCAAATCTTAGTTTTTTTGTGGGTTATCTTTCACTGTTCATGCAATAACCTAAGGCGAGTCATTGGAAAGCAGCAAAGAGAGTTCTTCATTATATCTGTGGCAGTACAGACTATGACCTAGAGTATAAGAAGAATGACAAGTTCTTCTTACAGGGATACATGGACTCAGACTATATTGAATCCATTGATGATCAAAATGTGACTTTTGGATATGTTTTCCATATTGGATTTGGACCTATCTCTTGGCATAGTAAGAAGCAGCATGTGGTTGCTTTATCTTCTATAGAGACAGAATATCGTGCAACCAGTGAAGAAGTCTGTGAGATACTATGGTTAAGTCATATTCTTACAAATATGGGTCTTCCAAAGAATCTTCCACTTCATTTGTTTTGCAACAATCAAGGTGTTTTGAATCTTGTCAAGAATCCAATTTTTCATGAGTGTACCAAACACATTGAATTTGAGGTGAAGTTCCAAAGTACCACATACAGCTTCACTATATTCCCACTTATAAGCAAGTTGCGGACATTTTCACCAAGGCACTTGCACATGTCAAATTTGAATTATTTCACAATGCTCTTTGTATTTACCAATAATGTAATAAGGGGGGATGTTAGAGCATAGGCTTGTTATTACAACATATGTGTGTTATTACATTATTAGCACATAGTTTGTTAGCGCTTTTCTCATTAGCACTCCGTTGGGGTAGGTAGGGTGGTTATCCAACCCCCCTAACCATATTGTAACCTATATATTGTAGCTTCCATTCAATACAAGGTTAATTTGATTTGCTCCAATTTACATTATTGGAAAATTTGCCTCCTCCATTTGAAGTAACTTGCATATCCCTACTTTGATTCTAGATAGAGTGTTTAGGAAGTAAATTTCAAATTTTGTCCTATTAATTTTCTTCCCCAATGCTCTTTCATATTCCTTTAATAAGTTATTCAAAGCTTTGGCCTTGTTTATCCCTACCCTCCCAAAAATAGTTATATTATATACAATCTAATAATGGGTGATATTGTATGTTATTACTAGTTGTAAGTCTACTTATAAGCCCATATTTGTTAGCCTTCTCTAAGTTCCTACCCGATACCTCTACCATAATAATGAACATATATGGTGATAGAGGATCTCCTTGTCTAAGACCTATCTTAGTTTTAAATGATTATGTTACTAATCCATGGACCAACATTGAATATGATATTGTAAATACATAAGCTTTAATCCATATAATCCATTTCTTCCCAAATATAAACTTTTCTAATACTCCAAAAAGAAAATCTCATTTAACCCTATCATAGGCTTTACTCATATCAAGTTTTAAGATCATTGCTCTCTTTTCTTGAAGTTGTTGAATGCATAACTTCATGAAATACTATGATCCCGTCCAAAATTTATTTTCCTTTCACAAATCCTCCTTGCTGTTCTAAAATAATTTTGTCTAATTATGGTCTTAATTGGTTGCTATCACTTTAGATATTATCTCATATGCCATATTACATAGGCTTATGGACCTAAATGAATCAAATAATTTTACATCCTTCTTGATGTGGAACACACTCTTAAACAGAACACGAAGAATTACACAATAAAAATTGAGAATGGGATTTTGAATTTTGTGGTGTTCGGTAATGAGAACCTTATCCATGCTAGAAATTTTGAGTTTGGCAAAAAGAACCTTATCATCATCCAAATTTTGATTAAATTCAAACCAGGTCTCCATATTGAGGATCCAAGTATTGGGAAAATAGGATCTTGAGAGCCTTTGTAAATTTTAACTTCACATTTGACATGAGAAGTATGAGAGGATGAGGACTGTAGTTTGATGTCCTTAATCGTGTCAGCCAAAGAATGGATTTGGGTTGTGACTTCAACCAATGTGGTGGATTGATTTATTGTTATTTTATCCAATGTTTTGACTAAGGCCATGTTGGTGGTCATGTATTTGGTTTAAGCCATGAAGAAAATAAAAAATATAAGAAATGGTGATCTCAAGGCAAAAATGTAGGGTCGTTTGACAAGGAATTCTTTAGGACACAATGAGAGAGATAAAATAGGGGCAAATGGAAAAATGACCACTGTTAATGTATAGTGCTCAAAATGAGCTTTCCAACGAGTATATATAAGGGTATACTCAAACAAATAAAGGTCCTATAAAATCAAGTTTTTTAGAAGATCACCTGGTAGAATGAAAGGCAACTAAAAAAAAGTGTTTATGATTTGCAACTTCAACGGATTGTAGAACCACCAATGGTTACGACCAACGGTCAGCTGGCAATGACTATTTGGTTTGAACGGCTATGACCATAGTAGACGAGGCAACAAGGAGGGGTTGACGTCGTATGATGGATAAGGCCACGAGCAAGGGATTGACGTCGATGAAGCGAAGATGACACATGAATCAAGATAATTATGCAGAAAGGCAGACACATCAACAATGCAAAGAAAAAGCATATAGCGGATAAATGTGATAATGATAGATAAGTCAACAATGAACCTGACATTGATACATGGATGGAGGGGAATAAAAACTGAGCTGATAAGACACACAACAGGTGCAGGGCTAACGATGCAAGATGCAAAACTAACTAATTAGGGAAGACAAGACATGTGATAGGTGGAGGGCTAACGACGTAGGATTGAGGATAGGGCAACAGTGAAATACACAAAAATTTAGGTGAACATATAAGTTGAAAGATGAGATGGGCAACGGGTGAGGGCGTTAACGGAAAAAGGGAGCAAGATGACAAAATCGACAGACAAGCAAGGGGAGGGCACTAGGATAGCTAGCGAGAGTTGGCTATTCCCTTAAGTGAGCCTTGCGAAATAAAAATGCCAAAATGGTCATAACATCGACTATGTGGGATAAATACCCACAAATAGAAAAACAAACGTTCACAGCACGCACTGGTCAAAAAACCATGGGAACTACTAGAAAGGGAAATACATTGTCGAGAATATTTGAATGCACATTGAAAACGTGATCTGGTCATCGATGATGAAAAAATGGTATCGAAAAGGAGGCAAAGCTTAGGAACAGATTAATGTATGACACAGGATTTTTTATCGAGCCATAAAAAATTGCAGAACAATGTCAAGAAAAACAATTTCTTGCAAATATTGGCTCGGAGCATGCCAAAAATTGTTTGAAGTGGTGGATGTAGCCAGATCAATGTTGTAAATACACATATTTATGACAACTCAGACGAATACTATGGATATTAACTGGATGTTTAGTCATTGGAATCCTATAGATGAAGCCAAAAATTACTATGGTGCGTAAAAAAATAATGGTGACAACCGAAATACTATAGAGTAGAGCCAAAAAATAGCTAGAAACAAGAAGTGGGCGTTGAAAATAGAAGTAATAGGTAGAAGTAAGTTGGATCAACATCGTAAGTGGTCCACGAGCGATGCGTCGTTGAAACACAAAAATTTGTAAATCATGGTCAAAAATTGTAGGAGCACACGAAAAACGTGGAAATGAGCCCGAAAACGTAGATCAAGCCAAAAATCAACTCGAAGGGGGGTGGGGCATGGCAGAATTTTAGAAAAAAACATCAGAGGATTGCAAGTGTGGGCACAAAATGTTAAAAACATAGAAAAACTTTAGCACATCGATTGAGACAAAAAACATGAGTGTTTTCATGGTTGTGCATCTACCATCGATGTAGGCGACACTTGGCACAATCACCATTGTAGGGAAAACGATGGTCCCACCTAGCGAGCAACCACTAAGTGATGATCCAATGCAGGAAAGAAGAGCATCGTCAAAGAGGAGAGCTCTGTCAGCAATGCAATGTCGAAAGTGAACATTGTAAAAACTTGATTGGTGTGCAACGAGTAAAAGTGACAAAGATGCAAAGTAGCGTGAATCAGTAGCAAGAATTTTATGAGCTGAGGGTCAAGAAAACACAAACCTTAGAGATGGTTGAGTTGCAAATTGATGAATAAGCAAAGCAAAAGCGATCAATCTGCAAGCAGACAAGCAGATCTAGATCTGCGATCATGTACGAATCTACAAAGAATGAGAGATCCGTAAAGCCAAGCTTAAAAATGTTTGTGAAAAATGGAGTGTTCACTAAAAGGTGGATGAAACCACCAAACCAAGATCCACAAGGAGGATTTCTCGTTCCTTTATGAACCAAACCTAGTCTAAGGAAGAGGATACTCTCCAAATCCTGTGCTTGGCTCTGATACCAAACTGATGTGGAACACACTCTCAATACATAACATGAAGAATTACACAATGAAACTAATTATTTTATTACCAAGAACATCTATAAATAGGGATTACATCGGATAAGATAACATTAAATTATTACAATCAACAATCTTATCCACACAACTACTTGTGAACAAACATTGAATGATGGATTACAACATATGACAAATGTGAATAATATGATTAATCCCTATCACTTATTTTTTTTAATCAAGGTAAGATATGCAATTATTTTATAAGGTATGTACTATTTTACCCTAGATTGTTCCAATACCGGTCCAAATTGTCGAACTCGTTTTGGCCATATCTCACTCATCCGGACTCGGATTGAGCTAAAATTTTGAGGGTAGATGCCTAAAAAACCCTAGAACGTCTCCACCAATTTTCATATCATTTGGAGCAACACAGATCCTAGCACATCCCTATGTGTGAACGAGATATTTGGCAAGCGGCTATGCGAGGGTTTCATCTGGGTTGAGTGCAAGCGGCTCCAGAGGTTGGTTTTTAGGGCCTTCGGGCCCTAGCGGCCAATATTTTTGTGGTTTATGCTCAATATTTTAGCAGGAAATGTTGCAGGGGATCCAAGATGGGTTAGAAATTTATCTTTCAACAGATCATACTATGAACTTGAGTGACAACGGCTTCCAATTTGCTGCACAAAAGAAAAGTGAAAACCATACCTTTCCACGGCGTCTAGGGCAAGGATTAAAGAGATCACGAAACAAGTTTCAAGCAGTTGATCAAAAAATGGCTCATATCTCAAGTGAATCTGGTGCTAAGGTGCACCCACAAAATAATTCTACTATGAAAACCCCTTGTCAAGGGTAAGAATTTCGAAGACTCGGTCCCAAAAATGAATTTTAGGGATGCCCTTCATGGTGGACAGACCTCGGCCCAATGCTAATATCAATCTTAGGGCTTCCCATAAACCTCTAAGAATGCCTAAGATTGATCCCAGGAAAATGGAGTCGGGATGTCTTAAAGCGAGTGATGGAACTCCTATTGTTAAGCTTGATATGGGTAACATTCAGTTCGGCATTGAAGATTTGGAAAAAAGAGGACTAATTTGTCGGTTCGTGGGTTTTCGTCCGAGTCTATCTGCTTTCAAAGTCTGGGCTGCAAAAAGCTGGAAAACTAAAGGTGAGTTACAAATCTCTATTTATCCAAATGGTTATTTTCTTGTTTTATTTGCTAATAATGAAGATAGAGAGAAAACTTTTCAAGGGGGTCCTTGGTTTTTTGGAAGGGCAGGGCTTTTCATGAAGCCCTGGCATACTAAATTTAAAGTCGAAGAAGAGATGCCTTCTATAGCTCCCGTGTGGGTTAGACTCTTTGGCCTCCCTATTGAATTTTGGAATCCTACTGTTTTTTCTTCAATTGGAAACTCTTTAGGAACTTTTATGATGATTGCTGATTGTACTCAAAATTTTGAACATATTATTTATGCTCGGATTTGTGTTTTAATGGATTTTGACAAACCCCTACCTAAAAAGATCACATTACAATTTGGGGAAGACACTTGGGAGCAAGTAGTGGACTATGAGAACATTCCTTTTCGTTGTAGAATTTGCCATGAATATGGTCATTTGGCCAGTGCTTGCCCAAATAAAATTCCTGATCAAAAGAAAGAAGATATAAACTCAACAGGTTTCCAAATACCTAAGAAGAAGAACACTCAGAAAAAACCGGTTATGAAGGATCAATCAAAGTCATCTGCTAATATGTTTGAAATCCTTTCCACAAATGATGTCCCAAGTGAGGAAGAGGAAATAATGGAAACTGAAATCTTAGAAACACAATTTAAATATGAAGGGAAGAACTCGGAGACAAACCAACAAATCAAAGGTTTTCAACAAAAAAAAAGGAGAAAATTTACACAAGAAAAACAATCTTTCAAATGTCAAAACTTTAAATAATATGAGGTCCCAATATAGACTCCGTTGAACCATCTAGTAAAATTTTGGTTGTGTACGAGCATTCTTCAAGGTTAGAAGCCATCTCAGATTCAATTGGAATAAGTCAAGAAACAGGGAAAAAAAATTGAAGATGGATTCTAATCAAAAAGCAGGTCGCAAGACCAATCAATATCATATGGTAAAAGAAGGTGAAAAGCTTGTAGAGGAAGGTAAGATTAATGCCCTTCCCAACTTTTTTAACCCTGGTATTAATGAAGATCATCACTTGGAATATTAGAGGACTCAAAGGGAGTCTTTCAAAACAAAATGAAATTAGAAGAATGATTCGAGATAAATCATCCACATCTTGTTTTCCTTCAAGAAACAAAGATGTCAATGGAGGATATGGACTCAATTGTCGGTAAAATTTGGCCAGTTGGAAAAGTGGTTTCCCTCAGTTCCCAAGGGACTTCGGGTGGCATTGCTTGTCTTTGGGACCCAAAAGAGGTAGTTATTCACCATATGGTTGGCGGTTGGGGTTTGTTGGCTATAGCTATTCAAAGTAGACATTCCAACCAGATTATGCTCTGCATTATTGTTTATGCTCCGACTTCTTTGGAGGAAAAAAGAAGACAGTGGAAGGATATTACTCATATTATCTCTCATTTTCCTAAAGCTTGGATCTTGATCGGAGGAGATTTCAATACCATCCTCTCTCTGGATGAGAAAAGGGGGAAATAGAAATTTGGACAAAAGCAACGACCTCATGAGCGAATATATTGCAAACCTCCATCTTGTGGATATCCAACCAGATAATGGCCTTATGACTTGGTCTAACAGAAGGCAAGGCTTAGCTTGTATAATGGAGAGATTGGATAGGTTTTTGCTCTCTGAAAAATTTCTTAATCCATGGTCACATTCCTAAAGTGAAGACTCTTAATAATGTTGGTTCGGATCATTGGCCGATCATGGTGGAAATGTGGAAAACCAATGTGAGTTTCTCTCCTTTTCATTTTCAATTAATGTGGCTTAGAGACATTTCCTTCAGACCTCGTGTGCAACAATGGTGGAAGGAAGGTAAACCTAGGCATGGGACTAAGATGTTCTGTTTTGCCAAAATACTGCAATACATTAAATCCAAAATCAAGACTTGGAACTAGAAAGAGTTTGGGGATGTTCATAAAAAAAAACATGAAGTTATTGCTCATCTTGAAAATTTGAATAAGAAAATCCGTTTAGATGGCCTCACAGAGAAGAGAAGTGCAGATGAAATTAAACTCACAACTGAGTTAGAGGAATGGGAAAAAAGAGAAGAAATCTTATGGAAGCAAAAATCTAGAATTCAATGGCTCAAAGAAGGAGATCGAAACACAAATTTCTTCCACAAATCTCTTCTAGCTCGAAGATCTCACAACTTTATTTCTTCCTTAAAATCAGATTCTGGAGATGTTGTTTATACTTGGGATGGCATGAACTCTATTGTTGTTGATTACTTTTCCAATATTTTTGTTGCTACTCCTCTTGACTCGACTTCACAACAAAATGTTCTTCAAGCAATCCCTTCTCTTATCACTTCTGAGGAGAACTCTATTTTGACTGCTCCTATTACTATCAATGAGCTTCAACAAGTAGTTTTTAAAATGCAAAAAGGAAAACCCCAGGTCTCGATGGTTTTCCCATTGAGTTCTACCAAGAGTTCTGGGATATCCTTCATGTTGATTTATTAGAGGTGGTGGAAGAAGCCAGGAAAGCCAAAGAAATTTTGAAGGTTATCAATAAAACTTATATTACTCTTGTTCCAAAAGCTCAAGAGGTTGATCATATCTCAGCTTTTAGACCTATTGCTTTATGTAATGTTCTTCTCAAAATCATTACTAAAATCATGGCGAGAAAGGTTGAAGCCTCTTTTGCATAAGATTATTTCCCCGAGCAAGGGGGTTATGTGGAAGGACGTCAAATAGTAGATGAGATAGTTCTTGCTCAGGAAGCCATCCATTCCATGGATATGCAAAATTCTCCTTCCATGTTCATTCGGTTAGACTTATCCAAAGCTTATGACGAGTGGATTGGCACTTCCTTATCAAAGTTTTGAGGCAATTTGGTTTCTCTAAGGATTGGATGGATTGGATTATGGGATGTATCTCTTCGAGTTTCCTACTTAGTTCTTATCAATGGCAGGCCTTCTCGGTCATTCCCGGCTTCCAGAGGTATTAGGCAAGGTGACCCGCTATCCCCTTATTTATTCATCATTCTTGTTGAATGCTTGGGTAGGACTATAACCAAAAAGAGGGAAAACAAAACCCTTGAGGGAGTTACCATTGCTCATGGAGCTAGACCTATCTCTCATCTTCAATTTGTGGATGACTCTACTCTTTTAGGTAAAGCTACGATTAAGGAAGCTTCTAATATTAAGCAAATCATTAGCTGTTTTTCTAAGGCTACTTGGGCAGTTGATCAATGAAGACAAATCTAAAGTTATTTTCTTTCACTGCTCTGCTAGACAGGAATCCATGGTCTTGGATAAATTAAGATATAAGAAGACCTCTCTTCCAATCACTTATTTAGGTATTCCCATAAATATTCAAAGGCAGAAAAATAAAGATTGGAATTGGTTGTTGGACAAAGTCAAGAAGAAAATTGGAAAGTGGACCAACAAGTGGCTTTCTTACGGGGGTAGAATCACCTTGGTAAAATCAGTCCTTCAAGCTATTCCTATTTATGTTTCTTCCGTTTTGAATATCCCAAAGGTTGTTCTTCGAGAATTGGATCAAATCGAGTCATCGTTTCCTTTGGAGTGGTACTAAGGAGAAAAGAAAATGGGCCTTGGTGAAATGGGATACTTTATGTCTTCCTAAGAGTGAAGGGGGGTTAGGATTCCGGTCTTCTATTAATAACAACAAAGCTTTAGCTGCTAAATTATATTGGAGGATGTTGCATAACCCCAATGCTCTTTGGGCCAATAATCTCCGTGCTAAATATCTTGAGAACAAAAGTCCTGAAGACCTTGTTCGCTATCAACTTCCTACCAAAGGTTCTCCCATTTTAGCAGTTCTTAAGACTGGTGAGGATTTGATAAAGAAAAAATTATTTTGGATCATTCATAATGGTCAACAGGCAAATTTTTGGACAGATTCTTGGGATGGTCACAAGCCTTTGATAACTCGGTTTCCCGATTGGAGGCCTTGGATGGAGGAGCTTCACCGAGCTAATTGGATAAAGGTGGCTAATAACTTGTCGGTACCATACTGGTAATTCAAAGGTTGGTAGATATTGGATCCCTATTGAGGACTGGCCTATTCAAATCCCAGAAAGGCAAAGACAAGATATCCAAGGCATCCTTCATATGAGATCCCTCTCTTGGTCCCATGAAAAAGATTGTTTTGGATGGAACAACACTACTAAGGGTGAGTATTCGAGTTGCTCAAGGTTATTTGACCTTATGCCATAATAATCCCAACCATTCTTCTGACATATTTTCTCGATTGTGGGCTCAAAAGCTCTGGCCTAAGGTGAGGTTCTTTAATTGGCTTTTATTGCATCGTAGGGTGCTTCTTGGTGAGCAACTTATGAAGCGTGGTTTTCATGGCCCTTTTAGATGTGAAATGTGTGAAGAGAATGTAGAAAATCTCAACCATATTTTTATTGAGTGTACTTTAGCCTCTGAGCTATGGAGGAGAATGGCCACTTTACTTGGCTTACAGTGGTCCAATTTTTTTACTTTTGAACAACTTTGGAGGGATTGGCCTAATCAAGAGGGTGTTGATCATTTTATTAGGCGAGTTAGTTTGGATGGGTTCTACCATTCTTCTTTGGAATATTTGGAATGAAAGGAACAACCGAATTTTTAATCAAGATAGGAAGGATATTCACTATATTTGGCAAAATACCATAGCCAACTTAGTTGAATCGAGTCCATCAACTCCTTAATCACCCCCAAAACTCCCACCAAAGATGGGATCAAGTGATGCAAATATTGAAGATTAAATCTTCTAAGGGCAACCAACTTAAAGGGAATGTGAGTATTAGTAAGATGGATAGGACTAGAAATTGGCAACCTCCTCCTAAGGATTTTGGAAAAGTCAATACTGATGGAGCCTCTAGAGGGAACCCTGGAAAAGCCAGTGTGGGAGGAATTGGTAGACTTTCGGATGGCTCCCTGGTTTTTACTTTTGCTGAGAATTTGGGTATTCTTTCCAATAACCTTGTTGAGGGGTATGGTATCCTCGAGAGGCCTTCAGGAGGCTACTAAGGTTGGATGGGAAAAGGTGTTAGTTGAGTCGGACTCTCAACTTATGATTAATCTCTTGAAGACTCCTTCTAAGAATCATAAGGTGGATTGGAGAATAAAAAGAATTATTGAGAAGATTCAATTAATCCAGATGGGATTTTTGAAAGTTGATTACAATCATGTGGTCGAGAGATCAAAACAAGAGTGTTGATGCTTTAGCTAATTGGGCTTTGGACAAAGGTGATCTTACTTGTTATGGCCACCCTCCTATATGGTGGGCTTCTCAAATTAGGGAAGCTCTTCTTTCTATCATTTCTTTGGATGGCTCTGGTTCTGAAGGTACCTAGTTTCTTCTTGTTTTTTTTTTGCTTCTCTTTGGTTCATTCAGTTTTTTTTAGTTCCCTAGCTCATTCTATTCTTTATTTTGTTTCCTCTGTTGATTCTTGCCTTAATAGTCTTCTGGTCTAGATAGGTCATTGTTATGTTCATTTTTTTTCTTTTTTTTTTTTTTTTTTTTGTTTAGTTTTTTAAGGTGGGTGGGTTCTTTTGTTTTGTTTTGTTTTTGTGTTCTTTGTGTTGTTTTTTGTTGTTCATGTGTTTTTGTTGTTTTGTTTTTTTTTTTATGTTTTTTGTTATTGTTCTTGTGTTTTTTTCGTTCTTGTTCTTGGGTTTCTCTTTGTTTGTGTTATTTCGTGTTTTTATGTGTGAGTGTTTTCTATGTTTTTTGTTTTTGTTTATTGTCTATTGTTGGTTGTTTTTTATTTTTATTTTTTTTTTTTTTTTTAGGTTTTGGTTGTGTTTATTTTTCATGTTTTTTTTGGGTTATGTCTTTGTAGTGTTCTGTTGTTTTTGTCTTGTTTGTGTTTTGTTATGTGGTTCTTGTGTTTTTCTATGTGGTTTGTGTTGTGGTTTCTTTTATCTTATTGTGCGTGTTTGGTTGTGCTTTTGTTTTTGACACACTCAAGGAGCATGTTTTTTATTTTATTTTATTATTTTTGTTGTTATTTACTTATTTTTAAATTGGTTTTGTGTGTTTGTTTGCTCCTTGAGTATGTCAAAGGTGGTAGGCCAAGTCCGAGTCCTGGGCGTTTTTGGCGGAATGGATACCCCTGCCTCCTTGGGTCTTACCCGAAAGTGGCATCCCTTTTGGGATGTTTTCCACAAATAAAAAAAAATTGTTCCACTACCACCAATAAATAACCCTTCACTATATCCTAATTATGCAAAGAGTCAATCCGAACCTGGGGATTTATCCTTATCAAAAGAGAAAAGAGCTAAATGAGCTTCTTCTAGAGTAATAGGCTCCATTAGTTTCCTATTGTCTTTATTTGTTATAACTGAAGGTATTTCTTGTAGTAGATTATCATTAAGAACTTCAAACTCCTTCTATCCTAGAATATTTTGGTAAAAACCTTACCTCCTTTATGATTTCACTTTGGTTTTCAATCCAAACCCCTTCTACTGATTTAATTCTACTAATTTTGGATGTTGATCTTTGTACTAATGCCATCCTATGAAAAAACTTAGTGCTTTTATGTCCTTCATTTAACCAAGTTTGTTTTGATTTTAATCTCCAAAATTTCTCTTCCTTACTCAAAATATTATGATATTCACTAGGCTTCTCAATTTCCTCCAAGTTTGGATTATTATGCGCATCGTTTTGAAATTTGGAAAGTTTTTCTTTTAGTTCTTCTTTCTTCTCAAAAATATTTCTAAAATTGTTCTTGTCCTATTCTTATAATCTAGATGTCACTAATTTAATATATTTTGGAAGTGTATATAACCCATTGTTTCTTGAAGAATTCTATATTTGCTCTATCATATCAACAAATTAAGTATAGTCTTCCCACATTTGCTAGTATTTAAAATATATTATTTTTTGAATTCACTTACCACCATTTAACTCTTATTGGCTAGTGATCTAAACCAATCCTTGTCAAGGTATTACTTTTAGCACAAGTTCCTTCATTTAGCCAATGATACGAGAGTATGCATATGTTCTAATTTTTTTTCTATTAGATTCTTGTCTCTACCATTGTTGGTTGATCTATAGTTGTCCTCTTCAAACTCAACCTCCCATAAATTATTATTTTGAATAAAAGTTGAGAAATCTCTCATACTTTGGGTTATTTTCCTAATTTCCCTAAAATTTTCATCCAACTTGGTTATGGCATTAAATATCTTATGATCATGAATCAGTTTTCTAGGTCTTTACTTCTCAAAAAGGCTTCAATCCCACTTCATACTTCTAATATACCTGACCGAGTTGTAGGACCGTAGACATCGATAAGGATGAAATAAATATATGCAAAGTAGCATGTGACTAATGAGGTTATCCAATGCCTAGTTTTATGAATGGTTGCACAAGAGGTTCTAACAAGATTCCAACATGTTATAATTCCCCTATTGCTCCTTTAAAATACACATCCCATTCACATCTTGCCCATATTGCTTTCATAGTTTTGAAAACTTCTTCCTTTGTCATTTTAGTTTTTTGGGTACAAAGAATACCCGACTTATTACTTAAACAAAGGTCCTTGATACACCTCTCCTTTGAGGGGGTATTAACATCCCTTATATTCCATGAGATGGTAATCATATCTCATTAGGGGATATTGGCCCCACCTATGAATTACCAATATCATTTTGTTGTTTGGTAAAGATAATTTAAACCAACTTAGATTGTGTTCCTTTCTCTATTTTTTGCTCTTGCTTCATGGCTCTCACTTGATAATTTGAGAGTTTTTTTTATTTTTTCCTTTTTTATATAAGGAGTACGTCTTATTATTCTATTCCTCAATGTTCTTTCACAATATTCATTTTCATTAGATTTATTCTCTTCTAGCTCTACTATAGAATCTTTTGATTTGTCCTACTCATTTTTTGGTATTTCCTTATTAATGGTAGAAGTATTAACATCTAACATTGCATTTTCTTTACCACTTTTCTTCTCCTAAATGGTGCATGGTACTTCAAGAGAGTCTTCAAAATTTGATGAGGCACATTCCTTAGGTTCAATAGGAATGTTCATCCCTAAATCATGATCATACTAATTATATGATTCCTTGTTAATATTTTGACCCTATTATACCATGTCCTTTAAGTTATGTTATGCTTTTCTTCATTGGTTAATGCCTCAAAAAAATAGGTATTTCTTCCAATATCCTTCCTTATTGGTCTCCATTGTTTATTTAATTTCATTTGTTTGGACCTATTTTTTGTAAGTTGAAAACAATCCTCATCCATATCCATTTGTAAGTTTCTCTTGAGCCAACGGGTCCTTGGTTCAACTGTTGGGACAAATAGTTGATGTAACCCACACCAAGGTTCAAATCTCGGTGGCATCAAATAGCTCAATGTGACTAATTGACGTAAGTTTCTCTTATAGTTTTCTACATATATTTATCTTAGAATCTTCTTAGGATATGATCTCTCAATATGCCCCACCTCATGACATCTTCTACATCTAAAAAATATGTTTTCATAATCTATGTTTTGGGTCCACAACGTTTTTTTGTTAAGTTGGAAAAGTGCATTTTTGAAAGGAATGCTAACCTTTTACATCAACAGATATGGCCAATCACTATCCATTTCACCAAGAAGGATTTCCCACTGGCATAAAGCCTATACCAACCGTGTAACAACAAACACACTTCACTAACCACATCCAAAACTAGAAAACCAACATACACCTTACATATCTAAATATCATATACTCTATGCTTTCCTGGCAGCCTCTTCCTACTGATCCCCATTGTCAATTCTTGTGGCATTATCATTGTCAACTAAATTATTTATGTGCACTAGGATATCATTCCCCCATTCCTTTCTGGCATCTGCCATAACTCCTTCGTTAGCAAGACCATCTGCTACCCTGTTGGCTTCTCTATAAATATGATTGATAGACACATTCTCGAGTCTATCCAAAAGTGCTCGAGCTTCCACCATCATTAAATCAATAGTCCAGGCGGTTGGTTGTCCTCCCTTTAAAATGGTCACAATATTTTGTGAGTCTCCTTCAACTATGAGCTTATCTAGATTGCAATTGATAGCCAAAGAAATTCCTACATAAGCTGCTCTTGCTTCAGTAAAATGACTTGTCTGTTCACCCAGTGGTTCAGCAAAGGCTTTGATTACCTTACCCAGATGATTCTGGATCACCCCTCCAGCTCCCGCCAACCTGGGATTACCTTTCGAGGCCCCATAAAAATTTAATTTGAACCATCCAACCGATGGCAGTATCCATTTTGCATGAGTTCTGGGATGAACTCGAGGTATTGGTAATTTCTCTCTGACTCCCCAACATTCCAATATCCACCTTTCCTGCTCTGATTCCCATCCCTCCTTGAAGTGGATAGTGTTAAAATTCTCCATCAGGAGACTTCTTGCTCGGTTCCAAACCATTTCCCAGTCCATCTTCAAGTCCTCAAAGATTTTGTGGTTTCTTTCATTCCAAACTCTCCACCAGATATGTGGAAGGCTTAGAAGCCACAACTTCCTGATTCTTCTACCTTTAAAAGGAGGCTCCCATTGCAAGTTCAAGTCTGAGATAGTTCTAGGGAAAACCCACTGAACTTGGAATTCACTACAGAGCTGATCAAACAAGTTTTTGGTAAAGGAGCACTTAAGAAGTAGATGATCAATGCTTTCCTCCTCTTTTTCACACAAAACACATCTATTTGGTAAGGAGAAACCACATTTTTTCACATTATCCTGGGTCATAATTTTATTATGCATAACCAACCACTAAAAAATAGTAATCTTAGGGATGAGATATTTGTCCCAAACCTTTACATGGGGCCACACTACCCCTACACCTTCAACCAAGTTATAACCAGACTTCACAGAATAATCTCCACTCTTCATTTTCATCCAAATAAATATATCATTCGATCACCAATGGCTGAGGATGTAGGCATTAAGGCATCTATTAAGACTTTCCAGGTGTGGATGCAAGTCCTCATTGATGTTCTCAGCATAAAGTCGCTTCCACTTCTTGATGCCATTTTCTTCCACCATATAATCCCGAACCAACAGTCCATAAATAGGAGTCAGGATTGTTCTTAAGTTTGCAAACCTTGGGATCTCACAAAGGGGAGAGTTAAAGAGCCAAGTATCCTACCAAAATCTCATGTTAGCACCATCTCCAATCTACCATCTACAACCCTGCTGGATCAGAGGTCTTACCTGTTGAAGGCTATTCCAAAAACTAGACCCCTTAGGGGGGTTGAGGTTTTCCAGGAAGGAGGAATTACGTAAATACTTAGCTTTTACAATTTTGACCCAGGGAGTGTCTTCTTCCTTCGCCAACTTCCAACCCAACTTTCCCATTAGAGCTTTGTTCATTTTGGGAAGAGTTCTCAGTCCCAATCCCCCATATTGTTTAGAGGTACAAACTTTGTTCCAAGCAAGTAAAGATATCCTCTTCTTTTCCTCAACCCTAGACCACAGAAAAATCCTTTGGATCTGTTCAATATTTTTGCAGATCGATACTAGCATTTTAAAAATTGACATGAAGTAAATAGGTATACTTTGAAGGTAAGATTTCACAAGTTGGGCCTTTCCTACCTGACTAAGAAGAGAGCCTTTCCAGGAAGATAGTTTCTTTGTAACACATTCAATAATCGGATCCCACAAGGCTTCCTTCATACTCCCATGGAATAAAGGTATCCCTAGATAGGTTGTTAGAAAATCACCTATGCCACAATTGAAGATTCTTGCTATCTGCAGTTGGAGAGCTCTAGAGGTATTCAAGAAAAAAACTTACTTTTATTAAAATTTACCTTTTGGCCTATTGCAAGCTCATAGAAATGCAAAATCATCTTAATATGTCTTGCTTGTGGAAGAGATGATCTTGTCAAAATTAGAGTATCATCCACAAACTGTTGAAAAGAGACCGGTTCCAGAGTGGAAGCTGGCCTGATACCTTCTATGTCTCCTCTATTCATGGTTGTTGTGAAGGCTCTACCCATAGCTTCAACTAAAATTATAAATAGATAAGGGGATAGGGGGTCCCCTTGTCTCAACCCCCTCTTGCTAGGAAAATAACCCACTATAGACCCATTAACTAAGATGGAGATCATCACTGTGGAGATGCAATTTTTCATCATAGAGATCCAATCCTCATGAAAACCAAAATGTTGGAGCACTTTGATCAAGAAATCCCAAGAAACTCTATCATATACTTTATTCATATCCAATTTAAGAAACATACCTTCCTTTTTTTATTTAGAGATAGAGTGCAGGATCTCATGGATCGAAATGATCCCATCAAGAATCTATCATCCCTGAACAAAACCCCTTTGGTGTTTATCAATGACAAAAGGGAGAGCCATCTTCAATCGGTTTGCAAGGACTTTGGACACAATTTTGTAGAGAGTATTACACAGGCTAATTGGGTGGTAATCTACAAAATATTTAGCACTTACAATCTTTGGGATGAGGGCTAAGAACGTACAATTCACATCAGAAGGGATCCTTTTAGAGGTTTGAAACTCCTTAACTGCCAAGGTGACCTCATTGCCAATGATGTGCCAAAACTTGTGATAGAAGAGCATCGAAAACCCATCTGGACTAGGAGATTTGTCTCCCTTCATGGAGAAGACCACCTCTTTAATTTCCTCATCCGTAAAGGGGCTGAGGAGATAGTCATTTATCTAGTTTGTAATATTTAAGGGAATATGGCCTAACAACAGGTTCATCACCTCTTCATCCAGCTCCGAATCCACTCCTAACATATCTTGGAAAAATTGAATAACTTCCCCTCTAATTTGGAAAGGATCCCTTGTAGAAGAACCATCAACAATCTTGATCTCCTAGATTTTATTAAAACTTCTGTGCCTGAGAGTTGAAACATGGAAAAACCTTGTATTCATGTCCCCTTCCTTTAACCACAAAGCTCTTGATTTCTACCACTAAAAAGCCTCCTCACACGCTAGAGTATTGTGCCAATCACATAGAAGATCCTTTTCTCTAGTCCGAACTTCCTCTGAATACTCCCCCAAATGCAAAGAGTTTTCTAACTCCATGAGTTGTTGTAAAGTTACCTTTTTAACCATAATGTCTCCAAACACCTCTTTATTCCATAGTTTTAAGTTTCGCTTAACAAATCTCAGTTTCTTTGCTACTTGAGTCAATCTATCCCCAAAAAATCTTGCTACCACCAAGATTGAATCCTGCTCTCTAAATCAGAATGAAGGATCCACATCTTTTCAAATCGAAAAGGGGTAGCAAAGAGCCTTCTCCTGTCCATTGTTTCCCAAATCAAAGGATTATGGTCTGAGCTAGTTTTTGGGAGGGCCGTGAGAGTAGTGTCCCCAAACAACACTAAGCTCTCTTGAGAAATCAACACCCTATCCATTCTGATCTAAATCAATTGACTCCCCAACCACCTATTAGTCCAGGTAAACTTTGCTTGTCTAAGCTCCAAGTCCATCAAAGCATTTGAATTTATAAAATCACCAAACTCAATCATACTCTCTGAATATCCTTCAATGCCTCCCTTCTTATCATATGGATATAGAGGGGTATTGAAGTCCCCTGCAATGATCCATGGGATGCCTACAAAGACATGCCTGAGTTCACTCAATTCCCTCCATAACCTTCGTCTTCCAACCACAGTAGTGGGTGCATAGACATTTGTAATGATCTAGTGGGAATTATCCTCCTTCGAAAAGAAGTGGATAGCACAAAATCTATCATTTGAGATAATTTTTTGTCCTTCCAATTTATTTGGGTCCCAAATACACATCATTCCTCCTGAGGAGCTCATTGAGGGTTGAGCAACAAAGTCTGCTCCTCTCCAAATCTTGTCTTTAACCATTGCTAAGTTTGCTTCTACCACCTTTGTCTCTTGTAATAGCAAAATATCTAGGTGATTATCTCTTCTCAATGTTTGTACTGATCTATGTCTTCTAGTCCCATTGAGACCTCGTACATTCCATGACAAAACCTTCATTTTTTAGATTTAGCTGATTTCTTCCCTCCCCCACCCATATTGATGATGGTTTGTGTTCCTCTGGCTATCTCTACCATTGTTTCCCTCTTCCTTACCTCTGTTAAAGGGGGTCTACCTACAGTGTGTTCCTTGCCAACATCCAAGGGAGTTCTCTTTGCTTGATTCCTAGTCACCCTTGAGGGCATCATTGGAACCTCCTCTGAATCGAAATCCTCCCGTATTGGAGCTACAAGCTTCACCTCTATATTTTTTAGGATCTGCTTATCTTCCCTTAATACTTTTCCAACTTCATCTTGCCTATCCCGATTTGTAAGAATCGTGTCAATAGGGTTAACCTCTACATCCGCTTCTAGAGGTTTTAGACTCTCTTGTTGTACCCCCTCATGATTCACCCATTGTGTCTCCTCCACAAATTCCACAACTTTGGCTGGGTCTCCCATTTCATCCTCTTCAACTCCTCTCAAGCAAGCAAAAGAGTTAGGGTCTGCAAAGTCAAGGGGTTCCACAACTCTAGGGGGCTGGACTACCACAACTCCATAAGAGGGATCTTCCATGTGTTCCTCCTCAGCCACCACAACCGGTTGGTGTGAGGTGCTTGCTTCCTTCTGATTATCCACCATGAGATCCGTGCCTTTACCCTGCTCTGCATATTTACTCTCCTTCCTCTGCCAGACTTTCTTATTGGGAGCTTTCTTCTTCTTTGGGCAGAAGCTTGAGATATGACCTCTCCCTTTACAAAGATCACAAAGGGGTAGAATATTTTCATACTCCAGCCTCTGAGTCTAGGTACCCACTAGGGATGTTAGGTCTATTATTTTTGAAAGCTTGCTATCCAGATCAACATTAACACAAATTTGAGCAAACACCATACGGGACTTCAGCCTAGTTACCCTATCAATGGTAACAAAGGTACCAATACCATTTGCAATAGCCATTAAAACTTCATCTTGCCAATATTGAAAGGGAAGGTGAGGTAATCTTACCCAAACAATAGTTGTGTTGAGACTTTGGGTGTGAGGATTAAAATCCACATCCCATTTTTTGAGAAATAGGCTACGCTTCCCCATCGACCATGGTCCTCCACCTAGAATTTTTTGCATGTCACTTACCTCAGTAAGTTTGATCATGAAGAACCCATTTGGGAGCGCCACAATCTCCATGCAACCCATTGGTTTCCATCTAGCGAAGGCCCACCTTCGAATAGTATCTATATCTGGCCTTGCCCCAAAAAACTTGCCCACCAAATTGTGTTCCCCTTCCGCCTTCATGTTCAAAATTATCTCTGAGGGAATGTTGAGAATGCCATCTTTAACTCTCAAGTTTAAGTGGCTTACCAATGGAGGAAGAGTAGTAGCAGGTTTAGAACCATGTACCACCTAGGCCCAAGAGCATTTTTGTCCCACTTCTGGGGCCCGATTCTCCTGACCGTTGTCTACCTCTGATTCATCCTGCCCCTTCTCTAGGACCGCTTTGTCGAGAGGTTCTTGGATTTTTCTTCCCAGAAAGCCATTCTCCAGCTCTTCATCCAAGGCCCCATCCATTGACGTACCTTCCAAGGCCCCAGTCCGGCCCTGTCCTACTTTGATTCCTATGTCTAGTTGCTCCAAACCTTGGTTCGTCCGCTCCTTTTCCCACCCGTTCCATTTTTTAACTCAAACACCCATTTATGGGTTGAAAATAATTGAAAACCCTATTTTTTGGGTTTTCCTTTTTTCCCTTTTCAGGTTTCGATCCCTCGCTGGTTATTCGCCCTGCTTGCTACTCCCATCAACTAGGTTCGAGCAAAATTTTTTGCCATTGTTGTTGCTCACCGCCACCGTTGCTTCTAGCTTCGTTTGTTACTTTTTTAGCCTGCTGTGTGTTTTGGGTCCATAAATTACCCCCATACTTAAGAATGATTAATTCTAGTAAAGGTTTACTTAGATCAATTATTACCATTATTCGAGCATAAATAACTAAGAATCCATCTTTTGTAGTTTTTGAAATCACAAGGAATTCTCCAAAGTGTTGCCTATTGCCTCGAAGGTATCATTTCCCAGAATTGAATGGGCAATCCATACATCCTAAAGTAGACTAGTACTAGGGATAAATTTACATTTTTAATTGCAAAACCTTCATACCAACAAGTAAGGAATAGTCCTGCACTTCCCATAAACTAAGGACCCCTTTTTATGATTCTATCTCTTTCCTCCCTAGAACAAAAAAATGGTTAAGAAGAAACCTTTGGTAAGAAATGATAGACTCACTCCTAGAGACTTCCAACTCCTATCAATCCATTTTCTCAAGACCAAAGGCCTTGGCTAAGACCCTTTAAATTTACCAAAAAATGCTTTATCTTTGAGCAACAAGGATAGCTTCTATGTGAGGTTCTTGCTAACCTCTAATACTAAGGACGATTCTAAGGATTTAGCTATAAATCGATCCATGGGAAGGAAACTATAACTCAAAATATACTAAAATTTACCAATATATCCTATAGCAATTATATTATTTGAAAATAAACCTATAATAATTTGTATGCAAAACTTCTAAGATAATGAAGGGAAAAATAAACTTAGGTGAAAAATTATACGCCAAATAAAATGTCCTACCTTGCTGATGCCCTAGCTCTTCGTTCTTCCTCTCATCATCCAAACCCTAGTTGGTAGATATCTGCCATTTCGTTTTTCATGACTTGAAAAATAGTCATTGCCCTTGTTCTCAATGGCGGGTTGGGTCATATCTCCCTCAATACGATTCTATTTCCTTCACATGACCTCTCATTTTAAAGATCTTCAAATTTTGTACAAATTGATCGAAAAATCATCTAAATCAAACAACCCTTAACAAAGAAACAACTCTTAAAAGATGAAACATTAAAAAAAAAAAATTATCCTATGACATGGTCATATCTCTCTCAATACTGCTTGAATTCTTTTGAATGACTACTCATTTCACATAAAATGATACAAGAATCATCTAAATTAGACAACTTTATACCAAAACATAACTCTCTAAAGATGATTCATTTATTTTTAAATATTTAATTCTATCAATTTATAATTTCCTACAAATAACTAACATATTATTAACCATAAATTTTAAACATAAAATATTAAATCAAAATAATTAAATAAAACGTATAGTATATCGTACAACTTAGTTAAAAATAATTAATTACATACTAATGATAATAGACCACCGATGGCGGGCTATCATCTTCCTCTCTTGAATTTATTTATGCATCTCATTGTTTTATTATTAATTTATATGACTTGCAATACACAGCAAATAAAGCCCCAAAATGCCCAACAAGAGGAAATAGGAAAAATATGTCTTCCCGTAAA
This sequence comes from Wollemia nobilis, assembly GCA_028583015.1. Classification (NCBI taxonomy): domain Eukaryota; kingdom Viridiplantae; phylum Streptophyta; class Pinopsida; order Araucariales; family Araucariaceae; genus Wollemia; species Wollemia nobilis. Next base: position 5,988,929 of record JAQPPZ010001739.1, on the reverse strand, counting down.
AGAAACCAGTGATGACGTGGATGATCTGCTGACGGAGCGGAACAATGACGTTAGTGGAATACATAGTTGTTCGATTAAGACAGAACGGAACAATGACGTGGAATACGTAGTTGTTCGATTAAGACAAAAGCCTTGTTGGAAACGTGTCCCGATTTGAAATTAGTTTTTTTAAAATTGGGAATCAATTAATGAAGTCAAGTTAGGATTTATTTATAATATTTATTTTTTATTAGTTTTTGCTAAGGTTTGATATTTCTACAGATTTTTTTATTTTAGTAAAGTTAAGTTAAACTTATCAATAAAAATTAAACACAGTCATACATATATCTACACTAAACCAAATTAAAAAAATAACAATAACTTTAGATTTATTAACTTTGAGGAGAGGACAAGATTCTTATTAAACATTTAAATAATATTAAAATATAAATTTAAAAAGAAAAAATATCATTTTTGAAGTTTAATTTTATACGTACCTTCCCATCTGCCATCGTCAATATTCAAACCCAAAACGTAAAGCATGGAACACGTTGGATACGCGTCACGGGATTTATCTTATGAAGTAGTTAGTCACAAGAGTTATGCTCCATTTCTGTCCTCCACATAGATAATACTATTCTAAACCTAGCGGGGGCATTTGCACGATAATGATGACGGCGGCTCTCTGTCCAATGGATGAAGTTGATAATTTCCACATACGCATCCCATGACTCTTGGAATCTTTTGTTTCGTATCTTGGAACGCAATTGGACGTCTTTTCATTTGATTCTTTACACAGTAGTGGGCATCGACGGGTGGCGTATTTTTCACAGTAGTGGGCATGGCCATCAACGTTTGGCGCATTTAACCCCCTGTGCAACCTCCATTTTTTTGCATTTGCGATCTCTTGAAGAAAGGAAAACGTTCCCCTCTGCGATCAAAGATGTTGAGGTGCTTGAGGTCGGAGGTTCGATCCCGGGGGAGTCTTTGGTGTCGGTGTCTTTCTTACGCAGGGGCCCCCGCAAAAGATGTGCAGCTGCCGCAGCTTCCCGCGTTCGACTATGAGCCTCGGCCTTACAGAGGCCCCCTGGCCGAGGAAATTTTAGAGAAAAGAAAGCGGTTCTTGGGGCCCTCGATCTTTCATTATTATCAGAAGCCCGTAAGATAATGCCTTTTCTTCTCATATGATTTATTTAACGTATTTTTCCTATGCTTCTATCGGTTTGATTTTGACTTTAGCATCATAAATATTAAAAATTTCAAGCTCTGCACGCGAATGTAGTGTTGCTTTCTTGATTTGAACCTGGGATTTTTTTTGATACTATCAAAATGGAAAAATATTTGATTTAGAGCAGATAATGCTACTTACATTTAAGAAAACAAAGCTTATTTAATTTTGAAGGTATTGAACTCGTAGTACTCTTGCATTTTATAGACTCTAAAGGTATCGAAAGGTATCAAGTTAAAACCTTTAAAAACGAATGGTTATCCTAGAGACTAATATCCCTGTGTAGCTGGTATACTAGAGACTAATATCCTTTCAGATCTCATGAAGCACCTTCTCCTTATTATTCTGAGAGGGGGGAGAGCACCCAAGGAATAAGAGGGAAGCCTATTGATCTGTATCTGAATGTTGGCCAGAAGTGTAGAGACCTGAAAATACCAGCTCCTCGACCCCCTTGAGAACTTGGAGAGAGGTCCATCGAGGAGCGAAGGGCAAGGTAAGGGTACTGTCTACAACCCGAGGGGGTATCTCCCAAAGTACGGACCTTGTGAAGATAGGTGATAATAAAAAAGATGATCTCAAGCCGAAGAGGAGAGGCCCCAAACTTTGCCAGAATAATAGAATGGGGGACCGTGCCCTTGCAACGAATGAATCTTCGAAGAAAAAGTATCGTACTCGTTCAACACAAGACCATTCAGTCGGGCCAAAACTGGGACCCCAGACCACTAACCCATATGTAATAGTTGGCTTGACCAAGGCGTCAAAGATTCTCATCTTTATAGGAATATCCTGGAAATGTGCTTTGAAGCAATTCCTCTCGAGCAAAGACAAAGCTGCATACCCCTTACACACTTGGGCTTGGGCGATGGGTTTCATACCAAAGGTGGGTCTAGTGAAGAGAACCCCCAAGTACACATATGAGGTGGTGATCTCAACTTCCTACCCTTGAAGAAAGAAGTGGAGATGGGATAGAGCCTCTTTGGTAGTATTGAACACCATAACCTTGGTCTTAGAAAGGTTCATTGTCAACTATCCAGAAAGGTTTATATTCCTCTATTTGTTTGCCTTTGTCCACATCTTCATTTTCTGGAGGACAGAAGAAATGGGAAGGAAAGTCAACCTCAAGTTTTGGAGGAGAAGAAACTTCAGATGAAGATACTACAGAAGAAGATAGTGTAAGAGAAAGTGAGACATCTGAGGATGAGTTGGACAACAGAGAGTTCAATAAGAACAAGAACAATGCACAAAGAAGATACAAATGGAACAACAATTAGAATAGGTCAAGAGAGATTAAGAGACCAATGAGGTCAAAACAAGGAAACTTCAACGGAAAATGTTTTTCATGTCACAGGTTTGGGCACATGGCTTCACAGTGCAGGACACATGAAAGACAGGAATATGGGAACAAACAACTTTTCCATGGGTATTGCTACTCATGTAATCAGTTTGGTCACAAGGCAATGAATTGCAAGGTTCATGACAGAAGAAATGGCTTCACTAGGAGAAATCCTAAGACATTTGCACCTCCAAGGAATAATAACATTAAGTGTTATAAGTGCAATAATGATGGTCACACAACAAAGTGGTGTAGAGCAAACATTCCGGAATCAAGCAGGAACAAGAATAGGAATAGGAACACGGATATGAACAAGAACGAGAACATGGATATGAACAAGAACAGGAATAGGAACAGGTACAGGAATGTAGACATGGACAGGAACATGGACATGGAAAGAAACAATCAGAGGAATCAAAAGGATCGGATAAGAAGGAAAGAGGATAAAGGTAAAGAACGATGCTTTCTGGGAGTAGAAATACTCCCACCCCAGAATTAACCACCTCAAGAGGAGGTGGGGAGGGGGCTAAGCTAAGAGGCTCATTCTTAGCCCCGAGCCCCAAAGGTGACCCTTTGCCATTGATGTCAAAGGGGGAGAGATTTGTGTAAGGGGAGAGATTTGGTATTTGAGTAAAAAGGAGAGAGCATTGAGCCAGGGGGAGCAGAACAAAGGAAATTTCAGGTTTTCGGTAAAAAGAATTTGGGTTGCCATCAATGACAAAGGGGGATATTGTTGGACATTTTGAGTCAAAGTTGTCATTGATGTCAAGGTATGAAGTTGTCATTAATAAGCTACCGATGATGTCAAAAGGTCAAGAGGAACAATGCAGAGGTTAAAGGCAAAAAGGCTTCATAATATTTTTAATATTATGTGGAAGCATAAGTTAGAAGGTTTAAAATAAAAGGTTTTTCATAAAAACCCAAGGAAGCTTATTGCAAAGCTAAAGGAAGGTTTAATATTTATTTTATAAAATATTTAAATTCAAATTGAATTTAAATTTTATAAATAAATATTATTTATACAAAGTTGTGCAATGAGAGAAGGCCTTAATAAAACCAAAGGGTTTTAAAGAATTAATTTATAAAATTTAAATTCAAAAGAATTTAAATAATTTATAAATTAATAAGTTCAAAGGAAAATCATAGTGCCGACGTCTAAAGTTTGAAGGGAATTTGAAGCGCCGACGTGTATGTGTGAAGGAGGAAATTGATATAAAAACCCATACCTTAGAGGCATTAAAATTATCCTTTTGCTCGAACGTTAATGCGTGCAATTGTGTTGAGAACTCGTGCGGAAAAAGAGAAGCAAATTTCTTGTGTTATGTGCCAGCGAATAGAGTAAAAATCGAAAAGCACCGAAAGTTGAAAGCCATCTGGGCAACGTGGCCTAGTGGCAAGAGGGCAGCGGTTAGAGTGTTTGGGTGCTAGGTGACCTACGTTTGAAACGCGACGGCAACGTGTTTTGGTGGTTGTGTTTGTGTTGGAAGCGCCAAAGGAAACGATGCACGTTTTGCTAGGCAAAACGGGAGCTTCATAGAGCACGTGGTGCTCTTCACTCCCCAAGCGAGCGCCTAGCTCGCGTGGTGGTTGGAGCCGCGGCTAGGGCGCTGGTTGAGGCTGCGTCGTGAGTTCAAAACCCACCAAGGCAAAGGTAATAAATTTTGATTATTATTTTGTGTTGCCTAAAGTTTGACATGAGGTCTTAGGGAGTTAAAAGGGTTGCTTAAAAAGATTTTTATTTGATTATTATTTTTGGTAAATTGGAGGAATAAGGTGCTAGCTTTATTTTTGAATAAAGTGTTTGTGTCACATTGATTTGTTGAAGTTTTAAAAGGATAAAGGGAACTTCTTGCATTGAGTTATTTTGAAAAGAAGAGTGCATTGAATATTATTTTAATTGGGAGATTATAAGGTGTAAGTGGTGAATTATTTTTGTAAATGTTGATGAATGTTTTCTTAAAGATGGAGTGATAAGGTGTATGTGTGTCTTGATATTTATATTGTATTTTTGAGGGAGTTTATCATCTTATAACTTCTTTGAGCTTGGCAAAGAAGTGTTTGTGGTTTTGGCAGATTTATGAGATTCCTTCATCATCAAGAAAAAGGTATGAGCACATTCTTCCATAGTTAAGTTGATTGGTTGGTTTTCTGGAAAATAAGTTTGGAGTGAAAAGGACTTGATTAGGGTTTCCTTTTGAGTGTGTTGAGTTAATGCTTCAAGGTTTTCTGGAATAAAGAGTTGTGTTTAAAACCTTGTTTTATAAGCATTGTTGTTGAAGTCATTGGTTGAGCAAAGAACTAGGGTTTGAAAAGAACATGAGTATCATTGTTATGTGAGAGTTGTTTTATGAGCATTGTTGTTGAAGTGAGTTGTTGAGCAAAGAACTTGAACTAGGGTTATCATTGTTATGTGAGATTGGTTGTTGAGCATTGTTGGAAACATTTTGAGTTGGTGTTTATATACTTGGACTAGGGTTTGTAAGGAAGGATTGTTTCATTGAGTGATTGGTTGAGTAGAGTTGGTTGAGCCTAGTCAAGTGGATGTGTGAAGTGATTGTTCAAGTTCCATAAAACAAACTATTCTATATTCTGAATTGATTTGAGAAAGTGATTGAGTATTGAGTTGAAGCATATTGAGTCTCTAACAATTCTCTGTATGTTTCTAAAAGAGTGATTGAAAGTGATTGAGCATTGTGATGAGTATAGAGCATATTGAGTCTCTAACAATTCTCTTTATGTTTCTATGAGATTGGACAAGTTCTAGTGTGGACTTGTTGAGCAGATTTGAGGTAAGTCTTTGAGAAGACTTGTGGACAGATTTGAGTAAGCTTTTGTGGAAGCTTACAATACATATTGAGAGCAGATTTGGTTAAGTTCTTGAGAGGACTTATTGAGCAGATTTGGTTAAGTTCTTGAGAGGACTTATTGAGCAGATTGGACAAGTTCTAGAGAGGACTTGTAGACTGATTGGTGTGAGCTTTTGTGAAAGCTTACAAGGCAGATTTGAGACAAGTCTTTGAGAAGGCTTGAGAGCAGAGTTGATTGATTGATTTGTTCAAACCTTGAGTTAAGGTTTGGGGCAGATCCAACAGAGTTGATTTGAGATTGAGTCAAGCTTTGAGTTAAGGCTTGAGGACAGAGATTGAGGACTGATTTGTGCTAGACCGAAGGACTGTGTTTAGTATAGATTTGAGGACAGAGTTTGGTGCATATTTGAGGATAGATTTGTGCCAGACCAGAGATAGATATTGAGGATAGATTTGTGCTAGACCGACGGACTGTGTTTAGTACATATTTGAGACAGAGCTGAGTGCAAGCTTTGGAGGTGACAGAGTATAGAGGATGACAGTCTCTAGTGGATAGAGATCCATTAGCCAGGGCAGTGAGGACAGGTCTTCTGAGTGAGGACAAGAGTCTTCAGTGGATAGAGATCCATTAGCCAGTGCAGTAGAGGCAACAGTTCTTCTAGAAGATCACCAACCAGAGCAAGAGGAGAAAGGAGTTCTCCTATGGATAGAGATCCACGAACTTGATTAAGGGGATTGGTATCTCCTTTGGACAGAGGTCCATAAACATTGTAATAGGGAAAGGATTCCCAAGAGATTGATTGAGAAAATTTTAGTGAAATATTTTCTCCGTGGAGTAGCCCACATTGGGTGAACCACGTAAATTGTGGTGTCTCTATTGTGTGTGATGATTTGTGCATTGCTTTGAATACTTCTATTGATATTGCTATCTTTACATTGCATAATATTGATTGGGAAAGAAAAGTAAAAAAGTGGTCTTATACTGTTCACCCCCCTCTCAGTATAAGCTTGTGTTCTTCACTTGGTCCATGGCTTTGTGACCCTCCTCGTCCAATCTTTGTGAAAGAAGAACATCTAACGTTGTGGCATAGAGCTTGGCAAAGACATGCCCAATCATGATAGTCCTGTAATTGTTGGGTGTGTGGGGATTTCCTGCCTTATGGATGGGGTGGATGATATGCTGAGTTTAGGAGTCAGGGAAACCTGAGAAGACAGAAAGGTTGAATAATTTGGTGAGGGGTCCAACAAGAGGATCAATGCCATGCTTCAAAAATTCTGCCTGCAACCCATCCAAATCTGTTGCTTTGCTCATACAAAGCTTTCGAATAGGCCACTTAATAAGCCCAGTAGAGTAGAGATGGCAAGAAGGAGGGGAAGGAACCTTAATAGGAGGTTGATTTGGGATGGTATAAAGGGATGAGGCGTGAGTGGTCCAAGAGGAAAGATTGATCCCATGATTGACCTGGTCATAGGGGAGGATAAGGCATTAGAAGGATTTAGAACGGTGAAGGGAATGAATGAGATGCAGTCTATGTTGAGAGAGGAAGAGACGTTTCTTCTTTCGGAGGAGCAACCTATAGTCTTTGTGGGAGGTGGCAATGAGCTAGGGAGAGTATCGAATGGCATGTTTCAACCTTCGGTGGGCAGACTTATAGTCCTCGTCATACCAGATGTTCATGGGACAATGATCGGGAAAACAAGGGTGAGGAAGGGGGCGGATGGTGTGGGGGTAAGAGTCCAATTCTACCCTCCAAATGGCTTGGACTAAGAAAGCAGAACGATCGTAACAGTGGGGAGAGAAGACAACCTTGGGAGAACCTGACGCAAACGGTCCATGTAAGTAAAGGAATAGTAGTAGTCAAATTCTATGGAAACCTGAGGGGTGGGAGTGGAGTAATAGGAAGGGAAACAATGGAGAAAATCAGAAATGAAATTTTATTAATGTCCGCGGTGGGCCAAAATAAGACCCAAGGGACTGTAAGAAGGACAACAATGATTGCCAGCTAGCAGGCTAAAAAGCCCAACAAAGAAAAGAACTAAGATAAATACAAGATGAAACCCGACAAACGGGCCAAAGAGAAAGGGAAAAGAAAAGAAAAGGGAGAGCAGAGGGGGGGAGGGTTGCAATCCAACAGAGAGGAGTGCATGCCAAGAAGAACGAAGAGAGAGGGGGGAGGGAGCAGCCTGGGGGGGCAACCTCCAAGAACTTGCCAGAAACTAATCTCTCCTAACAATTGAGGCCGAAGTACCGGAGCTGAAGAAGTCCATGATATGTCTCTGCCCATTGCTAGTTTGGAACCTTGACAAACTGTTGGTGCGTTGTCTAGTGACCCTACTTCTGTCTAAACTGGATGATGTGGGGCGTTTCGATTGAAGTCACCTAGTCCGTCGAGTTGGTGAAGTATGTTATGATGAGCCGATGTTGAGGAGGGTGAGATCCATTTGGAGAACTTTTATGTTGTCGAAGCTAAGTTATCTCCCTAAGAAAGAGTGCGAGACAACGTTGGTTCGGGTATCTGAAGAAGGTAGAAACAGATTGAGAGTTGTCCCTGAAAAGGCAATGGAACCTACCTCGGATCTCATAATAAATGGGACAACAAAAAATAAAGTGATGAAGGGTTTCAACTTCACCCAAGGAGCAAAACAAGCAAATCCGCTCCTCCGTCGGAAGATGGTGTTCAAAATCAATCTGGGGTTGGTGAGAACACACCCTGAGTTGCCCAATAGTGATCCGAAGACTATGCATTGTGTGTTGCTGAAGGTATTGTGGAGGAACTATTCTGCCTTCCTGAATCTGTAAGAAGTGCTCATGGTAGAAAGACAGCTTGGGGGAAAGAGGGGCAACAGGAGAGATCCATGTGCATCTGGTGTACTAGAGACTAACATCCTTCCGAATCTTGTGGAGCATCTTCTCCTATCTAAGCCGAGAGGGGGGGAGAAACCCCAAAGAATAAGGCGAGAGCCTGTCTATCTGTATTTGAATGCTAGCTAGGAGAGCAGAAACCTGATTATACCAGCTCCTTCGGCCTCCCCGAGAACTCGGAGAGAGTTCCATCGAGGAGCGAAGGGTGAGGTAAGGGTACCGCCTACAACCCTCGGGGGTATCTCCGAAAGTACGGATCCTGTGAAGATAACCGATAATCAAGAAGATAATCTCAAGCTGAAGAGGAGAAGCCCCAAACTTTGCCAGAATAATAGAGCGGGGGACTGTGCCCTTGCAAAAAATGAATCGTCGAAGAAAGAGTGTCTGGACTCGTTCAACCCATGACCACTCAGTCGGGCCAAGGCTAGGACCCTAAACCACTGACCCATAAGTAATAGTTGGCTTGACCAAGGCATCAAAAATTTTCATTTCACAGGTATATCCTGAAAATGTGCTTTGAAGCAATTCCTCTCTATCAAAGCCAAAGCTGCATATCCCTTACACACCCGGGCCTGGGCGGCGGGTTTCATACTAAAAGTGGGACCGGTGAAAAGAACCCCCAAGTACACATAAGAGGTGGTGATCTCGACCTCCCGACCTTGGAAAGAGAAGTGGAGATGAGATAGAGCCTCTTTGGTAGTATTGAATACCATAACCTTGGTCTTAGAAAGATTCACCGTCAGCTGTCTCGAGTCACAAAAAGCGGCAAGCTTGTCTAGATGGCGCTGAAGTCCCTCAGGAGAAGAGGCCAAAATAACATCATCAGCAAAGAGGAGAATAGAAATCAGCACATAGTGAAGAAGGCAACCATCCTCTGCATGAGCGTTCTCCTTAATAAAAGTCTCAATCTCATCGATAAAGATCCCAAAAAGTGTCGGGGAAAGTGGCAATGAGCTAGGGAGAGTATCGAATGGCATGTTTCAACCTTCGGTATCGAATGGAAAGAGAAGAGAGTTCTGTGAGAAAGAACAGAGTGATCAGTAAGGGGGGGAGGGGTATCAAAAATGTTCATGTATCAGTGCTAGTGAACCTTTCTAAGATCATGTACTAGCTCATTGCTTCTTTGGATGCATTGCACCCTGTGTCTTTTTGGTCCTCAAATTCATGAAACATGGTCATCATCTCCTTATGGAGAGTATCTATCAAACGTCCTTCTTTATCAATCTTCTTGTCTAAGTGCGGTATTTCTATAAACCACATAATATTATTGCAACAACATTTTGCTAATTTTGCGCATATCACCTGACAAGATTTGAACTTGGGTCTCCACCTTGAAAGTCTATGTATGTAACCACTTGAGCTCATGCCATTTGATATAATTGTTAAGGTTCACCCATGGGATTGGAAATTGGGTCTACATTGTACAACTGCTAGCTCCCCATCGCTTGCCACCAACACCTTGGGCTGAGGATTCTCCATATTACTTTGCTTTGTTTTATAGATATTTACAAATTACAATAACCTAATCATTGTTGCACAACAATTTGAATTCATTCTCAAAGGTTTCCCGCAATTTCTCCTAGGTTTAGTACATACTCTCTAGCAATCCTGTATACTAGTGTACAGTTTTTCCACATAGTGTTGTAGGGAAAAATTTCCTCCACTCTTTGTCATTGATCTGCACATTGGCTTTCCAAATCATGATGTAAGTTTTTCAGTTACTAATCGGATCATTTGTTTCGTTACCATAAAATGTGGGATGGTTTTGTATCCTCCAACAGTGGTTGTTATTTGGGACCATTTGATTCTGCACTAATTTGATCGACTTTTTCTTTGGACTCATTCTCTAGGTGCGTTCTTTGCAGAAACACATGCAGTTGTCACTCTTGTGCTAGACTTTTGTCTTGTGCATCGTTGAATGCACCAATTGCACCCATGTCACCGTCCTATCACGTGGATTACCAAATGCACCATCCTGCAGTTGCTATTGTTTCGATCTTCTGTCATGTGCATCCTTGTAGTTGCTTCCATGTTAGACTCCATCCCATGCACCACCAGATGGACCAGTCTATAGTGGCTTCTATGTTAAACTTTTGTCTTGCAGACTGCTGGATGCATCACCCACGTCGGTCACATCTTAGAGTATTAGCCTTTCTATCTGAATAAGATTTTCTGTGTCTTTGACTCATCTTCACTTGGCCCTTTATTGACATCAAGAAAGAAGTTTGCATCATTTACAGTTTTTAGTTCCTAAATTCCCTCATCCCTAGGAGGAAAAGATACGGCTGGATTACAACCCTCATTGACCATGCTTTTATCTTCCCATTTGGTCCTTTTTTATCTTCTGGAGTGAGATGCTCAATGCAACTCTGTGTCACTATCTTTGACCCAAATTTGTAGAGGCCACAGTGCCAATATGTAGCGTGTGGGAGTATTTTAGTAACACAAACATCTATACAGTGCAACACAGTACAATACAATTCCATCATATAAGAAAGAACCACAATGGGAAGACCTCACAGATACTAGCCAAGGGACGGGGGGACGGGTTTCGGGGGACGGCAGGCCGATTTTAGGGGATGGCTTAGGGATGGCTGGTATAATACTATAAAATTTCAATTTTTTTAGAAATTTAGAATAATCTACAAATAATACACAACAAAAATGAAAAATAGTAAATGACAATATAATACTATGAAATTTCAACTTTCAACAAATTTAACTTGAAGGTTCAGCCAAGGAATGTAACAGTCATCATAAATATATAGTGAAAGATAAAACTTTGGGAAAGAAGTAACAATATAATTTATTTATTGAAGGGAATGTGTAATGTTCATGGGAAACATCTGAGTCTCAATTGAACGCATCAATTCTATTGGTATATATATGAGAAATTTACATCAATGTATGAAACATGAGCCTCGACATGAACCCCTTAGAGCTAGCCCAGGCCGATTTTAGGGGATGGCTTAGGGATGGCTGGTATAATACTATGAAATTTCAATTTTTTTAGAAATTTAGAATAATCTACAAATTCTACACACAACAAAAATGAAAAATAGTAAATGACAATATAATACTATGAAATTTCAACTTTCAACAAATTTAACTTGAAGGTTCAGCCAAGGATATCAAGTGCAATCTGCCAATCTCTAACAGTTAACCAAATTAGTTGCTATTGCTCATGTAATGAATGCCACACTGTTCAGCTTTTAAGTTTTAACATTCAAACAATAAGTATAAGTTATAACAGTCATCATAAATATATAGTGAAAGATAAAACATTGGGAAAGAAGTAACAGTATAATTTATTTATTGAAGGGAATGTGTAATGTTCATGGGAAACATCTGAGTCTCAATTGAACGCATCAATTCTATTGGTAAATATATGAGAAATTTACATCAATGTATGAAACATGAGCCTCGACATGAACCCCTTAAAGCTAGCCCGCCTCTTGAGAATGTTCAGGTATAATTGATATTCATTTTAAGATTTTGCTGAAATTTGCAGTATCATGTTTTTAATTTCAGAATAAATATATGTTTTTGTATTTTCTTAATTTCTGTTAATAAATGCCTATTTACATATCATCCACACTAGCATTGGTGCTCTAGTGTACAGTAGGGAGTCCCTGATAAGCAGATGGCTGTAACCATATCCTGGTAACTGAGTGCAGAGGCTATACATGCTGAACCTAGACAAAACTTTCAAAGGACCCTGTGTGTATAGCAGACCAATGAATTTTAATTAGCTCTGCAGGTTTGATTTATATATGCTTCCAAGAAGGAATCAACAACCTCTTTCCCTGGTATAAGTTGCCAATTCATGGCACTGCTGCAGGGTATTGCCATGTTTCTAGCCAATACCTAATCAAATAGGACAATTTATTGTATCACAACTCTTGCAGACTTTGGAAAACTTGTGATATGAATCCCTACAAGTCCAAACGAACTGACTTGATAAGAATAGAATAGACTCAGCTGGACTTGGCTGTCATCAAAACTTTTCAAAATAATATGATAACTAAATAATCAGTCAAAACTCTGTTGTTTTTTAGTTCACTTCAGTCCAGCGGCTCAACTCTGACATGCATTAAGTTAAATTGTTCCTATGTCTATATGATCCTTCAATTTTCTAATTATGATCCAAATACAAGTCCACTTTACTTATCAGCCTTGCATAATCTGAAAATGGGCACTACAAGGAAAACACTCAGCCATTTACACAGAAATTTTGGGCCTTCACCTTCCGAAGGATGGAGTAACTCCTCCTGTAGTTAGATGTAATTTATTGCCACTGGGATTTCATTTCTTCCTGCAATTCATGATAGTCTATCACCACTAAGATCACCTGGCCTCCATTGAATGGTGCATACACCCAGCTGAAGAATTTTTTCAGCAACCAAACATTGAACCTGGATGTTCTAATAAAAATGGCTTAGTTTATGAACTCTGAGCATGAACAACTCCAGTTCAAAACCTGTGTATAGAACAGCAATCAACTCAAAGAAAAAACAGCTGAATTATTTTATTAAATTTTAATTTTTAATATTTTTTTTTTTATGTTTTTCTTTTGGCTGAGGATGCCCAGCCGTGGGGGACGGCTGGGCGCCATTGGGGACGCTCGGGCCGTCCCTAGGGATGGTTCGAGCGTCCCCAAAGGGACCCAGCCGTCCCCGGGGATGGCTGGCCATCCCCAGGGACGCCCCAAAACAGGGGACGTCCTGGGGACGTTTCCCAGCCGTCCCCCAAAAGGGGGACGGGGGGAAACGTCCCCAATGCTGTCCCCCCGTGCTGGGGGACGCGTCCCCGTGTAACCCTGATACTAGCAAATATGCATATGTACATTGTTCTCATTCTAGTTATCTGCTATAGATCATGTTTTGGTTAGTCATACTACATTGATGAGGAGCATACCTCGATCACTATTTGACCAAGGGACCTCTGTATAAATTTAGGTATAATGTGAAACAGTGGAGGATTGGCAATTGCCATCCCTGCTCAACTATGTAAGTACCCATATACATGAAAACAATAACAGTAGCCTATGACATATGACATACTATTTTATCCATCACTTATCACATTAAAATATAACATAAACACCTGTGCTCGAAACACGTACAATTAATATGAATGTTCATGTAATCCGACATTCATGCAGACCAACTTATTCACCCACAGCATCGTGTGCCAAGCCTGCATTATTTTCTCTTTTTTATCAATTGGTTGGTTTATCATCTATGCATGAAAATTTACTGCACTTAGTTACAGATACAGCAGAGTTAGCCTGACTGTCCAAATTACTGCATTCCATGTCTTGTCTAGAGGGCGTTTCAACTGAAAAGAGATAGTGAAGTAATTTTGGAAAAGGAAGGTTGTCTCCTGGTTATCACCTATATCTTATCTTCCTACTTCAAACTTAGACTGATACTATATTTTCTCAAGAGACTAGATGCTCAAACAAATATTTGAAATAATTATGCATGAGAAGGCACAATCAGTTGTAGACAAATCCAAATATGGGGGTGAGATGTAAAGAAAAGAGTAATAAGAGTATTGCTATGAGCGTCATAAAGAGTACTGTTGTTTACACAACTGAAGCCTACTATATTGAGAAACCGTTGCATTAGCGTCGTTCTTCTTTACAGTGTATCCTGCCAAGGACTCATTATAAACAATGTACTGTGACAAATTCTTGAATTGCTAACATACTGGATTTTGTCTAAGTTAAGACTTGATGTGAGGATGGCAAACATCATTTTTGTGCAAAAAAAACTCCTTCCAAACTATTGTAATCTTTGCTCTTCCTTATGAGGGTACACTTCCATGATATAGAACTGCACAATGATATAATTTAGGGAACAATTCTGGTGGAAAAAGAATAAGAATTTCTTTGGGAGCTGCTAGTTACAAAATGTTGTATTTTGATATACACCATACAAATGATCAGTCCAAACAAGTATTACTTTCTTGTTTTCTTCTAATGTTTATGTCTCAGATCATTTGGTTCTGTAGGATCAATGACATAATAGATTAAGGTAACACTAATAATTATCTTTTTGCTGTCTTGACTTCTTTTGTGCAGCTGAACATTGTTGAGGGTAAGATGCAATACTTGTTTGATGAGGATGGACGCCGATACCTTGATGCTTTTGCAGGCATTGTCACAGTTTCCTGTGGACATTGTCATCCGGAAGTTGTAGAAGCTATTAAGAATCAAACTGACCTACTGCAGCATGCTACAACAATATATTTGCATCACGCAATAGCAGATTATGCAGAGGCACTAGCCTCAAAACTGCCTGGAAATCTCAAGGTATGTATGGAATTTTTGATGACTAACATCTGAGGCATAGATTGTGTCTTCAGAGTAAGTATTTAGACATAGTGCAGAGATCAATTATAAGAATTGAAGTCCGCCTAACATCATCATGCAGTTTTGTGAAGCATGTGTAGAAAAGTTGGGTATGTGGAATTGCATGACATGTTCTAAATTACGTGGTTTGTTGCATATGAAAAGTTGCTTGAATTTATATGGGGATATGGTTAGCCCCTTCTATTAAAGATAAATAATACGACACCCAAATTATATTGATAAAATCAGGAAATGGCTTTCAGTATGATTGAAAGCTTAATGTAAGTCTGTATTGTCTAAACATTGTTGTGAGATGTGACACAGTATCCTTGAGTCTTATTCTGAGTATGCAACTACCAAAAAAAGATATAAATTAAGATATTTTTTCTGCTAACTGGAATGAAATAATGTTTTATAATGAATTTTATTATAATGCCTTATACTCTAAATTAGTCATGTTCACATAGATGTAGAAACGGAAATCAGTTGAAATCAGTTGGGTCATTTTATATTCTATCTTAATTTAGGTATACTAACTTCCTTAAATCTGCAATTCTACATACTTCCAAAAACACTTTTTGTAAAGTATATTTGCTTACACATTTAAATGGCACTGTAAGCACTATGAAACATAAAATATATATAATTGGAAATGCTCTCTATATAATCGCGTTTCACTTCTGGTTCACCATGCTTAGTTGATTTTCTATCTACGATCACATTTCATCTCTGGTTAAGAATACCGGTTCTGTTCTTTAGCATGTTGGTTTTTAACAGGGAAACTTTGCAGGTTGTTTACTTTGTCAATTCAGGCACTGAAGCAAACGAATTAGCTACATTGATGGCTCGATTATACAGTGGTAACCATGATATGATTTCTCTACGAAATGCATACCATGGAGGAAGTGCTGGCACATTGGGATTGACGGCCTTGAGCACCTGGAAATATAATACAGTTCAGGTATATCAGAGTTCTTTGAATAATTTTAACAATTTTGAAAGTGTTGAGTATAATTGGGCTTATGTGTGAAGACTGGAGGAAAAGAACAATGCTGGGTATAGAACTGCTAATTATTGAAAGAATAGGATATGCATGTTTGTTTCTAAAGAGAATGATAGGGTAGAGGTGCATAAATAGTTGCATTTTGAATGAACATGTAAGAGATAAGTGTAACTTCTTGAGCAATGTTGCCTGCTGGCTAGGTAGTAACCATGCAATAAAATAGTATCTCTCAAGTGGAAAGATTGTGGCAGACTAAAGGTGTTTAGCTTTTAGGAGAATCTTTTGGCCAGTGTTCCTCATAGGTGCTCCATTCTGATTCAGTAACAACTGTAGTTCCTTCCAGCATTTTATTATTTTAGGAAACACTTTGAAATATAGAAACAGGGTTTTAGTTCATTACATATCATTTCTTGAGGTGCAGTTTCATCTTTCCTGTATATTAAACCCAGAGTCAGCCATCGCTGGAATTTTTTTGACTTATTTTTTGTTGATTACTATCATCTCACTTTTTGTGTGCTATTGTCTTCTGCTGGATTGATTTAGTACTCGTTTTTGCAAATTAGCTGAAAAAAGCAATTTGCATATGTAAATGCAACTGCAAAGAACAGTTCCTTACATTTTCTCATTGAAAGCTTTGTTTGAGACACTAATCATTAGTGTTTTTATTTTTCTAATACGTAGGAGCATTTATCATTTGATTTGATTGTTTGTAAGTTTCTCTTCAGTTGCTTCACTGATGGAGCATTTATCATTTGATTTGATTGTTTGTAAGTTTCTCTTCAGTTGCTTCACTGATGGTGACTGCCCTAGCAACCGCAGATTGCTGGATCAAGTTGTGCAGGATGCAATGCTAGGATATCATTCATTTTTTATTTACAAGTTATCTATGAAAGTATTATTATACAGTTTTATTTCTTGCAAGATACTGTTTATATGCTGGATTCTGTGGTAGACAGTTTTGTGATCTTGGATGGAAAGTTCTAGAAGAGACTGCATAACAGTTTACTACTAATTTTTTGCTTATGATCATGGACTATAACATGCAAGTTTTCCGCCTTGTACAAGTAATTAGTCAATGATTGGAACATATTTTTTAGACTATTGCTGTTTAGCTTTTGTTGTTTCATATTCGTGTGTCACCTTTATCTGAGAAATTGTTGATTTTGCAGGGTGGAATTCATCATGTTATCAATCCAAACCCATATCGAGGGGAGTTTGGCTCTGATGGAGAGAAGTATGCAAAGGATGTTAAAGATCTTATTGATTATGGAACTTCTGGATGTGTTGCTGGCTTTATTGCTGAAACTATACAGGTCTACAAATTAGATGTGTCTTGATGCTCATTCCTTATTTTGCTGGTTCAGATTTTGCACTGGCCAATTAGATTGACAGTCACCAAAGATGGGTAACTTATGATGAAATACAAAGCAATTCTGTTATCTGATATTTTTATTTTCAGGGTGTAGGTGGAGCTGTGGAATTGGCTCCTGGGTACTTGCCAGCTGTGTACAAATATGTGCATGATGCTGGAGGTGTTTGTATAGCTGATGAAGTACAGACAGGCTTTGGTCGTACAGGAAGTCACTACTGGGGCTTTCAAACACAAGGAGTTGTGCCTGACATTGTCACCATGGCCAAGGTGAATATTTTTGTGTTGCAGTGTCTTTGAATATGTTGTGGATAATCTTCTTTGTGCACAGCTAACTTTATTTCTTCTTTTAAACTTTGTAATCATTTGGCCAAGATGTCTTTTGTTTGGCAATACATTTAAACAAGTTGAAGATGCTAACTTAATTGTGAATTTCACTTTATGTTCTCATTAATTTATATAATCAACTAGTCAACAGTAAGTTGAAACAGAGGAGCCAGAGTGAAAAGCTGTCAGCATTACTTTCCAGAAGATTATTGCATTTCTCCAAGTTGATATATTTCTGGCAATTGTCAGGGCATTGGAAATGGTCTTCCACTAGGAGCAGTTGTGACAACTCCGGAAATTGCAAATGTTATGACAAAACGAATTCAGTTTAACACTTTTGGTGGAAATCCTGTTTGCTCTGCTGGTGGCCTTGCTGTTCTCAGGGTGTTGGATAAAGAAAAACGGCAAGAACATTGTGCTTCTGTAGGGTCTTATTTACTTGAGCGCTTAGGAGCTCTTCAAACAAAACATGAAAGTAATCCTCTTTTTTGACTATTCTTTCTTAGTTCTCTTCTTGATATAGCAGTGACCATTTTGGCTAATTCATTCTTCTTATTTATTATCATATACCAATTTAAAAAATCTTGGATATATATTGTAGGTTTCTTTTTCCCCCTTTTAAATGAATAATGACACTTGTAAAGTTTATTGAAATGCTTTTCTCATGTGGGTAAGATACAATAGCAGAATGAAGGATTATAATAATTGAGGATGAGGTGGAAGCATGTCAGATATAAATTAGCGTGTTCAATTAAGAAAATAGAAAAGAAAGTGAGCTCTGTAGAAAATATGACTATGACCTATGTCACTTCATTTTCAGGTCAATGACAGAGAGGTCTTGATATAGAGTGTTTGTCCTGATCAAAGATGTGGCGACACATTAGTGCATGGAGGAACTAAAGTTGTGCAACAACTCTTTACTCATGCTATGATTATTGATAGAAAGACTTACAGCATCACTAATTTCTTGCTGCAGTCATAGGAGATGTAAGGGGAAGGGGATTGATGATAGGCGTTGAGCTGGTCACTGACAGGAAGCTAAAGACACCAGCCAAGACAGAGACAGCAATCTTGTTTGAGAAACTAAAAGGTGCTTGCATTTTGTTTTTTATTTTAAATTTTCCTTTAATTTTTGGGGTAATTAGGCAGCAATTAATTTAGTTACTATATTAATTTTACATGCAGACTGACATTAATAATACTACTTGAGCAGATCTGGGAGTACTGGTGGGGAAAGGGGGATATGATGCGAATGTGTTCAGAATAAAGCCTCCAATGTGCTTCACCAAGGAAGATGCTGGTAAGCCTTTCTTCTGCAGTGTTTTATCTTTTAGATTGTCATTTTTTCATTCTATCATTTTGCCTCTGCTTTTTATGCAGTTGAAATAAAAGCAATAGCCAAGAAAAATTGGCTAGGAGATAATTTGCATCATCTCAATTCTAATCTCATGTGTTAATGACCAAGAATTTAGTGTGCATTTATTATCACAAACAATGCAGTTACCTCACTTTGGATCAGAATTTTCCCTAGAACACAGAGAGATCATTACCAGAAGACAGATTCATTACCAGACGACTGATAAGAATTCTCAGTGAACTAACAGAACTACAGGCAATAAAAATATCAGGATACTGATGTAAAATTAGAACAACATAACAGATCAATGGCAGCATTTACCACAATAGCTTAGTGATTCCCACTATGCAGCAATAGCAACCAAATCATTCAACATACTCAGAGCATTCATTTACTTGAAAGCAATCTGGCTGAAATGGAAACAGAAGATGCAAATAACAAATTCAAAACACCAATGTTGAAGTGGGTAGTAAGCAACTTTGAAGGGGCTACATCCCAAATGCAAACTGATACCACTAGACTAAAATAACATAACTTGATTCTAGATTGAGAATCTACTCCTTATTAATAGACGTAAGTAGGAGTGAGCTCTAACCCTAACTGGCTAGAAGAATATAGAACAAGAAAAACTACCTACTACGGATGCCATACGTTGGCTATTCCCTAACCCTAATGTAGATGATAGCAGGAGCATAACTAGGGGATAACATGTCCTTTTTAAAAAAGTGTTGCTCAACACTTGTCAATCCTAGGGCTTAATTTTTTTTTTTTTTAATGAAAAATAATTTAGGACTTCAATTTGTTTTCTTTTTGGACTCGTAAAAAGTTTTAGGACTTAAAATGATAACACCATTTCGGGTTCTTGCTCCATAAAAGTGCATAACCCAAGGCTGCCTGTTACACTATATGTGTTAGTGAATGCAGACAATTCTTTTGTCTCCTTGAACACTAAATAATTGCAAACTTCAGTCTCTTGACTCTCTTCAAATACTCCTTCCCAGTTTTCCTCATCTCCTTCAATCATCTCAAAGATATATTTCTAAAATGAGTTCTCCCTCTTCTAGTTTCTCATCATCGAACTCTGGCAAGCTCATTCCAGTTCACCCATTCACTATCATCTAGCTTGTGCAGTAGATAGTTGCAAAGGGGTTCATTCAATCCTGATTATTTTGCCATCCCTTGGCACTCTCATGTGGGTGTAGTACATAGCTAGTTAACTATTTCCCTACAGCTTTCTAGTCCACTTCCTGGATAGAAACATGCGGAAGTAAGGGGGCAAGTCCACAACCACAACTTCTTATGGTACCACCAGTTTTGGATATTGGGCCGCTGTCATGATTAGATCTTTTAATGCCCCTATAGCATTAACTCATGTACTGTCCATCTGAATGGGTGCCTTTGTGGTTGTAGTATAGGCTAGTCCCATCTCTTCAAATACCACCTTAGGCATGACCATTACTGCTGCCCTTGAGTCTATATACAACTTAACAACAAATACCCTTCAGTTTTCAAGGTAATGTAAAATGGTAACGGTTTCAAGTTCTTAGGTTTCAGAATATTTAGAATATCCTTGGCATTCACAGGTATGTCTGCTGGGTCATCTGCTATGGGATTCTGCACCCCAGCCATGGCGGTCCATGACATTGGTTGTCTAGGTTGTGTTGATTTGGCCCTGGCACAAGTTCTTTCTTGTTCTTTCAGTGCCTCTTGCAATAAGTATCTCTGCCCAGGCAATGACAGGGTTTCAAACATGCTGATTTTTGCAGGAATTTTCTTCAATTCATTGGCGATGTTGAACCTAGACTCGGTGTTGCTGTCTACTACTTTAGGCATGAACGTCCTATATTGCCTAGTTATGGCTGCCTGACCCTCACTTCGCAATGGGGGGTGTTTCATTCCCTTCTCAGTTGTATTGCTTGGTTCCTCTGTTATATTCTCACGCTTCTATTCATACATCTTTGGCTTTCCTTTTTTTGCCTGCCCCCTATTTAACAATTTTTTAGGCTCTTTACCTTTAGGCGCTTTACTCTGCTGCCTTGATGTTACCATTGGTGCAGATTTTCTTTTGGTAGCGTTTGTTGTGTGTAAGGGAATGGACCCTTGCCCAGAACTTGAACTGGCCACTGGTGTCTTCTATCACAGTAGTTTCTTTGTTTATTTTGGATCCCATTCCTGTTTGTGAAGTTGGGCGGGGTGGATCTATCTTGGAGAGTTCCTCAGTAGCTTTTCTCTTGCTGCGTGTGAACATTTCATGCTGTTGGTTGATCAGCAAGGCTGGTTCCCCGAAAGGGAAAAATCCCCCCTCTTTTGTCATTCCAAAGTTTGCCAACACAACATTATTCGCATTTGGAACCACTAGCATGGAATATGGACCAACAACTTGCTGACACATCCCTTGTTGATTTGGTCGCTATTGGTTCACCATTTGCTGATTCATCATTGATTGGCCCATTCCAACAGACTGATTAAAAATTGATTGACCAGCCATCGCCACCTGTTGAGCCTAGTATTGTTGGTTATAAATCATGGTTTTTGCATGATGTATAGTTGTGACATATTCAAATGGGTTGTGTTCGGCATTGCAAATGAAACACCATTGTAGAAATGGAATACAACACATTGCAACACAATTCTATTACCACTTTAAACAAAATATACAAGGGGAATAAGTTACAATTACTAATGGATACACTATGCACACAACATATATTAGACAACCAGATCCAACAGTCAGACAGTGCACGACAGTTCAGACTGCCTTGCACGACAGTTCAGATGGCCTTGCATGGTAGTTCAAATGGCCTTGGACAATAGTCAGACATCCTAGCACAGTAGTCAGATGATTTGGCAGAAGTATCTCATGAATGCATGTCTTAATACACCCAACGTCTACTACATTTGAATGAGGAGAGGCAGCCGGGGGGGGGGGGGGGTTGTTCTATTTATAATTTTATACAACTTCCTACGAACAGGGAGGTAGTTGCATCCTCAACTCCCTCCAACTAACTACCCTGACACCTCATGACTTCTTGAATTACATTTCACATACATTTATCTTCATTTACATTTCATGAACTTTATTAATTACATGTACGCACATTTCATCAAACACTTTGCGTACAAACTACAAAATAACACAAAATGACAACTTTATTCATTGATTATGTAGACATGTCAATTTGTCTGCCTACATCTATCCCCTTCTCTAGACTTGTTGGCATCCTGGACGACACATGAGCTGCACGCAGGGGATAGAAGCATTGAACACCATATTGGAATTTCTTGTCATGCTCCTCTCACTTTATTCTATTCTAGACATCTTCTACAACTAGCTTCACTTCAAACAGCTGCGAACAAAACATTATTTTCCGATTGCTCACTCTGCTTACTGAAATTGACTACATCACCAATATGATGGGCAAGGTCTGTCACCACCTTTATTGGGGGCCAAGGGAGGGAAACCATTGGAATCCTCACTGTCTAAACTCAAATTTTCTCCTTATTTGCATTTTGGTAGCCTTCACTCAACCGTCTCAAACAAGTTCCCCTCAACTCCAAATAATTTCTTTATGGCTCTAGATAACCTCTTCTTGGTCTTAAACAACCCTGCCTTAGCCTTTGATAGACATCGACATCCCTTGGCCTTAGACAACCCTCCTCCTGGGTCAAACGGCCAACCTCTTGGGTTAGACGACCCACTTCCTAGCTTGGACAACCCTAGGCCAAACAACCTGCTTCTTGCGTCAAACAACCCAACTCCTGGGTCAGATGACCTGGCTTTGAATGGCCCAGTGTAGGCAGGCAAATTGACCAATGAATAAAGGTTTTTGATTTTGTGTTATTTTATAATTTGTATGCAAAGAGTTTGACAAAATGTGTACGTGCAATTAATAAAGTTATAAAGTGAGTTATTAAATGAAATGGTAATGTATGTCAAGTGCATGTCAAATTTAATTTAAGAAAATGATGTGGTGTTGGGCAGGTAGTTAGTTGGAGGATACAACTACCTCCTTAGTTGTATAAATAAGACCCCTCCCTCATTCATTTGAAGGTTGGTAGGGAAGGTTGGCATGGTATTGAAGGTTGGTATCAAGGTTGGTGTTGTATATTGGCATTGCACGTGTTAGTAGAAGTTGGATGTAACCAGGCATGTATAGTGAAATACTTGTGCCAGGCCGTCTGAATGTTGTTCTAGGCAGTTTGAGTGCTGTGCCAGGCCGTTTGAATGCTGTGCCAGGCCATTTGAATGCTGTGCCAGGTAATTTGAGTGCTGTTCTAGGCAGTCTGAATGCTGTGCAGATAGTCTAAATGCTGTTCTAAGGAGTCTGAATGTTGTGCTGGGCAGTTTGAACTGCTATGCGAGGCCGTCTGATATATGTTGTGTGCATAGTGTATGCATTGTAATTGTAAGTCATTTACATTGTATATTTTGTTCATTTAAGTGGTAATGGAATTTGTGTTGCAGTATGTTGTATTCCATTCCATTTCAACATTCTAGCGTTGTTGCCTATTCCAAGTTATGTCAAGCTTGGTGACATGGAGTTGTGATGAGCAAATCACTTGAGAAGGCGCATGAAAACAATGGAATGATTACAATGTAGCTGATAAAACAAGGGCCGATGCACGAAGCAAATGTCCAAGTGGGTGTATAAATAGAAATGCAAGCGGACACACATGAAGGAGATGCTCAAGGGTTTGTGCGTAGAGAGTTGCATGTTAATGGTGGAGAGTTGCATGTCGGTGATAGTGAGTTGCATGTTAGAGGTGGTGTGTTGCATGTTAGGGGTGGTGTGTTGCATGTCGGCAGCGTAGTCATGAGACGTTGAGTTGGAAATGCATGATGACAATGTATGGTGTATGGTGAGTGGGACATGAGTTTGACATCGATGCAAATGCAAGATGGTGTGTACACTAGTGCGCGAGATGGGAGTGAGGCACTAGAGCAAATACAGGTTGGTGTGTTCGATGGTGAGTGGGATGGGGACCCAACATTTGAGCAACTATAGGTTGGCACATTTCATGGTGCGCGGGACGAGAGTGTGGCACGAGAGCAAATGTGGTGGGTTGTGCCTGATGATGTGCGTGAAGAAGGTGAGACATGTGAACAACCGTTGTCAATGTCAAGTCAACCTATCACAACAAAGACCAATTTTGGCATATCGTGTAAGTGTCCAATGTTTCATGGAGGGGAAACAGAAGACCTTGTTAGGCATTGGAAAATCTACCTCATGATGTGGAAAGCGAATGGGCAGAATAATGACGTAGATTGGAGGAGGTTATTCCTTGTGACATTTCGTGGAATCACAATGGACTAGTACATGAGATTGCCAAAGGGTGAGTACCAGACTTGGATGAGTTGCACAAAGCATTCATGAAGGAATTTTGGTTGTTCCACAACGACGAAGTCATTGCTGAAATTTATAGAATGGAACAAGGTGAGAAAGAGCCTAATCATTTGTACAACCGAAGGTTGTGGGGGTTGTTTACCCATTTGGAGGAAGATCCATCAAATGCATTGAAGTAAAGGTGGTTCTTGGAGGGACTTCCTACCAGAAGAAGATCAGGGTGGTCCTTTCGAAACTTATCAAAAGGCCTTGGAGTGGGCCTTGAACTTGGAAAGTGATGCAAAAACATCATTGACGTGTTGGGATCATGTTAATGTGGATGAAAGTGACCTTGAAGCTAAGAGTGACTCTGATGTTGAGAGTGACTCAGAAAGTGAGAACGATGATTTTGAGAATGAGAATAGTTTATCGTCCAAGTGTTGGTGTCGAGAAGTCAGTGAAGGAAGTGACATTGAAGTAAAGAGCAATGACTCTGAGGACTAGTGTGACTTGGAGAGCGCAAGATCATTGCTACAGGTTTACACAACACAAAAGGAGATTGTACCAAGGGGGGATGCCATTGGTGATGTGGTCTATGACAACCACCAGAGAACGAGAAGATGCAGAATTGAGTATGATATTGAGGGCAGACCCATTGTACAATGTCGACAATGCCATTTGTAGGGAT
The DNA here is from genome assembly GCA_028583015.1 of Wollemia nobilis. Taxonomy (NCBI): domain Eukaryota; kingdom Viridiplantae; phylum Streptophyta; class Pinopsida; order Araucariales; family Araucariaceae; genus Wollemia; species Wollemia nobilis. The sequence goes on along the minus strand of JAQPPZ010001739.1, from coordinate 5,964,293 downwards.
ACTTCTCACATGAATGTGAAAGTGCTGCAAGTTGAAATGAACCAATGACGTATAGAGTAAGAAACGCGAAAGAAGAGTCACAACCCTAGTCAGGAAGTAGAGGAGGTGAACTTGATGAACCTGATTGCAATTGAGCAGATGAGTTTGATTACAATCAAAGAGGCAAAAATCAAGTAGATAGTTGAAGCTACATAGGAAGAGGAAGTTGCACAAGTGGTTGATACAAGCAATGAAGTGACTGATGTAAAAGATAAAGAGGGAGGTTGTTTGGCGTTTGACCATTTGCTAGGGCCATCTAGACCCAAGCCTCAATTATCAGAGCTTAGGCTATTTGAGCCTGGGCTGTTTGAGTTGGGATCTTGGCTATTTGGTGGGGACAACAAGTCCTCGGACGACCCTTGGGCCGTTTGTCCCAAGGGGAGGACCGTCTAGACCCTCCCTAGGCTATCTGAGCCTCAGAATGCTCCCGATCTGTTAAACAAATACCTTGAATCGTTTGAAGACAAATCAAGATTGTCCGATACTCATGCAGGGCCATCTGCAGGCCTAGTTTGGGAGGAAGATGATGTTGGGATATCTGCAGGCCTAGTTTGGGAGGAAGATGATGTTAGGCCATCTGTAGGCCCAGTTTGGGAGGAAGATGATGTTGAGCCATCTGGAGAACATGTAAAGTTATTGGAGGAAGAGGATGAGCCATTTGAAGTTTGGGATGAAGATGGGTCTTCAGAAGAACAAGTGGGACTTTCTAAAGAAAGATACGAGCAAGATGGAATTCATGACAGCGTATGAGAACAAGGGACAGAGCCGTTTGCCCCCCGTGGCCATCTTAATTTTCTGGAGGACCATTTGACAAGAGAAGAATATTGTGCAGAATTCCAAATGGGCTATTTGAGCAAAAGCGTATGCCATATAGGCCGTCTGATTGCAGAGGAGCTAGATTGTCCAGTATAGGGCAGTTTAAATGCAGGCTGTTTGGAGCTATGCTGTCCGAGGCAGGGATGTCAGGATCTAGGCCATTTGAGGCAGGGATGTCTAGATCTAGGCCGTCTGTCGTAGAAAGTGGGATGTTTGGCCTAGGGCTGTTTGGCTCAGGAGGTGGGCTGTCCAAGCTAGGAAGTAAGCCGTCTGACCCAAGAGGTAAGCCATCTAACCCAAGAGGTTGGTTGTTTGAAGCTAAGAAGTTGTCTAGAGCAAGAGAGAAGTTATTTAGAGTCGAGGGAAGTTGTTTAAGAGTGTCGAATGAAGGCTACCAAAATGCAGACGAGAAGAAAAAACAGTTCAGCCAGTGAAGGTTTTAATGGTTTTGCTGTTGAGGGTATGCATGAAGGGCGCTGCCCCTCAACCCCACAAGGGGCGTTGCCCCTTGGCCCTATAAGGGGGATCCCGCCCTCTTGACCCTGATGAAGTGGTGACGAATGTTGCTCGTCATGTTGGTCACGTTGATGATGTGGTTGATTGCAGAAAGTGGAATAAGCAATCAGAGAACAATGTGTTGTTGGCAGTAGTTTGAAGTGATGCCAGTTGCAAAAGATGTTTGGAATAGAAGAAAACGGAAGGAGCATGACAAGAGATTCTAGTATGGTGTTCAATGCTTCTATCCCCAATGTTCAGCTCATGTGTCGTTGAGGACGCCAACAAGTCTATATGAGGGGATAGATGTAGGCAAGTGAATTGACCAATGAATAAAGTTGTCATTTTGTAGTTCATATGCAAAGTGTTTGACAAAATGTGTATGTATAATTAATAAAGTCATAAAGTGAGTCATGAAATGAAATGTAAATGTAAGTCAAATGCATGTCAATAATGAAGTCATAAAGTGAGTTATGAAATAAAATGTAAACATATTTCAAGTGCATGTCAAAAGTAATTTAAGAAAATGATGAGGTATCGGGCAAGTAGTTGGAGGATGCAACTACCTCCATTGTTTTATAAATAAGATCCCACCCTCACTCATTCAAATGTTGGTAGGGAAGGTTGGCATGGTATTGAAGGTTGGTATTGTACATTGGCATTGCACTTGGTAGTAGAAGTTGGTTGTAACCAGGAATGTATTTGTGAGATACTTGTTTCAGGCAGTCTGAGTACTGTTGTAGGCAGTCTGAATGTTGTTCCAGGCAATCTGAATGCTGTGCCAGGCCGTCCAAACACTGTTCCAGTCTGTCTGAATGCTGTGCCAGGCCATCTGAATGCTGTTCAAGGCAGTCTGAGTGCTGTTCTAGGGAGTCTGAATGCTGTTCCAGGGAGTCTGAATGCTATGTCGGGCAGTTTGAACTGCTATGTTGATCAGTGTAAATTGTTGTGCCAGGCCGTTTGTAAGTTATTCACATTGTATATTTTGTTCATTTAAGTGGTAATGGAATTGTGTTGCAGTATGTTGTATTCCATTTCTACACCCAGCTTCGGACAACCCTCCCTCAGATGGCCCAGCTCTAGATGGCCCTACTCTGAAAAGCCCTGACCTCTTTGCAACAAACGACTTGCTTCCTAATGACCTTGCTTCAGACAACTTGGATTTTCTACAATCAAAAGACACGAACGAACTTCCTTACAACCTTTCATCAGATGGTTTGTACCACAACTTTTTTAATTAGACAAGCTCCTTTCCTTGATCTTTTTGTCACTTTGCCTTGACAGTCTTCTTGCTCTGGATGACGTTTCTTATGGTCCATTCCATGTCGCCCAAGCTTCAAACGACCCTTTCAAGGATTCTCTCAAGAGAACCTGTAGGAGTGTAAGATGAGTTTCCTGACTTTCATTTGTTTTCAGTCACTGTGCTGTCATTGTGGTGCAAATACATTGGAGAATACTTGTTTACAAGGGAGCTATCAAAGGAGTTGTCAGCAATCGAACGAGCAAGATTGTGATAAAGTCAACACTATTCCAATTGATTGTCGGATTGTTGTACAAAATTGGACTTGATTGAATTTTGCAGAGGTGCATGATGGACAAGGAAGTGAATGCAACACTGATGGAGCCTCATGAACGGTTGGTAAGAGGACATATGGGTCTTGATGTGACCAGAAGAAGGATGCTTTTGGTAGGGCTTTGTTGGCCTACCCTCTATCGTGACACGAAGGAGTTTGTGACTATGTGAGATACATGCCAATGAGCCACGAAGCCATTGCACCCATTTCAACCGCAATAGCTGTTTGAACGACGGGGTTTGAATTTTGTTGGACCATTGAAGACCAACCGATGAGGTTGCAAGTACATTGTCATGGTGATTGGATATTTGACAAAGTGGGTGGAGGTAAGGGCATTGCCGGATAACTTCGCAAAGAGCATTGCTTGATTCTTGTGTGAGCAAATAGTTACGAGGTTTGGTGTGCCTATTCAATTGACAAGTGATCATGAAGGCCACTTTGTTAATGAAATATTTAAGAAGCTGACCGCAGAGTTCAAAATTTTCACTCATTGTCATGTCCATGCTAGGGCAAATGGGTAGGTGAAGGTGACAAACAAAGTATTTGCCTCGATAGTGTACAAGAGATGCAAAATGGAAATTGCTAATTGGGAAGAGAAGTTGTGAGTCGTCTTACGGGCATACAAGATGACATTTAAGTTGATGAAAAATTATATGCCTTTCCAATTTATATATGGTCAAGAGGTAGTAGTGTTGGTTGAATTTATGGCGCCATGTTTGAGAGTGATGGTGGAAAACTATCTTGGCGATCAGGAGAGCTTGGAGGAGAGGGTAACATCTTTCTTAAAGCTAGACGAGAAATAAGTGATGGCACCTGTTGTCACATTTTGCACGGGGTGCAATGTTTTCAATTTTTGTAAGAGAGCTGCTCTTCCTTCTCCCCCCTTTCTCTCTGTTCCCTACATTCTCATTCTTCTCAAAATTGACAGCACTTGACCTGAAAAATGGCTAAGTGTCAGGGTATGCTGAGGTGTTCGGGTTTTTTCGGGGCATAAACAGGGGCGATAAAATGGACAAAATGAGCCTGAATATTTTATTATTGCAGATCTTCTCGCAAGCTTTCCAACGGTATATTATAATAGGCGATCGGGTCAGTGGATCAAAAGTTATGGCCCCGGGAAGCTGAACCAGGAAACCCAGTTTTTTGTGCGAAGTGCGCACTTCGCCCGGCTTTGGTGCGAGTCGCACTTCGCCCAGTTTTGGTGCGAAGTCCGACTTCGCCCCTCTTTCTGGGCGCACCTTGTAACTGGCAGGCTGGCAGGTCGACAAAGAAGAATGATAATCGCCGGAGCAGGTCCGTACAGCGGCAGACACCAGTGTTCACCTGTGCGCAGCCCGACTTTTCAGCCGAGCCGGAATGCGCCCTTGACAGTGTGTACGGTAGGGGAACAAACCCGGAATTTGACCAAGGCGTGAAGGCCTTCCCAACCGCACCGTGTTCTGCCCACGCATCCCAAGGAGCTCCGATCCCAAGCGAAGATAGATAGATCGCCCTTCAAGGCGGACATGTGTCACACAACGATAACCCATCATACGACAAGTGTCCAGCTTCGGGATTTGAACCAAGACTCGCCGACCAAAAGGGATAAGTATGGGCTGCACCGCCCGTGTCACCGCCTCATTTAAGACCGATGAGAGTTTCCACCTGCCTCAGCTACCCACATTTCTGTCAATATAAAGTTCTACCCAACGCGCTGCCACGTGGTTGTTCAACCTTCAGGGAGACCATGCCGAGGGTACAGTCCAGCCTAACAGAGGTCAGCATTAGCAGTTCCGCGGCTGCTTTTGTCAGCTAATGTTTGACTGGGACGTTGTGCCCATTAATGTAACGGGGGAACTTTGGGCTATAAATAGCCACCACGTTTTCATTGTAAGTGGTGGAAGGGGAATGTTTGTTAGGGAACTACTGTGCTTATTGTAACCGTGCTTCTGCTTATGAATACAATCTGTATGCCTGGTTCTGTTCTACCGTCTTTATTCTTTTATGTCTGTCTTTCATTATATGCCTTAGGCCCACCTGTGTCGTTGCTCGTTAATTCACTTTGGCATTTGGCGATCGGGTTCCTCTAGCATTGCTTGCTTAAAGCACCTTCCGTACTTCATTATTTAAAGCATTCATTCTAAATTTGGTAGCAGTTCCATCGGTTGTGTGTGACGTTGCTGGCCCGTATCTCGGTGATTGATGCGATCCCTCGTCGTTAGTTCCTTGTAGGGAATGTTTGCTAGGGAGCCATTGAAGCCGTGCGGTTAAACTCTCTACCTAACACATATACCCGGCTCGACATCTCTAGGTTTACTTTCTACCCCCGTCGCTGTACGTATCCGGTGATTGATACGATCCCCCGCCGTTAGTTCCTTGTAGGGAATGTTTGCTAGGGAGCTATTGAAGCCGTGCATACGCTGCCGGTGTATCGGAAGTACGCCTAGGTTTTGCGCTTCCTTGTCATGCTCTGTGTTTGTATGCAGTAAGTAGCGGTGATTGGTGTGTTCCCGTACTGTTAGTTCCCCCCCACCAACCTTTGGACATATTTGTATCTCTTTCTGTACATTTGTCTCTTTCCGTTCCTTTATTTCTTTCATGTTCCCTTTAGCTTAAATCAAGCCCCCCCCCCAAGGAGCCGGCCTTCTCCGGAGATCGGCCCGGAAGGCATCCCTTCCTTCCGGCCTTTCAATGTTGGTTCGCGGGTCCAGGGCGCAATAGCAGCAAATCCTTTCCTCGTGGCGGATTCGTGGCCAACAGGCACAATGGGCCATGAAGGTTGCCGAATGTCGGCATAATCAATGGCATGACAAACATTTGCAAAAGTTGAAGGTAGGTGACCTTGTGTTGAAGTTTAATGGCAAGAGAGAAATCAAACTAGGGAAGTTCAAGACCCTATAACTTGGGCCCTCCCAAGTTGATGAAATGTTGGAGAATGACGCAAATAGATTGAAGAGATTGGATAGGATGCAATGTCCTAAAATAGTCAATGGTTCAAAGTTGAAACCATACAAGGTTTGGGAGCAAGTGAACCTTGTCAATTATGAACCATGCGGTGAAGAGATGAGTACAGGCAGACTGACGAGTGCACCAAGTCAGTCTTTGGGGTCCCATGAAGGGATCATGATACATGAAGTTGGAGAATACAATAGGATAGGAGAAGATGGTGTGCGGTATAGAAGTGACTCTGAAGATAGTGAACTTATAGAGCAATTGGTGTGGTTACATGAACAGGAAGTTGCAAGAAGTAGGAAAGATGACATGCAACATAATTGGCGACCATTGGTGGAGTAGAAAGAGTTGGATCCTAAAAACACTAAGCGGAGAAGATTGTGTGTGCATGTTAGATTCCTTGATGGCAAAAAAAGTTAGAGTTCACTTGAAGATGAGGACTTACATTTGGCAGTGGTGCATCATGTTGGGCAAGAAATGATACTAGAAGAAAATAGTCAAAGAGATGAAGAGAGCTAGGAGGGAAAGAGTCTATTAGAGGCTATTGGGCATGTGCAATAAAGAATGCATGAGGAGACTCAACAATTGCTTGAATTGACAAATTACGAAGGCAGCATGTGCAAGGCTCGTGGAAGTTCCAACAAGATATGCAAGCAAATGGTCTACCTAGCAAAGGAATATTTAGAAATAGACTATCTAGCAAAGAAGCAAGTTTGGAAGATGTTCTTGGACGTGCACAACAAACGAGGAAATGTTGGGAAATGCTGACTATTGTGCAACAAAAGTTAAATTTTTGGAAGGAAATTGTAGGGAGTGCCAACTTGGTGATTAATTTGGCAACAACTAGCTTGGTGAGTAATTTGGCAATGAGCAACTTGACAGGTGAGAGTTTGGAAAAAGCTGAATGAAGAAATCTGCATGAAGTGCTGGTTGAAGCTATTGATGATGGTGATAATGCACCTGAAAGGGAGCTGCCGAATGGTACCTTGCATGGTAACAACTTGTCGGTGGAAAAGAACAATGGTGTGTCCTTGACAATTCTGAGTAGTGAAGAAGACTGGAGTAGTGGCAGCTCGAACTTGGGCTTAAATAGACACTTCGGTTGTGGAGTGCCAAGGATGACAATATTAAATTTTGTTGGTGACCAAGTGGTGATACATCCACTAGATAGCTATCCGCCAAACGGTGAAAATATGTCTCCAGATAACACATTGCAGTATAAGGACCAGGAAGAAGTGGAAAATTGGCGTAGAAGCATCTCAGAAAATGAGGAAGCATTTGTTGTGTGGCAGGAAATAGATGAAGAACAAGGGTAATCAGATTTAGTTGGAATCTAGGCTTACGAAGGAACAAAACAAGTCGAAAATCGACCAAGTATCGGGGAAATGGCATTAGGCCAAGTGTTGACTGTCGTTATCCATCAAAGTTGAATGATTCAATAGGCAATCTAGGTGGGTTATCAAGCCACCCAGGCCATTTGGGGTGGGCTTGTGAAGAAGGTTGCTCAAGTAGTGTGGGTGGGTCGTTAGGTACCCTAGGCTGTTTAGGATGACTTGGCCAAGGGGGGAGGTTGTTGGCATTTTCATGGTCTTAAGGGGAGATGATTCAAACCTGAATGATCCTCAATCTGTCTAGCTAGGGAGAGGGTTGTCAGGGCCACCACCTAGTCGTCTTGAAGGGGCAAGAGGCCCTCAAATGACCCTTAGGCTGTTAGGCCTAAGAGTAGGGCCATCTGGGGCCTTCCCTAGTCATTTGAGCCCCAAACGACTTCGGGTCTTTAGGTGAAATGAGAGGGATGTCTGGTGGCCAAGAAGGCCATTTGGCCTTTTGGGCCATTTGGGCCAAGGACTAAGGCCATTTGGATGGGTAGGAGGTTATTCGAACCAAGGAACCTTGAAACCATACCCAGACAAAGGTGAAGCATACTAAGTAGGCTCGCCATTCCCAAAGACAAAGAAGTCGAGCGCATGTATAACAAAGATATCATGCAGATGGAGCAATTGCATGGACAGTTGAAAAAGTTGAAGTGGTAGTAGTTGGGGAAGTGGGGCCAAACTTGGCGCATGTAGGCCAAGTGTCCCTCTACCTCACCCAACCTATAAAAGGGGAGAAGATCTCTCATTTACACATTCTTACATGGAGGAGAGCTAAGCAACAATGAGGAAGAGCAAGTGCAGAGCCAATCGGTGGGAAGCAATTGCTATTCAGCCATCACCAACTAGAGCACGACCTAGGGCATGCTTTAGGATGTAAGGAGAAATATCAAAGAAATTTCATCACGAAAAATTCCACAAGAGCAAGGGAGAAGGATGAATTAGTCGAGAAGTGAATTTTGCCAGCAAAAATGTAGCTAGGGCATGCCAGAGTTGTAGCAAAAACGAGTGTTTAGCTGAAAACCCTTGTCCGACGGTAATAAAAATCAGAAGTCCTATGCGGATGAATACATTGTATCCAAGGAACACAACCACGGAAAACAAAAGCATAATTTTAAACACTAGTTGGCAAAACCAGCTAGGTTTTTAACGAAATCTCCATGCTAAAAGGAAGAACCAACGTGTTAATAGTAAAACTTAGCAACTAAGTGATGAAAATAGAATAAATTGCAACAAAAATGGATGGCTAGGTAGAGATCGAGTTAGGTGAGTTGGGCCAAACAATGTGATGACAAGGGGAGGTTGTCAAGTGGAGGAAAAACTTGTATGCACAGGAGGAAGGAGCCATCCAAGCAGTGAGACAGTGATGCACGGTTCTATATCAATAGTAGATGACCATATAGCGTGCACACCGAGCCTTCTACTCAACACACCTAGGCTGTCCAGGCATAGCAACTGTAGCTCATCCGATATTTGGAGTGCGCCGTTCAACATTTGGAGTGTGTCATTCGACAATTAGAGATGGCCGTCTAGCAATTGGAGAAGGTTGTTCGATATGTGGAGTGTGTTGTCCGATAATTGAAGCAAGTCGTTAGGCTTTGGAGACAAACCATTAGATCTTAGAGGCAGGTCATCTGGGTTTGCAACACTTTGTTAGAAATCAGTTGGGGCATGTAGAAATGTGGCCTGAAACACATGAAATGTGTGACATGAATTCCTATGAAGATATTAGCCACATGGAGATGCACACGATTGACATACCAACTAAAGGATAGTTTCCACAATTAACCCCAATTGCTGAAAGAATTCAAATTCAAATTGAAAATCTTGTAGAAGTGAGTGCAGGTGAAACATAGCAATGGAGGTAATGAGTTGCAAAGGGCATGGGAGACTAAAAACCCCAAAGATATCCTTCCAGAATTGTCCCAAACCCAATGTACCGACAAGGGCCAATGATGTGCAGAGGTGCAAGCTTCCACGAAAGCCATTTGGAGTGTGCATACCATTGAGAGAGAGTAGAATGCCATGAGATGGAAGAGGAGCAGGGAAGCTTGTGGCATTGTAGAGAAGAAGGCTCAATGTCAAGGTCGTGAACACGGACACTGGACATGGAGCAGAGGGAAGGGGAAGGAAAAGGTGGCGCCTCTATAGCCAAGAGCGAAGGGGAAGAAGAAAGTGTAGACCTCTTTGGAGGAAATCATGTGGACTATGCCTATGGGAATTTTGCAAGAATAAGTGGCAAGAGAATTTTGCTAATTACCCATTGAAGTCAACTTTTCAAGAAGCGGGTGTCCATTACATCATGCAGGCAAGAAACTTCGGCAAAGACTTTAAGTCATCTGTTTTAGATGCTGGAGAAGTACAAACTGAAGAGGAAGTGGAGTAAAATCCAAGTTGAAGGAAAGGATGTTTGAGTGACATTCTCCAAATAACTTTAAGCAAGTGTTCGGGCTACCAGGCGCAAAAAGCAAACTAGTTTGAAAGGAGGGGATTGAGCCATATAAACTATATATGTGTGTGGACAAATTTGCCAACTTAAATCTAAATGAAGTTGGCAAGTTGATGAAGCACGACAGTTGGAGACTGAAGATGCAACACATGAAGACAAATCAACTGCATTGTGTAATGAACATAGTTATGTCCAAACTGTTGGGAGAACAATCAGTATTATTCATGCCCAATTGGCATGTTGTTGTCTAGTGTATGCTTTTGGTAGATCGATTGGTGGATTATGGTATATTGCAGATAGTTGTGGTGCAAGATACATGCTGTGTGCGCAATGTATTCATTCATAATTGTAAATATTCCCATTGTATATTTGTTTATCTAAGTGGTAATGGAATTGTATTGCAATGTGTTGTATTCCATTTCTACATTTTGGTGCCATTGCATGTTCAAAGTTGGGTCAAGCTTGGTGACATAAAGCTATGATGAGCAAATCACTCGAGAAGGTATGCAACAGCAACAAGGGAATGGTTACAATGTAGTTGATGAACGACATAGTTTCCCTTGGGAGGAGGGAAGATTGGAGATTGCAATAGAAGAAGCATACTTGTTTTGACGTTGACGAAGGGTCAACACACAAAGCAAACATGCAAGTGGACACGCATGGAGGAGATGTGCAAGGGTTTGTGTGTGGAGAGTTATGTGAATGCAGTCATGTGATAATGAATTGTTACATGACAACGAGGAGTTAAGTGACGACAGATAGTTGTGTTGACAAGGAGTTAAGTGATATGAGTTACATGATAACGAGGAGTTATATGATGACAGTTGGTGAGATGCAAACTGCCGATGTGTTGAGAGAATTTGCTAACAAATAAATACATGATAGAGAAATCTATAATGACGAAGAAATACGTGACGAAGAAATCCATAATATCAACCATAATGGCGAAGTTGGTGATGTACAAGTGTTTGTGCAAGACAATGACATGCAAGTGTTCAAGCATGAAGAAAATGTACCTATCGACGAGAAAGCCTATGCACCTGAAGATGTATGTGCCAATATGGAAGTGCTTGTTTATGATGGTGTGCATATTGACAAAGAAGTTTGCACAAGTGAAGATGTCCATGCCGACATGGAAGTGCGTGTTGATGAAGGCAGACAAGTGCGTGGTAACATATGTGGAGGCAATGAAGACGTGTACATAGATGGACGAGTTTGCTCAAATGGAGTTGTACGCACAAACAGTCGAGCTCATGCAAGCGAAGACATGCATGTAGATATGGCAGTTTGTGTTCACATTGATAAAGATGGATGCAATGAAGTTGACGAGTTTGGTGGAGGAGAAAACATGGTTTGCAGTAAAGGTTGGGAGTGGTTGGAGCAAGTTGTGCGATAGAAAAAATGCATGACAAATGTTTGGCACCAGAGCAATTGCAAGTTGGTGTGTTTGACGGTGACCAAGACGAGAGTCCAACATCGGAGCAAATGGAAGATGGCATTCACAACAGTGCATGAGATGGGAGTTTGACATGAGAAATTGTAGGTTGGTGTGCTCAATGGTGAGTGGGATGGGATTTCAACATCGGAGCAATTGCAGGTTGGCAAGTTTTATGGTGTGCAAGACAAAATTCTGGCATGAGAGCAATTGTTGTGGGGTGTGTCTGATGATGTGCGTGGACAGGGTGGGACACACAAACATCCTCTGCCAATGTCGAATCAACCTATCACGACAAAGACCAATTTTGGCATATCATGTAACTATCCCATGTTTCATGGTGGTGAAATAGAAGACACTATCAGGCATTGGAAAATTTGCCTCATGTTGAGGAAACGAATGGGCAAAAGAATGACTTAGATTGTAGGAGCCAATTCTGACCAGCCAAAATCTTAGTGTATATAGTAGTAATAAGTGTCAAATGTAAATGTAATGTGATGAAAAGAAATATAATGTCAATGTGAATGTAATGCAATTTTGTAGTATATGTCAAAGAGTGATGATGTCATCATTGATATATTGCAATATTATGTAATGTGTGATTAAGGTATGTTAATTACATACAAAGGGGGAAACAATTATGGGGTGAGCTGCCCTGGAAGACTATTGTTACCAACGGCTAGGGCCCAATGATAAATAGGACCCCATTCAATTGTTTGGGTATCATCCTGTAGATTAGTAGGTAGACTGAAGAGATCAGGCTATAGGATGTGTGCCAAGAGAGGAGAGACTATGTCTAATCTGTATATCCATTGTGCATCATATTGCTATGAGAGAGACTGTAATGTACATGCCATACAATTGGCTAATATAATAATGATTCATCCTTCAATCATGTGATGTGTATATTTTATGCATGATATTGCTATTATTGTTAGTTGGTAGTGTGTGTGCATTGAGTTCTGTGTGTAGGTGTGGAAGTGTTGCAGTTAGATTGCAGAGAGTTGCAGTCTAGGACGCCATACGAACATTGTTGTACAAGTGGAGTTGTTGATTGTGCTGTTCTAGAGGATTTTTGTGTGCTATTCCAATGGGAGAAGGCCTTACAAGTGTGCAGCTGACGTGTCGTACGAGTGCTTGCCATATAAGCACATATCATTCAAGTGGAATCCAACCTACCAGACAAGTACTTGTAAAAATGTACAAGAGTTGATGTCGTACAAGTGCGTGATGTGTTGGAGAATTGCATTGACTACAGTCTTGTTTGGCCTCTAAATTTCTCATTTTGTTCCTCCATCGTTGGGAAACTCTCCATCGTGCTACATTTTGCACTGTTACTGTTGTTGAAGTCGAACCAATACACGTGTGGTGTGGAGAGGTGAATGATAGATAACTTACCATGAGGATGTGGGATAAGAGGTTGTGGAAGGAGTCAAATTCCTGTGAAGTAGGAGAATTGCTTAGCAGCATGGTGTTGAGCAAAGTGAAAAAATATTGCTAACCAAGTACTGCAGTCTCGAGAGACAAAACTTGAAGAGCCAGTGGTTGAACGTGTGTGGAGTCCTCAAGAGGAGGAAAATCCAAGTGAATCACACGAGAGGTGGCAGACGTTTCTAACAACGAAGAAGTGCAAGGTGACACATGAGCAAACAAAGCAGAGACCATGGAGAATGTTCATGCAAGTGGAGGCCCCAATGTGGAGAGTGCACGTGGAGACTACGTTGAACAACTAGTAATGCAGACACAAGAGTGGGGAAGTTTTACAAGAGGTGTGGAGGATGGGAGTTAGGCATAAGGGCAACCATAGGAGAGTGCTTGGGCAAGGAGACCAAAACCAATGTTACTATATTCTCAAAGGAGGTTGTGAAGCATGGATGCGCTAGAAGTTGGTCGAAGATTGTTTGGAAGTGAAGAAGTGCAAGGGGAACAAGCTCCAATTGAAGAAGAACAACCACCATTGGTAGATATGTCACAAATTGCAGCAACAACAGGCAAGTAGAAGTGCCCACCATTTCTAGGTGATGGGAAGGAAGACCCAAAATGCCATATTGGGACGTGTGACCATATGGCGTGCAAATGGAGTGGATGATGAACAATCATGGTTGAGATTATTTCCGACAACATTGCAAGGGATCACAATGGACTGACAATTGAAAAGATAAAGTACAAATCCTTTCGATACATGGGAAGAGATGACAAAGGAATTCGTCAAGGAATTTAAACGACTTTGGGCTAATTTTGAGATCATTGAAGAGATCTATGCCACAAAACAAAATGGGGAGGATGTCAAATCTTACAACAGAATATTGAAGGAGCTGATTGACAAGATGGAAGTACGACCAACAAATGGTCTACAAAGATGATGGTTCCTAGATGGGTTGCTACCGAGGTACAAGAAGTTGAAGGTAGTTCCACCAACTACCTATGAGGAGGCATATAATAGAGCAATCACTTTGGAAAGTGAAGCAAAACAAACGACAACAGGCCTAAGTCACTGCAAGGATTCAGATTTCGATAGTGATTGTGATGATTTACATGTGGCAATCCAGGCCATGCAAAAAGACATGGAGAGAACGATATGGGAGGCAAAGGAAGAAAAGGAGAGACATGATATTTGGTGTTTGGACTGTAAGACAAAAGGACATACAAATATCACTTGTCCAAAGAATGCCTTTTGTAATATATGTGAGGTTGCAGGGCATGCGGTTGGAGATTGCCCATTTAATTTGAGAAGTTCAAGGCACCAAACATTGTCAGTGTAGAAAGAAGACAAAGAAGAGAAACCAAGTATGTCAAAAAGTGGGCAAACAACAACGAGCAGCAGATATAGAAATAATCGCTAAGGAAGACAACTACAGAAAGGCAATTAACAACAATGAGGATAAAGTTGATTGCAATATGATTCAAATGGAAAGCCTATTATACAGTGTTGAAGATCTCAAGACTGGTAGCACTTTGCACGTAATTGTCAAAATCAATTAGTTGGGGATAATGCCTTAAATGGAAATAGTAATGGATTGACGTGTCGTTGGTGTCGCCCAAACAATCACAAGGAGGCAAACTGCCCGAAGAAGGCGAGTTCGAGTAACTCACAGAATATCAATTTTATTGATAGAGAGGAGCCTCTAGTAGTCTAGCAACAAAAGGAGAATAATGTGCTCGTAGTTACAAGGGGTCAACCAAAGAAATATGAATAATACCCCAATCCTGCCATAAAGAAGGAAAGATGGAAGGAAGCTCACAATGTTGTAGAAGAAGAGATGAAGGCTAGTCAAGAACAACTCTTTGAAAAGAAAAATTTGAAAAAGCCGGTCATCGTTGAAGAAGATAAGTCGTCAACACAAGAGCTGGCGGTGCAAGTATTGAATACAACAGTGGAAGTCAAAGTTTCAAGCTTACTTAATGCCATACCGAAGCTCTATGCGATGGTAGGAGAAATGATGCATCCGGGAGATCAATGGAACTGTGATGCCATAAAGAAGCAATTGTGAGGAGAAGAGATCGGTTTATTGATCCGACGATATTAATGATTGAGTTGCTAGATCATAAGTTGACGTAGGTGATCATCGATGAGGGGTTGAGTGTCGATGTAGGGGATAGGGCTGCATTTCTTTAATTTTAGGTTTCGGCCACCCCTTATGTGCCCAAGAGTTGCAGACAAACACAACTTACTAGTTTCCTATCTTCTATTGGTTCCTCAACCATGGATTCTAGGATAGTTTTGAGGGGTCGGACTCTGTCCTACCAAGATTATCCAACCAGGTCCCTTCGTCCTAGCCATTCTCTGAGCATCATTGGATCCTGTGTTGGCCCCCTTAGGATGGTTGGTAATGGCGAAAACTTTGTTTCTACTTTACATTCCACTATAGATTATGGTTTAGCTTGGGTCTAGTTGAGCTCTGTTCTGATTTTCTCTTTTACCTTATTGCTAGTTCTCTCTTTTCTTCATCCTTACTTTTTGCATGTTAAGGTTTACTCATTTTTGGTTCCAATCCTTGAGGTTGTAATTTGACACCATACACTTGTTTTTTTCCTCTAATTTAGCTTGTTTTTGTTGTACATTTTTTGGTTACTCTTTTCAGTGAGTTCCATTGGCCAATGTAGATTTTCCATGGACATACCAATATTATCCAACCAGGTCCCTTAGTCCGAGCCATTCTCTTGGGAGCATCATTGGATCCTGTGTTGGCCTTCTTAGGATGGTTGGTAATGGCGAAAACTTTGTTTCTACTTTACATTCCACTATAGATTAGGGTTTAGCTTGGGTCTAGTTGAGCTCTGTTCTGATTCTCTCTTTTACCTTATTGCTAGTTCTCTCTTTTTTTCATCCTTACTTTTTGCATGTTAAGGTTTACTGATTTTTGGTTCCAACCCTTGAGGTTGTAATTTGACGCCATACACTTGTTTTTTTCCTCTAATTTAGCTTGTTTTTGTTGTACCTTTTTTGGTTACTCTTTTCAGTGAGCTCCATTGGCCTATGTAGATTTTCCATGGACATTAATAGAATTATCTTATCTAACAATGAATTTTTGGATATAACATTGCACAATGAACAAAAGATGCATACATATAGTTGATCAAACATGTACAACTTCTAAAGCATTAAAACAACTAACATATCCCATGTAATAAAGTGCAAAATGCCAGTTCATTTGAGGCAAATTAGTACAAGATTTAGTTCCTTACAGTTACCTAGCTTAAGTCAGACCAATTCCAAGTTGTCCTTTTCCTGTATGGCCTCTCTTAAAAAAAAAGGAATAATGCTACTGGATAAAATGATCATAAGGTTCTTTCCAAATGTTGCCTTTGCTTGCCTTAGAATTTGAATAGAGCTCACAAGACTTGATCGATGAGCTCTGGCTAGTCATATCAATATTTTAGGAAAAATCATAATTACAGTAAGAGATGGTTCCCCGAGAAAGTAGGAGCTAAAGCCTTGGATAACTAGTTGGTGCTTAACTCATGTATGATACAATTCTGGTGAACTCTTTATCAAAGAAAATCAGTACTCATCACAAACAAAGCTTGATACATGATTACTCTCATAAATGCAAACAAAGCTTAATACATAATTACTTTGGTAAATTCTTAACTTGAACATGTCCTTTACAAGGCAGTGAAGTGAAGCTTTGATTCATTGATTCATACCAAACCCTACTTTACAGTAAAAAGAGAGAGATTAACTCTATCAAACATATTTTGTTAACTTATCATTGGAAAAAAAGAAAGACTTCCAACTTTGTTTTGCAAATGCTAAGGAAAAAGGTGAACTACTTTGAAATTCTGTTTGTTACAAGTGATTTACACACAACCCTTAACATATCCTCAAGGAATACAAGGCACACATGCCTGTCCAAGGATTATGGAAAAAGTTCAAATTCTAAGACACCTAAAGCATCATCATTAGGAACTTATAAAAGAACCAGGACAAGGGGTTAAATTTCACTTCTCGCAATATCCTCCATCCTATTATAAATCTACAGGAAAATATGAGTACATAAGCCTGAAAATCAGAAATTAAATGGTTCATTTTGTCTGCTTACCACTGGACTATAAGTACTTCAGTAATGCAGGGTTGGTGTTCTGGCATGAGCGTCATTCATGAAATCTTTTGCAAAGATAAAATCTTCCGAGAAATTATATAGGCATTAAAAAAAGGTAGGGCAAATGGGAGAGTATGTAGAGAGTGATAGTCAAGCAGCTTCATGCGTGTAATGGCTGTTTTTGTTGTCTAATTGCAAAATTTGAATAGAAATGAAAACATAATCTCCGAAAGTGTCCATGCATATAATAACATATACGTTTGGTGCTAAGTTGAAGTCCAATGTGCAATATAATATGAGAAATAATAAAGGCATAATATTGTTTGCAGCTTTCATCCATGAATCTGATCCTTGTCTTCATTGTCATTGAGAAACAATCTGCTGCATGTCTAAGATGATAATGTATACTCTCAGCCAGTTACAAGCGAATCACAGAGTTTGAATCAGTAACCAACTCACATTAATTGTCTATAACCAAACGTTGACAAAACTTCACAAACATTGATGAGTACTATGTATTGAGATTAATAATCTCATCGATATATGAAAGACAAAATGTGGAAGGGCTAGTTGAGCCTACAAACTATATGGCAAAATGGGTACATAAGATCTAATCTTCTATGACACATGGATTGAGATCCATTTGTCTTCATGTCTTGGCTTTTGACAACATACTGGAATTTGTGCCATGAATAAAGTGTGTATAAGCTTATTCTAATTGGATAGAGGATTGAGGGGAGTACTGACAATGGCAAATACAGAATGATGATTTTGATTGGTGATGAACTATTTCTTGTACATTCTTCTAATTCATTCCGATCATTTGAGATTAGATGTTAATCACTACAGGAAAGGATTTTGAGTCCACAAGTTCTTTTCCTGTTTTTTGCAATACTTGTTCCTTGTTTCAGATTATTCATGCATATAACTGGCAGAGGTGACACCATATCGTTCACATGATTGTAGAATATTATGACAAGATACATCTAAGGTTTGGTGAGGTCAGTAAATTGTGTTGGGAATACTCTTTCCTTAAGGTAGAAAGAAATATATGCACAAAAATTTAATTCAGTTTTCTTGAATGATGGTAAATGGCACTTTGAAATGTTCCGGTTAACAGTGCAGAGAAGGGTCAGTAGTGGGTTGAACTTATGCCATACATCAATGCGTTTATGCTAGTTTGAAAATTAATTATGCTTAATGGTGCATGTTGTATGCTTGTTTGGTGAGGTCTGGTCACTGGAGTTTGTTTAGTTTTCTATTAAAATGTGATGTAGATTCCTTTAACATTGCTTTTCTGATTGCAGATTTTCTTCTGGATGCAATGGACTATGCGATGTCAAGCCTGTGAATTTTACACAACCTTTTGGGGGCAGCTTCTGAATATGGTGTGGTCAAGTGATACCATCTTAATGTAATAAGCTTCTTAGCTTAAATGTCTTGGCGTGAAGATCGATATATCTTCATTTGTCATCTATTTTCACCTATGAGTTGAAAATATCTACTCTCAAACCATAATGTGTTAGCTTTTGATGCTATATATTTAAGGAAATGCAACCAACACAAGGTATAAAATGAGCATGCAATATTAACTATATAATAATGGCAATATCTTAAGCATGTAAATAGCATGAGAAACTTCTGAAAATACTCATAAAATAGCCATTAATGAAAGCTCACAAAAATGAGATCTTCATACAAAATATGGAGACCTCAAATGCTCCATTCTTCATTCATGCTCTACATTGTATCTAACTTGAACACTAATCTACTCTAATGTGCTCATGCACTCTCTCCTACTCACTCTACTCACCAAAGGCCAATATATAATGGAGTACGACTCTTGGCCTTCCATCTTCTTATGATTCACTATATTCCTATTCTAGACTCGTACACATGGACAACATGCACATTTACATCATTGCACATTCTAATAATACTTCCGCATTTATTTATTACATAAAGTAAATACTCAATCCCTAATCTAAGTCACTCTCGTAATTTAGAGATGTACCCAAGATGGTACATTAGCATGTACCAAATAATGTAATATATTCCAACATAATGCTCTTACTAGAACCGAAAACATTTACACAATATATTTCAACATAATGCTCTTACTAGAACCGAATACATTTACGCAATATATTCCAACATAATGCTCTTACTAGAACCGAAAACATTTACGCTGTTGTATGCTTGCTAAAGAACTAAATTTGAAACAAGTAGGAAATCAAAATTCAAAGCATCTATATAATTGTATTTGACTTTACAGTGGTGATGGGGATTTAATGAAGCTTTTGCGATTGCCTCTGGATTGCTTGACCTTTTGTAAATAAAAGGCAGTTCTTTATTGATGTTCAATTTCTAAAAAGGATATCCTACCTACATAGACATGTGTAATTGTTCTGTTTTTTTTCCTGCCTTATTTTTTTTTAATTGGCTATATTGGATTGGAATGGGCCCTACTGTATTACATCCTGATTGTATTATGACTAATTCAATAAACCACATAGTGATGTTTTTGGCAACTACGCATATATTGTGAAGCAAGATTTGAACCTCGGTCTCATATTGAAAGTCCCATGTTTTTAACAACTTGAGTTTATACCATTTGATGAACCTTATAGCGGTATCACAACAAATTATATTGGCAATTTTGCATATATTGTTTGACAATAGTTGAACCCTTGTCTCAATTTGGGATCCCATGTTTTAAACCACTTGATTTCATTCCATTTGATATGTTAAAGATTGCCATAGGATTAGAACCTTAGTATACCATGTGAAACTCCTCATTCCTTCTTGTTTCAAACCAAATGGACTTGGTGCCTTGATTTCTTGCCCTGCATTTTTGTAACCCATTTTTTGGATTTTATAATTTTGAAGTTATCTTTTTTATTTTAACCTTATTAAATAGTGATATGTACATTCTCTTAATTATGGACATAAGGTTAATTTATATGTCATCTTAAAGTAAATAATATTATAAATATAAAAAGACATTGAAAGTAAGTTTAATTCATAGAGATACGCATGAACATAATATAGCAAGGAATTCTATGTCCACCCTTAAGTCTTATCCAACGTTAACATTTACCTCAGGCCATTATATAGCAATGGTAACTGGTATGTAATCATATAAACATGATTCAATTTTAAATTTTTGCATTGTGATAGACTCTTTCATAATAGGGTGGAACCGTGATGATACAATTTCTTATAATCCCATATAGATTTTGGGTGAGGCTTGCTTTAACACCATAAAATTAATTAAAAAAAAAAAAACATAAGAAAATCATAAAATGTAAAGGCTAAAATTAACACCGGAAACATGGAATGAAGATAATAACAATGAAAAGAGGAAAACTGTGGTTCACATTGTTTATGCACATGAAGTTGCAGCTTTAAAACATAGGATGTGAAGTCTTAAATTAACACGAGAGTAATTAATAAGTTCTGAAATGAAGATTTGATACATTTTATTTATCTACATAAAGTTGCAGTTTTAAAAGGAAAATCATGATTATAGCATGGTACAATTTGTACAACAAAAACAATAGATGGATTCTCACGAAGGTTTGCAATTTACATAAGATCAAAATAAAGTACATCATTCATTTTTTTTCTTTATTGCATAATACTACATTCAATTACATTAACATTTACAATCACTATCATTCTTATGGAATCATCAACTAAGAGAACAAGAGTAAACTTCCACTCATAGGAACCATATTTTCTCCACAGGGTTATGCTGTTTAATAGACTAAATTGAAAAGTAATCAATATCATCCATTCTTAATTTAAAGGGAAAAAAAAAAATTGAAAGTTTATTTTTGTTGTCCTTGTCTATAAATATGCAACCGATAACCATTTTTTTTATTTTTTTATATATATATATTTTTTCTATTATGGTAGGAAGGGGTTTTAGGGTCCCCAAACCTTAGAAAGCCAAAAAGATATATTGTTCAACACAAAAAGCCAACAAAAACATATATATATAAAATCAAAACTTGATTTTAGGTGCAGTTAAGCAATGAAACAAAGCATTAAATTGGGCTATAGTCTTCGCGAAAGGGATGCAAACCCTAGGTGCAATCAAGCGTTGAAGGAAGAGGGTTGTTCGCAAACTATCTCTTTAGTTTGTGAGAAAGCCTCTTCGGTTAGAAAAAATATCTCTTAGGGATCTTTGGGTTCGTGGGTGGATGAACCTTTGCCCTCTATCAAGATTTTAGAGGATGAATTTGGGTTGGATCTGATTGATCATGAGGCCATAACAATTATTTGCAAACTCAAGGGCAAAATACCAAACATGAAGGAGCTCAAAGGATATATTAAAGATTGGACCAGAACAAAATTCCAAGTAACTCTCCTACCCAAAAATTTATTTTCTATTTCCTTTTCTAATTTAGCAGATAGAGACAGCGTAATGAATTATAGATATAATTGGTTTTTCAGACAAAGGGGTGCATATATAAGACTTTGGAATCCTGGTTTCAACCCCTTTACAGAAGAAGTTAATGGCTTCCTAGTCTGGATGAATCTTTATGCTCTCCTTGTGGAGTTTTGGGGAGAGAAGATATTCACCAAAATTTGTAATGCCATCGGTGCATTCTAGTATATGGATGCCCAAGGGAAGGAAAATTGTCCAATAAAATTAATATGAGTAAAGCAAGATTGGCTGTTTGGATGAATGTTTCAATTCTTGGGCCTCAATCCATAACTATCTCTTCAAACCAAGGGGAATGGATCCAAAATATTGAATATGAAAACTTCTCCCTAAGATGTTATGGTTGTCAGTAATATGACCACCTAAAGAAGAAATGACCTATCATCTAATCATTCTTTGATTCCTCGATGGAGGAGAAGGCCCTGCATATGAATGATTTGAAACCTTCAAATGTCCCAGTTCAAAAGAAAGAAGCTCATCCTATAGATGCATCAATTGTCCAGTAAGAATCATGCGAGCAACAAAAGACTCACCCCAAAAGGAGAATTTGAATCAAGTCATTGATAAAAACCAAATGGTTACTAAAGACCATCCAGATGGTTCCATTGAAAAGATTATCACCTCAGATGGTATTCTTCGAGCTAATTATGAAACAATCAATGACGATCATTTTCTAAAAATGAAGATCCTACAAAATGTGTTACAACTAGATATTACCTTAGGAGTTTGAAGTGCAAAAATGCATTCTCAGATCTTGCCACTCTAAAGGAGGAAGAACCTTTACTATAGAAGAAAAATAATCGAACTGATTTCCTCTTTGATGGAGGACCTTTATGTTTGTTTTCTTTCTATTTTTTGGAGTTATGTGTCATGTAAGAGTTGTTCTTGTTAGTTCCTAAAAAAAAAAAAGAGTTGATTATGTAAACTTAGTAGTTCGAGGAAAAAGGATAATATCTTTGATATAAAGGCAAAAATGGGTATGCTTTCATTAACTTGTTAGAAATTTAATGAGAGCAATGTAATGTTTTGTTTTTGTAATGGAAGTGACCCCAATAGAAGCCTCACATAACTTATTAAAAAAATCAAAATTTGATTTGATAAATTTATACTTTAAATTCAAAACTTGTTTAAGTTATCAAAGCATAAATTTAAAAATGAAAATATTAAGAAGCAAGTGCAAGCCATTTGGGAGTGTGAGCCAAGAACGAGCCCCACTAGATAGTATGGAAGGAAAGTCATATTTGAAAGCCCTAATGGGAAGTTAGGATGCAGTAGCTAGAAATTGGGAGCCCTAGCTAAAGCATGGATGCCCAAGTTGGAGATAAGCTTAAGAGCAAATATATGACAAGTTTAATCTAGGTGCTAGATGTTACAACAAAAGTGATTGAGATGATCGAGTATGATAAAATGTTTCTTAAAAATAAGGGGTTAATATGTAAGTTCCATGGATATTGGTTAGGTTTTCACATTTTCAAAATTTGATCAAGTGGAAGTGAATATTGAATTCAAATTAGTGTGACTTTTCTTCCTAAAGGTTTTTTAACTCCTCATCTTTTCTAGATTGGAAATCAGGGATAAAATAATGGGTGGTAGCCCATGGTTTAGGGGAAGAGATGCCTTTTATTTAAAATCATAGAGAAAAAATTCCTATTGAGACAAAAACTATTAAGAAGCTTTCAGTGTGGGTTAGGATAAGGATAGAATAGGATTATTATATTAATGTCCATGGGTGACCAATAAGTTCAAAGGGATTCAGAAGTACAATCAAAGAAATAGAAAAGAACTACGAAAAATGACTCTAGAAAAGAAAGTTGACTATGACAAAATAAGTAAACAAACAAACAAAGCCAGAGGAGTAAGGGGGTGTGAGGGAAAATGCCTTGAACCCAAACCCTAAGATTACAATATTGAATGGCTCTTGACATCCAAGGTTGAAGGACTGCTGGTGTTTGTGAAGAAAGTCGTAATAAGGTTGCTTAAGTTGTCTTAGAAAAAATGTAAGGAGGTGCCTTATGTTGGTCAAAAATAGATTTGAGGTGCCTGGGATAAGGAGATCAAGGAGGTCACTAGGGGACCTGTATGGTAGTGTATGGTGAAGAACATTGACAAACTAACATATCACTGTCTATATGAGAGCTAGAAGTGTCTCGAGGGTGCTTGACCCCCCAATAGAAGTAATGGGCTAAAAGAAGTGATCAACCTAGTAGTGGTGGGGTCTCCTGTAGAGATTTATGCCTAAGCGAGACAACCTCTCAAATATAAAGGGCTAGACACCCTTGATAAGGATACCAAAAGGTGGAGAGATAGTTGTCGGAGTCTTTGAATAAGTAGTGGAATCTCCCTCAAATCTCATAGTAAATAGGGCACCTACAAAGAATGTGGTCCTTAGACTCCATTTCCCTGATTGAGCATAGATGACAAACACGATCCTCACACAGGATATGGTGGTTAGATTCAATACAAAGTTGGTGGGAATGTACTCTCATTTGCCCAAGAGGGGTCCTCAAGCCATCTAACCAATGAAATTGAAGGTAGGAGGGATGAAAAATGGTGTCATCAAAATGCTCTGCATAGAAGTCCAACTTGGATTGAGTGGTGAAGAAGGACAAGTCCATGTGACTAGAGTGTACTATTGATAAATATAAACCCAAACCAACCTACGAGTGCTCTCCTTCAAGGGACAAGGTTGAGTGGGGCTAGCCAAAGTGTGTTTGAAGGGAGGAAGACAATCAATAGAAAGATCGATAGATTGGAGAAGCAAGCATGTCTAAGAGAACCAACAACATCAATGTCTATATGAGCCTAAAGAGATGATGTCCTTAGAGGATCAAAGGGATAGAAACAAATACCTTGCATGGCCAAAGGTGGAGATCCTCATGGATCTGAGTCTATGAATGTAGAGGATGATTCGAAAGATGCATTCAAGACGAAAGGGTGGAGCTGCGAACTCAGCATGGATAATGCACTGGATGACCATTCGTTTGCAATGGATTAGCCATCGAAGCATTAAAGATTGAACTCCGTCAAAGAAAGCCCAATTGGTGGATCGTAAACTGGGCACCCAAACCTCAGACCCATATGTGGTAATAGGTCAAACAATGGAATTGAAGATATGCATCTTTGAAGATATATCTTGAAAATGGATCTTGCAAAGACACAATTGAGAGGTAGATCTCGGGCTAAAAGATATATAAATAGCATCCTAAACTAGGTGTAAGAGGCTGTGATCTCTATTGGCCCTCCTTTGTAGGAAAACTAGAACTTGGAGGTAAGATCTCTTAAAGTGTTAAAAATCATGGTCTTCATTTTGCTGAGGTTGACAACAAATTGTTGGACATCATAAAAATGATCAAGATCATTTAGTTGTCTTTGTAAGCCATCGATAAAGTGGGAGAAAATCACATTGTCAATGAAAAGAAGAATAATAATTAACACATGATGAATAAAACAACTGTCGTCCACATGAGTGTGGTGTCGAAGGAAATCCTTGAGCTTGTCGATATAGATACCAAAGAGGGCTGGTGAGAGGGGACAACCCTAACCCTAATGGTACTCTTGATAGAGTTAGAGAGGTCCGAGGGGTAGGAAATTTGCCGACCACTATCTCATATAACTTGGTGATATCTAGAATAAGGGGATCAAAGATACCAATGTCACAAAGCCAGTGGAGAAGAATTCTTAGGATAGAGTCAAAAGCCTTTTTGAAGTCGACGAAGCAACAAAAGACTATGATGGACCTTTGACAAGCCTCCTCAATAATGGATCGAAGGGTAAATATGTGATCAATGGTCTGGTAGTCGCTCTTAAAGCCTACCTTTCCTATAGCCTTGAGCTTCTTGTGGTTTAGTTCTTCTAAAAAATTTATTTCTAACAATGTGCTATACAACTTGGCAAATGTATGTCCAATCATAAATCCTATAATTGTTTGGAATAGGACTATCTCCTAATTTTTTGATGGGGTGAATAATGTGCCGCATCGAGGAGGGGGAATCCAGAGCAAATGATCTCATTAAAGATCCTAGAAAGTGGAAAAGTGAGTGAATCAACTACGTGTTTGAAGAACTTCGCCTAGAAGCCCTCACAATCTGCAAATTTACTGGTGTTGAGTTTTTGAATAGCTTTCCTAATGTCCCTAGTAATATACAACTAGCAAGAGGGAGGGGGGAAGAGACAAGGATGGTGGGTTGGCCAAGGACATCATAAAGGGAGTTGGCATAAGATACCCAAGTTTGAGGATCAATGTCTAATAGTGATAATCTTAGGGAGGAGGGTGTACCAAAAGGATTTGGGGGAGTGATGGAGGGTATCGACAAGCAAAAGTATTTTAGATGCAAGAAAATCACATTTCTTACGTCTCAGGATATGATGGTACTCTTTACACATGTTGGGTATGAATGAAGGGTCATGGACTAAGGAAAAACAAAGCTTCCAATGAAAATATTTACAATATTTGTCATACCAACGATTCATAGGGAAAGAATCGTGCATACAGGGGGAGGTTGGAATGACAAACTTTGAGGATTAAGGAGTTAAGAGCAGCCTCCCAAAAGGCACAAGATAGGAAGTCATACATAGAGGTGGTAGTAGGGAGTGAGAGAGTAGAATTCTGACATAAGGTGAGAGTCTAGAAGAGTAATCAATGGTGTGCAAACCATTGAAGTAGATTGTAGTAAGATGTGTATTGGGAGTTCCAGAGAAGGGGGGAGGTGTTGTAAAGAGAGAAAGACAAGGCGACATGTTCAGCGAGGGGTAGCTTATGGGAGACAAGGAAGTCTCAAATGTGGGGGATAAGATTCCTACTAGCAAGAGGATAGTTAATGATGCTTGCACCCCCACCATAAGGAAAGCAAGTAAATCTACTAGAGTTAGGGAAGCAAGGGATCCCATTAAGGATGTGAAGATTATGTGACTCTCCCATATGTGGAAAATTTTTCCCATGTGTTGTGATAGGATTGTCCTCATCAACTGAGACTTGAAGCAAACCTAAGTCCTTAAGGTTGGGCTTAAGAAGACAAAGCACATCTTTTACAAGATCCTGAGTAGCCTCCTGGTGGGTTCTAGTGTGAGCATTGAAGTCACTTAGGAGGATAACCTTGTCCATGGTGGAGAAATGAGATATCTATAGGTAGAGGTCAAGGAAAGGATCACTATAGATATGCATGCTAAAGGAAGAAGAAATAAGGGGGAAGTAGCACATTGCGATGAAGAACTTTGAAAGGGGGTTCCTCTTTGGACCTGTAATCACATATACATGGAGTGCACATTTAAAGCTAGTAAGGATACAATAGGCCAAAGGTTGTATCGAATGAGGCAAGCGACTCCACTAGAGCCTCAAACACCACCTGAATTGCGAGTCTCATGTGAGAAATATGAGAGTCAAAAGTAATCAGTAACAAGTGAGATGGTCCTCTTGGGATTCTCATGGATCTTAATGAGGGAAATGATATATCGAGAAGCTATAACATCTTGTAAGGTTCCAAGATAATACCATAAATAACCATTGCAATTCCAGCATGCCATAGAGAAGTCATTATCCTCGATGGAGACCCAAGGGTAGCATCATTGCGAAGATCTAGGACATTATCATAATGGAGGGGGGAGTCATGAATGATAGCTCTGTAGTTGTGGATGACAACCTATTTGTTCTCTTTCTTGGCGATTATGACCAAAGTAAGAGCTTTCAAAGTTCCTCAACTTGGAGCCGTGTAAGATCGACATCCAAATAGATTTTGTTAGGAAGAGTGAATAACTTCTTCTTAGCTCATAAGACCTATATAAATTCTCTTGCTGATTGAAAGAGGATAACAAGAGTCTCGTCTAAGGTAACCCAAGCCTTGTCAAGAGTGATATCTTTTAGATCTAGTGTCTCGTACAAAAAACATGACCTGAATGTAAAGGATCGGTTGGTTTTGGAAGGCCATAAACTTGGATATTGAGTTATTTAGTGTGGCATAGCCTTTCCTCAAATTTTATATGCATTACCATTTCAACCACAGGTAGAGTTTTCTTTCCCTTGACGATCTGTGCCTACGAATTCTATTCCTCTAATTGTTTTTGGATGGACTACTACTGAGTGGTGGTTTCCTGTCTGAGGTGTTCGTATTGTGTAAGAATATCAAATTGTTTGTTTTTGAGTTTGAAGATCATGTCTTGGAGCTGCTGTGGAATTTTTTAGTAGAGGGACTTGAGAGTGTTCGAGTTGACCGACTTTACCTTTCAATTCTGTGATAAGACCATTTTTTTCTTGCAAGTGTTGTTTAGATTTTATCTCGGAGATACATTTTTCCAATTGCATAATTTTATTTGTTTGTGTATCTATAATCGTTTGTTGATCTTGAATGACTTAAGAGAGGTTAGAGAGTGAGTCAATTCTTGTCTTGATCTCTTGCTCAATAATATCTAGCCTATCCATGAGGAGAGAGTCGATTCTTGATGTGAGTTCTTGTTCCAAGAGGTTCAATCTATTTGTGACATCAATATTGCCATCATCCTCATTTTATTTTGATTTTGATTGCATAGTGGATAAAACCCTTGACTTCCAACTCGCAATCACCTAGGCAAAATGATATTCATTGAGGAAGAAGTGATCGTACTAGATGCCATTGAATAAGAGAAGAAATAATCGCTCTTGGTAGTCACTCCTGAAACCTGCCTATCCCACAACCCTAAGCTTCATCACTCTAGAGTGATGTGATGCTCTTGAAACCTACTTGGTAGCTGCTCTTGAAATCGCTCAAAAATTTTTATGTTGAAGTTTACCTCATGTACAAATGTTTTCTTTTCCTATCATTTTTGGACTTCCACAACAACTTATCAATAAGGATGTTTTGAGGAATATTGGAAACACCCTAAGGGAATTCATTAAGGAGCAAAAGCATGCTATGTACACTTGAATATGTGTTGCTATGGATATTTTAAAACTTCTACAAAAATTCATTAGGATTAATCTAAATCAAGAGAATGGGATCAATAAGTGGATTATGAAAATATCATATTTCGATGCCATAATTATTATTATACTGAATACATGACAAGATATTGTAAAGTAAAAACTATGAAGCAGAGAACCAAATGTGATCATGAGATGAACTTCAAGATGAAACAAGGAAATCATACTAGAAGCTACATCAGATCAAGGATATCCCAATTCAAAATAAGAGGTAAATAAAGCCTATCTACATCCTATGGTAAAGGCCACAATATCTCACTTGGATCAATTGTTATAAAAAATAAAAAAGGATATAAGGGATGAGAATGTACGTTGTATAAGTTCAAGTTCACAATGGATTAAAGACACAAAGGAAGATATGGAGGAAATTTCTAAAAAAAATACGATAGAAGAGGTCAAGTTTATTCCAGGTAAATCATTTTTATTCTCCCCTAGTATATAATCCTTTCCTAGAAATAAAAGTGAAAGTGGTGTAGAGGTTATCCCTTGCACTTTAGGGTTTCAAGAGTGGCATAAAAAAGAAACAAGGATGGAGAAAGTCCTTAGCAATTTAGGGTTTTTAGGGAAGCACAAGAAGGTAATTACTATGGAAGAGTGTCCTTGCTCTTTAGGATTTCTAAAGACAAACCTATAGATGATAAGTCTTACTATGAGTGGTGTGAGAAGATTGAAGAGATTGATGAATATGAAAGTGATGGTGGGAATGAAAAAAAGAGAGGAAGACCCACGAAACAAAATAAAGAGAAAAAGAAACTTGGAGGGATATTGATAAGGGAGAACAAAAGCAAATATCACAATTGTTAACAAGAAGTGGGGCTAAAACCATAAACAAAAACAAAAATGATGATGTAAATGATATCTTGGAATTTTAGGGGCATAAAAAAGAACCCTAAAAAAGGTACTAGGAAATTTATAGTTTGTTATAGACTATATTTATAGATACAAAAACTGAGCAACAAATATTTTAGCCATTCACAATGTTGAATTTCATATTGACAAAATTTAAATTTTACAAGGCAATTGTATGAATGAGGTTTGATATCTTAACACAAATGATATCAAGGAGTTAATTTTAAAAACTTAGCAGTTTGAGGAAGATGTCAAATATAGAAAAGCAAATGAAGAATATATTTGATAAAAAGACAAGTTGGATATGGTTTAATTAACTTGATAGCAATGTAATGGTTTTTTTTAGTGGAAGTAGCCTCAATAGAAGCCACACATAGCTTTTTAAAAAAAATGAAGATATTAAAGTACATCTATTTTTTATATGATTTATAAGTATATGATGGTTGAACACTTAATTGTTGAAAATATGTTATTTCACATTTTTTATTCATTTTGATTTTTTATAAATAATTTTTTTATTAAATAAATTACTAGATATAAAAGGCATATACCTCATGATTTCTTATTATATTTGTTATCTCTATTGATTCCTTTATTTTTAACTACTTAGTAGACAATTTAATATGTATAAATGATTGAGTAAAGGAAAGAAAAAATGTTAATTAAATATTTTATTATTTAGTTAAATTATAGATTAATGACCTATAAAATATAAATTTCGAACTTAAATTCAATAGTGTCAAAAATAAAAAGTTTGATTCTACTTTTTTTGTCCAAAAAGCTCCTCTTCCATGTGGTATAATGTGATTGTTTAGTCCACCTATATTGTGTGAATGATTTTCAAAAAAGTTTATGATTGTGAACAAGGAAAATACATTTGCATAATTTCTATTTAAAAAACAAATTGTGTGTCATCTACTGGGGATCACTACCATCAAGTAACCATATCAATTTAACCATATCTAGCTTACCTTTTATTCAAATATATCCTTCATATTCCTTTCTATCAAAGATATTCTTTATCTTCCTTGAAGCATTATGTTTCCACAATCAATTCCTTAATATCATTTTCTCTAAGAGAGAAAATATTGCTTAACCAGTTGCCCTCTAAGATTTAATTTTTTCCAAGATGAAGATCAATACCATGATTGGTTAAATTATCTACAAACCTATTTCCTTCTCTTTAGATATGCTAATATTTCCAAGATGTTGTTTCTAACAATAGTTTTATTGTTTTGTTTTTTAGCTTACTCATTTTTTGCATATTTTAGATTAGTTTTTTTCTTTATTTTTCAGCTTAGATAGAAGTTAGAAGGGAGCTATCCTAACCCAGGTGTTGTAGGTGAGTTGGAGAGGAGAGGGAAATCCTCCAAGGGAGGTCCTAGGTTCAAATCTCCACCCTACCAAAAAGCTGAATTGGGTATCTAAAATCCAATTGATAATGTTGGTGCGGGCAGGGTCGGGTGCGACCCTAGGGTGACTTTGACTGTGTAGAACCCCCTGTTCATGGTCTCTCAGACCAAGGCGACTCCGCAAGGGGTTTTTCGCTTTAAAAAGAAGAAGAAGAAGGGAGCTATCCTAAGATTTGGATGTTGAAGAGAGTAGAAACCTCCCCATTCATTTGTTGAACTACAGTAATCACGTTTATCAATTTTTATCTTCAACAATGCTCGATTATATTTTCAACAAAGTTGGACGGAAGGGCGAATTGTTCCTCCCAACCTACAGATTAAGGTTGACCCTCCTTTATCCTTGCTAAATACTCATACACTAACCTATGTTAATTGCATAAAAAGTAGAGTGCAAAAAATAAAAATGCTAAAAGATTAAGGGTGCTAGGGATTCAAATAAAATACGACCATAACCATATCAAGGAAGTGTGTGATCAATCAACACATGAGAATTAAAATAAAATTATAGTTCCCCATTAATTAAGTATAAAATTGCTAAGTGAATGACAAGTGGGCAAAAGGGTAATGCTTCAATCACCATGCACTTATAAACTAGGAGGGCACTGCCATTGGTGGAATGTAAAGGACTTGTCGATTTCTCAAGAATTTTATGAGATATAAATCACATTATGGATTTTAAAGAGTGTAGCTCTATATTTTCATGGCCAAAAGATGTTTATAATGGACCCTATGACTAGTATTTATAGTTGGAGTTTACCCTTGAGTTACTTGGGATGAGAAACTATTACTCCTAGTAAATGTAAATATTTGGGAGCATCTCTAACAAAATGATGCATCACAAAATGGTAGATCCCTCTAAGTATGATTCTAATATGCTTAGAAGGCTTCCAATATGAGTTAGTGTATTACTACATACCAAAATGTTGCTCTCAAAATATTCTCCTTAATATTCACATCTTTATTTTTACCTCTTTGTTGCATGGCAAGCGATTCGCTCCAAGAAGTAAGAAAATTGCTCAACTTAGTTGGAAAATTACTAGTTGACCATAAGCGCTTTTCTCCTTTAAGCCAATTGTACCCCTCTACAAGTGGATTGCTTCTAAACTAATCAAAATCTATTTTGGACTTAGTCAAAATTTAAAGGGTCTTGGAAGGTATTGATTGCTTGATTTCACTATTTTGTACCCTTTTAAAATTGTGAATTACAAGGTAGTGTTAAGGCACTATATTTCTAGTGACTTCATAGGGTGCCAAGCTTGATTAGCGAGAGGTCCCAAATCTTACCTTTATCCTTGGGCATAGAATCTAAAAAATTGGAACTCATGTTGTAAAATTATTAAAATTGTGGGCTCTCTATCCGTCATTTATGGTAGTATTCCCAATAGTTTTTGCCACTCATCATCATATGAAAATTGGATGGATGCCATGTATTTGAATTCTCCTAGATGATATTCAAATGGATTATCTGACAACTTATTCAGCTTCCCCTTTAGCTCTTGTAATTTGATATACACAAGATCCAACTTATTTTATATCTCAGTTGCATTCCTCTCATTGGCTTTATCCTTTTCTTCCTTAAACATGCTATCAACAATATCATCATTGAGGATCTTCATCTATGGGTTGAATATGTCTGGAAAACCAACACCAACTAACTCCTAAATTTCCTTGATCATTTATTGAACCAAATTATTTAGATATGCCAAAATATTTTTACAAATCTATAGGTTTCCTAACTAGGTCCTTTTTGTCCATCTATAGTTGTTGAATTGTGATGCTAACATAGGGGAAATTTTTTTTAATATTTCCTTGTATTCTCCTCTAGCACCCAATTTTTCTTCCACTTGTTCAATGATTTATATTACTTTTCTTAGGTTGTACTCTGCATAGGCTCCAAAAAGGAAGTATTCTTGTACATTTTCACTATTCTAGTCTTGTCTCGAAGGGACTTAACCCACTAGATATCAAAAACCTAGGGTTTATAGTTTATTTTGTTGGTTTCAAAGCTTTCAGTTATTTATTTTTTTAATCTCTCTTTTGTGGGAACTTTTGAAGTTGATCAATCTAGTTTTTCCCTTGTGCAAGTTGCTTTAAGATATCCTTTAGCTATTGCACATTCTTATTAGCCTCAAAAATCTATGATTTGAGGTCCTTAACTTGCTTATTCAATTAATATCTTTTTGAGGCATCTTCTAAACTATATTTTTGAGAGATCATCATAGATAACATAAAGGTATTAAATTTAATAGGTAGTGGTGACATTTTCAAATAAAACATCTAGAGAGTCATTGAGCTTTGTACCAATTATCTATGAACATGAGGAGGATCATGATCTAGGTTGGATCTAAATCAGTCAATGACATCACACAAATTGAAGTTAGGTACTTGATACAAGGTATGAAGGACAATATTATTAGTACTTTGTCTTCTTCATTGGATATCATGAAAGCTAAAGCCTTAGAGGAAGTAGCCTTGGCAACATACTATCTAAGATGCAAGAAGAGACATGCATTACACAAGTGCCCCTTGAAAAAAACATATATCTATTTGGTGTGTTCCCATATGCACAAACCTAGAAAATACCTAGTGGTTGAAGAAATCAAGGACATAACATTGAATGGATGGCTTGGAGAAGCCAATCAAATTAACCAAGTACGTGATTTAAAACCATTAAATCAAGGTACATCTAAAACCCAAAATTATTTAAATATTTTTTATCCTTACCATTAATGGGTTAATGTGGGATGAGTACCACAACCATTTACTTGGGCTCCACAATTCCATAATCCAGGATAACACCATGAGGAACCCCCACAAAAATGGGGAGGATAGTCACTCCAATAACAAAATCATCCCTTTAAAAATCATTAAGTCCAAGTAAGTGTTTCAAGGTAGCTAATTCCATGACAACCCACTCTACCTACTCAACCTACACTATACCCCAATAAAAATAGGTCTAATTGACTTTTTTAGAATAATAATGAAGGTATTTGAGGAAGTTTCTTCCTCAAGTGTTCTACTTTGATATTAGCATTAATTAGAAAATATATTATAGTGAAAAAACCTTCATTAGCATTAGGTATGTGAAAACTAGCTTGCTTGCACCCACCTTTTGAAATACATCCTTGATGAAAACCTATCAAGGCATCAAAGGATCACTCTAGACTAAAAATAAATTCCTAGCAATATGTGTGTGTGATATGCAAAAATCACAACAGTTAACAAGTGGCATTTGTATCTCCTATAGCACTTGCATCATTAATACTACCATCTATACTCTAACTACTACTATCAAGTAACATAGGATAAGTATGGTACTCAAGGTAAGTTCTTGCATTCATATTTTTCTCTATTTTCTATTTTATTTCTATACATATTGTGTGTGGTTAGTTTGGAATATTTGCCATTCAATTAGCTAGGTATTGAGAGAATGGAGGAATGGAGGCATTGAGGTAGTATTTGTTAGAATATATTCTAAGTTGTTACTATGATATTAGGATAGATTATGTGGCTAAGATTTGTTCAGTTAGTTATGATCCAATGGATCATATTGTATGCACTTGCTATTTAAGCAAGGTCTCTTTCATTGAATAATAAGAAGTTTTATTTCTCTACATGGTATCAGAGCGGGCTTTCCCTACCCTATGAGTTTGAGTGTGAGTTTGAGGAGGGATTTCGAAATCCCCCCCTCATTTTTTTCTCCCTCATGTCTTTCCCTCATTTTTTTTTTGAATATTGAGGGAGTATGCTCTTCATTTGATGGATCAGAAACCAGAAGTCTAAAAAAAAATATAGTTCCCCTTCTACAATATTCATATTTGTGTTCTGGTTTATTTATGTTATAGGGATATTGTGAGAGCACCTTCCAGTGATTTTGGTTTGGTAAAGAAATTAGTTGAAAAATTGAATGTTGATAGTCTTGTAATGTTTCCCAGCATGGAAAATTTGCCTTTGGATTATTTTTTTGTGGCTCTATGTTGGAGAGATACCACCGTTCTAGGTTCAGTGTGCAATTATTCTGCTTGCTCGATACCGAAATAGCTGCATCAAACTATCTGCTCAAGATGTTCAGGCATACAAGGAAGACTTAGAGAGCGAGAGGAAATGGATCCAACGTCGAGCATCAAAGCATAGTCGAAGGTTTCACTACCGCTTGCAGCTCTAAAATCCTACTACATCTGTATCTACTACTATCAAAAAGTGGGTCCCATCTATATTTTTTAGATTGCAGACCACCATCACTGCATTCAATGATTTTGAGGGCATCCTCAATGTAGAATGTAGCTGAAGAGCTGTCCGCTTTATACTACACACTGCCCATCTACCTGCACTCTTGATATTTTTTGCACTTTCCAATCTGTAAAAAAAGGGGTAAAATAAGCAGAGGGCTGCCTATGTTCGATGTGGCTGCATTAGATGTGTTTTTGTGTTCTTTAGTCATGCAAAATCATTCTCTACATCTCTGCTTGGATTTTTCTTTGAAGCTACCCACATTTTTGGCACTATCCATGCTGTATGTTTTACAATATTTTTTACCTAGTGTGAGTAGGTGACAAATGCTAGTGAAGTCACCATGAAGAAAAAATTCTAAGCAGTATGATTGTGGAGAACAAATGGTGAAGTAAATTTCTCAAAAAATTTTTTTTTTTGGCTTGTGGATCATGATTTCTGCCTCCATTTAGAATGCATCTGTGGCATATTGTGAAGTGGAAAACATATTCTAGTCATTGTGAGGTCACAATTTGGTGGTGGTCACTTAATAGAAGCCCCGAACCATGAGATTTCCCGACACCATGAGATTTTCTAGCACACACAAGTCGTAAGGTCAAGTCTCAAGTAGATTTGATGGTCGTTGTGAAGCAGATGGAAAAACACTATAGGATGTGATAGACGTGGCTAGAGATCTACGAAGGCTAAGTGGCACCCTGTTGCCAACATGGGCGACAACATGACATGCTGAGGTGTGTTGATGGAATATTATATGCTAGTAGTTTCTCACTTTCCTACCTTTGGTCACAGTTGAAATGGACAGTGATGAGCAGTGATGCACTTGTTTGCTTCCTCCCCTTGCTATGGGTATTATCACACTTGAAAAAATGGTCCACCTCATTGAAATAAACATTAATAATTTATCCTGTCCAACAAGGCCCATGCGGAGCGGACATCTTATTTAAAATTATAATTTGCTTGTAACTAATTTGAAGTTGAAGGTTCACTTTCCTGGTATCTCGGAATGCTCTCTCGGTTGAAAGGTTTTGTGTGGCTGCTACGGACTAAATTTATAAAGTCCCTTTGAACCTTTTTTGGCTTCTTTGGTGACTTTTTTGTTCGATAGCTACCTTGGTGCCCTTTCTTTTGATCCCCTTGTTTTGTTGTTTATCCATAAGTTTTGGACCTTGTTATCAGCCCATTGTGTTCATATAGGTGGAAACCACATATTTATGCTTATGGAGTCATTTTGGACTACCCTTGCGATTGTGGTGGTTCTTTATCCATCATTCTCACTCTCCTTTTGTGAGGCACTTTTTTTAAAAGGGGTTTTATCCCCTTTTTTGGCTATTTTTCCATATAGTTTTGGACATTGTTATTAGCCCATTGTTTTTGTATAGATGGACATTAGATATTTGTGCTTGTGGAGTCAATTTGGACTACCCTTGCAATTGTGGTGCTTATTTCTCCATTCTATATTCTCACTCTATTTTTTGTGAGACACTTTGGTTTAAGGGGGGTTTCCTTTGGTGACTTTTTCATGGTTTGCAGCCTTGCTCATAGTCACAAGCACCAGATTTCATGTTGTTCCTCATACCTTCTTAGAGTGGGAAAACATTTAGTTTGGCAACAAGGCATCTATACTTTTTGGGACATCACATGGATCCTTTGCAGGCCCTTCTTGATGGAAGTTGTCCTAGGGGGGTTGAAGAGGACATATTCCTCTCCATCCTCCTTGCACATCTTCCTTATTTCTATTTTGGCAGTGGTTTTTTCATCATCTCTTTAGAAAAGTTTCTTATGGATGTATTGTACATGAGTACCTTATCAGGTCTTGTTGTCGGGACTCATATCTATGGATATGCCACTTGTTTGGTTTTGTTGTTTTTTACTACCTCCTAGTACCACTTAAGGGAGGGTGTTAGAGTATATCCTAAGTTATTACTAGGATATTAGGATAGATTGTGTGGCTAAGATTTGTTTAGTTAGTTATGATCCAATGGATCATATTGTATGCACTTGCTATTTAAGCAAGGTCTCTTTCATTGAATAATAAGAAGTTTTATTTCTCTATAGTATATGAGCTTACAATATGAGTAACATGGTTTTAATAGTGGCACTACAAGTATATAGATTTAGAGTTGTAAGTTCTGGAATTGTGTTGAATATTTTCCATGTTATTCAAGTGGGGTTAACTTTGAGAGGATTGGACACTTTACCCCTATACTCATCGGGGTTTGGGTCCCAAGTGGGGGTACGAGGGTGGCAACCCTTATTCGGGGGTTTGGGAGTGGTAGCCCCTAGGGATTTTTTTGGGGGTTTTAAGCTATTTTTTAGATCCATATGGGTGGTTTTGGGTTAATGTATAGTTGGCCCATGGATTTCGCCCATGGTATTGTAATTCCTCTTCTTGTGTTGTTGGTATATAAAACATCACTTGAATGAGGGTTTAGAGTGTGAAATGTGCAAGCAATGTAATCACAAGCAAAAAATGGATAAGAATATTATTGTATTGGAGATAGTCAAGTTTATACAATAAGAAAATATTCTTACTGGGATTTTTCCCAAGATAAATTCTTGTGTAATGTATTTATTCTTCTCTATTTTTTCTTTGATTCTGCATTTACTGCTTTTCTAGATTTTATTTATCGGGGTATTATTTCTCTTTAGTAAGCACTATGAGTTGCAAACACTATGGATTATAAGTGTTATAGATTATAAGCACTATGAGTTGCAAGTGCTATGGGTTGCAAGCACTATGGGTTGTAAGCACTATGAGTTATTAGTGCTATGGATTATGTAAGTTGTAAGCACTATAGGTTTATGGTCAATATTGTATGCTACAAGTGCTACACATGATTAAATATGCTTTTAGAGAACCTACAACTCCTATAGCACTAGTAGCAATTATTGTCTATCATTTACTACAAGTGTTATAAGTAATTAAATTTGCTAGAACATGCATCACTTGTAGTGCTTACACCGGAAAATGCTTTATGTACAACTTGTTGATAAAAAAATCTACAAGCCTTTATAGCGAGTGTCACCTATATATTTTTGGTTGATATGACCAAGATTTTAAGTGGAGGAACTAAAAAAAAGTAGAATTTGAACTCAAAAATTCAGGTCTGAGAGGTTTTTATGAGTTAATTATAGACTGTTTTAACACCTAAGTATCTCAACAATGGTAAGGTTTCGATGAGAACATGAAAAATAATGAAGTTGGGGGATATGATGAGACCATGAAATGACCCTTTTTATGGCCATTATTGCTCTATATTTCTATCTAAATTCTTTAGACACTTAGTAATTAATTAGTAGACATTTTAACTAATTATGCATCTTTCTATTGGAAGGACAACATGGATGATAGGTGGTTAATTATGTGGATGTTGGGAGTAAATTTGTGTTATTATGTTGAAAATATGTTATTTGAATAATATGTCGATTTTCTTAAGCATTTATTATGATTTTGTTCAAAAATTGAAGGTCTTGTTAAGTGCTATATGTTTTGGTATAAAAAGTATAGTGCTTATAGAAACACACTTACAGTACGTGTAGTACACACTTTCAACACATGCAAAAACACACTTACAACACTTGCATTTGCAAACTTGTAGGTACTATAGACGCTACAAGTTTTTTTAAAAAGTTATAAGCATTATAGGTTTTGCTTGAAAATGCTACAAGTACTATACATTTAATAAACTAAACTTGTAGTGTCCACCTTTGTAGGACCAAAGGTACTACATGCACTATAGGAATTACAGGTTTAATAAAATAAACTTCCAATGGTCAACTCTATAGGACCAAAGGTCCTACAAGCACTTTAGGTTTAATAAACTATACTTACAATGCCCAACTCTAAAAGACCTAAGGTGTTATAGGTGCTACATGCACTATAAGTTTAATAAACTAAAATTGTAATGCCCAAGTCTACAAACCAAAGGCATTACAAACATTATATGTTTAATAAACTAAAATTGCAATGTCCAACTCTATAGGATCAAAGGTCCTACAACATGCTTTGTAGGTTTAATAAACTAATCCTACAACACCTAATTTTACTTGTCAACTAGATATGTGATAACCAACTATAAATTAATAGGAAAAATAACTAGTAGAATAACAAGAAAATAGCCAAAAAAATAATAGAAATAATAGTTGGCAAAAGAATAGGAAAACAATCAATTTTTTGTTATAGTAGTTTTTAATTTGCCTATAGATAGTTTTTCATTAAAGCCAGTTTTTATTTTACTTATGGATAGTTTTTGTTATAGCTAGATTCTACCTACAAATAATTTTTTGCTATAGGTTGTTGTAATAAACAAACTATTGTTATAGATAAATTAAGGAGTTTTTTAATAAGAATTATGCAATAATTAATGCCATCTACTAAAATTAGTCAAACCATGATTCCATTCTATTTTTACCTGTAGTTTGTTAAATTATCTAAATAATGTAATTGTCAATTATTTTTTTTTCCTTCTATATAAACAAGGGTGCTTGAAGACCCTGAGGAGCATGCCCAATTGAGGAATATAGATAGATAAGATACAAATTAGGTAGAAGATAGGCAATTATATCAGCATATATTAGTTTTAGCTTTCAATTATAAGACTATATCATTTGACATAGCTTGTTTCAATATGAATTAATAAAGATATTATTTTTAGGTTTCTATCTTTGACTGAGTACACTTATTAATTATCTCTATGGGGATTTTTCCTTCTTGCCTCTTAGGTAAGGGCCTACCCAAGAGTGCTATCAAGAGAGGATAAACCCTCCATTATTTTTATTTTTATTCCTATAATGTACCAACATTCCCAACCATTAACATTTCTAGTTTTTGTAGTGTCAATATCATCCTCTTATTAGTTATAGAAAAACAAACCGATTCAATTCTTGTTAGATAAATTGAAAGGATAATTGTTTGGTTTCCATACCTTGTTTATCTACACATATAGTGCTGGTATCCTAACCAACCCAAATTCCTAATAAATAGAGAAAGGTGGTGCTCATCACTATGGTGGTTGCTTTTTGGCACATAAAGTAGGGTACTAATATGAAACAATAAGGAATATATTGAGGACATAATGTTGTCCCTTAATGGTAATAATGAAACCATGACAAAGGGAAGTAAAAATATACAAACAAAGTTAGTAGAAATATATACCAGTAAAAAGGAATGAAAAATACCAGGCAAGTAGCAAAACAAAACATTAATCATACAAAAGGAACAAAGCAAGGTCAAAAGCTAATGCAAATAAGAAGAAAACAACTAAAAATTTGGAATGACTAGGATCATTGCTTAAAGTGGTAAACTTGATCAAGAGGGCAAAAACATCACAAAATACATCAAATTATACCAAAAATTAAGGATGTATAGGATTGATGCTCCTAGCGACTCACACATAGGCAATCAAAGTAATCAAGACAAAAAAACAAAGCATCAAAGCAATAGACAAATTCAATAAACACAAAGACTATACAAATAAATTAGAAGGAGATTACATGTAAAAGTGTTTTACATGCAAGAAATCGATTGGTTCCTCCATTTCAATTCCATCCATTACTTGAAAATTCATTGCCCTAGATCTAAACAATTCTTTGAAAATGTATGGACCAAGCCATTTACATATAAACTTACCCTTGTATTTCTTGTGCACATTATTGAGCTTGAGAAGGTCCTCAACTTTGAAATCATGATGATAGAATTTCTTATTATATTACTTGGAAACACAACTCTTATATGTTCTATTATGCTCAAGAGCATATAGATGTCTCTCATAAAGAGTAGTAAGTTTAGAAATATATGCATCCAACTCTTCCTAATGATAGTCATCATGTCTCAAAAAATTCTTCAAAGAAATAGACATAGAAGACAATTTAATCTCAAGTGGCAAAACAATTTGAGTACCATAGATCGAAGAAAAATTGGTTGCCCCTATGGATATCTAAATATTTGTGTGGTATAACCATAATATGGAATATAAATTTAAGTGTTAATATTTCTTTGATTCCTTATATATATATTCACACAATTTATCAAAATTGTATTGCTAGATTCAACTTAACTATTCTGTTATGCATAACAAGGCATGGAAACGCAATGTTGAATCCCTAGACGATAATTCAATTCTTACATTTTTTTAAAGAGATGAAATTGTATGAAATAAGAGTAGAAGGGATGCCCAAGTGACACACAATATAATTAAAGATAAATTTGGAAAGTGTGAGTTTTGTCTAAATTGTAAGTGGTATAGCTTCCACACTTTAAAAAAAATATTTAGCGGCTATGATAATGAACTTATTTGCATTCAAGGACATAAGTGAAATAGGTCCTACAAGGTCAATATCCAAGTGGAAAAAGGATAAGCATACTCAATTGGATTAATCTAGGTAGGGGCATGAATATGATCTTTATCAAATTAAAATTTATATATGATTTTACATGGCTATTGATATCAACTTCCATTGTGGGCTAGAAGTACCCTATTATTATCAATATATGAGTTATGGAATGACCAGTAAATTTTCCACCATAGTCACTATTATGAACATAAAATAGGTATTTTTATACTTTGGCCTTAGTAAGGCATCATAGGATAATTCCATCAGGGTAATGGTAGTACAAAACACCACTAAGAACAATATATCAAAATGTTTTCTTATGGATGTGAGCCCACTCCTTAGAATTAGTCATAAGTTGATAGGTTTAATTATAAAGGAAAAATACCAAGAATAATCATGATGGATTTAGAAATAAATAACATTGAACTTAATTTTATGCATATCCATTGAGCCTTCAATGAAAAAAATCATAGGTTCATCATGAATTTTTACCAATTTTTTTGTTTCATATATGTTTTCATGTGGCATAAATTTACTATCCAAAGTAGTTGGAGAGTCAACCTTAAAAGATTATCCCTTTAGGAATTCCTAATGGAGAAGGAATCAAAAGCATAAATTAAATTTTTAGCTGCATGATGGTAAGGCATCAAATTGGGGGCTTTAAAAATATATTCACCATAGATATTTTGGACCCATAATTTGGTAGTATCCTAACACTATAATGTGTTCAAAATTTATGTGGTTTGTATTCAATATACCTAAATTAAAACCTCACATTATATAACATTGTAGTAATGCCAAATTTTTTTGGATGGAAGGCCAGGGGAATAACTAGGCTAGATAGATACTTGATAAAGATAACATCTCTACTCAAAATTCAATCCTTGCTCCATCAAAGTCAAGATCCAAGTGTTAGAATGAAGGTATTTATTAGAATACCGAGAAGTAAGTGTATTAGACTTGGGTTTAGCTTTGGTTTTATAGTACCTCTTGGTGGCCTCACCATATTCCTAGAGAGCCTTTTCCTACTTAGTAAGATCATGAGGAATGAGCTCCTAAATTAGGTTGGAGATAATGGAGGAAGGAGATATGATAAAATAATGAGGAATAGAATAGATGACCATTATATCCTTATCATGCAATGCATCCTTTAAGGGTTGTTATATTGGATTAAGAGCAAAAACATCAATTGATCACCAATCACTTGAGTTTTCATAGCTTTTTTAGTTATACTATACATATCAAATTCTTGCATCACAGTGATCCATTTTTTGTATCAAATATTACTAGGGATGTAAGGTTCCTATATAGATGTCTAAGGGGGTTAGTTTCAATGATCACATAAGTTGTTTGATACAACATGTAATACCTTAGTTTATCACATGCAATGTAGATGGATGGATTTTTTTGGATTTTTCTCCATGGGGGTGTACCAAGTTTCTATCAAAAGTATTATTTGACTAACATAATACATATCATACACATTATTATTATATTTTTGGGTAAGAAATATTCCCAAGATAAATTGAGTTGTTGATGTGTATGAAATAAACAACTCATTCAAATTTGATGGAAAAAGAGTTAAGGGCCATATTATTTTAAATTTCAAGAAATGCCTTGCTGCAAAATTCATCCCATTTTAATTATACATATTTCTTAAGTAATTTAGGAGATAGTATTTGAAATCTAGCTTAGTTATAGACTTCCTAATGGCCCCAAGTTTTCTCAAGAAGGATTTAATATCTTTAATAGTTTAAGAGAGAGGCATAGCATCAGTGACCTTTTTCTTTTCTTGGTTGATAATATGCCCCTATGTGACACCATGAGTCCTAAAATATTATCACTAGTAACACCAAACACATATTTTTGGTGTTATGTATAATATTATGGTGGTTTAATCACTCAAAGATAATACATAGGCCATTTGGGTGGTCAACCTAATTATTAGACTTAACCAAGAGGTTATCTACATAAGACTCTACTATTTTTCCAACCAAGTCATAAAAGATGATTGTCATGGCTTGTTGATAAGTAGCACCAATAGTTTTTGATCCAAATGGTATGACAACATAGGGGAATGTGCTCCAATACATAGTAAAGTTTTTTTTGTTTAATTATTAGGGAAAATTTAGATTTGGTTATACCTTGAATAACCATCCATAAGGGATGATGTTTCATATCTTGTGGTAGAATCAATAATAGAATAAATAGAGGGTAAAGGAAATTATCCTTATAATAGTCTAAGCTAATGTTTTAAAAGTTACAATAAATCCAAATAATATTATTTTATTTCTTTTTCATGGATACAATGATAGATACTCATATTGAATAGACATTAAGTATGATAATATTTACATCTAATAGATTTTGGATTTCAATTTTGTATAGGTATTGAATGAGATGAGAGAAGCTTCTTTGATTTTTTTAATAGAAGCAACATCATCATAGGTAACAATGTTATGAATGACCAAATCCTCATCCACTATAAGCATGTTAAAATACTCCTAGGAAGAAAACATCCTTGAAATTCTTAACCAAGGAAGTAAAGATGGCCTATTCTTAATTAGATTTTGTTAGATATGCTATATCCAATTTTGACTGTGTGGTTGCTCAAGGATGCCTATAATAATATCTATAGTAGGTTTTATATTCATGGTGATGGCTTCTTCAAAATGATCTTGAGTAGGGGAAAGGT
This sequence comes from Wollemia nobilis, assembly GCA_028583015.1. Lineage (NCBI taxonomy): Eukaryota > Viridiplantae > Streptophyta > Pinopsida > Araucariales > Araucariaceae > Wollemia > Wollemia nobilis. The sequence continues at coordinate 5,920,717 of JAQPPZ010001739.1, read as the reverse complement.
TATTTAATTTAGAACTAATATTGACCTAGAAAATATAATTAGACCAGTTATACCTCCCCAAGACAGGATTGGGATCTTGAAGAAACCCTCTCTTACGGTACTACTTGGGGATTATTTCCTCTCTAGCATATAAAAAATCTAGAATGCCTTCACCTTTAGGTAATGGTAGTAGAAAGAGAACATAGTCTAGGATTTGAATAGGTGGTTCAACCTCATGCTCCTTTCCCCTAAGCCTAGAGAGGATTTGAGGATACAACAAAAAGTTAAAAAATATAGGGATGTGGGGACAATTGTATGGTTTCAATTGCATGTAAATTCTCATCAAAGCATTAATAACTACACTAGTTTTTAACATAGAAGAAATCTCAACTTTAATTAAGTGCCTTGTTAGATAAGAGGGCATATGATGAATCAAACTATCAAACTACTTGTCAAATGACCTTTCTAAGTAGGAAAATATTTCCATACCTAAAAATAAGCTATCAAGGAACATTCATTATTTCCAAAAAAATAGGAGAATATAGGATGACCATATTAAGAGAATCTCAAGTTCATATATTTCATCTAAAATATCAGATAGTCTAGGCATAACATGAGTCCTATAGGTTAGAAAATTATCAAATATTATTAAATTGGTTGGAAAAGACCCAAAAATAGTACAAAACTTGAACATGGCTAGTATCTTCACTTTAAGGCACAATTCCAATTCTATTGGAGAAGCTAAAATTATAGATAGGCCAATAGTGGGGTCTATTTTAGGACAATTGAAAACAATGTAGGATTTGACTCCTTCAGAGACAAAATCACTAGTAGACCTACATTTGAAACTAATAGATTTCATCCCTTGTTAAATATCAAGATAAAGAATGATTCTTGTCTAGGTTCTAGTTTAGAACAATTAAAAATAGTGTAGGATTTTATTTTCTAGAGATAAAAAAACCAATAGGCCTATATTCATAGTAATTTTAAAATTTATAGATTTTAGCCCTTATTAAATGTCAAGGTAAAGGAATAATCCCTGACATATTAGGTAAATTTGAAGTTTTTTATGTAGAGATAATATAAATATTAGTTATTTTATGTCTATATAGATAGTTTTATAGAGATTACATTCATTATTTCTAGGCATGTAATAAGCAAATAAATCACTTCTACCTCCATAACCAAGTTTAGAAAAAAATATATCAACATGACTATTGTCATCACTTACAACAAGATCTTCCATTGAATTTACTTGACAATGTTCAACACCCATATTAGAAATAGGAGTAAAAGAAGGAGCATTATTAGTTTAAATGTAAAAGGTTTCATTAAACTATTTATCAACATCACAATTAGTCTCCTCCCCTATGCTATCATTATCCATAATATTACTTATTTTGATTTGGAAACATCCTCATGAGCTTTATGTAATTTGGCCAACCATTGATAGAACAAAACATAAGCTTCTCACTTCTTAGGTTTTAGCAATGGTGGAAATGTTTTAATTACCTATTGAGGATGGAGAGTACTATACATATCAAGTTGATAATATTTTGACTCATACCTTTCTTGGGGGTATTTTAAATAAAATTTAGGATGCCCTTGTATAACTTTTAGAATTTAATTGTGGATGATATTCATAAATTGGAACCTTTATATCTCATCCATAAAAGGAATAAAATTACTTTTGTGAGCTGGAAGGTGAGGTCTCCAAGGATCTAAATCTTCTTCTATGATGAAAACTTTATCATCAGGAATATTTAGCTACTTGATAGGCAAAGGAAGTTATGACTTTCATATTTCTATTCCATGGTATACCTAATAGCATGTTATAATTGGTCTACAAACCAAATGCCATAAATTTCACTCTTATATTTTTAGGCCTAGCTAACATTGGAGACAAAATGCCACCCATACAATCTTGTGGCTGATCATTATAAGCATAACAATAACTTCTAGTAGAAAGAAATTTTTCTCTAGGAATATTTAGTTTATCTATCAAGGACAATGCCATACCATATGTACCACATCCTTTATCAATGAAATTCCTAAAAATTGCCATATTATTATAAACAACCATGATCATCAATGTTAGATCAATAGCCCTATACAAATAGTTATTTAGCAATAATATTTTTCAAAGAAAAATTTATAATCAAATCAAGGCTATTATGTGCATCAACACAAATATCCTCTTTATGATTAAATGTATTGCACTTAATAAGACCATAGAATTCTTGCCACAATATTGAAAAACCTTGGTTTGAGGATCTTCATCTCATATAGTAATTCTCTTAACCATTATAATTGATAAAGATATGTCCTAAGTAATCCAAGTATTGGATATTATAAGGGGTTTTATGCAACTCTTCAACTACGTCCCACACTTTTGTTTTACTACTGACTACTTAAACCAACAATTCCTTTGGGTAGGTAAGGCACCAATATTTTTATATCATGGGTTCTAAGATTATTGCTTTAATTGGTAATCCTAGTATTTCAATATTTTTAGAAGCAATAAGGTCTATAGACTTGACAAAGATCTTCTTAGGAATATATTCTACATATTTTGATGTTTCTACATGCATAACTAGTTCTTGGATGACTAAAGAAGGGTTTGGGATTTTATCATCTATGGATAGATTGATCATTGCTTGAATAGGTTCTTTTCCCTTATCATTTTTTTTCCTCTTTAGAAGGTTGCTTCTTCTTGTATTGAGATGCACTCCTAGTAATAATAGTAATTTGAAATTCCAAGGAGGTCATAATTTGCTATGGTACCTAGGGATATAAGATTATATTATATTTGGTAATTATTGATAGTCGGTTAGGCCATACATAACCCAAAGCTTATTGTATTAATAATATTATATTCTTATGAGTGGAATAAGAGTTTAAGATTTATATAGGGTTAGGGTTATACCCTTCCAAAATTATAATTAAAATATAGGTATATAAAGAAGGAATATTAGCATTATAATGGTCATGACTAATATCAAGTATTACTTGGAGCTATAAAATTACATCCGTTAGTCCAAATAATGTGTTGTATTAACCCTAGGTATAAAAAATTGCTAAGATCATAACCATACATCAAAAATATTAAAAATAATCAATCACCACAATAACCACTTAAAGTGGTGATTGTTGCATAATTGATTATAAGGACATGTTCTTTTGGAGACACATGTAAACATATCCTTTAATCATGACTTAATTATTATTTTAGAAATTTGTGAAAACTAGAAAGCAAGAATGACAAGGAAACATGGTAGAAAGATAACAAATTAATGACTGTAGCACCCTAAAATTGGCGCAATAAAATTGGAATAATTACATTCACCTTAGTAAATAAATTTAAATTCAAATTTAACCTCCCAAACCGCCCGTTAACCGTCGAGAAACCCGTTTCCCCTTTTTTCGTGCCATTTTTAGAGGTTGTTTTGACCGTTGGACGATATCGTCGCCGATCAGACGATATCGCCCCGCATTTGACGATTTCGTCTGGACTAGAACGTCCAGACGATTTTGTCGCAAAACTGAATTTGCATAGTTGGAATCCGTTCCAACGGGTCTCCAATCCGGCAGAAGCGTGTCTGCGCCATTGGGACCCTCCCCGTTGGAGATCTCCCAAATTGGGAAGATCTCCAACCTCCCAACAACTCTCCCTAAGCCTATTTAAACTCTAAGATTTTCCCTCCCCAACCCCTGGCTGAATTTATCTGCAAATTGAACCCTTCTGCGCTAAAACATCATAATATTATTTTTGCATTAGTCCCATAGCAATTTTGATGTAGGTATATCATTGATTTTCAACCGGAGCCAGCACCCATCGTCGTCGACGAACTTGTCCAGATCGGAGGCGATCTTGTCAAATTCGAGACGATTTCGTACTGATGCGAGACGATCTCGACTGCAGCCCACATCGAGGCAATCAGTGCCCGGAGTTTGCTTTTCTCAACTTTGTCTCTGTTATTTTGTTTTGCAAATTAGATAATATATTCAGTTTTTATCCTATTTTGCATCTGGAGTTCACCCATTTAGCTTAGATTGCATGCTAAGTTTATTATCTGCCATTTAAGCACAGTAATTTGCATTAATTTCTGTTCTTGAATAGTGTTCAGCATTCATATTATCATTTGGTGTAATTTGCCTCTGTTAGCATAGTGTTATTTCTTGCATTTTGCATCTATTCTCTGTTTTGTAGGTTTCTGACGAATTCGTCGACGAATTCGTCAGATTTTGGATGATTCTGTCCGATTGCAGGCGATTCTGTAGAATTCCAGACGATCCAGACTGCATCAACCACCAGAATCTTCTTCAGACATCCGGATCAGGTATTCCCCATTTTCCTCCTGTAAATTCTCTATTTTTTGCTTTCAAAATCTGTTTTTTGTATTCATTGAAAGTTGCATTTTCATATAGATTAAGTTAGATTCATTCGGCCAAACCTAGGATGAATGCTTAAAGGATAAAACGAACTCATCTAAACACATTCCAAAACCTAGGCGTGGAAACTGCCACCAAATGTTTCCTGGTGAACCCACCATCCGTCGAAAAATCACCAAAATACACCTCCCTTGAGAGGCGGGACCTTCGTGAAGTCCTCTCGTCCGAGGTACCGCACCATCCTTTTCCCATCCTCCTTCCGGGCGCGGATCCAATAGCCTGAAGGTAGGGATGCGAAAAATTTGGAGCGATACATTTTGGTGAACCCGACGTGAATGCATTGTAAACCTTTTGAAAACAAAATAAAAAAATATATATGTATACAAGAAAAACAAAAACAAAATCATCATTTCAAGTTTGTATGTTTTAGATTCAATTCTAAATAGTAGATGCTAAATATTACTTTTAGAAGTACTAAAGAAACCATGAGTTTTTACTCAAATCAATATGAGCCCATCAGTAATGTTGGAAGAATTCAGCCAAATACATTTGTTGATTATGACCAACCTCATCCCTATTCAACATCACCTCCATCACACTTCTCTCATTTTTCATCCATAACCCAACAAGACAATCCCTTTGCCAATCCTCTTCATAATGATATTATCTATTCTCCCATATATCCATATTATGTCTATCAATCCACATATAATCCTCCACCACCTTTTCAATACTCTTCTTTCAATACAACACATCCATTTCAACAAGAAAATACTTATTCTTCCAATTCTACCATGCACTCACCTCCTACATCGCAATCTTCCTGTCATCATTCTACCCATAATAAAGAAAGTAGAGGTGAGAAACCATTAGGCCCTTTTATGATCAAAATTCCTAAGGCATTTATCAAAAACCTCTCAAAAACCTTCATCACGTAAATTTACTAAGCTTAATCAACCAATGGATATAATTCTCAAGTATTTACTTGACACAAATAAGATTGAACTCCCTTCCATAAGACAACCTGATACCACATCAGATTGGTTTAAACCTGAGCTACATTGTGAATATCATAGAGTAGATGGACATATGACACAAAATTGTAAAGATTTAAGATGTGCAATTCAAGATTTGATTGATAAGGGTCTTTTTAATATAAAGGAATTACAATCTACAACTGATTATAAATCTCCATTAAACAATCAAACTCCTACACAACAAATACCAATAATCAATCAAGACATGGGGATCTCCCAAGAACCCCTATTCAATTATCAACAACAAGAAACCAATCAAATATTGCATGTTAATGTGTCCCATCATGATGATATTATTAATATTGTAACAAAAACTACAAATGAGCAACCTCAAGTTCAATCAACTCAATCCGATATTCAAGATATGGATTCCTCATTTGACCAACCTTCAAAACTATCTTTGGCTCTAGAGAATGATCCAAAATGGAATGTAAGCATAGAAAGCTCATCTTTAGAATCAAAATCTCAATCTGAAATCCACTTTGATAACCAACAACAAGTGATTAATCCTCAAGCAAAGATATCCCTTTTAGAAGTATTACAAATTTCTCATAAGGAAATTTTGTTCAAAATACCTAGCCAACAATTTGTTCCTCATCATATTTTCTCTAAGAACATAATTAATGGTATAAACCCTCTTGAGGTTAACCATATTTCATTCTATGATGAGGATATTCCTTCCTCTACTCCACAAGAAGACTCCTATCTTTACATTATCGGATCTCGTAAAGAAACACTTGTTAGAACTATCATGGTAGATAATGACTCTTCTCTTAATTTATGCACTTATCAATTATTTCAAAAACACAAATTAAAGGAAGAAGATAGTAATGAATCAAATGTTATTATAAAATCTTTTAACAATGAAATTCAAGAACCTCAAGGTACTATAATTATTCCCCTTAATATTGGATCCAAGATCCTCGGATACTTTATTCTATGTAGGATATTGTCCTTCACCTTACAAACTACTTCTCCAGAGTCCTTGGATTCATACGATGAGGGTTGTCCCTTCCACTCTTCACCAATGTTTGAAGTTTGAACTTACAAATAAAATTGTTACCATACATGGTGACCCAAAACCATTTGAAGAATATTTAACGATTGAAACATCAAGTTCTATACATTCTCTATTATCACAATTATCTTCTATCCATCACTTTTCTTCATCCATATATGATCATCCTTGTTTACCAAATAACATCCATGCATATCTTTCACATATACTTTCTCCATCTTATCAAGACTTGGAATATAATAATAAGAATGAAGAACTTTCTTATATTTCTGACATTTTATTTTGTAACATGATCAATTTTACACATATAAAAGTCAAATCTTTTGCTACATTATTCTACATTATAACAAAGCTTTTGTTATCACTACCTTTTATTCATCACCTTTTGTTCTTACCTTCACCTCAACCAGATTATCCTTCAAAACCTCCTTTGATTTTGAAGCAACCTTAGACATGCTATACTCAAATAACCTTGTATAGTGTATATAGATCATCTTGTATATACCACCAATTTCAATTCATAAATTAAAATCAAAATACAAAAAAATCAAAATCCTCAAAATCTTCAAAAAAATACAAATGCAACTAAGGACCTTAAAGGTAAATTTGAGCCCAACCGGCTTGGACCATACATTATTATTGCTAAATTTGAATCGAGAGCATATAAATTATCTACCTTAGATGGTAAAGAACTTAAAGAACCCATGAATATTTTACATCTCAAACGTTACTATGCATAAATTTGGTCATTTCATCCATGTATATATTTGTTCAAAGTTACTATCTTGTATTTCTTTCAAAAAATTCAAAAACATCAAAAACATTCATAATCATCCAAAAATCTTCAAAAACTATCTATTGCATTTATTTAAAGCACTTGTTAAAGTTCTTTTTGCTCAAAAACAAAAATCTAAATAAAAATCTAAAAACAACTATATGCTTGACTCTGTCGAAACCAAAACAATATACGTAAGAAAGAGAGAGTCAACATTCTCCCAACTTCTCAAAAAATCATGTATATATATTTTCTTACAATTATTGCAGTTTATATGTTTCAACTTATTTTGGATACAATTAGCATTTATTTGGCATCCCTCACTTGCACACTCACAACAATAAATATCTTGATTTTATCTGGCATGATTACTAATCTCTCTTATATCAAAGTTCACAAAATTCAATTAAATAAAGTTTGAGCATAGAGAATTGATCTTGTTATTTACTTAAACCAAGCACATCTTTTCACAATAAAATGATTATATTTGTAATTTCCATGTTTTGCTACATAGTAGAACTGATTTCTTGGGTGAAAAGTTTCCCCTGCTATCCTATCATGCACATGGTCTAGAATCTTTGAGAATTGGCAAAAGGACAAGCTCACCCCTACCCAGAATAAAAATCCCTTGCTCTACAGCTAATCTGAGCAAGTATCCCTAGCACAAAAAAAAAAAAAAAAAAAAAGTTCAAGAAAGAAAAAAGAGAAAAGAAAAATGTTATTTCAGCAATATTCCAAGCATTATCAAGCAAAAGAAATACAAAAGAAAAAGAAACAAAGTTCAAAAGAAAGCAAGAAAGCAATAAAATCCCTTTCCCTACCCTTTGAAAAGAAAAGAAGGGTTGATGAGCTTGAATCCCTGGAATTCTCAATTATTCGAAACCGTGAGGTAAGCCCCATAACAGGTGGTTTGTGCCCAACCTGCTTGGCCTTGGGTAACTCCTAGCGTGGCGATATGTCCGTCACATTAGCGACCTTCTTTTGTACTAGACCTATGTCTCGCTTATGGATTAGCTAGCTCTTGATAATCCGATCTACATAGTAGTCTAATATGGTTATATGCATCTACATCATGGTTAATGAACACTTATTTGGTTTCTTCAAATCACTTGTATCATAGTATCTTGCTCAAACCTGGTAAATGAACAATACAATTGCACACACATTTGTATTTGAGAGATTTTGTCTATCATTATGATAAATCAAGATTGGAAATGAATTCACATATGCACATGGGATTCCTTATAAATCTAATTTTTGTCTTCAAAATACTTTGAAATATTATTTTTGCAACTTGTTTGGAATAATCAAGTACAATTATTTTTCATAAAGACAACTATATAATAGAAAAATCACAAATTTCTTTCAAAACATATCATACATATCATATCGACTTTCGCGACGATGGTATAGTTTCAAAACCAAAATTGAAATTATATGCCTAGCGCAAGTCCTCATTTTCATATTTTCTGTTCATCAAAAATCAACCATGCAATAAAACTATTTTCTTTGATTTTCGCGATGATGGTATAAGTCTATACCTACATATTCTATGCCTAGCGCAAGCCATTGTAACAATTGTTATTCCCCATTTATCAAAAATCATAAAAACCATATGACTTCATCTTATACAAATTATGCTTTTTTCAAAAGCAAACACATTTTCATTATTTCATGTCATTATGTCAACCTTTACATTTTGCAATGATGGTATAATTCCTAAGGAATTATTCAAAAATTTTATCACACTTAGGAATTTATGCCTAGCAAAAATCATTTTAAAAATTATTTCATGCACAATATTTTTTATGAAAATCTGAAAACAAACCAACCATCATCATCATCATTTGCATCATTACACCAAAGTCTTAAGACAGTCTCTTAAGCACTCTTTTCCTTTTAACAATATTTCTATAAATGGGATTAGCTTGACGACCGAGTGAGCAACGACTCCATGAAATGGTCTATAATAGCGACAATGTCCTTTGAAATTATTGTTAGAAGTCCCTTTTTATTTTTATCACATTTTTGCATTACAAACAACCATTTTGTTACATCAGATTATTTCATTTAAAATTTTATAGCATGACATTCAAATCATAATATTCCCAACGACATAATTACATGAATCCTCAATGAATTATCAAATCAATCAATCAAACATAAAAGCATCATAAACATACACATAACACAAGTCATATGATCAAAAATATATCATATATCAAACATAATTTCATTCAAAAATAATTCAAATATTTTTGCTTTTTCGCGTTTTTACCTCAAACGTTCGATTTGGGTAAAAACACGGAGGGGGCACCATAGTAAGCTGTCGTACGATTCGACCAAGAATCGTCGCCTAAAAATGGGTATAATTTTTTGCTTTCTCGTAGATCGAGAAGAACTCATCTTTAACGCATTTTCTTCGAAAAATTCGCTAAAGAGGGGGCAAAATGTAGCACCCTAAAATTGGCGCAGTGAAATTGGAATAATTACATTCACCTTAGTAAATAAATTTAAATTCAAATTTAACCTCCCAAACCGCCCGTTAACCGCCGAGAAACCCGTTTCCCCTTTTTTCGTGCCATTTTTAGAGGTTGTTTTGACCGTTGGACGATATCGTCGCCGATCAGACGATATCGCCCCATATTTGACGATTTCGTCTGGACTAGAACGTCCAGACGATTTTGTCGCAAAACTGAATTTGCATAGTTGGAATCCGTTCCAACGGGTCTCCAATCCGGGCAGAAGCGTGTCTGTGCCGTTGGGACCCTCCCCGTTGGAGATCTCCCAAATTGGGAAGATCTCCAACCTCCCAACAACTCTCCCTAAGCCTATTTAAACTCTAAGATTTTCCCTCCCCAACCCCTGGCTGAATTTATCTGCAAATTGAACCCTTCTGCGCTAAAACATCATAATCTTATTTTTGCATTAGTCCCATAGCAATTTTGATGCAGGTATATCATTGATTTTCAACCGGAGCCAGCACCCATCGTCGCCGATGAACCTGTCCAGATCGGAGGCGATCCTGTCGAATTCGAGACGATTTCGTACTGATGCGAGACGATCTCGACTGCAGCCCACATCGAGGCAATCAGTGCCTGGAGTTTGCTTTTCTCAACTTTGTCTCTATTATTTTGTTTTGCAAATTAGATAATATATTCAGTTTTTATCCTATTTTGCATCTGGAGTTCACCCATTTAGCTTAGATTGCATGCTAAGTTTATTATCTGCCATTTAAGCATAGTAATTTGCATTAATTTCTGTTCTTGAATAGTGTTCAGCATTCATATTATCATTTGGTATAATTTGCCTCTGTTAGCATAGTGTTATTTCTTGCATTTTGCATCTATTCTCTGTTTTGCGAGGTTTCTGACGAATTCGTCAGATTTCGGACGATTCTGTCAGATTGCAGGCGATTCTGTAGAATTCCAGATGATCCAGACTGCATCAACCACCGAATCTTCTTCAGACATCCGGATCAGGTATTCCCCATTTTCCTCCTGTAAATTCTCTGTTTTCTGCTTTCAAAATCTATTTTTTGTATTCATTGAAAGTTGCATTTTCATATAGATTAAGTTAGATTCATTCGGCCAAACCTAGGATGAATGCTTAAAGGATAAAACGAACTCATCTAAACACATTCCAAAACCTAGGCGTGGAAACTGCCACCAAATGTTTCCTGGTGAACCCACCATCCGTCGAAAAATCACCAAAATACACCTCCCTTGAGAGGCGGGACCTTCGTGAAGTCCTCTCGTCCGAGGTACCGCACCATCCTTTTCCCATCCTCCTTCCGGGCGCGGATCCAATAGCCTGAAGGTAGGGATGCAAAAAATTTGGAGCGATACAATGACAAAAGGGAACCAAAACCATTAGCTAATATGGATCACCATAATCTTACCTAAGGACTAATAAATTCAGTTTATCCCTATCCTATTTATATGAATACAAGACTCTCCACTACTTGCAAAGTCAATTGCTAGTGCTAATTTTACAAATAAGTTAGTAGAAGACTACCAAAGCCTTATCAGTTCTAAATATTTGCTTAGTAAAAATTTCGATATAGGAAAATGTAAATCCTTTTCTAGAATTTATAGATTTTTAGGGATGCCCTAAGAACCACCTAAAGTTTTACCTAACTACTTGTTCAATTTGGAATATGTAAAGAAGGTAGACTAAATCAACCAAAAGTACTTAAAAAGGTATAAATAAGCTAATTTTATAAATCCAAGGAATCAATCATGATAGTCATCCCAAATATTAGAGGATGCAATATAGACATTAATGAGAGGCTAGAAAATTTAAGGATGGTGATATTGCATGACTTCTAGCCCTATGACCTTGAAATATTGCTTATAAGTCAAATGATGGCACTTGGTATTACTTCCTTTTATGTTCGTGAAAAGAGGCCTAGGGTGGAAAAGGAGGAAAAATCAGATGAAGGTATAACCATTGCTAATCTAGAGGCTTCCCATAGGTATGAACATGAATTACAACAATGGAAAAGTAATCCTTATCTATGGTATGCATTCTATGCCAATATGAGGGTAAAACAGATTTTGATATAGATATCAAGATAAATTATTATACTATATAACCATCAATAATAAAGACTTTATGAGATATAAACTTTTAGCCTAGAGGAAGATGATATATGAAACTGATACCAAGGGGGATCCAATGTTGCAAGGGTTATTTATCATAAAATTTTCTACTCCTTGGGATAGAGGACATAAGAAGGAGAAAAAAGGGCATGGGTAGACACAAATACATTGATTGATCTTCCTAAGATAATTACAATAACCACCTCCTCTATATTCATACAAATAAGTAGCATTGTAAGGGAAAAGGTTCACCATGAATCTAGTCCAAGGGCATCCATTTAAAAAAAATGATAGTTAAATAAGACCAATAAGAAATTGTGGGCACTTTCACATTTTCATGCATAAATAACATGGAAAAAAAGAAGATAATCAAAGAAGGTATTTCTCAAGTAATTGTTTTACTAGCCAATGAGGGAGTTATGCTAATGTGGGTCTTGTTGGAATATATTCTATTATTTGGATATCATGCCAAGTGTCATGTAAGAGGTACCAAATTTCATATGAAGAGTAAGGACCAAGAAACATATCTTCCTATATAATGGACTCATAGTTCCATACTAATTGTATATTTTTTATTTTATCATATAATATAATATGTTGAGGCTCATCTCTCACGGTCCTCATTAGATGGTATAGTGCCAAAACCATAATTAGTATCATAGCCATAATAGATCAATAGAAAAATACTTGGAGAGCCTCATTGCAAAAATTGGAGAAGCCATCAAAGAAGTTCCTAGGAGAACTCATTGGAAAAATTCACTACATAGATAGTGAAAGAATTGGGATAATTGTCACCATATGACAACAAGCCCAAAGGAGAAATATTTGGAAAATAGTTTTTCAAACTTGAGAGAGAATATTTTTGAAGACCTTAAGACCTTCAGATTCTTGAGAAGAAAGCCCTATTTGAAGAAGAACTCAGAAGATTTGGATATTGTCCTTCATAGCTAAATAAGGCACATTTTAGAGAAAGAGATTTGCTGGATTCACAGTAAAATACTGAAAGGGTTCTATAAGGGAAATATTTTAGTGAATAGATTTATTGCTAAAGAACAAAAATCAAGATAGCATTACTAGCTACAAGACTTTGGAGTTCCAAGCCATATCCTGAAGGAGAAGTTGAAATCATCTACTACAATTTTAGAGCAGTAGATTAGAAGCATTCATAGCTGTGAGAAACCATCATTCTAGACAAGATATTTTGTGAATCAACTCATCAAGATATTCATCATCAAAGGTAAGCAACTCCTGTGCAAAGGTTCATTACTTGAACACTTAATTCAGATTACTACTTAACTTCATTAAGCACCTTATTAGAATTCAAAAATTTGTAAATTAGAAGGTTGCATTTTAAGTCCTCAAAAGTGTAGAAGATAGTTTCTATTAATATTCATTACCTGTACATTAATAGGATTTAGATACATTCTTCCTATTATCTAATTATTAAGAAAAGGACTACATTAAGAAATTTGTAGTGATCATTATGTGCATTTAAAACTACTTTGAGAGGTTATTTACAAGAGCAATAAGGTGAGATTATTTTTATCTTTAAAGTGCATTAAGTTGAATGCATTATTGATTCGTTGCACTATACTAGTTTTTCATTAATTAGTTACTCTCAAAGGGTTATTTTGTATATTTTGATTGTTAAGATCAAGGGCACAAAACTAAAATATTATCAAAGTGTCTAGAGACACTATATGGTGCACAAAACCTGCAACACTTCATGGCTAAAAGAAGCCACCACTGAGTGGAGAAGAAATCCACCATTAAAATCCTTAAAGGAAGCTTAAATTTGAGACTTGGTGAGTCCAAAATTAAAGGAATATATAAGGGTTTCATTTAAGAGAAAGTGTAGAAATACTTACTTCAAAAAGGAGCATATTATGTGCATATTATTAGCTTGGATATATTCTTACTAAACTATCCAAGAAAAAGGATTAGTGAAGGCAAGGAGCTGCCTCATAAAAATCAAAAGGTATTTCAAAAAAGGGAGACATTCGGTCCATCATATTGGTGTAAATATAACCATTACAAGCACCAATTTTGTTCCTTCAATAAGGACAAAATATCTCATATTATAGGAAGAATCTTGGGCATCATCCTAGAAAGTATAAGGGTAGAATTCAAGTAAGCGAAGAGAGCCACTGAAGAGCTCATATTTCTTAAGATTCAAGGTGTCTAAAGAGAACATTGCTCCATGTCAAATAAAGCACCCAAAAGAAAGCCTCCACCTGCAATACTATAGTCAACACAAGAAGGCTATCATAAATGGATATCTATGTGGAGAAAGGACAACATTAAGGTCTACTTTAGGAGGTGCTTATTTACATAAACCAATGTTAAAATATACATCTATTTATGTGGATAGGACAACAATTTTAAGTTGAGTGAAAGGAGCCATCACAAAGGTATTATCTACATCATAAAATCAACACTCAATCAACACATTGAAAGCATAAGAGAATAATGGAAAGGTGCTATACCCAAATATATAGCTTGGAGAGAACATCCACCTAAAATAAGCACACAAATCTGCCATAAGATCACCATTCGAAGCTTTATAGAAACTCTAAGTATCACAACTAGAGCCACCCATCATCTTCATCAAAACAACATGCAAAAGAGAGATTGCTTGCTATCCAATAAATGAAGCAAGCCAAAAAATAACTCGAGGGTTATAACGTTCATCCTTGGAGCATTAAAGAAAATATTTTCATGCAAATACCTCGAGTACCACTTGGCACAAACATTCTAAGTGCCATATCATTCCTCAATGCTCAGGGAATAATATAGCATCTACTTTGAGGAGTTAAAAAATCATCACGAAGGTTACTTATCTAAGTTATCATTGCACAAAGAAATAAACATTGAAGGAATCTCAAAGCCTATCCTCATTGTAACTCCCAGGACACTTGTCCACTGTCAAGTGACATCCATCCTATTTAAGGCATCAAAACTCAAGGAGAGAAACACATTCATTACAAGTGAAAGAGTGTAGCGTGTAAGAGGATATAAGAGAATTAAAAGCTCTTTGTCAAGGAGAGTAAAAGAAGCAAATATTGAGGCACCCACTATCCATGAATTGCAATCAAAGTCTGCCACCATTATCTACAACAGTCATAACACCCATTAATTTAAGAGAAGCATTAAATCCTGGTATCATCACCTATATCCATAAATTGGAGAATACAATTCCATACATTGAAGAATACAATGCCATACATTGGATAATACAATGTCCATACAGTGGAGAACACACCGCCCATATGTTGGAGAACACATCATCCATACATTGAAGAACATAGTACTCATACATTACCCATTTGCAACATTATAAAGGTAAGGATTTACCTTAATTAAATTTTCTTTCTTTAAGGAGTTATAAGGAGTATAATATAAGGTTGGAACCATAGCAAAAGCAACAGCATTTGAAAGCAAAATCTATATACCTAAATAGGTTAATATTTGCAATTTATAACATAGGAGATATAAGGATTTCCACTTGGAAAATTAAAACTCTATTATTGCAAATATTATTTTTTCTAATATTCCAAAAGTAGGGAGATATAAGGCATACTACTTCAAACTATATACATATAATTCAAATTTTGAAAATTAATCTATTGGAAAGATAGGACAAAAATTAAAAAGTTGATTATTCTCAAAACATTACAAAATCAACTTAGAAAGTGAACTAAGCATATCAAGAGAGGTCTCAAGTCATGGATTATTGGTATATAGACTCAGGAGCAAGCAAGCATATGATAGGAAACATATACTTATTTTAATATTTTCATAAGGTAAATGAGAAACCAGTTGTTGTAGCAGATAACAAAGCATATGAAGTAAAGGGAATTGGAAATATTCTAGTAAATCTAATAGATGGAAAAGGGATGATAAAAAATGTACTATATGTCCTAGGCTTGACTACTAATCTTCTCTCAGTTTCTCAACTCATGGATCAAAACATGACTATAGAATTTAAAGCATATTCTAAAATAAAACTATGTTACATTCCTAAACAAGGGAAAATATAGCATTAGGGTCATACAAAAATGGTCTATTTATTTTAGATATTACCACTCACTCAATTTTTTTAGCTAAAGCTTCAAATCTCAGGCATAGATGCCTAAGACATACTAGTGAATCTACTATGAAATAATTGCTTAAATATCAAATGGTTGAAGAAAAAATCTATCTCTAGAATCCACCATATATCCAAAATGGTTAGCATGTAAGCAACATAGAGTTCCTTTTGATCTTCGATAACACAAGATTCAAAAACCACTAGAAATAATATACACAGATCTATGTGGACCAATTAATACCAATAGCATTTTTTTTAATTTACATGGTGGAATCAGTGGCCACCACAAATATGGGTAGGCTATCCAACTTTTATGGCCACCACAATATTCTGTGTTGTCTACCCCAGAAGCTGCTACATAGATATTCGTGTAGTCCACCCCTATAACCACCATACCACAATCATTTTAAACCTTTTACATCGCTGAAAGTACCAGGAAAGGGACAAGCATTTAGTTTGACGAGGCCCAATATTTGAACCTTGGACCTCTACTCCCCTTACAGGTTTTGGTCAAACCAATTGGTTTACACCTCAAACATATTAAGACCAATAGTATTGGAGGACATAAATACTTTTAATTATTTGTTGATGATCACACTAGGAAAATGTGGGTATATTTCATGAAATACAAATCAAAAGCATTTGGTTATTTTAAACAATTCAAACTACAAGAAAAAAAGAAACAGGGAAGACTATAAAAGCACTTCATTTAGACATGGGAGGATAATTTGTATAAAAAAATTTGACTTATTTTTACAAAAAATAGAATTAAAAGATAACTCACAACAACTTATTCCCCACAACAAAACTGAATTTTAGAAAGAAAAAATATATTAAGAATAGAAATGGTAAGATGTGTGTTAAAGGAAGCCAATATTGGTCATTAATACTGGGTAGAAGTAGTACAAATAATAGTTTTTATACAAAATAGATTACCAACACTTAGACATACTACACTAGAAGAAGCATGGTCAGGACAAAAACCAAATATAGAAAAACTCAAGTTTTTTGATGCAAAGTTTACATGCATAATCCAAAACAAAAAAGGATAAATTTAGATGATAAAACTATGGTAGGAATATTTGTTGGTTATGAAACTGAATCCACTGGGTATAGGATATTCGATCCACATACAAAGAAATTTTACATTAGTAGGGATGTAATATTTGATGAAAAAGTAAAAAGTGACACAAAATAACCTAGTAAGGATATAGATATTCTTCTAAATTACTTTGAAGAAGACACAAGTGAAGAATCAAAATCAGAATCATAATCACAAGAAGAATAATACACAGAAACATCTACGATTCCTAGAAAGGAACCAATATGGCTCAAAGACACTCTCAAAGAATCTAATATAGAAAGAATGCTAGACCTCACATCTATTAGACCTTAAACTCACAGTCAAACCAGAATAAATAGAGGGCTAATAAGAAATATAGTATAACCAACATAAAAACTTTAGGCATTGAATGAATCACATTGTAGGGAAGCTATGAAATATAAATATGGATCACTTCAAAAGAATAAAATATGGAATCTAGTGAAACTACCTCCAGGAAAGAAAATAGTGGGTTTTAAAATGGGTTTAAAAAATCAAGTATAAATTAGATGGAACTCTAGATAAGTACAAGGCTCGATTAATAACGAAATGATATACACAAACTAAAGGAATTGACTATGAAGAAACATTTGATCCAACGACTAGAATGACCACTATTAGAATAGTTTGTGCACTAGCAACTCATCAAGGTTGGAAGATTCATCAAATGGATGTAAAAAGTATCTTCCTTAATGGTGATTTAGAAGAGGAAGTCTATATGTCACAACTAGAAGGATTCATTATTAAAGGACAATAAAATAAAGTATGTAAATTGAACAAATATCTATATGGTTTAAAGCAAGCTCCCAGAGCATGGAATATAAAGATCAACAATCACTTATTATAGCAAGATTTCAAAAGAAGTACATCCGATCCCAGTTTGTAAACAAAGAAAATTAGAGATCATATAGTAATTCTTAATGTTTATGTTGATGACATAGTAATCACTAGAAGTTCTAAAAAAATAATAAGTGATATTAAAAGAGATCTAGAAAAAGTATTTGAAATGACTGATCTAGGATTAATGAACTATTGTCTTGACCTAGAAATCCATCAAACTGAAGATAATATCACTATTACTCAATCCAAATATGCAAAAAATCTACTAGAAAAATACAGAATGAAGGATTTTAAACTAAAAGATAAACCAATGGAACAAGGGATCCAGTTATATAAGAATTATGAAACACCACTGATTTCAACAACCATGTATCGTCAACTAATTGGAAGTTTACTATACTTAACAAACAACCAACTAGATTTAAATTTTTCAGTAAACTATCTTTCATGATTCATGAAAGAACCAAGAGAAAGTCACTAGAAAGCTATAAAAATAATATTAAAATATATCAAGAAAACTACTGATTATGGACTAACTTATATGAATAATATCAAATATTTTTGCCTTCAGGGTTACTCAGATTTAAATTATGCCAGCTCCATTGATGACATAAAATCTACTTTAGAATATGTTTTCTACCTTGGATCAGGAGCTATATCTTGGTACATCAAGAAACAACATATAGTGGCACAATCATCAACTAAAGCAAAATATCATGCAGCAAGAGATACTACCTGTGAAGCATTGTGGCTACAATACATATTATCAGATATGGTCACGAGATAAACTTTAACCTTGATAATTTTGAGATGACCAAGGAGTACTCAATCTAATCAAAAATCCAATTGTACATGAAAGAACTAAACACATTGAAACACAATGTCACTTCATAAGAGACCACTTCTAGAATCATCATATCATGCTCAAGCATGTCCTGTCAAAAGATCAGTTGGCAGATATCTTCACAAAAGCGCTTGGAAAAACCAAGTTTCTAACATTCAAAGATCATCTATGCAACTGAAAATAACTTATACCAAACAATGTAATATAGGAGGGTGTTGGAATATATTCTGTTATTTGACTATCATGCCAAGTGTCATGTAAGAGGTACCAAATTTCATATGAAGAGTAAGGACCAAGAAACATATCTTCCTATATAATGGACTCATAGTTCCATACTAATTGTATATTTTTTATTTTATCATATAATATAATATGTTGAGGCTCATCTCTCACGGTCCTCATTAGATGGTATAGTGCCAAAACCATCAGGTCTTGAATTTAGAGGCTATAATAATATCTACACCACTCCCATCACCACTCTTATTTTCCATCCACCCCTTATTCTTTGATCTGCCCACATTTTCTCTTTCTTGCACTTCTTCTTTTATCACTCCTTATACCCCCCTCATTTATTTTGTTATTCTTGCTTCACCATTTAAAAATACAACCATTGGGACACTTGGAGACTCATCTCCAAATTTTAGATTTCCCCACTTCTATCGCATACATTATTAGATTTCCCCACTACTATCGCATACATTATCATTATTATAACATACTTCATTACCATCACCTACACTTGTTATCAAGGTAATAAATACCTATCCAATTATTGTATGTTCCACTACCCCTACCATGACTCCTTTCATTTAACCATTAGAAACCATATTGAAACATGTATCCACCTATATATCCTCACCACCAACCATATTTTAATCAGTTTATACTTAATTCACACCACCAATCATATCATTGCATCTCAATTTTTTTCAAAGGGTTAGCTTTTTATGCTTAGTACTTAAAACAAAATAACCACAAGATCTAAAATAAAGTTGCTATATGAAATATAATATAATGAAAATATTATAATCATATAAAACTCATAAATAAACTCTACAACAACTCATAAAATTATCATTAAAAAATGCTCACAAAAATAGCATCTTGATATAGAATAAAGATCTCAAAACACCATACTTACACACACTCTCACTCTACATTGTGTCTTACACACACACACACACACACATAGACACATATATAATGGGATGTGACTTTTCATATAGATTACTCTTGGCCTTCGCTCTTCTTGAGACTCTTCACTTTACTACTCTAAGGACACATGTGCACTCTTACATAATGGACACTTGTGAACATCTACACTCATCATACTTGTACTCTTAACTTTAAGATACTTGTGCATTTCTTGCACATTATTACATTACATAAAATATTTATTCACACTCTAATCTAAGAAATTCTTCTAATCTAAAGATGTACCCAAGTTGGTACATTGGCATGTACCAATAATGTAATATACTCCAAAACTCACCTATATTACATTATTTGGTTATTGAAGACTTTGGTCTTCAATATGGTCTTCGTATTTTAGCTCACTTTGCACTGTATACCTCCCTGATCAAGTTCTTTCTCCTATTGCTTATCTTCATTATTGATATTAGTCTTTATGCTTTCAAGTGATATCACGTTGTCATAAAATTCTTGCAAAACATTCTCTTTGCCTTTGTCCTTCATATCACAAGTCTTATTTAGTATAGAACCTTCTACGCATTCACTTATGACATCATGATAAGACCCTGAATTAGATGAACTTGAAGCATCAATATTGCATGAAGAATGAAATACCTTTTCTAAAAATGATTCATCCACTTTTGCTTTCTTCTTAAGGGATTCAATCAACTCCTTTTGTTTCAAATTCTTCTCTTTGTAATGTTTAAGTGTAAGTAATGCCATGTATATTATACTAGCAATATTCAAAGGAATCATAACACTATCTTTATCATTGTGAATGCTTCAAACATTGTCGCATGCAGAAAGTATTCCAATATTTCAAAATATTCTTCTAATGCTTATTTGTAAATGAAACTTGAGACTAAGTCTAATTTTCCTTTAGACTTGTTAATCAAACTCTTGATTCCAAGTTTTATAACATTTCTCTTTTCTTCTCTAACAATGTTCTCTATATTGTTTAATGTATTCTTTGAAGTAGACATCCTTATTCCTCCTTAGTTTTTGATAATAGACTAAGAACACTTTTCAAATTTTCAACCTTCCAAAAAATTATGTTATAAGCTTTATACCTCCAATTTTTTTTTTTTGATAATTTAAAGTATATTTACATTACGAGTTTTGAAAGGAACCCAAAACCTTATTACAGTAGAGGCCGATAAGCAAAACACAAAATAAAAAATTACAAGGAGGTTCTAGGGATCTCTAAGAACCAAAAAGATAATTGTAACCAAAAACCCTCTGAGAACCAGGAAGGAAACTGTGACTAGACCAAAAATTAGTTTGAGCAAGCCAAAAAAAACATAGACACATGACTAAAAGAAACCTGCATCAGATTTGTACACATCAACTAATATTATCTGAATAAAAAGGATCTGGTTGAACCAGGTAAACCAAAAAAAAAACAAGGGCTTCTTGGGGTGCCAGAGGGACCATATGGAGGGATCCATGCCAGTCACTTCTTGATGTCATCCACCTTCCTTGATGTGGGTCCTACAACATTCTGAGTGTAGCGAGACATAATATTGGATGCTTAATCTAGGGACTTGATGGTAGCATTCATAGTTATGATCACAAACTCCAATAACATCTAGGAACAAGGGTCTTCTTTATCACTCTCATACTTGGAGATGACATGAGTTGAGGAAGATGAATGCTCCATATTTGTCTTTTTGAGCCTAGTAGAGGATTTGGGCATCGAAGGAGTGCTTGCTGCAATTGCACGCTTCCTCTGGTCACTCTACCTAGCATTTCTAAGGGGAGAAGGCTTCATGTGACCACCACCTAAACCAGGGCCACCAGAGGAGTCATTAAGAATGGGGCCACAATTGGGGGAATGGAGAGGGAGGTCATCGATAGGATTTAAGGACATGGGTTTAACATTGTGGATGGGGGGCGGTGGCTATGGCATGCTTGAGGATGATGGGTAGGAGGTCTTGGTGAAGGGGTTTGCCATTGGAATTCTGATATTTCTCAATGGATAGAATGAGGGAGTAAAGGAGGTAATAAGGGATACAATAGCTTTACCATCCTGAAGGTGATTGACAAAAGTAAGGTAAAAGCTCCTTAGGATTTTTTAGGATCATCACAGGTGACATACTACATAATAGGAATGATAGCAATGTTCTAAGGAGCTAGGAGGGAAGAGCAATGGAGAGTAGAATTGTCCCAACCTAAATTTTTTCCTTTGTTAGGGAACTGATTAGTTTCTTCCTCCTAATTGTGCTTATCACAATAAATGAAGTGACCCATGAGCGGAAGACTAGTGATCTCTACAAACATCTCGATGGTCACTTTAAAGTGAACACCTTGAAATTTGACCTTGCCTTGGTTCCATGTATCAATCAAATCCTTAGTAATATGGTCCTTAGCCCTAGAAAAATTCTACAGGAAGGGGGTGAAACCTTTAGCATCCATAAAAATTTAGGTAGTGAGGTTCAGGTTAAGCTGAGATGGCTCAATGTAAGCCATGAAATTGGCTAGGGAATAGGGGATTGGGTAAAAAGTAGAGTCTAGGACTAGGAAAGGGTAGATACTGGGGATGAAATTTACCATAGTCAAACCAGGATTGACATCAGAAAGGGCATGAGCTAAATAAGCAAGATCTTTGCTGATTAAAAAGGATTGAAGTGAATTGAAATGATCAAAAGTGACGAAGGTAGGCTAAGTAATGGTGCATTGGAACCAGGTAAATATTGGAGATCAGGAGCACTTGGGAAGGTACAAGACATCAACCCAATGCTTGAAATGATAGTCAAAATACATAAGGTTGAAATTATTGGAATTTAGGATGAGGCCAAAAATAGTATTATATGGAATATCGAGATCGTTGAGAGGAGCAATCGACAACTTGGGAAGGATGATTATGGCAGAAATACTCAGCTTGATTAGTAAAACAAAGATAAATATGTCTTCCTGACTCTCTATGCCTAGCCACATTGCTAAGGGTCCGATGGTACATGACTCTACTCACGTGGAATAAGGAAGATTTGCTAGCATGCCTGCAATTGTCCTTGTAGTCAAGACACCACCATAAATTGAGAATATGATGAAAAATAGGAGCTTCCCATGCCTTAGTATTCGTTAACTCATAATTGATGATGGTATATTTTGCATTGCCATAGTCAACCCATGAGGAGAGAGACCCACATTCAGGGAGGAGGTTTTGAAGCCTCTAGCACTATTATAGTAGGGACCTTTGAGGAGCTTAGCTTCAAAAATTATGTCACCTTGAGCATTAGGCTTTTCATGGTTTGCAGCATTGGTGATGTTCTGGAGGAAGTTGCCTACTTTGAGGCTAGTGGAGGACGCTACCATGTTGGCCATAAGGTCAGTAAATTGATTGGCTTCCTTGTAGTTGTGGTGGATGGTCATCTATGGGTGATATTGAAGAAGCTTTTTGGATTCTTGGATAGTGTTGAAGACTCTCCATGATGGAATATTACCATTCTTCATATAGCTAATAATGTTCAAAGAGTTTCCCTATATGATTGCTCTCCTGGGATCCTCTTTGAGGAGGACCAGGCCTCTCCAAAGAGCCTTAGCTTATGCAAAGTGATTGGTCTAAGACCCAAGGTATTTAGAAAATGTAAGGGTAAAGTCACTTCTATGGTCTCTGATGACCCCTCCTACACCAATAGTGCCCAAATTTCCTTTGGAATCCCCATCAAAGTTGAGCTTGATCCAATCCTCTAAGGGGGCTTCCATTTGATGTTTGCTCTGGGATTGGGGTAGATTTTAGCTCTAGAATCCTCTTTGTGGATGGAGAGAGAGTTGAAGAGGGAGAATTTGAGAGCCAGGATAGGGGCCAACTTTGTATTTCCTAATGTTTGGATATATGATCAAACAATAGTTTTGACAAAGGTTTCAATTCTTCAAAACTCTAGGTGGAATTCCTTTTATCTCCCAAATTTCAATAATATGGTTTCTAAATTTCACAAACCTAATTTGATGTTGAATTCCTTATAACTCCAAATTTAGAAATTTAGTAAAAGGATATTTGCAACTTTTGTATTCCTAATTTGATGTAGGAAACCTTATTTCTCCAAAATTTAAAATATTTGCAAATATAAAAAATGCTTCACAAAATTTAATAATTCAATTCCAAAACTTGAAATGGATTCAAAAATATTTCAAGGCTTCTCAAAAATTTCCAAAAATAACTAATAATGTTTCTAAGGTTTCAAATTTCACTTTTATACCTTATCTCTCCAATAATTAAATTAATCTTATAAGCAACTAGATTAATTTTCCTTCAACCTTAGAAAAATAATAATATTACCCAACCTTATAACTCCTAACTTGGGTAAATAATCAAATTTTAAATAACTTGCTTTACCTTCCAACTTGAGGCACAAAATATTTGGTCAAAGATGTTTGACCTGCCCTAGAAAGGCATTGCTCCATGAAATATCTCCTCTCTGCCACACGTATGATGATTGTCTTCACTCTACCACACACTGCCTTGATGTTGGATGATAAAATATCAAATGGGCTTTAAATCCTATGCATTTATGAATATTTGGGATGTTTCAAACTCCTCCAAATATGGTTGGTGCTTCTCCTTCCACTTCAACAAGTGACACTCTTTCTCTTCAGATTCTGGATGTTACACAAGGTGCTTTAATTATCTAATACCCTTGGTGATGGTTGGTGCTCCTCCTTGTGATGTGACAAGTATCACTTAAACTCTTGGCATGCTCAAGAAGATGTTATGTCTTTATTTGGTGCTCCTCCTCCTTGCAATGTTTCTCCTCTCACGTAGCTTGGTAATGTTTCTTTCAACAACTCTTCATCATGCAAAATGCTTTGCTTTGTCATATCTTGAGCTCTTCAACTTCTCAATATTTGGCTTCCTTAATGCTTCACCTTCTCAATTCTTGGCTTCACCTAGAAATGATTCACCTTGCACCTAAATCAATTGCTATACTGGATGGCACTTTGGATGATCTTCTCTTGGCGATTGAACACTCTTACATGCTGCTGGTTTGATGTCCAAGATTCTACCTAGTTTGATGCGTAAAGTGCTCCAAATTCGATGTCACTTTGGGTGGATTTTAACACTTGATTTCTACCCAGATTTTGAATGATATTTCCTCTTAAATTTTTTCTCTTAAACCTTTGCTTATTTGACTTTCATGGCTTTTGTAAAAAACTACACTTTCTTGTGCACTTATCACCTTGACATTGGCTCTCTTTGGTGCTTAGGAAAACAACACTCACTCTTTTATTTTGATCAATATATTATCCCTTCTTTACATATTCTTTATACCTTCTCTTTATGCCAAATTCTAACCTATCTTCCTGCTCTAATATGATGCAGGTTTAATGGCAGTGAAGATGCTTCCTTCTCAACTTAAAAAATACAATGCCTCCTTTCGCTATTTTTCAACCTTGGATATAACACTTGCAAATTTACTATAAATTTTTTTTTGATGCCTAAACAAAATGCACTTTAGACATATAAATTTGTAGTCTTCTTTCAATATCCTAGCTTACTTACTTGCTTTATTGTTGTCCAAGCTTGTAGAAAGTAGAATTTTTTGGCTTCTCTCCTTTACAAAATGCTGCCAAAAACAATCTTCTTCTTCCTCCAATAATGTTGTTAAAAAATATGCTCTTACTTTTATCAAATGCTTCCCAATAACTCTGAAATTCGTAGCTAATTTCCTTCTCCAAATGCTGTCCAATATTTATGAAATTTGCAGCTTTCAATGCTGCCCAAAAACTGCTTTCTTAGTTTTAATTTGCTACCTCAAACCTTCTCCTTTCTCCTTCCAAAAATCTGCCAAGAAACTCTGAAATTTGCAGCTCAAATTCTCCTTCAAATGCTGTCTAAAATACAGCTCTATCTCCTTCAACTTGCTGCCTTTTTGCTGTTCGCAAACTCTGTATTTTTGCAGCTCCAAATGCTGCCAATATGCTGCATTTTTGCTGTCCAAAAACTACCTCTATCTCCTTCAATTTTCTGCCTTAAATTGCTGTCAATTCCTCCTTCAAACAGCTATCCAAAATCACTTCCAAATCTGCCCAAAACTTCTCCAATTCATAGCTCTTCTATCTCCTTCTAATGCTGCCCAAATTTACAGTCCAAAACTCTTCAAATGCTGCTCCAAAATTCTGATTTCTTCTCCTCTATCTTGCTGTCCTGAAACTCTTCAAATTCTGCCTCGAAAATCTGTAATCTTCTTCTTCAAAAATCAGCCTTCAAAACTTTAATGGTTGTCTCCAAAAATATCAATTTATGGCCTCTTTCAATATTATTTCTCCTCCTTAGCTTCCGCTGAATTCTGTCTTCAAATTTGGCCTCTTTGCTGGCCTCTTCTTCAAGAATCTGAATGTCTTGAAGTCTTCAAAAATACTTTCTCAAATTTGGCAAACTTCTTACCAAAAATATTCTCCTTGAATCAGTTTCACAAATCCTTTTGGGCTTTTTGTTGGATGACAACAATTTTTCCAATTTTGATGTGATTACCTCTTTTCATGAGTTTCTTCTTCTTGCAATCTTCTTCCTCAAACTTTCTTCAAATCTTCTCCAATGGCCACTTCTTCAATTTCTCAATAGGGCTTATCTATTCTCCTTTTTTCTCCTTCAAAATTTCAATGGACCTTTTTCTTAGGCCTCCTCAATATTCTTTCTCAAATCTGCAATGGGAACCTCTTCTCTTGGGTCTCCTCCTTCTCAATCTTCAATAGGGCTACTCTGGCCTCTTTCTCTCTTCTTCCTTCAATCTACAGTCTTCAATATTCTATGGGGACCTCTTTCTTGGGTCTCTTCAATCTTCAATCTTCTATCTTCTATGGGGACCTCTTTCTTGGGTCTTCCTCAATATTTAATATTCAATATTTTATGGGGCCTCTTTCTTGGACCTCCTTAATCTTCAATTTCTACTCTTTTGCTACAAATCCAAAACTAATCCCTAGGCAAGGAAAGCACATAGACTTTCAGGTAATCAAAGGTGAAATTCTTCTCTATCTTTTCATAGGAAGCTTCTCAAATTCTAAGAACTAATTTTTTGCAACAAAATCTTAGACAGTAGCAATCAAATACATCCAAATCTCCAAAATTCTAAAATCAATAAACTTCACTAGTTATTCTTCAATCTAGTGGAAAGAAATCTATATTGAGTCCTAGTCTTCATGAGTTTTCCTGCAACCCTATGGAAAGACTCTAGCCAAATAGCAAATTTTAAATTCTGTAAATGAAATCTCCCTATCTCCTATCAATCTCCCTTGTGGCTCTGATACCACTGTTAGATTTTGATGCTTAATACTTAAATCAAAATAACCACAAGATCTAAAATAAAGTTGCTATATGAAATATAAGATAATGGAAATATTCTAATCATATAAAAATCATAAATAAATTTTGCAACAACTCATAAAATTACCATTAACAAATGCTCATGAAAATAGTATCTTGATATAGAATAAAGATCTCAAATACACCATACTTCCACACACTCTCACTCTACATTGTGTCTTACACACACACATAGACACATATATAATGGGATGTGACTCTTCATATGGAGTACTCTTGGCCTTCACTCTTCTTGAGACTCTTCACTTTCCTACTCTAAGGACACATGTGCACTCTTACATAATGGACACTTGTGCACATCTACACTCATCATACTTGCACTCTTAACTACAAGAAACTTGTGCATTTATTACATATTATTACATTACATAAAATATTTACTCACACTCTAATCTAAGATACACTCCTAATCTAAAGATGTACCCAAGTTGGTACATTGGCATGTACTAAATAATATAATATACTCCAACAAGGGTCTCATCTTAGCAATATCTAAGGATGGCAATGGTGTCACATCTACAATCATCATCACATATGGCCCTGTCCATTTGAACCACTTGAGAAAATAGTCTATGCAATTATTCATTTGGAAAGAAGCAAAAAACCCCAAAAAGAAAGTAATTTATGAAATCATTAGTTTGATGAAAGAAGTTGAGAATCAAAAAATGAAAGATATCACTAGTATTAAGGTTTTGTCTCCCAAGGCACCTATGGCTATGAATTTACAACTAATTAAATGTGGGAATAAATTGATAACAACAAAGGTGTACCACATAGGTCAAATTAGTCCAACCACTACCACATCAAACTACATTGATAGACTATTGACACTTGATTTATCATGATATAATCCATTCCAAATGATGCAACTCACAAGGAAATTACCATGAGCCATTTCTATTCAATATGCATAGACAATTATTGAAGATAAAATATATAAAATGTAAGCCTTGTATAATGCAAAAGCAATGAAGTAGCTGGAAGAGGATAAGTTGAGACAAGTGGCCTAATTTTTATAGGATATTAAAGCATTTAAAATGGAATCAATAAAAAATTATGATAAAAAAGTAGTTGAAGGATTATTAATAGAAGATAATAAAATAGAATGAGCTTAAAAGGAAATTAAATGATCTAAAATGGCAACTGGCACAAGGAAAAGACCAAAAGAATCAAGATATTAAAAAGAGAATATTTAAGGCTTCAATAGACCAACTTTAAATAGGCACGCAAGATAAAAATAAAGAAACTACTAAACTAAAAGGAACAAATAAGGAATCAAGAAAGAAGGCAAAAGTAGTGGAAGCATAAAACTTAGTTGCAAAGCAAGTCAACTTTGTATAGGACAACATATGTGCTAAAATCACGTGCACAAATCTTATTTTGACTTTATTGCATAAGCATGAAGCTATCCTAAATTAGAATTTTAACATGATTCAACAAGAAAACATAGTTGGTTGTGAAGATAGTATACTCTAAAATAATACAACTATCTAAGATGGTATTAAAACAAGTGCAGTAGCTTTGTGTATCAAATAGAAATATTATAGTCAAGTAATTGAAGTGTATACCTAATATACAAAGGTGACTATAGAAGTGTAAAGCCACCCATAATACCCTAAAGTTGTTCATACAAGAAATGAAGAAGTGTAGTGTTAGAAATATTGAGAATCAATATTGAACCAAGAAACTAGATATGCAAAGCATTACTAAGAAGATCAAAAACTGATTGATTATTCCATGGGATCAACTTTGTATAAATAGCAAAGTTGATCAATGTGAGTCATTGGATTACAACAACTCAACAAATCTGAACTAGTCTAAACTAAGAGTTCACTTACCTCATGGAAGAGTGGTAACTCAAGTTAGACTATCCTAGTAGAACTTAAGAGAACTAAAGATTTATTCTAACACCCCCCTTAAGTGATACTAGGGGTGAAAGTAACAATAGGAGATGAGTCCCAAAAACAAGGCCTGATGAGGTACTCATGTACAATGAACTTACATTTTGGAGAGATGGTGAAAAAACCACATGGGAAAAAACCATCTTCCAAGAAGAAGAAGAAGAAGAAGAAGAAGAAGGGGAGAGGTGAAAACCTCTATGCACCCTTCTAATGCAACTGCCTAACCCCAAGTTTCTCACGCAACTGAATGTAACGTGGAGAAGGAAAGGATTTGGTGAAGATGTCTACAATTTGATTTTCTATGGGAATATACTCCAAGTTTAGATCCCCTTGCTGAATATGCTACCGAATGAAGTGCATGTGAATCTCAATGTGCTTGGTGCATTGATGCTCAACTGGATTGCGAGCAATATGAATTGTGCTCTGATTGTCACACCAAAGGGTAATAGGTTGGTCATGGAAAAAACCAAATTCCCTTAGTATCTGATGAAGCCAAAGAGCTTCCTGACTGGCCAAAACTGTTGCCCTGTATTCTACCTCTGTAGATGATAATGCTATTGCTTGTTGTTTTTTGCATGACCAAGCAATAGGTGAAGAACCAAGACAAAAAACATAGCCAGAGGTGGAACATCTATCTTCAACTGAACCTGCCCAATCAGAATCTGTGTAACCAATGATATCCATGGATCCACCCTCATATAAAAGCCCAAAGTGAGTGGTTCCTTGCAAGTAGTGGAGGATTCTCTTTGCTGCTTGCCAATGGCTGAAATGAGGTTGATGTGAGAATCTAGATATTAAGCCAACAACATAGGAAATATCTGGGTGAGTATGAGTGAGGTACAATAGACTTCCTACAAGCTATCTGTAGAGAGTAGCATCACATGGAGGGGATTTGCAGGAAGTAGATAGAGTGACTCCAGACTGAAAGGGTGTGGAAGAAGGCTTGCAATCAGTCATCTTAAACCGTTGAAGAAGATCTAGAGTATATTTCTATTGACATAATGAAATTCTTGCATCTATTTGAGTTATCTGAAACCCAAGGAAGTAATGAGCTAAACCTAGATCAACCATCTCAAATTTCTTAGAAAGGGAGTCTTTGATAGTCTGGATGTGAGAAATGGCACTACCAGTGAGTAGTAGATCATCAACATAGAGAACAAGTATGGTGATGTTTTCTTTATCTCTCCAAATATAGACTGTTGCATCAGACTCACAATGAGAAAATCCTGAGGAAAGAAGGAAGGAGTCCATTTTTTCATACCAAGCTCTAGGAGCTTGTTTGAGACCATAGAGAGATTTCCTTAGTCTACAAACAAGGGAGGAGTCTTGAATAAATCCAGCAGGTTGTTCCATAAATATTTCCTCTTTTAAGTCACCATGTAAGAAAGCACTTTTAACATCCATCTAAAAAATTGGCCATTTTTGGGAAGCAACAAGTGCAAGTACCAACCTAATAGAATCCATTTTTGCAACTGGTGCAAAGGTTTCAGAATAATCAATACCTTCAATTTGTGAAAAACCTTTAGCTACCAAGTGAGCTTTGTGTTTGTCAATTTTTCCATCAGGTCCATACTTAGTTCTGTAAATCCATTTACAATGAACCAATTTTCTTCCTTTAGGTAGAGGGACTAGATCCCAAGTTTTTTTTTTTATTAAGGAAGAAAATTCATTCTCCATGGCATCATCCCATTCTTTTATACCAGTTGCTTCTTTGAAGGATTGAGGATCTGTGGAAATGGACTGACAGACAAGACCAGAACCCATGGAGTTGCTTAATATGGATGATGGAAGATTTTGGATGTAAGGAGTGGCCTCTTGAACTATGGTGCGGGCCCATTTTGGCATTGTGGAAGGAGTAATGGGTGTGGCAGGACTTTGAGTTGGAGTTTGAAGTATAGGATCCTCATTTTGGTCATCTATCTCAAGGATGGGATCTTCATTATATTGAGGCTCAAATATTGGAGATGGCTCAAGAGAATTAATGTTGGAAGAGGATGATTGAGGATCTTTATGAGGGAATGTTTCATCAAATTGAACATTTCTATGAAAAAATACCTCATGAGTTGTGGGATCAAGGAGCCTGTAGGCTTTCATTTCCTCACAATAACCAACAAAGATGAGTTGCTTGCTTTTTTTGTCTAGAGCCTTCCTCTTTTTCTTTGGGATATGTGCCCAAGCAGTACACCCAAAAACTTTGAAAAAGAGACATCAGGTTTTGAGCCAGTCCATGCTTCCTCAGGAGTCAAATGGCCAAGAGCTTTATGAGGTGTGCGGTTTTGAATATAATTTGCATAGTTAATTGCCTCAACCCAAAAAACTATTGGAAGATCTCTTGAGTGGAGCATACAGTTTGCCATTTCTTTTAAAGTTCTATTTTTCCTTTCTGCAATGCCATTTTGCTGTGGATTATGGGAGACTGAATGTTGATGAATTATGCCATGAGTTGAGAGAAATATGGAGAACTCATTACTGAAGTATTCCCCCCATTATCTGTATGAATTTGCTTGATTTTGCAAGTGGCTTGATTTTCAACTAAGGCCTTGAAGATTTTGAAGTGGGATAGAACATCACTTTTGTATTTTAGAAAGTAGACCCAAGTTCTTCTTGAAAAATCATCAATGAAGGTTAAGGCATATTTTTCTCCTTTGAAAGAAGGCTCTGGGAAGACCATCAAGTCACTATGGATTAACTCTAGAGGGGATGAGGCTCTTTGAGAACCACTTGGGTGAAAAGGATCTTGATGTTGCTTTCCAAGAGCACATCCAGGACATACTCCATCAATAGAAGAGACTTTTGGCAACCCTATTACCATTTCATGAGTATTCAACTCCTTTAGATAGCTATAACTGAGATGTCCAAACCTTTCATGCCAAATTTTGCTTTCAAGATCTCCATGTGCAACAAAATAGGAGGCCCCATATGAATTTTTGAATCCCTTGAAGTGAAATAGGTGAGTGTTATGATCAATATCTCCTTTTGCTATGAGAGAGTGTGGTTCTTGAAAGTCTCTTATCTCAACTCCTATTGGTGAAAATAGAACTATTTTACCCTTTGCAGAAGTACAAATATGATAGATGGAGAGGAGATTTGTAGCTATATTTGGGACATAGAGAACATTATTGATATAACCACCATCAATGGATATGTCACCTTTTCCTTTGACTGGGATAAAGGATGAGTCACCAACTTCTATGCTACAAGTTGAGCTTGAGGAGATTGAAGTGAATGACTCATGTGAAGAAGTCATATGATGAGTTGCCCCTGAATCTAGAACCCAATATTTTGATGAAGTTTTTATAGCTTTACCTTGAACATTTAAGGCTTTTCCTATCTTCTTCTTAATGTCTATTTTGTGATCCTTCATTGCTGCCTCTAGTTGTTGTAGTCTTTTCCAACATTTGTTCCCAGAATGACCATCCTTTTTGCAATGTGTACAAGTTATAGGGCCTCTTTATTTCTTTTTGAATTTTTCTTTAGTGGAGGTGGATGCTACTAATGCTTTTGAGGAAGAGGGAGAGATCTCATATTTTGCAAGTTTTGTTTCCTCTCTAGTTAGCCTATCACAAAACTCCTCTAAAGAGGGCATTTTAAAACTTGTACCAAGTGCATCTTTTGTAGACAAAAAGGTGGTTGCAAAAATTTGAAATACTCCATTTAACTTAGAAAGAATAAGATAGATGCATTCTTCTTCTATTTTATTCTTGCCACTGCCTTTTAATTGTGTGAGGACTTCTTTAAATTTGGTGAGAAAGTCAACAATATTGCTGAAGTCTTCAGGAGATAATGTTGTTAACTCTGCCTCTAGCTGCATTGACCTTATTTGATCCACTTTACCAAACAAGTTCTTTAGTTTCTTCCAACTCTCAAATGGAGTTTTACATTCTGAAATGTGAAACCATAAGCTTTCATTTACATTTGTGCTTATAATACCCATTGTTTCATACATCTTCCCTTTATGAACAAATATTTCATATTCCTTTTCAAATTCAGGTTGCTTCTCTTCTAGCAAGTGTGTGAGCCCTTTTTGAGAAATGAGATTTAATATTTTTGGTTTCCATGTGTGGTAGTTATGAGGGGTGAGTGGGTCAATTGTATTCATTTTTCCAAAGAAAAACTAGTGAACCAATATTCCCCCTTTAACTGCAAGAAATTTTAGAGAAGACAATGATGCACCCCCCTTTCAATGAGAAAGTGTGGTGCAAGAAATCAACACCAGTAGAAACCCCTATTGAATGAAGGTAGCAGAAGCCAGACCGTTATACCGAACTCTTCAATTTACCCGCCCTTACGTGAGGGAAACTATAAGTAAATGAGGAGAGTGATACATGGAACATAGGCGATTTGAAGCAAGAATAATCTGCCAGACCTTTATACCAAATCTTCTCAATGACCCACCCTTACGTGAGGGAAACTATAAGTAAATGAGAAGAACGATACGTGGAACATAGGCAATTTTTTAAAATATATGGGCCAAATTTTGAGGTGCCTTATGAGAAGTTTTGTGAGTATGTTTGCTTGCTTGTGTGATGTATTTTCAAGAGTTTTTGCAATTATAACATGTAGAAAATGCTGAGGAATGAGGTGCAAGCAACATTATCATATGGCCAAGAGAGTGCCAAAAAAAAGGAATTCCACCAGCTATCTGTCCTCCAATAACTTCTCTAAAAAAAGGAATGCAATAGTAGCAAATACCTCTCTATCTGCAGAAATACTTAGAAGAAATGAATGCAGCAGTAGTAAAAAAAATCCCCCCTTTCAACTATCTAGAAGAAAATAGTAAACTAGGAGCTCCCTCTCCACTTTCAATGAGAACAAAGTGGTGCACTGAATCAACACCTACAAAACCCCCCCCAATTGTATTGAATTGATTTACAAAAAAAATGAAAGCCTTTAGATCAGAATCAAAATTGATCCTGTTACAATTTTTTGTAGGCTTCTTGGAGGATGAAAATTAGAATCATTAAGGATTCTTTACAATACTTCTTTGCATAATCAAAGAAAAGAGATTAATGCAAAGTAGGAAAATCAAGTTTTAGACTTTTATCAACTTAAAATAGGTTGATATACCACAATTTATTATTTCCAATAAGATTTTCCATCATAAGAGAGGAACAAATACCATTACATCCCTATATTTTAGAGATCGTAGCGCATAGGAAGTGCAAACTTCATATAGTGCAGACTACCCTAGTGATGCACACTTCGGATGGTGCCAAGCTGAGCAAAGTGGCAGGCTAGACTTCAATGTCACTACGAACAAAGAAACCAGGCAGTGTTCTTCCAAAAAATACAGTCAAATTCTCGTTCTCAATGGTTTCGAGGAGAGAAAAAACATAGCACCTTTGAGGATAAATACGAAGCATCTCCAAAAATAACGAAGCATACTTCGAGCCTAGAAATATATTCCAATGTGTAAACCTACACATTCAAAAAAAAATTATGTGCAGAGTAATGTCGCTGTGAAGGAAAGAACCGGGTAGTCTCTTCCAAAAAAAATAGTCAATGGCTCTTGCTTGTTGGCTTTGAGGAGGAACAAAACATGGAAGAATCTCAACAATGCCTTCTTAACACAGTCAAAAGTGCCTTATTGTCACCACTCATTGGATGGACATCAGGTTGATTCATGGAGGGACTCTAGCTTTGAACATCAGACTCCTAGGCTTTCTGAATGAGGAGAGCAATAGTTTGAAGGCTTTTTAAACACTTGAGTGTGATGTAAAAATTTTCCATGAATGGTGACTATTGCCAAGTGGAAGGGAGGACTGTAGTTATTGAAAAGGACCATTTGGAACAATGACTAAGACATGACATGCCAATCAATGTGTATAGCAAAACCTTGTAAAAGGAAACGTGCCAATATTAATGAAAGGGTACGTGCCAACATAGGAAAATCTTCGTTAAAATGGAATGCACTAATATTAATGAAAGGATCATGATAAAAACTTCTTTAAAATTGGTCAAATAGATTTAATTGGAACTTCAGTAGTGGAGTGTGTCACTTAACAAGAGTGCTACACCATAGTCGAGGACTTAGTAGTGACTCACTTTGTCTGGCATGAAATAAAATAGTAGGGGGTTAGAAAAATTCTCAACATTCTTTAGTAGTAGAGTGCTCGAGATGCTGGCTTCAGGTGAGTGCAACATCAGTGAAAGGTCAAGCTTTTTGAGGCTACAATACGTGAAAGTGATTGCACCCTTCTCTTCAATCTGCCATCGCATAGCTTAGAGGTCTTCTCTTTAACAAGCATGAGCGTCAACACTTGAACAGGCAAGAATACAGTGAGGATTGAATGCCAAACACGTTCTATGAGAGAATGTTCGACACACCAAATCACCTTTATTTCTCCAAGAAATAGGTTACATCTAAAAAGGGACTTAGATTGGAGTATATCTCTGCTATAAAGGACTGTAAAATGAGAGAGAGTATTAATTTTTTTTTACAATACACACAAAGGGAGTATATTTCTGCTTCTCTCTAATGTCCTTCAACAATAGAAATGAAATATAAGTATTCAAACACAATATGTGCTATATGAAATAGAAATGATCTATATGAAATATAGGTGCTCTAACACAATAGATCAAAAAAAATATGACTTGTTTTAACAACTTCAAATAAGCTGAAAACAGTCAGAGAAGACTTATCCAAATATAGAGGACAAGCTAAACCAGGTCTATAAAAAGTAGAATACTACAAAAAACTAGCCCCACTCTGGTACCATGTTAGAAATATTGAGAATCAATATTGAACCAAGAAACTAGATATGCAAAGCATTACTAAGAAGATAAAAAAATGATTGATTATTCCATGGGATCAAATTTGTATAAATAGCAAAGTTGATCAATGTGAGCCGTTGGATTACAACTGATGATTACACAATGACACTGAGAGGGGGGGGTGAATCAGTGTAGCTATTAATTTTTATATCTACAGCATTTAATATGAAATAAAGAGAACTTGACAACTGAAAAACAACTTGAACAAGAGAGCACACCACAACACTCAATATACCGAGGTTCACCAATTTGGCTACTCCTCAAAAAATGACTGCTTGGACTCCAATCCAAATCCAGTCTTTGCAAAATCAATTTTACAAATACTTTACCAACATCAACTGGAAGGAGCACCAACCCCTGTAATTTTCTTCTGCAACAGATGGAGCACCAACTCCTAGTGCCAAGCACCAACTTGGACTGCAATTCTGATCAATTTAGAATGACATAAAAATGTCTTCACTTCATGCACGACCCTGACTGGTCTGCAATTAACCCAACTCTACACACTCTCATGGCTCTGCTTATTTTTCTCTTGATTCTTTTCTAACCCTCCTTTTACAACAATTTCTCTCTAACAGTAGCAACATCTTCTCTGTACGACTATTCTTTTATAACCTTTCAATCCTACATGCAGTCGAATCATATACCCAACTGTTCAAATTCTTTTCTCCTGCAAATAAGTGGCTGTTCGAAAATGACTGTTCGAAACCCTGCAATATGGCATTTCGATTTCTTGTAGTATGGCTGTTTTGAATGCTGCAAACATATCTTCTCGAAAAGCATATCTTGATCCTTCATATTCGGCTCTTTGAATACAAGCAAAAAGTCTGTTCGATTCCATGAGTGCGACCGTTCGAAAGCTAAAAAAAAAGACTTTTCAAAAACCTTTCGATACTTTATATTTGATTCTTCGAATACATGCAAACGGCTGTTCGAATGCATGACTGACACTTGTCAATCTGAATCGCAGATCCGACATCGCTACATTTTACGTAATTGGCTGCATGATTTTCCTGTCTGCTTTTTTTGACACGTGTCACCTTGCATGCTCCTGCGGGTTTTACCTGCCAGACTGTTACCTGTCGTGATATCGCGACCATTTTGGCTTTGACAGCTTTAATTCTATTCATGTCATGATATCGTGACACTTAGAACTTTTTCTGACGTCATCCTTAAGCATGTCGTGAAATCGCGACCATTTTGGCTCTTGGAAGCTTTCCCTGCATCTTGTCACGATATCGCGACACTTTCAACATTTGCTGACGTCATCCTTAAGCATGTCGTGAAATCGCGACCGTTTTGGCTCTTGGAAGCTTTCCCTGCATCTTGTCGCGATATCGCGACACTTTCAACATTTGTTGACGTCATCCTTAAGCATGTCGCGAAATCACGACCGTTTTGGCTCTTGGAAGCTTTCCCTGCATCTTGTCGCGATATCGCGACACTTTCAACATTTGCTGACGTCATCCTTAAGCATGTCACGAAATCGCGACAGTTTACCTTTCACTTTCTCTCTCCTCTGCCATGTCGCGATATCACGACAAATTGGCATGCACTTTCTCTCTCCTCGGCAATGTCGTGAAATCGCGACAATCTTCCTTGCAGTTTTTCTCTCTTCAGTTTTGTCGCGATATCACGACACATTTTCTCTCTCCTCAGTGAAAACTCGACATGTCACGAAATCGTGACAGTTTTGCTCGCATCTTCTCTCTCCTCGGACATGTCGTGAAATCACGACAGAAAACATGTCGCGATATCGCGACAGTTTTCTTCCTTGTCTCTTTCTGCCAGTTTTTGAATCTGGGTCACCTCTGTTTTCCTTGAAACTTTCTGCACTTGATCTGATCGACCTCCGAATCGCATCAATCGCATCAATCGATCGTGTTGACAACAATGACAATCCTTTTGCAATGCTTTTGCTGCACCTTGCTCAACAATCTCCCCCTTTGGAATTGTTGGCAACACACTCGCAACCTTGCTTAATTTCTTCTCCCCCTTTGCCAATAATACCAAAGGGCTGTCGTAGACTCCCCCGAGTCTATGCACAACATTCTCAGAATTAAAAAGTTTGAATGCTCCCCTGAGAATGTGTTTCCCATAGCTAGTCAGTGCTTGGGTGGTGTGACTACTCCCAACTTCTTCCGAAGGTATTCAAATACTTCCTTTGGCAAAGGTTTTGTGAATATATCAGCTACTTGCTCTGTAGTTGGAACAAAATCCAATTTAACCTCTCCTTCTACAACTTTATCCTTCAAGAAATGATATCGGATTGCAATATGTTTGGTTCTTGAATGCATTACTGGATTCTTGGATATGTTGATAGCACTAGTGTTATCACATTTAATTGAAATTGGCTCTTTGAAATGAATACCAAGATCTTTCAACGTTTGTCTCATCCATAATATCTGAGTACAGCATGTTGTTGCTGCAATGTATTCTACCTCTGCAGTGGATAGAGATACTGATTCTTGTTTCTTGCTGTGCCATGCTACCAGCCTGTCACCAAGATAAAATGCTCCTCCACTTGTGCTCTTTCTGTCATCAATACATCCTGCCCAATCTGCATCGAATATGCAATCAAAGTGAAATCTTTACCTTTTGGGTACCACAACCCATAATCCATAGTGCCCTTGAGATATCTCGAAGATCCTCTTTACAATTGTTACATGAGTTTCTTTGGGATCGGCTCTGAAATATTGCAACCATACATACCGCTTGTAATATATCTCGGTCTAGTGGCCATTAAATACAGATAGGCTTCCAATCATAGACCCGTACATTGTTTGATCTACATCTCGGGATTTATCATCCTTGCTCAACTTGGCACTCGTTGTCATAGGAGTGCTGACCGGTTCATCGTCTTCCATTGTGAACTTTTTCAGCATTTCTTTTACATATTTAACTTGAGAAATAAAAATGCCTTTTTCATTTTGATTGACCTGCAGATCCTAAGAAATAAGAAAGTTCACCAATCATTGACATCTCAAATTCTTTTTTCATTTTAATTGATATGTCTTTGCAATATTCATCCATGCTGCTGCCAAATATTATGTCATCTACATAAACAACAAGAACAATAAGATGACCCTTCTCTATTTTGACATATAAGTTGCTATCCACCAAACCTTTCTTAAACCCTTGTTTAATTAGATAATTATCCAACCTTGCATACCATGCTCTGGGTGCCTGTTTTAATCCATATAAAGCTTTCTTTAACCTGCAAACAAAATCTGGATTGTCACCAAGTTGGAAGCCATCTGGTTGTTCAATGTAAACCTCTTCTTCTAGTTTTCCATTCAAAAATGCTGATTTTACATCCATTTGATATACTTTGAAGTTTTTATGAACTGCTAATGCCATAAACATTCTGATTGCCTCTAGTCTGGCTACCGGTGCAAAAGTTTCTTCAAAATCAATGCCTTCAACCTGAGCATAGCCTTTACATACCAATCTTGCCTTATTTCTGACAACCTGCCCATCTTCATTCAATTTATTTCTAAAAACCCATTTAGTGCCAATTATGTTTTTATTTGTTGGTCTAGGTACTAATTCCCGTGTATTGTTTTTCTCTATCTCGATCTAGTTCTTCATTGATTGCCTTCATCCAACTTTCATCGGTGCTTGCTTCAACGAACATTTTTAGGTTCAATACTAGATAACAGAGAATAGTTCCTCATTGTTGTTCTTCTTGTCTGAATACCATCTGTGGGATCCCCAATAATCTGTTCACTTGGATGATTTTTCTGCCAGTTGCCTGTTTTAAATTTCCTGTTTTCTTCTTCTTCAGATTCAATTTTTACACCATCTGGATCAATTTTTTGATTCTTCTCTGTTTCTTTTTCATCATCACCTTCAATGACTTCTTCATACATAGGGTAGTTTTCTTGATAAGTAGTTTCTTGTTCTCTACCTTCATCAACTTTCACATCAGCACTTTCAACAATTTTCTTCAACCTCTTGTTGTAACATGTGTACGCCTTGCTTTTTGTTGAGTAACCAAGAAAGATACCTTCATCAACTCTATCTTCAAATTTACCGAGGTTATCTTCAGTCCGTTTTATGTAGCACTTGCTGCCAAATACTTTGAAATGTCTTGTTGTTGCCTTTCTGCCAAACCACAACTCATAAGGTGTTTTGCTTTCATGTGGTCTCAACGATGCACCTGTTTTGAATGTAAACTGCAGTATGGACCGCCTCTTTCCAAAATCTGTCGCCTATTTTGTTTTCTGCCAAGCATTGTCCTTGCCATTTCCTACACTCGTTCTATTCTTCCTTTCTACAACACCATTCTACTCGAGGTGTCCTAGTCGCTGAAAACCTGTCTTCTTATCCCATGTTTTTGACAATATTCTCGCAAATTCTTCGGAGATAAACTCTCCTCCCCCCTCTCGATCTTAGGCATTTAATTCTTTTTCCCGATTGATTCTCAACAAGATTTTTGAAGGTTTTAAACATCTCAAAGGCTTCTGACTTGAGTTTCAGAAATAGTACCCATGTCATTCTTGAGTAGTCATCTATACACAACATAAAATATTTGTGTCCATTTATGCTTTCGGTTCTCATGGGTCCACATAGATCGGTGTGAATTAGTTCTAATGGCTTGCTAGTGAAGTATTCTTTTGCTTTGAAAGTGGCTCTGGTTTGTTTTCCCTTTTGGCATGACTCACGGATGCTATTTACAGTGTTTGCCAATGTTTGGTATATCTCTCGACTCGCTCTTTTTGAACTAATTTTTGCCGATTGTCAAAACTAATATGCCCAAGCCTCTTGTGCCATAGCCAGTTTTCATCTTCCTATCCAATCAAGCATGTTCCTTTTGCAGCTTTTGAAAGTGTATACAGATTTCTAGAAGTTCTCGATCCAGTGGCTATTAACTTTCCATTTTTTGTCTTTCTTACTTCACAGTCCTCCTTGAAGATTACATCATGACCTCTGTCACATATTTGACTTACACTTAGCAAGTTATGCTTCAGGCCAATTACAAACAAGACTTCTTTTGATTTTATATTGCCATCACTTATCTTGACTGATCCCTTTCCAACAATCTTTGCTCCATCATTATTTCCAAATTTCACAGAACCACCTTCATAATTCTGTAAATTCTCAAACTTTTGCTTGTCACTCGTCATGTGACCGGAACAACCACCGTCAAGTATCCAAGGTGCTGATTTGTTCCGAGCTTTAAAAGCAGTCCTGGACAATCAAAGATTCCTTTTCTTTCCATTCCGGTTTGATAGCAGATTTTGCTACTTGTTTTGCCTTTGTCCTTTCATTAGCATGTGCCTGTTTTTCGGAAATTTCTGGTTTTGTTTCAACCCACTTGGCCGAGATTTTCTACCCTGATAATTATTTGATGCAAAAGTGCTTCTGCAGTTTCTAGCAATATGTCCAAAATTATGACAATTATAACATTCAACTGCATAATTCATTAAAGGAGAAAAAACATTTCTCCTGGTAAAATTCCTTTGAGATACATTATGCCCGCAATCTGAAATCTTATGGCCATAAGCATTGCATTTAAAACAATAACCGGAAAATGCATGATTAAACCTCGGGTGCCGGTCTTTGCCGCTTTGAAGTAGGAGCCATGACTCTTCTCCTCCTCGGATGTGTGACTTTTGTGAATCCATCTTTGTTAGTATTCTTCTTGAATCCGGCATTATTGTTTTCTTTTGCATGATTTTGTTTTTCTCGGTTCAACCCCGATCTTTTCTTCTTTCTTTATGGGTTCTATATTCAAGTTCTTTGAATCCTTTGAAGATTCTCCTTCATCAAAGCCTAAACCAAATTTGATGCCAGAAGGCCTTTGGTTATTTAAAATTTTATCCAGCTTTTACAAGAATTTCTTCAAACTTATGAAAATAGTTCAATTTTCTATTCATCTCCTCTAATCGCATCCTTAACTTAACAATGTCTTCCTCTAGCTTGTCGCATTCAACCTGTCTTTACAGCTTAATTGTTCATCAAGAACTTCGGACATTTTCTTGAATTCCTCTGTCCGTATTTTTAGATTGTTTATTATGTCTCGTGGCATTCTCTAATTTCTTTGAAAATTTTTATTCTTCTTCCTTTCTCGCACTCAACTCTTCAAGTGCAGCAACCAATTCTCCTTCCAAATACACTTCAGCTTCATCCTTGGAATTTTCATCACCTTCCTGATTTTCCTCTCGTTCTTTCTTCTTCAAGTGCCATGAACAGAGCTTCACCTCCTTCTTCTTCAGACTCCTCATCTGTGCTTTCTTCAGAACCGCTGACATTCTTGGTTATGAAGCTTTTCTTCTTGAAGTTGTTCTTTCTGAAATTTTGTTTCTTCTTCCAGTCACCTTTTTCTTGGTGTGAACCTTCACCATTTTTGGTTCTCTCCTGCATTGGACATTTGGCTGCAAAATGACCGACTCCTCCACAATTGAAGCATTTAAAAGGTAGCTTCCCTCTATATTTTCCTTTTCCTTTTGTGAGTTTTTGAACAAAATTGGCTTCTGTTTCATCCAGTGTTCCTTCATCCTCAGATTCATGTTCAGCTTTTACATTCTTGTGTGCTTTAAAGGCTGCTTCTCTGTCTATAGACTTGGTTTGTCCTATTCTCATTTCATATGCTGTTAGGGAACCATGCAACTCATCCATGCTGAAGTTGTTTAGATCTTTTGCCTCTTCTATTGTAGAGACTTTGGAGTTAAATCTTTTGTGAAGTGTTCTGAGAACCTTTTTCACAACAACTACATCATCAATTTCTTCACCGAGTCCTCTGATTGCATTAATAATTCCGTTGACTCTCAGCATATAAGTCTCTATGTTTTCATCTTCATTCATTTGCAGTGCTTCGAACTGTGCTCGATGAGTTTGCAGTTTTGCTTCCTTAATCTTACTGTCTCCTTCATGGATGCTCTTCAATTTATCCCACATGTCTTTTGCTGATTTACAACTCATGACTCTTATCAGTTCACTATCAACAAGCCCACACATTATGGCATTCTTAGCTTTGGAGTTGTTTTCAAATTTCTTTTTCTCAACAGTATCTGTTGGAGGGGTAGTGGGTGCTGTGTATCCACTATCTACAGAATCCCAAATATCGTATCCCAATGCACTCAGATATGTTTGCATTCTGAGTTTCCAGAAGGTGTAATTTGTTCCATCAAATAAGGGAGCTTTGTTGGATGAAAATCCTTCACCACCTGCCATTGTTTCTTCCAAGATCTCCTTAGCTGATTAAGCTTGTACAAGGAACCTTGCTCTGATACCAATTGATGATTACACAATGACACTGAGAGGGGGGGTGAATCAGTGTAGCTATTAATTTTTATATCTACAACATTTAATATGAAATAAAGAGAACTTGACAACTGAAAAACAACTTGAACAAGAGAGCACACCACAACACTCAATATACCGAGGTTCACCAATTTGGCTACTCCTCAAAAAATGACTGCTTGGACTCCAATCCAAATCCAGTCTTTGCAAAATCAATTTTACAAATACTTTACCAAAGATCAACTGGAAGGAGCACCAACCCTTGTAATTTTCTCGTCGCAACGGATGGAGCACCAACTCCTAGTGCCAAGCACCAACTTGGACTGCAATTCCGATCAATTTAGAATGACATAAAAATGTCTTCACTTCATGCACGACCCCGACCGGTCCGCAATTAACCCAACTCTACACACTCTCACGGCTCTGCTTATTTTTCTCTTGATTCTTTTCTAACCCATCTTTTACAGCAATTTCTCTCTAAAAAAAACAATATCTTCTCTGTACGACTATTCTTTTATAACCTTTCAATCCTACATGCAGTCAAATCATATACCCAACTATTCAAATTCTTTTCTCCTACATATAAGTGGCTGTTCGAAAATGACTGTTCGAAACCCTGCAATACGGTGTTTCGATTTCTTGTAGTATGGCTGTTTTGAATGCTGCAAACATATCTTCTCGAAAAGCATATCTTGATCCTTCATATTCGGCTCTTTGAATACAAGCAAAAAGTCTGTTCGATTCCATGAGTGCGACCGTTCGAAAGCTAAAAAAAAAGACTTTTCAAAAACCTTTCGATACTTTATATTTGATTCTTCGAATACATGCAAACGACTGTTTGAATGCATGACTGACACTTGTCAATCTGTAACTGTAGATCTGACATCAGTTACATTTTACGTAACTGGCTGCATGATTTTCCTATCTGCTTTTTTTGACACGTGTCACCTTGCATGCTCCTGCGAGTTTTACCTGCCAGACTGTTACCTATCGCGATATCGCGACCATTTTGGCTTTGACAGCTTTCCTTCTGTTCATGTCATGATATCATGACACTTAGAACTTTTGCTGACGTCATCCTTAAGCATGTCACGAAATCGTGACCGTTTTGGCTCTTGGAAGCTTTCCTTGCATCTTGTCGCGATATCGCGACACTTTCAACATTTGCTGACGTCATCCTTAAGCATGTCACAAAATCGTGACCGTTTTGGCTCTTGGAAGCTTTCCCTGCATCTTGTCGCGATATCACGACACTTTCAACATTTGCTGACGTCATCCTTAAGCATGTCGCAAAATCGCGACCGTTTTGGCTCTTGGAAGCTTTCCCTGCATCTTGTCGCGATATCGCGACACTTTCAACATTTGCTGACGTCATCCTTAAGCATGTCACGAAATCGTGACAGTTTACCTTTCACTTTCTCTCTCCTCTGCCATGTCGCGATATCGCGACAAATTGGCATGCACTTTCTCTCTCCTCGGCAATGTCGTGAAATCGCGACAATCTTCCTTGCAGTTTCTCTCTCTTCAATTTTGTCGCGATATCGCGACACATTTTCTCTCTCCTCAGTGAAAACTTGACATGTCACGAAATCGTGATAGTTTTGCTCGCATCTTCTCTCTCCTCGGACATGTCACGAAATCGCGACAGAAAACATGTCGCGATATCGCGACAGTTTTCTTCCTTGTCTCTTTCTGCCAGTTTCTGAATCTGGGTCACCTCTGTTTTCCTTGAAACTTTTTGCACTTGATCTGACTGA
Organism: Wollemia nobilis; assembly: GCA_028583015.1. Lineage (NCBI taxonomy): Eukaryota > Viridiplantae > Streptophyta > Pinopsida > Araucariales > Araucariaceae > Wollemia > Wollemia nobilis. The sequence continues at coordinate 5,875,841 of JAQPPZ010001739.1, read as the reverse complement.
CCTCTGAACTGCATCAACTGCATCAATCTGACTGTGTTGACAACAATGACAATACTTTTGCAATGCTTTTGCTGCACCTTGCTCAACAACAACTCCACAAATATGAACTAGTCTAAACTAAGAGTTCACTTACCTCATGGAAGAGTGGCAAATCAAGTTTAGACTATCCTAGTAGAACTTAAGGACTAAAAATTTATTCTAACATGTAGTAGTTAAAAATTTTCAAATTTTCTATAATATTCCCCATCCAAGGATTCCTCCTCACATATAAATAGATAGATGGGATCTTTATCAAGGAAAAGGATAAAGTAAAAGACAATGGGATTAAGTAGGAATCTATATTGAACAAGCTTATGTGTATAATAGATCAAATGAAGATTATATCAAAGGGCCTATATGAGGACCTAACACTAGACATAAATATTCTAAGCAACCTAGAGCTACCTAATAATGTGGATTAGTAGTCTCTTTCAAGTCTATTTCCTTAACAACCAACCACATTGACCCATTAATTTTACATTTTTTTCATGGTTAGATCCTAATTTTGAAGACTCCATGTCTAAGGATAAAGGCAAAATATAATATCTCTAATTAGTTGAGCTTTATTAGGAGTTATTACATAATATCTCATGTAAAATGTCCTGTGGCATAACCACACATTGTAGACACCTAAAATGTGTCATGTCGAGGTGACTACTCATATGGGACATGCTAGAAGACCATATGGAAGACCTTGGATAGATTCCAAGGTATAGCAGTGGTTTTTACCACTCATTTGGGCACCTTTGCCTAGTCAGTGTTAGCCACTGCTGACACCCACGGTTAATAGAGCTGACCATGCTTGTCAACCGTGGTCAGGACTAAAAATTAGTTGGCCTTCATCCGACCCAAAATTGGTTGCAATGGACCAATTGGTTGTGGATTGGAGCGGTTTGAGTGAGGAAGGTTCTGGATCCTTCCATCCAACAAGCTCAACTACCCAATATTGTTCTTGGCTTCCTCATGAAGCCACCCCTAGCCCTTGGAAAATGCTATAAAACCCCCCTCCAAATTGGAGAAAGATATAGACAAGTCTCGAGTTGAAATGCAATGAAGCCCTATCGAATTGCATACTCACTTACATGCATTGAGAGGAACACTTTGGCTGCCCAATTGGAGATCACATGCCATGGAGGTCCTAGGAGGCTAGGAGATCCAAGAAACATGAATTCATGCAATCCGTGCACCAACTGAGCAATTCAACCACCAAATCTATCAGAGGACATAGTGGCGACCCTTGATCATCAATTCCTCAAGGAGAATTGAAGATTGGACACCAAATTAGGAGGGCAAGAACATTTCAAGCTCAGCCACGGCTATCAGCCATGGCTAACAGTGCTCACCATGCATCAGACCCGTGGTCAGGTTGTCATCTTCAATTTCCTTGTTTTCTAGCCGTAGGATTTGCTTAATTGTATTAGATTAGACATATATCATGTTAATTTGCTTTAATAGAAACTTTGACTGGTGCAATTAGAGTTTTTAGTCATTTTCCTTCACTTTTGCAATTATGGCACTAATGGTTCTTTTCATGCTTCCATGCTTTCAATTTCGTAATTAAGCCAATAGATAGCTAGATCTGCTTTTGTTTATATGTTTGTAGCAATATTTTTAGGTTTAACATAAGTTTAGTATGTTTCTTGCGCTTTCTTGATTTCATGCTAGTTATACTACCTTTTATGCAAATACCTCCTAAAAGCCTCATCAAGAGAGGCCTCTTTTGTTGCTAATTGCTTCTTGTTGTTTATTGCATGTAGGATTAACAGGGTTTTGAGATGCAAGACAACAAATGCCTCTAATCATGGAGAAGAAGGTCATCGACACCTTGGAGCAGTTCGTGTCCATTTAGAGAGTCTACGTATTGCACCTACCCCATTGGGGCTTTCAAATTGTGTTAATTGTATCAACATTTGGGTGACCCTAAGAGGGGCATGATTGTAACCGAGATTTGATTCAAGATTAATAAAAGAAACATTCATTTTCTTTTCATATGCAATCTTGTCTTCCATTTCATGCTTTAATGATTGATTTCAATTAATGTATTAGTTTAGGTGTATGCTTTCTAGATAGGTACATAAGGTGATCATGGTGGAACCTCCGCATTTCATGCCATGGATCACTGACCTCTATGATTTTTTTATGATAGGTGCTCACCATGGTTGATAGCCATGATCAATAGTTGTCATCACGGTTGACACCCATGGGCAATAGTGGTCACCGCATTATAGAGATGCGGTCAGAGTCTGACAGACCAGACAATAGAGGAGTAAAGCTCAATCAGATGTGGACTTGAGGTAGGTGCCACTGTCACCTTCTATTTCTATTTTTGCTCTCTGTAAATTTCTAGAATGCAAAAATGTTAGACTAATTAGGGAAGACAATGAAATTAGCAGTAGGCATATGAGTCCTTAGGTCTTTCTCTTTTTAGGTCTTTACTAGGTACTTCTAGGAACAACGGACCTCTGAGTGCAGTCCGCCCTAGTCTCCAGTGTTCTAGAATGTCTTTTGTATTCTATTTGCTTGCTTGAGGCCCGATCAGTGGCCATACCATCGTTAGTATGCATTGTCAAAACATCATGTAGAACTAATCATGCATACTTTCTTAATTTGAAACATTCCTTTTTCTGCATTGCATATAGAAGAGAATCATTTGAATGTTGTATTATGCATATTTCTTTCATGCAAATTAAAAGGAACCACACACACCATGATTCACATTAAATGCTAGTGAGTTGGAAGTCACATCCAACCACTAGTAGGGTTTCAATGATGGTGGCAGTGATTTCCATCCATTGGCCCAACTCCCATGTACCTTATGTTCTAGACCAAGGCCGGACTCAAGAACCTTTCGTAGCCCAAAAAATTTGCATGTGCTTCTCTTCGAAGGGTATAACATTGACTGGGTGAAAATGGGTGAGAGTCTAGTAGGACTTGTGCTCCCTACCCGGGTGTGGACCTCATCACCACATTTTGGGGGATTACATGACCTGGAGTTCATAGCCAGGTTGTCGAGCTATGAGTATACAGGTGAAAGCCCTTTAACAACTGAGTATATCATCAACACATTGAAAACATGATGAGAGTTACATACTGATACAACACATTTGCAAAACACATCAAACAGTTTAGGGTTCACAAGAAAAACTTAAAATAAGATAATCATCATTGTTTACTTTGCTTGCCTTAAAATTTACATATAAGATAACACAATGGTGCAAACACGGAGGGGTCGATCCGGGCATAGACCTGAGATCGAAGCCCAAGCTCCACCTAATGCACAACATGATGTAGAACACCCTCAATCATAGAATCCTCCTGGATGTCATTCAGTGAGTATTAGAGGGGATAATTCTACATGAGGGGATTCCATTGAGAATACCTCGATTAGAGGAAGTACTAGACACTCCTCTAGACATAGATCAGAGCATGGGACTTCCCAGCATGGGGGTTTCACACATGGTAGAATTTATCGTGACCGCATTCCTCATGCATCCATGGGTTCTACTAAAGAATATGTCATTGAGGGATCCAGATTGGTACCCCTTCGACCTGTAGCTAAGGGAGGCTCATGACCTCCACCATCCGAGTATAGATAGGCTCAAGATCCACCCATTTAGGGGCAAGTAGATGGGACCGCTTTCGAGTGTAGGCCCATGCAGACTCCCTATAGGGGTGAACCTTGTAAGTTCACCATAGATATGTCAAAAGTGGGAGCTAGAGGCATGCCACCTCATGAGCCATGGTGTAGTAGTCAGTTAGATGGTCTAGATAGAGTCCTAGGGTAGCTAGGATATAAGCCTATGCCTGCACCCTCTCGACCTATGAGTGAGTGTAGTGGAAGCACCATTAGGACCGCTAGAGAACTTGGAGAGTGCTCCAAGCATTCTCATGACATACGTGCTCTTGCATCTCATGCAGGCACATAGTATAGGAGATAACCTGACATGAATGCCATATTTATAGACAAAGGCAAGAGTGTGGCAAATCAGTCCATTGGGGGACATACCCATAAAGCCGCTCGAATAGAGCGCACACACCAGAGGCCTCAGATGATTGATCATGTTGATAGATCTCATAGACTGGTGTCAGAATAGAGATGATAGATTCTCCAAGACCAATTGGAGGATGTTCACGCAGAGAAAGAGCGCCTCAAAAATGAGAACACTCAGAGGCAGAGGTTCATAAGACAAAAATTATATGAACAATGCATGCATGAACAATGCATCCTTGATCATAAGGAGCGTGTTGAGAGAGAGGATCGATTGGCTAGCATCAGTTTACCTCCTCGTAGTGAGACCAGGGAGCGTGTCGATAGATGAGTGGCTTCACAGCCCGAGTTATACCTTGAGTACATAGACACACATACTCACCGTATGGCTCAACATAGAGATCGACGTCCAGCATCCGAACAACGTGAGCATAGGTAGTATGAGGAAGAAGTGGGAGAGGAATTAGAACAAGAATATCCAAAAATCTCCCAATTCGAGGAGGAGGACGAGCCTAGTCCACCACCTCGATAGAAGAAGAATCTGCCTTCGAAGGTGCCTCCAAGGCAATCTCGAGAAGAGGAGATCCTTTCTTCATAGGCCTATAAGGCCTTAGAAGAGAAGGTCCAAGCCATAGAGAAGCAAGGAATGACTTATCAAAAGCCTACCTTGAACAAAATCCATAATGAACCTCTATGCACATCAGTGCCTATTCTGGCCTATCTTGAGCATTTCAAGATGCCTAGGCTGGAAAAGTTTCAAGGAGAGGAAGATGCACAGGAGCATGTGATGAGTTTTCTAGATATGTGCTTTCAGATTGAGAGCAATGATGCTTTGCTCCTACGCACCTTCATTATGACCCTCTCAGGCCCAGCTCAGGAGTGGTTCAACCAATTAAAGAGGCACAACATCACTAGTTTCAAACAACTAGCCGATGCATTTCTTGAATGCTTCTCCTTCGACATCAAGAAAAAGGTAAACTTATCTGACCTGGCTGCTTTAACGCAACATGATGATGAGCCAGTGATGGATTATGGAAAATTATGGAGGAAGATGATGGCAAAGCTACCATTCTCCATCCCATCCTCTGAATTAACTCGAATGTTCATGAAGAGTTGCACCAAGCACATTTTATTATTGCTACAGTTGTAGTAGTACCAGACATTCAAAGAGGCTTTGGCGCAAGCCAAGGTGATAGAGGACATCAAGTTACAGGAGGGTAACTTGAAGCTCAAAAATAAGGAGTGGAACAAGAAAAGCACTGAGAGACAATAGGCCAAGCCGACCCACGTTAATCAGGTGGTGTTGAACCTTCAAAAAGGGGATAAGGGGTAACAACAATGAAACTATCAAGCTCAACCTCCTCCTATGCAATATGAGTAGCGCAACAATAATCAAAGGGGTAAGGATAAGGAAAGACACCCTCCTCATGTATTCACTCAGTTATCAGAGTCATTGGCTTCGATTTTTCATCAGCTATGTGAGGCGAAGGCTATACACTTACTCGAGGTCAAGTTAATGGACCCTAATCAGCCTAAGCCTAAGGGCTACAAGGATGATCAATATTGCATCTTTCATCGATCGAAAGGCCATGATATTGAGGTATGTTGGTCTTTCAAACATCTTGTGCAAAATATGATCGAAAGAGGTACGCTTCTTGTCGACAACCCACAAGCACCTGACAATCAAAATATGGGGATTTACAAAAATCCTCTACCAAATCATGAGGCACCAAGGAATAATGTTGGCCAAGTCAACCAAGTACGCATCGAACCACCAACCCATGGGTTCATCAGAATGGTCAATGTTGTCACAAGACACGTGAGGTATGAATGACCAAATCAACCTCTAACACCCATTAGAGTCCAAGCTATGCCTCCTCCAAGGCTAGCCCAACATGTGCCAGGCCCACCAACTAGACCGATGGTGACAATCAGGAGTAGGTTGGTCCAAAACCTACAGATGACTCCAATGAAGTTGTCAATTTATGAGTTGATTCAGCAGTCTCCCAAGCATAGGGAGATGCTTATGGACATCCTAAGGTCCATAGAAGTGTAGCCTCAAGATCCTGAAGCATTTACACACTTCATGGGGCATGTACAATAGTGTCAGGAACCGGTCATACAATTTCATGATCATGAAGTCAAGATGGTTTCCACTGTTATAGCAGACCCACCGCTGCATATTATTGCATGTGTGAATCACAAACCGTTCAAGTGGGTTTTGATTGACATAGGGTCATCAATCAATATCATAACTACCAAGGCGTTAACTCACTTGAAGTTGCCCAAGATGCATATCATCCCTTCTACCTTCACGTTGAGAGCTTTCAATGATGCATTATGCTCAATGGTCGGTACTATAGTTTTACCTATCCAGGTAGGACTGAAGACCATCTCGATGATGTGTCATGTAATCGAAGGTGCTATGCAATATAACATACTTCTAGGGAGGCCTTGGATCAGAGAAATGTATTGCATCCCTTCTATTCTACATCAATGTATCAAATATGTTCATGAGGGATAGGTTCACGTGGTGCCTTCAGATGAAGAACCCTTTAAATACGTGAATCTAGCAGATTTTTCAAGGGAATTCATGCTCCCCTCAATGCACCTAGATGTGCGGCCAGCATCGCCGATCAAAGAGCTAGGAGGTAAAATCAAAGAAGTGTGTGCTAAACCTACAATGTCCACATCTCAATGATCGGAGCACACGACAACTGCTTCTACTAGACCATCTGCATCTATGATGCATCAGGATGATAGGAAGTTGAAAGCAAATATGGGTGAAAAAGAGATAAAGCAAATGCCCAAGCCAGTTATCATTGAAGCCCCTACTCCCATGGAAGTAGAGGAAATTCAAGGAGAAGTCAAAGAGGCACCTCAGCCTGCTTCACCTGCATCTTCAATAGGGTCATCTGCACCGTAGGTGACCATCCATTTGGTTAATCCTAGATTAGGGGAATATATCATGCAGAATGTGATGTTCACACCGATTATCGAGACTACACAGGACATGGGCCGACCACGAGCCCATCACCTTCCCGTAGGGATGGTGGCACCATTAGGGGTGCCACCTAACCAAACCAACTTCATCTATGGAGGGCTAGACCAGCTTGCATCTCCCATGCCCATGGATGAGGATGATAATGAACCATTCACTATGAATGTTCATTATCTCTCTAACCTAGAATACACCATGTGATACTTTGAGCATTACCATTGGCATGGTTACGGTCTTGGACTATTCGAGCAAGGGCGTAGGAGGCCATATGAACCATAGTATCAGTTGCCAACTGATAGGTTCGGGTTAGGATACTATATTCGAGGATAGGATGAACTTCTCATGGCATCTTTAGACCACCTATACCTCAGTCTGGGGGGTGAAGTTGACTTCAATCCTTATCACCCTAATCCTTCCATGTTTCGAAGGGATAACCGACTAGTGACCTATGTCACTATAGAGCCACCCGAGAGATACCATGCAAACATCTTGGTGGAGACCGACCCAGAACACATTCCAAGAGCCAACTTGGACAATTAAAGTTGTGAAGCTATCGATGATATTGGTATGCACATCCAGAGTCTAGACATAGCTATAGAAACTGAATCAAAAGTTGCTTCTGAGGACGTGCATGCAGTATCCATCATCGAAAGTGATGGACCAGACTACGATTATGGAATAGATGACATTGAGTTATCCTCAAACAATGAGCAATCCAAGGATGAAACCGAGTTGGCCTACTTGGGCCCTACACTCTTACATCATCTGCTACCCATGGAACAAATGGATGAGATTGAAGAGCACTTCATAGTTGATAGTGACGATGAAGATGAAATAGAGAGAGCCTATTTAGGACCTCCCTACTTGCATCATCGTAATGCACCATATACTACTGAGGAGATGTACAGAGAGATCAATCTCCATCCTCACCTTAGGGGAAGACCATCGAATCTCAATGTGATTTATCACATGGTGTTTCCCGATCCACCAATGTACATGGAGCTCCTTGAGCCCAATGATCCCATCCGATAGTCTGTTCATGGACCGGATCCAGAGATCCCCATACCCCCAGAACCACATCTCGAGGATGGAAGTTTTGCTAATATTGAGTCACGTGCATGTGGTCCTGGAGACATGATCCATTCCATCAATATGATCTCCATTGATTTGACCACTCCACTCTACAATCCAGTCGATCCTTCCAAGCCATTGTGTCTTAATGTAGATGCTATTGATTGGGACCATGTTGATTCACCTTTGGAGCCTAAAGATTTCTTCCCTAATGAGGAAATGTTGCAACCTTTCCATTTTGCACTAGGTTGTGCACATGATGTCTATCATGTTGAGGATGCTTCCAATGAGGAACCTATAAACCCAGCAGATGACATCCACTTGATCCCTACACCTCATCAGCTTGAGGAGGGATCCCATATGTCAATAGAGGAAACCTTTGAAGTGGATATCATTAATGATCCCACTAATCCTAAGAAGGTTAAATTTGGAGAAAGTTTGACTCTTGATGAGCATGCCAACCTCATCCCTCTACTGAAAGAGAGACCTGATCTCTTTGCTTGGACTTATAAGGACATGTCGGGTCTAGATCCAAAATTGGTTACTCATAACCTTTCACTAGATCTATCAAAGAAGCCAGTCAAGCAGAAACTTAGGAAGATGCATCCAATAGTAGCCTTAATGGTTAAGGATGAATTGCAAAAGTTGCTGGATGTAGAGTTTGTCATTTCCATCGACTATCTAGAATGGGTATCAAACATGGTGCCTGTAGGAAAACTTGATGGAAGGATCCATATATGTATAGATTTTAGAGACCTAAATAGGGCAACACCAAAGGATTCATTTTCATTGCCAAACATAGATGCTCTCGTAGACGCAACTACGGGTCATGAGATGCTCTCCTTAATGGATGGTTTTTCTGGTTACAACCAAATTCGGATTAAGCCCGAAGACCAACATAAAACCATGTTCATAACGCCATGGGGGACATTCTGTTACAAGGTTATGCCATTCGGCCTGAAGAATGCTGGTGCTACATATCAACGGGCTATGACATATATCTTTCATGACTACATGCATAAGATCTTAGAAGATTATATCGATGACTTGTTGGCAAAGTCATTGCTACGTGAAGAGCATGTCGAGGTCCTAAGAAAAGTCTTCGATCACCTGATAGAGCATAATGTTAGGTTGAATCCTAAGAAGTGCGTATTTGGCATAACTTCAGGGAAGCTCTTAGGATTCATCATTTCAAAATGAGGCATCGAAGTTGACCCAAAAAAGGTCAAGGCTATTTTAGAAATGCGTCCTCCCACAAACATCAAGGAATTAAGAAGCCTACAGGGCAAAGTAGCATCCATAAAGTGATTTATCACACAATTATCGAATAAATGTCAACCCATGAATCGACTGCTACACAAGGGGGTCCCATTCAACTGGGATGAGGACTATCAAGCAGCCTTTGTTGAGATTAAGCAATACCTAGAAACGCCGCTAGTGCTAGCTCCACCAAGACCAGATGTACCATTCTTGTTGTATATATCGATGATGGACTTTGCACTAGGGACCATGTTAGCCCAAAAGAATGTGCAAGACAAAGAACAAGCCATATATTACATTAGCCGAACCTTGGTGAGTTACGAGCTAGGATATGCATACGTGGAAAAGTTATGTTTAGCGATAGTGTTCACTACAAAGAAATTGCGGCACTATATGTTAAGTCATACGATGTATGTCATATCAAAACAAAATCCTTTGCAGTATATGATGAGCAAGACATATCATAATACACGTACTGCGAAGTGGATCATGCTATTGATAGAATTTGATTTGGAATTCATAAGCCAAAAGTCCATTAAGGGATAAGTCATAGCTGATCAATTGGTTGAGGTGCCTCTCGAGAATAGTAGGCCCCTCACCATAGAGCTTCCTGATGATGTAGTATTTGCCTTATCAGAAGCACCCGAACCCGAGGAACCGGATAACAAAGCCGATATGACCTTGTTCTTCGACGGTTCAAAGTGTGAGCAAGGGGGTGGTGCAGGAATAGTGTTGTTCATGCCACAAGGAGCTCCAATGCCCTTGTCGTTCAAGTTGGACTTTCCTTGCACTAACAATAATGCTGAATACGAAGCCCTAATTTTGGGTCTCCAAATAGCTATCACCATGAAGATCAAAAGGCTAAATATCTTTGGTGATTCCCTTCTCATTGTTAACCAAGTTAAGGGATTATTTCAATGCCGATGTTCGGTATTGAAAGCTTACAAGGATCTTGTTGACATTTATCTAGCTCAACTGGAATGGTACGACATCGAGGCAATCCCTCGTTCATCCAATAGATTTGTAGACACAATGGCATCTTTGGGATATTTAATCCCTTAGAATCCATCTATCGATTTCACTACCATCCATGTAAAAATATTGTCACATTCTATTGTGTAGTGCAAAGCATTGGATAACAAAGAGTCAATCAACATGATTCATGTAGAACCAAACCATGAATGGTTCTACAGAGCTAGATAATTTCTCAAGAGAGCATCCTGGGGGTCTTTGATCTCGTAGGATCCGATGGGGAGTGGTACTACCATTCACCACAAGGTTGTTTCCCAGTCTGCATTTGCAAATGTGGAACCATAGGGGGAACATGTTGTCTTGTCAATCGAAGCTGAAGCTTATCATAACTGGATGTCACAGATACATGACTTCCTTAGACTTGGTGTAATCCCTCAGGGATTATCGCGTGCCATGAAATGCACATTTAAACAGAAAGTGACAAAGTATGTCTTGTTAGCAGACATCCTGTATCGTAGAAGCTACGATGGAGTTCTCCTTCATTGTCTTGAGCCCCAAGAGTCATCTTGGGAAATTTTGCAAGCTCACGATGGTACGTGCGGTGGCCATTTTAGCGGCATGGCTATCATCAAGCGCATCCTTCGCATGGGTTATTATTGGCCCACTATGGAGAAGGATTGCAATGTGTATGTCAGGAAATGTGTTAAATGTCAACATCATGCTAATCTTACGCACTTGCCATCACAGGCCTTACAGCCCATTCAAGCGGCTTGGCCATTTGCTCAGTGGGGATTTGATCTCATTGGTAAGATCTCTCCTCCATCATTGGGCCGACATACATTCATTATTATGGCTACTAAGTATTTTACTAAATGGGTGGAAGCCATTCCCTTAACAATGACAACTGGAGTGCATATTGCTGAGTTTATACTCACCAATATCATAAGTCATTTTGGGATACCATCCAAGATAGTTTTGGATAATGGAACATCATTTAAGAACAAAACTATGAGGGCTTTGACATCCAAATATAGGATCAAACATAGTTTTGTGACTCCATATTATCCGCAAGCAAACGGGTAGGCTGAAGCTTCAAATAAGATAGTGGTTTCCATATTGAAAAATATGGTACAAGAACACCACAAATATTGGCACATCCAGCTGCCCCTTGCATTATGGGCTTACAGGACTAGCATTCGGACACCCACTAGGGCAACTCCATTTTCACTAGTATATGGCACTGAGGCCATTATGCCCTTAGAGTTGGAAATTCCAACGCTGTGCATCACATTGAAAGAGTTCATTGATGATGACACCGCATGACAAGCTCACCTAGATCAATTGATGCTACTTGATGAACATCATGTGAATGCCCTTGAGCACCTTCGTGTTTATCAAGAGCACTTAAAATGAGCTTACAATAACAAAGTCCATCTGAGAGACTTTGAGGTTGGTGATATTGTGCTGAAAGAGAACCAATAGAACTCAAATTTACCGCCAAAACTATGAGATAAATTTATGACTAACTAGTTAGGTCCTTATATGATCTCTAAGAAGATTGGACCTGGGACATATCACTTGACATCGCTAGAAGGAATTGAAGAGCTTGAACCTCTCAACATCCTTCATCTTAAATAATTTTATGCCTAAAACCATAAAAAGTCTCCAAAGGCATCTATAAGCCCTTTTATTAATTTTAAAAAGTCTCCAAAGGCATCTGTAAGCCCTTTGGTCAATTTCAAAAATGCCCCAAAGGCATATGTAACCCCTTTGGTCAAAGCATAAAAGGCTCCAATGGTTTTTAAAATCCCTTGGTCAAAATATAAAATCCAAAAAAAAAATTGCACTTGCATATGGCATTCCATTTTGCATCCATTCATTTAATTGCATTGCATTAGGCATTTCCATCCATCGCACATTGCATTAGGATAGACTGTGTTTGCAATCTTACAAATGACACCACGTTTGTGTTTCAATCATGCATCATTGCATTTTCATCATTCATCACCCTTGTGAGTAATTATGTTTTTCAACACAACCCTTCTTGTTGCTATGAAGAATATACTAAGGTTTTCCAGTCATTCAACCATACTTAGTGGTCTTCTCAGGAGTTTGGTAGAAAGCTTGCTTTGCTTTTGTAGATGAGGTCTAGTTTGTATAGCCCTTAGCATATCAGAATCCTATCACTAATCAATAAACTAAATAATCCTAACAAGGACTAGGGGAAGATGAACGCTATAAAGTGGGACCAGGTATCCTGAGGTGAAAATTTTATTCTTGCTTATCCCCCTGTGTGGATGGTTTGGGAAATGTTGATAGTTGGCAAAAGGACAAGCTTACCCCTTACCCGAATAAATCCCTTGCTTACAAATAAAGGAGAAATATCCTAGAATGATATCCCTGAAATATATCCCAAAGTGAAACTCCCAAAGTTAAATCCTCAAAGTCAAATCAAATCAAGATCAAGTTTTATCAAAGAAATCCTATCAGTATCAAATCCCTTGCTCAAAGAGAAGAAAAAAAAGTACAAAAATAAATAGTGGTTTTTATCACTAAAATAGAAGTACAAAATAAATAGTGATTCTTATCACTTTACATGAGCAAGTATCCCAAAAAATTAAAGAAAATAAGGGGGCGAGCTTGAATCCCTGGAACTATCAATACTACTGTACCTTATGCATGACGATACGTCTGATACATTAGCATTTTTCTTGTGTGCAGACCAATGTTTGAATGTGGAAGAGCTAGCTTCAGGTGTCTTATATCACCTAGTAGTCTAGTCAAATTGAAATCTAAACCTAGGATTGGATAGACATTTGAGGATCCCCAATCTTAGAAATGGGCTGAAAGAATCCTGCCTGACATCGGGGTATGCTTATGCCTTATCTACATATACTCATTTGCACACATAGGGATAATGAACAGTTAGGGCCTATCCTAGCGAAAGCCTTATGTTTTAGAAGTCTAGTATGGTTAGTATACAACTTTTGATAAGTCAACTAGGGTGTTTGAGTTTCATGGAAAACCTCAAAAATTCCCAAATAGCAACAACTAATTTTCAATGCAATCATCAAATATCAAATTTCTCTTTATAAGATTTTGTTTATTAAATATTGTTCATAATATAGGTTAGATACTGGATGGATGTCAAAAATGATATTTAAATGGCCACTGACTATGTTACGCATATTATTTTAACTTACAAAAGCTTATAAATAGAAACAATACATCATTGCATCTCACATAAGGGTGTACAATTTATCAAAATTTTACAAGGATATAGCAATTACAATTCATGATTGTTATACATTCTATGGTGTCATCCATTAGATTGTTAAATCCATATTACATTCATACATTATGTTTTAGTGATTAAAACATACATGTTCATTTACATAGCATTCATCATAGAAAAATTATGCAATACATACATGGCATAAATTATGTCATAGCAACATAAATTAAATGCATACAAGTGAAGCAAATTATACATGCATTTAACATCAAAATATTGCATTCATATACATTCATCATAAGTAGTCCATATACACATGTATATCATCGCATCTAAATCATACATCCATCATATAGCTAGTGCATGTCATCCATACATCACATCATATAGCATTAAATCAACATAACATATAAGCATTGCATCCATGTGCATCTCATAAAACATAAACAATAAAACACATAAAATCTACACATATAATGAGTCTCCAATATCATATCATATATATATGTGTACCAAAAATAATAATAATGTGCAGTACATCCGCATGTGTAGGTCCTCGACCTTACACTCAAAAATGGTACAATAACATCTCTAAGATCTGTACTAGCCAGGGCCTATACCCCCAGTCTGTGAGGCACCACCATCGCCTCCACCCTCCCCATGGGTCCTTCGTGAGCTAGCACCAGAAGTCCTCTCTAACTTGTGAGTCCTACGGTTGGAGCTAGCTGACGACTGGCCTGTATCCCGAGTGCGAGTCCTCTGAGACCCTAAAGTCATGGGCATCTCTAGAACCTCACCCCCAAGTAGTCCAATCCACCCTCTCAGAGTGGTGATGTAGGAAGAGCTACATGAGGCATCCTCAATGTGCTACTCAATTAGAGACTAGAGTCTCCTAATATTTGCCCCATGATCCAGACCTTATATACCCTATGCTAATGGCACTGCTGACACTGCTAGTGCTATCAGAATAGCTAGGTATGCTAGAAAAACCTATGAATATGAGGGAGCTGATCCCCCATATTGGTAGGCGATGAGCAGTACTATCAAAGCATCTACCTAATATTGTAGAAGAGTATGCTACCATGTGAACTTTTATATATCTATGTTCGTTATAGTGATCCTAGCTTACAGAGTGGTCCTCTTCTCCTCATAGTTGTGCCACTGGGCCTGCCTTAATGCTAGTATATATTGTAGATCCATCACCTTTGATTGTAGAGTGGTAATGGTGGTGTCCCACTATAGCATCTAAGTCTGTAGAGAGCCTACCTGAGTCTGTAGGCTAGCAACCTAGGCTCTGAGCTACCCAATATCACTATCAGGCTATACCTTTCCCTCCTCAAGAGCATCACCCTTCTCCTTAGTCGGTGGTGCCTCCTTTGCTGCACCCTCACCCCATCCATCCTAAATCCTCTTATGGACTCTACACCCATGTGAATATACCTCAACACCCTCACTGCCCTCTACTATGTCATTCGAGACCATGCCCAAGGGGCCCTCAAAACCTCACCATACTTAGAGTGTCCACCATGTGTCAAATGAGGGGGTAGTCCTTGCATCTTCTTGCCCTAACTCTTAGAAGTCATCATCCTCATCACCTAGTGGAGTAATCCTAGGCCAAGTCAGGTCCCTCTCTAGATGGAGGCGATGGTATATGGTCGATCTCTGGAATATCATATCAAATATCAAACTATCTCAGGACACGAGAGTAGTAGAACTCACATACCTCAGACTACATCCAAGGAGCCATCTATCTATGCATGCTCAACATAGCCTATCAGCAACCTCCGCCCATGGAGGGTAGTCTAAGTAGGGGTGCTACTCAATCTGATTGGCCTGTAGCCTCGTGAACTATACAATATAGTGAGTCAGGTCCCCTGCATGAGACCTACTCTAGAATCCCTCCTAATATTGAGGCCAACATGCAACATAACATTGATGTCGCTCCTTAATAGTACCAATATCCAATGGCAGGCTCATGGGGTTATTGATCTTAATGTGATGTCACCCCTAGATATGTAGTAGTAAGCTGCCCTCGATGCCGACTCTGCTCCTGCAAGTGATCTGATATAGATCATTATAGAGTTATGCCAATAGTGCACTGATGAGCACCAGAAATACTCATTTTATATACACTTTTAAGGGGTATCATTACTGGTTTAATTAGCATATGAGATATATTTTATATAACTTATGCATATAATGATAGAAAATCCAGTATTATGCTTTATTGGTGTTTTTAGTGGGAAATGTGTATAAATGTAGGTGTTGGTACTAATTTGGTGTTTTATAGTCTACATCCACTTGGACTTGGCATACTTCTGCTTTCAAAGGCTAAGACATGAGAGCAGGTTCCTTCCTCTTTAAGGAAGGTTTCCAACATAAGTAGGCACCTTCCTTATAAAGAAGGCACCCATCATAAGTAGGCGTCTTCCTTATGGAGAAGGTGCCCAATAGAAGTAGGCGCCTGGCAGAAGTAGGTACCTTCCTTATGGAGAAGGTGCCCAACAGAAGTAGGCACCTTCCTTATGGGGAAGGCGCCCACTTGAGGAAGGCACCTTCCTCATGAAGAAGGTGCCTCCACACCTCCATACTTTGCAAGATTGACCAAGAAGGCAAGTGGGACCATGTTGACCGTTGACTCCACGTCATATGCACCAAGTTGGGATAGCTACCAAAGCACGTGAAGAAAAAGGGAGAGATATTTTATGCATTGTTATTAAAATAAATAAAGCACCTCTATTATTAAGTGATTGATCGGTTAAACTTTACAAGGTGAGGATTATTTTCTCATGAGCAGAATAGAGCGACAATTATCCAATGAATCAATGTGCGTGAACAGACAATGTGACAAATTAGGAAAATAATCTATTTTGCATTGGCAACTAAGATGGACAAACACATGAATGGATTTATTACTGATATCATGCATGTTCTGATAAAAATAGAATATGCCTGATTTATCCTATGGGTAAAATTAGTGTGTGACTATTATTATTAGTGCATGATTGTTAGGATTGTCTTGCTGGAATGTTTACAACATATCTATTGTAACTGCAAGTTTGAAATAGATTTGCCTAAAAATATAATAGAGGAAGGTTGTACATTGTATAAATGCACAGGTCTTCCCTGAGAGGAGACGATGAATTTTTAATAGAGGAACTGTTTTATTTTATTTCCTTGTCAAATTTATTAAGAGTGTAATTCCTCTTATTTGAGCAAGCTCTATGCAACTAGTTGGGCGGACTATCTGCGGGAGCTTGGGCCCACTCCCTGCAGTAGTCCTCCCCTATTCATTTTTGTTATTTATTTTCTATAGATTAGATTTAATGTTTTAGTTCCTACTTTATTTAATTTAGGCATGTGTTTATTTTTTGCACATTTAATTTCTTGTACATTTATTTCTAGCATTTCATTTCTAGCATTTAATTAATTTATTCTGCACTTAGTTTGGCTGAAATCACAATGTATAAACATCCCCCACCAAACTAAATAAGGTACAGCCGGATTCATTCCCCAACACTATAGGCATATACTATGCGTGACACTCATAAGTTTACGGACTTACCAGATTGATAATTTATGGAAGAGAAATGACTATTTTTCGAGACATGAATTTTTGCTCACCATTTTGGCACCGTTGTCGGGGAGTGTCAAAATTGTAGTGTTAATATTTACAGGTTGGTTAGAAATTCCATTTAAAATTACCTATAAATATTTTATCTGAGAAGTATGATTCCACAAAGGACCCTTTTACCGGGCCAAAATAGTTGCCGACACAATCAGAGCCAAATCCCATAGGAAACCGTTTACATTTTGTAGCTTCTCAGGTAAACATGGGAATGAACTTGATATACCAGATTAAGTGTAGAAGTAGGAATAAATTGTGTTGAAAAATTAGAAAATCTGGCAATGAAGTATTTCTATCATATTCTCAATGGTTTCAGGAAAACAAAAGAAACAACACAACCCAGGTCTGATATAATTAAAATTTTTTAGGGATGTGTTTTTATATTGAAGCCATTGCAGAATTATGCCTCCAAAAGCTTAGTTTTAAATGATAAATTTTTACAAGCTTAACCTTTCTCAACACATTGGTGAATTTTTAATGATGAAATTAATAGCAGGAAAAATGACAGAGCAAAATTTAAAGAACATCTTGTTTTGGAGTATGCTCTTCACTTGCACTTGAGGTGACCTGGTGAATCAGAAACTAGCATGTGTTTTTACAATACTGCTATGCCATATTTCTTCCAAGTTGCTAACCTGAAGATAGTCATTTGCTAGCCTGCACATTTTACCATTATGTTGAGAAAGTTTAGTTTTGAGGTCATGGGATAAAATGCTCTTCTCATGCTATGATGTATTAAACTAGTTGATAATGAAGCAGATGATTTTTGAAAGACTAGTTTAAAAATAGGAATGGGGAAACCCCACCTTCATCATTGCACCAACAACATAATAAACATTGTCTAAAAAATAGATATATATATCTTCTGCTGAAAAGGCTCCAAGTTAAGAGCAAATAGGAAAAAATAGAGTTTTATTTTGCTACTTGTTGGAAGAGAGTATCCTCTTTATCGTGGACGAGCTTGGTCCAAAAGGGAAATGAGAAATATCTAACTGGTCATTAAATAAAGCAGGGGAGGAGCCTCTAATCAGAAGAGGAAAAAAAAAAATTAGTTAGAATTTTATTTTAACGCCTTTAGTTTAGATTTTTCTTTTATGTTTTAGAGGACATCATGAAGTGCGATGTAGAAAAATAAGGTGTCTGTGAAGATATTATGAATTAAGATTCATACATGGAGTTTGTAATAACACTATATGAACTATCTTGTATACTTGATCATGTAGCATCCAATCTAGCAGGTGAAAGCTAGTAGAGTTTTACCTTGACAACATTAGCACCTAAAGGTAGGCTAAGTAATCCTGATCAAGAGAAAGGCTTCTAGTCCAAGGTGCTTGTGAAACTTTAGGAAATTTTTGCTGCAAGGTGTGTGACTGTTACAACATGAGTTAATGAAGAGCGGAGTCAAAGATGCTACACCATGTACAAAGTAGAGTACCGAGACAATGTTCGAGTAATAGTCAATGAGCTCCATTATCAATCACCTCACATTTGCGAAAGTGGATCATACATTGGCATGGGGGAGACCCCATACCATACCAGTAGCTTGGACGAATATTCAATCATTCGTTACAAAAAAAGAAAAAAAAAAGAGAAGAAGAAAAAAAAGCGAAAGAAAAGAAAAAAAGAAATAAAAAGAGAAAGAAAAGAAAAAAATGGGATATGTGAAAAAAAATGAAGTGAAATATGCCTTGATCATCAAGAAGGTGCCTTCCGTATGAAGAAGGTGCCATACAATGGAGGTGCCTTTCGCATGAAGAAGGCGCCATACATTGGAGGCAATTTTCGCATGAAGAAGACACCATGCATTGGATGCGCCTTCCACATTAGGAAGGCACCATACATTGGAGGCACCTTTTGCATCAGGAAGGTGCCTTTCATAGCAAGCATACACCTTCCACAACAAGTAGGTGCCTTGAAATCTAGGGTGCCTTGATCCATTTCTCACACTTGGATGGTTCGATGGCACAAGGGACAAAAAAAAAAGAGAGGAATAAGTGACGAGGTGTCTTGATGGTATACAATAGAGGTGCCTTGATAAAAAAATGCGAATCCTCCAATGAAAAAAATGCATAGAACATGTCCTCCTTAGCATAAAAATTGCTTTCTTATTGCTTTGTAGGAAATCATGAATCGAATGCAAGCTGTAGGCATCCTGAGAGCCAGGGCCTAACAGGCATAAAGTCATGACTCCTATTTTATTGATTTTGTGTGTGCAGGTAATCATGCCCTATGAATGCACTCTAAAGGTATCCTAAGAGCTAGGGCATCAAGCACAGGAATGATTCTTGTTTTCTAGTTTTTGTGTGTATAGTTTCGTTGGACGCAACCATGAGCATGATTTACAGGCGGAGCCAGCTTAAACTAGGCCTAATAGATGTGAAATTTTGTGCCCTACAATTAGGAGTGTAGCAAAGCAGAAAAGGCATTTACTTCCCACCAAGAAGAGAGTGCCTACAATCAGCCCAGTATGGTAGTGCCTTTTTCCATTTGGAGGAAGGCACCAATAAGTGATTTTCTTCTCCCTTGGATGGGGGTGCCTGTTGTTCAGTGTGGGACCTGATGTGTGGAGGGCTACAAACATGTTGCACAAAGGGAACTAATTTTTTTTTTTTAAGCAAAAAATCCCTTGCGGGGCCACCTTGGTTTGAGAGACCATGAACAGGGGGTTCTACACCATCAAAGTCACCCAAGAGTCGCACCCGACCCTGCCCGCACCAACATTATCAATTGGATTTTGGATACCCAATTCAAATTTTTGGTAGGGTGGATATTTGAACCTAGGACCTCCCTTGGAGGATTGCCCTTTCCTCTCCAACTCACCTACAACACCTAGGTTAAAAACTAATTTATAGTGGAAAACACCCCTTTCAAGGTGCCACTTTCAACAGGTTGGGCATAGGAGGAATGGAGCCTTGTCGGCCTCTACTAGCACATAGGACATTCCTAACTATACCATATATCTGCAATATGGAGACAAGGGGAATGGAACTTGGGTCGGCCTCTACCAGCACCCAGGGCATTTACCACTACACCACAACAAGCGGATGCATAGAGGGAACTATTGATGGTGATAAGGGCATCACTAATTTAAGAGGGGGAGAATAAAAAAATGATAAATTTTGGCTACGATACTGGATTTTTTAAATCCATACCTATAGAAGAAAAAAGAACAATGATAATTAGTGGTGTGGAGAAGACGACAACCAAAAGAAAAAAAAAAAAAAAAAAAAAAAAAAAAAAAAAAAAATATATATATATATATATATATATATATATATATATATATATATATATATATATAAATAAAAATCCGCTCATGTGGGGGAGTTGGAGAGGAGTGGATAGTTGAAACTCTTGTGTTGGAGAGGCCCCAGGTTCAAATATCTCCATCTCATATGTTTGTGGATATGCTATGTAATAATTACTAGGGACCTACTGGTGGTGTGTTTATCCACCCTCTTGATGTAATAATGAGCTTTAATGAAAGATTGACCAACATTTTAAAAATTATATATATAAATAAAATCTCTAGGAGCACCAATGTATGGGTAACATGGAAAAATTTCGCACCACCAACATCATATACATCAGGTTCTACGAAATTCACCCGGGTATGTATTGATTTTCCTGTTAATTATGTGTATAGTTATTTTAAAATCATTTCTCTGCTAATACCAGTTGATGCCTCCATAGTTTTTCAAAATCTCCCATTAGAATTCAAACACATGACATGCCTCGGATATAAGAGAAAAAAAAGAGAGGCTATGGCATCTACGTAAATAAATTTGGCATCATTTTCATTGCTGCCTCATGACAATGGTAGCTGACTTGAGCGGACACAGATAAATGATGCTACTTTGTACCACAAAGGAGGTTCTGGAGATGTCAAATACGTTTTAGATGTGGGTAAAATTAGCGGTTGGTGACTGCACTAATTTTAAACCGATTTGGTCTCACCAAATATGACCAATGTGTAACATTGGAAAATGCCAGCATTTATAAAAAAATTAGTACAGTGGTCATTTGCCCTGAACATTATGGTCACAACTTAACTATTTGTCCGCAATGATTAGTCAGTATGTGTTTCGGACTTCTGCTAGTTTCATAGCACTCGATGGGTGAAGAATAGCAGCACTCAATGGAAGAAGAAGAAGAAAAAAAAATAGCAGTGCTGAATAAAAAAAATAGTACTGAGAAAAAACACAACAATTTTGAATGAAAAAAATAATAGCTCTCAGCGGTAGAAAAATAAAGGTGTTGAAGGCCATTGAAAAAAAAGGAAGAAAAAGAAAATAAAAATATATATCCTGGGGGTTGTTGTCACAAGAACATGACAATCTTTAGGCATTGTTAGCTTGCGAGAAGGATAACTTCCGATTTTGGTGCCATGAGGGCATGGCACATGTTAGGCATGGGGGGATGATGAGCACCAAAAATGCTCATTTTATATACACTTTTAAGGGGCATCATTACTGGTTTAATTAGCATATGAGATGTATTTTATATAACTTATGCATATAATTGATAGAAAATCTAGTATTATGCTTGATTGGTGTTTTTAGTGGGAAATGTGTATAAATGTAGGTGTTGGTACTAATTTGGTGTTTTACAGTCTACATCCACTTGGACCTGGCATACTTCTGCTTTCGAAGACTAAAACATGAGAGCAGGTGCCTTCCTCTTCAAGGAAGGTGCCCAATAGAAGTAGGTGCCTTCCTCATAAAGAAGGTGCCCAACAGAAGTAGGTGCCTTCCTTATAAAGAAGACACCCAACAGAAGTAGGCGCATTTCTTATGGAGAAGGCGCCCAATAGAAGTAGGCACCTTCCATATGGAGAAGGCACCCAACAGAAGTAGGCACCTTACTTATGGAGAAGTTGCCCATAATAAGTAGGCACCTTCCTTATGGGGAAGGCACCCACTTGAGGAAGGCACCTTCCTCATGAAGAAGGCGCCTCCACACCTCCATACTTTGCAAGATTGACCAAGCGGGCAAGTGGGACCATGTTGACCATTGACTCCATGTCATATGCACCAAGTTGGGATAGCTACCAAATCACGTGAAGAAAAATGGAGAGATATTTTATGCATTGTTATTAAACTAAATAAAGAACTATTATTAAGTGATTGATCGATTAAAATTTACAAGGGGAGGATTATTTTCTCAAGAGCATAACAGAGTGACAATTATCCGGTGAATCAATGTGTGTGAACAAACAATGTGATAAATCAGGAAAATAATCTATTTTGCATTGGTAACTAAGATGGACAAACACATGAATGGATTTATTATTGATATCATGCATGTTCTGATAAAAATAGAATATGTCTAATTTATCCTATGGGTAAAATTAGTGTGTGATTGTTATTATTAGTGCATGATTGTTAGGATTGTCTAGCTAGAATGTTTACAACATATCTATTGTAACTGCAAATCTGAAATAGACTTGCCTAAAAATGTAACAGAGGAAGGTTGTACATTGTATAAATGCACAGGTCTTCCCAAAGAGGGGATCATGAATTTTTAATAGAGGAACTATTTTATTTTATTTCCTTGTCAAATTTATTAAGAGTGCAATTCCTCTTATTTGAGCAAGCTCTATGCAGCTAGTTGGGCGGACTATCTGCGGGAGCTTGGGCCCACTCCCTGCAGTAGTCCTCCCCTATTCATTTCTGTTATTTATTTTCTATAGATTAGATTTAATGTTTTAGTTCCTGCTTTATTTAATTTAGGCGTGTGTTTCTTTTTCGCACATTTAATTTCCTGTACATTTATTTCTAGCATTTAATTAATTTATTCTGCACTTAGTTTGGTTGAAATCACAATGTATAAAAATCCCCCACCAAACTAAATAAGTTACAGCCGGATTCATTCCCCAACACTATGGGCATATACTATGCGTGACACTCATAAGTTTACGGACTTACCGGATTGATAATTTATGGAAGAGAAATGATTATTTTTGAGACATGAATTTTTGCTCACCATGCACTACCCTAGGACAGAATTAAGGGATGATCTGTAGGACTCATGAGGACTTCTAGAGTCCTATATAGGAGGTTCTATGAGAACATCATCTTAGAAGAGTTGATCAGCACAACCTGCACGATTAGGTGCATGAATATAGCAACTCGCTCAGTGAAAACCCTCGCTATGTACCAGTGCTCAATATGGACCCCTTCGTGTCTGAGTTGCACTCTACCTCCACATTGTATCGGCCAAAAATCTATGCAAATATGGTCTTATTTGCCCTGATAAACAAAGATGTGATGGTCTCACCATCCAAAGGAATGCAAAAGATGCGGTAGACATCTTCCAGTATCACTGTCATCTCACCTGTGGGCAGGTGAAAGGTGTTGGTCCGCGCATCCTAGCATTGGGCCAAGGCAGTCATATAGGCCTGATCAACCTTGATGGTCAGGAGGCACAGTACGTAGCCAAACCCCACAATGTCGAACCAAGCTTGGTCAACCGGATCAAGGATGCTACGTAAGTTGCGAAGGATCTTGGACTCCCTCGCCCTCGCAGTCAAGGTCTAACATAAAGCAAAATGAGGTCAAATTAATAAAAGATAAGAAAAAATGAGCAAAAATATTTAAAAATAATTTCAAAATGAAAAACAAAGTAAAAAATGTCAAAAGCCTTAAAAAAATGAAAAACAACACTTCAAAAATAAAAAAAAATCAATTAATTCTGTCAAAAATATAAAAAAATTGAAAAATTAATTTTTTTGCCTAAAGTGGTCAAACCGCGGTCAGGATGGTGGTCAAAATTTTAACCATTGGATTTTAAATCCCATCACGGTTGACAATCGTGGCCCCCAATTTACCAATTGGGGACTGTGCCTACCAGCCGTTTCTAGCAAAGATGACATTTTTAGGGTCATTCCTTATCCCGGGGTACTCCAAAAATTAAAATCCTCCCCTCTAAGCTAACCTAAGCTAAACCTAACTAGGATGAGGGTCATTACCAACAGTTTAGTGAAGTTAATTTATTAATTAATGTGGTTAATTTTTAAATTGGTAATGAAAGAATGGTCTTGGTTTGCGTGTTACCTTTGTAAAATCGACTCCTCCACTGGTAGAGGCATGTGGTTAGTCTACCATCAGGATGGGAGATGAGGTAAGCGGATTAGTTTTTTAGTAGCGTTTCATGTCAAATTTCATGTTTTACCTCTCAGAGCTTACATATTTTCAAACTACAACAGGAAATAATAAAATTTAAAATTGCGTAAAATGCTTAAATATTTCTAATTACGGTCTTGATCGTGCCTAACAACCGTGGTCCCTAAATTAGGGTTTTCCACCCGTGAGTCTGACCCATGGTTAAGCAATTTGATATTTTTAGTTGTTGTTTTCAAACACGGTTAACAAGCTACAATAAATGATCTTAAATCCCATCGTATGGAGTTCCAAAATGGTAACTTCTAAGTACCAACCAGATCAAAAAATTCAATTTTTTTTAAAATTAACAAAAAATTCAAATAATCCAAAAGCCAAATGCGCCTTGTATCTAGTTATTTACCCTATACACCTAGTGGTTGCAATGAATTGTGCTCCATGCAAACTGATAAGATGAGTAAATTACCATAAGGACATTTGGGGTAAATAAGTCATCACTGAATTGTATGCTTTATTTCAATCCCTAAGAAGGCCCAGTCGGTCGGACTGCTCCAAGGGAACGAGATATTCATCATAATTCCCCTATGACATTTTTAGCAAATCATCGATAATATGATTCAACACAAGCATAATTGATATTGTTATCATTTTTATTCCCTAAGAAGGCCTTCATGGCTGGACCATTCCATGGGATAGAAATATACAATTACTATTGATAGTTGCAATCATAGCTGCTTAGGCCTTATCAAGTATTTAAATGCTAAATATTAATTTGTTCAAATTCATTCATGAGGTCAAGCGTCTCTTTGATTCATTCATTTTCATTACCCTATCGACTTGTTGCTTGAGCGGGTAGTCATAATATCAAATCATAATAAAATTCAACAAAATATCCCTTGATCGTAGATCCCTAGATCTTGTCAAAATTGCATTCATCTTACGAATCATTGCCAACGACTATCATAAGCTTACCCTCTGTTGGGGCAAAAAGCAAATATGAAAGTAAGTTAGTAGCTCTCCTCCTTTCAAAATCTATATGGTGCAAAAGCCTATAGTAGCCCTGAGCTGATTGATCGACACTAGAGCTTGCCAAAGCTTTTTCAAATTTAAGCCTTCCATCCAGTTGGAAGCAATGATTCTAGGATGAATGTCTTCTTTGCAGGACTTAGGCATCTAATATTGATCAAAATAATTATCATCATCCAACCTATGACATCATTTCAAAAGTTTATTTTTGCTTAGTGTTGTTCGATATCATAATGCATCTCAAAAGGGGCATCTATAGACACCTAAAACACGTCATGTCGAGGCGACTACTCATATGGAACATGCTAGAAGACCATATGGAATACCTTGAACAGATTCCAAGGTATAGCAATGGTTTTTACCATTCATTTGGGAACCTTTGCCTAGTCAGTATTAGCCGCTACTGACACCCATAGTTAACAGAGTTGACCACGCTTGTCAGGCACGACCAGGACTAAAAATTAGTTGGCCTAAATCCGACCCAAAGTCGGTTGCAATGGCCAATTGGTTGTAGATTGGAGTGGTTTGAGTGAGGAAGGTTCTGGATCCTTCCATGCAACAAGCTCAACTACCCAATCTTGTTCTTGGCTTCCTCATGAAGCCACCCCTAGCCCTTGGAAAATTCTATAAAGTCCCCCTACAAATTGGAAAAATATATAGACAAGTCTCAAGTTGAAACGTAGTGAAGCCCTATCGAATTGCATATTGACTTACATGTATTGAGAGGAAAATTTTGGCTGCCCAATTAGAGATCACATTCCATGGAGGTCCTAGGAGGCTAAGAGATCCAAAAATGTGAATTCGTGCAATCTGTGCACCAACTGAGCAATTCAACCGCAAAATATTTTAGAGGACATAGTGGTGATCCTTGATCATCAATTCCTTAATGAGAGTTGAATATTGGACACCAAATTAGGAGGGCAAGAACATTTTAAGCTCAACCACGGCTATCAACCATGACTAATAGTGCTCACCACACATCAGACCCATGATTAGGTTGTCATATTCAATTTCCTTATTTTCTAGCTGTAGGATTTGCTTAATTGTATTATATTAGACATATATCATGTTAATTTGCTTTAATAGAAACTTTGATCGATGCAATTAGAGTTTATAGTAATTTTCCTTCACTTTTGTGATTATGGCATTAATGATTTTTTTCATTCTTCCATGATTTCAATTTCATAATTAAGCCAATAGATAGCTAGATCTGCCCTTTTTTATATGTTTGTAGCAATATTTTCAGGTTTAACATAAGTTTAGTACGTTTCTTGCGCTTTCTTGATTTCATGCTAGTTATATTACCTTTTATGCAAATACCTCCTAAAAGCCTCATCAAGAGAGGCCTATTTTGCTGCTAATTGCTTCTTGTTGTTTATTGCATGTAGGATTAACAGGGTTTTGAGATACAAGACAACAAATGCCTTTAATCATGGAGAAGAAGGTCATTGATACCTTGGAGCAATTCATGTCCATTTAGAGTGTCTGCGTATTGCACCTACCCTGCTGGGGCTTTCAAATTGTGTTAATTGTATAAAAATTTGGGTGACCTTAAGAGGGGCATGATTGTAACCAAGATTTGATTCAATATTAATAAAATAAATATTCATTTTCTTGTCATATGCAATCTTGTCTTTCATTTCATTATTTAATGATTGATTTCAATTAATGCAATAGTTCAGGTGTATGCTTTCTATATAGGTACACACATTATAAGGTCTATGCATTTACTATAGGACAGGGGTAGTTGCAAGTTTGGTTTATAGTTTAGTATACCACATTTGGGCATCTATTGTATATATATACCTATCATTGCATAATGGAAATCATTGAAACACTAAGTTCTAACACGTGGTATCAAATTAGGTAGAAGGAATATCCATCTCTACTTCTGATCCGTCTCTTATTTCAATCTAGATAAGTTCAGGGAGCACTCTATTGAGAAGAAGTTTAAAGGGTAAATAACCTTGTAGAAGAATATTTAAGGTTTAACCATATTCTTCTAGAAGTAATTTCATAGAAAAAATCAAAATATCTTGTTAAAATCAAAAGAAGAGATAACTATATTCTCCATGAAGCAATTCCATCAAAGAAAATCAAAATATTTGGATAAACCTCAAAAGAGAGATAATCATATCTATGAAGAAAAATTCCATGAAAGGCTCAAATTTTAGATAAGTTCTAGACATTGCTTGAACAAAAATTAGGGCCTACCAATGAAGATTTTGATATTATATTATCACAACTAACATTGGGAAGAAACAATAAGGTGTATGAACTAGAAGAATGTAAATAAATTAGATGATATTTGTTTAAGAAGCCACAATGTGAAAGAAACCAGGATTTATCAAAATGATTATGTGCCTGGATTTGGTGAAAGGTGGGGATAGTGAGAAGAGTTACAAACCATTGCAAATTCACGTTGAAGAATGACAAATATCATGAAAAACAAAAATTATAATTCAACCATAGGTACCCTACATCAAGGAGAAACCCATATAGCAATAAGCTCATGCATGGAAAAAGATATGATTCAACCACATGGGCCTTATGTCAAGGAGCAACCCATATAATGATAAAATTATGCAAATGGAGTTCCTATTTGATCATGATTACCTTACATGAAAGGTAATGGTTAATCAACCATCAAATTATTTTCTAGCATCAAGATACATCACAAGTATCACATATTCAACCACTTACAAATATAGCACATTTTAAAGCTTTACATAAGCACAAAGCAATTATCCAAACAAAAGGAACATATAGACTATTGGTCACTTAGAATTTCATGGCCATATGTTGTAGTATCCAGATAAGTCTAACACGTGCCTCATGTAGAGTGAAACAACAAGAAGATCTATGATCATTTGACTAAATTATAGGGTAACCTCTAGGATTTTACTAAATTTGGATCCTTATATCAAAGGAAGAATCGAGAAAAATTGCAAAAAATAAAATCTAATCTAACATGGGTGATGTGATAAGATCAAAATATTCGTCTATGTAGTATTGGAATAAAATAAATACATGCATCATCAGTTATAAAATAATAAAATGAAC
Source organism: Wollemia nobilis (assembly GCA_028583015.1). NCBI lineage: Eukaryota > Viridiplantae > Streptophyta > Pinopsida > Araucariales > Araucariaceae > Wollemia > Wollemia nobilis. The sequence continues at coordinate 5,847,437 of JAQPPZ010001739.1, read as the reverse complement.
ATAATTGTAATCTAACATAAAGCATTCACACTCAATATGCATATAATAAATAGGGTAGAGTGAAGATAACTACTTCATTTATAATATTTCCTTTACAAAGATAGATTAAAAGAGGTTTAAATGCTAATAACAAAATAACTCAAGGTTTGAGTCGAGACTGAAACATCAAACAAAATGGAAGGAAATACAAACAAGGCCAAATATTAAGCATGAGTATGTAGTTTTTCAATGCCTTACAATGAAATTAAAACTACTATTTACAAGAAAAAACTAGGGTTTCTTCCCTCCAAAATTGTACAAGTAATCTAAAATCCCCCCTAAAAATAATTAAGCAAGAGATTGATTTGAATTCAATAATGATGGGATTAAGGTATTTGGATCTGTAGCCATTTATGTTGAAGGGTTTGATGCCTTTGGAATACAACTATCACAAACCAATTTTACTAGAATTTCCTCCTAAAACTATGTGATGGATTCATTGATAATTAATATTATTGGGATCAATATCTCTAGATTTAGAACTTCCATAGCTATCAACTTTAAGAAACCCAACCACTTTCCCTAGAATATCATGTCCAAATTATTTAGGTAGGTAGACTTGATGTTTTTCTACAACTGCTACCTTTATGGGATTAACTACTCCCTCTAGAAAATTGTTCTTCAATGAGACTTGTAGTAAAGGTTATTATCTTCAATGGGCGTTCTCCACTATGGATGGGGTGGAAATTTTAAATGGATATTTCCACCCTTTTAAAACATTATATCCTATTAGATCAACTTAATTATCCTTTGATCAAATGGTTGGTAGATCTCTTGATTTTATCTTTTTCCTGCATCCTCCTTCTTGGGCTATCAATTATCTAGGTTGAATGGTTGGTGTAAATTTTCAATGCTACACCATGTGAGACTTATTATAGCTATTATATTGGTATTATCTTGATATTACCCATTGGTATTTTTCTCAATGTGGAATAAGAAGATCACACGACAATCATGTGGACAATTGCTATGAAATTGGGTAAGGATGGAAGAATTAGTCTATGATCGTTAACCTTGTTATGTTCTATCCAATGATAGGGCTATTTAGTTATCAATAAAAATATTTATGGATGATGTAGGCTATCGATTATTGAGATTGAATGACTTGCATGAATTTGCAACCCACATGTCTTAACATATTCCTTGAACCTTTATGGGCTACTAGATCTTCCACCTATCTAAGATCAATGTCACATCTTATTTTGATGATGAGACAATCACTTAACCTTCATAGGCTACCAATTTATTTTTCATGTGTCTTGGGTTTCAACTAATGGCAAGGATCTCCTATAACAATTTCATCTCCAGGATCCTAGAATGGCATAGGTTGTTGGATAGATAATCAATGATTTATAGTGCTTTCAAGACTTGTTTTGTTTGCTTTACTCAAAAATAGTGCTCATCATTTGATCAAATGATATCAATGACCCACTTTGTTTTACCATATTCATATTATTAATCTACTAAGAAATCAATGCCTACCATAGATCAATGAGATCAATGGCTTGTATGACATCAAATTTTTAACATAGCTCTTTCCCATCAAATCGAAACCTATCATAGACTTTAAAAATAAATGGTGCATGTTACTGTTGACAATTTTGTCACATTTCTTAAGGGGTAGAAAAAGAAAACAAATTTTGTATAGTGTTGTGTAAAGTTTTTGCTTTGTTGTTTTTATTTTGAAAAGTTGCAGCAATTTTGGCTTCCAATGCCACCCCTTTGTATATAAAAATAGAAAAGAAAGAACTTCATTGCCGAACAAGCTAGAGAAAAGAGCTTCACCGAAGGAAAATGAAAAGAGCTTCGCACCTGAAGCATTTCCAGCACTACTTCGGGTAAAAGTTTTGCGAAGTAGTTTTCGCCGAAGTAAAATACAAGGAAAAGAGAATGAAACTACTTCACGCCCGAAGCATTTCCAGTGGTTACTTCAGGCAAAAGTTGAGCGAAGCGGCGTTCAGAAGAAAAGAGAGCTTCGCACCCGAAGCATTTTCAACACTGCTTCGGGTGGAGTTTTTGTGAAGTAGTATCACCGAAGTAAAATACAAGAAAGAATAAAAAAGAAGAAGAAATCTTCGGGCCCGAAGCATTTTCAGAAGATACTTCGGGAAAGATTTCTACGAAGCGGTGTTTCCAAGTACAATACAAAGGAGAAGGCAAGAAAACTACTTCGCATCCGAAGTATTTCCATCAGTCACTTCGGCTAGAAAACTAGCGAAGCGGAACTCAAAGGAGCATTGAGAGTACTTCGCCAGAAAGTTGCCGAAGTACTCACTTCGGGCCCCTCCATCAGCGAACCATTTTTACTTCGCCAAAAGCTCATTGCGAAGCATTTGCTTCGGCTAATTTTCTGCGAAGTACTTCTACCCGAAGTAAAAGGATGCAGCATCTTTTGAAGACAATTGCTTCGGCCGAAATCTTCCCGAACCACAGTTTTGAAAGAGGATCGCAGCGAAGTATTTCTCCAAGGCATCGACGAAGCAATTTTGTCGACAAAGTGGCAAAAGCAAAGAGGTCCATTTTGCGAAGTAGATATGCTTCGGCACTCCCCAACCCCGAAGCAGTTTTGCGAAGCTCAATTTTGTGAAGTATAATCCAAGGAGGAGTTTTTGCTTCGGCCCAGAACCATTGCGAAGCGAAGTTGTGAATGAAGACTTAGCGAAGCGCTTCACGGGCACGCGTTCCAAGCTGGGTATTTTCCCGAGGTGATCAAGTGCCTCATAAATGCAATTTTTTGTGCCCGATAAGCTCGTTGCTCATTTTTGGCAATCAAAAATGAAGTATCAAGCCATGATGGAGAGCCCGACGAGCATGGCGGCCACTCGAGCACCGCACCCGGAGACCAAGGACGTCCAGACGGCTCATCAATGCACCTTTCCATGGTTGACCCGGTTGTAGTTGCCAATTTTGGTAACAGATTTGAAAGCTCGGTCACGAGAGCCTCGGGGAGCCAAATTCTCAGGGCTCGAGGGCGTACTCTTCTTTGCTATGTAATTATGACTCAGAGGCCCGGGTCCTCTATAAAAACCTAGGCATTGTAATAGAAAAATGGGGGGAACTATCTGCTAGAAAGTTGTTGTAACTTGATGTCCTACGATTAATACTAAAAGGCTTTGAGCTCAATTCTTCTCTTTTATGCTGCCTTCTGTGCTTGATTCTTTTGTCTTTCTTCGTTTGTATATCGAGATGTTGAACCCTGCGTCCGGTGTGTGATCGGGGACTGTACCCTGAAACTCGTTCTGAAGGATACATAGGAGTTGAAAGACATTGTGTTGGCTTTCTTTTATGCTGCCTTCTGTGCTTGATTCTTTTGTCTTTCTTCGTTTGTATATTGGATGTTGAACTCTGCGTCCGATGTGCGATCGGGGAATGTACCTTGAAACTCGCCTGAAGGATACATAGGAAAATTGATATTGCATTTCTTTCATTTATCCTTGGTGTTCCTTGCTTCTATTCAAGTTGCTAGTTAGTGATCGTGCTTCCTGTTCTCTCCCACCTTAAATCACCAATTTCTCTAACCCTAACTCCTTTTATCTCTTTCCTGCACCCTTATCTTCAAACACCCAAGTAGTTTAGCATAGGAGCCGACCTTTCTCCGAAGATTGGCACGAGGGGCATCTCTTCCCTTCGGCCTTTCAATGTTGGTCCAGGTCTAGGGCGCATACATTTACTCAAAATCCTTTCCTAGGCAGATTTGATGACCAACAGTTTCTGGCACGCCCGGTGGGACCGACTGTGTCTGTCTCAGTAAGATCCATAACCAGTCAAGGTCCCATATTTTAAATGCAAAACCCGTCTTCACCGAGGCCAATAGTTCTAACCAGTTCCCGGTGTGACCCGGTCAGTCTCACCTGACTAGTGGTAGTGAGGACCGATGCCCTCATTATTGAAAGACTCTTAGCATCTGGCGACTCTGTTTACCCAAGAATATTTAAGTCGTAAAGACCAGTACCAAAATTCTGTGCCTTCATGCAAACAAGATGGAGAGTTAAGAATAGAGGAGAGGAAACCGAGTTCTTTGAGCTAGATATTGACGCCTTCGGGGAACAATCAAGGTTGGTCACCCCCAAGTCACTATTACAAGGAACATCCTCTGTTGGCGAACAAGGCTCAACTTCTGATAGTACAACATCTAGTTTTCCTCCCAATCCTCCCAACTCTTCGAAGCGTCCTAGTCCCTCCATTCCTATTAGTTGTCCTATTAGCAATCAAGGGGGAGCTTCGGGAATTCCTGTTTCTCAAAATCTAGGAGCAAGTATGGCACAACAACAACAACAACAACAACAAATGCAGTAGCCACAACCACCCAAGTTGTGCCCAACATGGGATTCTTTGTCACCACTGAATCTAGCGGGACAAGGGCAAGTGCCACCTGTTGCCATAAAGAAGATCCCAACGTTCGATGGAACTGGGAAGACTGCTCTAGAGCATATCCAGGACATAATATCTCTAGCGACGATCCATGACATTATGGAAGAACAAATTATGGTAAAGCTTCTGGTTCTTTCCCTTGAGAGGAAAACTCCTCTACTGGTATAGATCTCTACCACCTGGTAGTATTACGGGATGGGACCAGTTAGCTGGGCAAATGATGGGAAACTTCAATGAGTCTTCCGATCCTACTTCTCTCCTACACCAGTTCACTTCGATCAAGAGACATCCACAAGAAGAGATCATAGATTTCAATGTTAGGTTCGCTCGAACCTGGCAGAGAGTACCAGTTGGACTTCGACCAACCGATGAAGCTGCGACACTCTATTTCCTTCGGGCTTTCAATCCTGATATCAGTCTCATGGTAAGATATTCTAACGTTAATACTTTTCTCGAGTTGTATGAGTTAGCCAAGAGGGCAGAAATGGATTTGATAGCTATGGGCAAGCTTCCCCAAAGGATGCCGACGCCCATACTTCTCGAATTCCTTCAATTCCAGTATGCAAGCGTAGCCACTTCACAAATCTCTACAACCCCCACACTCCCGATTTCATCTTGGAACCCGAATCCTATCGTGTCTCAAATCACCCCTCCACAAATTCATTTCCCTACATTTTCAACTCCATAGCCCACTGTCACTTCGGCATTTCCTGTACTGCTAGCACCACCTCAACACCCTGCCCTTCCTCCAATACCGACGATGGCTCCATTACCACTCGCTCCAAAAGCCGATGATATACAAACTAAAATTCTATAGGAGATGCAGTCTCTGAACTCTACAGTTCAGATGTTGTCCAATGACATGACCATTGTGAAGAAGAAGCAAGCGCAACAGGAGTTCCTACCTAGAAGATCTTATCCTACACCTGCGCTTACCAAGGACCAAGCGGTCCAGCAAGGGAAGGCTTCGACGAGAAATGCTACGATTGATGAAGCCTCGAGTACCTTCGATTATGTATATTGGTGCTCTACGTGCAATGATCCGCATGAAGAGAATACCTGCACCCTGCACCAACACTATGTACAAACGTTGGCAAACAGTAGTCATAGCGGTCAAGTCAACGTCATTAGGCAGATGAGTCAGAACCTGACAATTGGCGAGGAGGAGCCGGTTGCAGTGCTTACCAGAGGAGGAAAGAAGGCAATAGAAGTAGATGCTACTCAGATGGCTCCTTCAAAAGAGCAAGTTCGACCCGAGAAAGGACAATCATCTACTTCGGCCCCGAGTGAAGCTCCTCCACCTACACCGATCAAAGAAAAGGCTCAAAAGGCCTCTGTCGAACCACCTCAGGTAGAAACTAAGGAACAGGCTAAGGAAAAGCTCAAGTTTCCTTCCCTGACTAAGCGACAAAGAGTTGAAGCTACAGAGCAGTATCGCACCAGATATGAACCTAGAAAGGAGCCCGAAGCACTCAAATCCCTGGCGTACAACATTGTAGAGGAGTTGAAGAAGATTCCGGCCAAGATCAGCCTGTACGATGCACTGCAACTACCTGGACAAGTAGACCTGCTGCAAGAATCATTGAAGACAATTAAAGCAAAAAAGGTGACACCGCTTGCTCTTGTGCAGACCCTATCCACATCCATCATGGGGAAGAACAGACCACCTCCATTCTATCTATCCCTACAAATGGAAGGGTATATTGTACATAATTGCATGATCGACTCTAGGGCCGCTACAACAGTAATGCCAAGAGCAGTCTACGAAGAAATAGGGATGGAATATACGTGAAGCAGCCAAGGTGTACTCCAGTTGGATGGTACTCCAGTGAAGACTGTAGGAGTGATCAAGGACATTCCTATCCGACTACATAAGATGCCTCAGATCACGGTCATACAAGAGGTAGTGGTAGTCGACTTGGAGCCATATTTCAGTATGTGCTTGTCAAGGGAATTCATGGCAAAGCTGGGTGGATATCTATCTATGGATTACTCTCATCTGGAGATTCCATTCAAAGGAAAGAAGGTGAAGATCTACAATGAAAAGCCTTCTTCCTTTCTTGTGCAGAAGATGTCCGAAGAAGAAAGTAGCGAACCAGTGAATGCAATGGTGGAGGAGATAGAGCAGGTAGACCTGGTCGAGGAATCTCTTGCGCAATTAAGTTATGAAGATGAGTTTTCATTGGCAGACTTCAACGCCATGGTGGAGACCGAGATAGGATGTTATGCGATCGCCAAGCCTAAAAAACACTCCCAACCAGGGAATAGAACAAGTGCCCAGGAAGAACTATGGAAGTTGTTCTTCGATGGTGCTCGATGTAAAAATGGTGTTGGGTAGGGATTCTTCTAATTTCACCCTCCGGAGAGCAAAAGGAATATTGCTACCGGTTGACATGGAGCTGCACTAACAATGCAGTAGAATACGAAGCATTGTGCCTAGGACTCAAGAAAGTTGATAAGTTAGGCATAAAGCATCTCCAAATCTTTAGAGATTCTGAACTGGTTTGCAACTAGGTCACAAATAAGTGTACTTCAAAGAAGCATTATCTAAAATCATACCGCAATAGGGTATGGGACCTGTTCGACCAGTTCGAATCTCTCAATCTGTAGTCAATCCCATGAGAAAAGAATCGACATGCCGATGTTCTGGCATCCATCGCAGCCAAGTACTCTCCAGCAGAAGACATGGTGCACAAGCCTAAAGTTGTGAGGATGATCTATAGACCCTCTGTCCCAGACAAAGATCTGCATTGGCAAGTGTTTGACAATGATGAGCAGATTGTAAATTTCATGATCCAAGAAGCCGCCACAGTCGAAGACCGAAGCTCTGATGAAGGAGAATATGAAGGGCTGATTCAATTGAAGAATAACCACGTTCCCAAGGGACTAATCACCCTTGAAAGCCTCTTTGATCGGAATGACCGAGCTCTCTCTCACATGATCAAAGTCAATGAAAAGCAGTATCAGGATTTAGAGCTTGAACCTGGAAAAGCAATAAAGGTTGGAACCGACTGCACTTCAGAGGAGATAGAACAGATACAGAATCTGTGCAGAAAGTTTTCTGATATAATTGCTTGGTCTTATCAAGATCTCCAGGGATACAATCGGTAGCTGGTTCAACACACAATCGAATTGCAGGAGGGGGTCAAACCCTTTCGACAAAAGCAAAGACCGGTGAATCCCAAGATCGAGGTCCTAATGAAGGCCGAACTCTTGAAGATGCTCGAGGCAAAGATCATATATCCCATCAAGCACTCTTCATGGGTAGCGAACCTGGTCCCAGTCAGAAAAAAGAATGGAGATATAAGGTTATGCGTGGACTTTCACAACCTAAACCAGGCGTCCCTCAAGGACCACTATCCTCTCCCATAAATCGATCAAATCTTGCACTCAGTGGTTGGAGCTCAACGCTTCTCTCTGCTCGATGGTTTTTTTGGATACAATCAGATCTGGGTCAGGGATGAAGACCAACACAAAACAACATTCACCACCAAGTGGGGAACATTTGCTTACCAACGAATGCCATTCGGCCTATCTAATGCTGGTGCCACTTTCCAGAGAGCAATGGATCTTGCTTTTGGTGAGCTTCTAAATAAGGTTATCATCATCTATCTGGATGACATGACCATTTTCTCCCAAAGAAGGGAAGATCACCCAATACATATACAACAAGTTTTCAAAAAATGTCGAGAGTTCGGCATCTCAATCAATCCAAAGAAGTCCATATTCATAGTCAGCGAAGGAAAGTTGTTGGGACATGCGATATCAAAAAAGGGCCTCATTGTAGATCTTGACAGAGCCGAGGCTCTAATGAAGCTCCCACTCCCAGTAGACAAGAAAGGACTTCAATATTTCTTCGGCCAGATTAACTTCGTAAGGAAGTTCGTCCCCGACTTCGCCCAAGTCATCAAGCCAATGTCCCAACTCCTGAAGAAGGGCACCGAATTTAGCTAGACGAAAGAAAGAAAGGAAGCATTTGAAGAGATTAAGGCTCGAATCGCTCAGGCGCCGGTCTTGATCAATCCAGATTACAGTCGGGATTTCATCCTATATGCTATAGGGGAACCCGAAAGCTATGCTACCGTCCTGACACAAAAGGGGGAAGATGGCGAGGAGCGCCCCATCACGTTTTTGAGCCAAGTGATCAATCCCCATGAAGAGAAATATAATTTCATAGAACGTCAGGTGCATGCGGTAATGAAATCCCTCAAAAAATTCAAACAGTTCATCTCCCAAAGTCGGGTCACAGTCTTTGTCATTCACCCCGACGTGCGCAATTTCATCATCCAAGGAGAATTGGGAAGCAAAAGAGCTGGTTGGGTGAACAAGATACAGGAGTTTGACATTGAGATCAAGCCCACAAAATTGGTTCACGGCCGTGCATTATGTCAAGAATTAGCAAAGAGCATAGCTACCGAAGCTATAGAATCTCAGTGGGATGACTTACCAGCTGAAGGATGCTTCGCTAACCAGGAAGAGGACGAGAAAGACTGGGTCGGTGAAATAGTTCAATACTTCCACACTGGCAGTTGTCCTTCGCATCTAAATGCTTCACAGTGAAGGCATTTCAGGATGCGGTCCTCCCGATACACTCTGCGCCCCGAAGGCCTATTTTTCAAGAATATTGATGGAGTCCTTCTCAAATGCATCAAAGACGATGATAAAAGAAAAGTCCTAGGAGAGTTCCATTCAGGGCTATCTGGAGGTCACTTCGCAGGAAGAACAACGACACTAAAGATTATCAAAGCGGGTTATTATTGGCCCACACTCTTCGCTGATGCCTTCGCCGTTTGTCGCAAATGCGAGCAGTGTCAGAAGTTCACCGGCCGAAGCAGAAATGCTTCGATGCCCCTTCACCCGATACAGGTAGAAACTCCCTTTCAGCAATGGGGGTTGGATTTTATAGGGGTCGTATCACCGAACTCCTCCGTGGGACATAAGTTCATCCTGACCGCAATAGACTACTTCACCAGGTGGGCCGAAGCGATTCCCACCAAACATGCAGATCAAGAGACTGTAGTCACCTTCTTGGAAGGATTGATCACCAGGTTCGGCATCCCCGAAGCAATCATCACAGACAATGGCCCTGGCTTCACAGGTGCCAAAATTAATGAATTCTTCTACAGATATGGGATATATCATAAAGTATCCTCCAACTACTATCCACAAGGCAACGGCTTGGCAGAATCCACCAATAAGACTCTGTTGAGGATGCTAAGGAAGCTCATAGAGACAAACAAAAGGACTTGGCATCTCCTTCTAGATCGGGCCTTGTGGGCCGATCGAATTTCTATCAAAAGGTCAATCAAGACTTCGCCTTATGCCCTGGTCTACGGCAAGGAGGCCATCTTACCCATCCATGTTGAGATCCCTGCACTGCAGCTGTTAGAAGCAGAAGATGGAGTTAGTCCGATGGAAAACAGGTTAGCTCAGCTACTGCGACTAGAGGAAGATCACGAAGAAGCATACCAAAACTTCGCCAAGCATACTCAGGTCACCCGAGACTGGTTCAAGAAAAAGTCATCCGATCGCACATTCAATGTGGGAGATCTGGTATTGAAGTGGGACTCTTGGAAGGCCAAGCCTGGGAATCACGACAAGATGGATGCCTTTTGGGATGGGCCATTCAAAATTATGAAGGTGAACTCGGCCAATTCATTCATCCTCAAAGATGCAGATGGTCAAGTTCTGCCGATCTCTGTCAATGGTCTTCATCTGAAGACTTTTCACCGCTAAAGTACAATTTCTTTCTTTAAAAAAAAAAAAAAAAATGTGTGTATATATACTTTTGTATATAGTTTGCATTTGTGTATACATCCTCTTCCAAGATCACAAAAGCCAAGTACTACATTTCAAAATCTCCTTCGGAGACCTTTTACATGAAGAAGCAGTTGCAAGGAGGTTCGCCATGAAGTATGTCCAAACCAAAATTCGAACAAAGGCATGAAAAGAGCTTCGCACCCAAAGTATTTTAGTAGCTACTTCGGGAAAAAATTTTGCGAAGCAGTTTTCAAAAGGGAAAGCTTCGGTGACCTTCGTAAGGCAGAGCGGCAACATGGCGAAGAAGAAGTACTTTGGGCCCGAAGCATCGAAAAGTAGTCCGAACCAAAGGTTCACCGTGAAGCATTTTCAGCATCAAGTTCCTCTTCGTCGAGCCGAACACGCGCGAGGTGGAGAATTTGAAATGTGCCTCGGAGAACATGTCGACAATGGCCTTGAAAGGAGTACAAAGCGGATGAATTTAAGGCAAAAGGGTGGTGGAGCACTTCTCGAGATGATCGAGTCAGAAAAGGGGAAAGGAAAAGCTCGCACCAAGGTACGAGGTGGCAGCGGGTGGCGTCTCTAGTACAAAAGGGTAATCATCGAAGCATGCAGCCCTGTGTACCACGTCGCTGTAGAATCAATTTGAGAATACGGTAGCCTCTTTCGTTCGAAGTACAAATTTAATTTTAGTAGGTGCCATAAATTTAGGTGGTTGCCTTTTTAGGCTATAAAAGCGAATTCCTGGCAAGAGGGAAGTTATTTGTCCATCAGTTAGAACTAGACTAAGAACCTTCAGATACTCTGCAACCCTCCCATCCTTTGCATCTGGCCATTCACATTAAAGCCCTCTGTATCAAGAACTCTGCCGCTATCACTAGCAACATGGGAAAGAAAAACTCTAAGGAGAAGGGAAAAGAGCCCGAAGTTGCAGGCCCCGAAAAGACAAAGAAGGGGAAGGAAGAGAAAAAGCGTACTCCGAAGAAGCTAAATCTTCCCCTTCGACCCAAAAAGTAGCCAATGGAAGAGGGGGATGACTCGGAAGAAGAACAGCTTGTGGAGCCACCAATTGATGGGTGGGAGAAGATCCGAGACACACAGCTCTCTAAGGGTGTATCCGATCTTCGACGCACCATAGAGTTCATGACAAGCAGGCTCACACCAGAAAATAAGAGAGCTGCTACATATTACTCCTAGATTTACTGGTTTTTAACCCCGCCTGCTCACCATTGTCCCGAGCTGATCTACGCTATCGCACAGAATTACCAACCTGCGTCCAGGCAGGTGTTAGATGCTTCGGGACACAAACTATTCTCCATCTTGAAGGAAGATGTACAAGCAGCCTTCGCTCCACAGCAGGGTCCACCCAAGGGCTATTCTGTTCGCAATGTCATCCTAAGCGAACAAATGGAGAGATTCACCTCCAATAGCTACATATTGAAATTCCTGCGTGAGAATCTCAAGAGCGGGCTGCCTTCAAACAAGCTGCCCCAGATGCCCTTACCCTTGGAGGCCTTCAAAAACATCGATATTTTCTCCATTATTGCATGGGTGGCGGGCTTGTCAACAGATGCTTCAATACAGCCCTGGCAGGTGTCTTTGGCCGAATGCATTTCAAGAGGGGAGTTTTATGCCCCTGACGCTTCAAGGCCGAACACCAACCCAGTTTTCTTTGACTGGGCGGAATGGGTGGCCCGAACCCTGCATACAAGGCTCACTAGCATGAAGAATGCAGCAGCAGGCCAGTACTTCGCACCCTGTTCTTTTCTTGTCTGGCTATACTTCTACCAAGTTCATAAGCGGTTTCCTCATATCGCCATCTCGCCAAGCGGCAAGGATGGAAATCCTCTGCCAGTGTATCAATGGACTCCCCTCTTATTGAAGGAAGAGTCCTATTATCCTTTTAATCAACAATTTTTGGGACCCGCCATGCATCTGTTGAAAGGCTCTTGTCCTCGGGTACCACTCAGTTTGAGAGATAGAGTGGTGCTTGGGAAAAAGGGGGACGTCTTCCAATTGACACAGGGACTGGTGATTCGCCTGTTCGGCTTCATTGGGAAGCCCTTCCTGTTACCAGTCTACCCCTCTGAATATCAGTTCGCATTGGAAGTCGCTCGGCAGAGCGACTCTACAAATGCAATATACGGTCACGGTCGAAAGTGGGCACATACCTATGACTTCCCCTTCAGGATGGGCGTAATCGAAGTCTTTGCCCTAAAACAGGGCATTTTCCTGGAGGAAAAGCTTGCCTATTTTGGCCTACTCCAGATTCCTCAGCAGTGGCTCTATGATCCTTTGGGCGTGATGAAGGATCATTTAAAATTCAAGAACTTCCACATCTGCCCTCACCCCGAAGTTGTGGAACAAAGGAATAACCCCAATGGAAAAGATCTGGAGTGGCATTTAGAAAGGATGAGGACATTGCCTCCATGGCATGAGTTCTATCCTATGGAGGTCGAGTTCGACCCTGATCAGTATCCCCTCCCGACCCCAAGCTCCACATTTTGGAAGAAAGCAAGGGACGATTTGAAGGAGGAGGTAAAATACTGGAGCGAGGAAAAGCTTCGAGAATGGTGGATAATGAGAGTCCATCATCAAAAAGTGAACTCCTATGGACTCTTAGCATCGGATAAAGACTTCGCAATTCTTTATGACACCAATGTCGAAACCTGGAAGTCTATATCCTTTGCAGATTTTATTCCCCCAGCTACCCCAGGATCAAGCGAAAGCCCAGGTGGAGCTAAAGATGCCTCGGAGGAAGAAAAGGAAGTGGGGGCCAAAGAAGTAGAGCAACCATTGGAGAGAAAGAAAAGGAAAATGCAGGAGCAAATTCAAGTGCCTCCGAGCCACCCAAAGCGCCCTCGCACAAAGCCTACAAGTACTCCTACTGGATCCCCTGCATCAGGCCTGGTTGAAGCAAATATTGAAGATGTAGGGCCACCAAGTGCTGAGACGGTCCCCAAAATAGATATCATTGATGTGGAGGAACTCCTCCAACAAGAGAAAGACCTCGGAGTAGAAGTTGTGGAGGTCGGGAGTGTTGAAGCCCAAAAGGGCCAAGAACCAACCACGCAAGAAGTTACCACAACCGCTTTGCCAGGAGGGCACGTAGGTACGCACTCTCTTCCCTTCGCTTCGGTCTCTGACACATCCATGGTAGTCTCGAGTGGAAGCCCTCATCAATCTCTCCATCCCCCACAAGGTCAATCCCCCACTCAGAAACTGCCCATTGCCAGTCCAATCCTGCATAGCCCCACTCCTCCCGAGTCATCTGACCAAGATAAACCCTTTGAAACCACTTCGCCTACCCATGCCCTCGTTCCTTCAATCCTAGGTCAAGGTGAAGGTAGTGACCCAACACCAAGCCCCGTAACCCACTCTCCCATAGCTCAAAGCATAGTCCCGCTTGCCGAAGTCCCTGCCACACCAGTCTCCGAGCCGTCAGGGGAATCTTTCCCTGTTAGTTCTTTATATTTGTTCACACCTTTGGCTGGAGATTCAGCCTTCTCTGAAATAGATTTATCTTCAATAAAGGAGCGCCCCCTGGCTGAAAAGCTACTCCTAGCTCGACAGAATATAGAGAAGATGCTAAAGGAGGCAAGAAAGAAAAGAGGGAAATCTCTGGCCCAAGTTGAAAAATGTGCGGTTTTCGACTTGAAGGGCGGAAAGTTGCATAAGGTGAGGAAGGTCCCTAAGGTCCAGAAGCCTCTGGATGAAATGACTCCAGCTGACTATGACTACCAGGAGAAGACCAAGGACCTGGAGCATTTAAATATAGATGACGAATCCGCATCCATGCATGTCAGGGTTGAAACTTTTCGAGCACATGCAAACATTGCCAACCAGCACAGGTTTGAAGCAGAAAATGCCAACATCAAGTTGGAAGAAGAGCTGGCTAGGATCCGCTCTGAGCTGGAGGATTCATAGAAGTAGTGCAAATTGCTCAAAAGGGAAACACATGCCCTCAAACAACAAATTCTACAATTGCAGACTTCGGCCGAGCAACAAGCACAAAAATAGGCCAAAAATGAGCTAAAAGCCAAAGAGCTCGAGAGCAAGATCTTGCGGGCCCAACAACAATTGTACGAAAAGGCAAACCTGGAGCTGTTCGACAAAGGTAGGATCAAGGAGATCCGCTCTCACCTACTCAAAGGTTTCAGATCTCGGGCCTCTAGTGCCCTATCAATTTTAATTTATGTCACCGAAGCTCAGCATGCCATCGCTAAGAAGGGACCAATAGTAGATGAGGTGATCCAGAAAATCAAGAGGCGACTCAAGCTTGCCTTTGAGGTCCAAAGCATCAGATATCAAGACCTGCAGGTCGCTGCTATGAGTCGAACGGCTAGGGATTGGTCTACTACCCAAGCCATTGTTCACGCTTTCTTCTCCAAGGTGAAGAAAGCGCAAAAGGTGAAAGACCTCCTTGATATATTTGAGCAGGAGCAGCGCACATCAATGAGTTACTTCGAAGACCTTTCTTCTTTGGGTTTCCCGAGTTTCATAGACGATGATGGGAACCTTCTCACCAGGGAAGAACTTAAGCCGGCATGGCTCCATTTCGAAAGTGACGTCTCCAAAATTGATGAGTGGGAAGAGCCAGTCACAGAGGGACAAGTCACCGACTTCATCCTGAGACATTGCAAAATCATGGCTTGCCTGAATGACCTAGGTGCAAGAATCAAACACGCCGACATAGGGCAGATTGATCGGTTCCATGTTCTGGTCAAGGCACTCGAAGACCAAGAACCATTTCAGAAAGGGGTCTGGGCTCATGTTCACCGAACCATGAAGAGAATCCATGACCGTCTTGTCCCATCACCACAGCAGGAGGCCACGCCAGCAGACGAAGGAGCAGAGGAGGAAGAAGAAGCAGCAGAAGAAGAAGGAGAACAAGAACCAACTACGGAAGCACTCCCAGAAGAAGAAGGAGGAGAAGGATCGGGAAAAGACTCTGGCCCAATGGATCAAAGTTAAAGGGTCCTCCCACCGAGACGAGCTCGTTGCCCCACGAGCCACCAAGAATGTTGACAATTTTGTCACATTTCTTAAGGGGTAGAAAAAGAAAACAAATTTTGTATAGTGTTGTGTAAAGTTTTTGCTTTGTTGTTTTTTATTTTGAAAAGTTGCAGCAATTTTGGCTTCCAATGCCACCCCTTTGTATATAAAAATAGAAAAGAAAGAACTTCACTGCCGAACAAGCTAGAGAAAAGAACTTCATCAAAGGAAAATGAAAAGAGCTTCGCACCCGAAGCATTTCCAGCACTACTTCGGGTAAAAGTTTTGCGAAGTAGTTTTCACCGAAGTAAAATACAAGGAAAAGAGAATGAAACTACTTCGCGCCCGAAGCGTTTCCAGTAGCTACTTCGGGCAAAAGTTGAGCGAAGCGGCATTCAGAAGAAAAGAGAGCTTCGCACCCGAAGCATTTTCAACACTGCTTCGGGTGGAGTTTTTTGCGAAGTAGTATCACCAAAGTAAAATACAAAAGAGGTTAAAGAACAATAAAAGAAAGGAAGAAATCTACTTTGGGCCCGAAGCATTTTAAGAAAATACTTCGGGAGAGATTTCTGCGAAGCGGTGTTCCAAAGTGAAATACAAAGGAGAAGGAATGAAAACTACTTCGCATCCGAAGCATTTCCATCATTACTTCGGGAAGAACTAGCGAAGCGAAACTCAAAGGAGCATTGAAAGTACTTCGCCAGAAAGTTGCCGAAGTACTCACTTCGGGCCCCTCCATCAGCGAACCATTTTTACTTCGCCAAAAGCTCATTGCGAAGCATTTGCTTCGGCTAATTTTCTGTGAAGTACTTCTACCCGAAGTAAAAGGATGCAATATCTTTTGAAGACAATTGCTTCGGCCGAAATCTTCTCGAACCATAGTTTTGAAAGAGGATCGTAGTGAAGTATTTCTCCAAGGCATCGATGAAGCAATTTTGTCGACAAAGTGGCAAAAGCAAAGAGGTCCATTTTGCGAAGTAGATATGCTTCGGCACTCCCCAACCCTGAAGCAGTTTTGCGAAGCTCAATTTTGTGAAGTATAATCCAAGGAGGAGTTTTTGCTTCGGCCCGGAGCCATTGCGAAGCGAAGTTGTGAATGAAGAATTAGCGAAGCGCTTCACGGGCACGCGTTCCAAGCCGGGTATTTTCTCGAGGTGATCAAGTGCCTCATAAATGCAATTTTTCATGCCCGATAAGCTCGCTGCTCATTTTTGGCAATCAAAAACGAAGTATCAAGCCATGATGGAGAGCCCGACGAGCATGGCGGCCACTCGAGCACCGCACCCGAAGACCAAGGACGTCCAGACGGCTCATCAATGCACCTTTCCATGGTTGACCCGGTTGCAGTTGCCAGTTTTGGTAACAGATTTGAAAGCTCGGTCACGAGAGCCTCGGGGAGCCGAATTCTCAGGGCTCGAGGGCGTACTCTTCTTTGCTATGTAATTATGACTCAGAGGCCCGGGTCCTCTATAAAAACCCAGGCATTGTAATAGAAAAATGGGGGGAACTATCTGCTAGAAAGCTGCTGTAACTTGATGTCCTACGATTAATACTAAAAGGCTTTGAGCTCAATTCTTCTCTTTTATGCTGCCTTCTGTGCTTGATTCTTTTGTCTTTCTTCGTTTGTATATCGAGATGCTGAACCCTGCGTCCAGTGTGTGATCGGGGACTGTACCCTAAAACTCGTTCTGAAGGATACATAGGAGTTGAAAGACGTCGTGTTGGCTTTCTTTTATGCTGCCTTCTATGCTTGATTCTTTTGTCTTTCTTCGTTTGTATGTTGGATGCTGAACCCTACGTCCGATGTGCGATCGGGGAATGTACCCTGAAACTCGCCTGAAGGATACATAGGAAAATTGATATTGCATTTCTTTCGTTTATCCTTGGTGTTCCTTGCTGCTATTCAAGTTGCTAGTTAGCGATCGTGCTTCCTGTTCTCTCCCACCTTACATCACCAATTTCTCTAACCCTAACTCCTTTTATCTCTTTCCTGCACCCTTATCTTCAAACACCCAAGTAGTTTAGCATAGGAGCCGGCCTTTCTCCGGGAGATTGGCACGAAGGGCATCTCTTCCCTTCGGCCTTTCAATGTTGGTCCAGGTCTAGGGCGCATACATTTACTCAAAATCCTTTCCTAGGCAGATTTGATGACTAACAATTACTCCAACTTCTTCTTCAACTCATTGATTTTCTTCCTGTCAAGGCTGACTTGAAAAAATGGCCAAGGCATATTCCTCCTAGGTGTAATGAAATTTCACTATAATTATGGTGACTCATGGGGGATCTTCATATTGGTGAAGATAAATAATCCAAAAGAATCACTGCCTTGTCCTTTGGGTGTAGATTCTATGAAAAATTAAAAATATGGAAGAAAAAATGAAAAAATATTGAAGAATGAAGGATCACTATAGTTTCTCCATTGAGGCATGGATTTATTTCCACTCATACTTGAATGGTAACTTTATATTTTTATATTGGTCATAGCACCTCTGAATCTCATTCTAGTTGTCATAAAAGAAGTTTTCCACTTTGTCCATAACCTCCTAAATTCACACTTCAATCTATTCCAATAGCCTATTGACTTGTGCTACATCATCAGAGGTGGAAGGACCTGATCATGTGTCAAAATTTGTTTGATCCCTCTTCTTCTGATTGAATAACTACCTATATTCTTTCTTTAAAGAGAGGTTATTATCTAAAATCCATAGATAGGGAAGGACTTGGCCACCAGTTGGAAGTATTTGAGGATAATTTTTATGTTATTAATAATATTTTCCCTCTTTTCCAACTTTCTTCCTAGGGATAGATAGTCATGGCTAACAAATTTGTCATCCTGTTCCATGGATTATACTTTATCTTCAAATTGGGTGTCTTAAAGGCTGATATCCATTGCTACCACCTGGTAATACTATTGTTGTATTTATCCTTCACTATTGGAAGTACCCAGGGTTAGGTGGGTGAAATACATGTTTCCCTAAGGGTCATTGTGACTCATCATCCTTTTTGTTGTATGCCATCCAACTATTTTGGTATCCTTATTTTAGGTGCACTACAAAATTTGGTTTTGTATATGTTGGAATTGTTGTAACATATAGAAGATAGGGGGAGGTGTTAGGAAGTCTATCAATTTTCCATATGTGGCAAAAATGGAGGGAAAAAATCTAAAGAATATAATCATGACATATTGGGCCATGGGAGCATCTATGGGTAAAAGAGGAAGGGATAAGAACAAAACTAGGGATGGAATTAGGATGGATAGAGCAATGAATGGGGGAATGAGCCTCCTAGTCGAATGGGTTGAGAGCGAACAATAGGTGTAGTAAGAGAAAAGGAAATAAAGTGAAATTAAAAAGGACTATGAATGAGATAATTGAAATAATGGAGATACTCATCAAAATAATGGAGAGAATCTTAGTCAATGTTATTGGAGGGTTGGGTGTTGTAATGGAAATAATTAGAGGAAAAATTATAGGGAAAACAATTGGGGATGAAATAATTGGGAATCTAATCGAGGGAAGAAGGGTAGCAACTTGTGGTTTTGTCCTAAAGACCTCCACCTTCTTCTTTTGTGGTGGAAGATCTATCTCTTGGAATAGTTTCCTCTTCTCATTAGGATATTCACTCATCCTAATTTTAATTTGCTTCTCTTTTTGTTGTGTTGAATATTGAGGCATCTATTGTGGTTATGTGGTTGCTATAGGAGGTGCATGAGGAGAGGTAGTAGATGAGTCTCTTCAAGTCTTGATGGAGTTACTTCTACACAATTAACCTCCTTAGTTAACAATGTTTCACTACCCAAACCATCTCATTGTCTACTTCCTCTTTTATTCTTTCACCAATGGGGGTTATCTCAGTGTCTACATGTTCTTTATTATACAACTCACTAAATTTGTATTCTTCATCTAGATCACCATAGGTTGTCACAACATCCTTGATATCCTACCTAAACTTCCACTAGGCATTAATATTTTCTTTTCTTAAATATTACTCTCTCAATA
This sequence comes from Wollemia nobilis, assembly GCA_028583015.1. Lineage (NCBI taxonomy): Eukaryota > Viridiplantae > Streptophyta > Pinopsida > Araucariales > Araucariaceae > Wollemia > Wollemia nobilis. The sequence goes on along the minus strand of JAQPPZ010001739.1, from coordinate 5,828,274 downwards.
TCTAATTATTTTTGGATTTGATGTGGGATTTAGTGTTTACCTAATATTTATTCTAATAAAATGTTTTGTAAGGTCTTGTATTTTGTGGTATATTTACTATCAACTTCTTTGGCTGTACACTGCTCTCCTCCACTATGTTCCTTTGGGATTTGATGTCTGGTCTAGGCTCATAAACAAATTTTGTTAATATTTTAACACTCATAAACTAGGCAAAAAACTCACCCTTGAGGTCATAGTTCCACTCATATTGTAGTATATCTAACCATAGATCCTTCAACTTGCTTCCTAGGATAGGGGTAGTATTGTTTTCACTAGTTTATTTCATTGATTCTAAGAGGAGGATTATAAAAGCTGGTTTTTTCCTTCTTAATATCGTAAGCCATATGAATGATATCCATTTACCTCATTAGCTCTAAAACAAAAAACCTTTCTAATATATTTTGTAACTGAAAAATAAATTTATTAAACTTGTATTTTCTAAAATAGGAGTCCTCCAAAAATTACCAATCTCCTTGGAATATCCACTACAAATTCTAGAGGTTAGCCACCAAAATGTGCTCTAGCTTTAATCCCCTCATAGCCTCCAAGGTCAGTGCAAAAAATTCTTCCATAAAACTATAGTATAGGGATATTTCTTAGGACCTTTATCCAAAAATAAATAGGTCGCATATGGCTATAGTTATACACTAGTCTCAAGTTTAAACTTGGGTATATTCTAGAATTTTGATACAAAATTAGATGGGACAAAAATGCAAAAAACTTGAGAACTTGGGTGTCCTAGAATTTGGACAACCCCTCATGAATTTTGTCATTGATAAAATTGTTGAAGTCAAAAGTTATCCTTTCACTCTTAGGTGTGTGCCTCATCATGTAAAGAATACCCAACTAAGCCAATATCATACCCTTATAATCCTTTAAACTAAAAATAAATGTCAATTTGATCAAAACATCCCTTGTGCTATCATTGAAAGCTTTGATACTCATGGGGAACTTTGGTAGAAAAGTGTCTTGAGTATATAATTTATTAATTAGGAACCCTAGCTTATCTTGGATAGCTCTATAATGCCTAGACACACTATATAAATTTACCCTATGGCTCTACAACTCTACTAGTAACATCTTATGGATGACATTCATGGTGCCAATGAATTTGAAACTTTTATCATGTGATCTAGCTTGTTAGACCTAGGTGTCATATATCTTAGTACATGTAGCTACCAATTCATAGTAGTTATGGACCTATGAAACTATGTATTATTCTAAAAATATGATCCATATCCTTACTCCAAAGGATTCAAGACCCTTAATATTAAATATTTGGAACACTCCCTCTCTTAGGTTCTTGGTATTCTTCAATAGTTTAGGGTCCACTACCTTATTGGTTGGGGCCATAAGTAACTCAAGGACTATAACTTAAAGAACTTGGTATAGTGCCTCCCTACTTGAGATGGAGGGAGAGGCTGTAACTTCCCTTGAATAAGGAACAATGAAAGGGCTTGCTCTAGCTACTATTTGGTGAGTGGTAGTATTATTTCTTGCTTCCACGACTATCGTTGTCTCCTTTGAATATTTTTGCACTTGAAAATTCTCTTTATAATTTCTTGGCTTCTACAAATCCTAGCTTTAGTTATTGGAGGAATCTCATTTTCTTGAATGGTTAGGACTTAGTGAGAAATAAATAAAGGCAACATGCCCTTTAAATAGATTTTATTCTCAAACGTTGGGGCACCCACCAACACTAAATTTACATTATGCAATTTCATTCTACCATTCTACAAATTTGGTGAGAAGTATCCACCACCTTACCTAGCATTAAATTTGGACCTTTTGAATTTACTTACTATTTTTATAGAGCCAATGCAAAGAGACTGCTACCTTATCCAAGGCATTGAATTCATGCCATTGGAATTTATTCTTTTTCATGAAAATTTGGTGGGAGGATACCACCACCTTTTAGCATTGAATTCATGTTATACAAATCTATTTCACCTTCCATTCAAGTTTGATGGAAAAAGACATCCAAATTTTAGGTCTTCATTGATCAAACGATCTATGGGATTTTATTATTGGGATCCACTTGTATTCTTTGTTTTGGCAACTAATGTTTTCTATTGATGACTTGATCAAATGACTTGTGTTATATTTTCCTCAATATTTTCTTTGGTAGCTCTTGATTGAGCATGTTCCTACCATGTGTCCTCACCAACAATAAATGGATAACCACATCATTTTTTTTTTACAAAAAATGGTTAATTTGGATACAAATATACAAGAGAGAGCCTTGTATATTATATTGACTCATAAATATTCTTACTTTTGATTATCTAGCGATTGATGCTAGTAAGGAAGAAAAAATTCCACTTAGAATCTTTGAAATCATGTAGACCGTCAATTTTAATTAGCTTGGGGTTTTTTCAATGGTGTGGATTACCTTCATGACTTCACATATCCACTACTTTTAAAATATCTATGATCACCCAATAAAAGAAATATTCTTGATCCATGGTTTGGACCAAGTGCCTAAAATATAAAACTTGCTAAAAAATCAAAACATTATGTTAATTATAATACATATGTATAGGTTTTATTTTGGGACTCAAATCATAGATAACATTTTAAATAGAACTCGTTGACTAGGATTGGTAATGCATATCCATCAAGTGTTGATAACTCAAATAAATTATCCATATTTTAGGCAATTATGATGTAAGGGCCACTCCAAAGAAAATAAAATTTGGTGTGATGTCCTGGTTTTATCCTATTTTCATCCCATTTGACCATCTAGTCTCCAATATTGAAGTTTTGAGGAGTTGCCTTCTTATCAAACCATATTTTAACCATCCCCTAATGCTTCAACAACTACTCTCTAGTAACTTTACTCTGTTCCTTGATATTGAATAGCTCACCCATCCTTATGGTCATGACATCATTCTACTAGAGTTCCAGCTGATGGAGCAATTGTAGTGCTGACAATACTATGGAGATAGGAAATATTACTTATTTTACATACACCAAGGTGTAAGGTGAACATCCTATAGTCTTATTTGGAATAATCTTGTATGTCTATACGACTATTTTAATATGGAGATACCATTATGTTTGATTTTTTGAACCAATTCTCTTCAAAATCCTAATTGGGTTCTAATTTATGAACTCTACTAGACCATTCCCCTAAGGATAGTAATTTGAGGAAGCCTTTATATATGTACCATACTAGAGAGAAAATTGAGTGATTTTAGCCCCAGTGAATGCCTTAGAATTATCTATGATGACAACATTTAGGATACCAAACCTGGTTAAAATTTCCTCTAGGAAGTTAATGATCACCTTATTAGTAGCTTGCTTTAGTGATATTGCTTCAGTCCATCTAGTAAAATGATAAGTGGTAATGAGAATCCATATGTGACTCACACTTGATGGTGGGTTAATAATTCCAATGAAATATAATCCCCATTGGAATAATTACTTGTTTGCTATTATGGATTTCAAAGGCATGGGTGCATTCCTCTTCTTCACTGTGAAGAACTCGCACTTATCATATTTTCTCACCCACTGGTGAGAATCTAAAAACATGTTAGACCAATAATACCCAAATCTCATAATTTTCACAGTATTAGTTTAAGCTAGAAATCCGTACCCAATATTCCTTGATAGAATTCTTGAACCAAGGAGTGTATTTGATCCATTTTAACACACCTAAAAATAATGCCATCAAATTTCTTCTAGAGAAAAATACCTTGAATAAGAACATAGTGGGTATTTTTTAGTCTAAATGACCTTCTTTGACACCTATTTAGGTTAAGTGGATATTGACCTATCTACATGTACTTAACTCTCTCATCCACCCATTCTAGCTCCTTTCCTTATGAATTAATTAAACACATGTCTTTATTAGCTCCTACATCGACAATGTCTTTGGATAGTACTTTTATGCTTGAGGTAAACATATTAGGGAGGCCAAGGCCCATAGGCTATTGATTTTCCAAATGACCCATGATGATCCTTCTAACAAAATAAAGTAGAAGAGGATAAAGGGCACCATTATGGATAAGGATGAACACATGACATCCTATCATAAGAAAGATGAGAAAAGTGCTAGGGCATTGTCTAAAAAGGTCAACCATTGGTCAAAAGAGAGTCTATCTCAATTATGACACATGGTGATCATCCACAAGCACAAAGGAGACAAACCAAAGGGCAATTAAGGGAGTACCTACTGTTGATCATCAAAGTTGACTTTCATTGCATGATATATCATAGTCATCCATATGGTAGTTCTAGTATCTACTTGCCACATGGGTAAGCATACCTTACTAACCTATGCTAGTCAAGGAGGACATACTAGATATATTAGAAAATGGGAGATCCCAAAGAACGGCCCAAATTTTTTTTATTGGTGCAACCACCCCAAAACTATGGTGATGTGAGGTGGTAGCAACAAATTGCCATACAAGGGCCTATAAGTCTTCAACATTAATTGTACTAGATGTATACACCTTAAGGTGGATGACTACAGGTGTAGAAGGATATTAGTTGAAGAAAAAAATTAATTTTTAGACCTACTATGTAAAGGTTCAGAGGGAAAAGGTCTCAATCATAGCCTATAAATAGGCTTGTAAAACTCATTGTAAGGCATTAGGAGTTGTCTGATTGTACCTCATATCTATCCTTCTAAGCTATTCCTTTCACCTCCTCCTTGATTGTGTGAGTACGAATCAAACCTTAAGATACTTTGTAAGGAGCATCAATCCTCTTCAGGCTACATGCCTTGTAATTATTTGGTGCATGGTTGGAAGTTGTGACTAGATTTTATCTACCCTACTTCTTTAGTGTGTTCTTATTTTTAGGTTATGTGTGATGAAATATGTTCAAATCCTATATTTTAGACTATGGTGAATATGTTATTTTCTAACTTGTTCATGTAGTCAAGAGATAAAATTTAATATTTGCACATCACCCCTATAGCTTAGGTTTTACTTTCGTAGAAATTTATTTTTCTATTTTTATGCTTTCCATTTTCTTCTTTTATTGCTTACAAGAAACATAAATCTAAGCCCATGAGATTTGAAAGCTATGTAAATATAAATTTTATGAGGATACAACCTCAAAAAAACCCTAGAGGCTTCCCCATAGGTATTGTATTCACTCACAAAGCTTCTTACTATATCACTCTACACAAGGTACAAGTGTCACATGCACATTGGATCATTGCCTTGACAAGCTAGGACATTCTAAGACAACAATAGTTTCATATTGGGTTCTTAGCAACATGTGCATCCAATTAACAGATAAATAAAATCCTATTTTATTGTGAATTCCCTTCACAAATAGATACCCAAAGTAACTATGAGTTCAACCACTACTATATCCTAAAAACATTGAGATTTGAAAAAGCATATAGTGTAAGATAAAAGTTTCTTACTATCCCAAAAATCTAAATAGGACTTCCATATAGCGGAACTACCCATTTATTAACAAGTTTATACACAAGATCTAATGCATTTTCTACTCTTCTAGGCATAACTAAAGTACTTCACCCAAAGTCTACCATACAATTATAAATCAATTTGTCACCATAGACTAGAGTCAAGTAAAATGACATAGATTTGGCTTGACTTACCTTAGAGCCAGATATTTACAAGATTACAAGTGATTTCTATTTACCCAATACCTTTCATCTCTCTAGATCCTCCTCTAAGTACATATACTTATACATAGATAAGACATCCTAGAGAGGTATACCAATAGTTGAATTCTTTACATGATCTACTACATTGAATGACATGATATATTGGATCCTCTGAGCTATGCTCAATACCCATTGAGGTTTGGGCTTATCTACTATAAAATGTGGAACTCTTGATTGTCTAAGGATTAGCTCTCATTGCTTAGAGGTTTTAGAAACATCCCTCTTGGTGGACACCTTGGTTTTTTTCATATTCTAACTACGTGTAATCATAGGGAAAATGATTTTTTGGGGATCAATTGGTTTATTTTGGATGTTAAGACCCATTTGATTAGTTATTTTGTACTCCTCTATCACTTTTAATTTGGAACTTTTCATGTAATTAGATAGGACTTATGGTCATTCAAGTGTTGAAGTACATGCTCTATTTGACACAACATGCACCTATTCCTCATCCCAAGTAATTAATATCTTCTCAATATAGGTAGAGCTTGTTATTGGAAAATGTTTTGTGATTGAACATGAGGGGTTGACTTTGTATTTGTGAATCCATACCTAGGAAAGTAATAGATTTCTAAGCTTATGCAACCCCATTTGGAATTGCTATTATTTACTGAGAATCACCTTCTAGATAAGTATTGGGAGGATGCATATCGTAGTAGGGAAAATGCCATGCATTGGGATCATATATATAATTATTCTACACAGGAATTATATCCTTAATAAGGATAGGGGGACTTGCTATAATGGGATTTGTACAAGTACTATTTTATAATTTGATTTTGATACCAACTTGAATTCTTATTGGGCTAAAAATGAGGACTCTAATGTCCTTGGCTATTTTGGGGGGTCTATAATCTTGACTGTTCTATTGAAATGAAAGTCTCTAACTATTTTGATATTGAAAAATCTATGCATTTTGATATCTCTTGGGGGCTATGACCTTGTTAGAAACATTTCTAAGCAATTATTTCATCTTATCAAGATCATTAGAGGAGTACGGATTTGCAAGATGATACTCTAGAGTAGGGATAAATTTTGGAGCCTTTATAGGGTTTATGGTAGAAGTACATTGGATAACTAGAGGTGGCTGATAAAGTTGTTGAATTATTGGAAATAGAGGCATAGGGGGTTTATGATCTAGCATTCCTATTTGGATAAGGTAATTTTTAGCTTGTATGGATATCCCATAAGTTTCTACTAGAGAGTTACCTCTTTTAGACTTAATCATCATGGTAATTTTTGAATTGATAGCTTTTAAATAGTAGATATATGCCATATCTAAAAGAGGTAAAATATCATATCATATTTTATACTAGGTCTTATAGAACCAAGTTTTGAAATCATCCATGGCCTCCATGGGTGATCTATTAATAGTGGTCAGTTGCTTGAAGAGAGGTACACCATCTTCTTTGAATCTATTAATTAGCAAGTTCATAATTTGATCTCAATTATTGATTGAGTTTGGGGTAAGGCTTATGGATAATTCTTGTACCTTATCTTTGAGAGATATTTCTAAAAATATTAGAGCAATATTTTGCTTCTTGATATTATGCATTACACATAGGTTGACCATGTGATACAGGTGCTCAGTAGGCATAGTTACATCCTCACCAGTAAAGTAAGGTAATGACTTCAACATTGAATATGGAATTGGTTCCCATGTTTTAGGGATAATAGGTGGTGGCAAGGGGCCTCTATAATTCCAATTTGGGTATCTCCTTGGGGGTTTGTTTTGTTGTGCACACATGTTTCTACATCAAGGTCTTATTATGGGATCTAGAGTTAGGGGCAACACTAGTTCTTGTGGATTCACTCTTAAATGGACATAGTAGTAGATCTTATGCTTATAAATCTATGGGTCCTTTGGTCTTAGTGGAGTCATCAAGTGAATGATATATACTTTAATAAGAATATTGAGATCTTCATGAAAATATCAATCAAGGTGGATTGAATTAGATTCATCCCACCAGACATGCCAAATGAATTGTTGGTCATGCAGTGGTGTAGAAAAACTTTAATGTACTACAACTCAATTCCATTTCTAATTATATCAATCTATATATCTATGGAAATTAGAAATAATAATACACAGAAAAAATCCAACGATAATAGAAGATAAAATATTTTATATTAACAACAATATGCACAACACTTATAATTTGCAATCTATACAACAATAACATTAGATGCAAACTATAGTTTGCAACCCTATGCAAAACATACATTGGCCAACTCCACACATTGTGGCCATCCACCACAATTACATCCACCCACCTTACCATACACTCACACCATCCTCTTGAATGAATGAGGCAAGGGTTTTATTTATATAATTAGAGAGTAGTTACACCCTCCAACTACATGACACCTCATCATTCTTCCAAATTACATTTCACATGCATTTGAATTACATTTACATTTCATTTTATAAGTTAATTTATAATTTTGTTGCACATGTTACTATCTCACTTGATCACATATTATTATATTACCAATTTATAACCTTATTAATTATATATATGCACATTTCCTCAAACACTTTGTGTACAACTACCAAATAATACCAAAATGGAAAAAACTTATTTATGAAAAGTAGACATATCAATTTTCTTGACTACTTCTATTCCCTCTAAAATGGTCAACATCTTCAATGACGCATGAGATGAACACTAGAGATAGAAGCACTGAACTAGAATTTCTTATCATACTCCTTTCACTTTCTCCTATTCCATATATCTTATACAATTGACATTACTTCAAACTACTGCTTGCACCACATTGTTTTTTGATTTCTCACTTCACTCTCTATAATTAATTGCATCATCAACTTCATCAACATGACCAACATGACAAACATGGTGGATAATACCCATCACCACCTATGTCAGGGATCAAGGGTATGAGAGCCCCTTTATAGGGTCAAGGTGCTATATCCCTTGTGAGGTTGAAGAGAAGCATATCCATAGGGTTGGGGCAATGCCCCCAAAACCTCAATAATGAATCCATTGAAAACATCACTTCTTAAACTTTATTTTTCTCTTCATTGACACTTCAATAGCATTTGCTTGATCCACTTAAGTAATCCATCCTTGAATCCACTTTACTTATCTTAGACTCTAGATGACTACATCTTGGCTTCAGATTGCCCTATCTTAACCTTTTATGAACATCTCCCTCCCTGTACATCATCTCTTTAAACAAGCCCTTGTACAATAAGCATGTGTATGATATTTTATTGAATGACATCTATTTGAATGATACCTAATTGAATGGTAGGTCTTTGCATGATACCATTTGTATGTCATTAGATGTTGACACTTGTGCGATGTTAGACATTGACACTACTTATACGATGTTAGACGTCAACATGACTTGTACGTCATCCTGTTTCTATGAAATGTCCTTGTATGACACCTACTTGAATGTCATATCTTCATATAGTAGGTCATTGTATGAAACCTACTCTTGTACGATGAATTTACTTGTATAATATGCACATGTGAAACAAAAATCACTTGTACGACATTCAATTGAATGGTAAGACTTCTCAGTGCCTTCCATTTGTATGTTTTTTTTCATTTCTATGACACCCTCTATTCATACGGTAGAATCCTCCATTTGAACAACACATTTCATTCATACAACAAACTTCTCTATTTAAATGACACCCTCTATTCATATGATAAACTTATCCATTTTAATGAAACCTTCTAATTATATGATAGACTTCTCCATTTGAATGAAAATATTTCATACACACCCACCTTAGGCTATGCTCTTTCATAAAAATTTTACTTGTATGATGATCTACTATTTTTGCCTTTTCTACCTCAACTACTTCTGCAACTTCTTCCTACATAGTCTTAAGTACCTATTGCATTTATACCTCCTCCATTAAAATTAATTTCACCTCCTCAATTCCATTCAAGTTGATCAAGTTCACCTCTTATGCTTCCTGGCAAGGGTTGTAACTTTTCTTTGATGCTTTAAACTCTATATACATCACTAGTTTATCTTAACTAGTTGATCAAGTTCACATATGAAGTGCCCCTAAAAATGGCATTGCCAATATTGCACAATGGGTCTATCATAAATATCATACTTAATTCTTGGTCATCTAGTTCTTTTGTGGTTGAAAAACCACATCACTAGTGGCATCCCTCCTATGTATAATATTGCTTTGTGCTGCATATACTTGTATTAATGATCTTGCACTCTTTGGATTCACTTTCTTCCTTGAATTATTGACTCTAAAAATTGAATGAGGAACTACTCTTCTGCACAAAATCATCACTTGAACTATTTGAGTCATTATCAATATAAGAATCAATTTCATCCTTCATATTAACATGACATAAATACTTCAATGAATTTTTTGCATCTTGTTTGCAAATCGTGGCATATTTTGAAGCATCTTGGTATGATTTTAGAGGGACCATATTGATCTTCTTATGATACATAGGAAAAAAATTATCTATGAACCACATCCTCTTCAATGCATTTGATGGGTCTTCCTCCAAATGGTTAAATAGCCCACTCAAGTTCCCATTATAGGAACAAACAAACTCATTCTCACCCTCTTTCATTCTATAAATTTCAACAATGATCACATCATTAGTGTCAAAATTCTTACATGAATGCATTGCATAAATCTTCCATGTTTGGTACCTGTCCTTTGATAATATTATATACTAGTTTATTGAAAATCCATAAAATGTCATCGAGAATAACCACCTCCAATATACCTCATTGTTTTGCCCAGTTGATCTCTACATCATATAATAGATTTGACAATGCCTAACTTGGTCCTCTATTGATTCTCTATGAAATAGTGGACACTTAAATGATATGCCCTAATTTGCATTTGGTTTGATAGGTAGGTTTTCATTAGCAACAATTGTTTTCCATATCACACATTGTTGGATACATCATCTGCCATTTGTACCAATGTCAAACTCCATCCCACTCACCATCATGAACCATAACTTGTAATTTCTCTAGCACCAAATACTCTTTATTAGCATCCAATGTATCATGGCCACCTTTCATCAACTTTTATTGAACCTAGCTTGTATGGCCCTTAAACCTTTATGTATGCGTGCTTCCACTTGTATGATATTTGTCATCCCATACCTTTACTTGTATGACATGCATTCTATTTTGTACAACATTATAGTACAATTGCCTCACTCTCACAACAAGTTCTATTTGTACAACATGGTATATTTGTATTTGTACAATAGGATGCCTTTGCATTTGTACGATAGACTTTATTTCTATTTGTATGGTAGATTCTATTTATATGGTGCACACCACTTGAATGAAAACCATACACTTGCATTTCAGTTGTTAATTCGATAACTAACTGAATGATAGTGTACACTAGATCAACTAAATGACAAATTAGCAATGCATTTGAATGATAGTCACTTAATTGAGGGTCATTTATACAACCATTATTTGACAACCATCACCATTATACCATACAAACCCTCTCTAGTATGTCTTTTTCTTTCCTTTTACGTGTAGGCCATACACATCCCATTGTATGACTCTTCCTTTGTATTAATAAATAGATTTACTTCATATAAATATTTGGATGCATTCCATAGCTGTCATTGTGTATCTTCCCAAGTTATTAGCTTCTAAAAACTCCATGTCATGAGGCTTCATCCAAAATCATACAAGCAATGATGCCAAAATATAGAAATGAAATTTAATGTAATAAAACTAAATTCTATTTCTACTTATATAAATATATAGATCTAGAAAAATTGGTAATAACAATACACATAGGAAAAATCCAACAAAAATAGCAAATAATAAATAATATAATCATATTTTATATTGACAACAATATGTATGACACTTGCATACAATCTACAATTTGTATTATAATAACATTACGTATAAACTATAGGCTATAACCTTACGTAGAACATATGTCAGCCAACTCCACACACTATAGCCATCCACCATGATTACATCCATCCACCTTACTATACATTCACACCATCCTACCAAATTAATGAGGCAAGCATGTTATTTATACAATTAGAGAGTAGTTGCACCACCCAACTACTTGACACCTGATCATTCTTCCAAATTACATCACACTTGCATTTGACTTACATTTACATTTTATTTCATAAGTTACTTTAGGACTTTACCATACATGCTAATATTTCACTTATCACATATTATGATATTGTTTATTTACAAACATATTAATATATGTATATACATTTAGTCCCTGAGGGCTATATGGATTGGTAAGACTTCCTAGGTTCAAACCTCAGGGACATGCCCAATTTGAGCAAAGGTAGTAGCCTAACTTGAGTCCATTGAGTGTGTGCTAGCTTGATGATGACGGTACCAAACCTGAGCCACTGGGGGTCTCCCTCACTCGAGGTTGTGTTTGTCAAGGTGAGATAGGGGTTATAGTGGTAGCACCATGATTTGATGCTACAATTGGAGGTAATGCAACTTGAACTTGTGATAAATTTTTCAAAAAGGAAAGGTAGTTGTCTATTCCTCTATGTATAAAAAATATGTATATGCATTTCATCAAACACTTTGCATAAGACTACAAAAGAACACAAAAATGATAAACCTTATTTACTAAAAATAGACATATCAATTTTCTTGCCTACGAGTGGGTGTTTCTTTGTGGGGTGAATGAATAAAATTCATCCCACCAAGAATTCTAGATAAACTATTGGTTGCTTAAAATATTGTGTCCACCTGTTGTAGTAGCAAGATGCGCCCGAAACTCATGCCTTACATAGAACAAAATAGTAGGAAGCTCTAGGAGTGTGGGACTAACTCATAGGAGAGCCTATGAGATTTTACTAAGGATGGATCCTTACTGGATATGATATTCGATGATTGCATTACTAAATTACTCACTTATATCAAAGAAAAAAGGAGAGAAATTAAGAAAAGAAAATATAATCTAACAAGGGTGATGTGCCAATATCAATAGATTCTTCTATATATTACTAGAATAAAATAAACACATTCATCATCAATTACCAGCTAATGAAATAAATATGATTTTAATCTAACATAAAGCATGCACACACAAGATGCATATAAGAAATAGGACAAAGTGAATATAGCCATAACTTCACATATATAATATTTTCTTGATATAGATGTTAGTTTAAAGGAGGCTTGAATGCTATTAACTAAATGAATCGATATTTGAGTCTAGAATAATACATAAAAAAAATGAAAGGAATTACAAACAAGACTAGATATTAAGCACGAGTCTGTAGTTTTCCAATGCCTTATAATGAAATTGAAACTACTATTTATAAGAAAAACTAGGGTTTCTTCCCTCCAAAATTGTATAAGTAATCTAAAATGTCCTCCTAAGAATCAAGCAAGGGATTGATTTGCATTTTATTTTGATGGGATTTAGATCTCTAGATCTAGAGCCATAATTATCAAAAGGTTCAAGGCATCTGGATTGGAGTCTTTGCAGCTATCACCAACCACTTTTACTAGAATTTCCTCCTAAAATTATGTGAGGGATCCATCGATAATCAATGTCATTGGGGTTGAAGTCTCTAGATATGAAGCTTCCATAGCTATCACCTTTAAGATGCCAATCAATTTCCTTGGAATAATATGCCTGAATGAATTATATAGGAAGACTTGTGGTTTTTCTATAATTATTGCCTTTATGGGCTCAAATATTCCCCTTAAAAAATCTTGATTAAAAGGGACTCAAAGTGATGAGGCCTGGAAATGCCTCAATCATAACATGTTTTGTACACTAAAAATGCCTATAAAATCTTATGTTTTATCTGATATGTTATTTAAGTTGATTTAATATGCTGTATATTAACCATTTTGCATGATCAATATATTTGAAATATTATATGCTGATTTTACAGACTTTTTGCATAGTTTTGTGTTATTTTTGCTATGATTTGCTACAATGGGATATGCTTAGAATAATAGCAGCATTTCACTAATCATATTTTGATTTGTTTCAAGCATTTACTTCACCTAAATCTGGCAACAAGTACAAGCAAACTATTGCTTGTAAAGCAAAATCGGTCTTTCCCATGTAGATTCCAACCAATTGTCCATAAATAGCAAGGCATGGAATTCACATGAGGAAAGGGATGAAGACCATTAGAATTTGATCTTAGGAGATAACCCACCTGAGAGATGCAGAAGAAATCAATGGAAAAGCATACATTTGTTCATTCCGAAGTATCTTCGGAATGAACAGATATCTTCGGAATGAAGAAAACACAGCATCTTCGGAATGAGCGGATCTTCGAAATGAAGAATGCAACATCTTTGAAATGAGTGGATCTTTGGAATGAAGCATTCAGTATCTTCGAAATGAGCGATATTCGGAATGAGAATGCAGTATCTTCGAAATGAGCGATCTTCAGAATGAAAACTGCACTGTCTTTGAAATGAAGCCACTTATCTTCGGAATGAAGAACAAAATGTGTTTTTGACCTTTTTGACCGATTTCTGAAGCTGGGAAAAGGGAAATAAAGGTTGGAAAAAGTAAAGAGAAATATACTCCATCTGTCTTTGCCATCATTGCTGACCAAATCAATCTTTAAGGGAAAGATCAGGTTTTAGTCCTCTTCTAGGATAAAACCAGAATTTGTTGTAGCTAGGATTAGATCTTTTGAGATATTCTTTATTTGTAATCAGATCATAGGATAGCTATAAATATTGCTCCCATTCAGGTTGAGCCTAAGTAGTAATAGCAGATAGATAGAAAATAGAGTAAGGAAGCTAGTAGAAAATACAAAGTATAACTAGAAATTGACTGTTACAGTCCTGTAACAGTTTTTTAGCAGAATTCTTATAATTATGTCTTTTGATCAATAAAGTGCACCAGTTCTATTTCAAATTACTTGTAAATGAGTGTGATTAAGATTTAGAAAGTGGAATCAGAAATACCAGACTAATCCACATTGGGTGCAAAACACAGACCAAATGGATCACAGAGAAAGAAAGCATCATTGAGATGCAAGCAAGAAAAATTGCAGAACTTCAGCAGGAAGTGGCAGAACTAAAAAAGTTGTTGTCACAATCTGAAAAGTAGCCAACTGTATCCCATGATGAAGATAGTTTGGCTCAATTGCTTCTAGGTTTATCAAGAGCAGATGACTCTATTGAGACAGACATAGAAGTTCATCCTAAAATAGCACTCCTTCATTCTGAAGAAGTGCCTGTTCATTCTGAAGCAGTGCCTTCTTGTTCTAAATATGCTTCAAAAATGGTGAGAAATATTGCAGAGGATGTTGAAAATGAGCCACCAACACAGGAACAGTCCCAACAACAAGAAAATGCTCAAGTAAGTACTCCTACTGAGGTCCCTGCATTTCAACTTGTTACATTTCCAGTAGAAACAATAGATAAGGGGGTACAAGTAGAAATACTATCTGATGATAACCCCATAGAAATAGTAAATAAGGGGGTGCAAGTAGAGATATTGACAGATGAACAGCCAGTGGAAGTGGCAGAAAAAGGAGTTTAGACAAATCTTTTGCCTAGGATCCCCCCTGTAGTAAGACCACCTAATACTGTGTCCCTAGAGTAGTACAAAGCAGACATAGCTAGCTAGATGATTAGATATGAACAAATTGCCAATAAAACTAAAAAATTCAAACTGGAAGAAAAAAAGCTAGAAGCCAAGGACACAGAAATTTAGGCATTGAAAGAAAAGGTATCTGACTTATGCCAAATTGCTGAGTTTTTAGTCCAATTTAGACAGCCAACCAGATTTTACAGCCTTATTTTGAAGGAAAAATACCTTAGATGGCGAGGTCATGAGGATTACTTCAAACCTTCCATACAAATTGGACACTATTGAAGATTTTCCGGAGGCATATTTTGACGATCCTTTTGAGCGAGAAAAATCTCCCGTGTGAACTGTTTTTGCACGCTTTCTTCATACCAAAGGAAGTTGACTCTCATCCTCAAATCTACATTGGAGATGTTCAGTTGAGAGCATTTATGTCTACCTTGCAAAATCAGCTTTATTGGGATCATGAGAAAAGGCAGAATAAAGTGGTTGAAACAAGGGCTGAGTTGTTAGTCAGAGCAATCCAACCAAATCACCTAAATATCACTCAGCAGCACTTTTCAATGATGAACAGGGATGATATCAAGAGAATGTACTTGAACAATTTGAGGGACTGTGTGACCAGATTTAACAATTTTTGTGATCACAATTTCTTCCCAGCATTGTCAGTATGCAGAGACATATGGAATGAACTTTCCATGTCTTTGAGGAAAAGAGAACCTATCTCCCCCATAAATCTAGAGTGGTCCAGAAGAAGAGCAAAATATGTAGTCCAACTGATCCAGATCATGCAACATAATTGGATAGGTCTCAGGTTCAGGCCTCCAACCATCATTACTCCAGTTCCATTTTACTTTGAAGAAGATGCCCAACCTGATGAACAATTTGAAGATTGGCTCAGAAAAATTTAGGAAAACAGAGGATATTACATAGGCAAGAAGTTATTCTACAGGTCATGGAATCTAAACATGGACATATGTGATTCCATAGCCCAACAGAATGCATGAGGGCATGCATTAATATAATTTGGGGGGAAAATGATGAGGCCTGGAAATGCCTCAATCATAACATGTTTTGTACACTAAAAATGTCTATAAACTCTTATGTTTTATCTGATATGTTATTTAAGTTGATTTAATATGCTATATATTAACCATTTTGCATGATCAATGTATTTGAAATATTATATGCTGATTTTATAGCTTTTTGCATAGTTTTGTGTTATTTTTGCTATGATTTGCTACAATGGGATATGCTTAGAATAATAGCAGCATTTCACTAATCATATTTTGATTTGTTTCAAGCATTTACTTCACCTAAATCGGCAACAGTACAAGCAAACTGTTCTTTGTGCAGAAAAATCGGTCTTTCCCATGTAGATTCCGACCCACTTGTCCATAAATAGCAAGGCATGGAATTCACATGAGGAAAGGGATGAAGACCATTAGAATTTGATCTTAGGAGATAACCCACCTAAGAGATGCAGAAGAAATCAATGGAAAAGCATACATTTGTTCATTTCGAAGTATCTTCGGAATGAACAGATATCTTCGAAATGAAGAAAACACAGCATCTTCGGAATGAGCGGATCTTCGGAATGAAGAATGCAGCATCTTCAGAATGAGTGGATCTTCGAAATGAAGCATGTAGTATATTCGGAATGAGTGATCTTCGGAATGAGAATGCAGTATCTTTGGAATGAGCGATCTTCGAATGAAAACTGCACTGTCTTCGGAATGAAGCCACTTATCTTCGGAATGAAGAACATAATGTGTTTTTGACTTTTTTGACCAATTTTTGAAGCCGATAAAAGGGAAATAAAGGTTGGAAAAAGTAAAGAGAAATATCCTTCATCTGTCTTTGCCGTCATTGCCGACAAAATCCATCATTAAGGGAAAGATCAGGTTTTAGTCCTCTTCTAGGATAAAACCAGAATTTGTTGCAGCATTGTAGGATTAGATCTTTTGAGATATTCTTTATTTGTAATCAGATCATAGGATAGCTATAAATATTTCTCCCGTTCAGGTTGAGCCTAGTAGTAATAGTAGATAGATAGAAAATAGAGTAAGGAAGCTAGTAGAAAATACAGAGTATAACTAGAAATTGACTGTTACAGTCCTGTAATAGTTTTTTAGCAGAATTCTTGTAATTATGTCTTTTGATCAATAAAGTGCACTAGTTCTATTTCAAATTACTTGTAAATGAGTGTGATTAATATTTAGAAATAGAGAGAGACTTACACCTTCTTCTGGACAAAGAGGCTGGCCACTTCCAGACCTAGGAGGAGGACTAACAGAGCAGGTTTTTATTCTGATTTTGCTGCAGCAGAATGAGTTATAGAACTTGTTATGTAAATTGCTTGTGAATAGTTGACAATATTTGTAGTATTAGTTTATTTATGCTAAGTTTAATCTTGTGCTTAAAGATTTTAGTTGCAATCTTACTTTCAAAAAAGTTTTCACTTTATTTTCAGACTGTTATTTTTAGAATTTATTATTTTCCAGCAATTTCCTATATTTTTATGTTTTGCTGTCAAAATCTGAACAGAAGATTGACAACCTTCTGTTACAGAATTTTGATAGTTTTTATTTCCACATTAGATCTAGACTTTCATTATTGCAAAATTAATTAGATTTCCTTTCTGCAATTAGGATCGGACTTTCAATTACGCAACTCTTAATTCCGCAATATAATTAGGTCTTATTCTACAATTGTAATTAGGACTTCATTTCTGCGGTTAGTGATTAGTTTCCAATTCTACAACTTAGATTAAGATTTAATTCATACAATCTAGAGATAGGAATGTTCCAAAACCCCCCATAAACTGGTTCCACCAATAAGACTTGTTGCCCTAGATTGACCTAAGTTATAGTTGTTTCACTTCTTCCGTAGATAGCCTTGTACACTGCCTTGGATTGACAGATTCATTGAGAATTAATGATGGTATAACGACTACGCATCACAAAGTAAAGATACTTATCTAACATGGGAGTTCTTCACTATGGAAGGGAAGAGGATTGGTTGTAAAGTTTGAATGAATTTTTCTTCCCTTTTCAAAAATTGCATCTTGTCTAATCAACTTGCTTCTCCTTTGATTGAACAACTGATAAAGCTCCTCTTGTTCTTCTATTTTGTATGCATCTTCCTTCCTGGGTCGTCAATCATAGAGATTAGATGGTTGGCATGAATATTTTATGTGACACTCTTTGGACCTTCTTCTAACTCCCACAAGTTATTAGATCGGTCTTGACTTGATTTGACCTGTTGGTGTCTTTATTAATGTGGGGTGAGGAGATCATGCAATATCCGTGTGGATGATCACTATAAGCTTTGGTAAGAATAGAAGAATTGGTCTATTATTGTTGACCTTGTTGTGCTCTAGCCAATGTCAGGGCTACTTTTTTTACTGCCAAAAATCTTTATGGATGATGCGGGTCATCGATTGTGTAGGGAACCTATCCACTAAAAATTCCTCTCCAACCCTAGGAGTTATATATATTTACAACTCCTATACATGAATAGATTCCAAGAACCCCTATATCCACTAATTACATAATTCCTTTAATGTAGTAGTGTTAGAAATTGGTCAAATTAGAGTTATCTACTACTATCTCCACTACTTACATGGTTCCTTTATGTAAAAGAGTTAGGAGTGATTCAATTTGAGTCATAATCCTTTTTAATATGGCTCACTCATTCCACTTTTTGTCATTCGAAAGGGTAAGTAATAATATTTTCTTCCCCAACATAAATTATTTTGTGCGGTAGCACTTAGCACCGTGACCACATCTCTCATCTTAGAAAATATCAATAAATCTAGTCTAAGAGTTCATGTAATAATTTCATAAGAAATACCAACTACAATACAGTATTAAAAATATGCCCTTACAATATATTCAAAAGAATTAACCCAATGCACAATAGCAAGCACAACCCCTTCTTCCTAAGAGGTTAACTTGGTGGCTAAATAGAGACAAAATTTTGACTTAAGTTCTATTACGTCACGACTTATCAATAGTGCTACTTCGATGAAAAGCCTACTATGAGCAATGATAAATCATCAAGTCGACACTACACTTCCAACTACCCATATCAAAACATTATCTCTACAATTAATAAATCCTTAAGTAACATTCACTGAATACTCAAATAATTAATAAATCACTGAATCAAAAGGTTGGCCACCATAACATTTACTCGAACAATGACAAGCAAATTTCTACATCAATATCAACCAAAGTTCGATAGATCTCCGATTTACAAAATTTTTGAATTAAAAGTTTCATTGCTTCTTGTACAAATGATTCCCATATGCTAGCAGTGTAAGTACATGTTTACATCTGGGAGATTTCCACATAATATCTCATTTCAAAGAAGGAGGTTTCCAGAACAATGAATAAGTTTCATTGATAATGTAACCAAGTTTCTCTATCTTAGTTATAGCCAGGCAATTTGTTATGCATCATCACAATCCAGGTATCTGATTCCATTCCTTTCATTGCTCTAATCCTTTGAGTGACATATTTGACTATCTATCCTCCCATGGAACACACCAAGAATAGGATTTCCATGCATAGGGATCAGAGTTGGCTCCCAATTAATGGAAAGATGCTCTTCCATTTACATTCATTTCATCACAAAATATGCATTTCTAATTGTAATAATTTTACTTATAAAATGCAAATCCATTTATAAACATTCCATTGTACAATATCATTTCCAATAGTAGCCATTTCATTTCAATATATGTGGTTCTAGTTGCAATCATTGCATTCACACAAACAACCACAATTCAACATATAGACTCGAAGCTACTACCAAAGTCAATGTCATCTATTTACATCATTCTATCAGTAAAGACTCATTATATCATTCATTTTTAACTGACCTCATTAATTCCATTACCATGGTACTAAAAAACCAAGCAAATCCATGTTGCTCAAGGAAAATATCACTTTAATCCTTTTTCTACAACATGGAGGAATTATAACAATCTATCAAGAAAACATAGAAATCAAACCCATTTTTTCCCTATGTTTCAAACAAAGCATGTCACTAAGTTCATTTCCAACAAGCACGCCAATATTTTTTTATTTAAAGGAAATGATAAGATATTCATCAAAAATAACATTTAAACATCCATTCATTTAATTTAATAAATCCCAATCAAGAGCCAATTAGGTTTGTTTTCCTACAACGTTTCCTCCTTTCCCATTCCATCTAAAATTCCACTAATCTTTTTCCTTACTCCTAGTTTACTGTGTAAAGATAAAATATTTGACCATAATATCCAATGCCCACATCCAATTACTGGATAAAAGGAGTAATAACTATATATGGTGTCACAACAAGTCATCCCATATGAATTGACCATGGTCTTCTAACCAAAAGCTATATCAGTTTCATACCAAACACATTCTTACATGTTTGGTTACTAAGTATGAGCTTAGATTTACTATGATGCATACAATGTTATGGGTATTTCTAGATCTCCTAGTTATTATCTTCAAATATACCTAATAAAAGGATTATCATTTCAAATATGAACTAGAAAAAGTATTTACTTAAAATAATAAAAATTTTGGGTAGATTTGTTTAGTCCAAAATATTATCCAACGCTAGTTATCTATCACCTTATCTAAAAGATGACCATCTACTCTCGTTAGGATCATTAAACCATCAATTGATAACAAAGAAAAAATATTACCTTATTTATTTCTATCTAAAGATAGAATTACACTAGTTGATGTCTCGGATATCTGACTTGGAGATAAATTTTCTATTCTAATTCAAAACCAAAACTTCTTAGGTAAAATTTTTTTCAACGTATCATATTGAATTTATTGTTACCATACTGAATTTCTTGTTACCAGTGAGTTCATCAAGTTGTAAAGCTTTCTATCCTACTGAATGCCCAAATTCAGTATCCTCCTGTGCACATCCACTATCCTTATTTTTTCCTCCTTTTTCTCACTTCGAATTTTTTGATCTCAATGACATCCTACTAACCAAAATTTTTGGCTAGTTAACAGTTACACAATTACTTCTTGGATGTACTAAGTATCTCTGTTGGAAATTTGAGTTAATTTGAGGTATTTTATGTTGTCATTGATGTCACATGGATCACTGATGTCACATGGATCACATTTGGTTTTGGTGGCCAAAATATTTCATAAATAAGCATTTATGATATTTTGGAAAGCATGGCTATTTACAGGGTTTTTTAAGAAAACCAAGGCAGGTAAAATAAAATGTTTTATTTAAAACCATGGTGGGCTTATGTGGAAAGGGATTTTCTTAAAATCCAAGGTGGAATTTTGTTTCATCGAAAAAGGACCTCCGGTGATGAAGATATTAAAGTTTAAATTAATGGAGGGCCGACCTATGTGCAATTAATGGAGGTTGGAATATATATATATATATATATATATATATGTAAAGGTTTCAATTTATTTCGGAAAGGGGGCATATTATATATCATCGAAAAGCTTATTTCAAGGGATATTTGAATAACTTATTTAGAAAGAGAAATAAGGTGTGTGTAAAGATATATTTCTGATTTTTCAAAGAGGTTCCAAAAGTGAAGTTTGCCTTGTTATTTTTCAAGAGGATTAATTCTTTCATGAGGTGACAAGGTATGCAATATTGTGATTTATTTTATTTTATGGTATAAGTGGTTTTGGGAGGAAAAAGGTTATGCAATGTTTTGATTTATTTTATTTTATGGTACAAGTGGTTTTAGGAGAGAAGGAAGTTGTGCAATTAAAGGCCTTGGTGATGATTATTGAAAAGTGGAGTAATGTTGATTATTTTGTGATCTACTAACCCTTGTAAATATTAGCAAAAAAATTTTGTGATTGTGGCAGATTTACAAAGAGGTTTTTTCATCTTCATAAAAGGTATGGGCACATTCTCCTATTGATTGTTTATGGTGGTTGATTTCTAAAATATCATTGGAGAGAAAAGGATTGATTATGGTTTCCTTTTTGAAAGTGATTGGTTGAATGCTTCAAGGTTTTCTGAATTGAAAATTGTGTCTAAACCTTGTTTGATAAGCATAGTTTTTGAAGCCCATTGGTTGTGAAATAACTTGAGTTAGAAAAGAACATGAGTATCATTGTTATGTGACATTTGTGGTTGACCATTTTTGGAAACATTTGAGTTGGTTGATACATACTTGGACTAGGGTTGTGTGAGAGAGAGTTGTCCCTTGTGGTGATTGGTTGAGTTGAGTTGATTGAGCCTACTCAAGTGATGTGTGAAGTGATTATTCAAGTACTATGAAAAAAACTATTCCATTATTCTGATTTGAGTTGAGAGTAAGATTAGAACATATTGAGTCTCTAACAATTCTCTTTATGCTTCTATGAGATTGACTTGAGTTGAGTTGAGATTGATTTGAGTTGAGTTGAGTTAAGATTGAGATTAGAACATATTGAGTCTCTAAAAATTCTCTTTATGCTTCTATGAGTTGATTTTAGTTGAGTTGAGTTGATATTGAGATTAGAACATATTGAGTCTCTAAAAATTCTATTTATGCTTCTTTGAGTTGAGATTGAGATTAGAACATATTGAGTCTCTAACAATTCTCTTTATGCTTCTATGAGTTGAGTTGAGTTGAGATCATTGTGGATCATTGTTGTCATCCATTGAAGAGTACATTGCCATTAATTGTTGAGTTCATCTTTGAGATTTGCCTTGATAGATTTGTGGATGAGATTTGAGTGCTACTTGAGCATGATTGATTGAGCCTGTGAGAAGGTATTTGTGGATAATTTTGGGATAGTTTTGGGATAAATTTGTGGACAAGTTTTGGTATAGTTTTGTGGACATATTTGTGGATAGAGTTTAGAGAATATTTGGGCAAGTTCTTGGTGAGATTTCTAGAGCAGATTTGGGCAAGTTCTTGGTGATCTTGCTAGAGCAGATTTGGGCAAGTTCTTTGTGAGCTTGCTAGAGCAGAATTGGGCAAGTTTTTTGTGAGCTTGCTTGAGCAGATTTGAAAAGTTTTGTGTGAGATTGTTAAGCACGTTATGTGTAAGCCTATTTAGCAGGTTATTAGTGAGCCTATTGAAAGATCTTTGGAGGTGACAGAGTACAGAGGACAGAGTCTTAGTGGATAAATATCCATTATCCAGCACAGTTGAAGACAGATCTGAGTGAGGAGTCTTCAAGTGGAGAGAGGTCTACCAGTTAGTGCAGAGAGATAGAGTCTTCTAGAATATCACATAGCCAGAGAAGAAGGGGAAATATTTCTCCTGTGGAAGAGATCCACAAACTTGAGATTAGGGTATCAACATCTCCTTTGGACAAATATCCATAAACATTGTAATTGGGAGTGATTCCCAAAGAGATTGATTGAGAAATTTTTAGTAAAATATTTTCTCCATGGAGTACCTCACATTGGGGGAACCATGTTAAATATTGTGTCTCAATTGTGTGTGGTGACTTGTGCTCTTGCTTACTACTGCTATTTGAGTTATTAATGCACACTACTATATTTGGTTATTGCAATTAAGGAAATTAATTGATATTGGTTTGGAAAGAAAGTAAAAAGCGATCTTATATTGTTCACCCCCTCTTAGTATAAGCTTGTGTTCTTCAATATCAATTCTTATTGAACAACAAGAAACATCTAGTTATGTCGTAACAACTCCAAGAAATAATAATACTTCCCAAACAACTATATTTTCCTATTAATGTGAAGATATTATTAAGAGCTACCAATAAAGAACACACTGGCATAGGTGTTGAACAATCCATTCCATTATTTCTCATTATGATATTCTTTTATCCACTAAACTATCATTTCCATAACATCAATGGATACCTCACAAGCTATTTTCTTGAAGCACAACACAAGGAAATCAAGCACACATTGATAAAACATCACATAAATACAACTAGATATTTGTTGATTATTTTCATTATGCAAAATTATGATATATGTATTTTTGAAAGGCATTTATTCATGTTGCCCTTCTAATACTTTGATGAAATATCCATCACATCATTTCCACTGGCATCTTGTTCTCGATGGTTGGTTCTTTCTTCCACCTACAAGAAACCTATTACTGCACAAGTACAAGTTCTATTAGCAACATAATATTATTTTATGAGATACATGTGTTTTTCTAGAATTTAAACACAATTTAATTAATCAATCATTTCAAATTTAAATGTGCTTCACTTTTTCACAAGATATATGTTTTCCATACCAAGTTCTAGATAGTCAATCATCTAATTACATACAATCTTAGCAAAGCATGAATCCATCTAAAATAAAAAGTCTGCCAAGAGTGGACCATGACATCATCCCCCTAGGCTTAATACAATCCTCTATGTTTAAAAATTATAAACATAAAATAGTGTTTATACAACATTTTCAAATAGAAATGGAAAATATTTTTGCATATCTGCTACTTTTTCCCAAGTAGCATTCCTTTTAGTGTATTGGTCCCATTGAACTTTGCACTGCTCCAAAGTTACTTTCATAATTTATTTAGATTATAACTCAAGGATTCTTATTGGTTGAACCTCTATAGCCTTTGGGTTTGCCATCTATAAATTAGAAAAGTCCCACACATACTCAAGGCTAGCAACATTTGTTTTAAGCAAAGAGATATGAAAGGTAGTGTGAATCTTGGATAGATTGGGTGGTAAGGCAAGTTGATATGCCATAGGACTAATATTCTCTATGATTTCAAAGGGTTTGACAAAGCGAGAATTTAGCTTTGTGGATTTTATTACACTCTTTCTTGGATTTACCCTCAGAAACACTCTGTCACCCACAACAAACTCTTTTGGTGATCTCTTATGATTGGCATAACTTTTTTGATGATCTATCACTTCCTTTATCTTTTCTCTGATCACTCTCAACTATTGCTCCATTTTCTTGACCATGTCTGATCGAAGCACAATTCGGTATTTTGGATTATTCTATGACAATGGTGTTCTACACTTTCTACCCTACAAATATTAAAATATAGCCATGCCTAAGGTCAAATGGTGTCTATTATTATAGGTGAATTATATCATATGCAAATAGTCCTCCGAACATGTTTTTTCATCCATGTAGTACATGCAAAGCATGTTCTCTAGCACCTGGTTTAATATCTTAGTTTTCCCATCAGTTTTTGGATGGTAGGTAGAACTAATTTTCAATATTGTACCAATGGCGAGATACAAAGATGACCAAAATTCAGAAGTGAACTTTGGGTCCCTATCTAATATGATTACCTCTAGAAAACCATGAAGCTAAAATATTTCTTTGGAAAATCTATTAGCCATAGCCACGACATCATCCTTGGTATTCTCGGGTATAAAGTGTGTAACCTTGGTTAGTCTGTCAACCACTACTAGGATTGCATCATGTTGAAACCTATTCTTAGGAAACCCTATTATGAAATCCATTTAAATCACCTACCACTTTTGCATGGGCACATCATGTGGATACAACAAACCAGTAGTGTGTCTATGTTCTGCTTTTACCTTTTAGCACTTGAGACATTGAGTGATAAATTCAGCTATGTCTCTCTTCATTCCTAGCTAGAAAAATATATTTTTCATATTCTCCCTCATATTTTATCCTCTTGGATGTGCAAAATATGGGGATATATGTGCTTCATTCATAATCATCTTTCTCAAATTTCCAATATCAGGAATTACTACCTTGTTCTTAAAGCATAAGCAACCATCCTTGATGCCAAATTCCTTGTTTTTTCCAGGTTCTCTTTCCCTCATTTCCTAAATTTGGTTGCAGTATGCATATTTATTTTGTATTTCCTTGAATTATTCCATCAAGTCAACATGGATGCAAGATAAAATTGCTACATGTCTTCTCCTACTCAATGCATCAATGAATTTATTTTCTTTTCCCTTAATATACTCAATACCAAAATCGTATTCAGCGAGGAATTTCATCCACCTTCTTTGCCTAACATTGAGTAAAGGTTGAGTAAATATATATTGTGGACTTTGATGGTCTATCCTTAGCTCAAAGGGTATCTTGAATAGATAGTGTCACCAACTCTTGAGAGCAAAAACTACAGGTTCTAATTCTAAGTCATGAGTTGCATAATTTACTTCATGTCTTTTCAATTTTCTAGATCCATAGGTGACCACTGCTTCTTCCTATAAGAGCAATCCTCCAAAACCTTCAAATGAAGCATCAATACAAATACAGAAACTTTCCTGAAGATCAGGTACTTTTAGTATGGGAGGTGTGGTAAGATTTTTATTTACCAAACCAAAGACTTCCTCATATTTCTCTGTCCACTTGAATTATTTTTCTTTTTTTGAAGGTTGGTTATTGGTGAGGTGATATTGGTATAGTATCTCACATAACACCTATAGTATCTAGTTAAGACCATGAAACTCTAAACTTATATCATATTTGTAGGTGGCAACCAATTCAAAATGACTTCTATTTTATTAGGATCCACTGCAATCCCTTCATTCAAAACAATGTTTCCTAAGTATTGTACTTCAAACACATAAAATTCACACTTGAAAAGGTTCCCATACAACTAATTTTTCTTAATAGCTCTAGCACCATCTAGAGATCATCATCATGCTCTGAATTGTTTTTAGAATATATCAAGATGTCATCCAGAAATACCTGTATAAATCTATCCAAGTACTTCCTAAAGATACTATTCATAAAATTCATAAATGCCACTTGAGCATTTGTTAAACCAGAAGGCAAGACAAAAAACTCATAATGTTCATAATGAGTTTTATGAAGAACACAAGCTTATACTGAGAGGGGGAGTGAACAATATAAGACCACTTTTTACTTTTTTTTTTTCAAATCAATATTATGCAGTGTATAAATAGCAGTAATCAAAGCAATGCACAAAACACCATACACAATAGAGACATAGATTTTAATGTGGTTCACCCAATGTGGGCTACCTCCATAGAGAAAATATTTCTTCTAAATATTTTAGGAATCCTTCCCAATTACAATGTTTATGGACCTCTATCCAAAGGAGATTCTGATCCCCTAAATATGGTTTATGGATCTCTATCCATAGGAGAACTCCTTCTCTTTGCTCTGGCTGGTGATCCTATAGAAGAATGACTCCACTGCACTAACTATGGATATCTCTCCACTTGAAGACTCTTGTCCTCAGAAGACCTATCCTCAATGCCTTGGCTAATGGATCTCTATCCACTGGAGTCTCTGTCCTCTACCTCCAAAGCTCTACTCAATAGGTTCACTCAGAACCTTCTCAAATCTGCTCAATAGGTCCACTCAAAACCTGCTCAAATATGCTCAACAGGTCCACTTGAAACATGATCAAATATACTCAAACAGGTCCACTCAGAACCTGTTCAAATCTACTCAATAGGTCCACTCAAAACCTATCTAAATATGCTCAAAAAGCTCACTCAAAACTTGTCTAAATATGCTCAACAAGCTCACTCAGAACTTATCCAAATCTGCTCAACAAGCACTCAGAACTTATCCATATTTGCTCAACAAGCTCACTCAGAACTTGTCCAAATATGCTCAATAAGTCCTCTCTAGGACTTGCTCAAATATGCATTGCAAGCTTCCACAAAAGCTCACATAAAATAAGTCCACAAGCCTTCTCAAATACTTGCCTTAAATCAACTTAACAAGTCCACACAAAACTTGTTCAATCTCATAGAATCATAAAGAGAATTGTTAGAGACTCAATATGTCCTATATTTAATGCTCAATCAATTTCTCAACTCAATATCATAGAAGCATAAAGAGAATTGTTAGAGACTCAATATGTTCTATTCTCAAATATCAAATATCTCCCCATATCAAATCTCTCCCAATACACAAATCTCTCCCCATTTGACATCAATGGTAAAGGGTCACCTTTGGGGCTCGGGACTAAGAATGAGCCTCTTAGTTTAGCCCCTCCCCCACATCCACATGAGGTGGTTAATTCTAGGGTGGGAGTATTTATACTCCCTGAAAGCACTATTCTTTACCTTTATATTTCTCTCTTATTTTTTGAGTTTTATGAATCTTCTGACTGTTTCTTTCCAAGTCATCATCCTTATTCCTGTCATCACTCCTATTCTTGTTCCTATTCTTGTTCTCATACATGTTCCTTTTATTATTCTTGTTCTCATCCATGTTCCTATTCCTGTTCCTATTCTTGTGCATATTTCTATTTTTGTTCATGTTCCTATTTCTGTTCATATTCCTGTTCCTATTTATATCCCTGTTCCTGTTCATACCTATTTCTGGAATATTTGCTCTACACCATATTTCTGTGTAACCATTATTATTGCACTTATAAAACTTAATGTTATTATTCCTTGGAGGTGCAACTGTCTTAGAATTTCTCCTTGTGAAGCCATATCCTCTTCTATCATGAATCTTGCAGTTCATTGCCTTGTGACCAAACTCATTACATGAGTAGCAATACCCTTGGAAAAGTTGTCCTTTTCCATATTATTGTCTTTCATGTGTCTTGCACTGTGAAGCCGTGTGTCCAAAACTGTGACATGAAAAACATCTTCCATTGAAGCTTCCTTGTCTTGACCTCATTGGTCTCCTATTCTGATTAGTGTTCCATCTATATCTTCTTTGTGCATTGCTCCTATATTTGTTGAACTCTTTGTTGTTCAAATCATCCTCTGATGTCTCACTCCCACTTACACTTTATTATTCTTATGTATCTTCTTCTAAAGTTTCTTCTTCTTCAAGACTTGAAGTAGACTTTTCTTCCCATTTATTTTGAACCTGTTTAGAACCAATACCTATCTTTTTTGTTGCTCTTATTTGTATCTTGACTATTTTATCCACACTCTTTGCACTGTTTACATACTTGTATAGCTTATTATTGGAATCCTCTAAATATTCCTTTAGTAGGGCCACTTCTTATGTTAACTTTTCACATTCTAGAATATTTTCTTCTAACTTATCTTTGAACTTGCTTGCCTTAGCCTTTGACTTTTCTAAATCCTCTATGAGCAATAATATTTCTTCATCACATTCTTGAAACTAACTTTTAAGCTTAGAGTGTTGCTCTATTATCTTCTTTACTATGTCAAGGGAATAAATAAGTTATCCCTTGAGATCATAACCATTCTCCATTGAATAATCCTCTATTTTTTTACCTTTGTCCATATCATTACTTTCTTTTGGCTTGTCTTCTATAGGATCACTCACTTCTTCTTCTAATGCCATTATAAGATTTTCATCTGGTATTTCAAGTGCATATTCAAAATCATCATCACTAAAACTATACCCATCCCTTATGAAATCATCTTCAAGATGTCCAAATTTACCACATCTAAAACACTAGAGAATAATCGGAGTCTTTCTCTTAACTGGTTCTTTCTCTTTAACCATAAATAGGACTTCATCTCTATAATTGTCTAAAAAACTAACATCACTATCATTTGAGTACTTACTTGCATTATCTGCATAGTAGCTTCTATTTTACCTTTGGAAGAACTTATTTCCTTGTCCTCTTTGATCATACTTGCTTTTATTTTGGTGCTTGTATCTTTCTGATTCCCTATACCTGTGGTCCTATTTTTCTTCATCATTGTTGCTCTTTGGCTCTTTGCACTCTGTTGCATAATGTCCATACTTTCCACAATTAAAAAACTTAACAGATCTTAGATCTATGGGTATTCTAGAACCTTTATCTCTTCTACCATAATTTGCTTCTTCATCACTAGATGACTTACTACTTGATTCTATCTTATTACCATTTTTCTTTTTGTCTACTTTGAATGCAGCTTCTTTTAGAGGAATAGGATCTTTTTTTCTTATCTCAAAAGTAGTAAGCATGTCAAGCAAAGAATTCCTTGTCAAAGAATCACTATCAATTGATGTTTCTATAGAAGAAACCTTTTCACTATACCTTTTTGGAAGAGTTCTCAAGATCTTATCACAAGTATAAGATTCATAAACCTTCATTCCAAGACCTTTCATATCATGTATAAGTTCATCAACCTTGTTGAGATAGTCACGAATGTTTTCATCATCCCACATTCTTAGGTTCTCAAATTCTCCTTTGATATTTCTGATCTTAGCTTTCCTAACACTTTTATCTCCTTCATATATGGTATGCAATAGTTCCCACATATATTTTGTTGTTGTACACTCCATAACCTTCATAGATTCTGATATATGCAACCATTTTATAATTGCATTCATAGCTCTTGAATTTGCATGCATTAGAAGCTTACCTTATTTATTTATAGAAGGATTGGATGCTGAATCATATCTAAGTTCCACTGCATCCCAAACTTTATTTCCAAGTGCCATCAGGTGAAATCTCATCAGCACACACCAAGACAAGAAGTCACTTTCATCAAATACTGGTACTGCATTATTTATGGACCTGTTGGTGCAAAATATGCCACAGGAAAGGATTTTACAAGTGCGCCCTAGACCCGACCAACATTGAAAGGCTGGAAGCAAGAAATGGCTCCCAGACCAATCTCTAGAGTGGGCTGGTTCCCTTCACTATTCTAAACTTGGTGTAAGATAAGGGTTACTGGAAAGAAATTAAAAAAGGTTACAGAAAGAAATGGGAAATATGGCCACAGGCCGAAGTTATGGGATCAGAAAATAGCAGCAGGAAACTTCAAGTGCAGCAACAACAAGCAATAAAAGTTACTAACTTAACTTCCGCACGATGCATACAGAAAAACCCTCCAAAATCACATTCCAGGAATTTATACTCTTACGACAATATTCAAATCCAGTATGCAGAATTTAAATGTAACAGCCATGAAGACATACAAATGCTATTAGGAATGCAACATGAATAGAAAGGAAATCACCAATGCAAATGCTTGAAAAATAGAAGCCAATCCTTTATTCCTGCAAACGAACTTCCAGTCTCTAGCAGAGAATTTTCCAGCTTCCTGCAATGAAGTTTACATTGGTTTTTATAGAGGTCCGTCCTCTTTGCAGCATTAAATATTTGCCACCATTCTTCTCGTGATCTACAATTGTGCCTTGGAAACCAAGAACATGATCTCCTTGATTACAGCCTTGAAGAAACAAAAATTAAATGCAATGAAACGTTCACGATCACCTTCATTAAATTTGTCTTTGAACGTGTACATGAAATCATTGAATTAACCTACAAACAGTGGCCTCAAATGCATCAAATCTTTAATATTGGTGGCCTGGGCGCTTCTTTGACCTTGAAATGCATTGGAAATCCTCAAAATATTTAATTCGGGGCCACATTTAATCCTTGGAAATGGAGGAAAACCTCTCGGGCCGTTCATACTGCACTTGGCGGGAAACTGCACAGGTCGCGAAAACGGAACGGGTAGCGAAATCGCGACGCATTTTGATGCCGTACGCTTTCTGTCACTTACACCCATGAAAATGCTTCCTGTCGTTATTTATCCATGTCTCCAGCTTTGTTTTCTCTATCGCTAGCTCAACCTCACGAAAATAGTACAGGTAGCGATTTCGCTACGCATATTGGTCCCTTGACTCTTCCCTGCGCTCTGCCCCGTGAAAACGGAACATGTAGCGATATCGCTACATATTTTGAGCACCGTGTACGGCCCTTTAGACGGGTTGCAAAAATGGAACACCTTTTGCCTTTGGGAGTCTTCTATCCTTTCCTGTCGCCATTTCACTACATATTCATGTCGGTTGGCCTTATCATCGAAATTATAGCGAATCGCTGCAACTTTTATGTCCTTTGTCTTTCGAGCCAAAACCATCATGATTTGAGAACATGCAGCGCATCGCTGTGCTCTTTGCATTTTGCTCTTCGAAGTTGACTACATCGCAAAAATGTAACAACCTTTTTCTTTGCAGCGCATCGCTGCAACCTTCACTTTACACAACCTTCTCAACCAACTTCGTTGCAACTTCAATCTTTTAAGCCTTTGC
Source organism: Wollemia nobilis (assembly GCA_028583015.1). Lineage (NCBI taxonomy): Eukaryota > Viridiplantae > Streptophyta > Pinopsida > Araucariales > Araucariaceae > Wollemia > Wollemia nobilis. The sequence goes on along the minus strand of JAQPPZ010001739.1, from coordinate 5,796,141 downwards.
AACCAATGTGTGCCCCTTCCCAAGAATGCAGCGAATCGCTGCAACCTTTGAACTCTCAAGCCTTTGAAACGAATGTGCAATGAATCGTCACCACTTTTAATTTAAGACTTTCGCTCAACCAACATGCAGCGAATCGCTGCACTTTTACCACTTGACTTTTCGAAGCTCCCGATGTCGCGATTCTGGAACATGTTAGCGACGCGCTGCAAGTTTTAAGTTAGGTTGTCGGCTGAGTTTTTTTGTCACGATTTTGCGACATTTTGTCGCTGTTCCCCTTTTGCCCGTTGAAAATCATGAAAATGAAACACGTCGCGATATCGCGACGGTTCCGCCCAACCTGCCTGCGTTGACCACGTTGACCGCGATTTCGCGACTTGTCAGCGAATCGCTGTAGTTTTTGGACTTAGTCATTTTTGCTCATTTTCTCTCATTTTTGCTTCAAAGCCGCATCAAAGCCTGTATAAACGTTAGATTTGCAATAATGTACACATTAATACTTCAATTAAAATCAATATGGCAAAAATGCCAACATTCTTGGTGGCTCACGGGGTATACAGCTCGCTGTATGCAAGAATCCAGGCCTTAATCCATTGGGCACAGAGTCATGAAAAACTTAAAGTCAGTTGCTGAGATACATTGCAATGGACTGCTGCAAAACTTCTCTGTTGCTAAAAGCTGGAACTGGAAGAACCTGCATAGAACTGGTTATGAAATAAATGGAATGAGAGGGTGGAATGAGATCTTGTGATTGCGCAAGCGGTGGCTACAATGGAATGATGGTAATAATGAAATGATGAAGTGGGCAAGTGATGTAGTAGAACAACAACAGAATGCTGCTGTACTTCCAGCTGCAATGGATATGGAAGGAAAGTAAATGAACAAAGTTATGGAGTGGGGATAAAAGTATGAAAGTTGTGAAATGAAATGAGCTGGACTGTAAATGAAATGCGTAAAAAGAAAAACTTGGAGGAAAGGGATTAGAAAGAACGGGAAAAGACAGAAAAGGGGAAAGAAACAACAGCTGTGGCTTACTCTTTTACTACTGCAGAAGAAAAAGAAGAAGAAAGAAAACGATGAAGAAAGGAAAGAAAGGAAATGGGGAAGGGAAAAGAAGAATTTTCTGATAACCACTAACTACTGGGAAAGTAAAAGACAAAAGAAAGACAAACCCCAAGGTGACAGAATAAAAAGTAAAACAACATATATATATTCATTTTTTTTTTTTTTATATAGACAAACTCATACTGAAATATTGGTTCAAGAAGTATAGACTTTCAGATGAAAGCCATTTACTGAGATCGAAAGTGGGCTGCCATTCATGTCTTCCAGGTAGAATGAATTTGCTGCACCTATGCTAGTAATGTGGAAGGGACCCTCCCAGAAAGCATCAAATTTCTTATGATTGCCAGGATTAGCTTTATTCTCATTCCACTTCAACACCAAATCGCCTGTTTTGAATGGACGAGCTGCAGAATGCTTATAAAACCACTTTGAAATATCTTGTGTGTGTTTGGAAAATTCATCATATGATTTTGAACGTTGCTCCTCTAACTCCAATAACTGTGCTATTCGCAGATCCAAGGAGCTCAGGTCTGTCTCATCATCCTGGAAAGACTGCAACTGTTGTAACACTGGTAATTCAAGATGAACCAACAATCTTGCTTCTTTTCCATAGACTAGGGCATAGGGTGAGGTTTTAATGGACTTCCTGACTGAAATCCTATCTGCCCATAAAGCTTGATTTAATAACAGGTGCCATGATCTCTTGTTCTCTCCTAATGACCTCTTCAAAATCCTGAGCAAATTTTTGTTCGTTGACTCCGCCAAGCCATTTCCTTGTGGATAATAATTGGAAGATGTCTTAAGGAAAATGCCATATTTATTAGCGAACTCAGCCAGTTCAGCTCCAATGAATGGGGTTCCATTATCTGTAATGATGGCATCAGGGATACCAAAGCGTGTAATTAGACCCTCAACAAAAGATATCACTACAGTCTGATTGGCCACCTTTGTGGGAATAGCTTCAGACCACCTTGTGAAATAGTCTGTAGCTGTTAAAATGTATCTATGACTAGCTGAGGAATTAGGATCAATGATTCCAATAAAATCCAGCCCCCACTGCTAAAAAGGTGCTTCAACCTGAACTAGATGCAAAGGCAGTGCTGCATTCCTTACTCTTCCTGCATATCTCTGACACTTATCATAGGCTTGTGCAATTCTGAAAGAGTCTAAAAATAGGGTCGGCCAGTAATAACCAGCTCGAATTATCTTCAAGGCCATCGGTCTTCTTGCATAGTGTCCTCCTGAGAGACCCGAATGAAACTCTTCCAAGAGCCTAGCCTTGTCTAATTCTTTAACACATTTCAAGAGAACACCATCAATGTTTTTAAAAAATAAACCATCTGGTAACAAAACATATCGCAGAGCCTGCAAACAAAATCTTCTCCTCTGAGAAGCATTCAACTGTGAAGGATATCTTCCATTTGTGAAGTAATCAATTAGGTCCTCTGTCCAATCCTTTTCCTAAATTAAGAAATTCATTAAATTGTCATCACCAGCAAGAGCTTCTACCCGATCTTCCTCTATATCAGATGCTGCCATCTTTGCCAACTGCTGGCACAGAGCTTTACCACGCACTAGCTTAGTCGGGTGAATTTCTACATCAAATTCTTGGATCTTGGTGACCCAGCCAGCACGTTTATCACCCAACTCTCCTTGCAGAATGAAATTTCTAACATCCGAATGAATCACATAAACAATTTTCTTGCTCTGAGATATAAAATGTTTGAACTTATTCAGGGATTTCATCACAGCATATACCTATTTTTCAATGAAATTGTACTTGGCTTCATGAGGTAGAATGACCTGACTGAGGAAGGCAATGGGCCTTTCATTCCCATCATCTCCTTTCTATGTTAAAACCGTAGCATAACTGTCATCCTCTCTAACTGCATATAATATGAAATCCTTGGAATAGTCACGATTAATTAGGACAGGAGCCTGTGCTATTCTTTCCTTGATCTCCTGAAATGCTTCCTTTCTTCGAGCTGTCCATTGGAAAACTGCATCTTTCTTCAACAATTCGGTCATTGGTTTAACAACCTGGGCAAAGTCAGCAATGAACTTCCTTATGAAGTTAATCTGTCCAAAGAAATACTGAATTTCCTTCTTGTTTGCAGGCAATGACAATTTTTTCAAAGCTTCAACTCGGCCTGGATCTATTGCTAAACCATCTTCTGAAATCACATGGCCCAGAAGCTTACCTTCTTTCACTGCAAACACAGACTTTTTTGGATTAATAGAAATCCCAAATTCCCTGCATTTTTCAAAAATTTGCCTCAGGTGAGAGCAGTGATCTTCCCTTCTATGAGAAAATATTGTCATGTCATCAAGATATATCACAATGATCTTGTTTAACAATTCCTTGAACGCAATGTCCATGGCTCTTTGGAAAGTAGCTCCAGCGTTTGATAGTCCAAAAGGCATTCGCTGATAAGCAAAAGTGCCCCACTTTGTGGTGAATGCTGTCTTATACTGATCTTCATCTTTCACCCAGATCTGGTTATATCCAAAAAATCCATCCAGCAAAGAAAAACGCTGAGCTCCAGCCAAAACATGCAGTATTTGATCTATACGTGGCAGAGGATAATGATCCTTTAATGAGACACGGTTTAAATTTTTGAAATCAACGCACAATCGAATATATCCATTCTTCTTTCGAACTGGGACAAGATTGGCAACCCAGGTTGAGTGCTTAACTGGATAAATGATTTTAGCTTGAAGCATCTTTACAAGCTCAGCCCTCATCAACATCTCAATCTTTGGGTTAACAGGACGTTGTTTTTGTCGAAAAGGACTGACTCCTTCCTCCAATTCAATTGTATGCTGCACAATCTATTTGTTGTAGCCTTTTAAATCTTCATAGCTCCAAGCTACAATGTCGGAAAACTCCTCGCACAACTCGCTCGATTTTCTGCAATTCTTCTTGGGTTGAGTCGGTTCCAACCTTAATCACTTTGTTAGGTTGAAGCTCTAACTCCATATACTATTTATTATCAACTTCTATTCGATGTCTAGAGGACCGATCATGCTTGGTCGAACAAACTCTCCGAGTTATGAGACCCTTTGGAATATGGTTGTTCCGTAATTGAATAAGACCCTCTCGCTTCTTCATCCTTCAAAGTTCTCCCTTCGACAGTGGCAGTTTCATGAATCAAGAAATTGACAATTTGCTCATCATTTTCAAAGACCTACCAGAAAGCTTCTTTGTTTGGCACACTCGGGCTCGTATACCATTCTAACTGTCTTGGGTTTGTTCACAACTTGTTCAACAGGGGAAAAATTAGCTCCAAGAGATGCTAACAGGTCTGCATGTTTATTCATCTCTTTGGAAACAGCTTGAATATTTAAAGCAGTGAAAAATTTAAACAAATCCCAAACCTGGTTTTGATATGCTTTCAGGTAATGCTGCTTTGAAATGCATCTATTCGTGATCTAATTTACCACAAGCTTGGAATCACCAAAAATCTTGAGCTGTTCAATTCCTAACTTCCTTGCTTTCTTCAAACCCAAACACAATGCTTCATATTCAACAGCATTATTTGTGCAACTCCATGTAATCCGATAAGAATAAGTTCTTTGGACACCAGAAGGAGAAATTAACATGATACCTGCCCCTGCACCGTTCTTGCATCTAGCACCATCAAAATATAACTGCCATAATTGATTCGTAACATCATTCTAATCTGCTGAGTTAGACAATTCCTGCTTTGTTTCATTCTCAGGTTTTTGAATGGCATAATGACCAATCTCTCGTCTCCATCATGGCATTGAAGTTAAGCATAGAAAACTGATCATCCAACCGAAGATTATTTAAAACTTCACTCATTAAAATATAATCTTCAATTTCTTCAGTAAGCATGTGGACAGACTGCATGTCTTTTCCTGCATCCTCCAACTTCTCAATGTGAAAAGGAGAAGGCTTTTCATTTTGTATCCTGAGACGTTTAGCCTTAAAAGGAATTTCTAGATGGGAATAATATAGTGCCAAATAACCCCCTAATTTTACAATAAATTCCCTGGACAGACACATGCTAAAGTAGGGCTCTAAATCTACCACAACAATTTCTTGAATAACAGTGATCTGGGGCATAGTATGTAGGAAAATTGGTACATCTTTAATGACACCTACTATTTTAATAGGAGTACCATCCAATTGCAGGACTCCAAGACTACTCTGGGTATACTCCATTCCCATTGCTTCACAGACTCCCTTGGGCATTACAGTGGTTGCGGCTCCAGAATCAATCATACAATTATGTACAATCCAACCTTCTATTTGCAATGACAAGTAAAATGGAGGTGGTCTGTTCTTACCAGTAGCAGAGGTGGTTAAGGACTGAGCATAAACTGTCTGGGTAGGACCTTTTTCATTCTCTTTGATAGATTTCAATGATTCCTGTAGTAAATCTACTTGGCCTGGTAACTGCAAAGCGTCATAGAGGCTTACCTTAGCAGGGGTCTTCTTCAGATCTTCAACTATGTTGTATGAAACTGCACAGAAGGTCTTTCTTCTCAGCAGGTTGTTCAAATCTGGTACGATATTATCTGTGTAGCTTCTACTCTCGACCTCTTTGTCGTTGATGGATACTTCAACTTTTCACGAGCTTGCTCCTCTCGCTTCGATCTTCTTGGGTGCAAATGCAGCCTTTTCTTGAACTCTGTTAAAAGCTGGATCTTTTGACAAAATAGGTGCATCAGACCTTGGAACTGGCACAGGAGATTTCACTGGCTTTTTCATATCATCCGACACTTTCAAAGGTTGTAAGTCAACAGGATCAACAGTCACGGGCTTCTTTCTAGTTCTTGTCAGAACTGAAACTCGTTCTTCAACTGGAGATATTAAACTATGCCCAGCTTCTGAGATCATATTAACCTGTCCACCTGAAGAACTGGTAGCCAATGTCTGCACATAATTTAGGTGAACCATACATGTATCCTCTCCATGAGGGTCATTACAGGTCGAGCACCAATATACTCCGTCTGCATGGGCTGCTTCTTCATTTACTAGAGCAGTCAAGCCTTTTTCAGGTGCTTTTCTTGTGGAGGCAGCTTGATCTCTAGTAATTTGAGGAGGTTGAAATATCCTTGGATGGAAATATATTTCGGCTTGCTTCCTCTCAATGAGTGTGATCTTATTTCCCATAGCCCTAATGGCCGAGTTGGCAGACTTAACCTCTTGCAATAATGCTGTATATGGATCAGGGTTTGAAGGTGCAGGAGGTGCTGGTAAGGGCAAAGGAGTTGGTGGTGCTGGCAAAGTGGGAAATGCAGTGGAAATGGGAGATGATTGAATGCTAGGTGCAGGAAGCGGTAAAGGAGCTAAAGCAGGCAACTGAGAAACTGGGACAGGTGCAACCTAAGGTGCTTTAGAACTCCATGATGGTGTGGGATACATAGCTGGCATGGGCTGTGGTTGTGAACCGTATAAATATTGAGGCAAATCTGGAATGAGAGGCATAGTTACCTTTGGAGGAAGTCTCCCTACAGCAACCATATCTGCTTCTGCTTTAATTGCTTGTTCAAACAACTTTGGAAACATTGTCACATTGGACTGCCGAACAGCCCAGCCAATATCTGAGTGGAACGCTCTGAGATAATAAAGTGCAGCCAATTCATCAGCAGGCCGAATACCATCAGGAATTCTATGCCAAGTTCTGGTAAATCGAACATTAAAATCAGGTATCTCCTCCTGGGGATGCCTCTGTATTACGGTAAACTGATTCAACAATGAGAAGGGGTCAGCCTGTTCATGGAAATTTTTAACCAGCAAATCATCGAATTGATCCCAAGATGTTATGGTGCCTGGAGGCAACGTTCGATACCAAAACAATAGTTTACCTCTCAAAGAACATACTAACAACTTCACCATTACATATTCATCGGTGATATCATGGATGGCCGCTAAGGAAGCAACATCATTAATGTGCTCATAAGCGGTTTTACCAGTCCCATCGTAAGTCAGTAAAGCCTTCGATGCAGGTCCGAGGAACTGGGTTCTGAGCCTGCAAGTTCAAGGCTCCAGAGCTATTCCATGCCAAAAATTTTCTGGGTGGAGGATATTGTGCCATTGGAACTAGTGGATATGGCTGGGAAAATGGAACACTAGCAACAACACCAGAGTTTTGTACAACAGAGGATGGAAGGGATGAGGAAACCAACCTAGAATGCTCACCACTTCTTGAACTATCAAGCTCGAAAAATTGAACCAGATCACCAAATTTCTTGGACTGTGATCTCGTGATCATGAATAATTTATGAGCCCAGCAGAGTCACCAAATGCTCTAATTTTATAGTTTGAAGGTGAACATTAAACCTTCGACAGTATGAGTTCTTTTAGAGACCGAATAAATCTGTCCCATCGGGCGTGCCAAAAACTGTTGGTCCAAAATCTGCCACAGGAAAGGATTTTACAAGTGCGCCCTAGAATCGGCCAACATTGAAAGGCTGGAAGCAAGAAATGGCTCCCAGACCAATCTCCAGAGTGGGCTGGTTCCCTTCACTATTCTAAACTTGGTGTAAGATAAGGGTTACTAGAAAGAAATTAAAAAAAGGTTACAGAAAGAAATGGGAAATATGGCCACAGGCCGAAGTTATGGGATCAAAAAATAGCAGCAGGAAACTTCAAGTGCAGCAACAGCAAGCAATAAAAGTTACTAACTTAACTTCCACACGATGCATACAGAAAAACCCTCCAAAATCACATTCCAAGAATTTATACTCTTACGGCAATATTCAAATCCAGTATGCAGAATTTAAATGTAACAGCCATGAAGACATACAAATGCTATTAGAAATGCAACATGAATAGAAAGGAAATCACCAATGCAAACGCTTGAAAAATAGAAGCCAATCCTTTATTCCTGCAAACGAACTTCCAGTCTCTAGCAGAGCATTTTCCAACTTCCTGCAATGAAGTTTACATTGGTTTTTATAGAGGTCCGTCCTCTTTGTAGCATTAAATATTTGCCACCATTCTTCTCATGATCTACAATTGTGCCTTGGAAACCAAGAACACGATCTCCTTGATTACAGCCTTGAAGAAACAAAAATTAAATGTAATGAAACGTTCACGGTCACCTTCATTAAATTTGTCTTTGAACGTGTACATGAAATCATTGAATTAACCTACGAACAGTGGCCTCGAATGCATCATATTTAATATTGGTGGCCTGGGCGCTTCTTTGACCTTGAAATGCATTGGAAATCCTCAAAATATTTAATTCGGGGCCACATTTAATCCTTGGAAATGGAGGAAAACCTCTCGGGCTGTTCATACTGCACTTGGCGAGAAACTGCACAGGTCACAAAAATGGAACGGGTAGCAAAATCGTGACACATTTTGATGCCATACGCTTTCTGTCACTTACACCCGTGAAAATGCTTCCTATCGCTCTTTCTCCATGTCTCCAGCTTTGTTTTATCTATCACTAGCTCAACCTCATGAAAATAGTACAGGTAGCGATTTCGCTATGCATATTGGTCCCTTGACTCTTCCCTGTGCTCTGCCCCATGAAAACGGAACATGTAGCGATATCGCTACATATTTTGAGCACCGTGTACGGCCCTTTAGAGGGGTTGCGAAAATGGAACACCTTTTGCCTTTGGGAGTCTTCTATCCTTTCCTGTCGCCATTTCGCTGCATATTCATGTCGATTGGCCTTATCATCGAAATTGTAGCGAATCGCTGCAACTTTTATGTCCTTTGTATTTTGAGCCAAAACCACCGTGATTTGAGAATGTGCAGCGCATCGCTACGCTCTTTGCATTTTGCTCTTCGAAGTCGACTACATCGTGAAAATGTAACAACCTTTTGCTTTGCAGCGCATCGCTGCAACCTTCACTTTACACAACCTTCTCAACCAACTTCGCTGCAACTTCAATCTTTTAAGCCTTTGCAACCAATGTGTGCCCCTTCCCAAGAATGCAGCGAATCGCTGCAACCTTTGAACTCTCAAGCCTTTGAAACGAATGTGTAGTGAATCGTCGCCACTTTTAACTTAAGACTTTCGCTCAACCAACATGCAGTGAATCGCTGCACTTTTACCACTTGACTCTTCGAAGCTCCCGATGTCGCGATTCTAGAACATGTTAGCGACGCACTGTAAGTTTTAAGTTAGGTCATCGGCTGAGTTTTTTTGTCGTGATTTCGTGACATTTTGTCGCTGTTCCCATTTTGCCCACTGAAAATCATGAAAATGAAACACGTCACGATATTGTGACGGTTCCGCCCAACCTGCCTGCATTGACCACGTTGACTGTGATTTTGTGACTTGTTAGCGAATCACTACAGTTTTTGGACTTAGTCATTTTTGCTCATTTTCTCTCCTTTTTGCTTCAAATCCGCATCAAAGCCTGTATAAACGTTAGATTTGCAATAATGTACACATTAATACTTCAATGAAAATCAATGTGGAAAAAATGCCAACAGGACCCATCTCTTTGATCCTTTTGATCCATTGTGTTCTTAGACCACTTTTACTTCAAGCTATAAAACTCTTCTGAAGGAACCCACTCTGATACCAATTGAAGAACACAAGCTTATATTGAGAGGGGGGTGAACAATATATGACCAATTTTTACTTTTCTTTTCAAATCAATATTATGCTGTGTATAGATAGTAGTATCAATAGAAGTAATCAAAGTAATGCATAAAAAACCATACACAATAGAGACACAGATTTAACATGGTTCACCCAATGTGGGCCACCTAAACAAAGAAAATATTTCTTCTAAATATTTCTCAAATAATATTTTGGGAATCCTTCCCAATTACAATGTTTATGGACCTCTATCCAAAGGAGATGCTGATCCCCTAAATATGGTTTGTGGATCTCTATCCATAGGAGAACTCCTTCTCCTATGCTCTTACTGGTGATCCTGTAGAAGACTATCTCCACTACACTAACTATGGATCTCTCTCTACTTGAAGACTCTTGTCCTCATTCATAAGACCTATCCTCAATGTCCTAGCTAATGGATATCTATCCACTGGAGTCTGTGTCCTCTCTGCTCTATCACCTCAAAAGCTCTACTCAATAGGTTAACTTGAAACCTTCTCAAATATACTCAACAGGTCCACTCAAAAACTGCTCAAATTTGCTCAACAGGTCCACTTAGAACCTTCTCAAATTTTCTCAAACAAGTCCACTTAGAACCTGCTCAAATTTGCTCAATAGGTCCACTCAGAATTTGTCTAAATATTCTCAACAAGCTCACTCAAAACTTGTCCAAATCTACTCAACAAGATCACTCAGAACTTGTAAAAATTTTCTCAATAAGTCCTCTCTAGGACTTGTTCAAATCTGCATTGCAAGCTTCCACAAAAGCTCACATAAAATCAGTCCACAAGCCTTATCAAAGACTTGCCTTAAATCAACTTAACAAGTCCACATAGAACTTGTTCAATATCATAGAATCATAAAGATAATTTTTAGAGACTCAATATATCATATACTTAATTCTCAATCACTTTCTCAACTCAATATATAGAAAAGCATAAAGAGAATTGTTAGAGACTCAATATGTTCTATACTCAATACTCAATCTCAAATCAATCTCATAGAAACATAAAAAGAATTGTTAGAGACTCAATATGTTCTATTCTCAAGGCTCAATCTCAACTCAATCAGAATATATAATATCATCGAACTTGAACAACCACTTCATGCATCCACTTGACTAGGCTTAATCAACTCTACTTAACCAATCACCTCAAGGAACAACCCTTTCCCACAAACCCTAGTCCAAGCATGTACTATCCAACTAAAAATATTTCCAAAAATGCTCAACAACAAATCTCACATAACAATGATACTCATGTTTTTTTCTAACTCAAGTTCAAGTTCTTTGCATCACCCATTGGTTTCAATAACAATGCTAATAAGACAAGGTTTTAATCACAACTATCAATTCAGAAAACCTTGAAGCATTAAATCAACCACTTTCAAAAAGGAAAACCTAATTAAATACTTTTCACTCCAAACTTAATTTTCAATCAAGCCAACCATCTAACTCAACAAAGAAGAATTTTACCCATACCTTTTCTTGAAGATTAGTTGTCCTTACAAATCTGCCACACTCACAATACTTCTTTGAAAAACTCAATAAGGGTTAGAGGATAATTTTTATTTCACAAAAATAATATCACAATTACACCTTATCACTCCAACTTAAATAATAAGCAATATCTTCATAATAATCACAAAAACATTTATTGGAAATAACACACAACTCACAAAGTCTTAACCTTTCAATATTCCACAATAGCAAAACTTAAGACTTGAGCATAAAAACAGAATTCTTCTTATACCTCCTAATAATATTTCTCAACTACCAACCTTTATCACAATGCAAATACTTTAACCACCAAATACCTTATACCTCCAACTTAGGCATTAATAAAATAAAATATTAAAAATGTACCTTTGCCTTTGGAGAGTTTCAAACTCTCAACGCAATCCTCACAACGTCTTTTCCCATGGTGCAAAATACCACACAAGCTTACAAGCTCATTGGGAAGGAAGAAGCACCACGTGCTTCAATATTCCTTCCTAGCCTTGCCAAAACGTATGCGCCTATTGATTGGCACCTTCAATGAGTACACCAAAACCTTCCACAGGATTCGAACACTAACCACCATGCACACCAAAACATATGCTTACAACTCACTTTCCACTAGGCCAAAGTGCCTTGTTGGCTTCCAAATAATCAATGCGCTTGCTTTTGTCCCTTTCACCATAAATTTAAACCACAAAATTTGCACAACACTATCACAAGCTTTGCATTAAATTTGATGCACTTCTATTTCAAATCGAGCAAGGGTAATTCAAAACTTAACTTTGGCATGGTATTAATATGCATTCCCATTATATTAAAAAAATTAGTGCTTCCCTTGTCTTCTACGACGTCGATGGAAATTAAGCTTTGCCTTCTTTAAATCCACCCTTTGGATTTATTTAAAATATGCTTTGGTCTTCAACCTTTAACCCAACCTTTGGGTTTATTAAAATATTTTTAGACTTTGTCAACCCACTTTTGCAATATAAAATATTGTAATGAAAATTACAAATATTTTATTTGGGTTTTCACCATGGCACTTCTAACCATTATAATATTTTACCTTTGATAAAGTTCCTTTTAATATTTATTTATAAAATTTAAATTCATCCTGAACTTAAATAATTTATAAAATAAATATTATCACTCCTTTTTAATTTCTGTATTTTGCACTGTTTCACTTGAACTTCTACCTTTTTGCTGAAAATAAAATGACCATATTTGTCACCTTTATTTCTTGCTGAAATATTTGGAATTAATGATGACTCCTTCTGGTGGCATCAATGGTGACATCAATGACAACTTTGACTTAGGGACTCAAAATATCCAACAATTTAAAGGTTGTCTTATGTGTATCCTCCTCATGGATCCTCAATTGGTGGTATCTTGAATTCAACCCTTCATATATGGTATGCAGTAGTTCCCATATATCTTTTGTTGTTGTACACTCCATAACCTTCATAGATTCTGATCTACACAACCCTTTTATAATTGCATTCATAGCTCTTGAATTTACATGCATTAGAAGATTACCTTATTTATCTATAGGAGGATTGGCTTCTAAATCATATCCAAGTTCCACTGCATTCCAAACTTCATTACCAAGTGCCATCAGGTGAAATATCATCAGCACACACCAATACAAGAAGTCACTTCCATCAAAGACTGGTATTGCATTATTGATGGACCTATCTCTTTGATCCTTTTGATCCATTGTGTTCTTAGACCGCTTTTCCTTCAAGTTGTCAAACTCTTTTGAAGGAACCCGCTCTGATACCAATTGAAGAACATAAGCTTATACTGAGAGGGGGGGTGAATAGTATAAGATCACTTTTAAATTTTCCTTTGCACTGTTTCACTCGAAATTTTGCCTTCTTGCTGAAAATAAAATGACCATATTTATCACCTTTATTTCCTGCTGAAATATTTGGAATTAATGATGAATCCTTCTGGTGGCATCAATGGTTACATCAATGACAACTTTGACTTAGGGACTCAAAATGTCCAAAATTTCAAAGGTTGTCTTATGTGTATCCTCCTCATGGATCCTCAATTGGTGGTATCCTGAATTCAAATCAATCTTCGTAAAGATGGTGGCATATTTGAGTTGATCGAAGAGATATTTGATTCTAGGTAAGGATATCTATTCTTGATGGTTTCCTTGTTTAATATTCTATAATCTATGCATAATATTAAAGGACCATCCTTCTTATTTATGAATATAACTGGTGCACCCAAGGTGATACACTTGGTTGGATCAAACCTTTCTCTAGTAACCCTTGCAATTGCACCTTCAACTCTTGCATTTCTATGGGGTTCATTCTGTAAGGAGCTCTATGTATTGGTTTTGTTCCAGGTTGAAGCTCAATAGTAAACTCAAATTATCATTCAGGGGGTAATCCAAGTAAATATTATAGAAAAATATCCCTAAATTCCTAAAGCACTGGGTGTTTCTCATACACCTCTTCCTCCTCTTTATCAATTTTATTTATCTTAACTAAATAGATCATTACCCATTTCTTTATGGTCTTATTAAGTTGCATTTCAAACAATATTTGAGGTTGAAAACCCCCATGTAGACTTTACATACCACACACAACACCCTTGTCATCTGTGTACTCAATACATCTATCCTAAAAGTTGAGTGTTGCTTTATATGCTTGAAGCCAATCCATTCCTAGGATCATGTCAAAAGCATGCAAAGGTGTTACATACAAACATACTATTTTTATTCCACTAGGTAAGGTTATTTTTGCCATAATATAGCATTAGTTAACAAAGTAGGTCTATCCTGAACCATACTTGATCTTACACTCCTGAGCCAAGATCCTTGGCCTATCTGAAATATATTTAATTAAACTAGTGGAAATAAAACTATTTGTAGCACCACTATCAATCAAAATTCCTACCAAAAATCTTACCTTTAATCACTAGTAGCATGGCTTGACCATCAAGATTCTGGTTTCCTGTAGCTACATAAATCTTGTGTGCGGGTTATTTAGGTGAAGTTTCTTTGTACATTAGTTCTTTTCCTTTGGAATTCATTTATGTTCTCTGTGGACAATTAGAAGCATAATGTAGTCCTCTACAATTATAACATCCTTATTTCATCTCGGGATGTTCTTTTTGCTTCTATCCTTCTTCTGCTTTCTTTGTATATGGAGAATTAGCCTATCCCCAAAACTATTTGTTGTTATCCTTGTTGCTGTTTTGATTCTTCCCCTAGAACCTTTTCCTAAATTTCCCTTTTTCCTATCATTTCATTGATCCTATTGAGAGAAGTTCTTGCTTTCCTACTTCTCTTCCCACTTTATAAATATTGCACTATTTCTCTTCCTTAGTGACTCCTTACCCTCTTCATCTAATATTTCATAATCAAATAAAGGTTTGAGATATGTTTAAGTTTTCCTATCTAAATCATAGACCTTATTCAAGGTTCCAGGTTCCCTCATGTCCACTTCTTCTCCAATTCTAGGATCTGATCCTCGTATAAACTTGTGTATCTTCATTTTATCATTATAATAAGGTACATATTTCATTAATTTGATAAATATTTGGTAGTATTTTTCATTTTCCTAGTTCCCTACCGAAGTCTAGAGAATTCCTCAAATTTTTGGGAATAGAAATGTTTTGTGAGAAATCTATCTTTGAAGGCTTTCACAAAATCTTCCCATTTTATGTCTACTACTGTTGCAAGGCCCAAATCATCACTATGTGCTTCCTACAAATCTAGACCATCCCCTTGTAGATGCAGTGTGGCATAGAATGTTTGAGTTCCCAAGGAAAAGTTCTTCATGTTGCAATATGTTTCAATTTATTTCAACCAAGCCTCAACCTTATCTCCACCTTCCTATCCATTAAATTATAAGATTTAAAATATTTCATTTCCTTTCCCAACTTGGCCTCTAATAAAACCCTAGACTATTGTGCCTCAATAAGAGATTCATTTAATGGTCCTAACCAGAGTTCCTAAAATGAGTCTCCTTATTCAACACTACATCTAGCAACTATTTCTGTATTTCTAGTTATTCCCAAAGTAAAGCCACTATTTTAGTAAGATTCTCATTCCTAGGATTTTCTCTTTTATCACTAGGTTTACCTGAACCCAATTTTAGATTCCTATCCTCCACATTAGTCTGTCGTGTCTGCCTTGTCTATGGATGAAAACTTCATTTTATTCTCTTTGGTGGCATTGTCCCTGGCCACACACAAAAGAGATAGTAAGAATTCATTAGCAATTAGTCCTTCAAATTGCTCCTCTCACTATTAACTATTTACCTAATCATCTCAAGTAACTCGATAGATTTACTCCTAATAGGTGTTCTATTGGTAGGGTTCAATTCCTTTGTAAGTATATTTTCTATTACATACAAAACTAATTTCTGCGTAGTGAAACTATCCCATTGTGAACCATGCTTTGATACCAAATGTAGAGAACCTATCCACCAAAAATTTCTATCCAAACTAGGAGTTATATATATATATATATATATATATTTACAACTCCTTCTATACATGAACAAATTTTGAGAACCCCTATCTCCACTACTTACATAATTATTTTAATGTAGCAGTGTTAGGAACTAATCAAATTAGAGTTATCTACTCCTATATCCACTACTTACATGGTTACTTTATGTAATAGTGTTAAGATTAATTCAACTTGAGTCATACTCCTTTTTAATATGGCTCACTCATTCCCCTTTCCATAATTCAAAAGGGTAAGTAATAATATCTGCTTACCCAACACAAATCATTTTGTGTGATAGCGCTTAGCACCCTAACCAAATATTTCATATTAGAAAAAAATGGCAAATCTAGTCTAAGATTTCATGTAGTGATTTCATAATAAATACCAGATACAACACGATATTAAAAATATTCTCTTACACTCTATTCAATGAAATTAACCCAACACACAACAACAAGCACAATTCCTTCTTCTTAAGAGGTTAACTTGGTGGCTAAATAGAGACAAAATTTTGAATTAAGTTCTATTATGTTGCAGCTTATCAATAATGCCACTTCGACAAAAAGCCTACTATGAGCAATGGTAAATCATTAAGTCGACACCACGCTTTCAACTACCCATATCAAAATATTATCTCTATAATTAATCAATCCTTAAGTAACATTCACTGAAAACTCAAATAATTAATAAATCACCGAATCAAAAGGTTGGACACCATATCATTTACTCGAACAATGATAAGTAAAATCCTACATAAATCTCAACTAAAGTCTGGTAGATCTCCAATTTAAAAACTTGCTGAATTAAAAGTTTCATTTCTTCTTATACAAATGGTGACTATATTCTAGTAGAATAAGTACACATTTACATATGGGACATGCCCACATAATACCTCATTCTAAAGGAGATTTTTAGAATAACGAATAAGTTACAGTAATAACGTAACCAAGTTTCTCTATCTTGGCCATATCCAGACCATTTGTTATGCATCATCACCATCTAGGTGTTCAATTCTCTTTATTTCATTGCTCCAATACTTTAAGTGATGTATTCATTTGTCGATCCTCCCATGAAACACATGGAGAATAGGATTACCATGTACATGGATCAGAGTCAGCTCCTAATTAATGGAAATATGTTCTTCCATTTGTATTCAATTCATCACAAAATATACATTTCTAATTGCAATTATTTCACTTATTAAATGCAAATCCATTTGTAAACATTCCATTGTACAATATGCAATTCAAGTAGTAGCCATTTTATTTCAATATATGTGGTTCCAGTTGCAATCATTTCATTCACACAGACAACCACAATTCAACAACATAATACATTTCGAATCAACATATAGACTCTAAGCTACTACCAAAGTCAATGTCATCTACTTACATCATTCTATCAGTAAAGACCCCTTTCATTTATTTTTAACTAACCTCATTAATTCCATTACCATACTACTGAACAACCTAGAAAATCCATGCCGCTCAAGTAAAATATCACTTTAATCCTTTTTCTACATCATGCAGGAATTATAACAATATATCTAGAAAACATAGAAATCAAACCCGTTTCTTTTCCTATATTTCAAACAAAGCATATGTTTTAAGTTCATTTCCAAAAAGAATGCCAAAATTTTTCAATTTAAAGGAAAAGATAAGATATTCATCAAAAAGAACATTTAAACATCCATTCATTTAATTTGATGAATCCCAATCAAGAGCCAATCAGGATTTGTTTTCCTACGATATTTCTTCCTTTCCTATTGCATCTAAAGTTCCACTAATATTTTTACTTACTCCCATTTTATTGTCTAAAGATAAAATATTTGACCATAATCTCTAATGTCCACATCCCATTACTAGATAAAAGGAGTAATAACTAGAGACAGTGTCACAACAAGTCATCCCACCCAACTTGACCATGGTCTCCTAACCAAAATCTATATTAGTTTCATACCAAACACATTATTACATGTTCGGTTACTACGTATGAGCTTAGATTTATTGTGATTCATACAATACTTTGGGTATTTCTAGACCTCCTAGTTGTTATAGGTAGATTTGTTGAGTCCACAATATTATCCAGTGCCATTTATCTATCACCTTATCTAAAATATGACCATCAAATCTTGTCAAGATCATTAAACCATAAATTGATAACAGAAAACTCTCACCATATTTATTTCAATCTAAAGATAGAAATATACCAGTTGATATCTCAGAAAACTTCTAAGGTAAAATTTGCTCAACTTATTGTATTGAAGTTCTTGTTACCAATGAGTTCATCAGGTTGTAGATCTTTCTGTCTCATCAAACACCTAGATTCAGTCTTCTCCTATGCACACCCACTATCCTCATTTTTTCCTCCTTTTTCTCACTTCGACTTACATGATATTGATGACATCCCACTAACCAAAATTTTCAGCCAGTTAATGGTTACACAATTAATTTTAGAATGCACTAAGTATATCCACTTTCATCGAACGAAAAGCAACATCCAATTACACCGTAACAACTCCAAACAATAATAATACTTCTTAAACAACTATATTTTCCTATTAATGTAAAGAGATTCTTAAGAGCTACCAATAAAGCACACACTAAAAGAGGTGCCGAACAATCCATTCTATTATTTCTCATTATGATATTCTTTTTATCCACTAAAATATCATTTCCATAACATTAATATACCTCACAAGCTATTTTCTTGAAGTACAACACAAGGAAATCAAGAACACATTGATAAAACATCACATAAATGCAACTAGATCTTTGTTGATTCTTTTCCTTATGTAAAATTATGATATATGTCTTCCTGAAAGGCATTTATTCATGTTGCCATTCTAATACTTTGATGAAATATCCATCACATCATTTCCCTTGGCATCCTGTTCTCGATGGTTGGTTCTTTCTTCCACCTACAAGAAACATGTTACTGCACAAGTACAAGTTATATTAGCAACATCATATTATTTTATGAGATACATGTGTTTTTCTAAAATTTAAATACAATTTAATCAATCAATAATTTCAAATTAAAATATACTTCACATTTTTCACAAGATATATGTTTTGCATATCAAGTTCTATATAATCAATCATCTAACTACACACAATCTTAGCAAAGCATGAATCCATATAAAATAAAGAGTCTGCTAGGAGTGGGCCATGACATATTACCATGATCATATGGGTTGCATGACTTTGCAACCAACATGCCTTAAAATATTCCTTGAACCTCATGGGTCATGAGATATACCACCTATCTAAGATTAACATTGGATCTTATTTTGATGCTTTGACTTGATGAGACAATAATTTAACCTTCATGGGATATCAATGTGTTTAACATGTATCTTGGATTTCAACCAATGGTAAGAATATACCTTGATAATTTCATTACTATCCTCCTAAAATGGAATAGGCCATTGGATAAATAATCAATTATTTGTGGTGCTTTGAAGGTCTCTTTTGTTCACTTCACTTAGTAGTAGCCATCACTATTCAATCAAATGATATCAATAGCCTGCATTGTTTTTCCATCTCCATTTTATTAATCTACCTAGAAATTAGTACCTACCATAGATTAATGATATTAATGGCCTATACAACATAAAAAAATCAACGTATCTCTTCCCTACCAAGTCAATGTGCATCATAGATTTACAAAATCAATAGTATGTGTTACTTTTGCTTCTCCTTCAACTTGTCGATTTGCTTCCTAAAGAGTCCGACTTGCAAAAAATGGGCAACCCATACTTCTCTTGGGTGTAGTGAAATTTCACTATAGAAACACCTTGATTCTTCAAGGAAGAAATCCAAGATGAATTTTCATAAGCAAATTTATGCCCTATTAAAAGACATCCAAAATTCAAAGAAAGTTCATAGAAAATATTAGTGACAAATAACACCATCACATTGTTGAATTATAGGTGCTTATAACATATTTTAAGGACATGATCCAATATTTTTAATATGTTTATTCATCCTTTGCTACAAGTATTTGTAGCATCATTAAGCTACTTAAAGAATTATCATTGGTCACATTTTTGAAAGGCATCAATATACACACTTCTAAAGAAAAATAAATGTCAAGCATCGCACATTGATGAGTAACATGGGTCTTTTGGTTGATAATGAAGTTTAAAATCAGTTTTGCATATGTTTTAAGGCAATTTTATAGGTGATAGGACTTAAAAGGAGCCATATGTTGAATAAAATAAGAAAGGAACATTGCTCGATGTTGGAAATATCACTATCGACAAAAGCATTGATCACTATGAATTATCCTAGAGGCCTGAGTGATTTGACCATATAGAATTCAAAATCAAACAACCCTAGACATGAATCATGAGGAGATCAAGGAGAAAATATTCATATGTTCAAATTTGTAAATATGCTCAGAACGTCATTAGCTAAGGTTTATTTAAAACTTTTTAATATCCCACATTAAGAGTGGGAAGGCTATTCAAATCCAATATATTATTATTCTTCTCTTTTTTTTAATGCAAGTATAAAGGTGAAGAAATATATATATATATATATATATATATATATATATATATATATAAAAATTAAAAGAATAAAATATTCTAAAGAATATTCCATCTAATTTTATTTTTCTCAATGAGACATTGCATTTCTCACAAATTTGAGGCATCATTTAAATTATAAGTATAGGCTTATATATACTAGTCAGAGAGAATTTTTTTATGCTGATTTAATGAAAGAAAAATATTCGATTTTTTTGAAAGTTTACTATGACTAGAGGAGCACCAAAATTCTTATTGCTTGATTCTAAAATTTTAAGGGGGGAATAATTATGCTACCTAGAAAACCAAACTTAAAATACAAATTGATTTTGAAGAAGTATACCAAGTTGTAGATAGATTCTTTACCTATCCTACTATAGAAGACGAAGATTAGATAAAGTTTGACAAGGCATATAGAAAGGTAAGGTTAATAATCATGTTTGGAGTAGTAGATGAAGAATAATCATACATTCAAGATTCATCCATAGTCAAATATGTATGGGAGAAGTTACAGATATAATATTTTAAATAAAGAATAAAATTCAAATTCTATTGCTCTAGAGCCAACTCCATTGCTTGAAGATGAAGAGTGTAGAAAAAATTAAATTATTCACCAAGATAATGATTGAACTAAGAGAATTACTACAAGCTTTGGGATAAATGATATTTGATGAAACTATTGTTCCTATATTTTTAAGATCTCTCCCTTCTCAATATAATGTAATTGTGATAAAATTAAATATCATTGAGTAGACACCCAGATTTGAAAAGTTGGTGAACCTGCTTTAAAAATTTGAGGCCTCACATTTGAGACAAGAAGAATAATATGTACTTATAAATAAAAAAGGGAAGTAACCATTCATAAGAGGCATAAGACCTCAACAACACTTGTCATAGAGAAACAATTCTTAAGGATATCGAAATTAGAGAAATAAATCTCATCAAAAAATAATTTTCACACACAAAAAATTTATTAACTTTATGGTAGAAGTGGCCACACAATGAATTTTTGTTGGCATAATCTATTAAAAATGGATCTCCTTAATAAGATATGAAAAAAAAAGATATATCACATAAAAAAGTAAAATAAATTTAAAAAATAATACAACACAATAATGTAGCTAAATAGAACCAAGTTAAATAAGAAGAGAAAGATCAAGAATAAGAAGAAGAATATGTGTTTATTTCAAAAGCATAGAAGAGATAACTTAATAATATTTGGTATAATTAGAAGCAATCAAATATATAATAAGTTAGGAAAACTAGATTTATCCAAATAATAAAAAAAATATACAAGAAAGAATGCAACTAGGGACATCAAGAGCCTAGTTGAGTAGGAAAACAAAATGAAAATTCAAGTGAAATAGATCCAAGAAATTGAGATTGAAGATGTACATTTTGATTGTGATTATTCTCATCCACAAAAGAAATTGAAGCATATGACAACAAAAAAATAAGGAATCGATGCAATAGGTATTTAAGATTCAACCTTTGATAGCACCTCAAAGAAAGTGTGAATACATTGCATTTCACAAAAAATGTCTTCTTCAAATAAATAAAGCTAGAACAAAGAAGAATCATAAGGTGACTGATCTCACTACATCTAGTGATGATCAAAACTGTTAGTTTTTGATGGTGTATGTGATGAGCAAGGTGCAGCCAAAGTATTGTCATTGTTGTCAACACAGACAGAGGATCGGTTGATGCAATGGACAGGAGTTCATTGATGAGCAAGGTGCAACAAAAGTATTGTCATTGTTGTCAACACAGACAGAGGATCGGTTGATGCAATGGACACAGTCAGGGAGATCGGTTGATGCAGTGGACAATAGATCGGTTAATGCAATGGATAGGAGTTCAGTGGTCATACAGAGCATGTACAATGATTCTCCAAGAAGAATGTAGTGGCCCATATGCAAAAGCTCAAAGAAACAGACAAGTAAGAAAAGTGTCGCGATATCGTGACATGTTGAGCAAGCATGAGAAACTGTCGCGATATCGCGACATGTTTGGCCGAAAAGAAAAATTGTCGCGATATCACGACATGTTTTGCCAGAAAGAAAAACTATCGCGATATCACGACATGTTTGGTCGAAAAGAAAAACTGTCGCGATATCGCGACATGTTTGGCCAGAAAGAAAAACTGTCGCGATATCGCGACATGTTGGGCAAGTGGAAAAACTGTCGCGATTTCGCGACATGTTGGAAGCAAAGAAGCCAAGTAGAAAAACTATCACGATTTTGCGACATGTTGAAAGCAAAGAAGGCAAGTAGAAAAACTGTCACGATTTCACGACATGTTGGAAGCAAAGAAGCCAAGTAGAAAAACTATCACGATTTCACGACATGTTGAAAGCAAAGAAGGCAAGTAGGAAAACTGTCATGATTTCATGACATGTTGGAAGCAAAGAAGGCAAGTAGAAAAACTATCATGATTTCGCGACATGTTGAAAGCAAAGAAGGCAAGTAGAAAAACTGTCATGATTTCGCGACATGTTGGAAGCAAAGAAGGCCAGTAGAAAAACTGTCACGATTTCGCGACATGTTGGAAGCAAAGTCTGCAAGAAGGATTGTACGGACAAAAAAGTGTCACGATTTCGTGACAGGTTCGAAAGAAAGAGCTCGCAAAGAAAAGTGTCACGATTTCACGACAATTTGCAAGAGGAAGCGCTAAGGAGAAAAAGTGTCACGATATCACGACATGTCGGGTTTTCACGACCCGAAGGGAAGAAAAGCGCTAAGGAGAAAAAGTGTCACGATTTCGCGACATGTCGGGTTTTCGTGACCCGATGAAAAGAAAAGTGCTAAGGAGAAAATATGTCGCGATATCGTGACATGTCGGGTTTTCGCGACCCGATGAGAAGAAAAGTGCTAAGGAGGAAAAATGTCGCGATATCGCGACATGTCGGGTTTTCGCGACCCGAAGCAGAGAAAAGCACAAGGCAGCGAAAGTGTCACGATTTCGTGACATGTTCTATTTTCACGAGCGAAAGGCAAAGAAAAGCACAAGGCAGCGAAAGTGTCACGATTTCATGACATGTCATATTTTCACTGGTGCAAGCCGAGAAGAGTACAAGGAGGCGAAAAGTGTCACGATATCATGACATGTTATGTTTTCGCGGGTGCAAGCCGAGAAGAGGACAAGGAGGCGGAAAGTGTCGCGATATCGTGGCATGTCATGTTTTCATGGTCAAACGACAAGAAAAAGTCAAAGGGGTAGAAGTGTCACGATTTCGCGACAGGTCGCCTTGGCGCGAGCTAAGAAGAGAACTCAGCCGAAACAAAGAAATGTAACAGTGAACTGCAGATAGTACGACAGTAAAAGGGGCAGTTACAGAATACATTCACGCAGCCAAAATAAGAAGAGTTAACTGAAGTTAGTACAACAGTTACAGGTGCAGTTATAGATAGAAATCATGCAGTTAAATAAGAATAGTGAACAAAAGTCATTACTACAGTTACAGGAATCGTAACAGAGAAATATCATGCAGCGGTGGTTACTGAAAGTCATCAGACGAAGACCAAGAGATAGACAGAGAGTCGTTTCGAAGAGCCGTAACTATTAATAGGTTGCGTGTAAGAATATTGTGTCAGAAAGGAGTTACTTATAGGAGTAGCTATGAATAGGCTGCATGCGAGATAATGGAAGATATAGAAGACTTAGGGTTTCAAAATGAAAATATTGTTTTAAAATGGCAGTTGCGTGCAGAAGAAAAAGGGCCGCTCAGAACTGAATAGTGTGCCGCCATAAAGAGGGAAAGTGTCACTGATAAAATAATATATGTGCTGAGAAAAAGGTTGTTGAAGAGAGCCACAAGAATGTGTATGTTTCATATACGGTAAGTTAAGAATTAGGGTTAGGGTTGAGCTCTGAACTATGTAAGAGAGCAGATAAGAATGTCAGAGCACCGAAATGAGCAGAGAAGGCTGTCAGAGAGCCGTAAATGAGCAGATAAGGCTGTCAGAGCCGTAAGCAAGCAGAGAAGGCTATCAGAGGCGAGAGAAGGCTATTAGAGCATAGAGAAGGCTATCAGAGCACAGTAAGTAGAGTGGTAAGAGTGATCCATTAGGTTGAGCTCTATGTGGGTAGAGAAAAAGGTGTGTAGCCGAAGAGAAAAATGAGTGGAGATAGAGCACTGCTGAGAGAAGAGCGGTGTAGAAAGAGCGTAGCTGATAGAGCGCGACTGAGAGAGTGCGACAACAAGTGCGTAGAAGGAATATGTGTTTCCTGAATTGAAAGAGAGGTTGGATGAGCAATAGACCAGTAAGGGTCTTGTAAAAGTGAAGGCATATTTATGTCAATCTAAGATTCAAAATAGAAATCCAAGTTGGTGCTTGGAATCAGGGGTTGGTGCTCCTTCCAGTTGGTGCTCCTTTCTGTTGGTGCAGATAAATTAGGGGTTGGTGCTCCTTCCAGTGTGTGTTGGTAAACTGTTTGTAAAGTTGGTGCTTTGCAAAGGCTGGATTTGGATGGGAGTCCAAGCAGTCTATTTTTGAGGAGTAGCCAAAACTGGTGAACCTCGTTAAATCATGTGTTGTGGAATGCTCTCTTGTTATATTTGCTTTATCTATTTTAAGTTCTCCTTGCTTCAACTTTAAGAGTTGTAGATTTGAAATTTAAATAGCTACACTGATTCACCCCCCCTCTTAGTGCCATTGTAAGACTAACAATTGGTATCAGAGCCAAGTTCCCGTCTCAGGCTAAATCAGTCAGGGTTGATCTTGGATTAGTATGCAATGGGTAAGAAGAATAGATCCTCCTCCAAAAAGACATCTCAGTCAGTTTCAGTTCCTGTGGAAGAGAAAATTGAACCAGAAAAGGTAGAAGGAGTGAACTCTGAAGTATGTGATGAAAACCTTGAGGCTGAGGTTGAAGTAGATCTAGAAGGTGAGTTGATCGCTGCACTTGAAGAGTTGAATATTGAAAAGAAAAAGAACAAAAGACTATCCAAGAAATTGGAAGAATATGGGGATGAGATTGAAGATCTTTTCTTACAATTTCAAAAGGCCAAGAAAATAGAAGAAGCCTTGAAGTCACAGCTGAATGATAAAGTCGATGTATTTAGCAAACGTGAAGAGGATTCTAACAAAGTTGTTAGTAGTCTGAAGCTGCAAGTAGAAGAGTCCAAAAGGACTGAAGAAACTCTCAGGTCTCAGATCAATGAGAAAGAGACTGTTTGTCGCAGACAAGAAGAAGAGATTGTTTTATTGAAAGAACAACTAGAAGAGGCCAATACAAATTGCAAACTCGAGAAAAGCACAGAGTTGCTAGATAAAATGATAAGCCAACAAAGAAGCTCCACGGATAAGCGTGGTCTTGGATATGAAGCTGAACAACCTTCATCTTCCAACTCTGCAGAGAAGAAGAAGTTCACTGTTGAAGGATCGAAGCAAGAAAAGGTTGAAGCAGAATCTTCAACAGGAAGAAAATATCAAAGAAGATCTACAACAAAGCAACCACAACAAAAGAGGTTCTCTCACTCTCACTCTTTTCATAATAATGCTTTTAACGGCTATTGTTTTAGATGCAACCATTATGGTCACAAGGCAATTTATTGTGGATTGACCAATAGATCAAAGAGTTATGCTGTTAAAAATACATCTATTTTTCTGAGTGAACACCATGAGCAATGTTTTAAATGTAATGGCCATGGGCACATAGCAAGGTTTTGTCCAAGCACTTCTGTATCTAATCTAAGGCAAGACCGTAGATTTCATCAGATACAAAGAATGCAATACAGACAGGGAATAAATCATGTGCATAAATGTTTAAATGAAATTAATCATCATCAAGGATGCACAAGAAACAACCGCACAAGAGAAATGTTTGTTCACTTTGTTATGCATAGATGTTTATATCTAATTTGGCACATTTCTTGAAACTTCAAAGTACATTTGCAACAAATAAATATGAGGAAGAACATATCATGGCTTAAAAGAAAGGAAAATTTCTCCATAAGGATGACAAGAGACAACCTCCGGAAAAGAAATGTTCAAAACACGTGACCAAGATACTTGGAATGTAGTTGAAAGCAAAAGCCCAAGTTCAAGGAAGTCTAGAGAAAGACAGAAGAAAGGGAATCGTGTCTCCTTGGATTGAAGGAGACTACTCCGCTATTGCACTAAGCAACTCCAGGTGGCACATCCTCAGGGGGAGAAATCTTAAAGTCTTATTTTTAATGCTCCTATGTATTTGTTTGGTTATCTGAGGATGAAAGGCAAGTAGTCGGGATATTGTCGTATAGTTGTTAAAGTGTGTTTTTCAGTTTATGTAGTTGTTTGTGGAAGTGCCGTGAAGGGTGGTGATTAAATTGAGAATCGTCACCATTGGTAGTTTTGAGATATGTCATTGTTGTACTGTTGATGATTCTTCTGCCACTATTCAAAATTACGGATCATAACAGTTTAGATTGTTTTTGTTTAATGAAAGAATGCTTGCCCTAGCTACGTATTTGTGTTTCGATAATAGCAGCATGTATTTGTTCGACACATTGATGATTAAGATTGTGAGATCTTTCATGACGCCTTGGTGAAATTATTTAATTCACAGACAGTTTCATTTTAACTGTTGATAAAATGCCAATCCAAGGTTAAGAAGTATGAGGTTGAGTAAGGGGCACTATGGTTGGCTGTAAAGTGTTTGACAAAATGTCTTCTCCTAATTTACATAGTTGAAAGTAAGGTGTGACCTGCAGTAACTATAGAAAACATAGATCAGGTTGTAAATATAAAAAGGATTTGGTTGGTAAGTGGTAAAGTTGAGTGATTGAGGTAGCATTGGATTCTCACTCAAGAGAGAGACAAACAACTGTCATTAGGTTCAAGCTTGTTGAGAATATCCAAGATGCATGGTGGAGATGTATGCGAATTGCGGCATTGCGGAACAAAAAGTTGGCTATATAAGATTATTGTATGCCTTCACTAATAGTGGACAAGTTTGAGTTTGCAAAGCAACGAGAGGGTAGTTGCACAGAAGACAGTGGTCCAGCCATGTTCTTACACATATTATATTGGTGAAGTTGACGGTGATGGTGTCATTCATTGGTTATTGCTGCTATTCACATTATTGATATTGTTGATGCCTATTATGCTTATCATGATGTTGTCAATTAGTGAAATGAAGTGGTCACATTTTCAAAGAATTGACTAGCTATCGGGACCAAATTCTCAGGGGGAGCATTTATGCATTTGTTTATCTTATTGCTCATGTTTATGATTTCTGCTAACTATAATAATTTTTGCTTGAGAATGTTGTGCATGGACTCAGGGGGAGTCTACAGCAGCCCTTTGGTATTATTGTCAAAGGGGGAGAAGAGTTACAGGTAATTGCACGCAATTACGTGTGTTGCCAACAATTCCAAAGGGGGAGATTGATGAGCAAGGTGCAGCCAAAGTATTGTCATTGTTGTCAACATAGACAGAGGATCGGTTGATGCAATGGATAGGAGTTCATTGATGAGCAAGGTGCAGCAAAAGTATTGTCATTATTGTCAACATAGACAGAGGATCGGTTGATGCAATGGACAGGAGATCGGTTGATGCAGTGGACAATAGATCGGTTAATGCAATGGACAGGAGTTCAGTGGTCATACAGAGCATGTACAATGATTCTCCAAGAAGAACGTAGTGGCCCATATGCAAAAGCTCAAAGAAACAGACAAGTAAGAAAAGTGTCGCGATATCGCGACATGTTGAGCAAGCATGAGAAACTGTCACGATATCGCGACATGTTGGAGAAGAAAAGTGTCGTGATATCGCGACATGTTTGGTCAAAAAGAAAAATTGTCACGATATCGCGACATGTTTGGCTAGAAAGAAAAACTATCGCGATATCGCGACATGTTTGGCAAAGAAAAATTGAGAAAATCGGCGATTTTATGACATGTTGGAAGAAAGAAGCCAAGTAGAAAAACTGTCATGATTTCGCACATGTTGAAAGCAAAGAAGGCAAGTAGAAAAACTGTCATGATTTCGCGACAAGTTGGAAGCAAAGAAGCCAAGTAGAAAAACTGTCACGATTTCGTGACATGTTGAAAGTAAAGAAGGCAAGTAGAAAAACTATCATGATTTCACGACAAGTTGGAAGCAAAGAAGCCAAGTAGAAAAATTGTCACGATTTCACGACATGTTGAAAGCAAAGAAGGCAAGTAGAAAAACTGTCATGATTTCGTGACATGTTGGAAGCAAAGAAGGCCAGTAGAAAAACTGTCACGATTTCATGACATGTTGGAAGCAAAGTCTGCAAGAAGGATTGTACGGACGAAAAAGTGTCACGATTTCGTGACAGGTTCGAAAGAAAGAGCTCGCAAAGAAAAGTGTCACGATTTCATGACAATTTGCAAGAGGAAGCGCTAAGGAGAAAAAGTGTCATGATATCGCGACATGTCGGGTTTTCGCGACCCGAAGGGAAGAAAAGCGCTAAGGAGAAAAAGTGTCGCGATTTCACGACATGTCAAGTTTTTGTGACCCGATGAAAAGAAAAGTGCTAAGGAGAAAATATGTCACGATATCATGACATGTCGGGTTTTCGTGACCCGATGAGAAGAAAAGTGCTAAGGAGGAAAAATGTCGTGATATCGCGACATGTCGGGTTTTCACGACCCGAAGCAGAGAAAAGCACAAGGCAGCGAAAGTGTCACGATTTCGCGACATGTTCCGTTTTCGGGGTGAAAGGCAGAGAAAAGCACAAGGCAGCGAAAGTGTCACGATTTCGCGACATGTTCTGTTTTTGCGGTGCAAGGCAGAGAAAAGCACAAGGCAGCGAAAGTGTCACGATATCGTGACATGTGTTTTCACGGGTGCAAGCCGAGAAGAGGACAAGGAGGCGAAAAGTGTCACGATATCGTGACATGTCATGTTTTCACGGTCAAACGACAAGAAAAAGTCAAAGGGGTAGAAGTGTCACGATTTCACGATAGGTCGCCTTGGCGCGAGCTAAGAAGAGAACTCAGCCGAAACAAAGAAATGTAACAGTGAACTACAGATAGTACGATAGTAAAAGGGGCAGTTATAGAATACATTCACGCAGCCAAAATAAGAAGAGTTAACTAAAGTTAGTACAACAGTTATAGGTGCAGTTACAGATAGAAATCATGCAGTTAAATAAGAATAGTGAACAGAAGTCATTACTACAGTTACAGGAACCGTAACAGAGAAATATCATGCAACGGTGGTTACTAAAAGTCATCAGATGAAGACCAAGAGATAGACAGAGAGTCATTTCAAAGAGCCATAACTATTAATAGGTTGCGTGTAAGAATATTGTGTCAGAAAGGAGTTACTTACAGGAGTAGCTATGAATAGGCTGCATGCGGGATAATGGAAGATATAGAAGACTTAGGGTTTCAAAATGAAAATATTATTTTAAAATGGCAGTTGCATGTAGAAGAAAAAGGGCCGCTCAGAACTGAATAGTGTGCCGCCATAAAGAGGGAAAGTGCCGCTGATAAAATAATATATGTGCTGAGAAAAAGGTTGTTGAAGAGAGCCGCAAGAATGTGTATGTTTCATATACGGTAAGTTAAGAATTAGGGTTAGGGTTGAGCTCTGAACTGTGTAAGAGAGCAGATAAGAATGTCAGAGCATCGAAATGAGCAGAGAAGGCTATCAGAGAGCCGTAAATGAGCAGATAAGGCTGTCAGAGCCGTAAGCGAGCAGAGAAGGCTGTCAGAGCATAGAGAAGGTTGTCAGAGCACAGAGAAGGCTGTCAAAGCACAGTAAGCAGAGTGGTAAGAGTGATCCGTTAGGTTGAGCTCTATGTGGGTAGAGAAAAAGGTGTGTAGCCAAAGAGAAAAATTGAGTGGAGATAGAGCACTGCTGAGAGAAGAGCGGTGTAGAAAGAGCGCAGCTGATAGAGCATGACTGAGAGAGTGCGGCAGCAAGTGCGTAGAAGGAATATGTGTTTCCTGAATTGAAAGAGAGGTTGGATGAGCAATAGACCAGTAAGGGTCTTGTAAAAGTGAAGGCATATTTATGTCAATCTAAGATTCAAAATAGAAATCCAAGTTGGTGCTTGGAATCAGGGGTTGGTGCTCCTTCCAGTTGGTGCTGGTAAATCAGGGGTTGGTGCTCCTTTCTGTTGGTGCAGATAAATTAGGGGTTGGTGCTCCTTCTAGTGTGTGCTGGTAAACTGTTTGTAAAGTTGGTGCTTTGCAAAGGCTAGATTTGGATGGGAGTCCAAGCAGTCTATTTTTGAGGAGTAGCCAAAACTGGTGAACCTCGTTAAATCATGTGTTGTGGAATGCTCTCTTGTTATATTTGCTTTATCTGTTTTAAGTTCTCCTTGCTTCAACTTTAAGAGTTGTAGATTTGAAATTTAAATAGCTACACTGATTCACCCCCCCTCTCAGTGCCATTGTAAGACTAACAAGTATGCCAAGGGAGAATACAATCACAAGATATGAAATATGCAAAAATGTAAGATGCTGAAATATGCTATTAATGGAAAGTGACAAAAATAATACAATACAATATGGAGGAAATGAACACTCTAGAACTGATACTAAAGAACTATATTGTACCCCATCACCAATCTATATGGTGATCCACATAGTATACCCACTACTACCTATAGTGATATATAATTACTCACTCTAGGGCCCTTTATTTAAAAATATGGATTTCTTGGCCAACACTCTACCTAGTTGTACAAGGGGACACCTTGCACATTTACAACTTGTACATAGATATTTATGCATTTATTATATTACTTGAAGTAACTATATAGATACCCCCTAAACTAATCTACTACTCTAGTTATGTACCAAGGATGGTAAATTTACATGACTCAAATGATGTAATATACTTTAACACTCCATGTATTACATTATTTGTGTATTGAAGAATTTAGTCTTCAATATGGATATTCTTCTCTATTTCCTGTATCTTGTTCAAGAAAATATTTAGTGTCTTTATATCATGTTACCATTATTGTAAGAGCTTTGACTCCTTGATCATTTCTCATATCTTTTAGTTCTTCAATTTATTCAATATTTTGAGTTAGATATCATTTTTTATTCCCTTTTTTATATTCCAATTATGGATAATAGTTCTAATGCTGAGATTTTTTTTGTCAGAGATTATTTTGATATTACCTTGGTTGGAATACCCTATTTGGTTGGATTTCATAGTTCATTTGATTTCCTTGATTCTAATTTCTTGGATTGAATATGCAATAGCTGGTGTTATGCCCTTTTCTCCTGCATATCTGACAATATATGTTATTCCATTGTCTTTGACCTTTTGATGAAGAAGCAATTTTCCACGTGGATTATATTTTAGGACCAATGCATTGTTAGTCATTTCATATTTCATTGTATTTTCTATCTCATATTCTTAAATAATATTGACTAGTTCATCAAACTTTGTATCTTTGCTTAGAACCTATAAGGATGTAACTAGATGCTTGTAGCTATCTGGAAGTGCTCTCAAGGTTACTTGAACAAGGAATTTTTCTTCAACTTTTTATCCTAGGGTTAGTAATTTTCCTTTGATATATGCTATCTTTATTAAGAATAGTTCTATGCTTTAACCACTATTCATTTTTAGGGAATGTAATTGAGTATGAAGATTTAAGATAGTGGATTTATTTTTACCTTCAAATATTTTCTCTAATGTTTTCCAAGCATCTGCAAATATCCTTGTTGATCTAATGTAAGCTTGTATTTCATTTGTGATGGCAAATTTTATTATAATTAATGCCTTAGAATCACTTTATTCAAACTTTTGAATCTCTGTTTCTCCCTGAGTTGGTTTAGTTCTTGCTCCTTTGACAATATCCCAATTTTTTTTAAATATAAGAATTGATATTACTTTGTTTTTCCATGAGAAGTAATTTGGACCCTTTAGTAGTTGAGATTCTGTAAGTATGAATTTGTTTGTGGTCATGATGACTCTCTAGGTATAAAACCTTTCTTGGATTTAGGTTTTGTTGAATTCCTTATATCTTCCTAGTTAAGAGATGTGAACTAATTTGATAAAACCTTTCCTAGGATTATTTTTTTTAGGCTTCCTTATATCTCCCTAATACTTAGAATATGCTTAGTTCACCTTATAAGTTGAATTTGTAATATTTTAAGAATAGTCAAATTTTTAATTTTACCTTATTTCTCCTAATGAGGTATGCTCTAATTGTTGGATTTCGTTTTGTCTATTTAGAATGATTATGAGATAATTTTTACCAATTAATTCCAAATCTATATGTAGGCAATTGATTTGATTTTATTTCTAATAGATTAATTTTCTAAATTCTAATTATATGTATATAGTTTGAAGTAGTATGCCTTATATCTCCCTACTTTTTGGAATATTAGAAAATAATGGTATTTGCAATTAATTAATGATTTAATCAAGGTTGACAACCTTATATCTCCTACTTGAGTATTGCAAATATTATATTATATGTATGCACCTTAATAATTAATTTTCTAAAATATAAACTTGCTTTATTATCTACTAATGCTTGGTTGAATTTGTATTATCCAATGCAATAGTAAACCTTATAAAAATCACCTTATAGCTCCTTTTAGATTTTAATAAAAGTAAGTAAATAACCTTAGTAATATGGATGCATGATATACCTTTACATGGGATTCATTCAACGTATATTTTGCAGTGCTATATTTGTTGTCTACTGCTCCTTGAATGGGCATTGATATTGCTTGGTATCATTGAGCATTTAATTCTCATTCGTTAATGGATGCTTTATATGAATCTTTCACCTCCTTGTGTGGAATTTTTACCTTGCTTGGTTTCTAATTTTAGAACTAAATCTTTGTGTATTGAATGCACTCTTGCACAATTCTTCCTATGAATGCGCTTCCACACCTTGTAGGCTTGACTACGTACCTTGAAATTTTTTGTTTTTCTCTAGTAATAGGTGCTATTAAATAATTAAGATGCCTTCCTCCTTATGAAAAGTGGCACTTGGGAGTTATACTAAGGTGATCATTGAGATATGAGCTCTTTTAATTCTCATTTCTTGTGTAATGATGGCTTGGCATTCGTAACCTTCAATGATAGCTAATGCTTTAGTAACCTCCTAATTATACAATCAAATATGCCTTAAACATTCTTATTTGAATGCACATTGAGCAATATGAGGGCACCAAGAAGGAATGTGACAAGTGGCACTTAGGTTTTTTGCATGTGAGTCTTCTCCAATGTATATTTATTCCCTCTTATTTTGCTAGCCAATGCTTTAATATATTATCTTCAATGACTTCTAAGCCAACGTATTTCCTGTATAGGTTGGTCCAGCTAAGATGATGAGTAATTCTACAATGGAGGTTCTTTTGCACTCAAATGGTGGCTTTGGATAGGATGATGAGAAAAATTTTGGTGGAGTTTTGAGATACTCTAATGGTGGCTTCAAGCTAGGATGACGAGCAATGCTTCGATGGAGTTTTGGGACACTCCAATTGTGGCTTCGAGCTTTCCTTTTAGATGAAAATCTATCTCTTGGGTATTGCTCCCTTTGTTTAACCTTATGCTTTAATATTTTACTATTTTCAAGCTTCTATTTTTTTTTTATCTTTCTATATGACTACTCCTTTCTCGTGTTATGATATGTATGCTTGCAGGTTGCTCATTGAGACTATCCAAAACTATGGATGATGTGAACTTCTTGAAAGCTCTTTTGACCTTGCTTGGATAGTGCTTCTCTACGATCGCTTATGAGATAATCCTTTCTTGTGAAGGATGTGTCTTTATGACACTTAGAATATATTCTTTTTTCTATGTAGGATAGGATATTATGGTGCAAAATAATGTAAATATGCTTATAATAGAATACCTTGCTTTTGCACCTTCTTTTACAATCTTCTCCTGCTGGTTTTAATGGCAGCTTTTCTATACTAATCCTTGTAGGTAATGGATGATTTGACGTTGTTTTATTTGTTAGAAAAATATATTATTTTCTTGGTTAATTTGGTAATGAATCCAAGCTAATAATATCATAGATAGTATATTTTTGAAGGAGTAATTTTTGCACTAATATTTTACCTATAAAGAACTCTTAGTGCACCTTGAATATGAGACTCACCAAGTCTCAATTTGTAGCTTCTATCACTGATTTAATGGCTACCTTCTTCTTCTCCACTCCTTGGAGGAATTTTGATATGATTGGTGGCTTCTATAGGCCACAATACCTTGTAGGTACTAAGTTCTAAATAGTGTCTTTAGACACTTTGATTATTTGTAGATTTGTACCTTTGATATTAACAATCAATACATAAAATAGCCCTTTGAGAGTAACTAGTTTAGTGGACAAATAGTATAGTGAAATGAACCAATAATATTTCAAATTAATGCACTTTAATAATATCACCTTATTTCTCCTGTTAATAATCTCTCAAAGTAGTTTCAAATGCACTTAATAATCTCTACAACTTTTAAGGGTAATTATAAAGAACCCTTAAAAATAATCTATAATTTTGCAATATAATCAATGTTGTAGGATGTAGTCTTCTTAATTTATAGATAGATAATAGGTATATGACATATTTATTCTTTTTGAAATACATTCAACTCCTATTTTAATGTGTAAATAAATCTCTTAAAAGAGCTATCTCTTGCACCCTCTTGAATATTGTAATATGAGCCCTTATCTTTGCAACTTTAATCCAAATATGGTGCTTTAATGAAGCTTGATAATAATTCCAATTTAAATCTTAACCAATGGACCTAATTGCTCCAAAGTTTCTTACCTTTAATAGATTTTGTAGATGATGTAGATCTTGGTGTTTAGATTCACCAAGTTGTTGCCTTGCAATGAATGAATTCTGCAACTTCTTGTTGGCTATCCAGAATAGCTTCTTGCTTCACCAAAACGTGGTATCAAACCTTATACCTTGGACCTAGGGTTTGGTGGCTTGATCCTTCAATTTATCTTCTATTTTATACTATAGATTCAAAAATTCTTATCTCTAAAATGTGCCTTCTTACTGTGAGAGGTAATCTACAAATCTTCTTGGATCTGGTAGGTTTCTTCTGTCTAAGTTTTTACTCCAAATAGGCTTTCCTCTCAAGAATATAGAGGTCTTGAGATATTCATTATTATTATTCAAAATTTGGAACTCCTTGCCAAATTCCTCTTCTTTTGGGCTTGTTTTCAAATGGTGACAATTTTCCCAAATCTTTCACTATATTTTGTAGTGAATTTCTCCAACGAGTTCTCTTGGAACTTCTTTGATGGCTTCTCCAATTTTTTCAATGAGGCTCTCCAAGCCTTCTCCTTGTTTCTCCTTGAGATCTATCCAAGGTATTTAGTATTGCAACTTATTTAGTCTTCTTGATGAGACTTTTCCTTCAACCTTCAACTATGGAAGTGTTGGAAATGAGATCTTCTTCACGGATCTTTAGAATAAGAATTGTGATAGTCCTTCTCTATCTCTTACAAGGATGGAAGTTCTTCAATGAGCCCTTTTATGGGTCTCTTCATATTCTTCTAGAGGAAGTCTTCAATAAGCAAAGGATATCACCAATCTCCTATATTTTACAAACTCTTCTCTGGAGTCTTATTTAGGTTCAATGCTTCTATGGCATTTTATTCTAGATTAAGGCTTTTGTGGTCTTTTTATTTAGCAATAAGGCTTCTATAGCATTTTTTTTGAAATAAGGCTTTTGTAGCCTTTTCTTCTGCAATAAGGCTTATGTGGCATTTTATTCAACAATAAGGCTTCTATGGTATTTTTTCAGCAATAAGGCTTCTGTGGCCTTTTCTTCTGCAATATGGCTTTTGTGGCCTTTTTTATGCAATAAGGCTTATGTGGACTTTTCTTCTGCAATGTGGAGGTCTACACCAGGGCTTCCTTCAATTTATTTTTTTTTGCAACAAGATATTAGTAAGATGATTCTAAATATTGTCAATGATGAATATTCACTAGTTGATTTATCAATCTAGTGGAATGAATGTTGAGTCCTAGTCTTCACGATTTTTATATAACTCTGTGGAAAGACTCTAGCCAAATGCAATATAAAAAATTTTGGAACTAATATTTGATTCTTTTCTCAATATTTCTTGACTATCCTATTTAGCAATTTCGTGCAGTGACATTTGTATGCAATGACACACAATAGTAGATCCAGTTTGTAAAGATGCATAGATTTTAGACCTATACTAATAATGGAGATCTCTTGTGGATCTCCATATTCCTATAGATCTACCATGGCTATGATAGCACTATTAGATTTTGATAGTGTATGCCAAGGGAGAATACAATCATAAGATATGAAATATGCAGAAATGTAAGATGCTAAAGTATGCTATTAATGGAAAGTGATGAAAATGATACAATTCTATGTGGAGAAAATGAACGCTCCAGAACTGATACTAAAGAACTACATTGTACCCCATCACCAATATATATAGTTATCCACACATTATACCTAGTGCTACCTACAACGATATATAATCACTTACTATGAGGTCCTTTATATAGAAATATGGATTGCTTGGCCAACACTCTACCTAGTTGTACAAGGGGACACCTTGCACATTTACAACTTGCACATAAACACTTGTGCATTTATTATATTACTTGAAGTAGCTATCTAAATACCCCCTAAAGTAATCTACTAATATAGTTATGTACCAAGGGTGGTACATTTTCATGACCCAAATGATGTAATATACTCTAACAAAAATATGAAATGGAGACTGGTATGTATATAAGATATGATAACACACAATAAATATTGGTGATCAGTCGATTCAATAGTTGATATAGGATGCATGGTAGCACATCCTTTACATGAATACATTAGAGGAAGCACGTAATTCATGCATTGAATTCTATAAATATAAGAAAGTATTGAATAACTATTTGTAGTAAATGTATTTTTGAAGTGCAAGATTGGTGGAACCTGACACTCCTAAGTATTTTAGTAAGTAGTCTACATTGAGGAGGGAATTTATCTCTCAAATATATAGATTCTAGATCATGATAGAAAATAGTTTTTGATCATAAACTAGAAATAGAGTTGATGTAATAAGGGGGTATGTTAGGAGTTATTACATCATAGCCCATGTGAAATGGTATGTGGTATAACCACCCATCACAAGGTCTATGCATGTACTATAGGACAAGGGTAGTTGTAAGTTTTGTTAGTATTTTCTTATGTTAAATTTGGGCATCTATTATATTTAAATACCTATCATTGCATAATTGAAATAATAAAAACATTAAATTATTACAATCTTGGACCCCTACTAAATCATAAAAAAAGTAGTTGTTTAGTTACCATATTTAAATTACCAAAAGGAATTGAGTATATATAGTAAGAAAACCAAAATTTATAGTTTTTAAAATTATATTACAAATCCAATTTTTTTTGAAAACTATAAATTAAATGGCTTAGTCTAGAAGGTGCAATTTTTTAAAAAGTCGGATCCATCCTAGAATTCAAAAATCACTATTTTTCTTATTTCGATCATCATTATTATTTTTAGCTCAAGTAGGATAGGGGTTAACACAAAATCTAAGGAATAATCAAGAAAGTCACTTTTGTCTTTATATGGTGCCCATAAAAAGTTAGATGACCTCTAAACATATTTAGAAAAGATTTATGAGCATGTAGAATTTAGAGGGGCATCATTTTGCTAAATACATCACTATATTGGAGATTTTACCACAAGAGGAAAGTGTTTACCATATTTAACTCCTATTTTAATAATTTTCTATAAATGGGAACCATGG
The DNA here is from genome assembly GCA_028583015.1 of Wollemia nobilis. NCBI lineage: Eukaryota > Viridiplantae > Streptophyta > Pinopsida > Araucariales > Araucariaceae > Wollemia > Wollemia nobilis. The sequence goes on along the minus strand of JAQPPZ010001739.1, from coordinate 5,758,322 downwards.
GTTTCTATTTTATTATCTTTTGGACATTTGAGAAAATCAAAGCTACACTTTATAAACTCCATTTATGCTTGTAAACTTAATTTTAGAATAGCATAAAGATTATGCATGAAATTTGCTTATAAATTATGGAATATATCTGGAAACATAGTGATTATGACACTACCCTTTCACATTTTTCTAGTCCTTTCTTATATTATTGCAAATTAGTTATATGATTGGGGCACACTCAAATTATTTAATTCATGTTGAATGAACTAATTGATCACACACTACTCCTATTGCAATTATAGTTGCATGTTATTTTATTGCATTTAATTTAAATTTATTGCACTCTACTCTTTTAGATTTACTAATTTTTATTTAAATTAGTTTATATTATCATGATTACTATGAAGCCAACCTAAATCTTAAGGTTGGGAAGAGCATAATTTTTCTTCCAATTATTGAAATGGAATTGTAGGCACACATTCAATTAGACAATTTTGTAATACAACACAACCTCAAGATCTCATAATCTTGGAAGGTATTTTCAATTTCAATTATAGTTACAAAAAAACAAACATAAAGGTAAAACCATCTTCCTACCAACCTATTAAAATTTAAATGATTGTTGCTAGGTAAAGAATGTATTGAATGAAAGAGATGATTATGTTCAAATAACTTTATGAAAAGTACAATGATATTATTATCTAGGAATATAAATATATGAAAGTATATGATTAAATAAATAATAGATCATATTTTTGACCTAGAAGTTGGAACCAAACCCTTTAGAGAAAATAAAGGCTAGGAAAATTAAACATTAAATTATTAATGATAATGAATTACTCGTATTGTTGCAAATCTCAAATCATATTCCCAATAAAATATTTGATATGGATTACAAACTTGGGCTTGTAATAAATTAAAAAACATGAGATCAATCTATGTATTGATTTTATAAATCTAAACAAAGCCTTACTCAAATATCATTATCCATTACCCTCAATGGAACATATATTGCAAAACATTATAGGTTTATAGATGAAGTCATTGCTCAATGGATTTTTATAAGATCTAGATAAAGGATGAAGACAAATATAAGACCACATTCATGACTAAGTGGGAAGCATTTACTTGAAATATGATGCCATTCAATCCATCAAATGTAGGGGAAAATTTTATAAAGCTATGGATATCACATTCTAGGTATTAATTATTAAAATAATATTAATATATCTATATATGATGATGTTCTTCAAGGACTAAAACAAAATATAGAGCATATTGAGGTAATATTTATATAAGATATATCATTTAATACGAAGAAATAAAATTTCTTTGTGTAATAAAGGAAATTATTAGGACACATTTTATATAAATATGGGCTTGATATTGATATATATCGTATTAAGTCCATCCAATACTTACCCTTACCATAATTAGTAAAAGAAATTAGATCATTCGTGGTTTAAATTCAATTTTATATCCAAACTTCTTACTATTTTTACGGATAATGTTAGAATTATTATAAATATGTTCAAGAAAATGTGAAAGAATTATTATAAATATGTTCAAGAAAATGTGAACCTCACCTATAATGAAGAGGGCAAATAAGCCTTTTAGTATATCAAAGAAAATATTGTGAGCCCCTATTTTGATCAACCTAAATTTTACTAGATATTTTAATCTCTATGTTTTTATCATAGATGTAATCATTGTTGTAGTTCTCACATGGAAGATCAATAAAAATGAGGAACATCCAATACCCTTTATAATTTGAATGATATATGGCTATGAAGAGAGATACACTTTTATCAAGAAGCAATTAATTTCCACTTTGAAATCACTAAGAAAATTTAGATACTATATTTCATAGAGTAAACTTATGATTTTTATAGTGCACCTAGATGTTAGAGTTGTTATATTGAATTATGAGATAGAAGAAAAATGGGCTAATTAGATAAAAAAAAATCCAAGAATTTAACATTGAAATCAAGCCCACAAAACTAGTGAGAGGGAGAGAGTTATATGAAAACTTAGAAAAGTCACATACCAGTGATCAAATAACATTTGTGGATAAGATCAAACAACCAAAGGAACAAGTAGGTAATAAAAAAAAAATAGTATGGATGCATAAAGTTAGAAATATATTAAGACTAATCATGTTAACATTGAGAGAGAGGATATATTTCAAGTGGAAGGATATGGATTATACTTTACTCAATGGGGTTTTATTTTAGAATAGATATGATGTTGTGTTCCTAAGGTATGTTGAAGAAGAGAGGGTAAATGGTCTATTGCATGAATACCATGAGGGTCATTACTTAGATTATATAATAATATGTAATATCTTAAGAGAGATATTGCTATCTAAAATTTATCCTAATCTAAAATTTATCTTAGACACATTCCAATGGGTAAAACAATGTAAGTCATACTACATGCCTATTGGAAAAAAGGAAGAAATGTCAATGTTGCTATAACCAATCATAATGACTAAAGTATTTTAGCAATATGAGGTTATAATTTATTAGGAATATGAATACCTTATCAATTGCACAACATGGATGGATTTTAACCATAATAGATTATTTCACAAAATAGGTAGAGGCTACTAGTTAAAACTACTAACCCGAATACCATGATACAACTACTAGAATATGTGATTACTTGATATAAAGTACCTTAAGTAGTCATCACTAACAATATGTATATGAGGATAACTATTTTTTTTTAATTATAATATTTATTCATCCTAAATACATAGTAAAACTATTATCCTTAAGAAAAATATTGATAGAATCAATAAATAAAAAATATTCAAATTTTAAATAGGGAAACCATTAAATATTAAAGGTATTAGCATACACAATTGAAAAGAGCATTCTAGATAGATAGGGTAACTTCAAAGGCTTCAAATAGAATTTCCATTATGTTTGATAAGGAAGTATTATTATGAATCCATATTGAACTTCCATCACTCTAATGTTGTAACAATTGGAGTTGGATGACATTAATGTAATGCCTATGCAAGCAAGATTAAATGCCTTACTATTTTGGAATAAAAGTAGGAAAATACATTCAAATATTTCATTCATCATTAGATAATTATAAAAAATGGTTTGATAAGAAGGCAAGAGATGTTGAATTCAAAGGAGATAAATTTTTGATATATTTTTCAAATAATATGAGGATAGAGCTAATCCAAGAAAACATGTAAAGTTTGATTCTTTTAGAGTGGTTAATATAAAAAATTATCAAATTATGAGTATTTAAAAAATATTTTTTAACCATACTAGAAGGAAAAATATTATATTTTTCAATAAATGGGAAGCACATGAGACACATTTGATTGGCCCTAAGTGTCTTTAATAAGCTATGTGTGGCTTCTAGTGGGGGCAACTCCTATTACAAAAATAAAACATTACATTTCTAACAAATTAATTAAAGCATATCCAACTTTACATTTTGATCAAAGATATTATTCATTTGCCTTTCTATCAATCTCCATATTCTTCAAACTGCTAAGTTTTCACAATCAACTCCTTTTATATCAGATGCCTTCTAAAAACGTAAATCATGCCAAGATGAAATTCAACATCGCTAATGGCTGAAATATTTGCTGCCCAACTTCTATATCTATAAATGTATTATTTATAACAACCTCACAATTTCTTAATACATTTTTTCAGGATTCTTATCCATTCCCCTAATATTCCAAGATATTATTTTCTGTGTTATTTGTTTATTTTATTTGTGGGTTTAGCCCCACTTCTTGTTTTTTTTTTTTTGAAAAAATGAAAAACTTGTATTAATACAAAGAGCAATTACAAGCGGGAGAGAACACATCCCAACCAAGAACAGCAAACAACACTACAAGAGTAGAGCACAAAGTCAACCCAGCTCAACACAAAGCAAAGAAGTCAACTGGGCGCGAAAAAGCGACATGTCACGAAATCGCGACATGTCGCGAGATCGCGACAGTCAACCCCGTCTCCTCCGCAGCGGTGCCAACAGTCACGAAAACGCGACATGTTGCGAAATCGCGACATGTCGCGAAATCGTGACATGTCGCGAAATCGCGACAGCAGAGCCCTCAGCACTCGATCGCCAAAAATGTCGTGAAATCGCGACGACATCTCCCTCCAGCGACCCTTCGCCAAAATTGTCGCGAAATCGCGACTAGAAGACCAACTTGCTCCATAACGCCAAAAAGGTCACGAAATCGCGACAGAGTGCCTCCGAATCATCCAACCATCAAAAGTGTCACGAAATCACGACGAATTATCCTTATGGCATCCAGATCGCAAAAGCGTCGCGATATCGCGACAGTTTTCTCCATTCTGTTGGTATGCCAAAATTGTCGCGAAATCGCGACGAGATTTTCTTGCAGCAGCCATCGCCAAAAAGTGTCGCGATATCGCGACAAATTATCCACTTTGCACCACATCGGCCAAAATGGTCGCGATTTCGCGACGGGTTTTCCTTATGACACGAGATCGCCAAAAGTGTCGCGATATCGCGACGGTTTTCCTTTCGGCGCCCGGTTCTCAAAGCTGATCCGCGATATCGCGATGAATTTTCCTCTTTGCCCTCCATCTGCAAAAGTGTCGCGATATCGCGACAAGTTTTCTAGTTAGCCCCAAATTGCCAAAACTATCGCGATATCGCGACAATTTTACCATGCGCCTTCCCGAGGGCCGCGATGGCGCGACATGTCGCGATATCGCGACAAAAACCCGCCAAAGGCCGTGAGGGCGCAACCTGTCGCGATATCGCGATAGCTTCCAACTTGAAGCTGCGACGGCGCTACAGGTCGCGATATCGCGACAGAAATCTTCCTTAGCATAAAAAACACTGCACATCATTTCAGAAATCGTTCAAGGCATTGTCGAATCTCTGCATCCTCCACAGGCATGTCACTGTGCAGCTGCATCCCAACCTCCCTTTCAGCACCCATCTTAGCAAGGAAATCGGCCGCCTTATTGAGATCTCGATTCACATAGACAGGTATCACATCATCTAATTCCCTCCAAAGCTCTTTAATTTGGGAGACTAAGATCCGCAACCTCCAAGCTTTCGAGACAAAGTTTCTCATACAGTCAAGAGCACCCACCAAGATTTGGGAGTCAGACTCAATAATAATCTTCCTGTGTCCCTGTTTGACAGCCCAGAAGGAGGCAAATTTAATGGCAAAGGCCTCGGCTTCATTGTTTGTGGCACATCCCAGACCCTGCAGTTCCCAATAGAGCAAAGACCCAGCATGATCGCGGCACACTACTCCAATTCCAGCACTTCCCGGATTGCCTTTAGCAGCTCCATCAGTATTGATTTTGATCCATCCTTCAGGAGGAGGTTTCCAACTACCACTCACCTACCTTTGTTGAATAACAGCTCCCTCTTCCAAAGGCTTAGAAGCAGGCTGAATTTCCCCCTCGGCATGAATGGCAACCGTTTTCGCCACTTTGCTCCAAATGACTTGCCATATTCCTTCTAGAGAGGAGAAGGTTTCACGGAAAATACGGGCATTTCTCTCCAACCACACCTGCCACCAGATAAAAAATAAACCAAGCTCCCAGCCAATTCGAAGAGCTTTGGATTTAAATCTACCTTTCTTCCAGCTTTCCCATATATTGTTTCGAGACAAGACCCCATTAGCCTGAAGTTTAAAGTGGGAGAACCAGCGTTTCCAGATCTGTCTTGTGAAAGAACATTCAAACATTAGATGATCCGCAGTTTCCTCCTGCTTGTGGCATAACACACATTGAGAAGGGCCAATGATGCCTCTGAGTCTGAGATTGTCATAGGTGAGAATTCCATTATGCAAAAACTGCCAGGCGAAGAAGTTCACTTTCGGCCAGCCCTGGGGATGCCATATCTTTCTCCAATCATGAACCAAAAAAAAGTGTGGGGGGGGCTCTGGAAGGATCTCATCATATCCCTCTTTCACAGTATAAACCCCAAGGCTCCCATAGCCCCAGGCCAGTTCATCCTCCTCATCTCTCCCAGTAAGAAACCGTTCTGCCAAGATTTTTCCCAAAGTAGGTACCAACTCCGGAGGGATTGGTATTGGCCACTCATCCAGCCGCTTAAACTTTATGATCTTGTAGTCCCCCAATTGACTAGTGTTAAAGTAGCTCTCAATTTGGATCCATCCCTTATCTTCTATAGCAGATTTTATCGGTTGCAATTCAGGAAACACAGCAATAATGGGAGGATTCTGGTCCCAGGAATCAGTCCAGAACCGAGCCTTATCCCCTCTCCCCACTTTCCAGAATAGTTGATCTTTGATGAGTTGAGCTCCAAGCTTGAGCGCCTGCCACACTGATGATCCAAAACCTTCCAGAGGAAAGCGGCCCACATCATTAGGATGGACAGAACCCAAGTATTTGCTAGAGAGGATTCTACTGAAGAGGGATGTTGGCTGAGAAATCCACCTCCAGTACAGTTTGCCGGCCAAAGCCTTGTTGTTAAACTTGGAGCTTCTTAGTCCCAACCCTCCTTTTTCCTTGGGTTGGGTAACCTTGTCCCGGCCAACCAAGGCCCATTTCCTCTCTCCCTTGGCACCTTCCCATAGAAATATTCTAGCCATTTTATCCGGCTCTTTCCAAATAGGCTGGGAGCGGCCCAGGATGGAGAATTTATAAATTGGCATGGCCTGAATAACTGACTGCAGAAAAGTTAGACGACCCCCATAACTTAACCATCTATGAGACCAATGGTTCATTCTATCTTTGATGCCATCCAATAGGTCCTTCCAAACATCTATTTTCAGTTTTTTGAAATGGAGAGGGACCCCCAGGTAAACTACTGGGAGAGAGGTCCGAGTGAAACCTAAAATCTCAATAACTCCGTCCTGTAACCGTTGATCAATATTGAAGAAGATCACTTTGGATTTATTGTCATTGATGACTTGATTAGAGGCCCGGAGGTAGACATTTAGAGTATCTCTGATTCTTCTTGCTTCCCTAAGGCTGGCCACTCCCACCAATCCAGTATCATCTACAAACTGTAAATGAGTCAAAACTTCAGCCCCGACCTTAATACCTATTATCTGACCTTGAAGTCTTCTTCTCAGAAAGAGTCTACCCAATCCTTCAGCCAAGATGAGGAAGAGATAAGGAGAGCAAGGGTCTCCTTGCCGAAGGCCACGAGAGGCACCAAAAGGAGGCGAGGGAAGTCCCTTGATAAGAGCAGTATGAAGGCGTAGAAATACAGCTCATGACCCAGTCTGTCCAGTCTGAGAGAAACCAAAGGTTGTCAACATCTTTGCCAAGAAGCCCCACTCCACCCTGTCATAAGCCTTGGACATATCCAGTTTAATGAACATTCCTTTGTTCCCAGATTGGTGCATTGTATGGATAGCCTCCTGTGCTAGAATCACTCCATCCAAGATTTGCCTCCCTTCAACAAAACCCCCTTGCTGCGGGAAATTATATTATGCAGGATAGGTTTTAACCTTTCAGCCATAATCTTAGTGATTATTTTATAGATCACATTGCATAAGGCAATAGGTCTAAAATCAGATAAATGAACCCCCCCTTCTCCTTTTGGAATTAAAGTAATGAAGGTATGATTTAGAGCCTTGAGCATTCTTTTATTGGTTCTGGACTCCTCAGTGACAGCCAGAACATCTTCCTCCAGGGTATCCCAAAAGGCATGGAAGAACTCAATAGGGAAGCCATCAGGACCGGGCGATTTGCCAGTACTCATCCCAAAGACCACCTTCTTAAGTTCATCTCTATCTATGGGTCTAAGTAGGGCCTGGTTCTCTTCAGGAGAGATTATAGAAGGAATGACAACAATAACTTCATCTTGGGCTTCCCCATCTTGCTCCATACTTTCCTTAAAGAGTTTTGAGAAATACTCCATTGAGTGGGAGTGCATACCGGGAAGAGTGTCAAAAGAGTATCCATTCTCATCTTGAAGGAATTCCATATTATTCGCTTGTCTCCTAGCACAAGCAGAGCGCTGAAAAAATTTTGTATTTCTGTCTCCTTCTAATAACCAAGTATTTCTTGCTCTCTGTTTCCAGTAAATCTCTTCTTGATTATCAATATCCTCAACCGCTTTGCGCAAAGCATCATCCTCGGATTTAAGGTGCTCGAAAATGTTTCCTTCCCTGTAATGTTTTTGCACCTCATCCCATCTGGCCAACAAGGGGGCCCGTTGGTGTTGGAAGTCTGATTTGTTAGTTTGCCTCCACTGTTTCAGTTTACACTTGACAAATTGAATCTGTTTGTGAAATTTGAACATTGCAGTCCCAAAAGGTGGGCGGCCATCTTCCCACCACTGAGGAATTTTTCTTCGGAGATCTTCTTTTTGCAACCAAAAATTTTCAAATTTAAATGGTTTATGGTACTGCCTCTGTCATAGCCCCTCCCTCCAGCAAAATGGGAAAGTGGTCTGAAACTGGGCCTTCCAAAATCTGAAATTTAATATTCCATTTCACAAATGCTTCCTCCGAGACCAGAAACTGGTCTAGTTTTACCTTCCTCCTGTGTGGCTCTCTTCTCTTATTAGTCCACGTAAAATAAGTGCCAGGACCTTTGATATCAACAAGGTGAAAGGCCTGGACTTGAGCAATCAGAAGCCTATCCCCTGGATCCAAAACTGGGATACCACCTTCCTGATCCCTGGCAGATAATTTGGCATTAAAATCCCCAGCAATAATCCAATCGCAATCTTCCCGGGAGGATCTCATTGAATGAACAACATTCCATTGAAGCCGTTGGCCATCAATGCTTTGAGCCCCATAGAAGTTTGTGATTAAAACCTATTCAGCTGTAACAATGTTCTTAAAGAGAGATGTGAGAACACCCCTCCAAGTTGTATGTTATATTGCTATCCACACCAGAGGGTTCCAAAGAGTAACAATCCCCCCGAAGCTCCTTGGGCCGCCACATCCATATATCCGGCGCCCCTCCATATTCTACTAACGAGTTTTACACATAAGATCTAAAGACATTTTTGTTTCTGAAGGAGCAAAAAGTCTATTTTGTGTCTTCCTAAAAGTCTTTGAACAGCAGATTGATGGGTTCTATTGTTTAAACCCCTTACATTCCAGGATTGTATAATCATTGGAAACCTTGGGAGCAATAAGAGTCAATTGTTCTCACCGATCCTCCATTGATCAGCTTGTCCCCTTGCGCTACTAGTAGATCCTTATTGGATTTTCTACCAGCTCCTTGGGAATTACTATTCTTAGACCTCTTTTCCACAGGTAATCCCCAACGTTGGTCTTTCTCTGTTCTTTTCTGCACTTCCCATGTTGACATCCTTAATAACTGGTTGTGCAGGGGAATGGATTACCATAGCCCCTAGGTTCTCTGGCTGCAAAGTCTCGGGGGTTTCAATCACTGTTCTAAGACAGGAGTAGATGATAGAGGAGCATGAGAGTGGGTGTTATTATCCTCAGCATTCCCATCCACTCCTTCCATGACTTGGTCTTCTTGGTCTACAAGGGATTTGAAGATTTCATATCGATTGGTTGGCTTGGTTTGAGCCTGCTCTTTGCCATTTCTCTTTTTGTTTTTCCTCCGCTTCTGCTGTTCAAAGCCATCTTTCTGGGCATCAGAACCTTGGGGGATATTGAGGGGTTCTTTGACCGGAGTGAACTTACCCTCTCTGGGGCGATTTGGCGCTCCCGACGGAGCTTCCGCTTTTGTGGTCAGGATATTTGGGCAGAACCTAGCCAAATGGCCATGCTTATGGCAGACTCTGCATCTAAAAGGTAAGGCTTCATAGTCTAGCCGTTGTATCCAAGTTAGTCCTGCCAACTCCAATTCCACCTCGGGTGGAAGTGGCTGGCTAATATCCATTTCTACGCATATTCTAGCAAAGACAGCAGTATTTCCCTCAATGGTATCTCTGGAAACTCCCAAATATCTACCTAGAGAATTACCAATCAACTCAAGAATCTGCTCACCCCAAAACTCCATCGGGAGAGCGTACAGCCGAATCCAAACCGGGACAGCCGTGGGCTCAATGCGAGGATCAAAACCCACTCTCCACGGTTGGACAAATAATCCTGCCGGGCCGTGGCTCCTCTTCTCTGATTCAAATGCTCTGTTTCTATCTGCTAAAGAAGAGAAACTAATAATAAAATACCCATTGCTTATAGGCCATAGAGAGTACTCACCAATGGGCTCCCAGTTCTGTCTCACCCAGGTGTGTAGAAAGTTCAGAGTGGGCCGGATACCCATGAATTTGCGAGATCGGATCATGGGTAGCACGGTATATAATCGTATCCTCAACCGGTTTTGGTTCTATGACAATCTTAGGCCTAGAAGCAGATTGTGGAAGGCAGCCGTTAACTCTTTTTGCAGGTAAACCCTTTCCAGCATTCTTAAATAGCATTTGATAAGCACTTCGCTGAGCTTCATCGGAGGAAGATGCAGGGTTTTCTTTTAATATATCAGCATATGAGCTTTTCTTCCCATCGATAGATCCTGGAGGAGACCCCATTGGGCCCTCCCGAGGCAACGAACGATCCTTCAAAGTAGTGTAGATTCAATCCACCGGAGGTCTTGGAAGAATCTTCCCACCAGAAACCCTGGAGCTTCGCCCGGTGCCTGCACAGAAGGTTTCCTGCCAAATCGCCAGAGCTCGAAAAAACCCCCCGGTCAAGCCCCACTTCTTGTTAGAACTTGTTATATTTACTTTTATTTTCCCATATCAATATCTCTCTATGTTTTTTTCTCTTTGTTTTTGCTTCTTGGGCCTTCCTCTCTTTTTTTAATTCCCAACAATACTTTCATCTTCATCAATCTCTTCAATATTCTCACATTGGTCATAGTAAGACTTATCATATTTAGGTTTGCCTTGTTTTGAAGGATTTGAAGTGCAATGAGTAAACTCAAAAGTACAATCTTCTTTATGTTGCCCTAGAAACCCTAAAGTGCAAGGATGCTCTTTTGTAGCAATTGGCTTCTTATTCTGCTCTAAAAAATCTAAATTATTATTGGTTTCCTCCATCCTTATTTCTTTATTATGCTGCTCTTGAAACCTTGAAGTGCAAGGGATAAAATATTCATCCCATTCACTCTTATTACTTGGAGAGGATTCTATACTACTTGAGGAAAATTAAGATGATTTACCTTGAATAACTTAATCTCTTTTGTTGTCTTTGTTTTAGGATTTATCTCCACATCTTATTTTGCACCTTTAATTCCTTTTGAACTTGCCAAATGATACTATAGATAGGTTTTATTTACCTCTTCTTTTGGAGTGGAATATCCTTGATATGATATAGCTTCTATTATTGTATTATTTCCTTTTTTCATCTTGAAGTTTATCTCATGCCTATAATTTTTATCTCTTTCTTCATAGTTTTCACTTTGTAAACTCTTGCCATGTGTCCAATCTCATAACAATTGTGGCAACGAAATCTGATATTTTATAATCTACTTGTTGATACCATTCTCTTGATTTAAATTTCATTTTACTGGATTGTGAAAAAGGTTTTGAAATATCCATAGCAACACATATTCAAGTATATATGTGTAATGACCCCTTCTCTGCGGTAGACGGAGCAGAGACCTGTTAGCCTAGTCACAGGGGTCCCCTAGGCTAAACAGTTTGGTTAGGGACTCAGTTCGACGAGAATCCCATCATTCAGAAGGTTCAATTCTTCCATTTGCAGGTGTTGACCAAAGGGAAGGTCGCTAGGTTTGAAAAGTGTTTATGTTTTAATGTTGAGTTATAATATGATATTATAACTTAAAAATATAAAGTAACTCAACTTTAAGTTATGAAAATATAAAGTAACTCAACTTTAAGTTATAACTTAAAGTCATTCGCCTAGGACAAGGGGGTCCACTTTAATGTCATAAAGTGACATTAATGAATAATTAAAAGAATTATATGTGCAACCTCAAAGTGGCGCCTAAACCAAAAAGGCAACTTTCTTCTATTTAATGGCAATTTGGAGCTCATTTGGAGTATGGAGAATTTGGAATTTTTATTGAGCTTTTCACAGGGATTTTTGATAGAAGATCAAAGGGCTTGTTGGGAGTGATTTCTCAGCAGGATTGGACCAGTTTTAGGTGTGAGAAATCACCTCTAGTTGAAGGATTGAATTTCTCAATTGTAGAGGAATTATCAGAGCATAACAGTGGTAGATCAGGTTTTGCCTATGACTGAAATCAACTGGATTGAAGATCAGAGCTTCTAGGTTTCATTATTTCAATGGTAATTTAAATGGGTCTCAATCCATTTTGAAGTTGCTAAAGTTTGAGGGAAAAAAGTAGGCCAATCGTACCATTTTTTGCTCATATTCTATGGATTTGGTGAGGGTTTCATTGTGGGTATTTATAGTTAAATCTGCCTTTGCCAAGCACCCCTTTTTGAGCATTCCTACGTTGATTTTGAAGGAATATTGAATTTCTAAGGGCTGTCGTACAGATTTGCAGGTTGTACAGTTCAGAGGGTTAGCAGATTTAATTAGCAGCAGTCTTTTGAAAGCAGTTTTGGTTGGGTTCAGACTTGCATGTGGAGCAGCCAACCTCAGTTTGAAATCTGCACTCATTGAAGGGCCATTGGGAGGAATGAAGAAGGAAAATCGTAGCAAATGAGACATTTCCAGACTTGCTTTTTGTATCAGATTTGCTGTTGTTCGTAATCAGGTTAGGAAAATATGCAAATTTGTATCTATTTTTAGTTATCATGAATTGAAATAAAATTTGTTCTTGTTTCCAACTATTGCTTGTTATCAATTTGCAATTACTTTCAAATCAACCACACAAACTCACAAAAAAATTAGACCACAAACAATACATGCAAAATAATAGAGAAGTGTAGTAGAGGGATGGGGTGTTCATTATAGTGGTATCAGAGCCACTTATTCCTGCCAGCCTATGGGAAAAAACATGTCATGAGTGAAAGGGAAAAACGTGCTTTGGAAAGAGAGAAGAAAAAAGCAGAGCAAGATTATTTAGATTGGCAGCATAGGCAGAAGCAGTGGCCTAAACCACCTCCAGGATAGGGAATTACTGAAGTATTGGGTATATCCATAGGTACATCTTCATCAGTGGCTATGGGTGATAGAACTAATCAGGATGAAATAGAAAGGAAGATGGCAGAGGATATTAGACAGACGCAACATAACATGCAACACAGTTTGGAACAATTAGTCGGATTGATGACACAGCAGGTGCATGGGATTAATATTTTGGTTAATGCACAAGGCCCACAAAATGAACAAAATAATACAGGACAAGGATCGGGTAATGAGGAGTCAGTAGCTAACAGGGGAGGTACGCCTACCAGGATAGAGAGGGCTACTGGGATAGAGAGGGCTAGCAGCTCTAGGCCATTCATGCCCAAATTCCTACCACGTTCAGAGTCGATTGTTCCTCAACCAGTTGAGGAAGAGCCAGAACCTACAGTAGTAGATCAGTATAGGCAGTACAGGTAGGAGTGGGATGAGCTTGGTCCTAAATTTCATGACCTTATGTCATTCTAGGATTATGTGGACACTCGTAATAGGAAAACTCCTAGGAATAGGGGAAGGCCTATTCATCATGGCCAACAGGGTCAAGGAGAGCATGCACATCAGATACCACAGGGATGCCAGGAGATACAAAAAAATATTGGCAAAATCCACATTCCTTTCTTTGATGTGTCTGGCAAGATGACAACCAAGGCTTGGGTCCAAAATATGGACACGTATCTGTAGCTGAACCAGATGACTGAAGATGATGCCATAAAATTTTGTACCTTACATTTGGAGGGTGTTGCCCATGATTGGTGGCACCACGACATGCACACCTTGGGACATGATAGGGTGGATACATACGCGAAGTTTACAGAGAGACTCCAACATAGATTTGATAAGAAAGAATAGGAGTTGGAATTCAAAGAGTTGACTCATTTGAAACAATGGGGCTCAGTTGACTCTTACATTTTTGAATTCCAAAGGTTATCTGTCATGGTTACAGATATGTCCGAAAGACGGTTGGTGGTTTTGTTTATGGATGGTCTGATGGAACCTTTGAGAGGTTGGGTCAAAGCTTTTAACCCAACTACCCTGCATGATGCCATTAGGCAAGCTCGAGACATGGAAGTCACCTCCGCTAAGTCAAAGAGTCAATACAAAGGAAAAGACTTCAATCAATTCAAAGGAAAGGACATCAAAAAGGAGAAAGATCAAAAACTTTTCAAAACAGACAATGATCAACAAAGGGGGACATTCAAAAAATTGGACCCCAACACCCTTCAGGAGCTCCAAAAAAAAGGACTATGTTTCACTTGCCAAAAACCTTGGACACCTGCACATAAATGTGAATTTAAGGGAAAATTGCAGTTGATTGAGTATTATACAAATGATGAAATTAGTTCTAAAATTTTTGATCAGCAATCAGAAAGTGGGGACAACGATGGTGAACAGGTTGCAGAAGAACCAGAAGAGAGGCAAAATCAAGAGGAAAAAGGTAGTAATACTCTTGCCCACCTTCACAGTGTACAGGGAGCTCAGTATTTGAGGATACGAGGTGTTTTACAGGGGCAGCGTGTGGTCACATTAATAGACACAGGAGCCACACACAATTTTATCGATGAGGGACTGGTAGCACATAAAAAATTGGAGACAGTGGAAGTAGATGAATTCAAAGTCCTAATTGCAGATGGTTTCTCCATTTCTTGCACCAGAAAGGTGCCACAGATGAAACTTACTTTGGGCAATTATGAGGTATGTGCAGATTTCTTTGTGGTCAGCACAAAGAACTTGGATGTAGTATTGGGTATTCAGTGGCTGAAAACTCTAGGTGAGATAACTTTCAACTTCCAAAAAATGGAGTTGAAATTTGAGGTAAATGGACAACGAGTTGTGTTGAGAGGAATGTCATCAGGTGAAGCTCATGTTGTCTCATTTAAAAGGATGGAGAAACTTATGAGACATAACCAGGTTGAGTGGGCAGCCCACTGTGTTATTCTACCTGCACCCACCGAGGAAAAAGAATGAAGTTATCATCCAGACATTCAGACTTTGCTCACCAAACATAGCAAAGTCTTTAGCAGCATACCACCAGGAGTACCACCGGATAGAGGGACTGAACATATCATAGAACTAGAGGGGGGTACTACCCCTATCATGATTACTCCCTATCATCATCCGAAGTGACATAAGGATGAGATAGAGAAGGCCATCCAAGACTTGATCGATATGGGACATATCAGACCAAGCAAGAGTCCATTTGCTTCATCTATGGTATTAGTTAAGAAAAAGGATGGTACAATGCGTATGTGTATCGACTATCGAGCATTGAACAAAAAGATAATTAAAAATAGATACCCGATACCACGCATTGATGAGCTATTGGATGAGTTGCACGGTGCAGTTTACTTCACCAAGATAGATCTGAGATCAGGGTATCACCAGATCAGGATGAGGGAATCAGATGTGGAGAAGACTACTTTTCGATGCCATTATGGGCATTTCGAGTTCCTGGTTATGCCATTTGGGCTAACCAACGCACCTGCCACTTTTCAGTCTTTGATGAACAGGGTGTTTCAGAGGTAGTTGAGGAAGTTCGTGTTGGTATTTTTTGATGATATCCTTATCTATAGCCGCACATGGGAGGAGCACCTGAGGCATCTGGATGAGGTGCTAAGTATTCTGGAGGCAGAGTCTCTTTTTGCTAAAGAGACTAAGTGCGAGTTTGGAATGACCGAGTTATTATACTTAGGTCATATCATCAGTGCTCAGGGAGTCAGGATGGACCCTGAGAAGGTACAGGCGATACTGGATTGGCCACCTCCGACTACCCTTACATAGCTCAAGGGGTTTTTTGGTTTGTGTGGTTTTTACCATAGATTTGTCAAAGGATTTTTGTAGTTGGCAGCACCTTTGACAGACTTGATGAAGAAGGGCGCATTTCAGTGGTCAGATAAGGTGCAACAGGTATTTGATAGATTTAAGGAGGTTATGAGCAGTTGTCCTATCTTGGCTATACCAGACTTCACCAAACCCTTTGAGGTGGAGTGTGATGCGTCAGGAGAAGGTATTGGAGCAGTTTTGATGCAGAGCAAACATCCGATAGCCTTTGAGAGCCAAAAATTGAGGGGAGGAGAGACCAGTTATTCGATGTATGATCGTGAGATGCTAGCCATCATGCATGCGCTGGCTAAGTTTAGACAGTACTTGGTAGGCCAAAGATTTATTGTTAGAACTGACCACAATAGCCTTAGATACTTTTTGAATCAAAAGGATCTCAATGACAGGCAGATGAAGTGGATCAGTAAGATACAGGCCTATGACTTTGACATCAAATTTGTCAAAGGAAAGAAGAACGTCGTGGCCGATGCACTATCCAGACGCCCCCACTTGTGTTCATTAATAGATATTTCTGAGGATTGGAGGCCCAAGCTCATAGTAGATTATGCTAAAGATGAGTTTGCTCGTAAGATTTTAGATGGTACACAGGATGATGATAGGTATGTTATCAGGGATGAGGTGATTTATTATAAGGGCAAAATTTGGATCACACCAGATTCCAAATTCAAGAGATAGATATTCAGACTTCTTCATGATACACCTATGGCGGGACACCCTGGCTACTACAAGACCTACAGGCAGATCAGGGAGAGGTTTGCGTGGAGAGGGCTTAAGGATGATATCTTGCAATACATCCGAGAGTGTTCTGTGTGCCAACAGAATAAATATGAGCATACACTCCCTGCCGGTTTACTCCAGCCACTCCCCATTCCTTCACAGAAGTGGGAGAGCATATCCATGGACTTTGTTACTGGACTTCCCAAGGTGCAGGGGAAGGATTGTTTGTATGTGGTGGTAGACAGACTCATGAAGTATACCCATTTCTTCGCCATCACCATAGGGTTCACAACAGCTCAGGTGGCTGAGCTATTTTTTAGGGAGATATTCAGACTGCATGGCTTGCCTAAGACCATTGTCAGTGATCGAGATAGTAAATTCATGAGTCTCTTTTGGTAGGAGCTATTCAGATTGTGTGGGATAGAGCTGACATCGAGCACGAGTTATCATCCTCAGACTGATGGACAGACAGAGATTGTCAACAAATGGATTGAGGGATATCTGAGGAATTATGTGTCAGGACAACAGAAGGCATGGGTTAGATGGTTGCATATGGGGGAATATTGTTATAATTCATCCTATCACATGTCGATTAAGATGTCACCATTTATGGCATTGTATGGGTATGAAGCACCCAACTTCATGGATTTGGTTTTAGGTGACATTCGGGTCCCTAGGGCCAAGGATTTTCTATAGGAGGCATAGGATATCATGCGTTCATTGCAAGAGAACATCAGACAGGCACAGGAGCAACAAAATAAATATGTTGATCAGAAGAGGATCGAACACTCATTTGAGATAGATGACATGGTTTATCTAAGACTGCAACCATTCAGGCAGTCATCACTGAAGAGGAGTGGAGCTGAGAAGCTCAAGCCTCGATTTTATGGCCCATTCAGAGTCTTACGATGTGTGGGTGAGGTAGCCTATGAGCTGGAGCTACCTGAGAGCAGTAGAGTGCATAATGTGTTCCACATTTCCCACCTCAAGAAGGCATTGGGACACAATGTCACACCCTCGATAGATTTACCACCTCTGGACGAAGAGGGCAAGTTGGTGTTAATTCCAGAGGCAGTGATTGGGCAGAGAGAGCGTACCCTCAGGCGAAGGACTATAAAAGAATATTTGATCAAATGGAGGAACTTACCTGAGGAAGATGCCACTTGGGAGGGCGATGCTATATTGTAGACTCCAAAATTCCAATTGCTTGAGGACAAGCAATTTCGAGGAGGGGAGACTGTAATGACCCCTTCTCTGCGGTAGATGGAGCAGAGACCTATTAGCCTAGTCACAGGGGTCCCCTAGGCTAAACAGTTTGGTTAGGGACTCAGTTCGGTGAGAATCCCATCATTCAGAAGGTTCAATTCTTCCATTTGCAGGTGTTGACCAAAGGGAAGGTCGCTAGGTTTGAAAAGTGTTTATGTTTTAATGTTGAGTTATAATATGATATTATAACTTAAAAATATAAAGTAACTCAACTTTAAGTTATGAAAATATAAAGTAACTCAAATTTTAGTTATAACTTAAAGTCATTCGCCTAGGACAAGGGGGTCCACTTTAATGTCATAAAGTGACATTAATGAATAATTAAAAGAATTATATGTGCAACCTCAAAGTGGCGCCTAAACCAAAAAGGCAACTTTCTTCTATTTAATGGCAATTTGGAGCTCATTTGGAGTATGGAGAATTTGGAATTTTTATTGAGCTTTTCATAGGGATTTTCGATAGAAGATCAAAGGGCTTGTTGGGAGTGATTTCTCAGCAGGATTGGACCAGTTTCAGGTGTGAGAAATCACCTCTAGCTGAAGGATTGAATTTCTCAATTGTAGAGGAATTATCAGAGCATAACAGTGGCAGATCAGGTTTTGCCTATGACTAAAATCAACTGGATTGAAGATCAGAGCTTCTGGGTTTCATTATTTCAATGGTAATTTAAATGGGTCTCAATCCATTTTGAATTTGCTGAAGTTTGAGGGAAAAAAGTAGGCCAGCCGTACCATTTTTTGCTCATATTCTATGGATTTGGTGAGGGTTTCATTGTGGGTATTTACAGTTAAATCTGCCTTTGCCAAGCACCCCTTTTTGAGCATTCCTACGTTGATTTTGAAGGAATATTGAATTTCTAAGGGCTGTCGTACATATTTGCAGGCTGTACAGTTCAGAGGGTTAGCAGATTTAATTAGCAATAGTCTTTTGAAAGCAGTTTTGGTTGGGTTCAGACTTGCATGTGGAGCAGCCAACCTCAGTTTGAAATCTGCACTCATTGAAGGGCCATTGGGAGGAATGAAGAAGGAAAATCGTAGCAAATGAGACATTTCCAGACTTGCTTTTTGTATCAGATTTGCTGTTGTTCGTAATCAGGTTAGGAAAATATGCAAATTTGTATCTGTTTTCAGTTATCATGAATTGAAATAAAATTTGTTCTTGTTTCCAACTATTGCTTGTTATCAATTTGCAATTACTTTCAAATCAACCACACAAACTCACAAAAAAAATCAGACCACAAACAATACATGTAAAATAACAGAGAAGTGTAGTAGAGGGATGGGGTGTTCATTATAATATGGTCCTTAGTGTTTATTGAATTGCATATCTTTTTTATTTTCTAAGAATCTAGTTTATTGTTTTTATTTTTATTTAAAAATACAAAACATAGAAACATCAAAGGAAAAATAAATAAAAATAAGTTATGAAAGTAAAAGAAATGGAAAAATAAAAAATAAAAAAAAAATCATCTCATTTGAATGAAAATCTCAAAATATATATTCAAACATCCATTTCCTTTCCATCCTCTTTGTTACATGATAATATTTATTCTTTCTATAATTCTAGGAAAAGCAAAGATTTAAAAAAAAAATCTCAAGTGGTTGGAAGAGTGGTTTGCTCCATGTACAATAAAATTATTCATTCCCCTTAGACTCAAATTATTTTTAAGTACCTTTAAAAGCAATTTTCTCCCTTGAATATCATTACAACCAAAATAAATTGATTAATTAGTTTAAGGAGCAAATCACTCCTAAAACAAGAATCAATCACTTTATTGATGAATTAATTACAAAATATGGGTTATTATGTGTGAAATAATGGTGTTGAGGGGAGAATTTTAACACCAAAAATTCCCAAATATTTTGTTTTAACATCACAAATTGCTCCAAAAATCCTATCTCCTCAATTAAATCCCCTCTAGATCTATGATTTGATTACTAAAGTGAAAAATGAAATAAGTCCCATTTAAACATTTTAAGAGTTGAGCCTATTCATAATTTTAGTTTCTTAAGAGTATAATTTTTGTGATTATTTGTTAACACTAAAGGTCTAAGGATTGGGATAAAACCCATGACACTACCATGAACATTGGCTATAGAGCTAGAGAATCCAATTGTGATTTCCTCCTCACCCATGTTTACTAACTAAATGCCAATTATCAAACCCTATAACTTGATGTAGAGGGTAATTCATGTTGCCAATGTCAAAAGAAAAGTCATGAAGTGCCTATGTGATACAAGAGAATCTGAATGGTTGCAAGTAAGGTAATTGGCATCCATTTAATAACTACAATTGCAATATGAGAAAGATGATAAATGCAAAAATAATAAGGAGAAGAAGAGGAATCAATAAGAGTACAAATAAAAGGAAAAAAAAGAGGCCAACAAGTATAGAGAAAAAAATATGAGAGGATGAATGTGTGCCAAAATATTAGAACCATTGTATTGCAATATAGACTGCTCCAGAAGTCACAATGTATACAAATTATTATAGCAAAACAACTTATTTTGTATAGCCGATAGGAAAATTAGTGAAATAAATAGTATTCCATTTTTTTGTGTATAATTGAATGATGATTTCATTATGCCATTAAAATTGTATGCTATAGATTGCAAATATTGGTGTATTTAGGATAGATAGAAAAAGTAAAGTTCTATTGCAGTCTAGAGAAGGAATTGTTCAAATTGAGGAATGAAATTCCATTTGAATGGTAAAGTAAGGTGCTATTCATGTAAGTTAACATTAAAATTATCTACCATTTTGAATGAGGTTGCCACTGCATGGGTACAATTTTAGAGGAAGAAAATATTATTTTGTAAATAAAAGAGCTAGCTAGTAAGGATAAGAATACTAACAAATAGGGAATAGTACTAACAAGGGATGTGTGATTACCATCGCTAAAATCCAAGGGCACTATTCAAGTTAGTTTGACTGAATAATTTGGTCATTTTTTAACAATGGTTTAAAATGGAATTCGACAAAAGGGTCTTTCCATTTGGGAGCAATGTCATTCAATTGAATTTCGTCATTCATAAGGATCACTGTTCATTCAAACAAAGGAAGTCTGCCATACAATTGGATTTGTCATACAACAATTCCATATAAGTTAGTTCACCTATACCATATAATTGAATGTTATTATTTGAATAAAATGGTATTCAAGTAAATTTCATCACCGTACAAGAAGACCATTATCATAATAAGTTTCCCTACAAAGACTGTGGGTGTCATCACAAAGAAACATCATATTATGCAATGAAGTGTT
This sequence comes from Wollemia nobilis, assembly GCA_028583015.1. NCBI lineage: Eukaryota > Viridiplantae > Streptophyta > Pinopsida > Araucariales > Araucariaceae > Wollemia > Wollemia nobilis. The sequence goes on along the minus strand of JAQPPZ010001739.1, from coordinate 5,737,257 downwards.
GTTGTATCATAGGGCTGCAGTCATAAAACATTACCATCATAGGAGTGGGCATACCATCTTGAACCTAGTTGATTGCATGTGTTATTACCGTTCATCTAGATCATAAATTGAGTTGATACATTTCTTGCTTAAGAAGGTTATATTTCACTAGACTCCCTTCTCCTATTTGCATCATTTGGTATTTGAGAAAGATTGACAATACACATGGGATAAATATGGCACAATGAGAAAGAGGAAAACCACATGGTCTAGGATCCTAAATCACAAATATAGTGGAAATATTAAGAGTAATTACTATGCCATGTTAAATGTGATCAAAATTATCCAAAGGAGAGATATTCATATTTAGGAGATTAGTGATAGTCAAGAGGAGGAAACTGGTCACCTAGAAGCTATAAATGAAGAGAAAGAAGTGAAACCATAGCAAAAATTGATTCAATATGGGAAGTAAGCCAAATATAGATAATACTAATATTAATGAAAGTTTAAACCCAAAAGAGTTGATTGATTGGATAATGGACATGGAGATATTATTTGACTATGAATCTATGGAGGATATGAAATGGGTCAAATTTGCATGTACGAGACTGAAAGGACATGTTTTTATTTGGTGGGATCATGTCCAAATAGAAATAAAATAAAACATAAAGGACATAATCCAAACTTGGGATATGTTTGTAGCCAAATTAAAATTAAAATTTCTACCAGTGGATTATCATATTGAATTGTTTAGGAGACTCCAAAACCTTAGGCAAAAGGAGTTAGGAGTAAAAAAGTATACAAAAGAGTTAAATAAATTGACCATAAGGGAGGGCCACATTAAATATGATGATGAGAAAGTTGTGAGATACACAAATGGACTAAGGTTGTCCATACAAGATGAAATTGGTATGCTTCAAATTAGGAGAAATGAAGAGGTATATCAATATGCACTCAAGGCAAAAGAAATTTGAATCACAAGCAACAAAAAACTTCTAGAGGAAGAGAACAATTCTCTAGAGCAAGAGAAAAATAAAATAGTGGTAAAGTAAAACATATGCAAGAAGAAGCTAGTACTTCTTAAAGTGATTTCAACCAAAGTACTTGAGAAAAGGGTGAATTATGAAGAGGACAAGTTGGATTTGGTAGAGGAAGAGAATAGGATTTTACTAGCAAGTGTTATAGATACTTGGAAGGACATAGAGCATATGAGTATCATCAAGCACAAAAACTAGCGAGTATGGAAAGAAATCATGTAACCAAATTGCACAAGAAAATGAAGAGAGTATTACTTCACTAAAGCACATGGAGGAACCAAAACAAGGAGAGTCACTTATGATGAAAAGTATCTTGTTAAAACCAGTTAAGAGGGTATATGGACTGATGAAAATAAGTTTTTTTAAACCATATGCAAATTATGAGGCAAGTGTTGTAAGGTTATTATGGACAATGGGAGTACAAATAATTTAGTGTCTATGAATATGGTAATAAAGCTTGGATTGAAGAGGATTGAACACCCAAATACATATAAGATGTCAAGGTTGTAAAAGGGATATCCAATTTTGGTAAGTGAATAATGTATGGTAGACTTCCAAATTATTTATTACAAGGATGAGATACTTTGTGATGTTATGCATATGGATGCTTGTCATATCTTGTTGGGTAGACCATGGTTTTTTGATAAAAAGGTAGTGCATGATGGTAGGGTGAACACCTAAACTATTGAGAAATATGGAAATAAGTGCACATTGATTCCATTGAAGGCCAAAGAAAAAAAAGTGGACAATAATCCTACAATGTGCTTGGTATGAAAAAACAATCCTTTAAGGGAATGGAGAAGAGGGAAGCCTATTTTGATTTCATTGCTAAACCTATAGAAGAAAGGATAGTGGACAATATGGATGAAATTCCACATGAAGTGAAATATTTATTGGAAGAATATGTAGATATTCTTTCAAAAGATGGGTTTCCACCAATGAGGAGAATTGGTCATCACATATATTTTAATCATGGATCGAGCTTACTTAATAAGACAACTTATAAGATGATACCAATAGATAATGAGAAGAAAAAAGGTAGATATTATGATTACCAGTAGTAGTTACAATGGAGATGATGGTGCAAATATACCTACTATAGATAATGAGAAAGAGAAAGAGAAAATAAATGATAAAGAGACAACAAAGGAATATGAACCTCATCCAGTCATTGATGGCTATGACAAAGGTCATATTGTTGAACATAATTATGATGAAGAAATTGGGTGCTTTGAAAGGCATACAAAAGGTATTGAATCCAAGATAATGATAAGAATGGGATACAATGGTAATTGTAGGACCAAAATGGCCACATCCTTAGAAAAATTTTGAAAATATTTTCTAAGGCATGAATATGCTCCCAACTGCTCAACATACAGTGTATTTTCCAACGACACAACGTAGGATGTTCCACATTGCTGACAGAGTGGCTAAATTTGCATTGCTATCACTTTGGTAGAGCAACATATGATATATTTTATAAGATAAGAAGAGATACCCCCAGCTGCTCCACACTTAGTGTATTTTATAGTGGCACAATGACATGTTCCATGTCATTGTCAAACTAAGTCAAAGCTAACATCATCATTCTATGATGAGCAGCCTAGCGCACATTGTCTTAATCCACGCAAATAAGCGGCTAAGTTTTGATGTGTTCCATGCCACTGAGGTCTAAGTTAATTTTAGAGTGGAGCAAAACACATGCTCCAAAACACTGGTTGAAGAGGTTACAAGGTCTAAAATGTAGCACAAGGCAGCAACATAGTGCAAAGTTCCCCAAAACATTATTTTACATTATTTCCTGAGTGGCTTAGGGCACGACTCTATCCTGCAGTTAACCCTGGTAAAATTTGACAAAGTAGATATTAAGGAGTGGGCTATGAACAACATGTTCTATGCCATGGGCACAAAAGAAAATTAAATAGTTTTGAGAAACAAAGCGAGCAACTTGGTGACATGCTCCATTCCACTCAAAGCATAGTGCATTTTCAGATGTGCTCCACACTGCTGGTCAAAATAGTCAAAGCAAGTGATAAGTCTTTTAAAAGAGCAACTTGGTGACATGTTCTACACCACTCATATTTAGAGCATTGCTAAGGTTTAATCGTAGCCATCCATGAATGAATAAATGATCAAGATCATGATGATATTTTATCAAATATAAAAAAGTGAATTCTTGGCAAACAAGAACCAGTTGGTTCAAGTAGGCAGACAAAGCGTCCATGAGACCAAGATAGTTGTAGATCTATGGCCAGATGAAGTCCCCAAGAAATATGAATGGTGCAGATTTTATTTCTAACGACCTAGAGTCTAACTGCCATTATAGAAAAAGCAAGTTGCAGAGTCGAGCAACCATGGTGTGTGGTATTGAGTAGATTTCTCAAACTTCAAAGGTGAATGAAACAATGCCACCACAACATTTTTTTGATCTATCATAGCTCTATCCTTGTAATGTTCCATCCCCTTATTTTACTATAAAACTATATGTAGAGGTCAAACCCTCGATTTTTAGGGTCAGCTCTAGAGTGTTTGCTTTCCCTACTGTGTAACATATTTTGCAAATTAATATAAGGAGAATTACATGGATTTTTGACTTAGAAACTATTGTATTCAATATTTCTATTGAGATATTCAAGCTGTGAATCATATTTTTTCTAATGCTGCTATGGTTAGTTCATTCCACTAATATTGGATTACTAGTTGTAAAGCAATTGAAATATTTTCATAGTTAAATCTATGCTTACAAGAAGTTTATTTCTATTAATATAGATACTGATCTATTATATTAAATTGGATTTTTAGTATTGTGGATATTGAAATAACTTCTTGGAGCATGTCTCTGTTTATGTTTCTTGTATGAAGATTACTCTATTTTTTGATGTTGCTGATCTTAAGTGTGGGACACTGGAAATGATTTGCTGAAAGGTTTTCCCTATGTATGCCTATTTTGTTAGCTCTATCCAGCCACTATTTTACTTATAATTCCTTAACCGTAACCCCTTTTCTAACCCTATCTCTTAAAAAATTATTGATCATTATTGATCTTAATTGATTCAACACCTTGTCAGTTGACAAGAAACCAACCTACTCTAGAGGTTTGACTAGAGTAATCTTTAGTCCATGCAATGTTGAATTCTGAGCTATGACTAGTAGGTGCAAGACTAATAAGAAATTTGGAAGATAGATAGTCATAGTATCAAGTTTTTCTTGATGTTAATTTGGATCCTAATAGTTTTGGCACATCCAGTGGGTCTTGTTTACAAGAAATACTAGAACCCATCCTTTTCTTTGTTTGTATCACTTTCTAAATGAATCAATATTTGGTGATCTATCTTGGTCTTGTTAAGAAGTGAGCTATAAATTCACTTGGCAACTCCTTGGTCTACAAAACTAGAAAGCTATCCTTGTAGCTTGTAGTTTTTTCATGAATACTAGGTCATCCGCAAGGAATAACTCGGGATACTTCATCTACTATGAGCTCCCCATTAGAGGCTCTATTGTCATAAGAGATTTAAATTAGGATTTTCATTTAGATGAAACTCCTACTGAGGTACATCCTGTAGTACCCCCAAGGCCACCTCCAATAGGAACTACACCCAAAAATATGGATTAAAATTAGAATGCAAATGCAGCTCCAAATAAGCCCCTGCAAAAGTACCCTAGTTGAAATACAACTAGTCCCCTTAGACTGGCCCAGATCCATGATTTCTCTCAGGTTATATCTAAGGCCATTCCCACATATGATAGATCTGATAAAACTACATATGAATATTGCCAGTATATCCTAAATATGATAGCGATCCACAACATAAATAATAAAGATGTTATTGTCAGAATCCTAGCCCTGTCCTTTAGAGGAAAAAATTTACATTGCTTCAGGATCCTAGAAGACAATACCATTACCTCATGGGAAGAATTAGTAGAAATCTTTGTAGAAGAATTCAATTATTCTATTGATCCTTTTTCCCTCCTTAATCAATTCACATCCATACAAAAGCATCAATAAAAAAACATTTTAGACTTCAACTTGAGGTTTAGTAGGACTTGGAAGAGGATCCCACCTAAAGCTAAACCTACTTCAACCCTTGATTTTATGTATTATATCAGATCCCTTGGGTCAGAGTTAGGTCTGCAAACCCAACAAGATAGAGTATATGCCTTACCATAGGTCTACAATGCAGTTGTCCATGATAAAAATATCCTCATCAATGTGGGAATATTACCCCCTAAAGCTTGTTGCCCTATTGCTTGGAAACTCCCAATGTCCAAGGTCAGATAGCTACATAATATTATATGGACCCTCCCTCTTTGTTATATCCACTTATGTAGATGACCTCTATTCCTCATCCAAAAGTATCACCTGTTGTAATTCCTTTTCCACCACTTCCTTCTCAGATACTCCAAGAGTCCTCCATGCTTCTTGATATTCAGAATACTTTGAAAAATCTCAGTAACAATATGAACTCAATGGAAAAAAGAGAGATAGATATATTTCAACAAAGAATATTTTCTTATGTAAACAAAGATCAAATACCTAGTCCCATCAATAGCATTGGGGTTAGAGTAAACACGATGCAAGAAGATATAGAGTGTTCCTTTAAAACTAGTCTTATGAATGTATGGTGTCTGGTATGCAATGATCCCCATGATTTATAATTGTGTATTATGTACCAACACCATGTACAATAGGCTATGGAGAAGTTAGAGAGAAATAAAAAAGAAAGAGTGAATATGCTCTAGCAACTAGATCAGATCATGGTTGGAAAAGATCTTGATGAATATGGACCCATTTTTGTCATGATGAGGTCAGGTAAGAAAACACTATAGTTTGATCCTGAAGAACATGAGCTTATACTAAGAGGGGGTGAAAAGTATAAGATACAACTTTTTACTTTTCAATCCATATGATAACATCAACAATATCAAAGCAGTAAGCATTCCAAAAATCATCACACACATGAGAGACATGATTTAACGTGGTTCACCCAATGTGGGCTACTCCATGGAGAAAATATTCTTTATAAATTTTCTCAATAAATTCTTTCGGAAATTAATTTACTATTACAATTTTTATGAACCTCTATCCAAAGGAGACACCAATCCCCTTGTTCTGATTTGTGGAACTCTATCCACAGGAGAACTCTTTCTCCTCTACTTTGGTTGGTGATCTTCTAGAAGACTTCTGTCCCTACTACACTGGCTTGTGGATTTTTATCCATAGAAGACCTCTGTCCTCACTACCTTGGCTAATGGATCTTTATCCACTTGAGACTCTAGCCCTCTGCTCTATCACGTCCAAAGCTTGCTCTCAACTCTGTCTTGAATCTGCACCAAACTTTATTCCAAGTGTAGTACAAATTTGATCTAACTCTATCTTAGGTCTAGCACAAATATGCTCATAAATTTGCACCAAATTATATCCTCAAAATTTTCCCCAACTTAACACAAAGCTTGATCCAATCACAAATTAAATCTGCTTAGATTTACCTCAAGCCTTAACACAAAGCTTGAATAAATCAAATAATCAACTATGATCTCAAGTCTTCACAAAGACTTGATCCAAATCTACCTTCAAGTCCTCTCAAGAACTTGCTCAATCTACTCTCAAGTCTTCACCAAGACTTGCTTCAAATTTACCTTAAAGTATTCACCAATACTTGCTTAATCACAAACATACTCAAACCAAAATTTAAAAGTTTCATTCACATTTTCAACCAATGAAGCACAGATTGCTTACAAACCCTAAAAAATTATTTTCATGCTTCTTTAAATGATGTGCACAATGTGGGTCTCAAAAACTAACTCAAATAATCCTTCATCTCTATCTCAAATGTTCTCAAAACATTTACCAATGAAGCATATAATAATTCACTCAAATATTTCCAAAAATGCTTATCAAACAATCCTTTTCACTCCACCTTATATTTTACAACATTCATTCCAATATTTCAAATAAAATATGATGTGCCAATGCATCTTCGTTTTTATGGAGATATGTCTTCAAAACCTATCTTAATCACAACCAAATACTTTTGCCTATTCCAGGTTAGATAGCAATAGTCAATCTCAAAATTTCCACAAGAATATTTACCTCAACAAATATTTCACCATACAAGAAATACAATAAAATGTCACCTCACAAATACACCTTATCAATCCTTCACTTTCAAAATAATATTCAACATATATCAAAAATAAATTTTCTTGTTTACACCTTGTAATTTCCTTCTCTTTCAAAATAATATTCAACACATATAAAAAATAAAGTTTCTTGTTTACACCTTATAATCTCCTCTTTAAAAATAATATTCAACACACTTCAAAAATGAAGTTCCTTTGTATACACCTTATAATATCCAATGCTTGATTTAATTCCTAGGAACCCAAAATAAAATATTTAATTAACACCCCTTATGACTCCCTAAACAATTTCACTTATTTCCCTTTCATGATTTCAAAGTCTCAAAGTAAAAATCATGTATTCCAGGACCATAGAAGCACATAAATAAAAAATCATACCTTTTAATATTTTGCTTGCAAACAATATTGCACAAGTCTCAAAAACCAACACCCAAGCTCAAACCCATGACCTTAGCCACCACAATTTCATAGCCAAGGCTAGGCTACCTCTTGTGCTAAGCACCCACATGTGAATAAATGAACACACTATTCCATACAGTGTCTGCTTCTAATGTAGTTCACTGAAAATGAAAAACTCTTTCCTCCTTTGCAAAAACCAACTATGTGGGATTCAAAACTGAGACCAACCCTTTGAAAGTGCCTTAGCCAAGCCTCAACTGTCGTATACACTATCCAATGCTTTGGAATTATCTTTGCTCTCTCCACGTTTTTCAACAAAATCCTCCTCAAATAATTTGCTTGACTTATCCTTGGTCTTTGCCCCTCACAAACGATGCACACAAATTATCTTTTCAACATAGGCATTCGAATATATATACCTTTGGAAATGAAAAATCATTTCCTTTAAATAATCTTTCCTTTGGTTTAAAAAACATCGGCCCTCTCTTGCTTTCAAATTCGAATTCGATTTGAAACTTTGGCGCCATAAATTATTTTAAATAAATTATTTAACTTTTGATAAAATATTTTAATTTAAATAATTTAAAAAGAAACCTTTGCAACCTTTTATAAAATCTCAATAAACCTTGTCCAGGATATCTTTTTTTTAATGATTTCTTGGACCTAATTATTATAATATTGAAAAATATTATAATAATATTTTTCTTTCCTTTTAAACCATGGCCTCTTATTTCTGACCAATTTGCTTTTAAACCATGGCCTCTTCTTTTCGACCAATTTGCTTTCTTTTGGGATGAACTTTGACTTGATCAATTTCAACCATATCAACCATAGAAGAATATTCATGCCATACAAAGTGCTCTCTGACATCAACCTTTTGACATCAATGACAACACAACTTACTCAAAATTTTCAACAATCTCCCCCTTTGTCATTGATGGCAACCCTTTTCCTTAATCATTCCTTTTTCCTTTTTCCAACTCTACTCCCCCTTGGGAAACTGCTCCCCCTAACTCAAATCTCTCTCCCTTTGTCATAAATGGCAAAGAGACTCCTTTGGGGCTAAATATAAGACTCTTAGCTTAGCCCTCTCTCCATATCCTCTCCTTGAGGTGATTAGTTTTGGGGTGGAAGTAGAACTACTCCTAATTTTCTTCTAGTATACTCAAAAGTCTCTTTTGGAAGTGGCTTACTGAAGATGTCCACAATCTGCTTCTTTGTAGTAACAAATTCTAATCTAACTTGCTTATCTGTCACCTGATATCTCAGAAAATGATATTTAATCAGAATGTGCTTGGTACTAGAGTGCATCACTAGATTATTTGAAATGTTTATAACACTTGTATTATCACATAGTATGGAGATAGGATGATCATGCTCTATCTTAAAGTCCTTTAGAGTTCACTTCATCCATTACACGTGTACAACAAGCAACCATTGTAATATACTTTGCCTCTACTGTGGATAAGGATACTGATGCATGTTTCTTGCTTAGCCAAGAGACTAAATAATCTCCAAGAAAGAATGCTCCTCCACTTGTGATTTTTTTATCATCAATGCTGTCGATCCAATCTGCATCTATATATGCTATGAGAGTGAAATTGTCACTTTTGGAATACCTCCATAGTCCCTTTTAAATACCCAAGAATCCTTTTTACTACCATTACATGTGTTTACTTTGGTGCTGCTTGAAACCTTACCACTAGTCCCATTGCCTGCATTATATCTGGTCTTGTAACTATGATATATAGTAAGCTACCAATAATAGATCTATACAATTTTTGGTTTGCCTCAGGAGATTCATAATCTTTACTTAACTTGCATCCTATAACCATCGGGGTACTTACTAGTTTGCAATATTCTAACTTGAATTTATTTAGCATCTCTTTTATATACTTGGTTTGTGAGAGAAATACACATTTCTCTGATTATGAAATCTGTAGTCCAAGAAAGAAGGACAACTCACCAAACATTGACATTTCAAATTCATTCTCCATACTCTTTGTGAATTTTTGACACATCTTATCATTGTTACATCCAAAAATGATATCATCCACATAAACAACCACAATTAGTAAATCATTTCCTTTATTTTTGATGTATACATTACTATCCACTATTCCTTTCTTGAAACTCTGTTCCTGAATGTACTTATACAATCTTGAATATCAAGCTTTAGGAGCTTGCTTTAGTCCATATTTTGCCTTCTTTAATTTGCATATATAATCTAGTTTATTAGTTAGGTTGAATCCCTCAGGTTGATCAATGTAAACCTTTTCTTCCAAGATACCATTGAGAAAAGCTGATTTAACATCCATTTGATATACTTTGAAGTTTTTGAAGCTTGAGAAAGCTAAAAACATACTTATGGCCTCAAGTCATGCAACCAGAGCAAATGTCTCATCAAAGTCAATCCCTTCAACCTATGCATAACCTTTGCATACTAATATTGCTTTATTTTTGACTACCTGACCATATTCATTTAACTTATTTTTTAAAACCCATTTAGTGCCAATCAAATTCTTACCTTTTGGTCATGGGACAAGTTTCCAAGTCTCATTTTTTTTCTATTTGATCTAGTTCCTCATTCATTGCCTTGATCCAAAACTTATCTTCTATTGCCTCATTGAAATATTTGGTCTCTAATTTAGATAACAAGGAAAAATTTGCATGCTCACTTGTTCCTATTATCTTCCTCCTTGTTCATATCTCATTTGGATTTCCAATGATTAGATTTTTTGGATGATTTTTTTGCACATACCTGGATGGAGTTTTGGGTAGTAGTTTTTGTGTTTCTTCTTCTTTCAATTCTTCATCTAACTCTTCTTGGAAAATTTCTTCTTCATACACAATTTCTCTTGCTAGTTATTTTGACCCTATATGTTCATCAATTGTCACATTTATACTTTCTATAATAGTATGTGTCCTCTTATTATAGCATCTATAGGCTTTGCTCTTAGTAGAATAGCTAAGGAAAATACCCTCATCACATATTGAATCAAACTTACCCAAATTTTTCTCTTCTCGTCTTATGTAACATTTGCTTCCAAATATTTTAAAATATTTTACTATGGCTAGACTCCCTTTCTAGAGCTCATATGGGATTTTGTGGTGATTTACTCTCATTTGAGCTCTATTGATGATATACACTATTGTATGTATTGCCTCTTTCAAAAAATCATCTAAAATATTAGTCTCATTTAACATGGCTCTGGCCATATCTTTAACAGTCATATTTTTCTTTTCAACTACCCCATTTTGTTGGGGAGTTCTTATTTTGCTATTCTTGTAATTGAATTTTGTCCATGGATCTTCTCTGCCCTCTTTCTTCTTGATGCTTTTTCATTTTTGTGTATTTCCATAAGTCATAGGGTCTTCTTTGTTTGATGTCTTTGTTTCTTGAAAACTTGACTCCTATTTCTGTTTCCTTGATTTTATGTCTTATTGTAATTTACCCTTAGCCTTTTCAACTTCCTTCCATAGAAAGATAATTTTTGATACCAATATTTCACATTCTACTTCTCTTACCTGTAACAGTTCTATCATATCTTGTTCAATTTTCTTTCCCTCTTCAACTTGTACCTTAAGTTCTATAAGATTTTGTAGAAGTTCCATTCTTTCTTCCTCATCTTATTGAATTTGATCCTTCAAAATTGATTTCTTATTTCTAACCTTTATGTCGAGCAGCAAAGAATTCCTCTTTTATGTCGAGTATGGCATCTTCTCTATTTTCTTAGGTCATGCATGTTCTTGTGGTATATTCCTTTAAGCTATTAGGCTTTTTATGAAGGAACTCGAAATGATACCAATTTAAGAACATGATCTTATACTAATATGGGGGTGAAAAGTATAAGATACAACTTTTTACTTTTCAATCCATATGATAAAATCAACAATATCAAAGCAGTAAGCATTTCATAAATCATCACACACATTAGAGACATGATTTAACATGGTTCATCCAATGTGATATACTCCACAAAGAAAATATTCCTTATAAATTTTCTCAATAAATTATTTTGGGAATTAATTCCCTATTACAATGTTTATGGATATTTTTCCAAAGGATACACAAATCCCCTTGTTCAGATTCATGGAAATCTATCCACAAGAGAACTATTTCTCCTCTGCTCTGGTTGGTGATCTTCTAGAAGACTTCTGCCCCCACTACACTGGCTTATGGATCTCTCTCTATAGAATACCTCTATCCTCACCACCCTGGCTAATGGATCTCTATCCACTGGGGACTCCTGTCCTCTTCTCTATCACATCCAAAGCTTACTCTCAACTCTGTCTCAAATCTACACCAAACTCTATCCCAAGTGTAGTACAAATATGCTCTAACTCTGTCTCAGCTCTAGCACAAATTTGCTCACAAATCTGTACCAAAATTTGTCCTCAAATATATCCTCAAGCCTTAACACAAAGCTTGATCCAATCACAAATCAACTCTATTTAGATTTACCCCAAGCCTTAACACAAATCTTGAACAAATAAATCAATCAACTTTGCTCTCAAGTCTTCACAAAGGCTTGCTTCACATTTACCTTCAAGTCCTTTCAAGAACTTGCTCAATATACTCTCAAGTCTTCACCAAGAATTACTTCAAATATACCTTCAAGTATTCACCAAGACTTGCTTAATCACAAACATACTCAAACCAAAATTTAAAAGTTTCATTCAATTTTTCAACCAATGAAGTATAACTTGCTTACAAACCCTAAACAATTGTTTTCATACTTCTTCAAACAATGTGCACAATATGGGTCTCAAACCCTAACTCAAATAATCCTCAATATCTATCTCAAATATTCTCAAAATATTTACCAATGAAGCATTATAATAATTCACTCAAATATTTCCAACAATGCTTATCAAAAAACCCTTTTCACTCCACCTTATATTTTACAACATTTATTCCAAAATTTCAAACAAAATATGATGTGCCCATAACTCTTTTTTTTGATGGAGATATTTCTTCAAAACCTATCTTACTTATAACAAAATCCTTTTTCCTATTCCAAGTTAGATAACAACATTCAATCTCAAAATTTCCACAAGAATATTTACCTCAACAAGTATTTCACCATACAAGAAACATGATAAAATGTCAAGTCACAAATACACCTTATCACTCCACTTTCAAAATAATATTCAACATATATCAAAAATAAAGTTTCTTGTTTACATCTTATAATTTCCTTCTCTTTCAAAATAATATTCAACACATATAAAAAATAAAGTTCCTTGTTTACACCTTATAATCTCCTTCTCTTTGCAAGTGGTCCTGCAAGACCAAAAAATACTTGGGAGGGGGGTTTTGTAGGTGACTTCCCATGGAGTCATGTTCCTCTTTCCTGCATCTCTTCCTTTCCCCTATCCTAGGTCCCTGATCCTTTCCCAGTTTCCTTGGAACCTTTTCCCATCCTTCACGGAAGGAAGGTGTTGCATATGATCTCCTTTTGGGGGGAGATCCTTGATCCACTGTTCTACACCTTTCCTTGCCCTAAGGTGGAAAAAATTTATCCCATTTTTGTCCCACTATTCTATCCTTTGGTGTTTGGGTTCTGGGATGTTCAGGTTTAGGTTCTTCCCTAGGACTCTTCCTGAGTTTTCTCAGGTTGCTTTTGGAAATCTTCTTGACATTTGCTCGTTGAGGATCTTCAGTGGTGATTGGCTGGGTCTGAGGATTTATGGCTTCTTGAGTAGTTTTACATAAAATCCTTTTGGTCAGTGGAAGGACCATGTGATTGATACTGTGACTCTGCTCTTTGTATTTGAGGTGGTGGGTCTTGTATGATTTCAGTTCCTTTCATGGCTTTGCAACCTCTAATATTTTTGGTGCTGAATCCTTGTAGGTTCTCCTCCTTGTTTCCTTGAAGCTAATTTTTGGCAAGTCTGAGAAATTCTGGCTTCATGAGCAGTTTTGCATAGCATCCTTTTGGGTTTGAGGGGTTGCCCATGTGCTTTCTACTATGACTCTACTCTTTGGGTTTGAAGTGGTAGTTCTTGTGGGTCTCAGTTTCTTTCATGGCTTCTGGGGGCCTCTGGTTTTATTATTGTTGATTCCTTATGGGACTTCCTTTTCTTTGACCCTGAAGCTATTTTTGAAGGTTGTATGGAATATATGGCTGCTATTTTTTGGTTTTTACTCTAACGTCTATAGTCATGCATCCTCATGCTTACTTCTTGGTGAATTTCTATGGCATTTCCCATCCTTTTCTTTAGAAGTGTTGTTTTGCTACTATTGCTTCCTTTGCTGGGTAGGTGTTTTTGAAGGCTTCCTTTTCTGCATAAGGACCCTATGGCCTGGGGTGTTCCTTTTGTTGTTGAACCACTATAGTACCATATTCAGGCTATTGTTCCATTTTGCTTCTTTTCAGGCTCCCCTATGTGGGATGTTGGTTCTCTTCAGATATTTTTTTTCCAAGGGTGGTTTCTGGTTTTCCCACCCCTGGGATGTTTCAAATTTTAAAACTTTGGTTTTGTTTCCTTTTCCCTCCCATGGGAAAGTTTAAAAATAATTTTTCATGGTTGGGATGGTTTGGCACTTTCTCCCACCCTTGTTCAGTGCCTTGTGATTCAAATTTGGACTTATGGTGGGATTTCCCTTCCTTCCCATTTTTCCTTTGTTGCAAAGTAATACATCTTCGTATGGCGCAAAGGATTGTATGTTCCTTACTTTATTCCTTTGGGCTGTCCCTGCCTATCCTTTTGTACATCCTTGGATAAATTCATTTTGTTTCATTCTGATGTTTCGTGTTGTATTCTGATCCTTTGTAATCACGTTTTAGTATCCTTGACAAAAACCCACTTTTAATCTACCAAAAAAAAAATTCAACACACATCAAAAATAAAGTTCCTTTGTATACACCTTATAGTCTCCAATACTTGATTTAATTCCTAAGAACCCAAAATAAAATATTTAATTAACAACTCTTATGACTCCCTAAACAATTTCACTTATTTCCCTTTCACAATTTCAAAGTCTCAAAGTCAAATCACGTATTCCAGGACCATAGAAGAATATAAATAAAAAAGCATACCTTTTAATGTTCTACCTACAAAATATATTGCACAAGTCTCAACGACCAGGCTCAAACCTGCGACCTTAGCCACCACAATGCACTAACCAAACCTAGGCTACTACCTGCGCTAAGTTCCCACACATGAATCAATGGACACACTATCCCATATAGTGTCTGCTTCTCACAAAGTTCACCAAAAATGAAAAACTCTTTCCTCCTTTACAAAAACCAACTACGTGGGATTTGAAACTAAGACCAACCCTTCACAAGCACCTTAGCCAAGCCTCAACTACCATTTGCACTAGCCATTGCTTTATAATTATCTTTGCTCTCTCCATGATTTTCAATGAAATCCTCCTTGAATAATTTTCTTGACTTATCCTTTATCTCTGCCCCTTATGAACGATGCACATGAATTATCTTTTCAACATAGGCATTCAAATATATATACCTTTGAAAATGAAAAATCATTTCCTTTAAATACTCTTTCCTTTGGTTTAAGAAATATCGACACTATCTTGCTTTCGAATTCGAATTCAATTTGAAACTTTGGCGCCATAAATTATTTTAAATTAAAATTTTAACTTTTGTTAAAATATTTTAATTTAAATAATTTAAAAATAAACCTTTGCAACCTTTTATAAAATCTCAATAAACCTTGTCCAGGATATCTTTTTTTTTAATGATTTATTGGACCCAATTATTATAATATTGAAAAATATTATAATAATATTTGTCTTTCCTTTTAAAGCATGGCCTCTTCTTTCTACCCAATTTGCTTGCTTTTGGGATGAACTTTACCTTGATCAATTTCAACCATCAAAGAATATTCTTGCCATACAAAGTGCTCTCTAAAATCAACCTTTTGATATCAAACCTTTTGACATCAATGACAACATAGAAGATGGGTCAATTTTATGTCCCCTCTCAAAAGAAGAAAGACCCACCTACTCAAAGCAGTGATACATTTCCTATTATCTAGGACAATGAAAAGGACATGCTTCCCAGAGGTCAAGAAAATAAGGTTAGTTTTTCCAAGATATTTGACAAAGAAAATGAGGGAGAAAGGATGAGATCCAAGAATTAAGGTCAAGAGAGGCTTAGATTTCCCTCCATAACCAAGAGGTAGAGAATTGAAGCCACACAATAGTATAAGGGAAAGTATGGTGAGCCATAGAGAAGCTCTGAGAGACCCACCTCTACCAAGTCAGAGTATAACATTATGGAGGAAATGAAAATAATACCCTCCAAGGCTAGCCTATATGATACTCTCTTTATTCCTAGACAAATAGACCTATTGAAAGCTTCTCTAAACAAATATCCGCAAGAAAAGAAGGCCACTACAATCCTTAGCATGCCCTCTGGGAAAGACAAGATATCTCCTACTACTTTAAAGAACAAGCCCCCTCCTTTTTACATTTATCTAAGGATGGAGGGGTGGATTATCTGCAACTGCATGATCGACTCAAGGGCTTCCACCATAGTTATTCCCAAGGCAGTCTACGAGGAGATGGGAATGGAATATACCAGATCTTCTCCTAGATTTTTATAGTTAGATTGGACACCAGTGAAGATAATGGGGGTAATAAAATATGTTCTTATGAGGTTGCATAGAGATCCAGAGGTAACCATCATGCAAGAAATAGTGGTGGTAGATCTAGAGCCTTATTTTGGCTTGTGCCTTTCAAGAGAATTCACTACCAAATTGGGAGGATGCATGTACATGGATTATTCTAGCATGGTGATCCCCTTCAAAGGGAAGAGGATAAGAATAACACCTGAGAAGCCTATGTCTTATCATATTAAAAAATTAAAGAAGACATGTGTAATCTCACTCCTCTAGATGAATTTGAACTAGTGGATAGTTTTGAAGAGCTAGAGATTGAAGATGAGTTGCCTTTCAGAGAGGATTACAGTCAATTTGGGATAGGTATGGGTACATATAGCATTTCCATAAAGACATAAAAAATAATCCCTACTATATATAATCAATCCCTAAGAGAAATAGAAACTTGGACCATGCACTTTGATGGTGCAAGATGCAAAAATGGTGTTGGTGTTGGTGTACTATTGTAGTCTCAATCAGAAGGTGCAAAGAGTTTCACATATAGGCTAACATGGTCATGCACTAACAATGTTGTAGAATACGAGGCTTTATACCTTAGGCTAATGTAGGATGAGAGCATGGGCATCAAGATATTAAATATATATGGCGATTCTAAACTAATTGTCAATCAGGTAAGAGAGAGGTGCAGTAGAAAACACCATTACCTGAAGGTATATAGGAATAGGGTATGGGATTTGATGGAATCCTTTGATGTCCTAAATATTAATTTTGACCCCAGAAGATAGAACACCTTGGATGATTCCTTGGTAGTGAGGGGAGCTAATTTCAACCCTTCTGCAGATATAGGAGTTACAAAAGATAAAGGGATCAAAATGATTTTTAGGCCTACAATACCAGACAAGCAAATTTTTTGGTAGGTGTTTGAAAGTGATGAATAGATCATTGATTTCCTAGTAAGAGAAGCATGTCTATCTACCATTCAAGAGGAAAATATAGAAGAGATAGACCAACAATATGTCATCCAACTAAAGAATAATCATATCCCTAGAGGGTTGGTCACTCTAGAAAGCTTGTTTGATAATGAAGATAGGAAAATGATCAAATCCATGGAAATCAATGAAAATATCTACAAGGAAATTGAGATCGAAAAGGAAAATAAGCTCAAAGTTGGAGTTTGATGTTCTCCAAAAGAAGAGGAGGATATCAAAGTTCTATGCCTAAAATACCAAGACATTGTGGCTTGGTCATATGAAGATCTTAAAGTATATGATAAGAAGGTCATCCAACATACAATTGAGCTAGAACCAAATGCAAAACCCTTCAGGTAGAAGCAGAGGCCTATGAACCCCAAAATCGAAGCCATAATGAGGGAAGAACTATTAAAGCTACTGAAGGCTAAGATCATATATCCAATCAAGCATTCAACCTAGGTAGCTAACTTAGTCCCAGTAAGGAAGAAGAATGATGACATCCACTTGTGTGTGGATTTTAGGAACCTCAATCAAGCATCATTAAAATACCACTATCCACTCCCTCAGATCGATCAAATATTGTAGATTATAGTAGGATTAGAGAGGTTCTCACTATTAGATGACTTCTCTGGCTACAACCAAATTTGGGTGAAATATGAGGATCAGTTCAAAACAACATTCACCACCAAATGGGGCACTTTTGCCTATCATAGAATGCCTTTTGGTTTGTCCAACATAGGAGCCACATTCCAAAGAGAAATGGATTATACATTTGGAGAGTTGATCAACAAAATCATTCTAATCTACTTGGATGACATGATTGTATTCTCCCATGATAAGCAAGACCACCTGGCACATTTAGAGCAAGTATTTAAGAAGTGTAGGGAATTTGGCATCTCTCTTAATCCAAAGAAGTCATTTTTTGTAGTCCATGAGGGAAAGTTGTTAGGCCATGTGGTCTCTAAATAAGGTATGGCTATTGATCCAGATAGAATCAAATCCATTCTTGCTCTTCCATTACCCATGAACAAGAAATATTTGTAATATTTCTCTGGTCAGATCAATTTTGTCAAAAAATTCATCTTTGATTTTTCTTAGACGGTTAAACCTATCTCAAACTTTCTGAATAAGAATACATATTTCAAATGGATTGAAGTGAGAAAACAAGCTTTTGAGATCATCAAGCAATCCATTACTACAACTCTAGTTCTAGTGAACCCTAACTTCAGCAAAGATTTTATTTTGTATGCTTATGGAGCTGAAGAGAGCTATGCATCAGTGCTCACCCAGAAGAATGATGAAGGAGAAGAGCACCCCATATTATTTTGGAGCCAGACTCTCCATGAATATTAGTTCAAGTATAATTTTATTGAGAAACAAGTATTTGCAGTGATGAAGTCATTGAAGAAATTTAGGCAATACTTGGTTCAAAGTAAAACCCTGGTTTATGTGGTTCACCCAAATGTTAGAAGTTTCATTTTACAAGGTGAACTAGGGGATAAAAGAGTTGGTTGGATTACTAAAATCTAGGAATATGACATAGAAATTCATCCTACCAAGTTGGTCATAGGTAGAGCATTATGCCAAGGTTTAATAGAAGTAGTAGTTATAGCAGAAGTGATAGCCTATCAGTCAATAGTAGAAGATCAGACTGAAGAACTATAGTTAGGAGAATCATACTGGGTTGATCATATGACCAAATACTTTTAGATTGGAGTTTGTCCTTATAATATTAATCCATCACAAAGGAGGAGATATAGGCTTCAAGCTTTAAAATATGTCTTATTACCAGAAGGTCTATACAAGAGAAACCTTGATGGAGTCCTCTTAAGATGCTTAAGAGATGATCAAAAACAAAAGGTCATTGAAGAATTCCATGGAGGATTATCTAGAGGGCATTTATCAGGAAGGGTCATAAATTTAAAGATGATTAGGGCAGGTTATTACTAGCCTACCATTTTTGTTGACACCTTCAAAGTTACAAGAGCTTGTGATGAATACCAATGGTATGTGGGAAGAACTAGGAATACATCATTCCCCCTCAAGCCAATTCAGGTTGAAGAACCTTTTCAGCAATGGGGGTTAGACTTCATAGGGGTTATTAATCCAAATTACTTCAGAAAGGACATAAGTACATTTTTACTACCATAGACTACCTCACCAGATGGGTAGAGGCTATTCCCATAAAGAAATAAGATCAAGAGGTGGTAATAGACTTCATGGAAAGCTTAATCACAAGGTTTGGTATCCCAAAAGCTATAGTAAGTGATAATGGACCAACTTTCATAGGAGCTAAATACATTGAGTTTTCTAGCAAGTATGGCATCACTATAAAAAATACCTCTAACTACTACCCCTAGGGGAATGGATTAGTAGAATCAACTAACAAAAATATGCTAAGAATCTTGAGAAGATCATTAGAGGGTAACAAGAGAAGTTGGCACCTATTATTGGAACAAGCTCTATGGGCAGATAGGATCACCATCAAAAAATCCATTAAAACCTCCCCTTATGCCTTGGTATATGGTAAAGAAGCAATATTACCTATTCACTTGGAAATTCTAGCTCTCAAGTTGATAGATATAGAGGAAGAGTCTGAACAGAATCCAGTTGAAACCAGGTTAACACATTTTATACAACTAGAAGAGAAAATGACTCAAGCATATGAAGACTTCCAAAAGTACTCATTTGATATCAAGGGATGGTTTGACAAGAAATCTAGGTTCAGAGAGTTCAAAGTTGGATATTCTATCCTCAGGTGGAATGTGGAAAGAGCCAAGCCAGGGCACCATCAGAAGTTTGATTCTTTTTGGGATGGTCTTTTCAAAGTAGTAGAGGTTAAAGAGAGCAATGTTTTCCATATTGAAGATCTAGAAGGAAACATACAACCGATCTCGGTCAATGGTTTTCATATAAAACTCTAATTTGATTGAAATATAAGTTCATTGTAACATATGTACATATTTTTGTATTATATCATTTTTTTCCTTTACTAAAAGTTTTCATTTTGTAAAGTGTTATAAAAAAAAGAAAATTTTGCTTCAAAAAAACTAGTTCAAAGTTGCAAAATAAACTAAGGGTGGTAGTGGAATACAACATGTGTTCCATGCCACTCTCCAATAAGCAAAGGTGGCAATGGAATACAACATGTTTTCCATACCACTGAAGTTCATGTCCATTCTAGAGTGGACCAAGACATCCGCTACACCGCTCTCCAATAAATAAGAGATCTATGGGTTACGATGTGTGCTCCACACTGCTCCAAGAGAAGGAAAGATGACAAAAAGCACTGTAGGTTCAATTAAGTGCTTCATGCCACAACCAATTTAGTGATTGACATGATTTTTCCAACCACCAAGACACATACCTTTGAATTAAAAATCATGCAATGGACAGTTTTCTTGCATCGATTGCATTAATGGTGGAAGGTATACATGCGATAATATTTAAAAGTGGTTTGAGGTACAAAGCTCATTTATTTCACAAAATACACTTACCTAGAAGAAATATCAAAGGAGTAGTCAAGCATTGTTTATGAATACCAAGGAAGAAGAACACTCTATGAATTCCCACTGAAAATGGCCTCCGAAGAGACCCAGGAAACTAGGCCATCGGTGAATGAGGGGTTGGGCAATTACATTGATAAAGCAAAAGCGGTGGCTAACACCAGATTGGTTCTCATAGAGAGAACTAAGCTTAGAAGGAGCATCAATGACAAATATCGAAGAGGTGAAACCTTGACAGTCCAAGGTACTTGTGTTGTCCGCTCTTTCTTGTCTTTTTATATCTATGATTCGGTTCATCCTTATCCCGAGTTGATATTGGCCATTGTCAAGTTTTATGACCCTAGGGTAAAAGCCATAAAAATAACTAATGGTAAAACCCTATTTAGCATCACAACCAAAGCTTGTCATGACCTTTTCTCTCTAGGAGTAGACCCACCTGTAAGGTCTAAGATTTTCAATGTAATCGAGCAAGCTGGATATTATTCCCTACAAAAGCGTGCCCATGAAGGAGAGCCTTTTAGGAAGTGGGTGTATGGTCAATTCAAAACTATTAAGCTCAAGAAAGGACTACCCAATACCCCAATTCCAATTGAGCAGTTTTCTAACCCAGAGATTTTCTCCATGTTAGCTTGTTTAGAGGGTTTAGATTCTGACCAGTTTGTAAGGGATTGGAAAATAGCTACTACTTATTGTATTTCAAATGAGAGGATGTATAAAACTAAAACAAATAAGGAAGGTATTAATGTGATTTACTTCAACTAGCCAGCATTTCTTGCCAAGTGGATGCATGAGAAGTTGGTGAGGATGAAAAGGGATTCAGAGGCTCCTTCTTTTTGGCACTATTTGAATTTGGTCTGGATGTTCTATGCCATTGTAAGGCACATGATGCCCTGGATTCTAGTGAAATAAAATAATGACAAAGGAGACCCTATCCCTGTGTATTATTGGACCTCTCATTTGAGGAGCACAAAGTATTTTTACAGGTTTAATCTGGAGTTCCTAGGGCCATATTTGAAAATTATGTATGGGAAATACCCTAGGTTACCATCTCTAGCTAAGAAATTATTAAGAGTACCAGACAAAGAAGGAGATTGGTATATTCTCATAGAGGGAACTATTATCAAAATTTATGGCTTCATTGGTAAGCCTTTTCTGCTGCCCCATTTCGTGACTAATAGATTGTTGGCCTTGGAATACTTGAGGCAAGCAGATTTCATCAACATGAATTATGACTCTAGAAAAGGAAGGAAATGTTTGTTGACTTACTCTCATAATGTCGATGATATAAAAATTTTAAGAAGGGATCAAGGTGAAAAAATCACCCAATATTTGGATAGGATCAGCCTATTTTACATCCCATAGAGGTGGAGGTATGACCCTGATGATAAATTCATGAAGAGGAATACTAAGCTTAATGGAGAAAAAGCCCTCAAGTTTGAGAAGACTTCAAGGCCTCATTTCAATCAAGGGAGGAATAATAAAGAAAATATCCCATTGGATTCGAATATCACTAAAATGGAACAACTACTCCCGTGGCTAGACTTCTATGAGCATGTAGTTGATTTTGATTCTACTAACAATGAAATCCATCAGTTAAAGGAGTCTAAGATTAAGGATATTGAAAAGAAAAAGAAGTGGAATGAAGGTAAAATCATAGATTGGTGGAGAATGAGAGTAGAAAATGGTACAAATAAATCCAAATTTTGTCGAGTAATAGATGATGAGTTTTTTGAGCGATATGACAAGCATATTAAAACCTAGAAAGCTAAGGATCCTAAGAATCTGGTATTGATTTATAAGAAGACTCAAGCAGGAATAGATTCTCCTTCCCCGCATTCACAATAGGAAGAATAGGAGGTAGGGACTAACACTCCAATAGTTACTATAGAAGATCCTAAAATGTTTGAACCCTCATCAAAGCAACTAGAGAAGTATATTGTAGGAGCCTAGCTTATGAGTAAAATGCATTCTCTTATGATAGGGTAGTGAATACAAAAATTATTTGGATAGCCAGTAGACCCAAACGTCTAGCCTTGGGTGGAGAGCCTCCTGATGCTAAGATAGATTGGAATAAAAAGGATAAAATATTTGTCTTCACACTTGTGAGTTTCACTACCATAACTACAACTGAGTCAAACCCTACTACTGAAGATGTATTGTAGGAGGGGCCATCTGAAGAGGATACAGAGAGTGATAAGCTGGAAGTGTTTTGAGTTATCAAGAGAAAGTTTAAAGATGCATTAGAAGGGACCCATAAGGAGGTTTACAAGAAACTAAAAGTGGATAACGGGAAGAGTGTTGAAAACCCCTCTATTCTAGTTACATAAAATTTGGTAAAACAATAACATCACCAAAGTGTAGAGGTAATTCTATATGAACCTACATCTATAGATGAAGGTATGATTACTATCCATTCTTCTTCTTATTCTCCTCTCTCCTCAAAGAAATACCCTTCCCTTTCTTAGGATAAGGTCTAAACAAAGGTTCCCTCTCCCCCTCATAACTCACCACCTATCTCAACAACTACTATAGAAGGCTAAACCAATACATCTCCTCCACGTTCATCTGAGATCTTAGTCACACCATATTTGATCACTTCACCTTCACCATCATAACCCCCAACATCATATGAAGCACATGTTGTTTCATCTGTACCTACTCATTCTTCCTTGAGTTTTGTTTTAGTTTCCATGTCTTTCCCTATTGCAACCACAATAATAACTATAGATTCAACTGTGGTCACTACTACTCCACTATCATCAAATTTTGATTCTACCCTTCCATATCTCATAGCTTCTCCTCCTCCTACAAGTTGTCCCATGTTGGCTTCCTTGTGAAAGGAAAAGGATGTTTCTCAAAATATTCAGTATTTCTGGGCAGAGAATCTATCTAAACCTTAAAAAATAATAGCTATGAAGAGGAGCACAATGCTTGTTGATTTAGTCACAAGGCAAAGACCATCCATATCTATTATTCCTTTGGTGAGTAATACTAAAGCAGAGATTACTGTACAAGACTATCATCTAGAAGATTATACTAAAGATATTGAGAAACTACCAATTGAAGATGAGTTGGTCATAGAAAAATATCATCTGGAGACTTTCTATGTCAAAATTGATATCTACAAGGAGAAATTTGGGAAGTTAGAGTAGAAAATAGAGAAGTTGGAGAAAATAGTTAGCAATCAAAAATAGGTAGAAAAGGCTATCAGGAATGAAGTTAAAAGCTGGCAAAGCAAATATCAGGAGGCCATTAAGCTTAAATACCAAGTCTAGGAGCAGAAAAAGAAAAATGAAGAACATGCCAAGGAAATATAAGACTTGAAGCATTAGCTTTAGATTAAAAATGCCAAGTCCTTAGGCTTCTCAAAAGCAGGAGTGAAGAAGGTAAGAAAAGAGCTTTGGTATGAAGTCTTGGAGAAATGCTCTGAACTACAAACCATAATGGATTATAAGGATGATGCTAGCCATTTTCTCCAAAATACTAAAGAAGCCCTAGATAAGTTCACTCAAGAGCTACATCCCATGGTCATTCCAGTAAAATAAATCTATAAACTATATAATAGTAGGTTTAATGAAGCTGTTAAACCGATCCTCAACAAGGAATGGAGTGTTTCTATATTAGACTCTAGAGTTGTGGTCTAGAAGAATAAATTTGTCTATAAGGCTTGGTTGTTATATGACAAAGTGGAAAACACAATTCGATATGTTGTAGATATCAACCAAGAAATGAATCAATATGGCTTTGGAGAACTCTGGCTTGAGAATAATACTCTATTATTAGAAGAGGATATTAAGAAGAATGTAGCTTCAAGCATCCATGATGAATATGAGGTTAAGGAGCCAATTGATCAAGAAAAGGTCTCTCAGATGATAATTGATTTAATCAGGCTCAAAGATTTTATGGAGGACCTGGTGAACAAGGGAAGCTTCACAAAATATGAGGATACCTCTGAGTTGGAGTTTATTCATAAAAATATTAAGGAGACTTCTAGCCCTTATAAGATAGTTTGGAGCTAAGCTTTGTAGACTCTTAAACTAATGATTCAACTGTTTGGGACCGATGTTGAGCAAAAAGATAAGTAGCAAGACTCACCAGAAGAAGAGGAGGCTGACCAAGAGCATGAATGTAATGGTGAGGAAGAAGCTCATTAGGGGGAAGAATCAGATAGGGTTTCTGAAGACCCTCAAGA
Organism: Wollemia nobilis; assembly: GCA_028583015.1. Taxonomy (NCBI): domain Eukaryota; kingdom Viridiplantae; phylum Streptophyta; class Pinopsida; order Araucariales; family Araucariaceae; genus Wollemia; species Wollemia nobilis. The sequence continues at coordinate 5,712,437 of JAQPPZ010001739.1, read as the reverse complement.
AAAAGTGTAGAGTTTCCCATTTTGAACATTTTTGTATTCATGTAAAAGTGTTGTATATTTATTTTTGATCTTGACACTATTAGATGATAATAATAAAAGCATTAATAAAGAGAGAAGAAAATGAGGATCTCATGAAGATTTTTTTATCATTTTGGTTGGGATTATAAGGGAGAGTATAGCTCTATTTTTTCTTGACATAGAGAAGTTTTTTTAGTCAGAAGGAGTGGTGAATATAATTTTTTGTAGTATGATCTCCATATGAATCGTTATCCTCTGGGTGGATTCACAAAGGTTTCAGAGGGTAATGGTCATATAGAAATTATTCTATGAAGCATTTCTCAAAGATTTGTTGGCAATTTTGGGTACCTTGGGTACATTGCCTTTGCTCAAGTGAATAAGTTGTCATTGATGTCAAGAAGCTTTTGAAGGAATTTGATTTGATGTAAAATAATTTGTTTTGATGAAGGTTCGGCATGACAGGTTCGAAAGAAAGTAAGTTGGAAAAATGTCGCGATATCGCGACATGTCGCATTTTCGCGACTTAAGCAGGAGAGAGAAAGCTTTTAGAAAAGTGTCGCGATATCGCGACATGTCGCATTTTCACGACTTAAGCAGGCGAGAGAAATTTTTTAGAAAAGTGTCGCAATATCGTGACATGTCGCAGTTTCGTGACTCAAAGAGGAGAGAGAATGAATGAGTCAAAAATGTCACGATTTCGTGACATATTGCAAGGAAGGTTGAACGGACGAAAAAGTGTCACGATTTCGCGACATGTTGCAGGAGAGAGAGTCCGAAAGAAAAAATGTCACGATTTCGTGACATAATGCAGGAGAGAGAGTCCGGGAGAAAAAGTGTCGCGATATCGCGACATGTCGGGTTTTCGTGACCCGAAGAAAAGAAAAGCGCTAAGGAGAAAAAGTGTCACGATTTCGTGACAAGTCAGAAGACAAAGTGGAAGCAAGATAAAGTGTCACGATTTCGCGACATGCAGATGAAAATGTTCCAAGTAAGAACTGTCACGATTTCGTGACATGCAGCAAAGGGAAGAGTCTGAAATGAGAAGCGTCACGATTTCGCGACAGGTTGCAGAGAAGTCGTACGAAAGCTGAAAGCGTCACGATTTCACGACAGGCTGCAAAGAAAACGTACGGAAGCTAGAAGTGTCACGATTTCATGACAAATTCAAGGAGGAAGAGCTCAAAGGCGAAAGCGTCACGATTTCGTGACATGTTCCATTTTCATGGGCGTAAGGCAGAGAAAAACACAAGGCAACGAAAGTGTCACGATTTCGCGACATGTTCCATTTTCGCTAGTGCAAGCAGACAAGAGTGCAAGGAAGAGAAAGTGTCACGATTTCGTGACAGATTGAGATGGCAGCGTTCGGTTGGAGAAAGTGTCACGATTTCACGACAGAAATAGAATGCAGGTCTTCTATAGGAGAAGTGTCACGATTTCACGACAAAAGCAGAGAGGAAGGCTATGAAGACAGAAGTGTCACGATTTCACGACAAAAGCAGAAAGGAGGTCGACGAAGGGAGAAGTGTCACGATATCGCGACAAAAGCAAAGTTGATGCTGACTAAGTCAGAAGTGTCACGATATCGCGACAAGAGCTTAGTTGAAGTCGACAAAGGCTGAAGTGTCACGATATCGTGACAAAAGCCAAAAGAAAGTATACGGTTGCAAAGGTGTCATGATATCGCGACATGTTGTAGTTTCACGGTAGAAGCTACAGAAGAGTTGCAGAGGCAGTGAGGCCGACAAAGTTAAATTTGGGCCGACGAAGATTAGGGTTTGCAATCGACGTAGTTTAGGGTTGTGTAGCCGACTAAGATCAAGGTTTTGATCTTGAAAGTGTTAGTATAAAAGGAGGGCTGTTTGGAGAGTTGTGATGTGATCGAATGCATTGTTGAAGTGCGAAGTTCGAAGATAGTGCGCAAGTTAAGTCCATGGGGCGCAGAGAGCAAGTCGTGCCGAATTGAGCTAAGTGCGAGGAGAGTAGAAGTGCAAGTTGTTGGGTGATCATTTTATGATGTTTGGAGATAGTGCATAGGTTGATGGTTTTGGACAAATCATTGAGAGGTTGTTGGAGTTTGAGCAAGTTGTTGAGTTGTGGAGTTTGGGTTTAGTGAGAACTTGCAAAGAGATGAGAAAGTCTTGGTGAAGACTTGGGTGAAGATCAAGCAAGGTGGAAGTTTTGTGACGTTGAGGAAGTGAGGGGGTGTAGGAATTTGTGCGGAGAAGTGTGTTTGGTGCAGATCAGAGAAAGATGAACGAGGACATTTGTGCTAGACCGAAGGACTGTGTTTAGTGCAAATTCGAGGACCAGCTTTGGAGGTGATAGAGTTGAGGACAGAGGTCTCCAGCCAGAGCAGGGAGGACAGGTGTCTTCTGTGGATAGAGTTCCATTTGCTAAGGGCAATGGAGGCAGAGGTCTTCTAGAGGATCACCAGCCAGAGCAGAGCTAGGGGATTGGTGTCTCCTGTGGGTTGGTGCCCACGAACTCGAGATTAGGGGATTGGTGTCTCCTTTGGGTTGGTGCCCATAAACATTGTAATCGGGAAAGGTATTCCCAGAATTTGGATTGATAAAATTTAGTGAAAGATTTTATCCGTGGACGTAGCTCACCATTCTGGGTGAACCACGTTAAATTTGGTGTCACTTTGTGGATGTTTTATGCATTGCTTTGATATTGCTATGGGTATATTGCCTTTACTATTTTGTAATATGAAAAGAAAAAGTAAAAAGAGGTCTTATACTGTTCACCCCCCTCTCAGTATAAGCTTGTGTTCTTCAATTGGTATCAGAGCGGGTGCCTTCGAAAAGTTTAACAGCTTGAAGGAAAAGCTAGTTAAGAACACAATGGATTATTCAAGTGGCAATGCAAGCACCTATTCTTGATGGGTCAGATTTTGGTCTTTGGAGTGCAAGGATGAAGGTTCATCTAATGGCACTTGGTAATGAGGTATGGGAAGTAATTGAAGATGAGTACACTATTCCTGTACATGGTCCAAATACTAAAGAAGAAAGGCTCCTACATCACAACAATTCAAAAGCAATGAATGCAATCCTGAAAGGCTTACATAAAGCAGATCTCACCAAAGTGATTCACTACAAGACAACTAGTGAAATGTGGAAACAGCTGCAGGTGGTTCATACAGGTGATACAAATGTCAGAAAGGCCAAGTTGAGACACTTCAAAGGTATGTTTGAACAACTCAAGATGAATGATGATGAAAATATTAGTGACTACATGCTTCGTATGGATGAGGTTGTTAACTCCATGAAAGACTTAGGTCTTGAGCTTGCTGAAAATGATGTTTGTGATAAGATTTTAAGATCTCTTCCTAATAGATTTAGTGAAAATATTTTTGCTATTGAGGAAGCTAAAGATTTGGATAAGTTGAAAAAGGATGAGCTCCATAGTATACTTGCAGCATTTGAGTTGAGAACTCAAGTGAAGGTTGATGTCAAGAAAGAGGCAGCTTTCAAGGCTACCAAGAAATCCAAGGGTAAACAACTTCAAGAGAGTGATGAGTCTTCTAGTGATGAAGAGGCATATTACAGCAAGAAAGGCAAATTCTCTAGAAAGCACAAAAGCGTGAAAAATATAAGATGTTTCAATTGTGGAAAGTTTGGTCATTATGCTACAGACTATACTGTTCCCAAGGATGAAAGTGATGAAGATAAATAGGATTCTAAGAGCAAGGATTCTGAAAAGCACAAGCATCACAGAAAGAACAAATATGAGCACAACAATCAAGGAAAGAGGTATTCTCACAAGCACAAGAAGAGTTTCTACCTAGACAAAGCAAGTAAGTGTTCTAGTAGTGATAGTGAAAGTTCTTCAAGTGATAATGAAAATGAGATGTTGTTCATATCAGAAAAGGAGGAAGAACCGAAACATAGATTCATTATCATGAAATGTCTTAGATGTGGAAATTTTGGTCACCTTGAGGATGATTGCACAAATAATGATTTGGTTTCTAGTATGTATGAGGATGCTTCAGAAAACTATAAGGAAGATGCGTGTATGGTTTTTGAAAAAGGTAGCACCTCTAGTGATAAGAAATCTGAAAAAGGCTTTGATGATTCAGAAAGCAAACAAATAAAGGATCTTGAAAGTGAACTTACTAATGCTCTTAGTGTTTTGAAAAAGGAAAGAAAGAAGAATGCTAGACTCAAGGATAAGTTAGATGAATGGTGTATGGAGAGAGATGATCTTATAGAAAATCTTGACTTCTCTATGGCTAAGACACAAGAACTCAAGGATGAGTTAGAGTCTAAGGTTCTTGAGTATAGTGAGTTAGAACAGAAAATGGCTTCTTTGAAAGAGGAAACTAAAGAGTACAAGGATAAGCTTTACAGGTTTCAAGATAGCTCCAAAAAGGTTAAGTCACTCATCAAAGGTCAAAGAAAGACAACAGATAAAACAGGCCTTGGTTTTGTTAAGCCACACAAGGAACAAGTTGGAGAGTCTAGTAAGAGACTCCAAAAGGAAGAGAGTTCTGATGAGGAAAGTATTTCAGATCATGAGTCCTTGAATGATAGATGCGCAAAAATAGAAAACAAAATTCAGAATGAGAAGAAGAAGTTTTCAGGACCCAAGAGGTCGAATAAAGGAAAATTTCACGATAGATGTTTTGCGTGTCACAGGTTTGGTCACATGGCTGCACATTGCATGGCTCAAGTGAAGAAGGTAAATGACAATTTTAGAAGTGCTAGTTTCTTTCAAGGGTATTGCTACTCTTGTCAACAGTTTGGGCACAAGGCAGTCTATTGCAAGGTAAATAACAGGAACAGGTTTGATCAAAACAGGTTCGACCAGAATAGGTTTGGTCAAAACAGGTTTAGTCAGAATAGGTGGATTCAAAGAACAGGTATGCCTAAAAGAAATAACATTGTTACTTGTTATAAGTGCAACAATGAAGGTCACACAACTAGACAAGTGTAGAGCTGAACTTCCAAGGTACAGGAACAGGAACAGTGGTATGAACAGGTCCAAGGATCAAGGCATGGATAAGAACAGGAATGATAACAGGAACAGGAACAATGACAAGAACAGGAACAAGAATATGGACAAAGAGTTCAAGAGAAGGCCCGACAAGGAAGTGATAGACGCTGATGATGATCAGTGCCTAATGGGAGTTTTACTCCCACCCCAGAATTAATCACCTCATCGGGAGGTGGGGGAGGGACTAAGCTAAGAGGCTCATTCTTAGTCCCGAGCCCCAAAGGTGACCCTTTGCCATTGATGACAAAGGGGGAGAGATATGAGTAAGGGGGAGAGCTTCAAGTGAAGAGGAAAGCTTCAAGTCAGGGGGAGCAAAACTTCAAAGGAAGATTCTCAGTTGTTAGCACAGTTGGTTTCAGTTTTGGCTCTTGAGACGTGTTTTCAGTAAAGGTTTGCCATCAATGACAAAGGGGGAGATTGTTGGCAATTTTGGGTACCTTGGGTACATTGCCTTTGCTCAAGTGAATAAGTTGTCATTGATGTCAAGAAGCTTTTGAAGGAATTTGATTTGATGTAAAATAATTTGTTTTGATGAAGGTTCGGCATGACAGGTTCGAAAGAAAGTAAGTTGGAAAAATGTCACGATATCGCGACATGTCGCATTTTCGCGACTTAAGCAGGAGAGAGAAAGCTTTTTAGAAAAGTGTCACGATATCGCGACATGTCGCATTTTCATGACTTAAGCAGGAGAGAAATATTTTTAGAAAAGTGTCGCGATATCGCGACATGTCACAGTTTCACGACTCAAAGAGGAGAGAGAATGTATGGAGTCAAAAATGTCACGATTTCGCGACATATTGCAAGGAAGGTTGAACGGACGAAAAAGTGTCACGATTTCATGACATGTTGCAGGAGAGAGAGTCCAAAAGAAAAAATGTCACGATTTCATGACATAATGCAGGAGAGAGAGTCCGAGAGAAAAAGTGTCATGATATCGCGACATGTCGGGTTTTTGCGACCCGAAGAAAAGAAAAGCGCTAAGGAGAAAAAGTGTCACGATTTCGCGACAAGTCAGAAGACAAAGTGGAAGCAAGATAAAGTGTCACGATTTCGTGACATGCTGTAGATGAAAATGTTCCAAGTAAGAACTGTCACGATTTCATGACATGCAGCAAAGGGAAGAGTCTGAAATGAGAAGCATCACGATTTCACGACAGGTTGTAGAGAAGTCGTACGGAAGCTGAAAGCATCACGATTTCATGATAGGCTGCAAAGAAAACGTACGGAAGCTAGAAGTGTCACGATTTCATGACAAATTCAAGGAGGAAGAGCTCAAAGGTGAAAGCGTCATGATTTCGTGACATGTTCCATTTTCATGGGCGTAAGGCAGAGAAAAACACAAGGCAAGAAAGTGTCATGATTTCGCGACATGTTCCGTTTTCGCTAGTGCAAGCAGACAAGAGTGCAAGGAAGAGAAAGTGTCACGATTTCATGATAGATTGAGATGGCAGCGTTCGGTTGGAGAAAGTGTCACGATTTCATGATAGAAATAGAATGCAGGTCTTCTATAGGAGAAGTGTCATGATTTCATGACAAAAGCAGAGAGGAAGGCTATGAAGACAGAAGTGTCACGATTTCGTGACAAAAGTAGAAAGGAGGTCGACGAAGGGAGAAGTGTCACGATATCGTGACAAAAGCAAAGTTGATGCTGACTAAGTCAGAAGTGTCGTGATATCGCGACAAGAGCTTAGTTGAAGTCGACAAAGGTTGAAGTGTCGCGATATCGTGACAAAAGCCAAAAGAAAGTATACGGTTGCAAAGGTGTCACGATATCGCGACATGTTGTAGTTTCATGGTAGAAGCTACAAAAGAGTTGTAGAGGCAGTGAAGCCGACAAAGTTAAATTTGGGCTGACAAAGATTAGGGTTTGTAGTCGACGTAGTTTAGGGTTGTGCAACCAAGAAGGACTGTGTTTAGTGCAAATTCGAGGACCAATTTTGGAGGTGATAGAGTTGAGGACAGAGGTCTCCAGCCAGAGCAGGGAGGACAGGTGTCTTCTATGGATAGAGTTCCATTTGCTAAGGGCAGCAGAGGCAGAGGTCTTCTAGAGGATCACCAGCCAGAGCAGAGCTAGGGGATTGGTGTCTCCTGTGGGTTGGTGCCCATGAACTCGAGATTAGGGGATTGGTGTCTCCTTTGGGTTGGTGCCCATAAACATTGTAATCGGGAAAGGTATTCCTAGAATTTGGATTGATAAAATTTAGTGAAAGATTTTATCCGTGGATGTAGCCTAGCCATTCTGGGTGAACCACGTTAAAATTGTTGTCACTTTGTGGATGATTTGTTGCATTGCTTTGATATTGCTATGGGTATATTGCTTTGATACTATTTTTTAATATAAAGGAAAAGTAAAAAGAGGTCTTATACTGTTCACCCCCCTCTCAGTATAAGCTTGTGTTCTTCAATTGGTATCAGAGCGGGTGCCTTCGAAAAGTTTAACAGCTTGAAGGAAGAGCTAGTAAAGAACACAATGGATTATTCAAGTGGCAATGCAAGCACCTATTCTTGATGGGTCAGATTTTGGTCTTTGGAGTGCAAGGATGAAGGTTCATCTAATGGCACTTGGTAATGAGGTATGGGAAGTAATTGAAGATGAGTACACTATTCTTGTACATGGTCCAAATACTAAAGAAGAAAGGCTCCTACATCACAACAATTCAAAAGCAATGAATGCAATCTTGAAAGGCTTACGTAAAGCAGATCTCACCAAAGTGATTCACTACAAGACAACTAGTGAAATGTGGAAACAATTGCAGGTGGTTCATACAGGTGATACAAATGTCAGAAAGGCCAAGTTGAGACACTTCAAAGGTATGTTTGAACAACTCAAGATGAATGATGATGAAAATATTAGTGACTACATGCTTCGTATGGATGAGGTTGTTAACTCCATGAAAGACTTAGGTCTTGAGCTTGCTGAAAATGATGTTTGTGATAAGATTTTAAGATCTCTTCCTAATAGATTTAGTGAAAAGATTTCTGCTATTGAGGAAGCTAAAGATTTGGATAAGTTGAAAAAGGATGAGCTCCATAGTATACTTGCAGCATTTGAGTTGAGAACTCAAGTGAAGGTTGATGTCAAGAAAGAGGCGACTTTCAAGGCTACCAAGAAATCCAAGGGTAAACAGCTTCAAGAGAGTGATGAGTCTTCTAGTGATGAAGAGGCATATTACAACAAGAAAGGCAAGTTCTCTAGAAAGCACAAAAGCGTGAAAAATATAAGATGTTTCAATTGTGGAAAGTTTGGTCATTATGCTACAGACTGTACTGTTCCCAAGGATGAAAGTGATGAAGATAAACAGGATTCTAAGAGCAAGGATTCTAAAAAGCACAAGCATCACAGAAAGAACAAAGATGAGCACAACAATCAAGGAAAGAGGTATTCTCACAAGCACAAGAAGAGTTTCTACCTAGACAAAGCAAGTAAGTGTTCTAGTAGTGATAGTGAAAGTTCTTCAAGTGATAATGAAAATGAGATGTTGTTCATATCAAAAAAGGAGGAAGAACCGAAACATAGATTCATTATCATGAAATGTCTTAGATGTGGAAATTTTGGTCACCTTGAGGATGATTGCACAAATAATGATTTGGTTTCTAGTATGTATGAGGATGCTTCAGAAAACTATAAGGAAGATGCGTGTATGGTTTTTGAAAAAGGTAGCACCTCTAGTGATAAGAAATCTGAAAAAGGCTTTGATGATTCAGAAAGCAAACAAATAAAGGATCTTGAAAGTGAACTTACTAATGCTCTTAGTGCTTTGAAAAAGGAAAGAAAGAAGAATGCTAGACTCAAGGATAAGTTAGATGAATGTTGTATGGAGAGAGATGATCTTATAGAAAGTCTTGACTTCTCTATGGCTAAGACACAAGAACTCAAGGATGAGTTAGAGTCTAAGGTTCTTGAGTATAGTGAGTTAGAACAGAAAATGGCTTCTTTGAAAGAGGAAACTAAAGAGTACAAGGATAAGCTTTACAGGTTTCAAGATAGCTCCAAAAAGGTTAAGTCACTCATCAAAGGTCAAAGAAAGACAACAGATAAAACAGGCCTTGGTTTTGTTAAGCCACACAAGGAACAAGTTGGAGAGTCTAGTAAGAGACTCCAAAAGGAAGAGAGTTCTGATGAGGAAAGTATTTCAGATCATGAGTCCTTGAATGATAGATGCGTAGAAATAGAAAACAAAATTCAGAATGAGAAGAAGAAGTTTTCAGGACCCAAGAGGTCGAATAAAGGAAAATTTCATGGCAGATGTTTTGCGTGTCACAGGTTTGGTCACATGGCTGCACATTGCATGGCTCAAGTGAAGAAGGTAAATGACAATTTTAGAAGTGCTAGTTTCTTTCAAGGGTATTGCTACTCTTGTCAACAGTTTGGGCACAAGGTAGTCTATTGCAAGGTAAATAACAAGAACAGGTTTGATCAAAACAGGTTTGGTAAGAGTTTGGTCGAAAGGTTGGCGAACGGGGATTCAAAGAACAGGTATGCCTAAAAGAAATAACATTGTTACTTGTTATAAGTGCAACAATGAAGGTCACACAACTAGACAGTGTAGAGCTGAACTTCCAAGGTACAGGAATAGGAACAGTGGTATGAACAGGTCCAAGGATCAAGGCATGGATAAGAACAGGAATGATAACAGGAACAAGAAAAGTGACAGGAACATGAACAGGAATATGGACAAAGAGTTCAAGAGAAGGCCCGACAAGGAAGTTATAGATGCTGATGATGATCAGTGCCTAATGGGAGTTTTACTCCCACCCCGAATTAATCACCTCATCAGGAGGTGGGGGAGGGACTAAGCTAAGAGGCTCATTCTTAGTCCCGAGCCCCAAAGGTGACCCTTTGCCATTGATGACAAAGGGGGAGAGATATGAGTAAGGGGGAGAGCTTCAAGTGAAGAGGAAAGCTTCAAGTCATGGGGAGCAAAACTTCAAAGGAAGATTCTCACTTGTTAGCACAGTTGGTTTCGCTTTTGGCTCTTGAGACGTGTTTTCAGTAAAGGTTTGCCATCAATGACAAAGGGGGAGATTGTTGGCAATTTTGGGTACCTTGGGTACATTGCTTTTGCTCAAGTGAATAAGTTGTCATTGATGTCAAGAAGCTTTTGAAGGAATTTGATTTGATGTAAAATAATTTGTTTTGATGAAGGTTCGGCATGACAGGTTCGAAAGAAAGTAAGTTGGAAAAATGTCGCGATATCGCGACATGTCGCATTTTCGCGACTTAAGCAGGAGAGAGAAAGCTTTTAGAAAAGTGTCACGATATCGCGACATGTCGCATTTTCGCGACTTACGCAGGAGAGAAAGTTTTTTAGAAAAGTGTCGCGATATCGCGACATGTCGCAGTTTCGCGACTCAAAGAGGAGAGAGAATGAACGGAGTCAAAAATGTCACGATTTCGCGACATATTGCAAGGAAGGTTGAACGGACGAAAAAGTGTCACGATTTCGCGACATGTTGCAGGAGAGAGAGTCCGAAAGAAAAAATGTCACGATTTCATGACATAATGCAGGAGAGAGAGTCCGAGAGAAAAAGTGTCACGATATCGCGACATGTCGGGTTTTCGTGACCCGAAGAAAAGAAAAGCGCTAAGGAGAAAAAGTGTCACGATTTCGTGACAAGTCAGAAGACAAAGTGGAAGCAAGATAAAGTGTCACGATTTCACGACATGCTGCAGATGAAAATGTTCCAAGTAAGAACTGTCATGATTTCGTGACATGCAAAGTAAAGGGAAGAGTCTGAAATGAGAAGCGTCACGATTTCGTGACAGGTTGCAGAGAAGTCGTATGGAAGCTGAAAGCGTCACGATTTCAGACAGCTGCAAAGAAAACGTACGGAAGCTAGAAGTGTCATGATTTCATGACAAATTTAAGGAGGAAGAGCTCAAAGGTGAAAGCATCATGATTTCATGACATGTTCCATTTGAACGGAAAGTGTCACGATTTTGTGACATGTTTTTGCTAGTGCAAGCAGACAAGAGTGCAAGGAAGAGAAAGTGTCATGATTTCACGATAGATTGAGATGGCAGCGTTCGGTTGGAGAAAGTGTCACGATTTCATGATAGAAATAGAATGCAGGTCTTCTATAGGAGAAGTGTCACGATTTCATGACAAAAGCAGAGAGGAAGGCTATGAAGACAGAAGTGTCATGATTTTGTGACAAAAGCAGAAAGGAGGTCGATGAAGGGAGAAGTGTCGCGATATCATGACAAAAGCAAAGTTGATGCTGACTAAGTCAGAAGTGTCATGATATCGTGACAAGAACTTAGTTGAAGTCGACAAAGGCTGAAGTGTCACGATATCATGACAAAAGCCAAAAGAAAGTGTATGGTTGCAAAGGTGTCACGATATCGTGACATGTTGTAGTTTCATGGTAGAAGCTACAGAAGAGTTGTAGAGGCAGTGAGGCCGACAAAGTTAAATTTGGGCCGACGAAGATTAGGGTTTGCAATCGACGTAGTTTAGGGTTGTGTAGCCGACTAAGATCAAGGTTTTGATCTTGAAAGTGTTAGTATAAAAGGAGGGTTGTTTGGAGAGTTGTGAGGTGATCGAATGCATTGTTGAAGTGCGAAGTTTGAAGATAGTGCGCAAGTTAAGTCCATGGGCACAGAGAGCAAGTCATGCCGAATCGAGCTAAGTGCGAAGCAGAGTGCACAGAGAGCAGAAAAGCACAAAGCTATTGGGTGCATCATTTTTGTGACGTTCGAAGATAGTGCGCAGGCCTTGATGGTTTTGGACAAATCATTGAGAGGGATTGTTGGACAGATTTGAGCAAGCTTTTGTTGAGCTTGTGGAGCAGTTTGGGAAGGTTCTAGTGAGAACTTGCAAAGCAGATCTGAGACAAGTCTTGGTGAAGACTTGGGTGAAGATCAAGCAAGCTTTAGTGGAAGCTTGTGAACAACTTTTGTGAACCATATTTGAGGACCAGTTGAGGACAGAGATTGGTGAGATTTGAGGACATTTGTGCGGATCGAAGGACTGTGTTTGGTGCAGATCAAAGAAAGAGAACGAGGACATTTGTGCTAGACCGAAGGACTGTGTTTAGTGCAAATTCGAGGACCATCTTTGGAGGTGATAGAGTTGAGGACAGAGGTCTCCAACCAGAGCAGGGAGGACAGGTGTCTTCTATGGATAGAGTTCCATTTGCTAAGGGCAGCGGAGGCAGAGGTCTTCTAGAGGATCACCAGCCAGAGCAGAGCTAGGGGATTGGTGTCTCCTGTGGGTTGGTGCCCACGAACTCGAGATTAGGGGATTGGTGTCTCCTTTGGGTTGGTGCCCATAAACATTGTAATCGGGAAAGGTATTCCCAGAATTTGGATTGATAAAATTTAGTGAAAGATTTTATCCGTGGACGTAGCCCAGCCATTCTGGGTGAACCACGTTAAAATTGTTGTCACTTTGTGGATGATTTTATGCATTGCTTTGATATTGCTGTGGGTATATTGCTTTACTATTTTGTAATATAAAGGAAAAAGTAAAAAGAGGTCTTATACTGTTCACCCCCCTCTCAGTATAAGCTTGTGTTCTTCAATTGGTATCAGAGCTGGTGCCTTCGAAAAGTTTAACAACTTGAAGGAAAAGCTAGTAAAGAACACAATGGATTATTCAAGTGGCAATGCAACACCTATTCTTGATGGGTCAGATTTTGGTCTTTGGAGTGCAAGGATGAAGGTTCATCTAATGGCACTTGGTAATGAGGTATGGGAAGTAATTGAAGATGAGTACACTATTCCTGTACATGGTCCAAATACTAAAGAAGAAAGGCTCCTACATCACAACAATTCAAAAGCAATGAATGCAATCCTGAAAGGCTTACAGAAAGCAGATCTCACCAAAGTGATTCACTGCAAGACAACTAGTGAAATGTGGAAACAACTATAGGTGGTTCATACAGGTGATACAAATGTCAGAAAGGCCAAGTTGAGACACTTCAAAGGTATGTTTGAACAACTCAAGATGAATGATGATGAAAATATTAGTGACTACATGCTTCGTATGGATGAGGTTGTTAACTCCATGAAAGACTTAGGTCTTGAGCTTGCTGAAAATGATGTTTGTGATAAGATTTTAAGATCTCTTCCTAATAGATTTAGTGAAAATATTTCTGCTATTGAGGAAGCTAAAGATTTGGATAAGTTGAAAAAGGATGAGCTCCATAGTATACTTGCAAGCATTTGAGTTGAGAACTCAAGTGAAGGTTGATGTCAAGAAAGAGGCAGCTTTCAAGGCTACCAAGAAATCCAAGGGTAAACAACTTCAAGAGAGTGATGAGTCTTCTAGTGATGAAGAGGCATATTACAACAAGAAAGGCAAGTTCTCTAGAAAGCACAAAAGCATGAAAAATATAAGATGTTTCAATTGTGGAAAGTTTGGTCATTATGCTACTGATCGTACTGTTCCCAAGGATGAAAGTGATGAAGATAAATAGGATTCTAAGAGCAAGGATTCTGAAAAGCACAAGCATCACAGAAAGAACAAAGATGAGCACAACAATCAAGGAAAGAGGTATTCTCACAAGCACAAGAAGAGTTTCTACCTAGACAAAGCAAGTAAGTGTTCTAGTAGTGATAGTGAAAGTTCTTCAAGTGATAATGAAAATGAGATGTTGTTCATATCGAGAAAAGGAGGAAGAACCGGAAACATAGATTCATTATCATGAAATGTCTTAGATGTGGAAATTTTGGTCACCTTGAGGATGATTGCACAAATAATGATTTGGTTTCTAGTATGTATGAGGATGCTTCAGAAAACTATAAGGAAGATGCGTGTATGGTTTTTGAAAAAGGTAGCACCTCTAGTGATAAGAAATCTGAAAAAGGCTTTGATGATTCAGAAAGCAAACAAATAAAGGATCTTGAAAGTGAACTTAGTAATGCTCTTAGTGTTTTGAAAAAGGAAAGAAAGAAGAATGCTAGACTCAAGGATAAGTTAGATGAATGTTGTATGGAGAGAGATGATCTTATAGAAAGTCTTGACTTCTCTATAGCTAAGATACAAGAACTCAAGGATGAGTTAGAGTCTAAGGTTCTTGAGTATAGTGAGTTAGAACAGAAAATGGCTTCTTTGAAAGAGGAAACTAAAGAGTACAAGGATAAGCTTTACAGGTTTCAAGATAGCTCCAAAAAGGTTAAGTCACTCATCAAAGGTCAAAGAAAGACAACGGATAAAACAGGCCTTGGTTTTGTTAAGCCACACAAGGAACAAGTTGGAGAGTCTAGTAAGAGACTCCAAAAGGAAGAGAGTTCTGATGAGGAAAGTATTTCAGATCATGAGTCCTTGAATGATAGATGCACAGAAACAAAAAACAAAATTCAGAATGAGAAGAAGAAGTTTTCAGGACCCAAGAGGTCGAATAAAGGAAAATTTCACGATAGATGTTTTGCGTGTCACAGGTTTGGTCACATGGCTGCACATTGCATGGCTCAAGTGAAGAAGGTAAACGACAATTTCAGAAGTGCTAGTTTCTTTCAAGGGTATTGCTACTCTTGTCAACAGTTTGGGCACAAGGCAGTCTATTGCAAGGTAAATAACAGGAACAGGTTTGATCAAAACAGGTTCGGCCAGAATAGGTTTGGTCAAACAAGGTTTGGGCAGAACAGTGGATTCAAAGAACAGGTATGCCTAAAAGAAATAACATTGTTACTTGTTATAAGTGCAACAATGAAGGTCACACAGCTAGACAAGTGTAGAGCTGAACTTCCAAGGTACAGGAACAGGACAAGTGGTATGAACAGGTCCAAGGATCAAGGCATGGATAAGAACAGAATGATAACAAGAACAAGAACAGTGACAAGAACAAGAATAGGAATATGGGCAAAGAGTTCAAGAGAAGGCCCGACAAGGAAATTATAGACGCTGATGATGATCAGTGCCTAATGGGAGTTTTACTCCCACCCCGAATTAATCACCTCATCAGGAGGTGGGGGAGGGACTAAGCTAAGAGGCTCATTCTTAGTCCCGAGCCCCAAAGGTGACCCTTTGCCATTGATGACAAAGGGGGAGAGATATGAGTAAGGGGGAGAGCTTCAAGTGAAGAGGAAAGCTTCAAGTCAGGGGAGCAAAACTTCAAAGGAAGATTCTTAGTTGTTAGCATAGTTGGTTTCAGTTTTGGCTCTTGAGACGTGTTTTCAGTAAAGGTTTGCCATCAATGACAAAGGGGGAGATTGTTGGCAATTTTGGGTACCTTGGGTACATTGCTTTTGCTCAAGTGAATAAGTTGTCATTGATGTCAAGAAGCTTTTGAAGGAATTTGATTTGATGTAAAATAATTTGTTTTGATGAAGGTTCGGCATGACAGGTTCGAAAGAAAGTAAGTTGGAAAAATGTCACGATATCGCGACATGTCGCATTTTCGCGACTTAAGCAGGAGAGAGAAAGTTTAGAAAAGTGGATATGTAAGTTGACTTAGAGGGAGAGAAAGCTTTTTAGAAAAGTGTCACGATATCGCGACATGTCGCAGTTTCGTGACTCAAAGAGGAGAGAGAATGTTCGGAGTCAGAAATGTCACGATTTCGCGACATATTGCAAGGAAGGTTGAACGGATAAAAAAGTGTCACGATTTCACGACATGTTGCAGGAGAGAGAGTCCGAAAGAAAAAATGTCACGATTTCATGACATAATGCAGGAGAGAGAGTCCGGGAGAAAAAGTGTCACGATATCGCGACATGTCGGGTTTTCATGACCCGAAGAAAAGAAAAGCGCTAAGGAGAAAAAGTGTCACGATTTTGCGACAAGTCAGAAGACAAAGTGGAAGGAAGATAAAGTGTCACGATTTTGTGACATGCTAGATGAAAATGTTCCAAGTAAGAACTATCACGATTTCGTGACATGCAGCAAAGGGAAGAGTCTGAAATGAGAAGCGTCGCGATTTGCGACAAGGTTGTAGAGAAGTTAGAAGAAAGCGTCGCGAATTTCAGATAGGCTCAAAGAAAACGTATGGAAGCTAGAAGTGTCATGATTTCATGACAAATTCAAGGAGGAAGAGCTCAAAGGTGAAAGCATCATGATTTCATGACATGTTCCATTTTTGCTAGTGCAAGCAGACAAGAGTGCAAGGAAGAGAAAGTGTCACGATTTCATGATAGATTGAGATGGCAGCGTTCGGTTGGAGAAAGTGTCACGATTTCATGACAAAAATAGAATGCAGGTCTTCTATAGGAGAAGTGTCACGATTTCATGACAAAAGCAGAGAGGAAGGCTATGAAGATAGAAGTGTCACGATTTCATGAAAAGCAGAAAGGAGGTCGACAAAGGGAGAAGTGTCGCGATATCATGACAAAAGCAAAGTTGATGCTGACTAAGTCAGAAGTGTCACGATATCGTGACAAGAACTTAGTTGAAGTCGACAAAGGCTAAAGTGTCACGATATCATGACAAAAGCCAAAAGAAAGTGTACGGTTGCAAAGGTGTCATGATATCGTGACATGTTGTAGTTTCATGATAGAAGCTACAAAAGAGTTGTAGAGGCAGTGAGGCCGACAAAGTTAAATTTGGGCCGACGAAGATTAGGGTTTGTAGCCAACGTAGTTTAGGGTTGTGCAGCCAACTAAGATCAAGGTTTTGATCTTGAAAGTGTTAGTATAAAAGGAGGGTTGTTTGGAGAGTTGTGAAGTGATTGAATGCATTGTTGAAGTGCGAATTTCAAAGAAAGTGCATAAGTTAAGTTCGTAGGGCATAGAGAGCAAGTCACAAGTCATGTCGAATCGAGCTAAGTGCGAAGCAGAGTGCACAGAGAGCAAAAAAGTACAAAGTTATTGGGTGCATCATTTTTGCGACGTTCGGAGATAGTGCATAGGCCTTGATGGTTTTGGACAAATCATTGAGAGGGATTGTTGGACAGATTTGAGCAAGCTTTTGTTGAGCTTGTGGAGCAGTTTGGGTAGGTTCTAGTGAGAACTTGCAAAGCAGATCTGAGACAAGTCTTGGTGAAGACTTGGGTGAAGATCAAGCAAGCTTTAGTGGAAGCTTGTGAACAACTTCTGTGAACCAGATTTGAGGACCATTGAGGACAGAGATTGGTGCAGATTTGAGGACATTTGTGCCAGACCGAAGGACTATGTTTGGTGCAGATCGAGAAAGAGAACGAGGACATTTGTGCTAGACCGAAGGACTATGTTTAGTGCAAATTCGAGGACCAGCTTTGGAGGTGATAGAGTTGAGGACAGAGGTCTCCAGCCAGAGCAGGGAGGACAGGTGTCTTCTATGGATAGAGTTCCATTTGCTAAGGGCAACGGAGGCAGAGGTCTTCTAGAGGATCACCACCAGAGCAGAGCTAGGGGATTGGTGTCTCCTGTGGGTTGGTGCCCACGAACTCGAGATTAGGGGATTGGTGTCTCCTTTGGGTTGGTGCCCATAAACATTGTAATCGGGAAAGGTATTCCCAAAATTTGGATTGATAAAATTTAGTGAAAGATTTTATCCATGGACGTAGCCCAGCCATTCTGGGTGAACCACGTTAAAATTGTTGTCACTTTGTGGATGTTTTTATGCATTGCTTTGATATTGCTGTGGGTATATTGCTTTACTATTTTGTAATATAAAGGAAAAAGTAAAAAGAGGTCTTATACTGTTCACCCCCCCTCTCAGTATAAGCTTGTGTTCTTCAAGATTTGTATTTTTGAATCCTGATACCCAATGGATAAGACTCTGAGTTCATTGGCTTTGCAAGAAAATCCATCCAGGAGGTGCTAGAATTGAATAACACAAGCTTATACTGAGAGGGGGGTGAACAGTATAAGACCACTTTTTAAATTTTTTCTTTTACTTCAGAAAGCAATGTAATGAACCAATAGAAAAATATAAGAAGTAATCAAACCAGTGTACAATTCATCACATAATTGAGACACCAATATAACGTGGTTCACCCAAGGTGGGATACTCCATAGAGAAAATATTTCACTAAATTTTCTCAATAAAATCCTTTGGGAATCCTTCCTAATTACAATGTTTATGGACTTACTATCCAAAGGAGAATCCTTCCCCTAATCAAATGTTTATGAGCCTCCTACCCAAATGAGATGTCCTATCCCCCAAAGCTCTAGAAATTATACTTCATAAGATCACTGCCTCTTCTGCCGCTAGCAAGTGGAACTCCTTTCCATAGAAGATGTCCCATCCTCCTTGCTCTAGATCTAGAGACTTATGTCCTCACTGATCACCTCCACAACCACTCATCAACACTTGTACTAAACACAGTCAGTCGGTCCAGCACAAGTCCTCTCAAACTCTATCACAAATCTGCACCAAAATCAATCCTCTGGTCCACACAAATCTGCTCTCAAATCTCTGTCAAATCTGTCCCAAGCTTAAGCCAAAAGCTTGAACAAATCAATCACAACTGCTCACAAGTCTTCACCAAGACTTCATAAAATCTATCCACAAGTCCTTCAACATTAATCTATCCAAATCAGTCCACAAGTTCTCCACAAGAACCTATCCAAATAATTCCAAAAGTTCTCCATAAGAACATGTCCAAATCAGTCCACAAATTCTCCACAAGAACCTGTCCAAATCTGTCCTAGCAAGCTCACCAAGAACTTGCTCAAATCAGCTCAAGCAAGTTTACCAAGAAACTTGTCCAATATGAACACACAAAGAGAATTGTTAGAGACCCAATGTGTTTCATACAATCATATCAAATCAATCTCATAGAAGCATAAATAGAATTTTTAGAGACTCAATATGTTCTATCCTTCAACTTTTAATCTCAACTCAAATCAATCTCATAGAAGCACAAAGAGAATTGTTAGAGACTCAATATGTTATATCATTCAACTCTCAATATCAACTTAAATCAATCTCATAGAAGCATAAAGATAATTTATAGAGACTCAATATGTTCTATCCTTCAACTTTCAATCTCAACTCAAATCAATCTCATAGAAGCATAAGATATTTTTTAGAGACTCAATATGTTCTATCCTTCAACTCTCAATCTCAACTCAAATCAATATCATAGAAGCATAAAGAGAATTGTTAGAGACTCAATATGTTCTATCCTTCAACTTTAAATCTCAAATGGGAATCCTCAACTTAACCACACAACCAAGTTTATCAAGCAAAGTACAACCTGATAAAATCAAATCTCAAAGGAGCAAGCCCAACTCATGTATCAAGTAAATCATAACTTGATCAAATCAATCTCAATGGAAGCAATCTCAAAACCAAACTCTCAACAACCAAAAAAATAAATTAGGGTTTCAACAACTTATAGCAATGGCATACGCTTCTTACTCAAAAACCCTAAAGTAAACTTCAAATGCTTCCACTCTCATAAACCAGAATTATGCAATAACTCATAAAATCATCATGATCTCATAATGCATAATAAATACTTCCACTTTCAAAAAATAAGATCCACTCCAAATAAGGAAACTTAATTTAATCCTTTTCACTCCAAACTTATTTTCAAAAAACCATAAATCAATAATAACCATGGAAGAATGTGCCCATACCTTTACTTTTATGAAGAAGGAGAACTCAAAATATGTCACAACACTAACTCTCAATTTGCCACAAATTAGATTTAGCAACAATGGAATAATGCACAATGATAAGAGTCCTAATAACACCTTATCACTCCAAATCATCAATAATCAAAACTCACAAATATACATATCAACAATATTCCTTTACACCTTATAACTCCTACTTAATATATCACAAAAAAACTTCAACCTCAAAAATAATTACAAGAGAATATCCACTCAATAACTTCAAAGGCTTTCTAACCCCAATATGACATTAAGCACAATTATTCCTTAAAACCTTATAAATCCTAAAATACATTTACTTCTAAATGCATTTACCATATAAACATTAAGCATCAATAATAACAATGTCAAAGCAATATTTCTATTTAACCTTATACCTCCATCCAATTACCAACAATAATTGCCAAGTCAAATCAAATATTCCACATTATCAACAAAAGATCTACCTTGGACAAAAATCAATTCTCCAACCTTAGGAGAAGTGTGGAGACACCAACATAAGTGCCAAAGCACTTCCTCCTCCAAAATCATGGTCCAAGGCAACTGCTATACCATGTGCACAATAATCCACAACCAAAAATGAAATACGCCTGTCATGAAGCGAACTAGGAACCTCTACTTAGCGAGTGCCTTCGCTCCACTACCTTCGTTGTTGGAGCACAAGTGCCCAATGAAACTCTCAAGTGCTACTCATCGTTTTACCTTCCCTTCACTCGTAAAATATTAAAGACAAATAGATTTGTCTTCCTCACAGGTGTATGAAATCAGAACTTAAACACAGAGCAATACGAAACTCAAAAATCATAGAGCAATTTTAAATCGAAGGTCACAAAGCAATCCGAAATCGAAGGTCACAGAGCAATACAAATTCGAAGGTAATCATGCAAATCGGAGGTGCATTGAACCTTAGGAATTAATGCCCTTTAATAGTCTTTTGCATCCCATGCAAGTTGACGTCGGTGCTCCTTCCAAACAAACAATGTCGACAAGGTAAGTCTTTTACATGAGCACCGCTAAGGGTTTAGAAACCCTTTCAATAATAATTATTAAATTAATAATTATTATTTTATTAATAATAAACTTAACTTAAAACCTTTTCAAAGGTTTGAGTTAATTTATTTATTAATAATCAAAATGGACTTTTAAGGTTTTTCAAGGAGCAAAACATTTTCATTAAGCCAAGATGGTTTTAATAAAAACCCTTAATGAGTAGAGATGGTTTTAAGAAAAAAATTTAACCTTGTCACCATGGTTTTAATAAAAACCCTTAAACAAACATCATGGAACTTTCAAGATCTTTTTGGCACCAAACTCTTTTTGACATCAGCACAAATTCCTTTTGACATCAAAACAAACTCCTTTTGACATCAATGACAACTCACAAACATGAAGCTAGGCAACATACCCAAATTTGCCAACAAGAATGTAGGCCCAAAATGACCACATCCTTAGAAAAATTTTGAGAATATTTTCTAAGGCATGAAGATGCTCCCAACTGCTCAACATACAGTATATTTTCTAGTAGCATAGCGTAGGATGTTCCACGCCGCTGGTAGAGTAGCTAAATTTGCATTGTTATCACTTCGATAGAGTGACATGATATATTTGATAATATAATAAGAGATACCCCCAGATGCTCTGCACTTAGTGTATTTCATAGTGACACAATGAAATGTTCCACGCTGCTATCAAACTGAGTCAAAGCTAATGTATTCATTCTTTGATGAGCGACCCAGAGCACATTGTCCCAATCTACGCAAATAACCAACTAAGTTTTGATGTGTTCTACACCACTGAGGTCCCAATTCATTTTAGAGTGGAGTGGAATACATTCTCCACGTTGCTGGTTGAAGAGGTCAAAAAGGTCCAAAATGTAGCACAAGGCAACAACACAATGCAAAGTTCCTCGAAATATTATTTTATATTGTTTCATGAGAGGCTCAGAGCATAGCCCTCATTGTAAGATTTTTATAAGAAAGTCATTAGGTAGTAGTAGGAGTAGTGGGTGAATCCATTAGTGATGGAGCACATTATGGTTTTGTAGCATCTTGCATGGAGTGTCCATTTCCTCCATAGCAATATTGTATTCATTTCCATTATTTCTATTTATAGCATATTTTTAAAATCTTATGAGTTTACTTTCTTTCATATTTTTGCATCTTGTGATTTTCATATCTCATTGTGATCTACCTCAAAATATAATAGTGGTATCAGAGCCATGATAGATCTAGTCATAGTAGGTCAATAGGAATACCACCATTATTATTGAGTCTAGTTTTTTGTCAACTTGATGCACCATTGGACCAGTCACTATCAAAAATTCTTAGAAGAGTCTAGGTGGTAGAATTAGGGAGAGTCACAAGTGAGGACTAAAATAAATCTCAATTTTAGAAAGTACTGAGATTGTATTTGACTAGAGTCTCTCCACAGAGTTACAGGAAAACTCGTGAAGACCAGGACTCAATATTCAACCCACTAGATTGACAGATCATCTAGTGAATATCATCTAGAATATCTGGAACTTGGTAACTATTACCTGAAGGTTCTTCTTACTATAGGGAACTAACTCTCATATGATTGAGACACCTCCTATAATAGAAATCTAGGATATTTCAACTTCGTTTCCCAAAGGTCAGAGTGCCTTCATAGTGCAGATATTAGTTGTTGTAAAATAAGAATACTATAGAAGAGACTCTAGGAGAAAGAGTCATAGTGAAGACTAGAGATTGAAGATCTCTATTGGTAAATTCAACTTCACAAAATAAAAGGCTACAAAAGCCTTAATATAAAAAAGCCACATAAGCCTTGATCTAAAAATTCCACATAGAAGCCTTAATCTGAAAAAGGCCACAGAAGCCTTGATCTAAAAAAAAGGCCACAGAAGCCTTGATCTAAAAAAGGCCACAGAAGCCTTAATCTAAAAATGCCACAGAAGCCTTGATCTAAAAAGAAAAGGCCACAGAAGCCTTAATCCAAAAAAGGCCACAGAAGCCTTGATCCTAAAAAAGACTCCAAAAGAGAGTACCTAATTTAGAAGCATATTCATATTTCAATACTAATCATTTGTTGTAGGAAAGAGGAGATCTAGTGAAGTTGAGAAACTTCCTACATCAGAGTTAGGAAGAGTATTTGCTTCAGAATCATCCAACACTTGAAGCAAACCTAAAGGTGAAGATATCAGGTGAAGATCTCATTGAAGAAGCTTCCATTCTTGGAAGGACAAGAAGGACTAGGAGGGCCCTATTTAGATCCAAAAGTAGCAGAATCAAGAGATCTAGGAAGGAGATCTCAATTCCATAAGTTGAAGAAGAAGGCCTCAAGGAAGACCAAAGCAACTACAAAATTGAAGACCTAGGAGAGGTCTCAAGGAAAAAGGCTTGGAGAAGCCTTGTTGCTGAAGCAAGATCATCAAAGAGTTCCTAGAAGAACTCATTGGAGAAATTCTCCATCAAGGAGAAACTTTCTCACAAGGGAAAGACTTGGGATAATTTTCACCATCCAACAACAAGCCCAATCAGGAGAAGAAGAATTGGCAAGGAGTGCCAAAGAAGATACAGAAGACCTCAAGACATTCAGAGTCTTGAGAAGAAGAAGATCCTGCTTGAAGTCAGAATTCGACAAGAAGACTCGAAGATAAAAGGAGTTTGTCAAAGCCAAGAGACTAGAGGATTACCCAAATAATCCTTTGAATCCATAGCAGAAAGGAGAAGACCAAATCACCAAACCCCAGGCTCATGAAAGGAAGTTTGAGACCTCTTTTTGGTGAAGGAGGAGCTACTTGGAAAAGCTTACAAAAGTTATAGAAAGCAACAAGCCTGATCTACATTCTCTTCAAAAGTTGTCAAAAAGGTAAGCAATTATTGGTGCAAGTGAATTCATTATTCAGATTACTCAGTAGATTTGTTAAAGCACCTTATGTTAGATCAAAAATTGCAAAGAGGAAGATTGCATTATAAGTCTTCAAAGAAGTGCAAAAAGGAAAGTTCTTTTTAAGGTTCATTTGCACATTAATTTGGAGTTGATTAGATTACAAAATTACAACTATCTATCAACTACCTATCTTATATCTTGAAAAAGAAGATTGGATCCTACAATTGTGTTTGTAGTGAAATTTGCAGATTATATTTGAAAAGTTGCAGTGGAATTATTAAGAGCATATTTAAGAAATCAGTGGAGCAATAAGGTGAATTTATTGTTACCATTTATAGTGCATCTATTAAGCACTATTCTAGTTAAACTATTAACTAGTTGCTCTATATTTGTTTGTGTTGATTAAGAAGCACAAAAAAAATATGTAGCACTTTAGTGGCCAAAAGAAGCCACCATTACAAGCAGAAAGGTGGAGTAGAAAAACCACCATTGAAATCCTTGAAGGAAGCCTCAAATTGAGACCTTGGAAGTCTCAAGATTCAAGGAGAATAAAAGGATTCTTTTTCAAGCACAAAGTGCAGGAATCCTCATTTTCAATAGCTTGGATTGACTATCATCCAAAAGAATCAAGAAGGATTATAAAAATTCTTCATTTTAGGTGCAAAATTACATATTACAAAAGGCACCTCCTTTATTCCTTGGAAGAACAAAGGCATTACCATTTATAGGGGGGAATAAGGATATTTTTATCTAACATATTTGTGGCCAAGGGAAGGAGCTATCCAAAGCTCACACAAGCAGTAGATTTATGGCCAAAAGGAAGAGCTACCGGAGAGCTCACACGTCCTTGTCCAATAGGTTTACAACCAGGTGAAGGAGCCCATACAAACAATAGAGTTGCAGCCAAATAAAGAGCTACCGAAGAGCTCACACGTCTAGGAGTTGAGGTGTTTAAAAATACCATTTTTCTTCCATCAAAATCAGCCCTATAAGGTAGTGCATCACCTGCAATAGTGGAGCCATTGGAATAAGGGATTAACACTCATGCGTACATAGAAAGAAGGACAATATTCAATGAAGGATTATCTATGTAAAATATGAAGCATTGGGTGTTCTAACTAGCGGCAAAGGAAGGAAGAAATCAGCATTAGAAATATACAAACAAGTGCAGAGAGAGGAAGCTATACCTAAGGCATCCATTGAAGCGAGCATCCACCAAGAGAAGAGATAGAATGTGTGCCATAAGACCGTGAAGCTATCTAGCTGTAGCCATTTGCTTACCCTCTCCAAGACAGCTTGCAAAATAAATCTTGTGTACCAAGAAACAACAAGCTCACGTAGGGTGCAAAGATAAAGGAGAAATTAGGGTTACTTGGAGCATTAGAAAGAAGGCTTGCATGCACAAGCCACTTGGCATAAACTCTCTATGTATCCCAACATTCAATAACTCACCTAAAGGGAGTTACACTCAGTTGGAGGGAGTTGAGATTCATTGGAGGTTACCACCAACCTCATCATTGTCGAAGGAACATCTATCACCACCAAAGAAATGCTCATTGCTGAAGAAATGCTCACTATTGAAGGAACGCTCATCATTGCTAAAGGAAGCTAGCTCATAAAGCTTCATGTGACACTTATCATGAAGCCCATCCTTCTTAAGATGCCAATATGGGAGAGCGAAAGACACAATAGCAGAATACAACCAAGCAAATCAAGGAGAAGTCAAATTAAGTTAATGCTTCAAGGTGAAATGTCTATACACCATTCAATGGTGTAAGGAAGATAGTAAAGATGCTATCATAAAGCTAGCATTTGGAGAAGCCCAACAAGAGATATTCGAAGCCGTCAGATTGTAGAAGTATTCGATCACCAATCAAGGGATAAGTTTACATCGATCAAAGAGGGCTCTAAATTGCCCATAAGCACTACGTAACACGTAGCTACGGATCTATCAACGTACAATAGTGAGGAGAGATTGAGGTAAAATATTTATGCTTGTATTAACATAAGGTTTATGGAGTTATAAGGAAACATATTTTCATTAAACAAGCATACTTTAGATTTTTTATTATTTGCAAAAGTTATCAAGGAGGAATAAGGGATATTATTATTGTTAAAATAACTTGCAAATATTATTTTCTAATTTTTTCCAAACTTGGGAGTTATAAGGAATACAACATCAACTTAGGAATTGGAAATTAGAAAACATTAAATCAATCAAAGAGGGGTATTTAAAGAGGTTTATTAAAAGTCTTCAAAAGTTGGTTTTTTATAGTGTTGTCTCAAAAACACTTAAAGAAAGGAAAATAAATACCAACTTCAAAACCTCTTCAAATAATTAGTGCTTAGTTCAATAGGAGTAATAAGGAGATAGAAAAGTTGTTTTTTTGTATTTACAAAATTTTACAAAATCAACTTAAACTTGAACTACAATTTACAAAAGCACTATATTGATAATACATCCTATCCAAAACATCCTAGGGAGTCATAAGGTATTCTACAAAACTTGGTAATATTAGCATCAATAAAAATTATCAAGTTCTGAATTTATTGGGTAGATGTAAGCTTGCTACAAAACCTAAAAACTTATTAGGTTTGTAAACTCTCATAATTAGGGAGACATAAGGAAGTCCACAAAATCTAAAGAGTTGTTAAAGGAGAATACAATGACTTCCAAAAAATTTTCCCTAGTTGAATCTCAACTACTCAAAGGGCCAAATTATTTCTCATGGAAGAATAAAGTAAAAGCAATTTTGGTATATGAAAAACTTTGGGATATTGTTCAAGGGAAAACAAAGAAACCTACCATAGGAGATACTAAGATTCAAAATTTTGAGGAAAATGATTCAAAAGCCCAAATGATCATAACATTTGCTATCATTGATGAAATACAATCCTATATTAGTTCAGAAAAAACATCCTTCTGATGCTTGGACAAGCTTAGAAAAAATATTTGAAGGGAAGAATAAAGCCACCATTATTCATCTACAAACTCAACTACATTCCTTAAAAATGAGCAATGGGGAAAGCATAGAACTTTTTCTAAGGAAGGTAGCAGATATTAAAGGAAAATTATTAACTCTTGGATAGAAGCCTAAAGATGAACTTCTTACTCAAGTAACCATGAGAGCACTTCCAGATAACTATAAGCATTTGGTCACATCTCTACAAATCTTAAGTAAAGATACTTATTTTGATGACTTAGTCAATATTCTTTAGGAATATGAAGTGGAACACACTATGAAATATGAGATGACTAACACTACATTGACATCAAAATATAATCCACAAGGAAATATTGCTTCATCAACAAAAGGATAAAGAACATGGTATTTTTAGATATGCAGAAAGAAAGGTCATAGCACCTAGTTATTGTAGGTACAATACTAGAAACCAAAATCAAGGAAATTAGATAAACAATGGAAACCAATTTCAATCAAGATAGTATCAAAGGAATTCTCATTAGCAATAATTTCAGTGACCAACCAATTATCCTCAATTGGAATACTGAAAGGGAAATAAAAAAGGACACCTAGTTCAGAGGATAGAAGAAATTGAAGAACTGGATGAACACTCAAAAAATTATGAGGAGAAATCTCTATCAGCAAATGTAACATTTTTTCTTGAATAGGTTACAAAGAATCTAGAGAAAGGATACAAAGTTTAGGATGAATATGAAGATCCATATTGAAGACCAAAAGTCTTTAGTACCCAAATAATGTAATACATGGGGGTGTTAGAGTTAGATTCTATTACATCATTTGGATCATGTAAATGTACCTTCTTAGGTACATACTTAGGATATTAGATTACTTTAAAGGGAAGTTATCTAGTTACTTCATGCAATGTAATAAATGCACAAGTGTCAATGTGCAAGTTGTAAATGTGCAAGGTGTCCCTGTTGAGTGTTAATTTTACCCAATTGTGAAATTACACTCTCCCTTAGGGTTTGGATCTCCAAAACCCTCTCTTGCAAAGAAATTAAACAAACAATTTCTCCAAGGTCTCCGCTATATTAGCATTTGCATATGTGTATTAGTAATCTCAAATAAAAATATATCAATTTAAATGCTTGGAACACCTTAGTGATTGCAAGTAACTGTAAACAAGGGGCAATGTTGGTTTATTTTACCATGCTACCTTAATGATTGTTCATGAAACCAAAATAAAAAATAAATGTGAATTGGCCCTCATATGACCACGATGTAGTGCCTTAGTTCTTTTTATCTTGAGGATTTTAAGGTAGATTTTATCTTCCTTATTAAGTGGGTTTTAATCAAGCTTTACCTTGCATTAAATCCTTCTTTAAACATGAAAGTAAAGATTAAAATCTATCTATGAATGTGAATCCGAAATGATGAATAGGCTCCTTAAATGTAGCTTCTTATCATGAAGATAAAGATAGCCTTTGATATGAATAATAAATTATTCCTCTTTGGTGAAATCAATTTTCACAAAGAGATAATAATTTATAGCCTTGAAATATAGGCTTTAAAATGTCATTTAATTATCTTTCTTTAATGAAATAATTTTCATAAAGAATAATAATTTAATGTGTTAAAACAATAGCCTTTTAATGTAACATATAAAATCACCTCTCTTTAATGAAATCGAAATTTTCATAAAGATAGGTGCACTTATGGCCCCGAAAAAGATAGCTTATGAAATGCCATAAAATTAACCCCCTTCGATGAAATTGAAATTTTCATGAAGGAAAGTTTATTTTATGCTTGCAAGTAAAAAAATATGAAGCTGAAAAAATCTGATTTGACTCCAAAATGTGAAAAAATGAAATTCCGAAATTGTAAAATCTGCATCAAACAACCATTTTCAAAAATTTGTATAAAATTGAAATTACCTCGGAATGAATCCGAATCTATTGCGTATGATAGATTTTACATCATTCTTCACAACCATGTAATTATTTTTATCATTTTAATTTATTTTTATTTTTATTTTAATCTCTAAAAATTAAAAAAATTAGCAAAAAGAAAGTTAGAAAAAAAAAAATGAAAAACAAAAATGCTGCAACCCCGAATTTCTCCACAGACCCTGCAAGCATTAGTATTCTGCATAAAACCAGTATTAGAGTGACCCGACTTCGTGCAATCAACATCTAATACGGTGCGAGCTTCAAAGGAAAAGGGTGCAATAAACTGAAAACGAAATCAAGTTAACCATAAAAAATGCATAAAACTTGAGACATTTCCAATTAATTGCTGCAAAAAGATATTCAATATTCCATTACAATGCAGAAAAAAAATGCCCAAAGTTGGCATCCAAATGGTGAAAATCGGCCCAGCGGTATGCCTTCCTCCTCCGAAAAAATCCCCAAAAGATCCAACCCTTTTTCTGTGCATCCATCTGGTTTTTAAAGTCTTCTCTCATGACCATTCGTTTCAGGTTTCCAAACCCTTGGTTTCTCCTTCCAACGTTGTTGTTTGGTTTTCCTTTTCTTGTTTTCAATTTTTTTCTCAAAACCCTTCGTTGGCTTTCCATAACGTCTTTCTTTCCTTTCCTTTATTCTCCTTCCACCTTACCTCCATATAACACACGTGAATTAACTTTTAACATTTCAAAGAAAAAAAAATACTAATAAAATAATATACTAAAAACATTTAAAGAAGCTTTTGACGTTTTCCATCTACCCTACATGCATAAAAAAGCTTGAGTTAGCTTTTTATTAAAAACAAAATAACAAAATAAACTATATTAAAAGCATAAAGTTAAACTATTTTAAAAAAAAAAAAAGAAAAAAAAATATTAAATTTAAACTATTTTAAAAAAGTGAACTAAAATGTGGTGAATGAAGCACCATGGCTTCATTCACTACTTTTCTTTTTATTTATATTTTATTGTTTTTACTTTTTTTATATATATATATATATATATATATAATCTTTTCATTTTAAATTTTTTTATTTGTTTATATATATAAATATATATATATATTTTTTTTTTTTTAAATTCAAAAAGCTTTATTTAATTTTTTTTTATTTTACTTGCTTTCTCTTTTATTTTAAATTTGATTTAATTAATTTTAAATGTTTGAATTGATTTAATCCAAAACATTAAAATTAACCAAAACAATAAAAAACAAGGAGGAACCTAACCAATCCACTAGACACTCAAAATGAAACAAAAACACCCAAACACAAAAATTAAAAGGTGGGTCCCCAATTATTGGGGCTAGTTGTGGAATGGCCACAACAAATGGTGACTCTGCTGGGAAATGCTCCTGAGCATTTCGGTAAGAACCCAACCTGAAATGAAAACACGCAAGATTAGCGAGACATAATAATTTAGCAACGTCCCAAGAAGGTGGGGGTAAATAGCTTCAGAATGAAAACAACTAATCCATCTGCCTTTGCTCAGTGTGTGCAAAAGTGATTCATTTCCGCATTTCTGAAAGTCCTCTAGATTCCATCATCCCTTTCTGCATTAGGCTATGAAGTACAACTCATGAAGTGAAGACTTTTACAGATAGAGCCCCACTGCCAATCAGGCGTCTATAGCCCCGGTGAGGTTTATCTAACTCACCCGTGTGTTCACTTAATGCTTTGCAAAGCCCATCTATCCTAGGTGTGTCAAGATTTCTAATGCTCATTCTCTCTTTCTCTCTTTTTTTTTTTTTTCTCTTTTTTTTTTTTTTTTCTTTCTAAGTATCAAGCTTTGCCTAGCTAGGGCCCCACAACCAGTCAGGCATCTATAGCCCCGATGGAGTTTTCCTGAACTAGATGATAGACTTCAAAAATTCTGTTGCATCGCTTATACTAATGAACTCTTGCAAAAGCATCAAGTCTCACTAGGTTAGAAAGCCAAAGTGGAGCATTTTAGATTTTTGCCTAGGGTTGCATAATCAAGACAACTTCATCCTTCTTACTTTCAGAAACACCATTTAATGTGTGTGTGGGTCCCATGTGGAGCTTGGGCTAATATTTCATTGTTCCACTTTCCACCATTTTAGTCCCAACATCTGAGCATGATCACCAAATAACTCATCCCCCTTTTCTCGGGTTCATCAGTTTTTCAAATCAGGTGCTCCCCCTACTAAGCAAAGAAACACGCAAATGGGCCAGAGACCAAAAGTTAGCGACCACAAAACATCACCTCAAAACAAGGGAACAACCTAACACACAAAACTAAAAACACAAACCAAAACTAAATCCAAACCCAAAAATCATGGACAAAACATGAAAACCAAAACTATATACAAATGTACAATATGGTACAAGATGGTGCAAAAATTTGAACTATCACTTCCCTGGATCCCAAACATGATTAGAACATTTCAAGAGACATATAACGTGATACACATGCCAAACTTTGTAGGAACCCAACAAAAACAAGATTAGGCCAAACAATGCAACAATCTTCATCTTACCCCTCTCACCATACCAATTTGATTTAGTTCCATTAATAATCTTATGGTGGAGTTTCAAGTTCTCAAGTTGATTATACAATAATTGATCTTCAATTCTTTCATGTTTATTCTTTAAGATGTCAATTTCACAATTCCATTTATGGTGTAGAAATAAGCTTTCATTTTTAGATATGAGATCTTGCAAATATGAACCTATTTCTACAAATTTTAAAGCCAAATCATTTTTCAAATCTGTAGACCAATCAAATTCATGTAACCATTTGCAAGCACCTAGGATATTTATTAAATGAGCATCATCATAAGCTTTTATCCTAGATTCTGTTACTAATTGATTATGAACTTGATTTAACACTTCAAGCATACCAACTTCATTTTCATTCAATAAAACAATATCATTAGTGGTGTGAGGAGAAATTAAGTCAAATTCTTTATCAACCACAAATAACATTTCATCATTGATAGTATTTAAATCCATCAATCCATTAGACAAACCTTCACTTGCATTTCGAATGGTGGAACCTAAAAGGTGAGATTTTACCTTTGGCACTTTTCCATTTACCATTACTTGGAGAGGATTTGAAACTTCCTCTTTTTCCTCATGACATTCATCATCATCATCATGTAGCATTTGTTCTTTCTCCATGACCTATTTATCAAAGACACCAAACTTAGGTACCCAATTAAAAACATGTCCATCACTTTCAAACCATAAGTCTTGTCTATCTAGGGGTGGGTCAATTAACACATCCCTATGATCAATCACTTGGGTTGTTGTAGATAACGTGAGATTTTCAATTGGATCATCAGTGATATCAAACCCAAACCATTTCGGTTCTGAAATTTCCCCATTTTGAAATGGCATAGACATTGTAGAACAAGTAAGTGGATCAAGATTTTCAATTTATTTTCCCTCAAAGGAATCCAAATCAAATGATTCTCCTTCTTGATCCATGGTTGTAGAATTTTCCAAAATTTGATTAGATTCTAATTCTTCTTCCAAAACTTCCTCAAATTGTACAGGATTTATAATATCCTCATGCGAGAAAACACTCCTATTATCCTGCATATCAATTGACACAAAAAGTTCATTAGAAGATTTAGAGCGAGCATATTCTTCCCATTTCTTCCAAGAATCATAGTAATCATCTTCCAAAACCAAGTTGTGATGCTCAAGTACTTCTTCATCATCTTCCGATTCATCAACATGTTTCTCATCCAATTCATCTTCACCTTCCCTAGATGGTTCAATTATTTCCAAAAGTGGGTTATTTCTTGAATTCAAATTTGTGAGGCTATCATAATCCAAATTGGTAACCCATGATTCAATTTTATCACAATTTGGAAGGTGTAGATCTTCTTGGCCATCAGTTTCAACAATATCATTCAAAGTATCTTCCGAGAACAAGTGGTGAAATTTTGTTATGTCTTCAAATTCATTTATTGATTCTCTTTCAAGTTCACTTTCAACCACTTTTGATGGCTTAGGAGCTTCTATAAGGGGATCAATTTTTACATCTTGCTCCATATAGTCACTCCAATCTTCCTTTGCAAGTACACATGACCAACTCATATCCTCATAGGTTTGTTCATCCCAATCCTCATTTGTGGGTAATGATTCTAGATATTTTCTTTCCAAAACAAAATGTTGATCTTTTGGTTCCAACTTCTTGTTACCCATCCATAGAATTTCTTCTCCAAAATCTTCATGCTCTTCAAGACATTCTGAATAGGCATTTACTTCAA
The DNA here is from genome assembly GCA_028583015.1 of Wollemia nobilis. Taxonomy (NCBI): domain Eukaryota; kingdom Viridiplantae; phylum Streptophyta; class Pinopsida; order Araucariales; family Araucariaceae; genus Wollemia; species Wollemia nobilis. The sequence goes on along the minus strand of JAQPPZ010001739.1, from coordinate 5,679,938 downwards.
TGTAAGTCACATCAAAGTCTCTTCTATCACCTGAAGGAACATAACATGAAATATCATTAAGATTAGCATTATGAATTTTCTTCCTAGGATGATTTGGATGCATACATTGATGTGCTCATTTTTGTGATGGAACCACATCTCTACTTAACTTCTTAACCACCTTATTTTGCTCTTTTACTTCCGATACAAGCTTGTTGGGTTGAGTGGTAGAAGTAGTAGGATTAGTTGGATTGATATCAATAGACAAAGCCTGAACACTTGTTGTAATGGCTCCATGAGTGACCCCATGATTCTCTAACCATGATGGAGTAGTTGGATGGATAGAAGTACTCGTATAAGCACATGTGGGAGCATACGTAGGTATGGTAGGGTAAAATTGATTGTGGGGCAAAATATTTGATATCAAATTTTGTTGTGCCCATGCTTGATTTACCATCGAGGTTTGATTGCAAGCCCCTAGTTGTCCTACCATAGGCAATTGCTCCATCCCATAACCTTGTGGCCTTAATTGTTGATCTACAATCATAGCTTCCATGTAGGCCGAGGCAAGATTAGTAACCAAAGGATTTGTCCTAGTGAACATGGCAAGCAAGGGATCCAATGCCCCAAAGTATATTTGAAGAGCACCACTCTCCTCAATAGTATGGGGAGCAATCAATCTTGCATAGAGCTTTCAAAATCTCATGTTGAATGTTCTCACTGGCTCATTAGGCTCCTTCTTGCAAGAAGCAAATTGTTGATAAATCGTGACAGGATCAATGAGCAACCTAAATTGATTGATAAAAGCAGTTTCCAATTGGGCCCAAGATGTAATAGAGCCTGTGGGTAAATTGATGTACCAATCATATGCCACCTCATCTAGGCTCCCAGGAAACAATCTACATGCCACATCCTCATGTTCAACATTCCATCTAACTAGGATATCCACATAAGACTGAATGTGCTCCTCGGCTAATGTTGTGCCATTGTGCTTAAACTTGGGCAAAAGTTTCTCTATGTTCTTGGGCAAGTCATGAGCATCTCCACTAATGTTCAAAGGATTACCATGCACCCCATACCACTTTCTAGTATTTGTAGCCATTAGTGAAACTCAAAGAATAACTTCAAAACCAATTTGTTAGTCAAATAAATATTTCTTACAAATAAGCATAAAATGACTAACAATATCAAATGTACAACATATGAATCATCATGTTAGCATCAACCAAGAGATATGTATCCATTAAACCATGAAATTGAAGAACATTCTCAAATTTGCAACATGTTAGCATTAATGCATCATCAAAAATAGAGAATGTTAGAATCAAATGAAAGTAATCATATGGAAACAAAAACTCGTTAGTCAAGACCAATGTTTTGTAAATAAATATTTCAAGTAACATGAATAATTTAGCATCTAAATAGCAATAAAATAAATTAATTCAAATCCTCCTAGCTCCCAAAGTGTTGAGTGTTAGAGGAAACCAAAGATGCTAATCAAATGAACTTGAAATATTTAGCAATTCAAAACTTTCAAAATTATATCAAATCACATTATTCCTGTATGAACAATCCAAAAGCGTTAGATCAATGAATACCAATTCATGAATTGCTTAACATAAATAAAATAAAGTAAACCAATTCATGCCCTCCTTCTAGCGCCAAAATGTTGAGTGTTAATTTTACCCAATTGTGAAATTACACTCTCCCTTAGGGTTTGGATCTCCAAAACCCTCTCTTGCAAAGAAGTTAAACAAACAACTTCTCCAAGGTCTCCGCTATATTAGCATTTGCATATGTGTATTAGTAATCTCAAATAAAAATATATCAATTTAAATGCTTGGAACACCTTAGTGATTGCAAGTAACTGTAAACAAGGGGCATGTGTTGGTTTATTTTACCATGCTACCTTAATGATTGTTCATGAAACCAAAATAAAAATAAATGTGAATTGGCCCTCATATGACCATGATGTAGTGCCTTAGTTCTTTTTATCTTGAGGATTTTAAGGTAGATTTTATCTTCCTTATTAAGTGGGTTTTAATCAAGCTTTACCTTGCATTAAATCCTTCTTTAAACATGAAAGTAAAGATTAAAATCTATCTATGAATGTGAATCCGAAATGATGAATAGGCTCCTTAAATGTAGCTTCTTATCATGAAGATAAAGATAGCCTTTGATATGAATAATAAATTATTCCTCTTTGGTGAAATCAATTTTCACAAAGAGATAATAATTTATAGCCTTGAAATATAGGCTTTAAAATGTCATTTAATTATCTTTCTTTAATGAAATAATTTTCATAAAGAATAATAATTTAATGTGTTAAAACAATAGCCTTTTAATGTAACATATAAAATCACCTCTCTTTAATGAAATTGAAATTTTCATAAAGATAGGTGCACTTATGGCCCCGAAAAAGATAGCTTATGAAATGCCATAAAATTAACCCCCTTCGATGAAATTGAAATTTTCATGAAGGAAAGTTTATTTTATGCTTGCAAATAAAAAATATGAAGCTGAAAAAAATCTGATTTGACTCCAAAATGTGAAAAAATGAAATTCAAAAATTGTAAAATCTGCATCAAACAACCATTTTCAAAAATTTGTATAAAATTGAAATTACCTCGGAATGAATCTGAATCTATTGCGTATGATAGATTTTACATCATTCTTCACAACCATGTAATTATTTTTATCATTTTAATTTTTTATTTTTATTTTAATCTCTGAAAATTAAAAAAAAATAGCAAAAAGAAAGTTAGAAAAAAAAAAATGAAAAACAGAAATGCTGCAACCCCGAATTTCTCCACAGACCCTACAAGCATTAGTATTCTGCATAAAACCAATATTAGAGTGACCCGACTTCGTGCAATCAACATCTAATACGGTGCGAGCTTCAAAGGAAAAGGGTGCAATAAACTGAAAACGAAATCAAGTTAACCATAAAAAATGCATAAAACTTGAGACATTTCCAATTAATTGCTACAAAAAGATATTCAATATTCCATTACAATGCAGAAAAAAAATGCCCAAAGTTGGCATCCAAATGGTGAAAATCGGCCCAGCGGTATGCCTTCCTCCTCCGAAAAAATCCCCAAAATATCCAGCCCTTTTTCTGTGCATCCATCTGGTTTTTAAAGTCTTCTCTCATGACCATTCGTTTCAGGTTTCCAAACCCTTGGTTTCTCCTTCCAACGCTGTTGTTTGGTTTTCCTTTTCTTGTTTTCAATTTTTTTTCTCAAAACCCTTCGTTGGCTTTCCATAACGTCTTTCTTTCCTTTCCTTTATTCTCCTTCCACCTTACCTGCATATAACACACGTGAATTAACTTTTAACATTTCAAAGAAAAGAAAAATACTAATAAAATAATATACTAAAAACGTTTAAAGAAGCTTTTGACGTTTTCCATCTACCTGTACATGCAAAAAAGCTTGAGTTAGCTTTTTTATTAAAAACAAAATAACAAAATAAACTATATTAAATAAAGTATATATAAAAAAGAAAAAAAAAAAATTAAAATTTTAAATATAAGAATAAATAAAAAAAAATTAAAAGCATAAAGTTAAACTATTTTTAAAAAAGAAATAAAAAGAAAAAGAAAAAACATTAAATTTAAACTATTTTAAAAAATGAACTAAAACGTGGTGAATGAAGCACCATGGCTTCATTCACTACTTTTCTTTTTATTTATACTTTTATTGTTTTTACTTTTTATTTATTTATATACTTAAATATATATAATCTTTTCACTTTTTAAATTCTTTTATTTGTTTATATATATATATAATATAAACTTGTTATATATTTTTTTAATTCAAAAAGCTTTATTTATTTATTTTTTTACTTGCTTTCTCTTTTATATTAAATTTGATTTAATTAATTTTAAATGTTTGAATTGATTTAATCCAAAACATTAAAATTAACCAAAACAACAAAAAACAAGGAGGAACCTAACCAATCCACTAGACACTCAAAATGAAACAAAAACACCCAAACACAAAAATTAAAAAGTGGATCCCCAATTATTGGGGCTAGTTGTGGAATGGCCACAACATGTCCCTTGTACAACTAGGTAGAGTGTTGGTCAAGGAATCTATATTTCATTATAAGAGGCCCTCATTGTAATAGTTTGATAAGCAAGTTAGTAGGTAGTAGTAGGAGTAGTGGATGACTCCATTAGTGATGGATCACATTATGGTTCTATAGCATCTTGCATGGAGTTTCCATTTTCTCCATAGCAATATTGTATTCATTTCCATCATTTCTATTTATAGCATATTTCAAAAATCTTGTGAGTTTACTTTCTTTCATATTTTTGCATCTTGTGATTGCCATATCTCATTGTGATCTACCTCAAAAGCTAACAAGATCTATATATATATCAACTAGGTGTTGGAACCTACATATTTATGAGATTTTTTGAGGACATAATCACTCTAATAGAAGATGTTGGCACCAAGAAAATATAGCCAAAAAAATACATGTTGATTATGGTTGGATGGATGTGATGGAATGGGATCAAATGAAATAACACATTCTATAAGAGGAGGTTTTATTCTCAAATGAAGGTAAGGATAAGATAACAAAGATGGCCTTGTGAAGAAATCCAAGCTAAAATAGCAATAGCTTGGAAAAGCAATTCATGTTCATGAGTTGGAGCTCATGGAATAATTTCTCTTACCCAATGAGTATGATGTAGGAGAGTCAAAATATTTGCAAGTAAGGTAAATATCACCAATTTATAACTACCACTATTGCATGAGAAATATGGCACACATGGGAAAATAAGGGGGAGAAAAAAATAATAGGGATAGGAAGAGGAATTAGTAAGAGGACAAAGAAAATAAAATGACAAAGAGGCCAAAATGAAGAACACAAGCTTATACTGAGAGGGGGTGAACAGTATAAGATCACTTTTTACTTTTATTTCCCAATCAATATTATGCAATGTATAGATAGCAATATCAATAGTAGTAATCAAAGCAATGCACAAATCACCACACATAATAGAGACACCAATTTTATGTGGTTCACCCAATGTGGGCTACTCCACGGAGAAAATATTTCACTAAAATTTTCTCAATCAATATATTGGGAATCCTTTCCCTATTACAATGTTTATGGACCTCTATCCAAAGGAGACACCAATCCCCTAATCAAGTTCAATGATCTCTATCACTAGGAGAAATCCTTTCTCCTTAGCTCTGACTGATGATATTCTAGAAGAACTGTTACTCCCACTACTGTGGTTAGTGGATCTCTATCTACTGAAGACACCTATCCTCACTACCCTGGCTAATGGATCTCTATCCACTGGAGAATATCATCATCTATACTCTATTACCTTCAAAGCTATATATCAAATCTATACTAAACACAGTCCTTCGGTCTAGCACAAATCTTCTCAATCTCTATCCTCTGATCTAGCACAAACCTGTCCTCAAATTTGCACCAAACTCTATCCTCAAATTTGTACTAAACATAGTCCTTCAATATAGCATAAATATATCCTCAATATTTGTCCTCTGATCTACACTAAACATAGTCCTTCGGTCTAGCACAAATTTGTCCTCAATATCTATCCTCAAGCCTTAACGCAAAGCTTGAATTAATCTCAAATCAACTCTGCTAGATCTGCCCCAAAACTTAACTCAAGATTTGAACAAATCAATCAATCAACTCTACTCACAAGTCTTCTCAAAGATTTATCTCAAATCTGCCTTGTAAGATTCCACAAAAGCTCACACTAATATGTCCACAAGTCCTCTCTAGAACTTATCCAAATCTGCTCAATAAGTCCTCACTAGAACTTATCCAATTCTGCTCAACAAGTCCTCTCTAGAACTTGTCCAATTCTGCTCAATAATTCCTCACTAGAACTTATCCAATCTCATAGAAACATAAAGAGAATTGTTAGAGACTCAATATGCTTCACATTCATCACAATGCTCAATCATTTTCAATCACTCTTTTATAAACATATAGAGAATTGTTAGAGACTCAATATGCTTCACATTCAACTTAATGCTCAATAAATTCCAATCACTCTTTTAGAAACACATAGAGAATTTTTAGAGACTCAATATGTTTCACACTCACAAAATCTCAATCACTTTCAATCTCTCTTTTATCACATAAACATATAGAGAATTGTTAGAGACTCAATATGTTTCACATTCATCCACACTCAACCTCTTTCTCAAATCAATTCAGAATATAGAACAATTTGTTTCATAGAACTTGAACTATCACATCAACACATCCACTTGAATAGGCTCAACCAACTTTACTCAACCAATCACTCAATGAACTAATACTTGCTCACAAACCATAGTCCAAGCATATGAACACTCATTTAAATGTTTCCAACAATGCTTATCAATCAATCTCACATGACAATGATACTCATGATCTTTGCAAACCCTAGCTCAAGTTCCTCACTCAACCAATTAATTCAACGATGATGCTAATCTCACATAATAATGATACTCATGATCTTTGACAACTTCACATAACAATGATACTCATGATATTTCCACAACCTCTAGTTCAAGTTCACTCAACTAATCGCTTCAACAACAATGCTTATAAAACAAGGTTTCATCAACAACTCTTTATACCAAAAAAAATTGAAGCATTAGTTCAACACACACTTAATAGTGCTTACCAAAAAATCATTTTCACTCCAACTTTGCATTCACAACATTCAATAATCACACACTAGGAATATGTGCCCATACCTTTTGTTTGATGTAAAAGTGCCTTTAGAAAAACCTGTCTCAATCACAATTTTCTTCTCTCCAATTTCAATGGTTAGATAACAAAATATCACTCCAACACTTTCTCAAAATATTCCTTAGACACAAGAATAATCAAAACTCAATTATGCCTTATTGCTCCAGTTTTAAAATTAACATCCATCAAATCATACATGAAAAATAATTACTTGGATACACCTTATAAACTTCAACTTAAAATAATATACACCACCACACAATTTCCTAAAATACCTTACTAACGTTTCCAAACACTAAAGTAAATAACACCAAAAATTTAATTTTGCATAAGCCTTATAACTCCCCTTACAACCTTACAAACCAAATCAATATGCAAAAAAATAATTTTTAAATGCCCAACTAATATCCCTAAAATTTTCGATGCTCAACTTTAAAGCATACCTTTGACTTCCCCCAAAAGGAGTTTCGACAAGATTCGATCTGTCGTCTCCCCAAGCCTAAGAGCCTTAGCGCTTGGGAGCCCACCATGTGGGCTATTTGTGCCCACATGAAGGAGGGAGTACTTCCTTCCTATTATACCTTTGTGCGCCTTTGAATCCCCATGAAAATCAAGAACTCTTTGCAGCATGATTCGCACAAGCTCGCATTAATAAAAAATTTAAAGGTATGGTGATTTTGGGTAAGGTGGATAATCCCCTTTTTATACACATGTGGGTATTTGCTCCCCACGTCAGCGCTTAATAATTCGAATTCAAATTTTGAATTTAATTTAATAACCCACCTTAAGGTTAGTTTTTAAAATTAATATAAATTAACTTTATAACTAATATTAAAATTAATTAATAATTAATTTAAATAACTTAAGTAAATTAAATTATAAATTAATTTATAATAAAAATTATATTAATTAATTTAAAACTTCCCTTTATAATATTATAAAAAATATTATAATATTATCCACTTGGGCTTCTTCTTTTGCACTTTGGGCCATATCTGACTTCCTGGAACCGGGTCTTGATCAACTAAAACTGGAGAACTTGAAATTGATATTGCCCACTGAAACTGCCACTGATTGGTGTTGAAAGCTTGACATCAATGACCACTTACTCTTGACATCAATGATAACTTATCCACTCAAAATTTCCAACAATCTCCCCCTTTGTCATTGATGGCAACCCAAATTCTTATTACCAAGACTTGACCTTTTTCTTGTTCTACTCCCCCTTGGAAATTGCTCCCCCTGACTCAATGATCTTTCCTTAAACCAAATCTCTCCCCCTTACTCAAATATATCCCCATTTGACATCAATGGCAAAGGGTCACCTTTGGGGCTCGGGGCTAAGAATGAGTCTCTTAGCTTAGCCCCTCCCCCACCTCTTCTTGAGGTGGTTAATTCTGGGGTGGGAGTATTTCTACTCCCAACAAGCACTGTTCTTTACCTTTGTCATATTTTCTTCTTATTTGATCCTTCTGATTCCTTTGATTGTTCCTGTTCATGTCCATGTTCCTATTCCTATCCATATTCCTATTTTTTTTTTATGTCCATATTCCTATTTTTGTTCATGTCCATGTCCATACTCCTATTCTTGTTCCTATTCATGCTTAATTTTGGAATGTTTACTCTACACCACTTTTATCTATGTCCATCATTATTGCACTTATAACACTTAATTTTATTATTCCTTGTAGGTGTAAATGTCTTGGGATTTCTCCTGGTGAAGCCATATTTTTTCTTGTCATGTACCTTGCAATTCATTGCCTTGTGATCAAACTGATTACATGAGTAGCAATACCCATGGAAAAGTTACCTTCTTCTAAAGTTCCCATATTCCTGTCTTTCATGTGTCCTACATTGTGAAGCCATGTGCCCAAATCTGTGACATGAGAAACATCATCCATTGAAATTTTCTTGCCTTGACCTCATTGATCTCTTAGTCTCTTCTTCTCTATGTTGGTTCCTGTTCCATCTATTTCTTCTTTATGCATTATTTATTTCCTTGTTAAAATTTATGTTGTCCAACTCATCCTCAGAAATCTCACTTCCTATTACACTATCTTCTTCTCAAGTTTCTTCTTCTTTAGAACTTGACGTTGACTCTTCTTCTTGTTTCTTTTGAGCATGTTCAAAACTAAGACATGTTTTATTTGTTGACCTTCTTACCTTGATCATATTATCTACAATCTTTGAGCTCTTCCCAAACTTGTGTAGCTTGTCCTTGGACTTTTCTAATTCTTCCCTTAGTAGAGCTACTTCTTGTTCTAACCTTTCACATTCTAAGACCTTTACTTCTAGATTATCCTTGAAATTCTTTGTCTTAGCCATTGACTTGTTTAGATAATCTATAAGATTTCCTCTCTCTTCATCATATTATTGAAATTGAATATCAAGTTGGGAGTTTTGCTTTCTTAATTTATTTAAAGTTTTAAAAGCATAAATAAGCTCTCCCTCAAGATCAACTCCTCCTTTCTCTGATTCTTCCTCTATTTATTTACCTTTGTCAACATCTTCATTTTATTTTGAATTTTCTTTTATAGGATCACCTTCTTCTTCTTCTAGTGCCATTAGAATATTCTCTTATGGTCCTTCAAGTGCATCCTCATATTCATCATCACTGAAAATGAAACCATTCCTTGTACAACTATCTTCAAGATGTCCAAAATTACCACATCTAAAACACTTGAGAATTATTGGTGACCTTTTCTTAACTCTTCAAATTGCCCTTTGAGATTTTTTATATTTGCCTTTTGACACTTTTACCTCCTTCATATATGCTTTGTAACTTATCCCAAATTTCTTTTGCATCTCTAAAATGCATAACTTTTATTGATTTGTTCTATGAAAACCTATCAAAATTGTATTCATTTTTTTTGAATTGTAATGTTGTAGAAGCTTACCTTCCTTATCTGTAGGTGGATTAGCTGGTGGTATGTATCCATTTTCAACTACTTCCCAAATTTCATTGCCAAGTGTCATCAGGTGAATCTTCATTCTCATACTCCAAAATATATAATCAATTCCATAAAATATTAGTGTTGAATTATCTGAGGACACATTCTTAGAATCCATTGTATTCTTGAAATATTTTCCTTCAAGTTTTTAAACTCTTCCAAAGGAACCCGCTCTGTTACTAATTGAAAAACACAAGATTATACTGAGAGGGGAGTGAATAGTATAATATCACTTTTTACTTTTCTTTCTCAATCAATATTATGTAACGTATAGATAGCAATATCAATAGTATTAATCAAATCAATACACAAATCACCACACACAATAGAGACACCGATTTTATGTGGTTTACCCAATGTGGGCTACTCCACGGAGAAAATATTTCACTAAAATTTTATCAATCAATCTCTTGGGAATCCTTTCTCTATTACAATTTTTATGGACCTCTGTCCAAAGGATACACTAATCCTCTAATCAAGTTCATGGATCTCTATCCACGAGATAACTCCTTTCTCCTTAGCTTTGATTGGTGATATTATAGAAGAACTACTACCCCCACTACTCTAGCTAATGGATCTCTATCCACTAAAGACACCTATCCTCACTACCCTGGCTAATAGATATCTATCCACTAGATATTATCGTCCTCTCTATTCTATTACCTTAAAATCTCTATCTCAAATATATACTGAACACAGTCCTTCAATATAGCACAAATTTGCTCAATCTCTGTCCTCTGATCTGGCACAAACCTGTCTTCAAATATACACCAAACTCTATCCTCAAATTTGTACTAAACGCATTCCTTCAATCTAGCAAAAATTTGTCCTCATTATTTCTCCTCTGATCTGCACTAAACACAGTACTTCAGTCTAGTACAAATATATCCTCAATCTCTATCATCAAGCCTTAAAAAAAAGCTTGAATTAATCTCAAATCAACTCTGCTAGATCTACCCCAAACCTTAACTCAAGGTTTGAACAAATCAATCAATCAACTCTACTTACAAGTCTTCTCAAAGACTTATCTCAAATCTACCTTGTAAGCTTCCAAAAAATCTCACACTAATCTGTCCACAAGTACTCACTAGAACTTGTCCAAAATTTCTCAATAAGTCCTCACTAGAACTTATCCAATTCTACTCAACAAGTCCTCTCTATAACTTGTCCAATTCTTCTCAATAAGTCCTCACTAGAACTTATCCAATATCATAGAAACATAAATAGAATTTTTAGAGACTCAATATGCTTCACATTCATCACAACGCTCAATAACTTTCAATCACTCTTTTAGAAACATATATAGAATTGTTAGAGACTCAATATGCTTCACATTCACCTCAATGCTCAATCACTTCCAATCACTCTTTTAGAAACACATAGAGAATTGTTAGAGACTCAATATATTTCACACTCACAAACTCTCAATCACTTTCAATCTCTCTTTTATCATAGAAACATATAGATAATTGTTAGAGACTCAATATGTTTCACATTCATCCACACTCAACCTCTTTCTCAAATCAATTCAGAATATAGAATAATTTTTTTCATAGAACTTGAACTATCATATCAACACATCCACTTGACTAGGCTCAATAAAATTTACTCAAACAATCACTCAATGAACTAATCCTTGCTCACAAACCCTAGTACAAGAATATGAACACTCACTCAAATATTTCCAACAATGCTTATAAATCAATCTCACATAACAATGATACTCATGATCTTTGCAAACCCTAGTTCAAGTTCCTCACTCAATCAATTGCTTCAACAACAATGCTAATCTCACATAAAAATGATACTCATGATCTTTGACAACTTCACATAACAATTATACTCATGATATTTCCACAACCTCTAGTTCAAGTTCACTAAACTAATTACTTCAACAACAATGTGTATAAAACAAGGTTTCATCAACAATTATTTATCCTAGAAAACCTTGAAGCATTAATTCAACACACACTCAATAATGCTTACAAAAAAATCCTTTTCACTCCAACTTTATATTCACAAAATTCAATAATCACACACTAGGAAGATGTTCCCATACCCTTTGTTTGATGTAAAAGTACCTTTAGAAAAACCTCCTTCAATCACAATTTTCTTCTCTCCAATTTCAATGGTTAGATAACAAAATATCACTCCAACACTTTCTCAAAATATTTCTTAGACACAAGAATAATCAAAACTCAATTATGTCTTATTGCTTCCTTTTTAAAATTAACATCCATAAAATCATACATGAAAATAAATTACTTGGATACACCTTATAAACTCCAACTTAAAATAATATACAACACCACACAATTTCCTAAAACACCTTACTAACATTTCCAAACACTAAAGTAAATAACACCAAAATTTTAATTTTGCATAAGCCTTATAACTCCCCTTACAACCTTACAAACCAAATCAATATGCAAAAAAAATATTTTTTAAATGTCCAACTAATATCCCAAAAATTTTTGGTGCTCAACTTTAAAGCATACCTTTGACTTCCTCCAAAAGGGGTTTCGGTGTGATTCGATTCACCGTCTCCCCAAGCCTACGTGCCTTAGCACTTTGGAGTCCATCACGTGGGCTATTGGTGCCCACATGAAGGAAGGAGAACTTCCTTCCTCTTATACCTCTGTGCACCTTTGGATCCCCATGAAAATCAAGAAGCACTCCTCTTTGCAACACGATTCACACAAGCTCACATTAATAAAAAATTCAAAGGCATGGTGATTTTGGGTAAGGTGGGTAATCCCCTTTTTATACACATGTGGGTATTTGCTCCCCACGTCGAAACTTAATAATTCAAATTCGAATTTTGAATTTAATTTAATAACCCACCTTAGGGATAATTAAAAAATTAATATAAATTAACTTTATAACTAATATTAAAATTAATTAATAGATGATGATGATGTTATCCCTGTGTATGTGAGTAGAAATTTGAACACGGTAGCTGACTTCCTTGCGAAGATGGGTGCTGAGAAAGAGGTAGGTGTTCAGCTGCACAGTGATATGCCTATGATAGATGAAGAGATTTGGAGTGGTCTGGAACGATCCCTGCATCCATGAGCTCAAAAATGGCTAAGGTTAGTTTTTGTCGCGATATCGCGACATATTGTGCCGTCGCGACCTTGTTTGGAAATCTGTCGCGATTTCGCGACATGCTGCTCTGTCATGACATTTCCTGGACAACTGTAGCAATTTCGCTACCCTTTTTGTTGTCGCAGCCTTGGGAGGAAAATTGTAGTGATTTCGCGACTTGTTGCGTCGTCGCGGTCTTTGATGAGAAGGTGTCGCGATTTCACGACCTTTTTTGTTGGTTCTGCTGTTGGAGGAAAAGTGTCGCGATATCGCGACGCTTTGATAAAAATTGCGTGAAGGGGAAAAACCGTCGCGATATCACGACATTTTTTGTGAAAAGCTACTCAAAGGAAAATTTGTCGCGATTTCGTGCCTTTTTTGAGGAAAGGACGCAAAGGGGCAAACCTGTAGCGATTTCGTGAAAATTTTGGAGAACAAGCTTCATGAAGGATAAACGTCGTGATTTCGTGACTAGTTTGAGAAAAGGGCACCATGGGGAGAACATGTCGTGATTTCATGACCTTTTTTTTCGGTCCCGTTGTTGGAGGAAAGTTGTCGCGATTTCGCGACGCTTTGAGCAAAATTGCGTTAAGTGGAAAAACCGTCGCGATATCACGACATTTTTTGTGAAAAGCTTCTCAAAGGATAATCTATCGCGATTTCGCGACATTTTTAAGGAAAGGAAGCAAAGGGGCAAACTTGTAGCGATTTCACGACAGTTCTGGAGAACAAACTGCATGAAGGATAAACGTCGCGATTTCGTGACTAGTTTAAGAAAAGGGCACCATGGGGGAGAACATGTCGCGATTTCGTGACACTTTTGCGGAAGGGGCGCCCATTGGAATTCTTGTCACGATTTCGCTACACTTCCGACCAACTGGGGCTTTAAGGAAAAGTCGTCGCGATATCGCGACACTTTCTCAAAGTTGCTGTTTAAAGGAGAACTCGTCGCGATTTCATGACAATTTTGGGGAGCAGGTGCCTTCTGGCTTTCTCGTCGCGATTTCGCGACGTTTTTGGCGTTTGGGTGCTTTGGTGCTGTGCTGTCGTGATTTCATGACATTTTTTGAGTGGTGTGGCCTCGACATTGTTTTGTCGCGATGTCGCGACATGTCGCGATTTCGCGACATGTCACGTTTTCGCGATCGGTTGTCGTGGCGCGACGGTTGTTAGGTTTGGTGTCGCGATTTCGCGACTTGTCGCGTTTTCGCAACTTGTCGTGTTTTCGTGCCCTTTGTTCTTTTGGTCTCTTTGCTCTCGGTTGGGATGCCCTTTCTCCCTCTTGTAACTGTAATTTGTTTTAATGCAAGCTTTTTTCAAAATTTTCAAAAAAAAAAATATTAAAATTAATTAATAATAAAAATCGTATTAATTAATTTAAAACTTACATTTATAATATTATAAAAAATATTATAATATTATCCACTTGGGCTTCTTCTTTTGCACTTTGAGCCATATCTAACTTCCTGGAACCGGGTCTTGATCACTTGAAACTGGAGAACCTAAAACTGATGCTGCCCACCGAAACTGCCACTGACTGATGTTGAAAGCTTTACATCAATGACCACTTACTCTTGACATCAATGACAACTTATCCACTCAAAATGTCCAACAAAAAATATAGAGAAAAAAGAGAGGAGAGGAGGAACGTGTATCAAAATATTAGGATTGATGTAGTACAATTTAGACTAGTCGACGAGGCATCATGTATAAGGATTATTGCAACAAATCTAGTTGTTATTCTGTATAGTCTATAAGAAAATTAGTAAAATGAAAAATACTCCATTTTTTCTATGTATAATTGAATGATGATTGCATAATTGTTAGCTTTTTATGCTAGATACTTAATGTAAAATAAACCACAAGATCTAAAATAAGCATGCAATATTAAATATATGATAATGATAATATAGTAAGCATGTAAAACTCATGAGAGACTTCTATAACTACTCATAAAATAGCCATTAATGAAAGCTCACAAAAATATTACATTGATAAAAATAGAGGTCTCAAACTCTCCATATTTCATACATGCTCTACATTGTATCTACTACTACTCTACTCAATGCTATCTACCTTCTCACTATTGCTCCCTCGTGTCCCTCCTATAAAAAGGTCTATATATAATGAGACACGACTCTTGGTCTTCCATATTCCTATGAATCTTCATCTTCCTATTCTTAAGGACTCATGTACATGTGGACATCATGCACATTTGCAACATTGCATATTCTAATAATACTTGTGCATTTATGACATTGCATAAAGTAAATACTAAAACCCTAATCTAAGAATCTCTCCTAATATAAATATGTATCGATAATGGTACATTGACATGTACCAAATAATGTAATATATTCCAACACCCTCCTGTATTACATTATTTGGTTATTGAAGACTTCAATCTTCAATATGGATCTTCGTATTTCAAATGTTCTTCAACTAGATCAGGTTCTTCTTTAATCTATAGATGAAAAAGTAATTCAAAGAATTTTTTTCCTCTCATATTTATCATTCTAAATCTTCTATTTCTTTTTTGACTTTTATGATATATAGAATTTTCATTTCCTACAATTTATTCCTTAGAAAATCCATTAATGTTGTTTTGAACTACAATAATATCTTGTGAAATCTCAATTGAATATAAGAGCATATATAATTGTGGATTGATCGTGTAGCTTCTATATCAATTTTATTTATGATGAGACATTTATTGAATCCATTTATAAATCTAAAATCAACCATCCTTTTACTCTCTACTAACTTGGCTACTGAAATAAGATTTGATGTTAATATAGGAATATACATTACATCATGTAACAAAATATTTGAAAATGATGTACTAGGTGTGACACACCCATATCCATGTATAAGATAGGTTTTGCCATCTACAATTTTTAATCTAATATTTTTAATGACTTCAAGGCAATCAAACCATTACAAATTTCTTGTCATGTGATGACTTGCACCAGAATCAATAAACCAAATGTCTTTTCTATTTTAACTTGTAGAATTATTTGTGCTTGAAGTAATTTTGCATTTTTGATATGGAATATTGTATGGATTTTGATAGCATATCTTGTGATGATATGTTCCTCTTGCTAACTTATCCATTATAATCTTCAAAATTTGTTGTTGTATTCCTTATGTCTCCCAATTTATTCAACTTTTGATTTTTTTTTTTGATAAGTAGCTAGAATTTTATTTACAAATTGGGTTTTTTAAGAGGATACCAAAACCTTATAACAAAAAGGGTTGTAGCACTAATATTTAAAGCAATTCCTTAGTACATGAACATAAACATAAACTAAAAGAGAAAGGATTAGAAACAACCCTTGATCCAGCAGAAAGACCAGATTCTAGTACCAACTAGTGAGGCCCACTTCATGAAAATATCATCCTCCCAATGTTGGCAGTCTGGGATTCTCCCAGGGGTGGAAATAGCAATATGGGATCCACATAGGGGTGGATACAACAGTTTAGTATCCTCCTGGGGTGGATACAGTGCACCTGCCCAGACCTACATAGGGAGAGCAGGAAGGCCAAGAATAGCCTACAACCAAAAATATTTCCCAAAAACCAGAAGCAGGGAATTTTTAGAAAATTGGAGAGGATCCTCACCTAGGGATGGCTCAAGATGTAACCCAGGGTGTAGCGGAGTAGCAAGAATCCATGCGAGCAAAGCAGCAAGCAGCACTGGGATACAGGTCAGGGATCAGCAACAGGACAACTTGGGAAAGGCATCAGGGTCCTCCAAGAAAAAAAATGGGAAGCCTTCACATGAGCCTAAAAAGTGGAACAACACTACTGGGAATATCTACAAGCCAATATATCCCTATGATAAACAAGGATAAATACAAGGAAGTGAGAAGGATCCATGGAAAACAACAACAGGTGCAAAGACATGATCCTAGAAGCCAAAACAGAAGGAAGGAGGGACCATAGCAGCAAATACACTGATCTCCACCCCCCGTCCAAAGAATACAGAAGGAATCCCCCACAACTCTAGCTGAAAGGCCTAGGGACCACCATATTTACTTAGGAACAAATCCAGGGAACTAGGACCAGAATCCCCTAAACATGAACTGGAACAAACAACCTGAGGGAAATAGGCAAGAAGTAGCAATAGGTACAAATATGGGATCCTCAAAAGCCTAACCTAGGGAAAACAGGGTTTGCATACACTGATTATGGGTCCCCCCCAAGATCCAAACATGCAACAAAAATCCTAAGAACCCCAAAAGAAGGGACCAAGATCCCCCCATCCTTGATCATGGATAGCTTTAGGGAACTAGGATTGGGGCTGAGAACAACCCAGACATAGGAAGAGGCCCACCCTGGATGCCAACCAATGCCCTAGGTTTCCACCAAATTGTAGATCTAGTAAAAATAAGCCTCTGAATAGGAAACCAAAAAGGACCCTACCCAACGAGATGGGACCAACAACAACCACAGGCATCCTGGAGAGAAGTCACTAGCAAAAGAGGAAATTGGCCCCCCCAGACCAACCCTGAATCATAGAGGACCTCACAGGATGAACCAAGAAGCAATCAAGATCTCAACCTGCCACCACCACCGATCGAGAAATCCCTGGGAATTGTATCCAAGCAATAACCCTATAAAAGACCTTAGGGGAAATCCTGAGGGAGATCAGGGAAGGAATCCTGGAAACATGCAGGAATCCCTAGGAGACCCCTAGGATGCATCAGACCACGGGCCAAGTAGGGAAACCCTAAAATTGCTGGGAAAGGAGCATAAAGTGGAGAAGAATCTCCTCCCAAGGAGATCATTTGCTATAAAGAATTCCCAGAGTGGGATGACCCAGGATGATCCAGGTACAGGGCAAGAAGCAGGGGAGGGGGAGCAGGGAGAGGGAGTAGGACCCTCCCCCTCCCCCCCTTCAAACTTCAACCCCAATGAATTTCAATTATCCAACTTTTGAATTTTAAGTTGAATTTGAGTATACTAGTTTTCAATACTTCAACTTTTGAGTATACTTTATAATTTCTAATGATCAAACAAATATTTTGATAAAGATTTAATTTTCCAAATTTCTAGGTAGAATTCCTTTTAGCTCCCTAGTATTTTGAGTATGAGATTAAAATTGATAAGATCTTTTTAATTCTCAAGTTTTGTAGAATACCTTATATATCCCAAGTGTTTTGAATTTTATATGGTCTTGATAAAATACTTAGCTTTCTAAATTTTTCCTTTGAGTTGAATCCCTTTTGTCTCCTTAATGTTTTGATGACAATTTCAATATAATGTTCAACTCCTATTCTTCAAGACAAGCACTTTATTTCTCCCTATAGAAAGCTAAAGATAATTTTGATACAATTCCAATTAATTAGATTTTCTATTTTCAAGACCTTTAAGTTGGATTCCTTATGTCCCTTCAATTTGTATAAGAGACTAAAATAAAAAATAATTTTCCAAATTTCAAACAACTCTAGGTTGTGATTCTTATACCTTTCAATTTTCAATAGTATGGTTTCTAAATTTCAAGAATCTAAATTGGTGTTGAACTCCTTATAACTTCCTAATTGGAAATTTAGAAAACAAAGATATTTGCAAATTTAATATATCAATTTTTGTGTAGAAATCCTTATTTCTTCAAGTTAATCTATTTGCAAATATTTCAATGCAATATGTATTTCAAGAATGAATAGAGTAATTTCAAAAACCTTCTTAAAAACTTCTTACTTCAAATATCTTTTAAGGCACTCAATGCTTCTTCTAAGGTTATCATCTTATTTATCCTAGTACTCAAATAACCTTAAATATAATTAATTAATATTTACTTCAAAATTATTATGCCTTATACCTCCTTAAACTTTGCAAAGGTTCAATTTAAATATTTCTTACCTTCTTGAATATGGTGCTTAAAGCTTCAACTTGCTGCTCTTTGACTCTGCAACCTACATTCTAAATATGCTCTCCCTACATTTAATTCTCCTTGGTACTTAGTCTTTTGACTCTTCAATATGTCTCCTTCTCCTTTACTTATAGTTCTTGTGAAATATCCTTACACGCCTCACTATGACTTGTGCCTTTATTGTATGTAAGAAGGTGTTACTAACACGGTGGTTATCTCTTCTCTTCACTTGGATATTTGGAATTCAAATTGATGTTTCTTATAAGGTACTTGAATATTTTGACGTAAATCTAGCTCTTCTCCAACATAGCTCTTTAATATTCATTTTTTAATTCCTCTTCACTAGATCTTGCAGGTGGGCTTGAGGTCCTTAAAGTCCTCCACATATGCACCTTTGCTTATGAACTATAATTTCCCTTTGGTTAACATTCTATATTCCTCCTCACTATACTTGTTTACCTCCTTTGTAGTGGTGGTTGGACTTCCCTTGTGCTCAGACTATGTTTTTGTGATTGGTCCTCTATTTTTGACATGCCAAGTGGCAAGTAATAACTTTACTCCTTTGATTTACCAACCATAAAGGTATGTTGATTCTCCAATGCTCTTCCTTGCTATGTAACACTCGATAATGAGTATTTTTTAACCATATTTGACTCCTACTTATGTGATATGACAAGTGGTAAATAGCATCTTCACTTACTCAGGATGATGATACCTAGTGGAGCTCGTTCAAATTACAATTCCTCTTTACCCTAACGCTCCAAATGTCTATTGCACCCTTTTTATTTTCTTGACTATTATGTGCTTTAGAAACTCCTGAATGCACTTTTATTTCTTTCAATAATTTACCTTCAAAGTGATTCTTCACCTTTCCTTGGTGCTCAAGTTGCTTGTCAACATCTTTTCAACTTCTCTCCAATAGCGCTCAAACCTAACACTTTGATTCTTGTTCGATGGCTATTCAACTGTGTTCTAATGACACCTATTTTCCTCTCCAATGGTTTCTCAAATGACACTCTTTCTTCCTTCCAGTGGCTCTTCTCCACCTCTCAATGGTGGTTTAACTTGTCCGAATGTAGTGGTGCTTCTCTCCTACTATGCAGATTTTTGTGTCTTTAGACACTTCTAAAAAAGCTTGCTCCCTTAAACTTATTTAGCCTTCTCTTGCTGTACTACGTAGGCATAAAAAATAATATTCTTTTTAATATTTCTTCCTCCTTATTTCTCCTTTTAAATCTATATTTTTTTGTTTGTATTTGGTAGGTTCAATGATGAAAATGATGTCTCCTTCCTTAGCTTGGAGATAATTCAACTCAAACTAGTTTTTGCTCCTTAAATAACTCTAATATGGTGATCTCTAAAAACTTTATAATAATGCTTAAATAATGAAATTTCATAGTACCAATGTGGAATACCTTTTAGCCTCCTCTACAACTAGTCTTCTTGGTGATTTGGTTCACCTATTTTCTACCCTGAATTTGTAAAATTTGTATCTCTCCTTTCTACTCAATCGTTGCCTCAAACTTGTCAATCTTGCAACTTTTATTACTGCCTTCTTGCTATCCAAAAAATCCTTGAATTTGAAGCTTCCAATGCTGCCCTTATTTTTCAATTTGCTATCTTAGATTGTTGTCTATTTCTCCTTCAACTATGTTGTCCAAGGGTGTATATTTTGCAGCTATAACATTGTCCAATATGTTACCTTCAACTTCTGAAATTTACAGCACCTTTCTTTGACCAAATGTTGTTCAATGATCCTTACAAATATACCTCAAAATTATCCAAAATGCAGCTATATTTTCCCCTTCAAATGCTTCCTGATATTGCAGTCCAAATATCTTGATTTTCTGCTCTCAAAAACTTTGATTTCTCCTCCTTATCTTGCTGTCCAAGAATATCTTTTTACTTTTCCAAATTGTTGCCTTCTTTTGTTGTCAAGCCTTCCTTCAATTGGTTATTCAAGGGCTCTTCAAAATCTTCCCAAATCTTCTTCAAATTGTAACAATATGTCACCTTCAATTTTCTGGCCTATGACTCTTCAATTTCTGCTACAAAATCAGCACTCATATTCCTATGACTTTTCATATTCCTATTCTTAAGGAATCATGTACATGTGGACAACATGCACATTTACATAATTGTACATTCTAATAATACTTGTGCATTTATTACATTGCATAAAGTAAATACTTAAATCCTAATCTAAGACTCTCTCCTAATCTAAAGATGTACCCATGATGGTACATTAGCATGTACCAGATAATGTAATATTTTCCAACAATTATGCCATTAAATTTATATTCTATAGATTGCAAATATTGGTGTATGTAGGATAGGTAAGAAAAGGAGAGTTCTATTGCAATATAGAGAAGGCATCATTCAAATTTAAGAATAAAATATCATTTATATGATAAAGTAAGGTGTTATTCAAGTAATTTGATGTTCAAATTATCTTACATTTTGAATGAGGCTACCATTGTGTGGGTACTATTCAAGATGAAGCAAATATTGTTGTGCAAATGAAAGAGCTGACTAGTAAAGATAAGAATGCTAATGGATAGGGAATAGTACTAATAAATGAAATGTGATTACCATCCCTACAATCCAAGAGCATAATTCATAGTTCAAGTGAAGACTATGATCATAATTTAAGTATGATTTAAAGTGGTGTTCAACAAAAAGGATATTGTTGTTTGAGAAGAATGTCATTCAATTAAACATCATTGTTCAAAAGGACCGTCATTTTTTCAAACAAAAGAAGTCTACCATACAATTGGAATTATCATACAATGTTACCATACAAGTGGGTTCACCTCTACCATACAATTGAATATTATCATTCAAATAACAGGATATTCAAGTAAATTATCTCACCGTACAAGTATACCATTTTCATAACAAGTTGCCATACAAATATTATGGGTGTCATCACAAGGAAGCTTTGTATTATGCAATGAAGTATTGGCATATCATAGGACTACATTCATAAGACATTATCATAATAGGAGTGGAAATACCATATTGAACTAAACTAATTACACATGTGATTACCATGCATCTAGGTCATAAATTGAGTTGATAAAATCGTTCTTTTAGAAGGCCATATTTCAATAGACTCCCTTCTCTCATATGCATCACTATTTCCTCCAAAGAATAGCTATCTCTATAAACCAATAGCAAATCACTCTTCCATCACAAAAGTGGTTTGCACATACTAAAATATTTCTTTGAATAAATTGGATAATTCCTTTAGAGAGTGAATTAGGCTTTACCCCTAGAGTGGAATACATTGTTAAAATCTAAGTAAATTGCTTTAACCAAGATTTAGGAAATATTTTTTTCCATAAAATATAGGATTTATTGAACATGGATACTTATAGGGTATTAATCAATGGCATGAAATCAAAATTTATCCAATTAGAATGGTAACAGTTCCTACTAACACATTAGTAACAATAGTTTTTGATCCAAAATTTATCCAATCAACGGTAACAAAGGTTTCTATTGACACACTAATAATAATAGTTCATACCTAAGCTATGGTAGGTACATAAATCATAGATCAAAGGAAATATTAGTCAAGGAATCCACAAGAGAAAGCAAGGTCCTAAAAAATGCATGTGTCCCAAAAGAGAAAGAGTAGCCAAGAAATTGTATAAAGATTCAATTAACAAAGTTGTTTAGGGAGGCATAAATATACATATGATCCTCTAAGAAAATATGTCACTAAAAATATTTTCAATGTCTCAAAGCATATTCATAGATTATTAGGTAGATATGGACCTCAAGGTTGGGGATGTTTGTAGTACCATAGATATGGTATTTTCCTAAAATAGTAGACATATGTGAGTGCTTATGACAAGAGCGATAATACAATCAAAGTACACTAATAAAAAGAGATTCCTATTATACTAACTACCAAGAAAATTAGAGCAATAATGTACATAGCACATTGGATTTCATGTTTTCTTGAATACCAATTGGATTATGATAAGAATTAGGTAGACTTCCTAGCACAACAATTGATCAAACTATTAGAGGTACAAGGTTTTAAAATTCCTTTGAAAATAGATCAATTTAAGACTAACGTCTAACACATCTTGTCTAGTTTCGAAACCATCATGGAAGAAGTGAGTGATGAGTTAGCTAACAATGAATATATAATGATGTTGTATGTATTATAGAATTACCCTAGACAAACATAATTTCTAGAGTATGTTGATTATATCATGTATGACATGGATCATCAATTGAGTAACTTTAAGGCAATGCAATATAACTTTACATACTACTTAATTTAGATGATCATCCATTGGAAAAAATAATTAGTCCTAAATATATAATTAGACAAAGCCAGACTACCATTTCCTATGTGCAATTGAATAGAAGTTTTTAAAAATGTCAAAGGGAAAAGCAACTATAACTCCTATGCAATGATATATGAATCTATCATCAGGGGGTTACAAGGTGTAATTGCAAGGTTGTTTGGATAAATTAGATAATTGAAAATGGAATAAAAATAATTGAAAGGAGATCTCTTCTTGGTAAAATTAATTTTTTTATTAGAATATATGGTTTCTTAGGATACCCATATAGATTACTTATACATGTGTTAAACTATCTATTGTATTTAGAGTTTATCAGATGATTAGATTATGTACATCATAAGTATTTCAAGGGATGTAAAAGCATTAATTTTATAAGGTTAGTAAGAGAGATTTGATAATAACCCCTATGGAAAAAATGATGTCACACCACCTAAGGACTAGATTAGAGAAACTTAGGCTATCATAAACACGATTATTTGGATTATGATCCTAAGGTTAATGTGCATGAAGGAAAGGTTATTTTGGAGAAGGAAGTAAAATTTAATGAAGAGAAAGCCAAAATGAATGCACCAAAATAAGTATTAGAGTAATTATCATCCATGGTTTTATATTTTATGCCAATTCAAAGGTAAGAACTAATTTTAATCTATGTAGCAAACTAAACCCTCATATGATAGAAGATCTAATGATATAATATTGGATTCCAAAAATAATAATGGCTTTGAAGAGGCTAGTATTATAAGGTGAACTTGATGAGGAGTTATATAGAATATGGCATAGACATAATGCCAAGAAGAAAAAGAGAAATGAATCTCTATTTGATATCAAACCATCACCCCTTGTAGTACTTTCTATATTTGCATCTACTACCTTATCATAGATCAACAATGAATTTATTAAAGCAACAACTTCCATCCAAATTGACCAATAGGACATATTCCTTAAATAAGTAAGCAAGAAAAATAATATTTATGAAGTTTTAGGGCTTTTGATGACTCAATATAAATAAGAAGTGAAGAAGGGGAAATAATTGATAGCATTAAGGAGAAAAGCATATAAAAATAAAAATCCTTCCCTATTGATATTGAGGGTCATCAAATAGAAACCTTTAAAAAAGGAGAAAGTATTTCTACCAAGAATAATTAGTAAAAATAGAATCCACTTAAATTAAACATTATATCTCATGCCAAATCTAAGTTCAAATATGCTTTTTTTGATGGGTTTGTGTCCTCCTTGCCTGTTGCATTGTCGTAGTCTCTCTAGGATTCTAGATCTAGGGTTCCTAGTGAGGGGTGCAACAATTATGATCTTGATGGAAGGATACTATTCTATGGTAGGGTTCCTATTGATGGGTGCAATGGCTATGGTATCAGTAATAGGATATTGTTATGTGGTAGGGATGCTGTTAAGGGGTGCAATGGCTATGGTCTTAGTGATATGATATTATTCTATGGTAGGGTTCCTATTGAGGGGTGTAGTGGTTATGATCTTGGTGGTTGGATATTTTTCTATGGTATGGTTCCTATTCAGGGGTGCAATGACTATGGTCTTGATAATATGATATTGTTCTATGGTAGGGTTCCTACTGAGGGTGCAACAACTATGGTATCGGTGGTAAGATATTATTTTGTGGTAGGGTTCCTATTGAGGGGTGTAGCAACAACACTTGTCATGGGGGTTTGAACTTGGGAGCAGGATGTCACGCAATTTTGGGTATAGTGTGTAGTTTGATAAGGGGACTACAATGAAGTTGAAAGGAGGATAGGAGTCGAAGGGTTTTATTCCTTAGAATGGTGAGGGATACTCAAGGATGTAGGATGTTAGATCCTCTGCTGATGAGAAATATATATTCTGAGAGAAAAATTATTTCTTGAACATGTTTTCAATTTTGGAACAAAACCCTAGTTGAATGCAGTCAAAGGAAAGATGAACATGTTGGAGAAATGTTTCAATTTGTCAAAAAAATGAGGAAAATTAATAATTTTGAATGAACTCATAGATTTTGGAGCAACTCAAGGGAATCTAATTTTATTAGGTAAATTTATGGGAACTAGACCAGATCTAGATTCAATACGAAAATAGGTTTATGAAAAATAGAAACTGCTAGGGTTTATGAAAATATTTCCTCTTTTGAATAATTTATTTTTGATAAAATTGAATTATGAGGAGGACATGACTCAAATTTTTTAGAAGGACCCTTGGTTTTATGGTAGAAGAGGACTTTTACTAAAATACTAGACCCTAAAATTTGATCCCTACCATCAGAATATTATGTAGGTTCTAGTTTGGATTTGATTACTGGGGATCCCTTTACATTTTTGGAGGGGAGAAATCTTTAAAAGAATTTCAGAATATTTTGGTCAAATTATTGCAATTGATCCAACCACTATTGTGATATCCCAATTACTCTATGCTATATTTTGCATTAATATCAATTTAGAGATAGATCTACCACATTCATGTGAACTTATTTTAAAATTTAGAAAATGGTTGCAAGTGATTGAATATGAGAACATGCATGTCAAATGCAATGTTTGCTTCAAATTTGGACATGTGGGGATTTTTTGCCCTAATATCCTGGAAAAGAAACTACAAAAATAGATTTGACAAAATAACAATGTAGATGATTTAAGGAAGAAAGAAATATTGAAAAGGTGTGATTTAGGTAAAGAGAAATAGGTAAATCTAGATTAGAAGGAGAATGGCTTGGCTACAGTTGCAATTGAATAAGGGGAGATTGTGGATGATCATTTTAAGGTATGCCCCTCTGTTTCTAGTCCATGTTTGTCAAAAAATGAAATTCCTACCATGAATCCTTAGAAAACTTTGAAAATGAAGATGTTAAAACTCTAGAAAATGAGGATAGGAAAATTGTTGAAAGTGATACTGTGATTAAGGATCTTCAAACACCTGAAAGAAATAAATATGAAAAGGAAAACTTAGAACCTCATGAATCTGGTTAGAGAAAAGTTTTAGTAAAATGGAACAAATGTTTTGCTATTTTCACAACAAATAGGAGTAGTAAAAAGAATGGGATTCATATAGGTAGTGAATCTAATATTGGTAGACCTTCAAATAAGGATATTTTGCAAAGAGAAACAAATGTATTTGTAGTAAATGGAACACGATGACTCTTAATCTAAGTGGGAAGAAACATACACTAGATATAATAAATGAAGGTGTGGAAGAAACCAAATTGAAACTTACTACCTTAGCCAAAAAGGAGGAATAAAATGTAGTGATGGCATGTATGCAAAAAAGGAAACACTCAAGATGAAGGTGTGGTTTGATTCTAGGTTGATAAAAAGGAGGGTTTTATTTGGTTCTTCAATTCTCTGTCTATACCCTATTTTCAGTTGGGTGGTTTTAGTGATTGGAATGTTGTCCATAGTCTATCCTAGACTATATTGTTTAATATATGGGTAGTACTTTAGAATAGGTGACCTAAATATTGTCATATTTTGGATTTCATAAGAGGCTTATGTGTATGTTTTGAAGTTATTTTGGAATTTTCACGAGGCATATTTGTATATTTTTGTGATGTAAAAGGGTTGGGACCATTTCAAAAATCCCTTCTTCCAGCCTTATAAAAATAAAATAAAAATAGAATCCACTATTTAAGAGGCACCAATTACTTCCACCACCACCCCCATGAACATTCCCCCCCTCTATTCCATATCTAAATTCTTCTCCCATTATTATTGTTTCTCTCTTATATGTATTCTCATCCCTCTTCTTCTATTCCCTTATGTATTTTATTGCTCCCATCCCAAAAAAATAAGTAGAGCCACAAATTTCACAATCCCAACAATACCTCACACCTCTATAATGGGGTTATCACACATATATCTAACACTAACCATCCCACCATAATTCATGCCATTTTTTTGTACTCCATCTATATCTATCCATCCATAAACTAGTCATATTATCACCCAATCATAAAACTACCATCACATCACCTCATATTCCTTAGCCTCTTCCATCACATACAACTACACAAGTTACCCCATCATCAATATACCCTTTAATATAATAGCTATACTAATATAACTTACAAATTCAAAATTGATGTAGAAGCATATGCATCCATAAGAATATAGGGAGCCACTAAACATATTATTCAAACCATGCTTATGAGATAATTATACTAGAGAATGATAGGCTATTTGATAAATTTTCCTATAGGTTTGAGAATATTTAGGAGAGTAGAACACAAAAGAAGTGGCTAAAATATTACAATAATCTAAGGGTCAAGTTGATCAAAATATCACCAACATGCAAGTTTCATCATCCATTGCTCTTTCTTTCCTTTAATACTAATTTGTTAAACATGAAAATAAATTGTTGATTGGATAGGACACATAATTATATTAGAGTTGTCAAACCATCACATATTCATACTATATGACTAAGGTTCTACCTTGGACCTTAATAGGGATACTCCACTCTAGATTCCATAAATGATAGAATAGTTTCATCAAGTAATGACAATTAGGCATAAATAGACAACTAGGAAGGTAAAAAATACAAAGAAGAAAATCAAGCTAAAATAACTCAAAAATCAACTTGCATAGCATAATAACCAGTTGAAGCAACAAATTGAAATATAAAAATAAGACCTATGTTCCATTTGGACTGATTTAAGGCAAGCATGCAAGATAAAGAACATCAAAATAATGAAGAGACGACCATTGTAAAATAGATGAACAAAAATATGAATAAGAAGATGAAGAATATGGAAATCAAGGACTTAGTACTAGAATATATCAAATATTTATGGGATTAATTACATACCAAGTAACATGATACATAGCATATCTTGCATACCTTAATAAGTGCAAAATACTAATTGGTAAAGCTTCATCCACAATGAAATAAGTGGAAATTGGATTGGTGACTAGGACAACATATGCTGAAGTTAATAATACTTATATAAAAATTCCAATGACTAAGTAAAACAATTGGGCATAACCAACAAGAGCGCAATGATAGTCTAATTAAAAAATATACTAGATAAATATATAAAGCTAAAAGGATGCAAAGCCACTCATGATGTCTTAAAAATATCCAAAATAATGAGAAATAAGTATAATAATTATTAAAAATTAGATTCCCAAACTCTTCTAAAACCAAGAAGATATTCTCACATTTGAGTAGGTATTAGAGAAATAAAAGGCCAAGATAGACAACTCACTTGAAAGAGCTACACTAGATATTCTCTATAAGACCTCCAAATTAGAAGGGTTTCTAGGAAAGGTGAAGCAAATGGTAGATCAAGAAGAATATCTTCCAATAGATCAATATGAAGGCCTAATATCTAATGTCATGATGTTAGATGCTATTAGAAT
This sequence comes from Wollemia nobilis, assembly GCA_028583015.1. Taxonomy (NCBI): domain Eukaryota; kingdom Viridiplantae; phylum Streptophyta; class Pinopsida; order Araucariales; family Araucariaceae; genus Wollemia; species Wollemia nobilis. Next base: position 5,651,629 of record JAQPPZ010001739.1, on the reverse strand, counting down.
TCCTTTAGATACCAATTAGTAAGCTCTACTAACATTGTCATCTCAATTGAGATGAAGTGTGGTCCTAAATTTTTATAATTTGGCATAGATTAATTCTATTTTTTTGGACTTTACATCAAATTATAAATATAAAATCTAGAACTTCTCACCCATTATGCTTGATTTCCCTATGAATCACCAAAAATGTAGTAGACCAACTACTACCATTGCACACCACTTGTGATAATAGTCATGTGAAGAGATATGGGGGAAAAAATTGAGGTGGTCGCAGTTAAAATAAAATTGAGATAACATGGCCAACAAAAGAATGAGAAAGATAAAAATTCTAAAAATTAGAAAAGGCATAATATGTATGACTCATTTTTTAGCCCAAAAATGATTAAGTATGAAATAGCCATGTTTGCTCATTGATCTAAGAGTGAATTACTATAAATCTAAGGTAATATTGATGAGGATTAATATTTTTCTTAGGATTATTATTTTTAGGCTTAGGATTAATATGTTTTCATGTATTAAGTGAGGCCTACGTGGGATGGATTGTTAGCTAGCTTGTTAAATGGTTAGAAATTAGTTATCCTATTGTTAATCACCTATGCTAAGTTAGCCTTTAGTTGGAACTATGTTTTATCTTCTTTCAAACTACTAGATTCATTTAAATTTAGAAGAACCTTGGTTGTTGTAACTGCTAGATTCCTTTTGATGCTTATTTAAGCATCTTGAATAATGAGAATCTCACCTTACTCTTGAGCTTCGACTCTTCATTTCACTTGCTCTTTCATTTATTGGATTTGACTCTGGCTCCTGCATACCATATCTATAGTATCAGAGCTGAATATTGGGTTAATTTTAGTTTGCTTTGCTTGTGTAAGATTTTGATTGTTTTTGGCCTTCCAAACTACCATGCATTATTTTGAAAACTCTTTTAAGTAGACTAAATTCTGCATGAGCTTGATGCTCATTTGTTTGTTGTAAACACTCATGAGGTAGATAATACCAGTCACTCTTGACCTTGCTTGCTATCAACTGAAGCCTCACCATTATTGTAGAGTCAAAATCCTTGTTAGCAACTGGACGCGATCGAGTCGGGATAAGGTAGTCATGCAGATAGTGTGGGAGAGCCACTTGGTGATGACCTCCTACTTTCTTCAAGCAACAATCCACATTTGATTTCAAGAGACTTCCATAAATAGTACATGGCATAATAGAGGCGTATGTCACCTTTTTCTATGTAGACCAGCCATCCCAGATTTGAAATCTTTGTTAACGACTACATTCTTCCTCCAGAACATCACCTCGCCTCTTCCATTGCAAGTTAACCCTCTTGGCGTACAATCATCTTGATATCTTCAATTTTTATTTCTGACTAGAACATCATCATGCCTCGATCCACCGACCCATGTGGTAAGCCAAGTCCACAGTTTTACGTCCTTCACTCATCGATTAAACCTCCATCTGTCATCTGCATTGAAAATCATTGGCGGGAGTCATCTTGTGACAAGAGGCTAATTGGCGAAAGTAATGCAAACGTGCAGAGTTTGCATTGAAGAATAATTTTAATTCCAAATTTGTAGTATGGTTAAGTTTAAAGGTTTTAAAGAATAGTCTTGTCAGAATCAGCAATTACTTATCAAGCCGTAAGCCAAATATATATCAAGGAGAAGACACGTGGGCTGAGGAAGAATGAGCAATTTTAATTTTTGACAAAAGTGAAATTAATTTTTCAAAGTCATAAAGGTGTGCATTAAAGTATTAAACTAATTAATAAATTTAATACTTTAGAAAAAACAAATTAATCTAATTTAATCTAATTAATTAGTCAATCTTATATACCTTTTAAATATTGGTATGCCACCTTTATTTTTATTTTTTTATAAATAATATTTTAGAAAAAAAAAATTAATCTAATTTAATCCAATCAATTAATCTAATTAATTAAATTTAGAAAAAAACCAATTAGTTTAATTAATTTAATCCAATAAATTAATCTAATTAATTAGTCGATAACATTATTGATTTTTTCTAAGTTAAATTTGTTTAAATAAACTTAGAAAATCAACAAGTAAATTTTTTTGTAATCTTTGGATCCATTTTTGTAGCCACTTCTGGCTTATACTTGGTCAACAATGGCCTTAGATTTAGCTTACCAAATGGTTGCATTGGCTAAAAATGTATCTTATCAAATAAAGTAAATGATATAGCGGTCCAAAGTGACCATAATGATCTCAAAATTTACAACAATGACCTTCACACAAAAGCAAAATGCAAGGTCAATATTTATGTTGGTCCAAGAGATCACGAGGTCCTAAAGAGTTGGATCCTCAACATGGATATTTGGTTTGCATACAATCATATCCTTAAAGATAAAAGAGTCTCATTTACAAAATTGAAACTTTTTGGTGTAGCCAAGGTTTTGATTACTAATCACCAATGCACTCAAAATTCCATTGAAAATTGGGATCAACTGGTAAAAGCATTGAAGGATACCTTTTTATCCTTAAAATTATGGTAAAGACCTCATCTAATTTAATTTAATCAATTAATATAATTTAATCCAATCAATTAATCTAATTTATTAGTCGATCTTATATACCTTTTTAATATTGGTATGCCACCTTAAAAACAATTTTTTTTTTGGTAAATAAAAGTCTTCATTAATTACCGGGTTTTGTAGGTTAACCCAAAACCTATTACAATATCCAACCTTCTGCTGAGATTGTAGATCCTAGTCATCCTTGAAACTTTCTTACCATAAATTATGTTGAATCCCCTACAACACCTTACTAACAAAGCACACTCATACCTAAACATAACTGTAAACATTACTTACATTGATAAGAATTGAAGTTTGGAACTTTGCACTTGTGAAACCTGTTGCTTGCCCATTTCCTATTCTCTGTCAGAATATTCCAAGGCTTACACGCTATTACATTCATTTTCAATTTGGTATGATTTAGAGGGAAACCCCATAGTTATTACTAGCTCCATGGGGAAAGAACACCCATTCATATTTCTCCTTAACGGGTAGGTTTCTTTTCATGACTAATAATGTTTTCCACTTCACGTGGCACACCTTGTGTCCATGTCACCAAACTACCAACATCAACACCTATGTTGGCTAATTTTTTAGCTGACCTATTGGCCTCACGGTACATGTGATGAGCCCTCCTATTTTTTCTTGCCACAAAAAGTATCCTCACTTCATGGATGACTCCCTCAATTCTCCATGGAGGTTTTTTGCCATTGGTTAACAGGTTGATGATGTTCATAGAATCACCTTCAATCATCAAGTTACCTTGAGTTGCTTGGGCTACTTGCAACCCTCTCCAAAGGGCTCTAGCTTCTGCTTTGTTATTAGTTCTAATTCCCAATGGTTCAGCAAAGGCCTTAACTAGATTTCCTTGATGATACCTAATTATTCCTCCAACTCCAGCTCTTCCCGGGTTCTCCTTGGCTGCACCATCAAAATTTAGTTTAAACCAACCATGGGGGGGTGGCTCCCAAGAAATCCCATTTCTGGGATTGGGCAAAGGAATGGAAGGTTTTTCCTCAATACCTAAGGCACGAGCTAATTGTTTTTCTTGGGGAAGAATTGAGTGGTTCTCATCCACTAAGGTGCTAAGGTTTTCTTTCACAAAGACAATAATCATGTTGAGGATGGTTTTTGGGTTGTGAATGGTATCCTTAAATGCTCTATGGTTCCTTTCTAGCCAAATCTGCCAGAGAAAATGATGCCAACAAATTTTTCATAGGTACTTAAGTTTTAGGCTAACAAAGGGTTGAGGCCATTGATGGAACACTTCGGATATAAGAGCAGGATTAACCCACGAGATCCTAAAGGTTTGGAAAAGTTCATCCAGGATGGACTTCGCTATTGGACACTCCAGAAACAAGTGTTGGGTAGTCTCCCATCCTGCCCTGCACATGTAGCAACGGTTAGAAATAACCATACCTTTGTATAACATATTGTCCATAGTGAGGATTTTTCCTTGAATCACCAGCCATGAAAAAAAGGATATTTTAGGAATTAAGCCTTTGATCCAAAACAAACTCGATTGAAATTGTTGACCTTCCACATTGAGAAGCAAATTATAGGTAGACTTAACTATGAAGTCACCACTTTTAGTCTCAACCCAAACAATGTGATCTTCATCCTCTCCAGAGGGAATAATTTTCTGAGTTAAAATGTTATAAAGCTCTTCAGACTCCGCCTCAAAACCCTGTACTCTGATGTGTTTCCACCTATTGATATTTATCTCTTGCCACATATAATTTGCAACCTTCTTCCCAATATGTTGCTCCATATGCTCTTGAATCCTAGCCAAACAAGGATTCTAGGATAACTCCTCAGCTCTCACCCACCAATCCTTCCAAAAGTCTATTGTTTACCCATTTTCTAGAATCCATCTAAGACCTTTCTTGACAAGATCCCTGCTTGTGAGGATTGCCTTCCAAAAAGCAGACCCCTTGCTTTCTAAGTTGTCATTAAGGAAGTTCACACCTTGGAGGTATTTCCTCTTAACTATGGCAATCCATTAATTATCGACCTTAGTCAATAACCACCATGTTTGTTTGGCTAACAGAGTTGTATTGAGATGAGTAACTCTCCTCAATCCTAACCCCCCATCAGCTTTAGGTTTGCAAACCTTGTTCCAACCTACTAAATGGATCCTTTTATTATCCTCGGTCCCTAACCAGAGAATTTTTTTTTTAAGCTGCTCAATTTTGTGATACACCTTGTTGGGAGCTCTGAAGACTGATAGGAAGTAAACGGGTATACTTTGAAGTGAAGCCATAGTTAAAACTGCTTTGCTTGCTTGAGATAACAGATGTCCTTTCCAACCTACTAGCTTTTTTTGGATCCTCTCCAGAACTATGTTCCACAATATCCTTCAGGTTTCCCCGTAAACAGGGGAAGACCTAAATAGGTGGTGGGAAGGGATGCAATCTGACATTCCATGATCCTTGCTATGCTGTTTTGCCTAGGAATGGGAGTATTTATGAAATAAAGTTTGCTCTTATCAAAATTCACTTTCTGTCCAGTCGCTTCTTCATACATTTTGAGAATATTTTTAATCCTTATTGCCTCAACCATAGAAGCCAAAGTCAGTAGCAATGTATCATCAACAAATTGCTGATGTGTCATCGGGGTAGTTAGCGACGTGGCCTTGATACCTAATATGAGTCCAGATACCGCTGTTGCCTTAATGGTTCTTCCCAAGGCCTAAGCTACAATGATGAACAACATAGGACTTATGGGATCTCCTTGTATTAGACCACATTTTCTTTGAAAAAAAACTGCAGTAGACCCATTAACCAAAACTGAAAAACAAGGCTTAGAAATACACTCTCTTATTAACTTGACCCATTTCATTTTGAATCTAAATTTTAATAAAACTGCCTCTAGGAATTCCCAATTTATCCTATCATAAGCTTTGTTCATGTCTAACTTTAAAGACATGACTACTTTTTTGGTCTGAGTGACTGTATGAAGAGCCTCATGAACAGTAATAACTCCATCTAAGATTGATCTTCCTTGTACAGAACTTCCTTGACTTGGATCAATGATAACCGGTAGAAATTTCTTCAAACGGTTGGCTAAAACTTTGGACATAATTTTATAGGATATATTACACAGGCTAACCAGACTAAAGTCAGCCATAGTCTTGGGGTTGGAGCCTTTAGGGATCAAAGCAATGAAATTTGAATTGAAACCCCTTGGAATATGATTTAAAATTTGGAACTCCTTGATTGCAGCAATAACTTATGCTCCAATAATATCCCAACAAACTTGGAAAAACCGTAGTGAAAACCCATCCGGCCTAGGAGCTTTGTCAAGATCCATGTTAAACAAAGCCTCCTTGATCTCTTCATCTAAAAAATCTGTTGTAAGAGACTCATTAATCATTTCATCAATGAGTTGTGGAATGAATTGAAGGAGAAAGTCCTTTGCTTGGGCATTACAGGCCCGTTCTTCACCCAATAATGAACTGGAAAAATTAACAGCCTTGTCCATGATCTCCTGAATGTTTTGAGTTGAGGATCCATCCACCTTACTTAAATTTCTAATATTATTGTTGCTTCTATTGCTCAATGTGGTAACATGGAAATTTTTTGAATTAGAGTCCCCTTCCTTTAGCCATAATGCCCTTGATTTATGCCTCCAATACATATCTTCACAAGCTAAAATATTATAAAACTCACAAAGGGTTTCCTTCTCTTCAGTCCTTTTCGCCTCATCATAGGTTCCATTTTGGATTTTGCTTTCTATTATTCTCAAATTTTCCCCATTGCTCTCTTATTCTCAAAAAAATTTCCAAAGACTTCTTTATTCCATATTCTAAGGATGTTTTTCACCATCTTAAGTTTTTGAGATAGTTTGAAGGAAGCACTTCCCTGGATAGGTTGCTGCCACCATTCCTCTATTTGTTTCTTGAAGTCTAGATGTTTAACCCACATTGATAGAAATATGAATGGATTTTTAAAGGAGTTAGCCTGAAATGCCTCCCATAGAATAATATTATGGTCTGAAGCACATTTAGGAAGGGCTTGTAACACTGAATCACCAAACATTGTTGTAGCTTCCTTGGATAAAAAAAACTTGTCCAACCTTTCTTGAATCAGCTGACTTCCTATCCTCTTGTTACTTGTATCGCTCCAAATTTTTTGCATCCTTACCTTCAGGCTATAGGATCCACGCCCGAAAGGGGAATGCGAGAAGGATGGGACAATACCTCGGACTGAGAGGCCCTTTGAAGGTCATGCCTCTCGGGGGAGGGGTATAAGGGTGAATTTTTGATGGATGGTGGGTTCACCAGGAAACTTTTGAGTGGCAGTTTCCATGCCTAGGTTGAGAGTAGGTTTGATGTGTTCATTTTGTGCTTTAATCATTCATATCCTAGGTTTGGCCAAGATGAATCTAAGCTATTCTATATGCCAATGCTGATTTATATGAATACAAAGAACATAAATAAGTGCTAAACATAGAAAATATGCTAAATGAGATAGAATATACCTGATTTCGGATGTCTGATGCAGATTCTAAGTTTTGTAGAAGTCCAAATCATCTCAAATCATACGTAATCATCTGAAATGTCACAGAATCATCTCAGATCTCAGTCGGTCATCTGAGATCAGACGAGATCATCGTCGATCTGATGAATTCATCAGAAACCTACAGTCACAGAGACAGATACCAAAAACCAAAAATACAACTGCAAAAGCAAGGGGAAATGATAGAAATGATAGTAAATTTGCCTAAATGACAGATCCAGATAACGATTAAAGGAAAATGCATTACTTTAATAATTTATTTTAACTTTAGCATGCATCTATACTAAATGAGGTGAACTCCAGGATGCAAGAATAAAATAAACCAAGCTAATGCATAAGAAAATGAAGAGAAAAGATAAGAAAATGCAAACTTCGGGCTCTGATTGCCCCCAATCTAGACTACAGTCGAGATCACCTCAAATCATACGAGATCATCGCCGATCTACGACAGGATCGTCCAAAATCATCTGGAATCGTCTGCGATGATCTGAGCTTGCTTCGGCTAAAAAATAGTAGAATTCCTGCAAGAAAACTTGAAATACGCAATGCAAACGAAAGTATGAAGGTGTTCTAATGCACGAAAAGTTAAGGTTGCAGGGAAATCAGTCAGCCAGGGGGTTCAGGGGGATAAACTAAGAAAATCCCAGTTTATATAGGATTAGGGAGAGGTTAGGAGGTTGGAGATCATCCCAATTTGGGAGATCTCCAACGGGGGAGACTCTAACTGCACAGACACGCTTTCTGCCCAAGTTAGAGAAGTTGTTGAAACAGAAGCTAATTATGAAAATTTGGTTTTGGGATGAAATCGTCTGGACGTTCTGTTCCAGACGAATTCGTCAGATCTGGGATGATTTCGTCTGATCGGCGACGATATCGTCCAACGGTCAAAACAAATCCTAAAAATGGCATGAAAAACAAGGGGAGCGGGTAACGGGCGGTTTTGGGTTAAAATTCAAATTTTTATCTTTTTACTAAGGTTTAACTGTGCCAATTTTAGGGTGCTACATTTTGCCCCCTCTTTAGCGAATTTTCCAAAGAAAATGCGTTAAAGACGAGTTCTTCCCGTTTTACGAGAAAGCAAAATTTTACTCAATTTTTTAGACGACGATTCTTGGTCGAATCGTACGACTGTTTACTATGGTGCCCCCTCCGTGTTTTTACCCAAATCGAACGTTTGAGGTAAAAGCACGGAAAAGCAAAAACTAAAAAAGTTGTTTTTAAATAAAATTAAGAAAAATAGGGAAAACCCTAATTCATTGTTTACTGTTCATTTTTACTGTTGGAGAGCTCTACAGACAAAAAATGGTTGAGACAGCGCACAGATCGACAGAGGTCCGACGCGGGCTACGGGTAAGGATCTAATCCTAGTAAATTATGTTTGAATTTGATTTGTGCAAATTTTTGTTTTAAATTTTGACTGTTTGGGGCATCGCGGCCATTTTTAGGCCGTCGACATCGTCGGGACGAAATCATCCTCATTTCGTCGAAATCGTCCCTAGATCATCGATTTCGTCTGAGGGCAAAATCGGTGAACTAGGGGCGATCCCGTCCAACAAGGGGCGATCCCCAAGTTGCGAAATAGGAGATGATTTCATCCTATAGAGGATGATTTTACCCAATTTGGGATGATTTCATCCAATGGTGGACGATATCATCATTTGATGAAATTAAGCTTGTTTGAATTGCATTTATTTGACTTTAATAATTGGTTTATTAATGAATTTTATTATTTTATTGTTTGTTTTGCAGAGGGGATTACTAAAGAGTCAAGAGTGGAAATACGGGGGCTGAGAGATGACGTGGCCACGCTCGACCAGGCGAGAGCGAGACCGACTAGCACAGGTCGGACTACAGCATGTGGCAGAGATGCCACAAGTACCGATAGACATGGGGCTACTGACAACCCTAGCAGAGAGATGGTATCCGGGGTCATCCTACTTTCGATTACCGATAGGGGAGATGGCTCCCACACTAGAGGATGTATGGAGGATCTTGAGGATCCCCATACAGGGACGGTTGATGACTCCTACGGCCAATCAGGGCCAGGCGATGATGAGACTGAGCGGAGACCCGAGCTTCACCCTGGAGAAGGGCGGAGTGAACATCGAGTCTCTGAGGCAGATGCCTGGGGCATCTAGGTTGACTCAGGTTTTGGCCAGGATAGTAGGTGGCTTACTGCTGTGCCACCAGAGTGGGTGCAGATTACCCTGGCTCCTATCCGATGTGGTCTACGACATGAGAGACCACGGGTATAGGTTTGCATGGGGCAGCTTTGTATTATGCCGCTTGTATAGGATCCTACATGGGGTCGTATACAAGGGAGGTCGATGTCTGGTTTTGACATCGCTACTATAGGTTTGGTGCTGGGAGCACATCACGGTGCGAAGGCCGGTAGGACTCCCACTGACAGGGGTTGACCGAGAGAGGCCCCAGGTTTTCTATTGGTGGCTACAGAGAGGGTCACAGTGATGGATAGATCTACCGATGTCACGGAGGTTGCTAGACGACCTCATCCTAGACCAGATCACCTAGAGGCCATGGAGAGAGCACCCAGGGTGGGCAGAGGATGGGCAGGAGCTGGCTCGCATCAGGCGAGTCTGCTGGCTGAGGATGGAGCGGGGAGAGGTAGAGCTCCATCGCTACGACCGAGTTCTATGATAGTTCGGTCTTCAATAGGGGATCCCTTCTCTCAGGGATTATGAGTACTCTCGGACTATTTGGGATAGTACTACACTGAGCGGGGCTCCGGATATGCAACGATTCTAGAGCCAAGACATGGATGATGCCCCCATCCAGCCAGTGGATGGAGATGATGTTGGGGTCATTGACGGATATGATGCCTGGTACGTAGGCATCCGCCCTCCTCGGATGATGAGGGCATAGGGTCCGATGCACATGATTGTGCGATGGATGGGGAGGCGGTGCCAGGTTGCTATTGAGGCAATGCAGGGTCACGATGGGAGAGAGCAGTGACGGTCTCCATAGGAGAGACGCTAGAGGATGCCACAGGCTCCATAGAGACCACAACGGATAGGGAGGAGGGAGGAGGGATTCCCTTCTCAGTAGGGGGAGAGGCCACCATCGCCCGATAAGGGCAAGGGTGTCGAGGTAGGGGAGAGCAGCGAGACGACGGCTCTCCGGGCTGAGGTTGCCCGCCTCCGGGCTCAGGTGCAGACTTTACAGGATGAGGCTACACGGCTCAGGGCTCGGAGCGGAGGGGCGAGCATGCAGGAGTTGGCATGGTCTATGGCTCAGACTACGTTCTATCAGGGAGTATACTACCAGCTGGTTCCAGAGGGCTAGAGGTTGTAGCTGCCAATCGACATTGCAGAGCCGATCAGGGTGGGATCATCGAGGACATCCTCACGATCGATGATGAGGACCCGAGACACTGCTCGGACCTCTATGGGACCACCTCCTCCATGTCAGGGTGGGGGAGGAGATGAGGCGGAGAGCTCGAGGGCTTCTCGAGGCTAGCCGCTCACTGCACAGAGATTGTATATATTATTATTATTTTTTGAGGGGATTGAGTATGCCAGGGTATTGATTGTGGCATACCAATCCAGATGATGTACATAATTTATTGATATATATAGATCGTATTTTTGATGATATGACTTGTGTATATGTTGTATGATGCTTTAATTTTGGATTTGTTGATTGATTATTCATGTAATTATGTCGTTTTGAAATAAATTATAATTTTTATGTCATGGCATAAAATTTAAATGAAATAATCTGATGTAAACAAATTGGTTGTTTTGGTGGTGTGTTTTGATGAAAAATAAAAAGGGACTTCTAACAATAATTTCAAAGGACATTGTCGCTGTTATAGACCATTTCATGGAGTCGCCGCTCGCTAGGTCGTCAAGCTAATCCCAGTATAGAAATATTGTTAAAAGTAAAAGAGTGCTTAAGAGACTGTCTTAAGACTTTGTGTTGTGATGATGAAAAATGATGATGGTGATGATTTGTTTTCAGATTTTCATAAAAATATTATGCATGAGATATTAAAAGAAATATGAGTTTTTTTGCTAGGCATAAATTCCTAAGTGTGATAAAATTTTTGAATAATTCGCTAGGAATTATACCATCATTGCAAAATTGAATGTTGACATAATGAAATGAAATAGAAAAATTTGCGTTCTTTTGAAAGCACAATTGTGTAACATAATGATGTAAGCCATAAGTTTTTATGAATTAAAAATGGATGGGAAAATAAAATTAGAACAATGGTTTGCGCTAGGCATAGAATTATAGGTATAGACTTATACCATCATCGCGAAATCCAAAGAAGGAAATTGATATTTTAGTTTTATTGCATGATTGATTTTTGATTTTTGAGATAAACAGAAAAGAATAATATAGAAACATGACTTTATTTACTAGGTTTTTGAAGATGTTTGCGAAAAGAAAAAGAAAAAATTTTGGATTTGTGGAAAGAAATATATTTAACTGTTTTGATGCTAAGCAAATGTTCTTAAATAAGAAGATGAAATGGTTCTAAAAGAATTGCAGAGATATTTTAAATTATCTTAAAGACAAAATGTAGATTTATAAGGAACCCTCATGTGCAAATGTGAGTTCATTCCTGATCTTGATTTATCATAATGATACAAAATCTCTCAAATACAAATGTGTGTGCAATTGTATTGTTCATTCACCAATTTTGAGCAAGATAATTTGATACAAGTAATTTGAATTAACCAACTGAGTGTTCGTTGACCATGATTTATATGCAAGTAACCGTACCAGACTACTATGTAAGTTAGGTCATCAAGAGCTAGCTAATCCATAAGCCGACATAGGTCTATACAAAATAAGGTCGCTAATGTGACAGACATATCACCACGCTAGGGATTACCCAAGGCCAAGCGGGTTGGGCACAAACCACCTGTTATGGGGCTTACCTCACAGTTTTTGAATAATTGAGAATTCCAGGGATTCAAGCTCATTCACCCTTCTTTTCTTTTCAAGGGGTAGGGAAAGGGATTTTATTGCTCTTTGCTTTTTCTTTTTCTCTTTTCTTTTTTTTTTTTTTGTATTTTTGCTTGGAACTGAGATAATGCTGAAATATTGCTGCGATGGTACAAAATGATATTTTTCTTTTTCTCATTTTCTTTGACTTTTATTTTTCTTCCTATGCTAGGGATACTTGCTCGGATTGGATGTAGAGCAAGGGATTTTTATTCTGGGTAGGGGTGAGCTTGTCCTTTTGTCAATTCTCAAAGATTCTAGACCATGTGCATGATAGGATAGCAGGGGAAACTTTTCGCTCAAGAAACCATTTCTACTATGTAGCATCATATCGAATTTGCAATGAAATCATTTTAATGTGAAGAGATATACTTGGTTCAAGTAAATAACAAGATCAGTTCTCTATGCTCAAAAACTTTATTTAATTCAACTGTGGACTTTGATATAAGAGAGATTAATAATCATACCAAATAAAATCAAGATATTTATTCATGTGAGTGTGAAAGTGCGGGATTCCAAATAAATGCTAATTTATCCAAAATAATTGAAAATATAACTGCAATACTTCAAGAATTGATAGGTACGAAAATAAAAGATGTTTTTGAAGATTTTGATGATTTTAAAGTTTTATATTTTGATTTTAATTTATGAATGGAAAGAATAAATACTATTACTATTTTTTGAAATTTTTATATGGATGACTAAAATGAAACAATATGCAAAATAACAATATATACAAATGATGAAATGACCAAATTTTATGCATAATAGCGCTTAAGATGCATAATGTTCATAGGTTCTTTAAGATCTTTACCATCTAAGGTAGCTAATCGGTATGCTCCTGAGCCAAATTTAGCAGTGATGATATACGGGCCAAGCCAGTTAGGTTCAAATTTACCTTTAAGATCTTTAGTTGCATTAGTATTTTTTTGATTTTCTTTCAAGACAAGGTCATCGATCTCAAAGGATCGATGATGAACTTTCTTGAGGTATGCTCGCTTGAGCTTGTTTTGGTAGGCACGAAGATGCTCCAAAGCATTGATGCGCTTCTCATCTAGGAGTTCCAGCTGACTAAGTCTACCAGCATGATATTCATCTCCTACTTCAGTATCTTGAAGTAGCAGAGCCAAAGAAGGAACTTCTAATTCAAAGGGAAAAACTGCTTCAGCGCCATAGACCAAAACAAAAGGTGAAGTGCCCGTGGGAGTGCGAACACTAGTTCGATAAGCCCACAAAGCAGGATATAATTGGATGTGCCAATCTCGGCCATATTTATTGACCAGTATTTTGAGGATTTTGATTAATGTTTTATTAGATGCTTCCGCTTGGCCATTACCCCGAGGATAATAGGGAGTGGACCAACGATGTTGAATTTTATATTTTTGACATAATTTCTTGACATCTTTATTTTTGAAACAAGTTCCATTATCTGAGATGAGATTTGCAGGAATTCCGAACCTACAAATAATTTGATTAAAAATAAACTTAGAAACTTGGGTTCCAGTGCAAGAAGCTAAGGGCATAGCTTCAACCCACTTCGTGAAATACTCGGTGGCGGTTATGATAAATTTGTGTCCATCAGATGACACAGGGTTGATTTTTCCAATGATGTCTAAGCCCCATTTTGAAAAGGGCCAAGGAGATGAAATAGCCTGCAGCTCTTGTGCAGGCGCATGGACAAGGTCAGCATGTTTCTGGCACTTGTCGCAATGGCGCACATAATCATGTGCATCATTCTCCATGGTAGGCCAAAAATATCCTATCCTAAGGAGCTTCTTGGCAATGGCACTACCACTGAAATGTCCCCCACAAGATCCATCGTGGGCTTCACTCAAAGCTGATCTAGATTCTTCTAGATTCAAACATCTCAATAGGATGCCTTCAAAAGATCTCCTATACAAGGTATTACCAATAATTACGAAGCGACTTGCTCGTCTACGTAATAACCGATGCTGGTTGCTATTACAACTTTCAGGGAAGGTCCCATTTTGAAGAAAATTAAATATATCAGTGTACCAAGGTTCAGGAGTAGTTTCGTTGATTAGAAACACATCCAAAGGTTCTAAGCATGATTTATTTGAAGTGGGTTCCTGGAGTCGACGAATAATGATGGTAGCATATTCGTCATCTAACTCCAAGGGCAAAAGAGATGCAATTGCAGCCATAGCGTCGACCGCACGGTTGCTAGTTCGAGGAATAGCTTCCAAGGTAACTTGATCAAATAAAGATAATAATTGTAGGACATATGCTTTATATGGACGTAATTTATCATCTCTGGTCTGATAAACATCATTGATTTGATTTATGACAAGTTGAGAGTCACCGAAAACTAATAAATTTTTAATTTTTAGTGCCAAGGCAGCTCGTAATCCAAGGATTAGAGCCTCATATTCAGCAGTGTTATTAGTGCAAGCAAACGTTAATTTGAAGGACAGAGGTATAAGATGTTTCTACGGAGATATTAAAATAATACCTGCACCAGCCCCACTCATGCATCGGGCTCCGTCAAAGTATAGGGACCATTGCTCAGGATGGTCTGCCTCTAGTTTAAGGCATTCATCGGGAAACTCAATGATGAGGGGATGGGTAGACTCTAAGGGTGCAACAGCTAATTGATCTGCTATGATTTGACCCTTAACAGACTTCTGTCCTATAAACGTGAGTTCAAACTCGCTTAGCGCAAGAACCCACTTTGCGGTGCGACCAGATAAGTACGGGCGACTCATGAGATACCGCAAAGGATCGAATTTAGCAATAACATACGTTTTCTGATTGAGCATGTAATGGCATAATTTCTGTGTAGAAAATATGACTGTGAGACATAACTTCTCTAATACTGTATAGCGAGTTTCATAATTGATTAAGGTTCGGCTAATGTAATAATTAGCACGTTCTTTCTTCTCATCGTCAAGTTGAGCTAACATAGCTCCTAAGGCAAAATCTGAAGCAAAAATATACAAGATAAATGGGCGATCAGATCTAGGTGGTGAAAGCACAGGAGGGTTAAGGAGATATTGTTTGAGGAGGTCAAATGCTTCCTGACATTCATCGTCCCAATGAAAAGAGACATCTTTCTTAAGAAGCTTAAGAAAGGGTCCTGTTTTGTCCGCCAACTTATCGACAAAGCGACGAATAGCTTGAAGTTTACCTTGTAGACTTCGTAATTCAGATATATTTGTGGGTGCGGGCATATCAGTGATAGCCACGATCTTGAGAGGGTCAATTTTGATGCCACGTAAAGAAACTATAACCCCTAATAATTTACCGGACTTAACTCCGAATATACATTTAGTTGGATTCAGTCGGATAAGATATTCCCTTAACCGATCAAAGACTTTTCTCAAATCATCTAAATGATCATCTTCTTTGATGGAACGAGCTATAATATCATCTACATAATCATGTAGAATATCATGCATCATATCATGAAAGATATAAGTCATGGCTCGTTGATAAGTTGCACCTGCATTCTTCAAACCGAATGGCATCACTTTCCAACAAAAGGTCCCCCAAGGGGTAATAAAGGTTGTTTTAGCCTGATCTTTAGGAGCTATCCTGATCTGATTATAACTAGAGAATCCATCCATTAGGGATATCATTCCACTCCCAGTAGTAAAATCAATGATCTGATCCATGTTGGGAAGAGGAAAATCGTCTTTAGGGCATGCAACATTAATATCCCTAAAGTCTGTGCAAACCCTAACTTTGGTAGCTTCTTTCTTAGTTACTGGAACTACATTCGAGATCCATTCAGCATAATCAATGGCTTGTATAAAAATAACCTTCAAGAGTTTTTCTAATTCCCCTTTGACTAGTAAGGCCACTTTAGGATGCATTTTTCTAAGTTTCTGTTTAACAGGTTTAGCATCCGGATGGACGACTAGGTGATGCATAACTACAGAAGGGTCTAAACTTGGCATATCTTCATATGTCCAAGCAAAGACATCCTCATAGTCTTTAAGAAATGCAATGTATTTATCTTGTTTTTCTTGACTTAATTCTGATCCAATGTTGATTATGTGAGGGTTATCGTTGGTTCCAATGTTAATTTTTATGACATTCTCTACTTCCATGTGTAGATCTCTCTCAAAATTAGGTGGGGCGGGTGAAACGCCCAATTCTTGTAATTCTTCCAAGGTTAGCTTGGATAATTCCTCTTGAGGAGTCGTGGCCTCAAGCTGGGCTATACTAGGTATAGAGCCATCGAAATAAAATATGTTATGTAATAATTCCTCAATGGAGACATCATGGAAAATATCTCCCTCCAACTCATCGTCGGATTCAACGATCATCTCAGGGTAAGCTATGGAGAGCATATTACATGTAAATGGCTTATTTATTAAATGCAAAGGATCACGTTCATCCAAATAATCTTGGTAAGATATGAGATGGTCATCATCCTCAAATGGGAAGGGCTGACCTTTACTAGGAAATAGGCCCACACCACATCGGGGAGGCCATGGTTCTACCTCAAAAGGTTCTTTCATACCATTTTGGGAAGGTCCCAAACCTTTCCCTTTATATCCCAATTTCAGCATTATAGGCTTAGCTTTAATATACTCATTAGCAAAATAACATCGAGCATATCCATCATAATGTGTCTTGATGTTTCTAGGTATTCTTCCCCAGTCATATCCCTTGTAAATAAAAGCACAGCTCCCGACTTGGTAAATACTTCCCATAGGCTGTGGGAGGCCCAAAGTATGAGGAGAGGATGGCAAATTATTTAAAATAAGGGAATTTTGCATAGCAACGTTTGTTTTTTCTGATATAAGAATTTTAGATAAATCGGGTAAGAGCTCATCAGTAAGAGCGTAAGAGGTAGAAGGAACATTTCCTACATCTTTGGATGCAGAAAATATGCCTCTGGTAGGTGTAGACGTTGTAGAGATGTCGATGGATGGGTCTATAGGTATGGAAGTTATAGGAGTAAAACAAGAAGCATTGGTTGTGGGTTTAGGATCCTTTTGGGGTCCTAATGTGGTTTGCTCGGAAGATGGTTGAACTATATGTAGAGGTGGAGTTGATGGAGTAGAAGCAGATGATGTTATGGGTGTGTGTTTCACACGTTTAGATGGATGATTAGAATTAGGATGTGTGGATGACAGAGCAGGGCAAAATTGAACTCCAACAGGTTCTGCCAAAGCACACATATCAAAGGGTCTAGGATCACCATGAATGGTAACCAACTGATTTTTAAATTTGAATTTAACACATTGATGTAAAGTTGAGGGAACAGCTCGCATCGCGTTGATCCAAGGGTGACCCAAGAGTATATTGTACGATGCAGGGCAATGTACAATAAACACGGTCATGTCTAAGGTTCTAGGACCAACTTGCAATGGTATAGTAATAACTCCACACGTTTCTTGTGTTTCGTCATTGAAGGCTTTTATGATCATATCAGTTCTTTTCATCTCATCACTTCTAAACCCAAATATTTGGTAGAAGTCAAAAGTGCAAATGTTTAAAGATGAACCATTATCAATCAAGACTCGTTTAACTGCTACATCTCCAATTAGGGCAGTAATATATAAGGGGTTATCCTTATGTAAACTATGTTGTGGTATATCTCTATCCCGAAAGTCAATACAATCGACTTCTCGAGTTATGATAGTATTGGCCATGGCTTCAGGTTGAATATTTTGTGGTACCATCATTTGGCTTAATGTGAGCATTAATTCATCCCTATGTGTAGGAGAAGATCTTAAAAGGTCCAAAAGGGAAATTCTAGCTGTGGTATTTGATAATTGTTCATTAATATTATAAGGAGGTTTAGGTTGAACATTAGGCGCATGATTCCCTTTATTAGGAACTTTCAAAACAAATGGAGCTGATCCATCATTCTGAGTTTGATCTTGTTGAGAATTTTGAGCTTGTTGTCTAGTAACAACTCCGATGGTACCGACAATATTTTTTGTGGATGATGAATAGGTCTTGGTCTAGCATTTATGGCTTGTTCATTAGAAAGTAATTGGTGAGAAGATGGTCTAGTAGTGACTCTTCTTGGAAATGGTTCTTCTGGAACCATAGAACTTGTGATAGGTTGAATAGGATCTGATTCATCTTCAGAGCTATTCGATTGATTTGAGGTGATTTCCATGTCACTTTCGGTCTCATATTCTACATCACTAAGATCAGGTGTCTGAGTGTTATATAGAGGTCTGGTCGTAACCATGGATAAAGTTGTGTCAAATATTTCCAAATCATGAGTAGGTAAATGCCCACTAATAGTTCCTACATATCGGGTAGGAGGGGGAACATTATGATGCTCAATTTGATTAGCCACTTCTTTGCCATGCTTTGGTAAAGGATGTTGAAATATGTCCAATGATTGATTGGCATTCTGATTCTGATTTTGGGGGATGTTCTTTTGAGCATTATTGGGAGGATTTTGTTTAGGTTGGAAGGCTTGCACCTCCATCTCATTGTTATCAATCAGGTCTTGTATTTTATGTTTTAATATTTTACAAGCGTTGGTAGCGTGTCCAGGTCCTCTATGGAAATCACAGTGTAAATCAGCTCTGTATCCGGGTATAGTTGGATCAGGTTCCCGGATATTTGGTAATTGGATCAAACCTCGTGCTAGTAATTGCGGGAGAATGGTTGATAGAGGTTGATTTAACCTAGTAAATTCTTGAGGTGGTTTATCAGGAGGTTTCAATATGAACTTCTCCATTGTTTTCATAGTATTAACATTGGCAACGTTTCTGCTATCGGTGACTCCATCACCCACAACTTGTTTATTTTTATATTGATTTCTGGATGTTTTCTCATCATCTTTCTTTTTAAGCTGACCTCTCCTAATGAGAGCATCTTCCACTCTTCGAGCTAAGTCTATAGCTTGATCGAAGGTGGTCAAGGTAGCGATTGATAACTCATAGGATAGTTGTTCTTGTAAATTATTGATAAAGATATCCAACATCTCCCGATAAGGTAACACAAAGTGTAATTTTCCTATCAATTGTCTCCACCGAGCTAGGAAATCAGCAAAACATTCATCTTTGTCTTGTTTTAAGTTGTACAAATATTTAATGGTCACATGCCTTTCGATGTAGGCACTAAATTGATGAACAAAAGACTCGATGGTTTCTTCGAAATTCCTCAAAGAATGAGTGGGTAGTTGATAATACCACTCCAATGCCATTCCTCCTAAACTTTTTGGGAACATTTTTAGTAATAACAAGTCATCATGTGATATATCATGACAGGCTATCCTAAACATACGAAGATGCTCTATGGGATCTTCGGTTCCTTTGTATATAGGTAGGACAGGCATAGGAAAGTGTTTAGGATATGGTTGTGCTACAACTATAGGATCTAAAGGCTGACTACACATCTCTCGATAATTGTACGAGGGACGGTAGGGATCTATCTGGTCCATGCGGGAGACTAACTGTTTCACCATGGCTTCCAGATTACTAGTTTGTCCACCATATTGGTTCGGTGGTACCTGAGTATGGGATTTATGAGCGTATGATGGCGTGACGTAAGGATTGGATGCTATATTGCTATTATGCAAATGGTTGGTAGGGAGAGTATTATGAAGAAGATTTGTAGTAGCATTATGTTGTATCCCAGATTGTTGGAAATTGGTGTTTGGTTTCATTTTAGGCTTTTGTTGATTTGAGGTATGTTGATCAATAACTTGGCAAAATAGAGCAGTGAATGAAGGTTTCTTTTGTGTGGGAATAACTCTAGGCTTGGTAACAGGCACTCTAGGTGGTTGGGTAACCTGTTGTTGTTGCATGTTCTGGATTATAGCGGCCATATCCAAATTGGATGGTCCAGCTTGATCACTTTCTTGATCAACGAAGGACAAGGGATTAGTGCGTGTGTGATATATTTCTTCTAGGGTTGCTTGAGTGTCACTAATTTGATCCTTGTCCATATGGATTGCTCTATTAAGAGTGCCAATATTAGTATTGAGGAACTTCCAGAAATGTTCCATGTTCTCAAAAGTAATGACTCCTTCCGGAGACATTTTAGGGGATGAGGATCCTTCCTCTCTAACAGTTTCTCTTTGTTCATTTCCTTCAGCAAACTCTTCTTCTTGTTGGTCTAGTGTTCCTTCTTCCTGAATTGGGTCTTCAGGAAGGACATCTGGTTTATTTACTGGTTTTCCTAACCAATCTTCTTCTACTTCAATCTGTTTTCCATTCCTAAGTCTAGTCATTATGCTTAAACTTAGATTTTAGCAAATATATATATATATATATATATATATTTGCAACAAGTTTGGGAGGTATATATTTTAATTATATACCTACTATAATACTTAAAAGAAAACGTTTTAATTTTTGTTATATTTTTGCTTTGTTTTTGTGATTTTATGTTTTTATGATTATAAAGACAACAAACAACACACTAAATGCAAGAAATAATAAAAGAATGGCTTAGTTTTCTATAAATAGTTTATAGATGTCATTGATGGGATCAAGTTCATCAGGAGTCATGAAATGCTCCTCTTCAAATTGGAAATGGTTTTTCAAGAATTTGACAAAGTGTGCTATGGTGATGTTATCTACTTCTAACTCTGACTTGTAAAAATAGAGCTCATGGCAATACTCTCGATATAACACAGCTCTAGGAACTCTATTCCATCTCTTTCTATCCGTAAGAACGACCTCTTGATCCTCTATACGAGATAGAAATTTATGTACTACAACTGCATTGTCGAGGTATTCCTCAAAGGTGTACAACTCGAAAGACACAAGGGCTCTTTTATCTGCTAACCACCTATGGCAAGCTCTCTGAAGTTCATGGTACAAAGTCACTTGATCAGGATCCAGGATTCTATCTAGGACAAACCTCTTGATTTGCCTAAGTTCGGTTGATCTAGATGAAATAAGATTCAATCTCCTATTAAGTTCGTCCCATAAAGGTGGGACTCTATATGTTTGAGATACTCTAAGCAAAGAAGTAATCTCTATGGTCTGCTAATTGATTTTCAACATTAACGGTGATAGCTCGTCTTTTATTATAATCTACCATCTAAATATGATATGCAATCTTTAATTGTTTTTCTGATGATTCTAAATGCATTTATGTTTTGTTTTTTTTTTGGATTGTTTTCAAAAGGTTTTTAGTTTTCACGTCGGGTTCACCAAAATGTATCGCTCCAAATTTTTTGCATCCTTACCTTCAGGCTATAGGATCCACGCCCGAAAGGGGAATGCGAGAAGGATGGGACAATACCTCGGACTGAGAGGCCCTTTGAAGGTCGCGCCTCTCGGGGGAGGGGTATAAGGGTGAATTTTTGATGGATGGTGGGTTCACCAGGAAACTTTTGAGTGGCAGTTTCCATGCCTAGGTTGAGAGTAGGTTTGATGTGTTCATTTTGTGCTTTAATCATTCATATCCTAGGTTTGGCCAAGATGAATCTAAGCTATTCTATATGCCAATGCTGATTTATATGAATACAAAGAACATAAATAAGTGCTAAACATAGAAAATATGCTAAATGAGATAGAATATACCTGATTTCGGATGTCTGATGCAGATTCTGAGTTTTGTAGAAGTCCAAATCATCTCAAATCATACGTAATCATCTGAAATGTCATAGAATCATCTCAGATCTCAGTCGGTCATCTGAGATCAGACGAGATCATCGTCGATCTGACGAATTCGTCAGAAACCTGCAGTCACAGAGACAGATACCAAAAACCAAAAATACAACTACAAAAGCAAGGGGAAATGATAGAAATGATAGTAAATTTGCCTAAATGATAGATCCAGATAACGATTAAAGGAAAATGCATTACTTTAATAATTTATTTTAACTTTAGCATGCATCTATACTAAATGAGGTGAACTCCAGGATGCAAGAATAAAATAAACCAAGCTAATGCATAAGAAAATGAAGAGAAAAGATAAGAAAATGCAAACTTCGGGCTCTGATTGCCCCCAATCTAGACTGCAGTCGAGATCACCTTAAATCGTACGAGATCATCGCCGATCTATGATAGGATCATCCGAAATCATCTGGAATCATCTGCGACGATCTGAGCTTGCTCCGACTGAAAAATAGTAGAATTCCTGCAAGAAAACTTGAAATACGCAATGCAAATGAAAGTATGAAGGTGTTCTAATGCACAAAAAGTTAAGGTTGTAGGGAAATCAGTCAGCCAAGGGGTTCAGGGGGATAAACTAAGAAAATCCCAGTTTATATAGGATTAGGGAGAGGTTAGGAGGTTGGAGATCATCCCAATTTGGGAGATCTCCAATGGGGGAGACTCTAACTGCGTAGACACGCTTTCTGCCCAAGTTAGAGAAGCTATTGAAACAGAAGCTAATTATGAAAATTTGGTTTTGGGACGAAATCGTCTGGACGTTCTGTTCCAGATGAATTCGTCAGATCTAGGACGATTTCGTCTGATCATCGACGATATCGTCCAACGGTCAAAACAAATCCTAAAAATGGCACGAAAAACAAGGGGAGCGGGTAACGGGCGGTTTTGGGTTAAAATTCAAATTTTTATCTTTTTACTAAGGTTTAACTGTGCCAATTTTAGGGTGCTACATTACTTCATGTAAATTTGGCTCCTTTTAGTCTTACATCCATCAATTCATTTGTGTTAATGAATTTATTGAAGTCCTCCATGATCCTTGAGGGTAAGCTAGATCCTCCCTTCTTATCAAATGGGTAAATGGGCATATTGAAATCTCCCCCAATCACCCAAGGAATGTATTTAAAATCTTGGATCAAATGCCCCAAAAACTCCCACAGTTCAGACCGCCCTTGGACAGAGGTGGGGGCATAAACATTTGACATAATCCAATTCTTATTAGTATCAAAATCATGAAATAATACGCTTAAGACTCTTTCATTTTCCTGAATAATACTTCCTTCTATTTTAATAGGATCCCATAAGATCATAAGACCCCCAGATGCTCCTCTTGCTTGTTGAAAGGCCACTTCCCCTTGCTTCCAAATCCTTCTAGCTATAAGTGCTGATTGTGCCGCATCTGTTTTGGTTTCTTGAAGAAAAATGATAGTAGGATTCCAATCCTTCCTTATATACTTCACCATCCTTTGTTTTTGTGGGCCGTTTAGGCCTCTCACATTCCATGAGAGAATCTTCATTTAGACTATTTGATATTTTTTCCCCACCCCCTTCCCTGATCCAAAGGGGGTTTGTCAATTTTACTATTATCCTGGCCAGGAATAGCTTGCTGTAACAATGTTCTTTGCTTTTTGTTTGCAATTTCTTCATTGATTCTCATTCTATAGTGCTCTGCTATAGATATTCTCCCTTTATTTCTTTCACTTCCATAATCTATCGGAGGCTTGGTAGTGCTTCTAGTCTTTTTTGGACTGAAATGAGGGGGCATATACTGTGATAGTCTAGGGATTGAACCTTCTTCCTCATTTTATGGGTTTTCAATTCCCTCTTCATCCTCAGCCTTGTTTTGGTTCACCTCTCCTATCTGGTTCCTAAACAAGGATTTTCCTTCAAGGAACCTTTTACCGTTGGGATCGTCTGATAAGGGATAATTTTCTCCACTACCGGATTAGGAGCTACATTCTTGGCTCTTGTTTCCACAACTTTGACTCTTGACTCTATTTTTTCCATGTTTAAACTGAAATGACCTGGAAATTTTTCTTCATTTTGAGCATAGATTTTGGGGCTTTTTGTCATAGTTGTGGATGGTCCCGATTTGGATGGGGAGTCTAGGGTTTTAGGAAACTTGACACTGATGGTATCATCCTTACTATTTTCTTTTTCAACTTCTAGATTTGCTAGGATATCAAAAATGTTCAAGCTGGGATATTTATTACATACCTTCTGATTTTTGCCTCCCTCATTATGTTGCTTTCCTTTCTCCTATATTTTTTCCAGTTCTGTGTTGGCTTGGTCAACCTGGTTATTCTTAACTTGTATGTATCCTTCCAAGTTAAGACACGGTCCTTGAAACTTTGGGATCCCTATCCCATTAGCTTTCCCTAGAAAACATTCACTCGTGGCTTCCTTATTTGCAGTTATTGTCAGACATTGGGCTTGAAGGTGGCCCTGGGTTTTGCACACGCTACAAAATGCCGACTTGTTCTCATACTCCATAGGTTGAATCCTTAGAAACTCTCCATATGCTAGTTCCACCTGAGAAGGTAGATCAGAATCCAAGTTTGCATTTACATAGATCCTGGCATGCGTCAGTCTAGTCCTTGCCCAGGTTGAATGGTCTATTTCCATGAGCTCTCATATCATCTTTACTGTACCACTAAGCCAGTACTCATTAAAAAACTAGGCTAGGAGGTTTGGTAAGCGGACCCAAATGGGTGCTATATTAATTTTCTGCTTCTCAGGGTTGAAATCCTCCCCCCACTTCCTCAGAAAGAGGCTACACCTTCCTAGAAACCAGGGTCCTCCTATCAAGATGCGCTCTGCATCATATTTGTTGTTGATTCTTATCATAAAAAAACCTCTTGACATGGCTACAATTTCTAAGCTTCCTAAAGTTTTCCTCTTTGTCACAGCGCATAAGCGAATAGTCTCAATGTCTGGCCTTCCTCCAAAAAACTTGCCAACTAAGGATGATGCCTCCATATCCAAGAATATTTCCATAATATCCACTAGCATAGTCAACCTATTATTGTTTGGTATTAGGGAGGGACGGTAGTTCACTGACTGGCTCCTTCTTTTTCCTTTCAGCATTTCCAAAAAGGTTGGGCCCTTGTTGCCAGCTCCCGAACCCCAATGGGACCCTTTGTCTGAGGGTTTATCTGGAGGATCTGTACCTTTAGCCTTTTTGAACTGAGCTGATAGGGAATCCTTTTCCTTTCCAGCTACAACATTCTGCCCTGCCTCTGGATCTTCTCCTTTCGTTGGTTCAAAATTCTTGCCTATCATTTTTGCTCTTCCTCCGCTTCCTCCACCGCTCCTCATCTCTGTTCAATGTCACCTTAAAAACAAATTAATCTAATTTAATTCAATCAATTAATCTAATTAATTAAATTTAGAAAAAAAACCAATTAGTTTAATTAATTTAATCCAATAAATTAATCTAATTAATTAGTCGATCTTATATACCTTTTTGATATTGGTATGTCACCTTTATTTTATTGTAAATAATAAACAATTTATATGCACAACATTATTGATTTTTTCTAAGTTAAAATTGTTTAAATAAACTTAGAAAAGCAGCTACTACTTTCTAATTGTTTAGAAAAGGCATATTTATTTTATTGTAAGTGCATAATAAAAAATTTATATGCACAGTATTATTGATTTTTCCTAAGTTTAATTTGTTTAAATAAAATTAGAAAATCAACAAGTAAATTTTTTTGTAATCTTTGGATCTATTTTTGTAGCCACTTTTGGCTTATACTTGGTCAACAATGGCCTTATATTTAGCTTAACAAATGGTTGCATTGCCTAAAATTGTATCTTATCAAATAAAGTAAATGATATAGCGGTCCAAAGTGACCCTAATGATCTCAAAATTTACAACAATGACCTTCGCACAAAAGCAAAATACAAGGTCAAGATTTATGCTGGTTCAAGAGATCACGAGGTCCTAAACTGTTGGATCCTCAATATGGATACTTGGTTTGCATACAACCATATCCTTAAAGATAAAAGAGTCCCATTTACAAAATTGAAACTTTTTGGTGTAGCCAAGGTTTTGATTACTAATCACCAATGCACTCAAAATTCCATTGAAAATTGGGATAAACTAGTAAAAGCATTGAAGGATACCTTTTTATCCTTCAAATTATGGTAAAGAGCTCATATAATTTAATTTAATCAATTAATATAATCCAATCAATTAATCTAATTTATTAGTCGATCTTATATACCTTTTTAATATTGGTATGCCACCTTAAAAACAAATTAATCTAATTTAATTCAATAAATTAATCTAATTAATTAAATTTAGAAAAAAACCAATTAGTTTAATTAATTTAATCCAATAAAGTAATCTAATTAATTAGTCGATCATTTGATATTGGTATGTCACCTTTATTTTATTGTAAATAATAAACAATTTATGCACAACATTATTGATTTTTTCTAAGTTAAAATTGTTTAAATAAACTTAGAAAATCAGCTGCTACTTTCTAATTGTTTAGAAAAGGCATCTTTATTTTATTGTAAGTGCATGATAAAAAATTTATATGCGCAACATTATTGATTTTTTCTAAGTTAAATTTGTTTAAATAAACTTAGAAAATCAACAACTAAATTTCTTTGTAATCTTTGGATCCATTTTTGTAGCCACTTCTGGCTTATACTTGGTCAACAACGACCTTAGATTTAGCTTACCAAATGGTTGCATTGGCTAAAATTGTATCTTATCAAATAAATTAAATGATATAGTGGTCCAAATTGATCCTAATGATCTCAAAATTTACAACAATGACCTTCGCACAAAAGCAAAATGCAAGGTCAAGATTTATGTTGGTTCAAGAGATCACGAGGTCCTAAACAGTTGGTTCCTAAACATGGATACTTGGTTTGCATACAACCATATCCTTAAAGATAAAAGAGTCACATTTACAAAATTGAAACTTTTTGGTGTAGCCAAGGTTTTGATTACTAATCACCAATGCACTCAAAATTCCATTGAAAATTGGGATCAACTGGTAAAAGCATTGAAGGATACCTTTTTATCCTTCAAATTATGGTAAAGACCTCATCTAAAAATGGCTTTGCTTAAGTCAATAAAAAAACATGAGTGTCTAAGATTATATTTACCAGTTTAATAAGTTGATAATCTTAATTGGCATGGAAGATTTGGCTAAAAGGCCAATTATCAATATTAAGAGTGGTTTGCAGCAACCAATATTTAGGGAGTTGAAATATATCCCCATTGCCACCTTGGATTCAACATCAACCAAGTACAATTGGTGAAAGAGAATCTTATTGCTCATCCAAGAGGAAAATAATAGTTTGGTTCCATGGGAGCTTCCAAACCTCCAAATCAACAACAACCATATAAGGCGAAGAAGACTTCTTCCTTCTCTTCTTCTCCTCATTTTTTCTCTTCATATTCTTCTACTTGTTATTCCTTCTCCTTATTTCAATGAAAAGAAATTTTGTAATCATTGTAAAAGAAGAGGTCATGTGGAATCTGATTGCTTTAGGAAGAAGAAAAATGTTATTGCACAAAGAAACCACAAGATGGTCCCATTATGATTACAACAGAGGATAGAGTATATGACGAGCTTAGGACAAAACTAAACAATGAAACCCTAATGTCTCATCACTTGTCTAAGGGTATTCGTGACAGCTTGTTCATCATAAGGGCCCACCTAACTCATATTTTTTTTATGGATTGTATCATTGACAATGGATCATACAAGAATTTAATTGCAAAATCTATAGTTGATAGGTTGTAACTTCCTATAGAACCACACCCTCATCCATATTCACTTGGATGGATGGATAAGGGTTCCACCTCCTACATCATAGAAACTTGCATAGTGTCCTTTGCATTTGATCCACATTTTGTGGATAAAGTCACTTGTGATATGATTCCAATAGATTGTTGTGGTATGCTTCTTGATAAACTATATCAATATGACAAGAGGGATTAGTATGATGTATTTTAAAACACATATACATTGCATCATGAGTAAGATATTTCTTATTTGTGGTATTAAGAATACCACACTCTTGGTCCACTCCACTCAACCACTGAATATTATCTTAATCTTCAATAGACCATAGGATACACTAACACTAGCTACACCACCTCATCACATAGAGCTAACTCCTCCATCATCAACTCATCCTCTTGTTGCTCCTCCTATTTTGTAGAAGACTCAACAACCTCAACAAGTTATTGGTCCTCGTCAACTTTCTCTTTCTTCTAGGGTTGGCGACAGAGTTGTGACCAATAGTTACATTTTAGCACAAGCATCGATTGACATCATAGACCTCATCCAGGACTATGATGATGTAGTATCTTAGCCTCAAATCTATCCAACCAACATGATATCTTCAACGTTTGGTTCCTCACCCTCCCACTTCTATTGTAAAAGCATTGGAGTCAAATGCTTCTATAGTGGGGAGGAATGATGAGGATTAATGTTTTTCTTAGGATTATTATTTCTATACTTAGCATTAATATGTTTTTATGTATTACACGAGGTCTTCATGGTTCATGTGGGATGGATTTTTAGCTATCTTGTTAAGTGGTTAGCAATTATTTAGCCTATTGTTATCCACCTATGCTAAGTTAGCTATCAATTGCAACTATGTTTTATCTTTGTTCAAACTATTGCATTCATTTAGGTTTGAAAGAACCTTGGTTGTTGTAACTACTAGATTTATTTTGATGCTTATTTAAGCATCTTAATAATAAAAATATCAGCTTGCTCTTTTATTCCTTGGATTTGGCTCCTACATACCATATCAAAAATATTAGAAAAATTTTCTTAGCATGGGTCTGATGCACAAAGTATACAGTGATATATTGGATGTGACTTTTTATCTTTAGGTGATGCTAGTGGATAATTAGAGCTACTAAAATCATTTATAATAGTTTAGAGATAATTTTAGTTGGCAAAGCATTAGTTTTGCTAAAAGATATTGCCATGTTAACATTTTAATAGGAGTAAAATTATTTTACCTTGGTAAAAGTTTAGACTAAACTTTTTCTATAAATAATATTTAAGAGATTATTTGTAAGTGCCCTTTTGCTATTTTTGAAATACTAGAGCTACTTCTTGTGATCACACTTGTAACGTTAATTTGAACTATAATTAATTAAAATAGTATGCATGGACTCTATGGATCAATTATGTTATTTTATATCTTTGTTCATGGATGTATGATGCTTGTCAATTCACCTTCCTATATTCTATTAGTCCTCACTCCTATCACTTCTTTGTTGTAGAGTATTCATAGATCTAATTATATTAAATTTATTTGGTTCCTTCTATAGGTTCCAACTAGATCATAAATCACACTATATTATATTATAATCATATATATTGCATTACATTTTACTTTATTTTATCACATCACTATTATTACAAAATTTATTTATATTAATTCATTACTTTAGATAGTAGTCAACCCTTTAAGCTAGATATTGATGATTCACTTGATTCATTTTCTATGTTGAATTGTGATCTCCTTGTGGACAAATTCTATTATATGATTTTATGGATTGACACTACTAAAATTGATATACTCGATAAGAGAGTTAGACAAATGAATAATACTAAAACAAAAATTAACATAGAAAGGTCTTAAAGAAGATTAGATAAAACTAAAATTAAATGAGATATCTAAAAAAAATGCTT
Source organism: Wollemia nobilis (assembly GCA_028583015.1). Taxonomy (NCBI): domain Eukaryota; kingdom Viridiplantae; phylum Streptophyta; class Pinopsida; order Araucariales; family Araucariaceae; genus Wollemia; species Wollemia nobilis. Next base: position 5,622,345 of record JAQPPZ010001739.1, on the reverse strand, counting down.
AGAAAAACCACATAGTCAGCTTATATTTAGAAATCATAAAGGTGAAATTTTAGGTAAAAAGATAATTAATTAAAAAAATGTGTTTATGTATAAAACTAGATAAATTGTAGTATGTGATAAAACTAATTAGATGTGCATAATAGAAGTGGGGTCAGTTTCAATCCAATATAACCAATTATAATAATTAAGAAAATAACTAATTATATATATAATATGCTATATATATTATTCTAAGACCAAATATAGAGGAATAATAAACCCTTTACTTCACATATTTAGTTATATTTATGAATTATTATGTATATCGTATAAGATCATTATAAAAGTATTTTCAAATTACCTGAAAGTTCCTCTCTCAAAAGTCATCTCAAAAAAACAAACACTTTCTACCATGTAAACATACCACATATGGTATTTTAGCCCTTTTAATCTTGTTTAACTTATGATTAAAAACAAATAGTATGGAATGGTCTTAAAGCTTCATATTTTAAAGACTATGATTACCTTAACTAAGATTATTTTGAGAAGCTACTATTTATATATAATTTTTTTTTAGATTAATACAAGTGGATTTTTTTTTGAAAAACTTATATTAAAACAAAGATCATTTACAAGTTGGGATGAGACTTCTCCCAGCCTTAGCCAAAGAGAGCACATGTTTACAATAGTAAAAGAAGATTTGCATTGGAGCCAAATATCCTAAACCATATTTCTACAATGGTTGTTCACCTGTTTACAATTGTAAAAGAAGATCTACATTGGAGCACAAAACTCCTAAACCATATTTCTACAATTGTTGTCCAAATTAGCTAAACACTGGATTTGCTCACCAACCTGCCTAATCCTCTCATCCTCAATAGCCATGTCACTATGCCACTGAACCCCTACCTCCTTCTCAGTACCCATCTTAGCCAGGAAGTCTACCACTTTATTTAGATCTCTACTCACATAAATTGGAATCACATCATCTAATTCCCTCCACAATTCCTTAATTTGAGTGACAAGAATCCTCAACCTCCATGTCTTCAAAGCAAAGTTCCTCATGCAATCCAGAGCTCCTACCATTATTTGAGAATCTGATTCTAGGATTATCCTCCTGTAACCTTGTTTTACTACCCAAATAGAAGCATATTTGATAGCTAAGGCTTCTGCTTCATTGTTTGTGGCCCTTCCTAGGCCTTGCAGTTCCCAATAGAGCACTATCCCAACATGATTCCTGCAAACAACTCCAATTCCAGCTCTACCCGGATTACCTTTTGCAGCTCCATCAATATTAATTTTAATCCAACCTTCTAGAGGTGGTTTCCAACTAGCTCTGTCCTACCCCTCTTGCACTTCAACTTCCTTCTCCATTGTCCCTATAACAACCCGAGTTTCCTCTTTAGCATATACTGCCATAGTTTCTGTGACTTTGCTCCAAATGACCTACCAAACTCCATCTAAATATGAAAAGGTTTCTCTAAAAATTTTACCATTTCTCTCCAACCACACTTACCACCAAATGAAGTTTAATCCAAGCTCCCAACCAATACAAAGAGCTTTAGATTTAAATCTACCCCTCTTCCATATTTCCCAAATATTAATCTAATTCAAATCACCATTAACTCAAATTTTATAAGATAAAAACCATCTCTCCCAGATCTGGCACATGAATGGGCACTCAAACATCAAGTGGTCAGATGTTTCCTCACTCTTGTAGCATAAAACACATTGAGATGGACCAATGATTCCCCTACGTCTGAGATTATCAAAAGTAAGAATTCCATTATGCATGAACTGCTAGGCAAAAAAGTTTACTTTCGGCCAACCCTTGGACTGCCAAATATTTCTCCAATCCTCAACCTGATATGCATGAGGAGGAGGCTCTGGAAGGATCTTATCATATCCATCCTTCATTGTGTAGACACCAAGGCTCCCATAGCCCCAAGCTAATTCATCCTCCTCATATCTACCTATGAGAAATATTTTTACCAAGATTTTAGTCATGATGGGTGTCAATTTCGGAGGGATTGAAATTGGCCACTCATCCAACTTCTTAAACTACTTAAACTTATAATCCCCCAGCTGACTAGTGTTGAAATAAATTTCAATTTGGACCCAACCCCTGGTTTCCATGGTTATTTTTATTGGTTGTAGTTCTAGGAATTCAACAATGATAGGTGGGTATTGATCCCATGAATCTATCCAAAAATGTGCCTTCTCCCCTCTCCCCACTTTCCAAAATAATCCATATTTCACTACCTGAGATCCTAAATTTAGAGCCTACCACACTAAGGATCCATTACCATCCAAAGGGAAATGACCCACCTCATTTGGGTTTACCTATCCCAAATATTTACTAGTTAAAACTTTACTGAATAAAGAAGTTGGTTGGGAAATCCACCTCCAGTAAAGCTTTCCAGCCAAAGCTTTATTATTTAACTTTGATCTCCTCAGTCCCAAACCTCCTTTTACCTTGGGTTGGGTTACTTTCTCCCAACCTACTAAGGCCCATTTCCTCTCTTCTTTTACTCCTCCCCATAAAAATTTTCTAGCCATCTTGTCCAACTCTTTCCATATGGTATGTGGGGCAACAAGGATAGAAAATTTATAAATTGGCATGGCCTGAATGACTGACTATAAAAAATTTAATCTACCCCCATAGCTTAACCATTTGTGAGACCAATGATTAATTATTTCCTTGATACAATCCAAAATATTCCTCCAGATATCTATTTTTAGTTTTTTAAAATGCAAAGGGACCCCCAAGTATACCACTAGGAGAGAAGTCCTCGTGAATCCCAAGATCTCTAAAATTCTATCTTGAAGCCTTTGATCAAGATTGAAAAATACCACTTTGGATTTTTTATCATTGATGACTTGGTTTGTGGCCCTAAGGTAGACATTAAGTGTATCTCTAATCATTCTTGCTTCCCTAAAGTTGGCCACTCCCACCAATCCTGTGTCATCCACAAATTATAGGTGAGTCAAAACTTCCTCACCCACCTTGATACCTATTAGCAAACCTTGTTGTCTTCTCCTCAATATGAGTCTACCCAAACCTTCAGCCAATATGAGAAAAATATAGGGGGAACAAGGATCTCCTTGATGAAGGCCTCGAGTAGCTCCAAATGGTTGTGAGGGAAGACCCTTGATTAACATTGAGTATGTCGAAGTAGAAACACAACTCATGACCCATTCTATCCAATCTTGAGAGAAACCAAAGGCTGCCATCATATTTGACAAGAAGCTCCACTCCACCCTATCATAAGCCTTTGACATATCCAATTTTATGAACATTCCCCTATTACCAAATTTTTGCATTGAATGGATTACCTCCTGAGCTAGAACCACACCATCCAAGATCTGCCTACCCTCTACAAAACCCCCTTGCTCCGAGGAGATAATGCTATGTAGAAGAGGTTTTAGCCACTCAACCATTACCTTTGTGATTATTTTATATATGACATTGCATAAGGCAATAGGTCTATAATCTGAAATGTGCACCCCCTCCTCCCCTTTTGGAATTAAGGCAATGAAAGTATGATTTAATGCTTTAAGCATTCTTTTACTACCTTTGGACTCCTCTATAACAACCATTACATCCTCCTCCAAGTTGTCCTAGAAGGCCTAAAAAACTCAATTGGAAAGCCATCTGGACCTGGTGTTTTTCTGGTGCTCATTCCAAAGACTACTTTCTTCAGTTCCTCTCTATCAATGGGTTTAAGTAGGGCTTGATTTTCTTCCTCAGAGATAACAGAGGGTATGACAACAAGAACTTATTTTTGAGCCTCTTCATCTTGCACCATATTTTCCTTAAATAGTTTAGAAAAATAATCCATTGAATGGAAATGCATACCTAGAATTGTATCAAAGGAGTGTCCATTCTCATATTGAAGAGCTTCCATGTTGTTCATCTATCTCCTAGCACAAGCAACCCGATGGAAAAATTTGGTATTTTTATCACCTTCTAATAACCAAGTGGTTCTTGCTCTCTATTTCTAGTAGGTCTCCTCTTGGTTGTCAATGTCCTCAACCACTTTACGCAATGCATCATCCTCTTCTTTGAGCTGCTCTGTAATTGTTCCTTCCCTGAAGTGTTTTTGAACCTCATCCCATCTGGCCACCAATGGAGCTCTTTGGACCTAGAAGTCTGTCTTGTTAGCTCACCTCCATTGTTTTAGTTGATCCTTGACATAATGAAGCTGCTTGTGGAATCTAAACATTGTTGTCCCATATGTTGGGTGACCCTCTTCCCACCATTGTGGAATTTTCTTTTGAAGTTCCTCTTTTTGTAACCAAAAGTTTTCAAATTTAAATGGTTTGTGATACTGCACTATTTTGATCCCCCTTCCAACAAAATGGGAAAGTGATCTAAAACTGGACCTTCCAAAATTTGAAATTTTATATTCCATTTCACAAATGCCTCCTCTGAAACCAAAAAATGATCTAACTTCACCTTCCTGCTATGTGGCTCCCTCCTCTTATTAGTCCAAGTATAGTTGGTTCCAGGGCATTTAATATCCACCAAGTGTAATGCCTAGACTTGGGCAATCATAAGTCGATCCCCTGGGTCCAAAATTGGGGTTCCCCCTTCCTGATATCTAGAGGATAATTTAGAATTAAAATCCCCAACAAAAATCTAGTCTAACTCCTCCCTTGAGACTCTCATGTTATGCACAACTTTCCATTGATGCATCTGACCATCTAGGTTTTGAGCCCCATAAAAATTTGTGATTAAAACCTGCTCAACTATCACATTGTTCCTAAAATGTGATGTGAGGACACCCCTCCAAGCTATATGTTCTATTGTCATCCATTCAAGAGAGTTCCACAAAGTAACTATCCCCCTTGAGGCCCCTTGGGTAGCCACTTCCATATGACCAACACCCCTCCAAAGTCTATTTACTATTTTACACATAAGATCCAATGATATTTTTGTCTCCTGGATAAGCAAAAAATATGTTTTACATTTTTCTAAGAGTCTTCGAACAATATATTGATGGGTTCTACTGTTTAAACCCCTAACATTCCATGATTGTATAATCATTGGTTACCTTGAGAGCAATAAAAATCTATTGGCCTCATCGATCCTCTAGTGATCAGTTTGTCTCCTTGAACTGCTATCAATTCCTTATTTGATTTTCTACCCACTCCTTGAGAGCTGATATTTTTTTATCTCTTTTCCACTTGAGTTATCCCTAGAGTTGGCCTTTCTCTATTCTTTTATGCTATACCCATGATGACATCCTTAATTATCGATTGCTCTTGGTTATGCACTATCAATGCCCCTACAATATCTGATTATGGTAACTCACTACACTCAATTACCTGCTCTAGGATGGGAGGAGGTGAAAGAGGGGCTTGAACATGGTTGTTATTATTTTTATTATTCTCATCCACTCCTTCCATGAATTGTTCTTCTTCCTGGTCCACTAGTGTCTTGAAGATCTCATACCTATTGGAGGGTTTGAGTTGGGTTTGCTCTTTACCATATTTTTTCTTTTGCCTTCTCCTTCTTTTGGGTTGTTCAAAACCATCTCCCTATGCTTATTTACCCTGAGAAATGTTGGTTGTTTCTTTATTGATTGTTGACTTACCCTCCTTAGGAAGATTTGACATTCCCAGAGGAGCCTCCATTTTTATGTTCATATTGTTTGGGCAGGATCGGGCCAAATGCCCATATTTGTGGTAAACTCTGCACCTGAAGGGCAATGCCTCATAATCTAGTTGTTGAATCCAAGATAGTCCTGCAAGTTTGAGTTCAACCTCTACCGAAAAAGGCTGGCTAAGATCCATTTCCATGCATAATCTAGCATAAACGATTGTGTTTCCTTCCATTGTGTCTTTGGAAACACCCAAATGTCTTCCAAGGGAATTATCGATAATTTCCAATACCTGCTCACTCCAAAACTCCATTGGAAGTGCATATAAATGGATCCAAACTGGGACAACAGTGGGTTCAATTCGAGGATCAAATCCCACTCTCCAAGGCTGAACAAATAATCTTGCCAGACCATGATTCCTCTTTTCTGATTCGAAAGCCCTATTTCTATCGGCAAGTGAAGAAAAACTAACAATAAAATATCCATTGCTAATAAACCACAAAGAATACTCACCAAGAGGCTCCCAGTTTTATCGGACCCAGGAATGCAAAAAATTTAGGGTAGGGCGAATACCCATGAATTTACAGATCAAATCATGATTGGCTCTATATAAAATTATTTCTTCTACCATCCTTTGCTCAATGACAATATTTGGCCTTGATTCTAACTATGGCAAGCATCCATTAACTCGTTGAGATGTTGATCTATTTCCAACAGCCATAAAAAGCATTTTTAATGCAGTTTTTTGTGCTTCTTCAGTCTCTGTTGGAGATTTATCCTTTAACAAATCTGCAAAAGAACTGTGTCTCTCTAAAAGAGGATCCGAAGGTGTCCCCATTGGGCCCTCCTGGGGCAACAATCTTGTCTTCAATTCCACAACAACCAGAAATCTCTTCGGCTACCCAACTGATGCCCTAGTTTTCTCTTCCAGAGCTTTGGCTCATCAAAGGGGTAAATTGATTAGTTTTTGGGTTCACCAATACAAGTGGACTTTTAGATGTATTAATTTTACATATTTTTTTCTAATTAATGAGATACCAAATGGATTATTATTTTACTCAAGAGGTATTTGTTCTACTAAAAATTTCTATCTTCTTGTTCAGACCAAGTAATATTATTTGTTTCTTCCCATATCTCCTTCTGTTCACCTTGTGTTTGCTCTATATACAAGCTAGTCTCCACATTATTTTCATTCATCAAACCCAAATTGACTACATTTGATGCACTTAATAATTTACTTGACCATGCCCAATGTAATTATGCAATTCATTATGTTGTTCACATTCAACTTAATTATCCATAAGAACTAGAGATAAAAGCCTTGCAACTTGTTTTTGTTATTTCTAAATCCTTGGACTATATTTTTTTAATATATATATATATATATATATATATATAAATATATTTTCTAGATAATAAGGGGTTGTACTAGGATCACCCACCCTTGACAAGTCACAAATATCTCCTTTAGAGCTTGAGAATTGTCTAGCTTGGAGGGCTAATCATTTAATTATCAATCCAGGTCAAAACGATTTAAATAACAAACAATCCCCGTATAGATTATTCCATGAAATTTAAATAGTTCACTTATTTCAATTACTTAATATCAGGTTACAAAAAATATAGAATATTTTAAATATGATTCTTTTTAATATAAAATTGGCTTGGTTTGCTCGTGCTTTCAGCGATGTAAAAGGTTTAAAATGATTGTGGCATGGCGGTTATAGGGGTGAACTGCATGAAGATCTATGTGGCAGCTTCCAGGACAGACAACGCAAAATACTATGGTGGCCATAAAATCTAGACAGTCTACCTAGATTCATGGTGGCTACCGATTCCACCATGTTATATATATATAATTGGCTTAATAAATGTGAAATTAACTAAATGAATGAATGTGTGTGGATCCACGTGCAACTAATGACGTGTTAACTATTTTTATTTTGAAATAAATTATGCAAATTATTTTCTATTAATTATATTTATACTAATATAATCATATTCTAATGCAGAGGCAGGAGAACAAGGACTAGTCTTCTAGAAGTGGGCCCTACCTTTGAAAAGGTTAGTATATTTCTCTTCTCCTCTATGCTATTTTACCTCAGTACTACTAATATTTCATTTAACCTATTCTAACTATTAACTATTCATTGATTGTAGGAAAAATAAAGACTTTACAGAAGGAAATAAATCATTGCAAAATATAGAATAACATTGCGAAAGATATGGAAAAATAATACTATTTTATTGTTGAGCTTCAATCATGTACATTGTTGGAAATGAAAACTACAAGGAGCGAATTCTTCAACTTCTCTTTCAGAATGCAATCATCGGAGGACAAGAGCGAGGACCTTTTCAAAAGCCTCCTCATTGTAATTTATACAATAATGTTTAATGAAGTCTTCTGTAACATTCTCTGTCTCTTTCCAACTAACAAATCTAAATCCTAACCTACATACTAACAATTTTTCTAAACAAATATAATTTCATAACAAGACGAATCTTGGACTAATCAACATGAGCCCAAGTGCTAAATGACTTATTCTAAACAAATACAACTTTATAACAAATAAAACTTGGACTAATCAACGTAAGCCCAAGTGGCAACCACTTTAACAACTTCTAAATTTAAGGAATAACAAGAATAATATTTTACCCTATTCTCAAGGAAAGAGAATATGAGTTGGCAGAATAAATCAACAACTTTGATCCTTCCAACTTTAATAAAGACTTTACAACTTTTATTAATAATAATCAAAGATGCCAAATATTCTTTTTCCCATGTTGACAATCAAATGGCTGATTGTGTATAATATGCTTCATGTTGGATGTGACATGGCAACAAGGTTTGGTCAACTTTGACTCAGCTCTTCCATAGCACTCCTTTTGGTAGACGCTTTTAGTAGCACCTTTCTATAGCACTTCGTCCATAGCACCTGTAAGTGTGCCATACATCTAACCAATCTATGTACGCCTACCTTCTGGTTCAGCAACCATGAACTTTATCTAGCTTCATACACATTTGCCTAACAACACAATAACTTACACAAAATTTGTGTAAAATATATGCATAAATAACTTTTATAACCATTAATCATATTGATGCATAAATGACAATATTAAAGTGAAACAATAATAAAAATCATTCATATTCATTCATTTACAAAGGAATATATAGGTAAATCAGATACATATATTGTAACACTTTGACACTCATCATTCCCCCAAACTGAAGGTGATGCATGTCCTCATGCATATAAGTTCATGGATTCACAAAAAATCTTATATATCATTTCTTGATTTACTCAATGTTTACAAACATCAATCATTCTAAAATTGTAATAGTTCAATTGAATGGATAATACATAAAATAATTTTCAAACATAATTTTCAGATATAACTGAATACACAAAATAATTTTATCTTTCTGAATGTTGTGACTGATAACAAAGACAATTCTGTAGATAATAATATCTGCAACTATAAACAATTGTGGACACAATTACCTGTTCCTAAAAATATTGTAGTGTCTTCATTTGGAACAATTACTATGAGAAAGATATAACAATACTACAGTCTCTTTTAGAAATGATTACATTTCATATGAAATAATGCTATCTATAGAATTCATGTGATGAAATAGTATTTGCAAAACCAACATACTGTTAAGGAATTACAACACTGTGCAAATATTTTCCATCATATGCATCCTAAAAACGCATTGCAATGATCAGTATCTAATTTTAAAATAAAATAATTTTTGCAAAATCAGAATATTGTAGAACTGTGTTATCTGTTTCACCATTTGCATCTCAGAAAAATGAAAATTCATGCAATAATCAAGATATATATATATATATATATATATATATATATATATATATATATATATATAAAACAAATCATGTCTGCAATTGAAATATCTGAAACAACTCACACATACATACATGCATATACATACGTTCAAATATTATGAAAGTCATTAAAATAATAATAATAATAAAGTTTGTGAACCAGATAAAAGAATAAACTTGTTTTTCTATCCCTATCATCTTCCTATAATCCTGTGGATGTCCAGACCAGTTTTAGCCCTAAGACGAGATGAAACCCGTGTAGGTGGTGGCCTGGTTGGGAGATTTCTCTCTTCCTTTACCTTTTGTACATGTGCCCTTCCTACTGCTGGATCTATTGGGATATCTATAGTTATGGTTTTGATATGCTCTACATCCCTGGATCCACTACTATGAGACTCGCTCTATGTTTCCTGTGTATTTGGAGGTGGACCTGCTATCTCTGTAGCACGGTTGATAATTTCATCAATATTGATGGGCATACCTACCTTAAGCGCTAAGTTATCTGGCCATATCCCTATATCCTTGGATGGTTTTGAATTTGATGGATGACTTGGTTGAGGTAGTTCAGATTGTGGCACTGAGCTGTCTTCCTCTAACACTTTGGAGAAGTCAATAATTCTAGAAAAGTTGACTGATTTTCATGGTTTCCTGCCAGTTGTAGCACTCTTCTGAGGAGATGGACTGACAATCATAGGTGCAACGACTGAATCAGATGGTTTTGCCACCTTTCTCTCCATCAATTTCCTAAGGATATCACTCTGGATAGTAAGGGATTTGGTCACCATTGCAGCATGTTTTTCAACCAGAGTTGTGAGCTGATCAATTTTGATGTGCAGTAAAGTTTATTGCATCTTAAGGAATTCAATAGCATCGGATGGCCCTACAATAGGTGAGTGTAAAGTAGGTCTAGGTGTTTCTTCTTGTAAAGGTACTTCTATGAGAGGTGTTTCTTGAGATGATTTTGCTATAGGAGATGATTCCCTATTAGTATGACTTGGAATAAATTTCTCATATTTTGATTTTCTGGTAGATTTAGAGGTTGTGGCTGATTTGGAGGTGGTGGGTCATTTTTGAACAGGAAGATCTTCTAAACTTACTTCATTAGACTCAGACTCCTAAACTGGTTCATACTCACTAGGTTTAGACAAAGGAGAAGCATTAGCCCTGTCGACCAAGGTACTCCATGCAATTTTTACCTTAGCAGCTTGGTGTAAGACCAATAACTTAATTAAACCATGATAAGAGATAAGATGTAGTTTAGGAGCTTCATAGTCATTTAATGGCTGCACATGGAGGATAGTAGCTTTCAAAGAATGGAATAGAAAGTAAGGTAAATTAATTATGCAGTCTTCCCTCTCGAGAAATTTTAGGTTTAGGAGCATCTTTAAATGGTATCCATCGTAGCTAGACAACCTGCCCTCAAGGGTAAAGAATTTCATCACAATTGTAACTACCTCCTACCATTTTATTGGCAGAGAGGAGGTGGCTACTCCCTTTATCCACCCATTCCTATCCTTGGTAACTGAACATCTCTCCCCAATTTTTTCAACCATCTTATTCACCCCCTTGTAGGTAGATTTAAAGTATCTCTAGCCAGTTTCTAACAGGCTTAAGACTTCTGCAATTAAACTAGGGGAAATTTCTATTTTGACTCCCTCGACATGAGTTTTCATGGAAGCGCGATTACAGTTCAGAATGAAATATTTTGCGACACCTAGATCATGGCCTTGGTATTTCATCAAGGCATCCCACCATCGGGCTCCCTGAAATAATTTCTTTATTGCATCACTTGGGTTTTGGGTTTCAATTGATGAGGGTTCACTTTTCTTATGGAACATAGCCCTAGGCATGATGGTAGTTTTAAGGAAAGTGAGGTTTAACAGTAGGACACAGTAGAAGGAACCCTACATCATGAAAAATAGAATGAATGCATTGCATGAAAACGTAAAAATTTTCAATTTATTTATTTTTTCAAAAGGAAATCATGAAATTATCTTAAATTTTGTAGTTTTATTTTCCTAAAAAACACAAAAAAATAGTTTTTTTTTTTCGATTTTATAGATATATATTTTTTGAAAAATATCATGAAACATTCAAAATTTCCATAGAATGATATGCATAAGTTCCTTTTTAATATTTTGCAGGATAAAAACATGAGAATTTCAAAATATTTTAGGAACTTTTATAGAACTTTGAAAACCCTTCAAGAATATTTGCAAGAGAAAAATAGAACTTAGAAATTTGTCAGATATTTTAAGGAGGGCTTGGAATAAAAATAATAATTTTTTTTTTTTTAATTTTAAATTCTTCCTTTGAAACACAACATTCAATACTTGGAAAATTTAGGAAAAATTTCACAAATTCTAATAAGAACAGAGAAATTTCAAAATTCCAACCCTCAAACAAATTATGCAGGATTTTTTTTCTTAAAAAAAAACAATATATTTTATTTTAATTTCATAAACCCAAAATAATTATCATTTCTCCACAGAAATAGTAATAATTTCACAAATTCCTCATCATAGGATTTTTTTTACATGGAGAAACAAATAGATTTTCTGTTAATCCTATCATTTTGACATAATTTCTCATAATCCTATAGGGTTCCCAAAACAAGGTTACCTACAAAGTTTTAAGAGGAAAGGTTTTAAATTCCTTCCATACATGGCTTCCAAACACAATTTCCAGATAATTAAAGAAATTTCCCTAAATTTTTTTATGCAATTTCTACAAGAATAATTTCATAAACGCAAAATCATTTCTTGAGCAAAATCCCTAAAACAAAAATTTTGTAGTGGAATTTTTACCTTACAATCGATGGTCGCTTCTTTTTTTATCTCGGCTTCCACTTATGACATCACCTGCAATTCGAAATTCTTTGTCATTTTGCAACTACGCATATTCCTCAACTATTTATGTTGTCTATGAGTAGAGACTAAGTGAAAGGTGGTAGATTAGGGTTTTATTTTACCCTAAATTAACTTCTAATTTTTGATTAAACCCTTTTCGTTGGATTATTTTTAATCTGACGGAGGAGATCTCACACTGGGTTGACCTTTCTGCATATGCAGTGTCGTTGACCCATGCTGAGTTTCCAATCCTTTATTTCCTTGCTAATCGATGGTTGAAGTTTCAATCTACAACTTCTCTTCGTACAGGGTGCATGGATACAATGATATTTATCGAGGTACCTCCTATTTTCTCCATACCTTGGTACATTCCACGTAGGTTTATTTATCACTACTTTGACGAATGAGAGTCCACATGTCATCGCCAAAGATTAATTTTCTCACCACATCATCATGTTTCTCATGCTACGCTACTTTCTTGACCCTGATGTGGCATTGTAGGGTTTTACCTTTAAGATTTTTAATTCATGATTAAACCTCCATCAATGATTTCATTTAATAGATGGTGGGAAGTAATTGTTGAAATTTTTTTAGCTTATCATTCCTGTACGTGGCGGTTGTGACATCCAATCACGATGGTTTTAGTAGTAGATTTTAATCCTTGATTAATTTTAATCAATGACTCAGAACTTTTATCCATGTTATTTTATTTAATTGGTTGTATGGCGATGCCTTCATATGCGATGTTCCTTGCCACCTTAGTGATGGTTTAATCGCATCTTTGGCCAGCTCATCGATGATTGGGTTTTTATGGCCATAAGATACTAAGTTGTCTTTCGCATTTCCCATGCCATCATGCCTTTTTTGGATGTGCTAACCAATGGAGTGTCTCCAAATAATTTCTTAGGTTTGACTTTTCACCATGTCATTCATCATTTTCCACCTTCGCATCACTTGCCCATGGATTTTATTAACTTCCATGGTCAAGGTTTTAGTTTATCCATGGCTACTTTAACCCACACGACTTCCAATGCTCATGTGGCTACGAAATTATGGTGAGGTGTACCTTGCATTCTTCACTTGGTGCTTTCATGGTGGTATAAAAACTATCCTTATTGCATTGGCCAATCAAACAACCCTACATTTACATTCTGCTCGACACGTCAATCCCAAGGTTAGCCTCATATTTCAAGATGGATTCCTGTTGGATCCTAACGTCTTCCTTACACAGTAAACAAGAATTCATGGTAAAAATTAAATAGTGTTGCTCGTGCCATGAAAAATGTCACCCCTTTTTATATTTTTAATTAAAATAATTATTATTTATTATTTAAACTTCTACCAACAAAATGAATTTAAACCATCCTTTGAAGTCCGGTGAATAAGTTTTATTAATATGGCAAATTTAAAAATTATTTGGAGTCCATCATATAGCTCACGTCATTAAGCAGGTTTAAAGAATTTTTGAAGTCCGACGCTTAGCTCTTAGATTTTCCTACCAAATTGACGCTTCCCTCAAATTTAATTTTCCTACAAAAATACTTAGTTTTTTTTTTTCAAATGCAAGTCTACGAAAAGCTTGCTACTAAAACTCTGCTACGGAAAATTCTGCTATAGAAACAATGAAAGTTTCATTTTATTGCAAAGTTTTTCTCCTCCCCCAAACTATATTATGAACTTAATATATTAGCCTTATACCTCCCCCAAACTGTAATTTTGGCTATATAGCCAAAACAAAAATAGAGGGAAAAGATGTTGATATTTATTTATTTTATTTTATTTATTAATGGTATGGGGGTATATATATATATATATATATATTATTTTATTTTAATTATTTTATTATTATTATATATAATTTATTTTATTTTATTTATTATTATTTTTATGGAAGTATTTTCTTCTTTTAATTTCATAAGGAGTTCCATGTGGATGCAAATCAAATATCAGTCATCAATATATAAAGTGGATCTTTTATCATGGGCTTGGATAATATCAATAGGAAAATAGGATAGTTGTCTTGATGTCATTTTGATGGCTTTTCTTTCTTTTGGGAGTATACCTATTTCTGCTACTCTTATAGGGTGCAAAGCTTTGGGGAATTGGATTCCCAACCACTCTATCAGAGTCTTGATGGGAATTGTAACCCTATCCTTATTGCTTTGTCTCTATAAGTAATTATCGAGGTTCTTGGGAAATACAAACCACATTTTTGTAGGATGAGATAAACTATAGTACCTACATATGGAATAGAAATTTGCTCATGACTTTTGCTTGCTTACAACATTCTAGAGTTGTTTTACAAAGACTCAAACATCCTAGTGACTTTGAACAAGTTCATCTATTCATCTCACAAATCAATATGATGCTAAGGGTGTCCTAATGTTTTCAAGCCTCTCAAGGACCAATTGTGTGTGTAGTGAATGTTCATTTCTCATCATGAGTAAGGATTGAGTAAACCAATGGTCACTTATGCCAACAAACTAGCTTATCTATGAGCATCCATAGGTCTTGTCCAGACTTAGCGCTACTACGTAAGGATACCTTATTGCCAGGCGGGTTTCATTCAACCCATTGTTGTAATGAGGATCACCCCATGGTTTTTGAAATACTAAGAATTCTAGGGATTCAAGCTCTTCACCCTTATTTTATTTGAATTTTATTTGGGATACTTGCTCATTTTGAGAGGAAGCAAGGTATTTTTATTGCTTTTTGGGATTCTTGCTCATTTTAAGGTGGAGCAAGGAGATAATTTTTGGGATACTTGCTCGTTTAGAGAGAGAGCAAGGGATTTTTTTTTTCAAGGATGAAGGGGGAGCTTGTCCTTTTGCCAATTCATTAGCTTTCTAGACCATGCACATAATTGGATAAGCAGGGGAAACCATTCACTCTTATGGCAATAGTAACTCATGGGTTAGTCTTTCCAAAATTCATAATGTTTTTATTTGTTATAATGTGCATAGTCCAAGAGGAAACTTGATTGACTAGGAGCAACTTATAACATCCAAATATTGTTTGATTTTCAATGAAGATTTACTCAAAACACTAGTGGTGGCTGAATAATTGAAAACACCTAGATTTTTATTTAGCAAACAAAGGTATTATGCAAGATGTGGCAGTAATTTTCCTACAAACTCACAAGCTGATAAAAATAAAGAAATGTCTTTTCAGGATCTTTTTGAAATAATATTGAGACTGAAGAATTGATGAAGAATGAGGTGAAAGTATTACAAATATTGGAACTCCACTATGAAACAAAAAGAAGCATAATCCCTCCTTTTTTATGTATATGTATATGTATATATTATATATAAATATGTATATTTAGAAATAAAGCAAAGCAACAACTTATTTAATAGGTAGTATATTTGTTGCTTGTTAAAGAGAAGTATTTATTCAATAGTAGTGATTTACAGTTTAGATATACACTGCAAATCAGTTCATTGCTTAAGATGGTGCATGAATTCTTCTTTAGATTGTGGATTTTTATATAATTTAAGCCCATGTCCATTAACTAGCAATTTTTTGGTTGAGTCATCAATAGACTTGAATTTTACTGTACTGTTTATGAATATCTCTTCAATTTCATGGGGCCCAAGCCATATTGTCCTTAGCTTCCCATGAAAATCATGGAAGCGGGAGTCAAATAGCAAGGCCCAGTCTCTTGGTTGAAACATTCAAGGTTATGCATAAGCGCGAAATATCATAAATTGTCTCTATTTAGGATTTTTAAAATTTTGAAAAGGCTAATTTTGGATCCTTTCACTGGACCCATTCGCTCAAAATTTACGAGGTGGAAGTTTTTTTGGGGTAAATTTGCCCACCATTGATAATCATGAACTTAAATTTATTTTAATTTGTCAAACTCAAATTACATATGATTTTGTTTTTCCTGCCCAATTCGCCTTCAAATTATAAATGACTTTATATTTCTTGCTCAAATCGCCTTCAAATTATAAATGATTTTAATTTTCCCACCCAAATAATATCATATAATACCCGTATATATACTGTACTAGGTACCAATAAATATACATAAAAAATACTCTAACTCAAAAATAGCTCTAAAACAACAAAAAATTTGAGAGGTTGTAGAGGAGTGTCTATCGAAATAAACTGATCGATTACAGAGGAGTGTCAATCAACATAAGACGATTGGTTGTAGAGTTGTTTCTGTTGGTATAAGTCGATCGGTTGCAGATTTGTGTCTATCGGTGTAAGTCGATCGGTTGTAGAGCCATGTTTGTCGACATAAATTGATTGATTGCAGAGCCATGTCTATCGACATAATTCGATCAATCGTAGAGTCATTTCTGTTGACATAAGCCAATCAATTGTAGAGTTGTGTATGTCAGCATAAGCCTATTGGTTACAAGGATTATTGTTCGACATTTATCTATTGATTGAAGAAGTATCGATTAATATTAGTCAATCGGTTGCATAATTGTGTCGATCGATATTAGTAACATCTACAACCGATCATCATGCTTACAACCTATCATCATGTCTACAGCCGCTCATCATGCCTGAAACCGATCGGTATTCCTATAGTCAATCACCATTCCTGCAACCGATCGTCATGCTTGCAGCTTATCATCATGCCTACAACCAATCGTCATGCCTACAGTAGATCGACATTCCTATAGTTGATCGTCATTCCTGCAATCAATCGGCATGCCTATAATGTAGAGCATAATTTTGTTGGAATGTCTACTTTGAATAGCTATAGCCAAAATACCCCAACTACCAACCATATAGTGAATAACTACCTCTTTTGTGTTCCAAAGACAAGCAATTCCACTAGAAGTCCCTTGGGAATTGAGGGAAATCACTTTTCTAGCTGGCCAAATTTTACTAGCAATTGATTCCATATCCTCCATTGACATATTCATTTCTTGAATAAAAACAAGATGTGGATGATTTATCTGAATCATTCTTCTAATTTCATTTTTTTTTGAAAGATTCCCTTTGAGTCCTCTAATATTCCAAGTGATGATCTTCATTAATACCAGGGCTAAAAAATTTTGGAAGGGCATTAATCTTACCTTACTCTACAAGCTTTTCACCTTCTTTTACCATATGATATTGATTGGTCTTGCGACCTACCTTTTGATTAGAATCCATCTTCAGTTTTTTTTCCCTATTTCTTGACTTACTCGAATTGAATCTGAGATGGCTTCTAACCTTGAAAAATGCTCTTACACAACCAAAATTTTACTAGAGGGTTCAATAGAGTCTATATTAGGACCTATATTATTTTAAGTTTTGACATTTAGAATATTGTTTTCCTTGTGTAAATTTTCTTTTTTTTTCTATTGAAAACCTTTGATTTATTGGTTTGTCTCTGAGTTCTTCCCTTCATATTTAAATTGTATTTCTAAGATTTATGTTCTATTATTTCCTCTTCCTCACTTGGGACATAATTTATAGAAAGTATTTCAAACATATTAGCAGATGACATTAATTAATCCTTCATAACTTATTTTGTTTTAGTGTTCTTATTCTTAGGCATTTGGAAACCTGCTGAGTTTATATCTTCTTTCTTTTGATCAGGAATTTTATTTGGGCAAGCACTAGCCAAATGACCATATTCATGGCAAATTCTACAATGAAAAGGAATGTTCTCATAGTCCAATACTTACTCCCAAGTGTCTTCCCAAAATTTTAATGTGTTAGTTTTAGGTAGGGGTTTGTCAAAATCCATTAAAACACAAATACGAGCATAAATGATATGTTCAAAATTTTGAGTACAATTAGAAGTCATCATAGAAGTTCCTAAAGAGATTCCAATTGAATAAAAAAATAGTATGATTCCAAAATTCAATAGGGACGCCAAAGAGTCTAACCCACATGGGATCTGTAGAAGGCATATCTTCTTCGACTTTATATTTAGTATGCCAAGGCTTCATGAAAAGCCCTATCCTTCCAAAAAATGAGGGACCCCTTGAAAATTTTTCTCTCTATCTTCATTATTAGAAAATAAAACAAGAAAATAACCATTTGGATAAATAAAGATTTGTAACTCGCCTTTAGTTTTATAGCTTTTTGTAGCCTAGACTTTGAAAGCAAATAGACTTAGATGAAAACCCGTGAACTGACAAATTAGTCCTCTTTTTTCTAGATCTTCAATGCCAATCTGAATGTTACCCATATCAAGCTTAACAATAGGAGTTCCATCAAATGCTTTAAGACATCATGATTCCATTTTCCTGGGTTGAATATTAGGTATTCTCAAAGGTTAATGGGAAGCCCTAAGATTAATATTAGCATTAGGTTGAGGTTGTCCACCACGGAGGGCATCCCTAAAATTTATTTTTGTGGCTGAGTCTTCAAAATTATTACCCTTGACAAGGGTTTGCATTGTATATTTATTTTGTGGGTGCACCTTAGCACCAGATTCACTTGAGATTTGAGCCATTTTTTGATCAGCTGCTTGAAACTTGTTTCATGATAAATTTAATCCTTGCCCTAGACACCGTGGACAGGTATGATTTTTACTTTTATTTTGTGCAACAATTTGGAATCTATTGTCACTCAATTTCACGGTATGATCTATTGAAATACAAATTTCTAACCCATATTGGATCCCTTGCAACATATCTTACTAAAATATTGAGTAAAAACCACAAAAATATTGGCTTCTAGGGCATGAAGGCCCTAAAAACCAACCTCTGGAGTTGCTTGCACTCAACCGATATGAAAACCTCACACAACCGCTTTCCAAAAATATCATTCACACATAGGGATGCACTGGGATTTGTGTTAATCCAAATAACTTGAAAACTGGTGGAGATGTTCTAGGTTTTTTTAGACATCTACCCTCAAAATTTTAGTTAATTTGAGTCTAAATGAGTGAGATATGACCGAAACAAATTTGACAGTTTGGGCAGTCCTAGGAAAAACGTCTTCCTCAATCAACTTCCCGTAATTTCTTCAAATATAGTACCAAAAACACAATTTTGATAGTTGCCCTATAACTTGAATAGTCCTAGGTTCATTCCTCTTTATCCTTTGTGATTTTTTTATACTTTTTACCAATTTGGAATAGATGGGAATATCTTTAATAGCTTGTAAAAGAGTAATAGAGATATTTTCCAATTCTTGAAGAAAATTGAAAGCTGGTTTAGATGGTTATTTTGGTATAGCTAGTATTTTGAGAAATCGAGCTCTTATTTCTTTTTTAAAAATTTGAACCTCTTTTTGTTGATCCAACACTTCTTCTAGGGTGAATTTCTATTCATTCCTCACATGTATCATCATGTCCTTTTTCTTTACTCAAGTTTTTGGTATGTTCTTCAAGTTCTGTGAGGGTTGCTCTATGATCATCAAATACTCTTCCAGATCTTAATTGAATTTTTTGACAAGGCATTTTAGATATTGAACATACCTCATTTGTTTCATAGACCTATTGAGTATTTTTATTATTATTGGTGTCATGACCTTCCCAAATGGATTTTTTAAACATAGAAAAATAATGTATTAATGAATGTGATTAATATTTTATTTTGTGCAATAAGTAATGAAGGATATGTTACTGTTAATAAATTACCAATGTGTAGGATCAGGTTCACTCGTAAGTGGAGGAAATTGAGTCATCCATAGAAGGTGAGTGTACATAAGGAAGGGGAAATTATGACAAGGCAACTCGAAGGTAATACGGATATATACCTTCATGTAGGCATGCATTCGGTTAAGGGATAATCATCAATGTCTAATCACCTTGAGCCCTAGACTTATGGCCTAGTATCTATCGTAAGTTATAGATGCTGATACAGGTAATTAGATTGATGGAAAGACTTCCTCTTTGTTTGATGCACTTGCATGATTTTCTTTTACTTCAACATTATTAACCTTGATAATTGGTGATCATGGGGTAGATGGTTTGCATTCACAAACTTCATATGTGTGTCATTTAAATAAATAGTTTATTTATTTTAAAAGAGCAAAAGATGTTAAATAAATATGAAAGGGTAAATTCCAGTTTGGCCCTCTTAATATTGGAGCAATAATCAAATTTTCTCTTATGATCTCAAAAGCTTCTTGACATACTTCAGTCCATTCAAATTTTCTATATTTAGTTAAGAGCTTAAGCATAGGAAAAGCAATTTTGCTAAAATCCCTAATGAATATTTGATAGTATCCTGCATGCCCTAAAAAGCTTCTTACCTTTTTTTGAGTTTTTGGAGGTTGAAGAGATTGAATAACTTGTATATTTACAGGATCTACCTTAACACATTCTTCAAATATGTAATGTCCTAAAACAATTCCTCTCCTCATCATCGTGAAACACTTTTCATGACTTGGAGAAAGATTTTGCTTTGTGTATCTAGTTAGAAATATTTGTAAACTTGCTAGATTTTCTCCAAAGGTGACACCATAGACTGTAAATTCATCCATATAAACTTCCACGTATTCATTAATCATATCATCAACAATAGCGATAACAACTCTTTGGAATGTTGCAGGTGCATTGCATAGTCCAAAAGGTAATACTTTATAAGCATAAGTTCCTATGGGACATGTAAAAGTGGTCTTCTCTTGATCTTCCTCATCTATTGAGACCTGATTATATCCACTAAATCCATCCAAGAAACATAAGTATTTCTTACTAGCTAGAGTTTCAAGGACTTGATCAATAAAAGGCAATGGGAAATAGTCCTTCTTTATCACTTTTTTTAGTTCTATGTAGTCCACAAATTCTCCATTTACCATTATTTTTAGGAACCATCACCAATGGTGACACCCATTGACTATCATATATAAGGTATATAAATCTCGCATTTAAGAGCTTAACAATTTCTTCCTGAACTATAACTGCATTTAATCTCCTTTGAGGTTATCTTACTGGGTGACAACCTTCTTGAAAGAAAATACGATGGGTACAAATACTCGGATGTATCCCTTTCATGTCCTCATAATTCCAAGCGAATGATATCCAATGCTTTTTTAACACTTCTATCAGTTGTGATTCCTGAATTTTTGTAAGCTCATTGCTTATATTTAAAGCTTTTTCAGATGTAATATCCATTTGTTTATAATTTTTTTCTATATTTGTTTATAATTATTTTCTATACTCATTGTTTCATGTTTAAGAGTGTGTAGTTGATAATTTTAAGGGACCATCTGATGAGGGTAACTTGTACTTGCTTCACCATTAGTCATGGTTACCTCATTAGCACCTCGTTCCTCATTAATAAGCGAAATTAAAGGCCTTTCAGTTTCTTGTTGAACACACTCTTCTAACATATTGATTAATAAATTTTGAATATCATCCAATTATTTAGGAGAATCAAACCAAAATTGATTTAAAAAATCATTGTATTTTATTTATTTAGGAAACAAGCTAAGATTTTTAGTATACTTGCCAATTGAAATAGTCATATTCCCAGATAAACAACTAATATAAGCATTAGCTGTTACAAGCCATGGTCTTCCTAATATCAAGGGGTGTCCCCCTAAATTTTTCTTTGGCTATAATACTATAAAGTCTATAGGGTATTCCCATGAACTTACAAAAACTATAATGTCTTCTAGTTTCTCTTCTGGTTTAATGTTATATCTATCTGCAAGTTGAATCACTATAGAGGTTGGTTGAATCATGTGTACCCCTAAATATTCTGATTTTTACTTTTTCATGATGTTTATGGCAACCCCTAAGTATACTAAGACATTATGCAAAGGTTGTCCTACCAATGTGAACTATGAGTATAGGTACTCTAGGGTCTATATATTTTGGTAAAATTTCTCACCAATCATGATTTCAGATAGTTGTCCTATAACTTGAATAGTCCTAGGTTCATTACTCTTTCTAGTTTGTAAATTTGTTATACTTTTTACCAATTTGGAATATATGGTAATATCTTTAATAGCTTGTAGAAGAGCAATAGAGACATTTCCCAATTCTTGAATAAAATTGAAAGCTGGTTTAGATGGTTCTTTTTGTATAGCCAGTATTTCAGAAAATGGAGCTCTTATTTATTTTTGAGAGATTTGAACCTCTTTCTATTGATCCAACTCTTATTCTAAGGGAATTTATATTTCTTCCTCACATGTATCATCTTGTCCTTTTTCTTTGATCAAGTTTTTAGTAGGTTCTTCAAGTTCTCTGAGGGTTGCTCTATGATCATCCAATACTTTTCCAGATCTTAATTGAATTTATTGCCAAGGCATTAGAGATATTGAACATGCCTCATTTGTTTCATAGATATATTGAGTGTTTTTATTATTATTGGTGTCATGACCCTCCCAGATGGATTTTTGAAACATAGAAAAATAATGTATTAATTAATGTGATTAATATTTGATTTTGTGCAATAAGTAATGAAGGATATGTTACTGCTAATAAATTACCAATGTGTAGGATCAAGTGCACTCATGAGTGGAGGAAATTGAGTCATCCAATGATAGTGAGAGTACTTGAGGAAGGGGAAATGATGATAAGGCAACTCAAAGGTAACACAAATAGATACCTTCATATAGGTATGCATTCAGTTAAGGGATAATCATCAATGTCTAATCACCTTGAGCCCCAGATTGATGGCCTAGTAGATATCGTAAGTTCTAGAGGCTAAGACAGGTGATTGGATTGATGGAAAGACTCCCTCTTTGTTTGATGCACTTGCATGATTACCTTTTACTTCAGCATTATTAACCTTAATAAATTGTGATCATGGGGTAGATGGTTTTACTTCACAAACTTTATATGTGTGTCATTTAAATAAATAGTTTATTTATTTAAAAAGAGCAAAAGATGTTGATAAATAAATATTAAATGGTAAATTCTAGTTTGGCCCTCTTAATATTGGAGCAATAATCAATTTTTCTTTTATGATCTCAAAAGATTATTGACATGCTTCAGTCCATTCAAATTCGCTATATTTAGTTAATATCTTAAGCATAGGAGAAGTAGTTTTACTGAAATCCTTAATACATCTTTGGTAGTATCCTGCATGCCCTAAAAAGCTTCTTACCTCTATTTGAGTTTTTGGAGGTTGAAGAGACTGAATAACTTGAATCTTTATAGGATCTACCTTAACACCTTCAAATATGTAATGTCTTAAAACAATTCCTCTCCTCATCATCATGAAACACTTTTCATGACTTAGAGAAATATTTTGCTATGTGAATATAGCTAGGACTTTTTGTAAACTTGCTAGATTTCCTTCAAAGGTGTCATCGTAGACTATAAAGTAATCCATATAAACTTCTATGCATTCATTAATCATATCATCAAAAATAGTGAGAACAACTCTTTGGGATGTAGCAGGTGCTTTGCATAGTCCAAAATTTAATATTGTATAAGCATAAGTTCCTATGGGACATGTATAAGTGGTCTTCTCTTGATCTTCCTTAGCTATTGAGACCTGATTATATCCATAAATTCATCCAAGAAATAGAAGTATTTCTTACCAGCTAGAGTGTCAAGGACTTGATCAATAAAATCCAATGTGAAATAGTCCTTTGTCACTTTATTTAGTTCTTTGTAGTCTACATAGATTATCCATTTACCATTCTTTTTAGGAACTATCACCAATGGTGAAACCCATTGACTATCAAATATAGGATATATAAATCCTGCATTTAAGAGCTTAACAAATTCTTCCTGAACTATGTATTTCATGTAAGATTCAACGAACACAAATATATTATTCAGCAGTCATATAAATATAAGTTACACTGCCGGGAATAGTCACCGGCGTAAACTGTACTTGTTACAGCAGTTGTAACAGTATGCTAAATACTGAATAGAGACAAATAGAATAGTACGCTAACATCCCCCTTTATTACATTATTTGGGTAATGTAATAACTAATAGCTATACTAGACTACTAACATCCCCTTACATTATTTTGCAATACAAAGTGAGCTGCGAAACAATTCAAATTTGACACGTCCAAGTGCCTTAGTGAAAATGTCTGCAACTTGAGCATCTGTGGGAATGTGCTGAAGCTGAATTCGGTGCTTTGGAACTTCCTCTCGAATGAAATGACATTGTGTGTCAATGTGCTTTGTTTTTTCATGATGGACTGGATTCTTGACGAGGTTCGTAACACCCCGATTGTCGCAAAACAAGTGTATTGGAGATTTTGATGGATGGCCCATACTTGTCCGAATGCGACGTAACCATATCACTTCGCACACGACTTCACGTGCGGTGCGATATTCTGCCTCTCGTTGAAGAAATAGCAAACACTGTTGCTTCTTGCTGTGCCAAGAGACAGGACCGGATCCCAGATGAAAAATGTATCTCGAAGTTGACTTGCGATCATCAAATGATCCGGCATAGTCGGAGTCCGTGTATCCTTGCAAGAAGAATTTGTTGTTCCTCTTGTATTCTAGGCCATATTCCATAGTACCACGGACATAGTGAAGAACACGTTTTGCCGCTTTCCAATGAGTGGTCTTAGGCTCCTGCATGAACCTCGAAAGATAGTTGACAACAAAAACGATATCTGGCCTAGTATTGGTCAGATATATGAGACTCCCAATCAACTGTCGATAGAGAGTACCATCTACCTGAGGTGAGTCATCATATCGCGATAACTGAAGTCCATTCTCCATAGGAGTTGCCATTGGCTTGCAGTCAGTCATGCGATATTTATCCAGCAATGTCTTGGCATACTTTTTCTGAGACACTTTGATGGAGTGCTCCTTCTGGCTGAATTCCAGACCAAGACAGTAATGGAGAAGTCCGAGATCTGTCATCTCAAAATATTTGCACAAGTTTCTTTTGACAAGTAGAGATCATATCTTCCGAACTCCCCGTAATGAGCGAGATCATCCACATAGAGTACAAGCAACACTATCTCAGAACCCTGTTTCTTGAAATAGAGGTTTGCATCTGACGGACATCTCTTAAATCCATGTTGCATAAGGTGATTGTCCATTTTTATATACCAAGCTCGAGGAGCTTGTTTCAGACCATACAAGGATTTGACCAATTTGCAAACTTTCTGCTGTTGGCCTTCCACTTCAAATCCTTCAGGCTGAGTCATATAGACTTCTTCTTGGAGATCACCATTAAGAAAGGCACTTTTGACATCCATTTGGTGAACTTTCCACCCATATTGTGCTGCCATAGCACACATAACCCGAATTGTGGTCATCCGAGCAGTAGGTGCAAAAGTTTCCTCATAGTCGATGCCTTCCTTTTGAGCATAGCCCTTTGCAACAAGTCGGGCCTTATGCTTATCAATTGTTCCATCTGCCTTGTACTTGACTTTGTATACCCATTTGCAGCCAATAGGTTTCTTTCCATGCGGCAGATCAACAAGCTTCCAAGTTTTATTCTTCATCAGAGACTCATACTCTGTATCCATAGCGGCCTTCCACTGAGGCTCACTGAGAGCATCTTGCACTGATGCAGGTTCAAGACTATCTATGGTAGACATGAATGCCCTGTCATCATCAATATCCATATCCTCAACTTCTCTACTTGGAGTCACGGAAAGTTCCTCAAAAGATTGACAAAGATCATCAACCTCACCAGTTTCTCGGCTTCTCTTTCCTTTTGAGCCATACTGCGTGTACGAGGTCTATCCAAATTCAAATTGGGAGGAGTGGATAAATTTGCATCTCTCGATTGTATTTGTACACCATTTAGGATTCTTCTTCGGTGGTGGTGAAGAAGATGTAGAAGGACCTCCTGTCTGTGTTGACGAAGGAATCTCCTCTTCCTTAGGTTCCACAATATCTTGGTGTACTGTAGATGTGCTCTGTGATGTGAAAGCTTCATCAAAGACAACATCTCTGCTGATATGAATTTTCTTGGTCAAAGGATCTATCAACCGATATCCTTTAGAGTGCTCATAATATCCAAGAAAAATACATCTCAGTGTTTTCTCATCTAGTTTCTTCCTTTTCTCTTTCGGTATGTGCATGAAAGCTTGACATCCAAAAATACGTAGATGAGATATGGAGGGTTTTCGACCACTCCATGCTTCCTGTGGAGTCATTCCTTTTAGGGCCTTTGTGGGTGCCCTATTCAAAAGATACACTGCAGTGGTGACAGCTTCTGCCCAATATTGTTGCCCAAGAGTAGCTCCTGTGAGCATACAACGAACCATTTCCATGATAGAACGGTTCCTTCTCTCAGCAACTCCATTCTGCTGAGGAGTATAGGCAGTTGTTAACTGTCTCTTGATCCCATGCTTATCTAGGAATGCAGAAAATTCATTAGAGGTAAACTCTCCCCCTCGATCTGAGCGGAGGGTTTTGATAGAAGCCCCTGACTCCTTCTCAACGGATTTCTTGAACTGCTGGAAGAATGCGAAAACTTCAGATTTCGGTTTGAGAAAGAAAACCCACATCTTTCGTGAGTAGTCATCTACGAATAACCGAAAGTACCTCTTCCCTCCAACACTGTTGGGTGTGAAAGGACCGCATAGATCGGTGTGAATTAGCTCCGGAGGTTTTCTTGCTCTTGTAGAGCTCTTCTCAAATGGTACTCTATGCTGCTTTCCTGCCAAGCAGTCAGAGCACACTGGCAATGTGGCAGAAAGGGAAGGAAGACCCTTTACCATCTCATACTTGCCGAGCTCAAGTAAGTAGCCAGAACTAAGATGCCCATATCTCTTGTGCCATAGGGAAGTTGCCTCCTTGGTAGAGACAGTCATGGCAACATGTGGAGTAGAGATAGCATCTAGTGCAAATAAGCCATGCTTATATGAAGCCGTTGCAATCTGCTTACCCTTCCTGGTAATTGTACAACACTTCTTTCCATTCTCAACACGAAAGTTGACAACCATATTTCTGTCCAGGATTTGTGTCACTGACAACAAATTGTTGGCCAATCCCGAAACATAGAGGACCTTGTCAATCTGACACTTGCCATCAGGAAGAGTGACTGAAACTGTACCCTCTCCCTGAACCCTGTAGGTTTTATCATCAGCAATGGTGACAGGTTTGCCCTCCTTGGCCTCAAATGATTCAAACCACGATCTGTCGCCAGTCATATGTTTGCTAGCTCCAGAATCGACATACCAAATAGGATCCCTCTGAGTGGAATCTGTGGTAGTCATGAGCACCTTGTGTGCCCATTCAGAATCTGAGTCGGATTCTTCAACAACAACATTCACCCGGGGTTGCTTGTTCTTATTTTGTGGTTTGTTTTGGCCTTTCGCTTGTTCTTATGCCAACACCTGTTGGTGTCATGGTTGTCTTTCTCACAGATCTTGCACCACCTCTTCTTCTGTTGAGGTTGTTTGCCTTTTCCTTTCGTATCCTGTTGAGAATTTCCTCCTTTCTGAAAGTTGCCTCCTTTTTGCCCATTACCTTTCTTCCTAGAACCCCGCCTGTTGGTGTATAGGGTTGTATTGGAAGAATCATCCTTGTGAAGTTGGCGTGCCTCCTGTTGTTGAAGCAGATTGACCAACTCGATGTAGGTAATTTGTCGTTGGGACACCTGGATGGAGGTTATCAACATATCAAATGAAGAAGGTAAAGCTCTCATCACAAGTGAAATGAGAAGCTTTTCGTCCACAGTATCTCCGAGAGAACTCAATTTCTCTTTCAACTCAGACACTCTGCACAGAAAGAGTTCAACTGTTTCACCCTGCCTCAAACTCAGGTTATGAAGTTGTTGTTGAAGATGAAGAATGGTGGATTCATTCTTCCCCTCATAGATGGTTCTAAGGGCATCCCATGCCTCTTTACCACTTGCTTTGTCAGCTATATGAGGTTGCACTTCATCTGAAACAGCAAACAAAATGAGCACCTTTGCTCTACTGTCTTTCTTGTCAAAAGCAATCTGATCTACTGAAGGACCTGTGGATCCTGCTGTTGGTGAAGGCCTGGTTGCTACTCCAGTAACAATATCCCACAAATCTTCCATTTGGAGAATTGCCTTCATCTTATGTTTCCATGGTGTATAATTTGGACCTTTCAATAACTGATGCGGATCAGTCATCAACTTTGCAACAGCGGCCATAGTGAAGGTTCCTTATATCACCAAATTGGTCCCCCTTTCGATATACCTTTTGCTAGGCCAATATACCGTACAAAATACCCGCCCTTACGTGAGGGAAACTATAGGTATTTAGAAAGATCAACAAAAATCACCCGCCCTTACGTGAGGGAGACTATAGGTGAATTTTAGAGATCATACGATACGTGGAACATAAGCGGTACTGAAAGGGAATCGCCTTGTTGATGGCACCTACCATAGAAGATTCTTCTCATGCGTGGGGCGTAACTTCCCCTAAACACTATGAAGAATACTTCGTCGGGATTTACGCCTAAACACAAGTGCGATAAAGGGTAGTGGATGGAGTAAAAAATGCAAAAATGGCGTACTTATTCCTCCCCGACGATTTATAGAGAACAAGCTCAGACGTCGTTATAGCAGCTATATTAGGCGGCGGATACAGTAGCCAAATCACGACAGCTTTACCTGTAAGTGCTGGCCAGAGGTATCGCAAATACCGAACGCTGCAGTGCAATAAAATTGCACAGATGGGTTTTATATTCCGGGGACTTAGGGAGTGTTTTGATTTTAATTTTTAATGTTATAGTGCAAAAATGAAATATGCAACATACAACAAAAAAAAATTGCCCACAAGAATAACCCACAAGGTGTCGGTCACATCCGAAAATGCACCTTTTACAATGCCAAATTGCTATTTTTCATAAAATTACTCTCAATCCCCCTTTGATTTTTTGAAAAAATATCCCCCCTTAAAAGGCTTTCTTTAACAAAGCATTTTAATAATTATTATAAATTTAAAAATTAAAATAAATAATTTTAATTTATATAGTTTTTAAACTTAAGAAAAATAAATTAAAATTAAATTTTAATTTATAAAGTTTAAAACTATATTAAAAAAAATTAAAATTAAAAATTTTAATTAAAAAAAATAATAATTAAAAATGACTTTGGAAAAAAAAATTATACCTTTGGGGGGGGTCGGCGGGATTTGAACCCCCGACCTGCAGGCTCCCTGAGCCTTACCGCACGGCTCACGACCACGTGAGCCAGCGGGCTGATCCGAGAAGATCAGCGGACCTCCTCCTCTTTCAACCCCTCCTTCTGTCTCCTCCTCTGCAACAGCCTCGGCTTGCGACCGCAGCACTGCTCCCGGGGTTTTTTTTCGGCTGCTTCCGCCTGCAACTCCGTCCTCCAACCGGGAAAAAAATAAAATTTTCTTCTTCCTCTGCGGCCAAACAGCTTCGCCCCGGCCTGCAAGTCCGTCCTCCAACCGAAACCGAATTTTTTTTTTTCGTTTGGGGGGGGGGTGACGCCGCTACGTGCCGCGCGCAGCGCAATTCACGCTGCGCGTCGCGCGGGCGGGGGGGGTTCCCGCACGTTCGGGAATTTTAAAAACTCCCGCGCGGGGTGGGGCTCTCCCCTCCTCCCACGCAGGCCTTGCGCGACGTCCGGGCCCGTGCGTTTGCGCGCGGGTCCCGACGTGGACGTCGGGGGGGATGGGGTCCCCCGCTCCCTCCTGGCGCGTGACGTCACGTCCGGCCCGTGCGTCTGCGCGCGGGTCCCGGCGTGGACGCGTGGGGGGGGATGGGGTCCCTCGCGCGTCGCGACGCGATTGCGTCGTCGCGCGCGGACTTCCCTTCCCTGCGCAGCCCGCAACGTGAGGGGGGTTCCCTGCGCGTCCCTCCTCGACGGGAGCCGAAAATTTTTTTTTTTTTTATATATTAAAAAAAAATTCCTGCGCGGGGACGGTCTGCGAACGCGCTGGGGCCTCCGCCCTTTTTTTTTCTTTAAAAAATTCTTCCGCAGCTGCTATCACGCGACGGGATCAGGGAAATCACGTCGCGGAAAAAAAACGCACTGCTCGAATTCAGAAAAAAATAAACGCTCTGCAAGTTTTCCGTCCGCCTCCAGCTTCCCAGTAATCCGGCTCTGGTACCATGTAAGATTCAACGAACACAAATATATTATTCAGCAGTCATATAAATATAAGTTACATTACCGAGAATAGTCACCGACGTAAACTGTACTTGTTACAGCAGTTGTAACAGTACGCTAAATACTGAATAGAGACAAATAGAATAGTACGCTAACATTTCATAGCTATATTTAATCTCCTTTGAGATTGTCTTACAGGGTGACAACCTTCTTGAATGAAAATACGTTGGATACACATGGATGTATCCCTTTCATGTCCTCATAATTCCATGCAAATGTTATACAATGCTTCTTTAACACTTCTATTAGTTGTGATTCCTGAATGTTTGTAAGCTCATTACTTATATTTAAAGCCTTTCCAGATGTAATATCCATTTATTTATAATTATTATCTATACTCATTATTTTATTTTTAAGAGTGTTTAGTTGATAATTATAAGGGACCATCTAATGAGGGTAACATGTGCTTACTTCACCATTAGTCATGGTTACCTCATTAGCACCTTGTTCCTCATTAATAAGAGAATTTAAAGGCCCTTAAATTTATTTTTGAACACACTCTTCTAACATATTTATTGATAAATTTTGAATATCATCCAAATATTCAGGAGAATCATACCAAAAATTATTTGAAAAATCATTTTCTTCTATTGATTTAGGAAACAAGCTAAGATTTTTAGTATACTTACCATTTGAAATAGTCATATTCCCAGATCTACAACTAATATAAGCATCATCTATTGTAATACATGGTATTCATAATCTAAAGGAGTGTCCCCCTATTATTTCTTTGGCTATAAGACTATAAAGTCTACAGGGTATTCCCATGAACTTACAAAAACTATAATATCTTCTAGTTTCCCTTATGGTTTAATGGTAGATATATCTGCAAGTTGAAGCACTATAGAGGTTGGTTGAATCATGTGTACCCCTAAATATTCTATTGTTTCATTTATCACAATGTTTATGGCAGCCCCTAAGTCTACTAAGATGTTATGCAAGGCTGTCCTACCAATGTGAACTGTGAGTATAGGTACTCCAAGGTTTGTATATTTTGGTAAAAAAATTCTCACTAGTCATGATTTTAGATAGTTGCCCTATAACTTGAATAGTCCTAGGTTCATTCATCTTTCTCCTTTGTGAATTTGTTATAATTTTTACCAATTTGGAATAGATGGGAATATCTTTAATAGTTTGTTAAAGAGTAATAGAGATATTTTCCAATTCTTGAAGAAAATTGAAAGCTAGTTTAGATGGTTCTTTTGGTATAGCCAGTCTTTCAGGAAATGGAGCTCTTATTTATTTTTGAGAAATTTGAACCTCTTTATGTTGATCCAACACTTCTTCTAGGGGAATTTCTATTCCTTCCTCACATTTATCATCTTGTCATTTTTCTTTGCTCAATTTTTTGGTAGGTTCTTCAAGTTATGTGAGGGTTGCTCTATGATCATCCAATACTTTTCCAAATTTTAATTGAATTTGTTGACAAGGCATTATAGATATTGAAAATGCCTCATTTGTTTCATAGACCTATTGAGTATTTTTATTATTATTGGTGTCATGACCCTCCCAGATGGACTTTTGAAACATAGAAAAACAATGTATTAACAAATGTGACTAATATTCGATTTTGAGCAATAAGTAATGAAGGATATGTTACCGCTATTAAATTACCAATGTGTAGGATCAAGTGCACTCGTGAGTGGAGGAAATTGAGTCATCCACCGGAGGTGAGAGTACTTGAGGAAGGGGAAATGATGATAAGGCAACTCGAAGGTAACATGGATAGATACCTTCATATAGGTATGCATTCGATTAAGGGATAATCATCAATGTCTAATCACCTTGAGCCCCATAATGATGGCCTAGTAGCTATCATAAGTTCTAGAGGCTGAGATAGGTGATTAGATTGATGGAAAGACTCCCTCTTTGTTTGATGCACTTGCATGATTGTATTTTACTTCAGCATTATTAACCTTGATAACCGGTGATCATGGGGTAGATGGTTTGCCTTCACAAACTTCATATGTGTGTTGTTTAAATAAATAGTTTATTTATTTAAAAAGAGTAAAATATGTTTAAATAAATAGTTTATTTATTTAAAAAGAGCAAAATATGTTTAAATAAATAGTTTATTTATTTAAAAGGGCAAAATATATTGTTTAAAATAAATAGTTTATTTATTTAAAAAGGGGTAAAAGATGTTGCTAAATGAATAGTTTATTTATTTAAAAGGGCAAAAGATATTGTTTAAAATAATGCAAAATATGTTGGTAAATGAATAGTTGATTTATTTTAGAAAGGTAAAAGATAATGCTTAATTAAAAGGTTGACTATTTAAAATAAAATAAAAATAAAACCCTCAACTAAAAAAAAAGGTGTTTGCCTCGACGTATCTAGGAAGCCACCGCCCACCCATCGGTCGACCCCCCTGAGATGTTATGGTGACAAGACGACATTCGGAAGAATAGGCCAAATTGCCCTTTGGAGATCCAGATGGCCAGATGCGCGAAGCTCCTCTAACATGAGAGGAAAAATCTTTATGACGATCACCTTGGAAAAATAATGGAGAGGGTGTTCACCCTACCTCCTATCGGAGGTGGTCGAGTAATGGCGGGTAGGCGGGAGCATGGACCAAGGAGGGAAAGAAGACATGAAAGGAAAATATCGAAGAGGTAGAGAGGCAAAGGAGTATGGATAGGAGGGAAGGAGCGAAGGAAGAGTAGTGAGCAACGAGCGACCACCAAGTAGTGCAAGTGATCCAATTACCATGGGTGAACCAGGTTGGTCCTTGTCTAAAGCTAGTTGTTATGCTATTCTCTATGTTAAAGAGAAATGATATTAAGAATCGTTGTTAAGAGTGTGAAAGCTTTGTGTTAAAGAGTTTGAAGCTTTATGTAAAGAGTGTTGAAGCTATGTGTTAAAGAGCATAGAAGCTCTATGTTAAAGAGCATTAAAGCTCTGTGTTAAAGATCATTGAAGCTCTATGTTAAAGAGTGCTGAAGCTCTATGATAAAGAGCATGAAGCTTTGTGTTAAATATCATTGATAGCTCTATGTAAAAGAGCGTAGAAGCTCTGTGTTAAAGAGCATTGAACCTCTGTGTAAAGAGCGTTGAATATCTATGTTAGAGAGAATGAAATCTCTATGTTAAAGAGCATAGAAGCTCTAGGTTAAAGAGCATTGATAGATCTATGTAAAAGAGCATAGAATTTATGTGTTAAAGAGTTTTGATAGCTCTATGTAAAAGAGCATTGAAGCTCTATGTAAAAGAGCGTAGAAGCTTTGTGTTAAAGAGCGTTGATAGCTCTATGTAAAAGAGCATTGATAGCTCTATGTAAAAGAGGATTGAAGCTTTGTGTTAAAGAGCATTGATAGCTTTGTAAAAAAGAGTGTAGAAGCTTTGTGTTAAAGAGCATTGAAGATCTATGTAAAGAGCACAAAATATCTGTGTTAGAGAGCACAAAATCTCTATGTTAAAGAGCATGAAAGCTTTGTGTTAAATAGCATGAAATCTCTGTGTTAGAGAGTGATGAAGCCCTGTGTTAGAAAGCATGATAGCTCTATGTTAAAGAGCGTAGAAGCTCTATGTTAAAGAGTGGAAAGCTCTATGTTAAAGAGCAATGGAAGCTCTGTGTTAAGAGCATTGAAGCTCTATGTTAAAGAGTGTGAAAGATTTATGTTAAAGAGCATGAAATATTTATGTTTAAATATTGTGAAAGCTCTATGTTAGAGAGTAATGAAGCTCTATGTTAAAGAGTGTTGATAGCTCTGTGTTAAAGAGTATGAAAGCTCTATGTTAAAGAGCGTGGAAGCTTTGTGCTAAAGAGCATTGTAGCTCTATGTCAAAGTGAGCATTGTAGCTCTATATTAGAGCATCATAACCCTATGTTAGAGGATGCATAGCATCGTAGATGGTTATGTTTTGCACTAGCCAAGAATCTGGATGCTTTGCCATCCGATAGCTCATTGCAGTTGGTAGAAGCTTAGCTACTATTCATTGTCTTCTTTATCAATTTCATTATTTGTAATGTAGGGTATGGGACCTTATGTTATGAAATAAAATGTAATGATTATTTTGTAATGTAGGGGTATGGGACCTTATGTTATGAAATAAAATAAAATGAATGTTTATTTTGTAATGTAGGGGTATGGGACCTTATGTTATGAAATAAAATGGAAATGAATGATTATTTTGTAATGTAGGTGTATGGGACCTTATGTTATGAAATAAAATGGAAATGAATGATTATTTTGTAATGTAGGGGTATGGGACCTTATGTTATGAAATAAAATGGAAATGAATGATTATTTTGTAATGTAGGGGTATGGGACCTTATGTTATGAAATAAAATGGAAATGAATTATTATTTTGTAATGTATGGGTATGGGACCTTATGTTATGAAATAAAATGGAAATGAATGATTATTTTGTAATGTAGGGGTATGGGACCTTATGTTATGAAATAAATGGAAATGAATGGTTATTTTGTAATTTAAGGGTATGGGACCTTATGTTATAAAATAAATGGAATAGATGGTTATTTTGTAATTTAAGGGTATGGGACCTTATGTTATAAAAATAAATGAAATAGATGGTTATTTTGTAATTTAAGGGTATGGGACCTTATGTTATGAAATAAATGAAATGAATGGTTATTTTAATAATCTAAGGGTATGGGACCTTATGTTATGAAATAAATGATTACTTAGCAATTATGGGTATGGGACTCTAATTGTTGAGGAGGGTAGTTCATTTACTACAAATAGAGCATGTGAGCTAATGCATGGTTGATTGACTCTCTCAAGTTGGGTGAGAGGGGAAGTGGAAAGGGTAGTTTCTATGATAAAGGACTATGCATTAGTAAGTTGAATTGCTTGGGTTATTTGTATAGTTGCAATTTGGCAATGAATTAAGTAAGTGCATATAGAAGCATGTCTATCTGGATCCATGAGTGTCCTGATCCCCTACTATCCTCACTTGATCGATGGAAGAGCGGGAAGGTCAAATTCAGGAGATAGACCAATCCACAAGTTTGCTCTCTACCTTACTTCTTGATTATTTTTGCAATAGATTAGATTTTGGGGAGATTTCCTCGATAAAATGGATGTAAAGTAGTGTGGAA
This sequence comes from Wollemia nobilis, assembly GCA_028583015.1. Lineage (NCBI taxonomy): Eukaryota > Viridiplantae > Streptophyta > Pinopsida > Araucariales > Araucariaceae > Wollemia > Wollemia nobilis. The sequence continues at coordinate 5,587,072 of JAQPPZ010001739.1, read as the reverse complement.
AGGTATGGGGTGTACCATACTAGTTCATGTACTTGAATAAAATTTGTAACTACCACATCTAGTACTTCTTTATTTAGTCTTCTGCATTTAAACCTTTTAATGTATGCATAATTGGTTATTTTTTCTCTATGCCTTGACTATGCTTACTTGATGATAATTCATTTTGTTAGATTTAGTATCTAGATATTTTATGCTCTTGTGATGATTAAAAAGGAAATAATATTTAGTAAGTTCTAGGTGAACTTAGAGGTACCCTAAGGGCTTGAGACCCCCTTAGGGAGGTTGGAAATTAGGTTTGGAAGATTGTACTAGAGCTAAGATAGCTTGTTAGTGGACAATATCGATAGCTTAGCTCATAGTACACGTAGCATGCCCACACATAATGGCTTGTGTGGATATGGAGATGTGTGTACACCTTCTAACGATTGAAGGTGGTAAGTCTAGCTCATCAAGACTGATGAGAGAGATAGACTTACGTGCACAACACAAGATAGGCTTACGCAGATGGGACTTGCATGAAGGGAATCTTGTGTGGTATAGTTCTTAAGAAACTTAGGCTATGTCAAATAGTAGGTCGATCTAAGGTTGGTTGGGGATTTATGAATCCTCCTCCTTAGTCAAAAAAATATTATATAATAATATGTAAAATTTTCTTTTGTGTGTGTGTGTTTTCTTGTTTCATGTTTTTGGGTGTTACATTTGGTATCAGAGCTCTAGGTTTGAGGGTATAGAGCTTCTTATGTGTTGTAAAAGAGATTCAGGGATATCCGATAAAGGCTTGCTTAGGAATAAGTTGAAAGTTAGAGTAACCTAGAGTCTCTGCTCATTTAGGATCTAAAGGAATTGATTCTAAAAAGGGTGGATAATACGATACCTCAGTATGGGCTTTGGTATTAACGATATATCCTAACCTTGGGACCTCATCTTAGTTAGATCTCTAATGAATAGCAAAATAAGGACTCTATATTGTGGTCAAGTTAGTAATTTAGTTAAGAGAAAGTTGTAGTCTAACTCTTTTTTTGGTGGAAACCAGATCAAGATGCCACCCAAGGCCAGGATGGGAAGGCCTCCACCTAGACAAACTCGACAAAGTAATGTCAAATAAGGGATCTAGAATGAGGATCCAAAGGTTCCCAATGTAGGAATAGAGGAACTTACTACTATGGTTGTCGAGTTACAGGATCAGTTAAGACAAGTGCTAGAAACTATGGCAAATCAAAATTTGCAAGCTAGAGATTTGGAAGTCAACCAAGTTGAGGGGCTAATAGTGGAACAAAAGCAAGCAAGGACCCTCTTAGAAAAAGAGATAGTAAGGGACCTAAAGAATGTTTGTATCTCCAAGTTTTATGGATAAGGGGAGGGAGACGTAGTTGAAGCTTGGTTGAGAGAGTTGGAAGTCTTCTTCATAGTGAAGGGGTATTCTTTAGGTACCCGAATGGTTTGGGCTACTATTTACCTTGAAGGAGCTACCCTGGACTGGTGGGAGACTTACTATGAGGAAACTAAGATTGAACTGGTAGACATTCCATGGAAGGAATTTATAGACATCTTCAAGAAGATATTCCTCATGGAACACTTCTATGCTTTAAAGTTTGAAGAGTTTGCCAGTCTAAGGCAAGGAACTAACTTAGTGGAGGTATATTACAGGAAGTTGGTAAAATTGTTGAAGTATGTACCCACCTATAATGAGAAGATGTGGATTCATAATTTTACTCATGGATTGTAGTCTAGGATAAAGCATGACATAGAAATGCAGGAACCTAAGTCATTGCAGAAGGCTTATGATTTAGCAAAGAAAGCAGAGTCTCATTTCTGCTATAAGTATGAAAACCTAACCGACCAAGAACATCAGGAACTAAAGAAGAGGAATAACAATGGGGTTATAAAATGGGAGGCAGAGCAAGAACGAAAGGCTAAGAACCCCCAAAATCTAGAGAAGAAATTCAATGGAGGCCAAAATAAATTCAAGAACTTCTTCAAGAAAGGTAACAAACCCAATAATGCTAAACCTCCCCCATAGAAGCCATTAGCTCTAGTATCGACGATTAAGAGTGAGGAGTAAAAAATGAAAAAGAGACAAGGGCCCAAGGATGGATGTTACCATTGCAAAGGGATGCACTATGCTAATCAGTGCTCGTATCGACCAGGGACAAGCATGCCCAACAATAAAGGAAAGGAGCCTATGCATAAGATCTACGCTACAACTGGGAATCAAAAACTTGAAGGGCAATCCACCCCGTTAATCATCAAAGGTAATATTTTTGATAAGCAAGTAGATATATTAATAGATAGTGGAGCCACCGATAGTTTCATTTCTTGTAAATTAGCCAAAGATATACTAAAAAGGCCAAGGTATTTGGCTCATGGATGGAAGGTTGAGTATGGGTCTGGACAGACCTACTCCATAAACCAATGCTTCCCAATGATGGAAATTACTTTAGAAAGTGGAACCATGAAAGGTTACCTATACGTAACCCCACTTCACGCCTTTGATGTGATCCTAGGGATGGATTGGCTATAGGCCCATCAAGCCATAATCAATTTCCAAGATAGATGGATTGAGTATTCCAAGGGAAATAATGAGAGGCTATGAATTTATAGCAAGCAAGGGGTATTCAAGCCCCAGATGTTGTCAGCCATGCAGTTGAAGAAAGCCCTCAGGAAAGGGGGGATCATTTATGTTGTAAAAATGAACGAAGTTGAGAGAGATCGAAAGGAAGAGGTGATTGAGGCACACCCAATTCTGTAGGAATTTTAGGATGTATTTCCAAAAGATCTGCCATGGCTCCCTCCTATGCGAGAATTTGATTTCACTATTGATCTTATACCAGGAGTGGAACCCATCCACCGATATCTGTATAGGATGTCACCTATTGAGATGTAGGAGTTAAAGGTACAACTACAAGGGTTATTGGAAAAGGGGTTGATAAAACCAAGTGTGTCACCATGGGGTGCACCCATTTTATTTGTGAAAAAGAAGGATGGATCTCTAAGATTGTGTATTGACTATAGGATGTTGAATAAGGCCACAATCAAGAACTAATACCCCTTTCCCAGGATCAAATATTTATTCAACTAGCTAAGAGATGCCATAATATTTACCAAGATAGACCTAAGGTTAGGGTATCACTAGATGAGGATTCATGAGGAAGACACTCACAAAATGATATTTAAAACAAGGTATGGGCATTACGAGTTCACCATCCTACCTTTCGGGCTAACTAATGCACCCATTGCCTTCATGAATCTAATGAACAATGTGTTCAGGAGGCACCTGGACCAGTTTGTCCTTGTATTTCTTGATGACATCCTAATATACTCATAAAATAGGGAAGAGCATGACAAACATCTCAAGATCATGTTGGAGTTGCTAAGGGAAAACCAACTCTACGGGAATCTAGCTAAGAGTGATTTCTATGTTTTAGAGGTGTGCTATTTGGGGCATATCATATTGACTAAAGGGATCACAATGGATCTAAAGAAAATGAAGCCATGATAAATTGGCCACCCCCTACAAATGTTACTAAGGTAAGAAGCTTCATGGTGCTAATGAGCTATTACCGACGTCACATAAAGGATTTCTCAAAAATCACCTCGATGATAACTAGTCTCCAAAAGAAAGGAAAGGAATTCAAATGGATGGAGAAGTGCGAGGCTACTTTCACCATGTTGAAGCAAAAGCTCACCACTACACCAATACTAAATATTCTAGACCCGCAAGGAGATTTTACTGTATGCTCTGATGCATCATTGGAGGGTCTAGGGGGAGTGCTCATGCAGGGTGAGTCAGTAGTAGCTTATACTTCAAGGAAGCTTAAGAAGCATGAGGTTAACTATGCTACTCATTATTTAGATCTAGTCATTGTAGTTCATGCTTTGAAATTCTAGTGCCATTATCTGGTAGGAAGACCCTTCAAGCTAAAATCAGATCATTAGAGTCTGAAATACATATTTACTCAACCAATACTCAATGCAAGGCAGAGAAGGTGGGTCGAGTTCCTCATTGAGTATGATTTTAAAATTGAGTACATTAAAGGAAAAGAAAATAAGGTTGCATATGCCTTAAGTAGGAGGAAACACATAGCAGCCATAACTAGGAGCCACATAAAGCTCATGGACCAAGTAAGAAAGGAGCAATATTAGGACGAATATTATCAAGAAATTTGAGCCAAGTTAAGAGAAGACCTGGAGAGCAATAAGGATTTTAGGGTAATCGATGACCTTTTATGCTACAAAGGAAGAATCATCATACCAAAATTAAGGGATTTAAGGAAGGTAGTGATGCAATAATCCCATAGATATCCTTATATGGCTCACCCCAAAGGGGAAAAATGAGAGAAAATCTAAAAAGGACTTTTTTTGGGTAGGGATGAAGAGGGACATTACAGATTTTATGGCCCAATGCCTTGAGTGCTAGAAGGTCAAGGTAGAATGCAAGCATCCCATAGGATATTTGTACCCCCATAATATACCTACTTAGAAATGGTAGGTCATATCAATGGATTTTGTTGTAGGCTTACCTAAGACTAGGTACCAACATGATGTAATATTTGTGGTGGTCGAAAAATTAAACAAGGTCACACACTTCATACCTGGAAGCACCAAGGATGATGCTCAAGTGGTGGCTAATAGGTTTGTTAAAGAAGTGTTTAGAATGCATGGATTCCCAAAATTAATTATATCAGATAGGGATTCCAAGTTTACTTCAGAGTTTTGGAGAGCCCTACATCTGGTGATAGACATAAAGTTGCATATGAGTTCAACATACCACCCTAAAATATATGGTCAGATGGAGTGAGTAAACCAAGTTCTAGAAGATATGCTTCACATGTATTGCATGGACCACAAGTCTTAGTGGGAATAATATCTACCATTGATAGAATTTACCTACAATAATGGATATCATTCCTCTCTAGGGATGGCACCTTTTGATGCATTATATGGGCAAAAGTGTAGAACACCACTGTCATGGGATAACCCAGAGGATAGAGTAGTGATTGGACCAAAAATGGTCAAGGAAATGGAAGAGAAAATTAGGGTAATTAGGAAAAGGCTCAAAGAGGTTGTTGATAGGTAGAAGAGCTATGCCGATTTAAAAAGAACTCCTAAAGAATACTCGATGGGAGATAAAGTGTTCCTAAGGGTCAAACCAATAAAAATTATGATCAAGTCCACAAAATTGGATCCACGATTTGTAGGACCCTTTGAGATCATTGAAAATATTAGTCTGGTTGCATACCGACTCGCCTTACCTCCAAATTTGTCAAAAATCCATGACACCTTCCACATATCTTTGCTTAGAAAATATATTGCTGACCCTAAACATGTGTGGGATGTCTCTAACTTGCAGATGGCAAACTCGAAGGCAATCAAAGTAATTCTAGTAAGTATCCTTGAATTTATTTCTAAAGGTATGCGAAATCAGAACCTTGAGCAGTGTAAGGTCCAATGGGATAGTTTCTCGGAGATAAATGCCACTTGGGAGAAGGTGGCGGATATGCAAAAACATTTCCCTTTTTTATTTGATGAACATTAAGCTATTGTAACAAGTTGCTTAATTTTATATGTGGTTGAAAAGCTAAGAAACACCAGGGACAATGTTAATCTGATACAGGAGCATCCAATGGTGTAAAAGTGATCTTGCATCACCCAAAAAATATTGTAATTGTTTAATTTTGTAAAAACTAGTAAAAACTAGTAAAACTAGTAAAACTAGTTTTTCTTGCAGGAGATTTTTAAAGGTCTTAGAGGTCGAATTTGAGGATTTTCAGCTAGACACGAGCCTTGGCACAAATATTCAAGGATCGCCCCGCTTAGCTCATTTCATGCTATTTTTGAAATATGTTGTAATAGTCAATCAGGTCACCGAGCGCGAAGTTATGACCTTCGCAAGTTGCCCCAAATTTCAAATTTAAAATTTCAAGTTTTAGGTGGGAAAAAAGGGGAAAATAGGGCATAAATGGGAATTTTCGAAATGGTAAAAGGGATATTCTTTTGGGATCCTCATTTTTAGATGAAAGGAATGGAAAGCTTTGGCTCCTTTTATCATTTTTGGTTTTCAGTGGATGGTATGTGTTTTTTTTAATGCAACTATGCTTCAAGGAGTGGTATGTGTTTTTTTTAATGCAACTATGCTTCAAGGAGTGGTATGTGTTTTTTTTAATGCAACTATGCTTCAAGGAGTGGTATGTGTTTTTTTTAATGCAAATTTGTTCAAGTGGTATCAGAGTGAGAGTTCCTGAGTGTTTAAATAGAGTGCTAGACATGTGGTAGTTTACACCAAGATATGTGGTTAGGGTTTGTGGTAGAATTGAGAAGAATGCCTCCATGAAGAAACCATGATGGTGGGAGAAATATGGTGCCAGAAGAAGATTTCAGATCTTTGCAGAGGTAAGTTCAAGCTCTGCAAGAGGAGCTACGTAGAGGGTTTGAGCCAAGGAGAGAAGAAGGGAGTGACGATGAAGCTGAAGAAGAAAAGGCCCAATTTGAAGAAGAATAAGAAGAGGCAGTAGATCCTACACAAGCTATATTGTATAAGGACATATCATAGATTGGAAAGAGACTAAATTTTGATGTCTCCATATATTCTAGAAATTTCAACCCAGAAGAGTTGATCGACTGGATCAATGACATGGAGGAATACTTCAAGTATGAGGAGGTAGAAGATCCTGAGAGGGTCAAGTTTGCTAATACCAAGCTGAAGGGTCATGCTAGAATATGGTGGAAGGGAGTGCAGCTATACAGAAACAAATGAGGAAAAGAAAGGATAACAAGGTGGGAGAAGATGGTGGAGAAGTTGAAGAGACAATTTATTCCAGCTGATTATGAGTTGGATCTGCTCAAGAAAATACATGGTTTGATTCAATCAAGTAAGTCTATCAAAAAATATACAGAAGAGTTCTATAAGATCCTTATTAGAACAGGCCATTCTAAGGCCAAAAAGGAGAAGGTAGTCCATTATATTAATGGGTTAAGAGCAAGTATTCAAGAAGAGTTGAGTCTGGTTAGGATGACCACCATTGAATATGCTTACCAGTTTGCCTTGAAGGTAGAAGAGAAGTTGAACAAGAGGTTTGAAAGAAAACAGAGAGGAAGAGGTCATGGTGGAATAACTGGTGGGAGAACAAATGGAGGATGGAATGAGGACCAAAAGAAAACTAGGGATACAAGCAACAATCAAGACTAGAAGGGAGAAAATGCTTACCATCCCCGTGAGTAGAATAATAACTACCAAAATAATGGTTACCAAAGAGGAAGAGGAAGGTCTGGACGAGGGTTTGGAAGACGAGGATTTTGTGGAACCTATTTAAACTGTGGAGAAGAAGGACATTGAGCATACGAGTGTCCACAACACCAAGGAGGAACAAATAGGAGGCCTGAAGGTAATACCCAAGCTGTTGTTGTTGATGAAGATGTTGAATCTAAGCACTCTAAAGAAGTAGAAAGAGACATATTGATAACAAGGAGAGCCTTGCTGAATGAGGAGAAATATACAGATCAGAGGAAGAGCTTATTTCATATAAGGTGTAAATGTGCATGTAAGGTCTGTAATGTTATCATAGATAATGGTAGCACAAATAACCTAGTTGCAAAAGGAATGGATACCAAACTGTAGTTAGAGAGGAAGAGACACCCATATCCATATCATATTATGTGGTTGAAAAAGTACCATAGGGCTTTGGTCAGTGAGTAGTGCTTGGTAAAATTTAATATTGGGAATTACTATGATGAGGTCCTGTGTGACATCCTGCCTATGGATGCTTGCCATTTGCTATTGGGAAGGTCATGGTAGTTTGATCGGTGTGCAATGCATGATGGGCTTGCCAACACTTACTCGTTGACAAAGAATGGAGTGCACCATAAGCTGAAGCCCCTAAAGGAGGTGGACAAAAAGGTATGTAGTAGTGCCAGAATCTATTTAGTTGAAGGTAGAAGGATTTTGTATGGTTTGAAACATGAGCATATGTGCTATGCATTAATTCCTAGAGTTAGGGAAGAAGAATGTAAAGATACCTCAATAGAAGTCTCAGGTCTGTTAGAATAATTTCTAGATATTATATCAGATAATGTACCAGAGGGTTTACCACCAGTGAGGAATATTAGTCACCATATAGATTTGGTACTAGGATCTAGTTTACCCAATAAGGCAGCCCATAGAATGACTCATGTAGAAAGTGAGGAGCTAAATAGACAAGTCCAAGAGTTGCTAAAAAAGGGACTGATTCAGGAGAGCTTGAGTCCATGTGTAGTACCTGTAGTACTAGCACCAAAGAAATATGGAGAGTGGAGAATGTGTACAGATTCTCGAGCTATTAACAAGATCACCATAAAATATAGGTTCCCATTGCCAAGGATGGATGACATTATGGACTGTTTGAATGGAGCCAAGAATTTCACAAAGATTTACCTGAAGAGTGGGTACCATCAAATTCGTGTTAGAGAAGGGGATGAGTGGAAGACAGCCTTCAAGACAAGAGAGGGTTTGTATGAGTGGTTGGTCATGCCATTTGGGCTAACCAATGCACCAAGCACATTCATGCGGTTGATGAATGAGGTATTGAAGGAGTTTTTATAAAAATTCATCATTGTATATTTGGATGACATTTTAATATCTAGCAAGATCCTGGAAGAGCACCTGATGCATATCAAAAGAGTTTTTGAGAAGTTGAAGGAGCAATTGCTGATTAATTTTAAGAAGTGTAGTTTTTTGAAGGAGTTAGTGTATCTGGGATTTGTCATCTCAGCTGAAGGTCTAAAAATGAATCCAGAAAAGGTGAGGGCTATCATTGAATGGCCTACTCTAAGAAGCATAACTGAGGTAAGATCATTTCATGGTCTAACAAGTTTTTATAGAAAATTTATTAGAAATTTTAGCAGTATTTGTGCACCCCTAACAGAAACAATGAGAGGGGATAAGAAAGAATTTAAGTGGACCTTAGGAGCAGATAAGATCTTTGATATGTTGAAAAAGAAGTTCATAGAACAACCTATTTTAGAACTTCTAGATTTCAATAAGGTATTTCAAGTAGACTGTGATGCTAGTCGTAGTGCCATAGGAGTTGTTTTGAGTCAAGAAAGTAAACCTGTTGCTTATTTTAGTGAGAAAATCAATGATGCTAGAAAGAAGTATTTGGTATATGATTAGGAGTTTTATGCTATAGTTTAGGCTCTAAAGAAGTGGAGGAATTATTTGTTTCCAAAAGAGTTTATTTTATATACTGATCATTAGGCCTTACAGTATATTAATAGCCAAGGGAAGCTAAATCAGAGGTACTTAAAGTGGGTTGAGTTTCTACAGAGTTATACCTTTATGTTGAGGCATAGGAGTGGGAAGTCAAACAAAGTTGCATATGCCTTAAGTAGAAGGCAGTGTTTGTTGACAGAAATGAAGGTGGAAGTTGTAGGGTTTGACGAACTTAAGGGTTTGTACCCTGAAAATCTTGATTTTGCAGAGGCTTGGAGGGCTTGCTTAGCACCTGTTACTTTATACAGGACTAAGTGGTTGGATTTTCTAATCCAATATGGAATGTTGTTTAGAGGAAATTAATTATGCATACAAGGAGTTCAATGAGGGAGAATCTGGTCAAGGAGAAGCACAGTGGAGGGTTGGATGGACACTTTGGTTGAGATAAGACCATTGCCCTCGTTAGTGAGAACTACTATTGGCCATAGTTGTAGCAAGATGTGAAGAAGTTTGTATAGAGTTGCAGAGTATGCCATATGGCCAAGGGTGTAAGACAAAATACTGGATTATATCAGTCATTACCTATACCAGATAGGCCATGGGAGGACATCAACATGGATTTTATTCTTGGCTTACCAAGGACACAAAGGAGGAATGACTCCATATTTGTGGTGGTTGACAGGTTTTCAAATATGGCACATTTTATTCCCTGCTAGAAAACTAATGATGCAGTTCATGTTGTAGGGTTATTTTTCAAAGAGGTGGTACACCTACATGGTCTACCAAAGAGTATTGTTTTCTATAGGGATACCAAGTTTGTTGGGTATTTTTGGAGGACCCTATGGAAGAAATTGGAGACAAACCTAAAATTTAAATCTGCATACCACCCACAGACTGACGGAAAAATAGAGGTGGTGAATAGAAATTTGGGCAATCTACTGAGGTGCTTAGTAGGAGATAAGCCCAAGGGATGGGATTTGGTTTTTCCATAGGCAGAATTTGCATACAATAATTTTGTCAATAGGAGTACTAATAAATCCCCATTCCATATTGTGTATGGGAGCAGCCCAAGGAATGCTTTCGAGTTGAGAAATATGGACAGAGAGGAAAAGAGTAGTGCTAAGGCTGAGTACCTTGCAAAGCACCTAAAGAGCCTGCATGATGAAGTGAAGCAACATATCAACAAGATGAACACTCAGTACAAGACAAGAGTAGACTAGAAGTGACGAATTAAGGAGTTCCAGTTGGGAGATTAAGTTATGGTTCACTTGAGAAAGGAAATATTTCCTGCTAAAACCTACAAAAAGTTAAAAATGAATAATTTTGGACCATGCAGGGTCATAGAAAAATGGGATTCAGGGAATTCCTATGAGGTAGAATTGACAAGTGGGCTGAATATATCACCTGTGTTCAACATTTCATATTTGGCAGAATATCATGAAGGTGACAGTAATGGTGGACCAATCATAGAATTATGGAGTATTTCCACATCTAATCCAGAGATATAAGAGATAGAATATGTCCTCGATACTTGTGTATGCATAAGCACAAGAAATAGGTAGTATGCAGAATATCTGGTTAAGTGGAAGGGCAGGCTTGTTGAAGATTCATCTTGGTTGTCGAAGGCTGAGGTTGAACGCCTTGCTTTTCTTCCAAAAATAAAGAAGTTAAGGTCACTTATCAATTTACCCTGGGTGTCTAATGCAGGAGAATCTAGTGGTGTAAAATTGATCTTGCATCACCCAAAAATATTGTAATTGTTTAATTTTGTAAAAACTAGTAAAACTAGTTTTTCTTGCAGGAGATTTTTAAAGCTCTTAGAGGTCAAATTTGAGGATTTTTGGCTAAATATGAGCCTTGGAACAAAGATCCAAGGTTCAACCCACTTAGCTCATTTCATGCCATTTCTAAAAATATGCTCTAATATTCAATCGGGTCAACGAGCGCGAAGTTATGACCTCTGCAAGTTGCCCCAAATTTGAAATTTGAAATTTCAAGTTTTAGGTGGGAAAATAGGAGAAACTAGGGCATAAATGGGAATTTTCGAAATGGTAAAAGGGCTCTTCTTTTGGGATCCTCATTTTTAGATGAAAGGAATGGAAATATTTGGATCCTTTTAGCATTTTTGATTTTTAGTGGATGGTATGTGTTTTTTTAATGCAACCCTGCTTCATAATCCTAGTGGGGGAGGATGTCATGAGCCTCCCATATGGACTTTCGAAACATAGAAAAACAATGTATTAAAAGGTGTGATTAATATTCTATTTTATGCAATAAATAATGAAGAATATGTTACTGATAATAAATTGCCAATGTGTAGGTGTCACGACCCACCTTGGAGGAACTCTATTAGTATGCTATTTGTATTATGATAGCTAATTTGTAATGCTTAATATATTTGCATTATATTGGTTTTAGTAAGATAAAATGATGTTGTGTGCACTGACTGTTTGCAAGAACAGGTATTCTCATAGGTGGAATATTTACCACTGTGATATGAAAAAGGGAAATGATGACAAAGATAACTCATCAGGTAAAGCTCTTATTTCTATCATCACTAGTTACCTCCCTGATGGCAGTGTTACCTGAGGAATCACTTCCAAAATCCTGCCACTTGTTGAGTGGAATTTTCACCCAGTTGTGAAAACACACTCTCCGATAGGATTTGGGTTCTAAATCCTCTACTTGCAAAGAAATTAAATAAGTAACTTCTCCAAGGTTCCTGCTATGTTAGCATTTTCATCTGTGTATTAATGATCTCAAATGAAGATATTCAATTAAAATGCTTGGAACACCTTAGTGATTGCAAGTAACTGTTAACAAGGGGCACCGTGGTTTATTTCACCATGAAACTTTAGTGATTGTTCATTGAACCCGAATAAAGCAAATATGATTTGGTCCCTTTATGACCATGTTGCAACTTCAAAATGAAATTTGATGAAATGCCATAAATGATGGAACTATTTTTGGATTTTGAAGTTTTTTAAATTTTTTATTTTAATGTCTGCAAATTAAAATAAAATAACAGTTTCCGGAAAAAGAATGCAGAAAAATGAAAATAAAATGCAGAAAACAAACTGAAAATAAAAAAGAAAGGGCATTCAGTATGATGCTATCCTGTTTCGAAAAACCGAAGATGTGAGGTTTCCATGCATGCAACCTAACCTATTGGACCTGCAGAACATGCACAATCCCCATAGACTAAGTGCTGGTTCCTAGGATACGGAATAAAATTCAGATTTCAAACATTCGCCTAATGTAACCCACGAAGTGGCATCAACATTATCTATAAATCTGAAATCTGAAAAATGAGAAAGCATGCATAGAAGATCTCCTTCTTTCTTGCCCACAAAATGCAAATTTTTGAACAATTCTGCATTAAAAATATGTCATGTTACAATAGCAGAATCTCTGGTTTTTCTCAAAACCAGCAAAAGGGGAAGAAAAACACTCCACAACAGGCCCAGAACGGCTAATCACCCTCAACTCTGCAACCCTGCTCGCAGCGGTTTTCGACCCCCGTACCAATCTGTGCCTCTGCGTTTTATACTTGTAGGCAAATTGCTTCTCCTTCCACGACGGTTCGTTTCATTTCCCAGATTGCATCGTTTCGTATTCCCCATCTCATCGTTATCTTTGACTTTCTGTTCGATGTCTTAAATGTTTAATCTTCTCCGTGAACTATAACGCCTCTGTCGCCCTTACACTTTTATGCCACGTGTTCCGTGCTTCTCTGCATGTTTCGTAACTGCCCCTTGTAAATCACGACCAAAAATAGCATGTCGCGATATCGCGACGCTTTTCTGCATGCAACTTTGCTCTTCTACCTGCACCGCGAAAATGAGACATGTCGCAAAATCGCGACGTTTTTCGGCCAACAGCCTTGTCCGCCACCATGCACAGCGAAAATGAGACATGTCACGAAATCGCGACATTTTCCTGTATGCAGCCTTGTTCATCCTCATGCATCGCGAAAATGATACATGTCACGAAATCGTGACATTTTTATGCTATCGGGCCGTGTGGGTGCAACCTGTCGCGAAATCGCGACGTTTTTCTGCTTCGGGCTATGCAAATGCAACCTGTCGTGAAATCGCGACGTTTTTCTCTATCGTTGGGTTTTGTTGCACTTAGCCGCAAAAACGCGACATGTCGCGAAATCATGACACTTTTCTCTTTTACACCATCTTGCTGCTTTCTGTCGCGATATCGCGACAACTTTTCATTTCGTACACTTTGGCTGCTTTCTATCGTGAAATCGTGACGCTTTTCATCTTCCATACCATCTTGCTATTTTCTGTCGCGAAATCATGACGCCTTTCTCTTCCGTACCATCTGGCTGTTTGGAGCCGCGAAAACGCGACCTGTCGCGATATCGCGACGTTTTTCTTCTACGTTCATTTTGGCTGCTCTTGGTCGTGAAAACGTGACATGTCACGATTTCGTGACACATTTCCCTTGCTCAGCTTGTCAGTCGTCATGAATAGCGAAAATGAGACATGTCGCGATTTCGCGACAACTTTAGTGCCTTGCCCTGTTTGACTGGTTTGACCGCGATTTTGTGACATGTCACGATTTCGCGACATCTTTCCATTTTGTCTTTCTCTCTCTTCTGAGAACCGCGATTTCATGACATGTCGCGATATCGTGACAATTTTCCATTCTGCTGTATTCTGTTGCCCTGGCCATGAAAACGCGACATGTCGCGATATCGCGACAACTTTTCATTTCTGGTCGCGACGGAGCAACATGTCGCGATATCGCGACACTTTTTCATTTTCTGTCGCGACGGAGCAACATGTCGCGATATCGCGACACTTTTTCATTTTTTGTCGTGACGGAGCAACATGTCGTGATATCGCGACACTTTTTCATTTTTGTGAAATTTTGCTTTTTTCTCTTGATTTTTAGCATCTGGGTCACTGTTTTCTTCTTTGAAAGCATGCAAAAAAGGTGGGTCCCCAATTTTGGGGTGTGTTGTGGATCAGCCACAACAAATGGCGACTCTGCTGTCAAATGCTCCTGAGCATTTTGGTGAGAACCCAACCTAAAATATACAAGCTTAGATACAGGCGTCAGCACATAAAAGATAAACAAATACCGACAGATCAAAAATACATGAAACATCAGAATCATTAAGTATCAGCTCGGTGTGTGCAAAGTGTTTCATTCCCTATCACTTGAAATTGATCAACATTCCATTGTCAGTTTCACTTATGATTTGTATGCAAGGCCATGAATGATTTGTGCAGGACTTGATGTATGATGGAGATGCTAGAGATATAACAACCTGCTTTACAAAGGCTCAAACCTTCTAATATCATGAACAAACATATTAAAGTTGTCAAATCCTCTTAGGACCAAATATATGTGTACTGAATTAATTTACTAGATCCCAAAGTTGGTTATGTGTCACTACCATCTTGAACCCATGTGCAAGTGTGAGTGAAATCAGAACTTTGGGGAATAGGATTCCCAACCTAAGCGAGATGGGAATTTAACCCTATCCTTACTATTCTGATTTGAAGTTCATTACCTCATCTTGAACAAAATAATTTAACCAGTTATGGATGAAATGGTCAGGCTAGTCTGTCCATGTGAGCAATCAGTGGTCTTGCTTTTAGACAAGACATGTTGCCACGCATGAGCATACTTAACCCCATAATCCCTGGTTTGGATTCATTCATTCTTTTCTTTTATTTCTTGGACCTTTGGGATGACTACCCATCCTTGCTAGGGACATGTAGTACGATCCTTCCAATCCAATATTAAGACAAAATGGGAAATATTAGTTAATTTTATTACTTGGACCTTTGGGATGACTACCCATCCTTTGCAGAGGACATGTAGTACTATCCTTCCAATCCAAGCTTTATGACGAAGTGGGAAAAATGGAAGCTTTGGGGAATCGGATTCTCAACCTAAGCGAGATGAGAATTATGTCCTATCCTTACTACTCCATGTAGGTCAAATCAGAGCTTTGGGGAGTTGGATCCTCAACCTAAGTTCGATGAGGATTTAACCCTATCCTTACTACTCTGGTTTTAGGCTTTAAGCTTTTATGGGAGTGGTAAAAACCACTATTTCAAGGATTATGTTGCATGATAGGACAGACATGAAATATTCTTTTCACCTCACCTTTTCATCCAAGTATGGTTTTGACCATTTTGCTCAAGATTCTTTTTAATGTGCATGGAATGTGCTTGGTTCAAGATAGTTTGGGCTGCAGTTCCCAACCTTAGGATCCTTTTAATATATGTTATGTAATAATCCTAAGAGGATTCGACACCTTCTCAATGATTGCCCATGGAATGAAAATGTAACTGAGATGACATGTATATGCAATGTGGAATATGACATGAGATATGAATGCACTGCTTCTTTTGGAATATATCATCTACTTTACCATAATGTGTAAAACTGACAACTTCATGCATCACAAGATTCAAACGATATTACTCAAAATGTTTGTGTTACTTGTGGAGCTTCTACAACACAATTCCGATGTTTCATATTCTCCTAGTCTTAGGCATAAGTTGACATCTCAATTTTTTTTTTTTTTTTCATAAACAAACCAAAAATGTCCAAAGGACCAACACACAACTTAAATCCAAATCCAAATAGCAATCCCTAAAAGGAAACTTGAAAACACAAACCAAAACCAAAAATCAAAACCTATATACAAATGTACAATATAATACAAGATGATGCAAAGCTTGGATTATCACTTTCCTGGATCCCAAACATGATTAGAACATTTCAACAAAAATATAACATGATATGCATGCCAAATGTTGTGGGAATCCAACAAAAACAAGACTAGACCAAACAATGCAACCCACTTCAACTTTCCTCTCTCACCCCACCAATTAAATTTAGTTCCATTAGTATTCTCATAGGTGAGATTCAAATTTTCAAATTGATTAGACAATGATTGATTTTCAATTTTATCATGTCTATTCTTTAAAATGCAAATTTCATAATTCCATCCTTGATTTAGAATTAGGCTATCTTTTTCAAATATGCAATTTTGTAAGTAGGAGCCTATTTCTACAAATTTCAAAGCCAAATCATTTTCCAAATTTGTAGGCCAATCAAATTTGTGCAACAATTTACAAGCATCTAGGATATTTACTAAATTAGGATCATTAAAAGTTTTTATCCTAGATTCAATTAGTAATTGTTGATGAATTTGATTTAACAGTTCAAGTGCATCAACTTCTTTTTCATTCATTAAAACAATGTTATTAAAGGTGTGATTAGAAATTATACCCTGTTTTTCATTCACCTTTAACGACATTTCATCATAAACATCATTCAAATTCAAAATATGGTCATGCAAATTTTCACCTAAATCTTGGATGTTTGAACACAAAAGGTTAGACTCTACCTTTTGAACATTTTCATTTACCAAAAATTGGTGAGAAATCACAATTTCTTCTTTTACCTCATGGTCTTCATATTCTTCATTGATTACTTGTTCATTAAACATACCAAAATTGGGCACCCAATTGAAAACATGCCCATCCTTTTCAACCCTCAAATGTTTTTGTTCAAAGTGTATGTCCCATGACTCATCTTGATGATCCTTCATTTGAGTTGCTTCCAATTGATCAATCTCTTTGTCATTTGGTTCCAATTCTTTGTTCACTATCCATGGTATCTCTTCATTTGAATCCCCAACATCATCATGCAAACTTGCATCCGCACCTTCAATGAATTTATATTCAACATGGTCGAATTTTGCAACCTTCTCAAATCTTGTGAATGTGAGATCTTCGTATGATGTAGAAAGTTCAACATCCTGCATATCAAGTGAAATATGAGTTTCATCTATAGGGATGTGGGAAAAGAATGCATTATCATATCTCCCCCAACCATTGTGAAAATTTTCATCCAAATCCATGGCATGAAATTCCATGATGTTTGTGGCATGATCTTTTGATTCATTCATAAATTCTTTTTCTTCTTTGTCCTTGGCAATAGGATCATTATAATCTTCCAAAATTTGATGAGATTTGAAACTCTCTTCCAAAACATCCTCAAATTGTACAGGAGTTGTAAAGTCTTCCTTCGAGTAGGCGATTATGTTGTCCTGTATATCAATTGGCACACAAGTTTCATTAGTAGTTTTGGAAAGAGTGAAGTCTTCCCACTTCTTCCAAGCATCATAATAATAATCTTCCAAAATCAAGTGGTGACGTTCAACTACTTCTTCAACATCCTCCAACTCATCAATGTGTTTCTCATCAAATTCAACTTCACCTTCCTTAGATGGTTCAATTATTTCCAAAAGTGGGTCGTTTCTTGAATTCAAATTTATAAGGCTATCATTGTCCAAATTAGTAACCCATGATTCAATTTTTTCATAATTTTGAGGGTGAAGAATTTCCTGATCATTAATTTTACACATCTCATCAATAGTATCTTCCAAGAACAAGTGGTGAAACTCTATCATGTCTTCAAATTCATTTATTGGTTTTCTTCCGATTTCACTTTCAACCATTCCATTCAATTCTATGGTAGGTTCCATCCTATCACATATTTCAAACATTGTTGAATTTAGAACCCCTTCATCCGAATAATCGTGTATCTCTATGAATGAGATCATTTCTACATAATCCTCACTAGCGGATGTTGGCTTAGCAATTTGCACCTCCTCGTGGACTACATCTAAGGTGGTTGTAAGATTTGGATATTCAAATTCATCCCCTTGATCATTTACCTTAGATATCATTGGAGTGGAGGGTGCTATATTTGATGGTTGGTGTAGGTTGGCATCAATATCTTTAGAAGAACAATCTCTTATGTGAACATGTTGTGCCTTTTCTTCTTCCAAAACTTGTTCTACCTTTTCCAATGTCTCATAGATTGTCTCTAGAGATAAGTCATCCACGTTTTCCTTTAAGAATGTAGCAAGTGTGGGGTGTATGACTCCCAGGTATACTTGAATAGCTTCCTCTTCCGATGTACCCAAACTTTCCCACATTTGAGAATACAATTCACGAAATCTTCCATTGAATTGACTCATGGACTCATTAGGCTCTTTACACATAGAGGTGAATTGATTTTGCAACCTATTTAAGTCAACTTGATTACCAAAGTGATGAAGATAGGCTGCTTCTAATTGTGTCCAAGAAGTCCTAACCTCTATGGGTAGTTGGCTGTACCAAAAGAATGGTTTATCTTCCAAAATGTATGCAAATAACTTACAAGCTACCTCCTCATAGAAAATCTGGAATTGACACAATGTATTCTTGTAGACATGCAGTCTTTGCAAGTATTCTAGTGGCACCTCTTGATTAAAACACCGTAAAAAATCCAATAACATTTTAGGAATATGATAGGGTATCACATGTATAGACAAACCCTTATAATGATCCTCCATTGTAGATACCATTCTTTCTCTTAGAGACACTATTTCAGCTCTCAGGGATACCATTTGCTCCTCAAGTGTTGCCATTGGTGAAACTTAAAATGTAATTTTAGAACCAAACCTGTTGAATATTCAACCTGCAATGTATAAAAAAAAATCAAGTTAGCATCAACTAAGAGATGTATTCATTAAAATCAAATGAAAATAACTGTATGGAAACAACACTTCGTTTAGTCAAGACAATTTTTTTTTTTTTAAATCCAATCAAGACACATTATTCCTGTATGAACAATCAGAAAACGTTAGAACAATGCATAGCGATTCATGTCCTCCTTTTAACAGTACAATGTTGTATTGTTAAAAGAGGGCTAAAGATAATAACCAATAGGGCATGAAATATTCAAAATTTAAATCCCTATAGCATTTAAATCACACTGAAATAAACCTATTCATGCCCTCCTTCTAGCGCCAATCTGTTGAGTGGAATTTTCACCCAGTTGTGAAAACACACTCTCCGATAGGATTTGGGTTCTAAATCCTCTGCTTGCAAAGAAATTAAACAAGTAACTTCTCCAAGGTTCCTGCTATGTTAGCATTTTGCATCTGTGTATTAATGATCTCAAATGAAGATATTCAATTAAAATGCTTGGAACACCTTAGTGATTGCAAGTAACTGTTAACAAGGGGCACTGTGGTTTATTTCACCATGAAACTTTAGTGATTGTTCATTGAACCCGAATAAAGCAAATATGATTTGGTCCCTTTATGACCATGCTGCAACTTCAAAATGAAATTTGATGAAATGCCATAAATGATGGAATTATTTTGGATTTTGAAGTTTTTTTAATTTTTTATTTTAATGTCTGCAAATTAAAATAAAATAACAGTTTCTGGAAAAAGAATGCAGAAAAATGAAAATAAAATGCAGAAAACAAACTGAAAATAAAAAAGAAAGGGCATTCAGTATGATGCTATCCTGTTCCAGCAAAACCGAAGATGTGAGGTTTCCATGCATGCAACCTAACCTACTGGACCTGCAGAACATGCACAATCCCCATAGACTAAGTGCTGGTTCCTAGGATACGGAATAAAATTCAGATTTCAAACATTCGCCTAATGTAACCCACGAAGTGGCATCAACATTATCTATAAATCTGAAATCTAAAAAATGAGAAAGCATGCATAGAAGATCTCCTTCTTTCTTGCCCACAAAATGCAAATTTCTGAACAATTCTGCATTAAAAATATGTCATGTTACAATAGCAGAATCTCTGGTTTTTCTCAAAACCAGCAAAAGGGGAAGAAAAACACTCCACAACAGGCCCAGAACGGCTAATCACCCTCAACTCTGCAACCCTGCTCGCAGCGGTTTTCGACCCCCGTACCAATCTGTGCCTCTGCGTTTTATACTTGCTGGCAAATTGCTTCTCCTTCCACGATGGTTCGTTTCGTTTCCCAGATTGCATCGTTTCGTATTCCCCGTCTCATCGTTATCTTTGACTTTCTGTTCGATGTCTTAAATGTTTAATCTTCTCCATGAACTATAACGCCTCTGTCGCCCTTACACTTTTATGCCACGTGTTCCATGCTTCTCTGCATGTTTCGTAACTGCCCCCTGTAAATCGTGACCAAAAATAGCATGTCGCGATATCGCGACGCTTTTCTGCATGCAGCTTTGCTCTTCTACCTGCATCGCGAAAATGAGACATGTCGCGAAATCATGACGTTTTTCGGCCAACAGCCTTGTCCGCCACCATGCACAGCGAAAATGAGACATGTCGCGAAATCGCGACATTTTCCTGTATGCAGCCTTGTTCGTCCTCATGCATCGCGAAAATGATACATGTCGCGAAATCGCGACATTTTTATGCTATCGGGCCGTGTGGGTGCAACCTGTCGCGAAATCGCGACGTTTTTCTGCTTCGGGCTATGCAAATGCAACCTGTCATGAAATCATGACGTTTTTCTCTATCGCTGGGTTTTGTTGCACTTAGCCGCGAAAACGCGACATGTCGCGAAATCGTGACACTTTTCTCTTTTACACCATCTTGCTGCTTTCTGTCGCGATATCGCGACAACTTTTCATTCCGTACACTTTGGCTGCTTTCTATCGTGAAATCGCGATGCTTTTCATCTTCCGTACCATCTTGCTATTTTCTGTCGCGAAATCGCGACGCCTTTCTCTTCCGTACCATCTGGCTGTTTGGAGCCGCGAAAACGTGACCTATCGCGATATCGCGACGTTTTTCTTCTACGTTCATTTTGGCTGCTCTTGGTCGCGAAAACGTGACATGTCGCGATTTCGCGACACATTTCCCTTGCTCAGCTTGTCAGTCGTCATGAATAGCGAAAATGAGACATGTCGCGATTTCGCGACAACTTTAGTGCCTTGCCCTGTTTGACTGGTTTGACCGCGATTTTGTGACATGTCGCGATTTCGCGACATCTTTCCATTTTGTCTTTCTCTCTCTTCTGAGAACCGCGATTTCATGACATGTCGCGATATCGCGACAATTTTCCATTCTGCTGTATTCTGTTGCCCTGGCCGCGAAAACGCGACATGTCGCGATATCGCGACAACTTTTCATTTCTGGTCGCGACGGAGCAACATGTCGCGATATCGCGACACTTTTTCATTTTTTGCCGCGACGGAGCAACATGTCACGATATCGCGACACTTTTTCATTTTCTGTCGCGACGGAGCAACATGTCGCGATATCGCGACACTTTTTCATTTTTGTGAAATTTTGCTTTTTTCTCTTGATTTTTAGCATCTGGGTCACTGTTTTCTTCTTTGAAAGCATGCAAAAAAGGTGGGTCCCCAATTTTGGGGTGTGTTGTGGATCAGCCACAACACCACTCAAAGGAAAAATGGTGATGGGAAATGATGAGCAATTGCATCGAGTGCTTGCATGCTATTTATGTGAAATAAGTTGGTTGCATCATTAATGTGCATGAAGAAATTCTACCTTGGAAAATGCATATTTAGCATTTTAATATTTTAAAATATATGTCTTCATGCATGCAATTTAGGCATTCTCTAGAATATAGATTAATTGTTTGAGCATGCTTATTTAAATTGATTGACACCATTTTTGAAAGGAAATTAGTTGGCTTGTCTTTTATGGACCTGTCCAAATTCTATTGGACCAAAAAAATGAAAAGACTACTTTATAAATAAAATATTACATCTTTCCTACACATGGCAATTTTGGGAGGATTGTAGGACTTCCCTCTTATCTTTAACAGTTCCAAAACTGAACACCCATGATCTCAATAGTATTAGTGCCCTTATATTTGGGGATAAAATGACATGTAGCCAACCTTTACCTTATATCTATAGAATCCCTCCCTGCATTAAAATAATATATTTTTAAGAAGCTTGCATGTGAAGGAAAAGATAGATAGAAATAAAATATAGAAAAAATTTCCTGGTTATCTAGAATAAATTGGCTTATAAATTACCTTAAGATTTGATAAAATAGGTCATACTATGTTAGGTCAAGCGTAGAGGGAGGCTAGTTTGGGAGCAGAAGAAATGCCTTCTCAGCATATTGGTTTGGTGGCTTTGCATATCTCCCAAGTGTGAGAATTTAAATTTTTTTCTTAAGCTCGCACTTCGTATGCTTATTTTGTGGATGATTTAATGTGATTGATGTTTCTACACTACTTATTTTTCAAATGGGTTTATCTTAGTTGCTAAGACCTTTCGCTACAAACTAAAAAGACAATTATTTTCCTTTTTTCTAATACAGTCTTAACAATGACTTGGTAGATTGTTTTATATAACTTTGATTTACACTAAATTTTATCCTATAAATCATTTGCATTCATGGAATACTCTTGCCATGCTCTTCAAAATCAAATAATATTTTGTTTTCATTGTATAAGGAAACTTTGTATGATAATCATTGGAGTAAGCTATATATCTTGTCATCGGGTTTCATTAGAACATTGCCTTCACTGCTGACTTTGCTTAGAACATCCAACTCCAACACATTATAAAATCACCCTTGGGTCACAAAAAATATATCTTACAACACTGCCACTTGATTATTTAGCATTTGATGTCATCTTCCATAGAATATGATCTGCTGTCGGACCTTAGGGATTGTTTCCTTGTTGCTAGATTGTGTAAAGTAATAAATGAAACCCCCTGCTAGAGGGTTTATGTTTAATACTATGTGCTATCCTAAATCAAATACATAGATATAAGTATATCGATAGGGTCTACGCATAAATCAACTACCTAGATGATAGTATTATAGTCAAACTTATCGATAACTTTACTCGTAGAGCCATTTTTGTGCTTAGGGATATGTGCAAATCATCCCCAGTGAACTGGTGATGCCACTATTTGAACCTAGTCTACCGTCACTCATTGTTTTTGATAGGATATATCCTCTGTTTGTTTCTAGGGATTGACCAACCTACAAACATGACTAGTCGTGAGGACGTCGGCTCATTCCCTCCCTTAGACTTGGGCCAGTAAAAACTTGTTACATGTGATCTCTATGTAGATGTGAACCTTTTCAGTGATAGAACTTAGGAGAATATGGTTTTTCGGTGGTAGAAAACCACCTTATAATGATTAGGAGTCACATACAGATAGGTGACAATGTTCATCGATTCCCCTTGAAGTAAAATTTGTTAGCACAGGCAGAATATTCTTGGATTAGCGCCAGTGCTGAAGTACTGTCACCTTCATTATCACACATGGGCTATCTAGATTGATTGTGTGTCCTTTTAGTACTCCTTATAACATGCCATATTACCATCACCTTCTTATAATTTGTATTCAATGAGAATAGGATCTCTACATACGAATTAAGACTGCATTAGGATGCTCTTCTACAAAGTATAAGTATTAATAGTAATCTATGGTGTCATAAAGGTTTGAGGGCTCAATATAAGGAGTTAGTACCTTTTCATGTTATTGTAGATGTAGTATGTCTTCTATATAGAGAGTATTGCTTATGAGGCCTACTGACTTATAGAGATTAATTCCTATGCTGCTTGTTGATTTATTGTATGAGGTATCTGAATGATACACTCCTATGTGAATGCCCTATAAGAGATATACAAACTATGGTTCAAAGAATTGGTATATGTCTTATGATATGTAGATGCATGGTTTTTTAGAAGGAATGTAGAGTCCTATAATATTTATCATGATTATTGATATGTTAATTTTGAAGGAAGGATTTTTAATATAATAGAAATAAACTAAAGCCTCTCTTAAAATATTAGTGTTGCTTACTATTTGGGATAATTTGAATAGAATAATATCTAGGTAATGTATGTTTAAATTATGACTTTAGTTCTATAAGAATTCTATTATGTTTCTAATTGAGTGCTTGGTGTGCTCTAAATAAAAATAGAACAATGGTGTAATGCTCTTACTTTTTGAAATTAATTGTATACCTTTTAAATAAATGAAATACATTTAACATAATAAAATAGATAACACAAATGGAATTTTGATAATTTTATGCAACTACTATGTCATAATAAAGTGAGAATGTATGTTTACATTTATGGGATTTACATTGAAATTATGAATTGATTCTGTAGAAATGTATAGAAAGTAATTTCTAAATTTAGAAGGATGGATTGGTGTCCTTTCCTTGGGAAGAGGTATGGGACTCTTCCTTATGTTTGGAAATAAACCAAACATATAATGATATGGATTGTGCATTAAACCTTACTTTGCATGATGGTTGATATAATGCTAAGAATATTCATTAGCATGTGAGATACAACTAGCAAAGTTAATGAAGCATGTATGCATTTAAGTATGAAGAAGCATGGTTTGCTTGTGTTGCATTGGCATATTCTGCATTTGAGTTGTCCTGATCCCTTACAAAATCATCTCTCTCACCTCATGAAGATGCAAGGAAACCAGAGAAGATTCAAGAAGCCATTATTGAAGACTCTTTGATATATATATTTGATTATGTTCATTATTTATGTAACTTTTAATGGCTGAAAAGATAAAGCCAAGTGATGTAATATTGGATGTATTTTTATTACTTCTTTGTAAACTAGAAAGGAAGTTTTTTATTGATGTAAGCATCTCCATTAGATAGCAAATGATGTATAGCAAGGAAGCATTGTAAATTATGTCATCATATCAATTAGGTGAAGATGATGTATAGTTTTGGAAGGAATATTCAATGGAAGTATGTTGTATTAGAATTGTTTCTCTATTCTACTTGTATATTTACTTCTTTAAGGTTATAGAAATATAAGCATGAGAACCAAACATTCGAAACATAGTTAGATGGAGGATAATTCATGAATAACATATACACAAAGAAGCATTCCCAAGACTCAAAAACTCATGGACTAAGAACCACCACCACCAAACTTGACAACACCTTGAAGATAAGTGATTCTTATAATAATGCTTAAGACATTTAACCCATGTTATATGTAAGTAACCACAAGCTGCAATAGAATGATGATTCTCCTAAGACACTAGCCTTCATTGGTAGTGTGGAGAATTGGAGAAGGGTAATCCTTTGGTGAGGATCCCTATCCTAAGTGGTTGATACAACCATATGATGTCCCTTGCTACATAGCAATTACATAAAGGGAATAAAGCCTTTGTATGATATTATCCATCTACCAGTATGGGATGGTGAGATGGTAATGTAGGAGTTGGTGCTCCTACTTGCAATTGGCTTAAAATAAATTATAGAAGTTGGTGCTTCTATATACCTAATCTATTGCAAATCAGATTACTTACTTTTAATGGGAAAATCTTGTCTTGGTATCATTATTATAACTCTGACTTATCAATGGGTGAACAATGAGCCTATATATATATAAAAAAATTAGTGGACATGTAGTGACAAATTATGGTTGTTACAGTTGGTATCAGAGCTTAGGCTAACTGATAGGTTTTAGATAAATCTAGGTTAGTGAAAATATTTGGGACATGGTTCAAAACATGAGCTCCCTAACTCTTGAAGATGCATATTTGTTAAGGATTAAGTCAGTTATTGAGATCACTGGTGCACGAGTTCCTTTCTCCCATGAGTAGATCCATAATCGTTCAAAAAGTGGAAGAGCTAGGCGAACCCCCTGTATGGGTTTTGAGCGGTGTACCCTAGACTATTTTGGGAAACTTCTCGGCATCTGTGTCTCATGACTTACTTATTACTTACTTCAAGTATGTATGATTTTCAACTAGAGTTAGAGGAAGAAAACTAGGATTCAACCTAGCAACAATAAACTATTTGGAAACTATTCTGGTTAATTAGAATTTTGAACCTTGGAAATGAGCAAGTATTAATACAACTCTTTATCCTAGGTTAACATGGCAACAAGAGGGAGAGGCAAGAGGATAATGACCTCACAACAAGCTAGTCCCAATACTCCTGAAGCCAGATAGTTAGGGGAAAGTTCTAGAAACTTGAATAAAGAAGTAGAGAACCTTGTTGCTACCATGTCTGTTATGCAAGATCAAATCCAATAGATTTTGCAAGCCATAAGTTCTCAACATAACCCCAACAACAATCAAGAGATAGACATTTTAGATGATGAGGCTAGAGAGAATGAAGATCCTGAAGAACGTGCAAATAGGATCCACACAAAGAAGGAAATTGGCAATGATCTGAAATATATCAAAGTGACTAAGTTCACTGGAAAGGGAGGTGAGACTGTGGTGGAAGCATGGATAGAAGAACTAGAACTTCATTTCGCCATAAGACATTATTCCTCTACCACTAAAATGGCATTCACTCTTTCTCATCTAGGAGAAAGAGGAGTTGACTGGTGGAATGCCTATAGTAAGGACCTTGATGTCTCCCCTAATAAGTTGAAGTGGGAAGTCTTTGTGGAAGCCTTTAAGGATAGGTTCCTTACCAAGCAATTTTATCTGAATAGGTATAAGGAGTTTTTCGCATTTCAACAAGGCTCACTCTCCGTGGAGGAATACTATGAGCAATTTTTAAAACTCCTTAAGTATGTACCATCTCAAAATCTGAACAATGAAATGAAAATAGAGAAGTTTGTCCAAGGACTGATGCCTACAATTAGAGATAGTGTAAACATGCATGTTCAGAAAACTATGCAAAAAGCCTATGATAGGGCTCGAAGAGCAGAGGCTAATCAGGCTGCTAAGGAAGCCCAAAATAATTCCTCAAAGTGGACACACAAAGGACAAAAATTTTAGAAGAAGAGAAAATGGGATAATGGGCAAAATCAGAAAAATAAAGGAAATTCAAAATTTGGGAAGCATGGTAATGGTGGCAAGAAATATTTCAAGAAAGAATTCCGCTACAAGAATAATAATAGGGACTTCTAGACTCCTCAACAACCAGCTCCACTATGAGCAGTAGACACCGAGAAGCAGGTTCAGGAGGGAAACTCAAATCCAAAGATAAGATGCTTTGATTGTGGAGGTCCACATTATGCTATCAACTGCCCAAAGCGTGCCAATACCAGTATAGATAGGCCGAATCACAAGATCTATGCAACAACAATAGTGCAAGACTTGGATGGTCAGGCTACTCCTCTACTTCTGAATGGTAAATTTTTTGATAAAGATGTTAAAATCCTAATAGATAGTGGAGCTACAGATAGTTTTATTTCTAGTAATCTATCAAGGGATATACCCAAAAAGCCAGGATCTTTGGCACAAGGGTGGAGAGTTGAGTATGGGTCAGGATAGACTTACCAAGTTAACCAATGTTTTCCCTCAACTCAAATTACCTTACCTAATGGCTTTACTAGGTGGCCTCTATTTGTAGCACCCTTACATGCATTTGATATCATCTTGGGGATAGATTGGTTGAAGGCTCATGAAGCCTTGGTAAACTTCCATGAAAGATGGATTGAGTTTACTAATGAAAGCAAGGAAAGGCAAAGAATGTATAGTGAAGTAAGGGAGTTCCAACCCAAGTTAATTTCAGCTATGCAATTGAAGAAGACCATTAAGAAAGGAGGAATGGTTTATGCAGTAAAAATCAAAGAAATAGATGAGATTTCAAGGGAAGAAATTTTTAACAAATTTCCACTATTGCAAGAATATCAGGATGTTTTTGTTGATGAGATACCTGGTTTACCACCCAAACGTGAGTTTGATTTCACCATAGAATTGTTGCCAGGAACAGAGCCTATCCATAGAGCTCCTTATAGAATGAATCCCATCGAGATGCAAGAATTGAAGGTGCAACTTCAAGAGTTGCTTGATAAAGGATTAATAAAACCGAGTGTATCACCTTGGGGAGCACCCATCTTATTTGTTAAGAAGAAGGATGGATCATTGAGGCTTTGCATAGATTATAGAATGTTGAACAAGGCAACAATCAAAAATAGATATCCATTGCCAAGGATTGAAGATTTATTTGATCAACTGAAGGGTGTGTCAGTTTTTACCAAAATTGATTTAAAATCAGGGTATCATCAACTAAGAATCCGAGATGAAGACACACATAAAACCGCATTCAAGACTAGATATGGCCATTATGAATTCACAGTCTTACCATTCGGTTTGACCAATGCACCAGCAAATTTCATGAATTTGATGAACAGTGTGTTCAGAAATCAGCTGGATCGGTTTGTGTTGATTTTATTGGATGATATTTTGGTTTATTCTCATAACCAAGAAGAGCATGATAAGCATTTAAGGATAGTATTAGAGTTGTTAAGGAAAAATCAGCTTTATGGGAACTTGTCTAAGTGTGAGTTTTATGTTTCCCAAGTGCATTATTTGGGACACATAATATCAATAGATGGTATTGTTGTAGACCCAAAGAAAATAGAAGCTATTTTGAGTTGGCCACCTCCAACTAATGTGACAGAAGTTAGAAGCTTCATGGGATTATCAGGTTATTATAGGAGGTTTGTGAAAGATTACTCCAAAACTGCTTATCCTATAACCAACCTTCAAAGAAAAGGGAAGGAGTTCAAGTGGACTGACAAATGCGAAGCAACATTTAATTTGCTTAAACAGAAGCTTACCACAACTCCTATTTTGAAAATACCGGATCCATCTGGAAATTTTTTAGTTTGCACTGATGCTTCATTAGAAGGACTTGGAGGAGTCTTATCTCAAGACAACTCCATGGTAGCATATGAGTCTAGGAAACTCAAAAAGCATGAAGTCAATTATGCTACTCATGACCTAGAGCTTGCTGTAGTTGTACATGCTTTGAATATTTGGTGACATTATCTGGTGGGTAAACCATTTGAGTTAAGAACTGATCACCAGAGCTTAAGATATATTTTCACTCAACCATTGTTAAATGCTAGGCAAAGAAGATGGATAGAATTTTTAGCCGAGTATGACTTTGGTATTGAGTATATCAAAGGGAAAGAGAACAAGGTTGCCGATGCTTTAAGTAGAAGAAGACATATAGCAGCATTGACTCGTAGTCATGTAGATCTTATGGATCGAGTCAGAAAAATGCAATGCCAGGATCCAGGGTGTAGAGAAATTCGGATTAAAATAGAACAAAATTTGAATGAGAATCCGGATTATAGCATAAAGGATGGACTTTTATGCTTTAAGGAGTGTGTGATCATTCCTAAAATGGGTGATCTAAGAAGATTGATTATGCGAGAAGCTCATAACTCACCTTATTCCGCTCATCCTGGAGGAGCTAAGATGAGGGAAAATATGAAAAAGACCTTCTATTGGTCTGGCATGAAGAAAGACATCACCAATTTTGTGGCACGATGTCTATAGTGTCAAAAGGTGAAATCCAAACACCAGCATCCAGTAGGAAAGTTGTTTTCTCATCACATCCCTACTCAAAAATGGTAGGTGATTTCAATGGACTTTATTGTCGGGTTGCCTAAAACAAAATATCAGCATGATGCAATTTTTGTGGTAGTAGATAAACTCACTAAGGTTGCACACTTCATAGCAGGTAGTACTATAGATGATGCTGTAGTTGTTGCCAATAGATTTGCTAAGGAAATTTTTAGGTTATATGGATTTCCTGAGATGATAATCTCAGATAGGGACTCTAGGTTTACTTCTGAGTTCTGGCAAGGCTCTCCATCATGCAGTTGGCACCACTTTGAATATTAGTTCTACGTATCATCCAGAAATGGATGGATAGACGAAAAGGGTAAACCAAGTTCTAGAAGATATGCTACGCATGTATTGCATGGACCAGAAGTCCCATTGGGAGGACTATTTGTATCTGGTTGAGTTTGCTTATAATAATAGCTATCATTCTTCTTTGAAAATGGCCCCTTTCAAGGCCTTGTATGGCCGATGATGCAGGACACCATTATCATGGGACAATCCCGAGGATCGGGTTGTCATTGGACCAAAAATGGTTAAAATCATGGAGGAGCAGCTAGCACTGATCCGACAAAGGCTCAAGGAAGCCTCGGATAGACAGAAGAGTTATGCAGATTTGAAAAGAACTCCTAGAGAATTCTCTGTGGGTGACAGGGTGTTTTTGAGAGTGAAACCTAAAAAGAGTGCAATTAAATCAACCAAATTGGATCCTAGGTTTGTGGGACCATTTGAGATTGTGGAAAAGATAAGTCTTGTAGCCTACCGGCTTGACTTACCACCTAACCTATCAAAGATCCATAACACTTTTCATGTATCCCTACTTAGGAGATATATTGCTGATCCTAATCATGTGTTAGA
Source organism: Wollemia nobilis (assembly GCA_028583015.1). Taxonomy (NCBI): domain Eukaryota; kingdom Viridiplantae; phylum Streptophyta; class Pinopsida; order Araucariales; family Araucariaceae; genus Wollemia; species Wollemia nobilis. Next base: position 5,556,889 of record JAQPPZ010001739.1, on the reverse strand, counting down.
TGTTTCTAACTTGCAGATGGCAGATCCGACAACCTTTGAGGTGAAACCGGTGAAGATCTTGGAATTTCATTCCAAGGCTATGAGGAAAAGAAACATTGAGCAATGCAAGGTCCAGTGGGACCAATATTCTGAGAAGAATTCCACTTGGGAAAAAGTGGAGGACATAAAAAGACATTTTCCTTATTTATTTGATGATGTTATTTGATGATGCTATGTAATAATACAGGTTGAGACATTTACCACTTATGAAAGTGGAAAACTAAGCAAACCTTATGTTTTATTGATTAATATGTAATATTGCAGGAAACACAGAGGACTGTGTTTATTCTAAGGGGGGAGTATGTCACGACCCACCTTGGAGGAACTCTATTAGTATGCTATTTGTATTGTGATAGCTGATTTGTAATGCTTAATATATTTGCATTATATTGGTTTTAGTCAAGAGAAAATGATGCTGCATGCATTGACTGATTGCAGGAACAGGTATTCTCATAGGTGGAAGATTTACCACCGAGAGATGAAAAAGGGAAATGATGACAAAGACAACTCATCAGGTAAAGCTCTTGTTTCTATCATCACTAGTTACCTCCCTGATGGCGGTGTTACCTGAGGAATCACTCCCAAACTCCCGCCACTCAAAGGAAAAATGGTGATGGGAAACGACGAGCAAATGCATCGAGTGCTTGCATGCTATTTATGTGAAATAAGTTGGTTGCATCATTAATTTGCATGAAGAAAGTCTACCTTGAAAATGCATATTTATTAATGTTTGGCATTTTAATATTTTAAAATATATGCCTTTATGCATACAATTTAAGCATTCTCTAGAGTAGAGATTAATTGTTTGAGCATGCTTGTTTAAATTGATTGACCCCATTTTTGAAAGGAAATTAGGTGGCTTGTCTTTTATGGACCTGTCCAAATTTTATTGGACCAAAAAATGAAAAGACTACCTTATAAATAAAATATTACATCTTTCCTACACATGGCAAATTTTGGAAGGATTGTAGTAAGGGGTGAGATTCCCCTCTTATCTTTAATAGTTCCAAATCTGAGCACCCATGCTCTCAATAGTATTAGTGCTCTTAGGTTGGGGGACAAAGGACATGTAGCCAACCTTTACCTTATCTCTAGGGAATCCCTCCCTGCATTAAAATAATATATTTTTGAAGAAGCTTGCATGTGAAGGAAAAGATAGAAATGAAATAAAATATTGAAAAACTGCTTGGCTGTCTAGAAGAAATTGGCCTATAAATTGCCTTAAGGTTTGAGAAAATAGGGCATGCTATGTTGGGTGAAGCTTAGAGGAAGGCTAGATCGGGAGAAGGAGACAAGACCTTCTCAGCATATTAGTTTGGTGACTTTGCATATCTCCTAGGTGTGAGAATTTTCATTTTCTTCTTAACCCCGCATTCCGTATGCTTATTTTTGTGGATGATTTAATGTGATTGATGTTTCTGCACTACTTATTATTTGAATGGGTTTATCTTAGTTTCTAAGACCTTTAGCTACAAACTAAAAATACAATTCTTTTCTTTTTTTCTAATACAGTCTTAAAAATGACTCCGTAGATTGTTTTATATTAATTTTCTTTACACTAAATCTTATCCTATAAATCATTTGCGTTCATGGAATACTCTTGCCATGCTCTTCGAAATAAAAGAATATTTTATTTTCATCATATAAGGAAAATTTGTACGATAATCATTGGAGTAAGCTATATATCTTGTCGTCGGGTTTCATCAAAATATTGCCTTCACTGCTGACTTTGCTTAGAACATCCAGCTCCAACACATTAGCAAAGCACCCTCGGGTCACAACAAATATATCTTACAACACTAACACTCACTTATTTTGCATTCGATGTCATCTTCCATAGACTATGATCTGCTATCGGACCTTAGGGATTGTCTCCTTGTTGCTAGATTGCGTAAAGTAATAAATGGCACCTCATGTTAGGGGGTTCATGTTTGATCCTATGTGCTATCCTGAATCAAATGCATGGATAGAAGTTTATTGATAGAGGCTATGCACAAATAAACTACCTAGCTAACAATATTATGGTCAAAATTATTAGTAACTTTATGCATAGAGCGCATTTTCATGCTCAAGGATGCATGCAAATCATCCCTAGTGAACTGGTGTTGCCACTATTTGAACCTAGCCTACTGTCACTTGTGTTTGATAGGATATGCCCTATATTAATTGCCATATATTGACCAACCTACAAGGATGACTAGTCGTGAGGACGTTGGCTCATTCCCTCCCTTCAAATCGGGCTAGTAAAAACCTGTTATAACTAATATTTGTGTAGATGTGAACCTTTTCAATGATAGAAATCAGGTGAAGATGGTTTATTAGTGGTAGAAAAATACCTCAAAATTATTAGGAGTCACATACGGATATGTGACAATGTTCATTGATTCCCCCTTGAAGTAAAATATCTTAGCACAGGCAGAATACACTTGTATTAGCACCAGTGCTAAAGTAGTGTCACCTTCGTTATCACACATGGGCTATCTAGATTTATTGCATGTCCTTTTAGTACTCCTTTGAACATTTCATCTTACCATCACCTACTTAGAATTTGTATTCAATGAGAATAGGATCTCTACATACAAATTAAGACTACATTAGAATGCTCTTCTACAAAATATAAGTATCAATAGTAATCTATGGTATCATAAAGGTCTAAGGGCTCAATATAAGGAGTTAGTAACTTTTCATATTCCTTTGGATGTAGTATGTCTTCTAGATAGAGAGTATTTCTTATGAGGCCTGCTGACTTATAGAGAGTAATGCCTGTGATGCTTGTTGATTTGTTGTATGAGGTATCTGAATGATACACTCCTATGTGAATGCCCTATAAGAGATATAAAAACTATGGTTCAAAGAATTGTTATATATCTTATGATATGCAGATGCTTGGTTGTTCAGAAGGAATGTAAAGTCCTATAAGATTTATCATGATTATTGATATGTTAATTTTGAAGGAAGGATTTTGAATATAATAGAAATAAACTAAAACCTCTCTTAAAATATTAGTTTTGCTTACTATTTGGGATAATTTGAATAGAATAATATCTAGGTAATGTATGTTTAAATTATGACTTTAGTTCTATAAGAATTCTATTATGTTTCTAATTGAGTGCTTGGTGTTCTCTAAATAAAAATAGAACAATGGTGTGATGCTTTTACTTGTTGAAATTAATTGTATACCTTTGCAATAAATGAAATACATTTAATATAAATAAAATAGATAGCACAAATGGAATTTTGATAATTTTATGCAACTACTGTGTCATAATAAAGTTAGAATGTATGTTTACATTTATGGGATTTACATTGAAATTCTGAATTGACTATGTAGAAATGTATAGAAAGTAATTTCTAAATTTAGAAGGATGGATTGGTGTCCATACCTTGGAAAGAGGTATGGGACTTTTCCCTATGTTTGGATGCTGGCCAAACAATTGATGATGTGGATATTGTTTGAATTCTTGCTATGCATGGTGGAATTATAGATAATAATATCCTTAGCATGTGAATTGCAACTAGCAAAGTTAAGGAAGCATGTATGCATTTAAGTATAAATAAGTATGGATGCTTGTGATGCAGTGGCATATTATGGATTAGAGTTATCGTGATCCCTTACAAACTTATATCTCTCACCTCATGAAGATGCAAGGAAACCAGAGAAGATTCAAGAATTCATTATTGAAGACTCTTTGGCATATATTTGATTACATTCATTATTTATGTAAATTTTAATGGCCAAAAATATAAATCCAAGTGATGTAATATTGGATGTACTTTTATTACTGCTTGAACAATAGAAAGGAAGTATTTTATTGATATAAACATCTATTAGATAGCAAGTGATGTATAGCAAGGAAGCATTGTAAATTATGTCATTATATCAATTAGGTGAAGATGATGTATAGTTTTGGAAGGAATATTCAATGGAAATATGTTGCATTAGATTGTTTCTCTATTCTGCTTGAATATTTACTTCTTTAAGGGTATAGAAATGTATGCATGAGAACCAAACATTTGGAACATAGTTAGATGGAGGATAACTCATATTATATATATACTAAAGGAGCATTTCCAATACTTGAAAACTCATGGATTAAGAACCAAAACCACCAAATTTGTCGACACCTTGAGGATAAGTGATTCTTATAATAATGCTTAAGATATTTAACCCATGTTATATGTAAGTAACCACAAGATGCAATAGAATGATGATTCTCCTAAGACACTAGCCTTCATTGGTAGTGTGGAGAATTGGAGAAGGGTAATCCTTTGGTGAGGATCCCTATCCTAAATGGTTGATACAACCATATGTGGCCCTTGCTACATAGAAATTACATAAAGGGAATAAAAGCATTTGAATGATATTGTCCATCTACCAGTATGGGATGGTGATATGGTAATGTGGTAGTTGGTGCTCCTACTTGCAATTAGCTTAAAATAAATTATAGAAGTTGGTATTTCTATATACCTAATCTATTGCAAATCAGATTACTTACTTTTAATGGGAAAATCTTGTCTTGGTGTCTTATTATAACTCTGACTTATCAATGGGTGAATAATAAGCCTATATATATAAAATAATTTAGTGTACATGTAGTGTCAATTAATGGTCATTACAGTATGATCAGGTGAACTTGTGTGTGGAGGAAATTGAGTCATCCACCGAAGGTGAGAGTACTTGAGGAAGGGGAAATGATGATAAGGCAACTCGAAGGTAACACGGATAGATACCTTCATATAGGTATGCATTTAGTTAAGGGATAATCATCAATGTCTAATCACCTTGAGCCCCAAACTGATGGCCTAGTAGCTATAGTAAGTTCTAGAGGCTGAGATAGGTGATTAGATTGATGGAAAGACTCTCTCTTTGTTTGATGCACTTGCATGATTGTCTTTTACTTCAGCATTATTAACCTTGATAACCAATGATCATGGGGTAGATGGTTTACCTTCACAAACTTCATATATTTGTTGTTTAAAATAAATAGTTTATTTATTTAAAAAGAGCAAAAGATGTTGTTAAATTAATAGTTTATTTATTTAAAAAGGGGTAAAAGATGTTTAAAATAATAGTTTATTTATTTAAAAGGGCAAAATATATTGGTTAAAATAAATATTTTATTTATTTAAAAGGGCAAAAGATGTTTAAATAAATAGTTTATTTATTTAAAAGGGCAAAAGATATTGTTTAAAATAAATAGTTGATTTATTTTAGAAAGGCAAAAGATAATGCTTAATTAAAAGGTTGACTATTTAAAATAAAACAAAAAGAAAACCCTAAAAAAAATGGTATTTGCCTCGACATATCTAGGAAGCCATCGCCCACCCATCGGTTGACCCCTCGAGACGTTATGGCAACAAGATGACATTCAACAGAAGAGGCTGAATTACCCTTTGGAGACCTGGATGGGCTAGATGCGCAAAGCTCCTCTGGCATGAGAGGAAAACTCTTTATGATGATCACTTGGGAAGAGAATGGAGAGGGGTGTTCACCCTACCTCATGTCGATGTGGTTGAGAAGTAATTGTGGGTAGGTGGGAGCGTGGACCGAGGAGGGAAAGAAGACATGGAAGGAAAAAATCCCAAAGGGGCAGAGAGGTAAAGGAGGATTGAAGGGGAGGAAGGAGCAAAGGAAGAGCAACAAGCGACGAGCGACCACCGAGCAGTGCAGGTTATCCAATTACTATGGGTAAACTAGGTTGGTCCTCATTCAAAACTAGTTGTTATATTATTCTCTGTGTTAAGGAGCATGAAGCTATGTGTTAGAGAGCACGAAAGATCTATGTTAAAGAGCATAGAAGCTATATGTTAAAGAGCATTGATAGGTCTATGTAAAAGAGAATAGAAGATCTATGTTAAAGAGCATTGATATCTCTGTGTAAAAGAGCATTGAAGCTATGTGTTAAATAGCATTGATAGCTCTATGTAAAATAGCGTAGAAGCTCTATGTTAAAGAGCATTGATAGCTTTATGTAAAAGAGCATATAAGCTCTATGTTAAATAGCATTGAAGCTCTATATAAAGAGCATTGAATCTCTGTGTTAGAGAGCATGAAAGCTCTGTGTTAAAGAGCGTAGAAGCTCTATGTTAAATAACATTGATAGCTTTATGTAAAATATCATAAGCTCTATGTTAAAGAGCATTGATAGCTCTATGTAAAATAGTGTTGAAGCTCTGTGTAAAAGAGCGTAGAAGCTCTCTGTTAAAGAGCATTGATAGCTCTATGTAAAAAAGTGTTGAAGCTCTATGTTAAAGAGCATTGATAGCTCTGTGTAAAAGAGCGTATAAGCTGTGTTAAAGAGCATTGAAGCTCTATGTAAAGAGCACAAAATATTTGAGTTAGAGATCATGTAAGATATTTTTTAAAGAGTGTGAAAGCTTTGTGTTAGAGAGTGATGAAGCTCTGTGTTAGAAAGCGTGAAAGCTCTATGTTAAAGAGTGCAAAAGATCTATGTTAAAGAGTGAAAGCTCTATATTAGAGAGTGAAAGCTCTATGTTAGAGAGCTATGCACGATCTATGTTAAAGAGCATGAAAGCTCTGTGTTAGAGAGCGATGAAGCTCTATGTTAAAGAGTGTGAAATATCTATGTTAAAGAGAGTGAAGCTCTGTGTTAAAGAGTGTTGATAGCTCTATGTTAAAGAGCATGAAATATCTATGTTAAAGAGCGTGGAAGCTTTGTGCCTAAGAGCATTGTAGCTTTGTGTCAAAGTGAGCATCGTAGCTTCACATTAGAGCATCGTAATCCTGTGTTAGAGGATGCATAGTATCGTAGATAGCTATGTTTTGTGCTAGCCAAGAATCTGGATGCTTTGCCATCCGATAGCTCATTGCAGTTGGTAGAAGCTTAGCTACTATTCATTGTCTTATTTATCAATTTTAAAATGAAATGAATGATTATTTTGTAATGTAGGGGTATGGGACCTTATGTTATGAAATAAAATAGAAATGAATGATTATTTTGTAATGTAGGGGTATGGGACCTTATGTTATGAAATAAAATGAAATGAATGATTATTTTGTAATGTAGGGGTATGGGACCTTATGTTATGAAATAAAATGGAAATGAATGATTATTTTGTAATGTAGGGGTATGGGACCTTATGTTATGAAATAAAATGGAAATGAATGATTATTTTGTAATGTAGGGTTATGGGACCTTATGTTATGAAATAAAATGGAAATGAATGATTATTTTGTAATGTAGGGGTATGGGACCTTATGTTATGAAATAAAATGGAAATTAATGATTATTTTGTAATGTAGGGGTATGGGACCTTATGTTATAAAATAAAATGGAAATGAATGATTATTTTATAATGTAGGGGTATGGGACCTTATGTTATGAAATAAATGAAATAAATGATTATTTTGTAATGTAGGGGTATGGGACCTTATGTTATGAAATAAAATGAAATAGATGGTTATTTTGTAATTTAAGGGTATGGGACCTTATGTTATGAAATAAATTAAATGAATGGTTATTTTGTAATCTAAGGGTATGGGACCTTATGTTATGAAATAAATGATTACTTAGCAATTATGGGTATGGGACTCTAATTGTTGAGGAGGGTAGTTCATTTACTACAAATAGAGCACATGAGCTAATGCATGGTTGATTTACTCTCTCTAGTTGGGTGAGAGGGGAAGTGGAAAGGGTAGTTTCTATGATAAAGGACTATGCATTAGTAAGTTGAATTGCTTGGGTTATTTGTATAGTTGCAATTTGGCAATGAATTAAGTGCATATAGAAGCATGTCTATCTAGATCCATGAGTGTCCTGATCCCCTACTATCCTCACTTGATCGATGGAAGAGTGGGAAGGTCAAAGTTAGGAGATATACCAATCCACAAGTTTGCTCTCTACCTTACTTCTTGATTATTTTTACAATAGATTATATTGTGGGGATATTTCCCCAATAAAATGGATGTAAAGTAGTGTGGAAAGGTATGGGGTGTACCATACTAGTTCATGTACTTGAAAGAACTTTGTAACTGATACATCTAGTACTTATTTATTTAGTCTTCTGCATTTAAACCTTTAAATGAATGCATAATTGGTTATTGTTTCTCTATGCCTTGACTATGCTTGCTTGATGATAATTCATTTTGTTAGATTTAGTATCTAGATATTTTATGCTCTTGTGATGATTAAAAATGAAAGAATATTTAGTAAGTTCTAGGTGAACTTAGAGGTACCCTAAGGGCTTGAGACCCCCTTAGGGAGGTTGGAAACTAGGTTTGGAAGATTGTACCAGAGCTAAGATAGCTTGTCAGTGGACAAGATTGATAGCTTAGCTCACAATACACATATCATGCCCACACATAACAACTTGTGTGGATATGGAGATGTGTGTACACCTTCTAACGATTGAAGGTGGTAAGTCTAGCTCATCAAGACTGATGAGAGAGATATACTTACATGCACAACATAAGATAGGCTTACGTAGATAAGACTTGCATGAAGGGAATCTTGTGTGGTATAGTTCTTAAGAAAATTAGGCTATGTCAAATAGTAGGTCGATCTAAGGTTGGTTGGGGATTTATGAATCCTCCTCCTTAGTAAAAAAAAATAATTATAATATATGTAAACTTTTCTTTGTGTGTGTGTTTTCTCATTTCATGTTTTTGGGAGCGTTACAATTGGGGTTAGGCACAGCTTGAGATGGTAAAGGTGGTTGTTTAGGAGGATTTTCATTTGGAGGTGGAAGGAGTCTATTTTGAGGCTGGTTTTGAGGTACTTGCCCCCTAAATTGATTTTGAAAGTTTTGTTTTTGGGGTTGTCCTTGAGACCAAATAGGTCCTATATGATTATATTGGCCATTCCAACTAGATGCATTTTGATTTTGGTTTTTCATCCATGGAGGTGAGTTTCCATATGAATTGAGCATGAATTGTGTCCAAGGAGGCATGTTCCAATCTTGATTATGTTGATTCCAACTTGAACAATTTGGAGGATTTGACCAATAATTAGGTCTTTTTTGGTTGGAATAATTAGAGTTTGACCAATTGGGTGGACCATTACTTATTTGAGCTATAAATTAGACATCTTCTACCTCTTCGACCTCAGGCTCTTTGATAGAAGTTTTGACAACTGAGATATATTTGCAATTTTTAGTATTATGGTTTTTATCACATATTTTGCAACAAGCAGAAATGTTGGAAATATTTGTAACATTCAAAGGGTATTCCCTTAGATTATATTTCTTTCTACATCTATGATAATATATCTCTTCAATGTTTTTATCCTTTGGTTTCTTATCCATGAGGTTGAGGGATGATGTTAATGTGCTTAATAAATCGATTTTGAGATTTTCTAGCATATTACCAATTTCAGCTCGTGTTACTCCTCCTATCGATGATGGGTATTTATTACTTCTTAAAGGTTTATTTCTTGAGTAATTTTTACAGATATTTATGATCTCTCCTAACCCCATCTGATGGATATCTCCCTTTGCCATAAGGTTTAGTATGTCTAAGACATATTCCTTAAGCCCTTTTAGAAAAAGTTCTTTCTGAAATTCCTCATCCAACTCAATGTTTACTATTGTTCCCACAAACTAAAATCTCTCAAGGTAGTCCTCAAGGGATTCATCATATTTTTGATTCATACGAAACAACTCTACTTTCTTATCCCGAACCCTGCAATAGTCTTGGTATCTTTCAAGAGATATATCTTTTAATTCTTGTTCTCCATCCCATCGATTGCAAATGTTTTCCTCTAGATCCATGAACCATCTTAAGGTTGCATCCTTAAGTGTAGAAGGGAATAGTCTTAGTTTTTGCTCATCCATGGTGTAAAAGTAAGCCTGGCACACCACTTCAAATTCAAAAAGGAAAGCATCGGGATCCTCATGTGGTTTACCATGGAAAGTAGGTAAAATAGCAATAGAGACTAGTTTTGGTTCTCTTGTTAGCCTATCTTTAGGAGAAGGGATTGGAAAGGCAAAAGTATTTCTCTGTCCACCCCCCCTTTGGTTTTCTACTTCTCCTTGATCCATTTTTCTTTGCCTTTGGTTTCTATTTACTTCCCCTTGTTCACTACCTTGATCAACCATGATTGAATATAGAATTTCAAGAATTTGACCAGGTATAGGGTCGGTAAAGATAGACGAGGGATCGATATGATCATCAAAATCTAGTTTGGGTAGCAAATATGTCTTGGGATCTTGTTCTAGAATTTCAATTTACTCGGTTGATGTAGAATCTAAATATGCAGTTTTGGTTTCTTTTGACTAAGAATTTTCAAATTTCTTACTATGGTTTTCTTGGCAATCTACTTATGGTTTACTGATTTTAATAAATCTACCTTTTGAGTCTCTAGGTCTGAACATGAAACTTTGAAACAAATTTTAGTCTTCCTGGAAAAACCTATGAATATCATTGATAGGTTTGAGTTTTTTGGGAGTCATATAATGCTCTTCATTAAATCCAAAGTCTTTTGTTACTAGAGTAATCAATTGGACAATAAAATAATATTTTACAATTGGATTAGGGTTCTCGAACTGTAGTTCGTAATGCAAGTCTTGACATAGTTCTCTAAAGAGTACTACTCTTGGTGCCCTATGATATCTCTGGCTATATTCTAGGTTTACTTCCCTATCCTCTATTTTTGCTAGGAAACTATGGATGGTAAGGGAATCTTTGAAATACTGATCCCACGAGTAGGTTACTGAGTTTACTATTGCTCTCCTATTCCCTAGCCACCATTCACAACTCCTAATAAGTTCAAGGTAGGGTGAGTGATAGTTTGGCCCTAGAATTTGAGCTATTTTTATCCTCTAGATTTGACTCAATTCATATGATCTATCTTTTATGGTATCAAGATGTTTGCACAGGTGTTCCCACTCTTCCCTAGATGTTTGGTGTTGTTTTTCAAAAATAAGGTTAACTTCTTGCTCTATCAATAATTTTCTAAGGTCAATGGACGTAGATTTTTTACTATTTTCCACCATCTAGCAACTTCTACTTCTATATATATTATTATTATTTTTTGTTCTATTTTTTTCTTTTATAAAATAGTTCCTACTATACTAAAACTAAACAAATTTGCCAAATAATTTCAGTATAATAATAAGAAGTAAAACTATCTTAAAGTATGTCTTACTGACTAAAATCAAATGGATTGGCCAGGTGATCTCAGGTCAATAAGGGAAAATAAAGCAAATCTTATTATAATGAAATCAAACAGATTGGCCAAGTGATCTCAATATAATAAGGAAAAGTAAAATTATTCTAAAGCAAATCTTACTGTGGCTGAAATCAAATGGATTGGCTAGATGATCTCAGGATAATAAGGAAAATAAATCTTACTATAACTGAAATCAAATGGATTGGCCAGGTGATCTCAGTATAATAAGAAAAAGTGTTGTTGTTACCATTTTGCTTCTAAGGGATGTTTTCACTATGGTTGTGTCACTCAGTCACACCTACTTCCTGTACTACATTGGGTTTCTACAGGCCAAAGAGTCTTAGATTTAAACTAGAAACAACCACACTGTGTAGGGAAATAAATTACTAAAAATAAATTGTTGAAATAAAAATTGCTAAAAATGTAAATGCTAGAAAATAAATGACTAAATTCTAGAAAGGCAATAAAAATTGATTTTAAGAAAATTGGAACCTGGTCCACCTAAGGTGGAGGATGCTTGGTGTGCGTGTGCATTGATCACTACTTGCGCCACCCTCCACACACAACTCTATACGTGCGTTGATCACTACTTGCACCACCCTCCATGTATAGGTAAGCTTCCTTCCTTATGTGGTCCAATAGCTTGTAGATTAATGCAATGGTACTGCTCTCCTCAACAACAATACCAAAAATATCAAGCTTTGAGGGTTAATCATTTAATTATCAATCCAGGTCAAAATGATTTAAAGAACAAACAATCTTGTATAGATTATTCCACGACATTAACTAAATAACTTGATTCAATTCCTTAAGATCAGGTTACAAAAAAGATAGAATATTTTAAATGTGATTCTTTTTAATATGGAATTAACTAAATCAATGAATGTGTGTGGATCCACATGCAATTAATGATGTGCTAACTATTTTTACTTTTGAAATAAATGATGCAGATTAATTTCTATTAATTCTATTTATACTAATCTAATCCTATTCTAATGCAGGAGTGGGAGAATGGGGACTCGTCTTCTAGAAGTGGGCCTTACCTTCAAAAAGGTCAGTATATTTCTCTTCTCTTCTATGCTATTTTATATCAGAAACTACTTATTTCATTTAACCTATTTTAACTATCAACTATTCGCGGCGGCTTGGGGGCCCGGGGGGCCGCCCCGGGGCCCCCCCCAAAAAACATAACTATTCATTGATTGCATAAAAATAAAGACTTTACAAAAGAAAATAAATCATTGCAAAATACAGAATAACATTGCAAAAGATATGGAAAAATAATACTATTTTATTGATGAGATTCGATCATGTACATTGTTGGAAATGAAAACTATGGGAGCGACTTCTTCAACTTTCTCTTTTAGAATGCAATCATTGGAGGACAAGAGCGAGGACCTTTTCAAAAGCCTCATCATTGTAATTTATACAATAATGTTTAATGTAGTCTTCCATAATATTTTTTGTCTCTTTCCAACTAACAAATCTAAATCCTAACCTATGTACTGATAATTTTCATAAACAAATATAATTTCATAACAAGACGGATCTTGGACTAATCAACACGAGCCCAAGTGCTAAATGACTTATTCTAAACAAATACAACTTTATAAAAAATAAAACTTAGACTAATCAATGTAATCCCAAGTGGCAAGCACTTTAACAACTTCTAAATTTAAGGAATAACAAGAATAATCTTTTGCCCTATTCTCAAGGAAAGAGAATATGAGTTGACAAAATAAATCAACAACTTTAATCCTTCCAAATTTTAATAAGGACTTTACAACTTTTATTAATAATAATCAAAGATGCCAAATATTCTTTTTCCATGTTGACCATCAAATAGTTGATTGTGCGTAATATGCTTCATGTTGGATGTGACATGGCACCAAGGTTTAGTCAACTTTGACTCAGCTCTTCTGTAGCACTCCTTTCGGTAGATGCTTTTAGTAGTGCATTTCTATAGCACTTCATCCACAACGCCTGTAAGTGTGCCATACATCCAACCAGTCTATGTATGCCTGCCTTCTAGTTCAGTAGCCATGGACTTTATCCAACTTCATACACATTTACCTAACAACACAATAACTTACACAAAATTAGTGTAAAATATATGCATAAATAACTTTTATAACCGTTAATCATATTGATGCATAAATGACAATATTAAAGTGAAAAAGTAATAAAAGTCATTCATATTCATTCATTTACAATGGAATATATAGGTAAATCAGATACATATACTATAACACTTTGACTCTCATCAAGAATCTACAAACATACTCAATTCTCATATCAATTGAGATGCTATAGATAAATACCTACATCGTTTTTCATAAAATGTCTGAATTTTTTATTTTCATTTTCTATATCATCTTCAATTTTCTATGTGAATACAAATATTATAGAATTCAACATCCTTCTTGACACTTCCATATTTGAATTGCTAGTTTCCTTCCTAAAGCATAAGTGCAACCACAAATTTTTTAATAAATAGTTTTAATAAAAAACACTTTAATGTTATAAAATAAAGAAAATATTACCAATGAAAAATATTAAAGTGATTATAAATCATTATTTGATTTAGTCAGTCAACATTTTATTATCAGCTTTAGTTAAACATACTACTTCCTCTAACCATGGAAAAGAGAATTTAACCTCATGATCCTCAATTAAAATCCATCTATTAGCTAGCCTATCTACACATTTTTTTACTTACCTTAACATGTGTAAACATGATTTCTTCAAACTCTATTTCTTGAATTTCCACAATTATCTCTTGTATATTCCATGGAATCTTTTTTTCCTCAATATTGCATTTATTATTGAGTGAATCACCTTCCATCCATACTCTATTCCATTTTATTTTTTTTGCATATTTTAATCCTTCCAAAGATACACAGGCTTCAACTTAATTATTTATCTTAGATTGACTATTGAAAGCACAATTACATAAAATATCTCCTCTATTATTTCTATTTATTCCACCTCCTCCTGTTGGTCCTGGATTTCCTTTATATGCTCCATCAAAATTCAATTTTACCAACCCCACATCTGGTGGTTTCCACTTTATATTTTTTGCCTTATTTTTTTCTCTTATACCCAACATTACAATTCATGCCTTAGGTGCCATGTTTTCCCAATATGATGATTATCATAGGGAAAGTGTTGTCTACTATATTAGTAGAACCATTATCAATTATGAAACTAGATATACCCCTTTGGAAAATATGTGTTTAACAATGGTATTTACTGCTTAAAATTTTAGGCCTTACATGCTAAGCCATAAAATATATGTCATAGCTAAGGTTGATCTGTTGAGATACCTTATGTGCAAACCCTACCTTTTAGGTAGGATAGCTAAATAGGTTATGGCCCTTAATAAATTTGATCTTGAATTCATTAGTCAAAATTTGATAAAGGGATAAGTGATAGTTGATCAACTAGCATCGACTCCTTTACCAGCGATGGTAATTTAATATCCTGATGAGACAATGTGCACTCTCAATGAATCATAACAAGATTCTTGGAATCATTTTTTTGATGGTGCAAGATGCATCAAAGGTGTGGGGGTAGGAATTGTTCTAGTATCACCATAATAGATTGTCATTCCCTTATATTTTAATTTTTAATTCTTAAGTACTAATAACATGGTCGAATATGAAGCATTCATTGGTCTGAAGCATCTCTAACCCTAAAAGTCATAATCCTCTATATCTTTGGAAATTCATAGTTAATAGTCAATCAAATAAATAGAGTTTATCAAACCAAATATGGTAAAATCAAATCATATAAATACATTATGGATAAATTGATAGATTCCTTTGAGAAGATAACCATTGATACTATTCCATGTTCAAGAAATATCTAAGCATATGTAATGTCTATTGCTACCTTGATCATACCTCTAGATTTGGAGGATGAGCTAGTAACAATTATCATCCATTAGATAAGAAAACCCACAACCTTGCAACCCATTTAAGAACCATTACCTATATTTATTATCGAACAAGCACCTATCCTTGATCCTTGGTACAAGAAAATTGATAATTTTCTTAAGAGTGATGTTTTACCTAAAGGTCTAAATCACAATGAGTTAAATAACCTCAAGCGACCAGCTTGTTGATATGTGATAATGAAAGATATCCTTTATAGGAAATTTTTTGATGATATTCTTTTAAGATGCCTAAATTCATATGAGACCAAACAAGTAGTTCAGGATACCCATGAGGGAGCATGTGGTGTACACTTCAATAGAAGTGTCATCACTAAGAAGCTTATCCACATGCGGTATTACTGGATAACTATAGAAAGATATTCTTGTAATCATGTGCACAAATGCGATAATTTCCAAAAGCATGATAACCTCATCCATGCACCTTTCCAAGAGCTCCAATCCATTCCATATCCTTAGCCCTTATCCACTTAGGGGATGGATATCATCAATAAAATAAATTCAATGTCATATTATGGACATTAGTTTATAATTACCATAATATAATACTTCAATTAGTGGGTAAAGGCTATACCCTTATCTTCTTGTATCTATATTTAGGTTTCTAAGTTTATCTTGAACCAAATCCTATCATGGTATGACATTCCTAACATATGTATATTTGATAATGACACTCCATTTAAAAATAGGATGTTTTCAAACTCTATACTAAGTTTAAAATCCAACGTAAGTGGTTGACCCTATATTACCCATAAGGTAATGATCAGGCCAAAGCTTCAAATAAAATTTTTAATAAAAATATTAATCAACAAAACAGGTAGGGATTGGCACTTGCAGCTATATCCTACCTTATGGGTGTATCACACTAGTGTTTGAAATACAACTGATGCTTCATCATATGCCTTGGTATATGGTACTAAGGTCATCTTCCCCTTCAAATTAGAAGTATTATCCCTTAGAATTATTGTAAAGGACATGTCTATCGACGATGAGTATAAGCATACATGTATTAGCCAACTGGAATTACTTGAGAAGAAGTAGATCCATGTCTTAGATCTATTTTGAGTTAATTTTAAAATACTTAAGAAAGCCTATAGGAAGAGGGTGTGACCTCATTCCTTTAAGGTAGATGACTTTGTAAAACACTAATGCAAAAAAATACCTTAAGGGAAATTTTAAATCTAATTGGTTAGAAATATTCATAGTAAAACCTAAATATGTGTTAGATGCATATTACTTGGCCACATTAGATGGTGATAAATATAAGGAACCTATATATAATTCATATAAAAATATATTGTGCTTGAATTTACATGTATTGCCTACTCATGTGCCTAATTGCATGGTTACTTCTAGATCATTTTGCTTGATTTCATGTGCATGATTGCATGTTTACTTGGGTCTACCTATTCATACCATAAAGTCATGAGGGGGCATCCCACAATGAAGTACTCACAATCCTAGCTAGCAAATAGATTTACTTGCATTGCATTTATAGTAGGTCACTAAGCTAGAAAACCTCCTTGATGACTCCAAAAATCATTATTGATTATATTTATCTTGTGAAATATTGAAGGAAGTTGAGGTCTTAATGTTACAATATAAAAGCAGCTACATCATAATACTGCTATGCTTCAAACACCTTGAATTTTACTTCAAGATTCTAAAATTTCTAGAGGATTGTATGCATAATTTGCTTGATCATAAATTATTTGTTGCATAATTTAATGCTACTTTTTTATTAGTTTAAAGAGGGAGTTTGAAAGGGACCCCAAACCTTTTATAGATTACCAATGAGAAGCCAAAAATGAGATGGTCTCAATTGAACCAATATCAAAATAACAACACATGAAGAAAGCCAAAGAAAATAATGCTAGAGATTCAAATAGATATCCATGAAAACCAAGAGATGAAGGATTGGGACCTTAAAAAAATGGTCAAAAATGTTGGCCAAAAAAACCAAGCTAATCAAACATCTTAGAAAGGTCTCATTCGACATCACTCGCACTCGACTTACCAACAAAAATTTGAGTGTCACCTTCCTTCTACTTTTTTATGGTATAGATCATATTTTTAGCTTGATGGATGAGATTCCAGGTATTCAATGATGCTTTGGACATGGATTGAACCATTTTATCCATGTTGCTAAGGGAATCAAGTTGAATCTCTACTGGTTGTGAATTAAGGGCCCACTTGGGGAGTCACCAACCATCAAGGAGTGAGACTGAATAGGGGCCCCTTTGGTTTTGGTTTCTTGATATTTTTTGGATATTCTCTTGGGTATTCTTGGTCTTGGAGTTTTTATTTTCCTCAATAAAGCCTTGCTTCTATATGAGTATCGATGAGGATAAATATTGACTCAAGGAGGGGTGTCAGTGGTAGTGGAGTCAAACATCAACTTATTTCTAGCCTTGACCACATCCACAAAATCTCCCTCTATGTTATTATCACTTGGTATGTCCTTTTGAGGGCTCCATTGACTAGGATCTAAAGCATATGGGTGGTCCATCAGGCTACCACCAACCAAGATAATAGCCTTCTATACCTCCTTCTACAAGGTATGTTTGTAAAGGATCATATGGAGGCCTTGGTGCTTAGGGTGTATTGAGTTGCCTTCTTTGATGTTTTACATAGATATATCCAGAGAATAAAATAAATATTTAAGGACATTGATGCATTTGATGTTGTGTAAGTGATTAAAAAAAGCTAGGTGGAAACTCCTAAGAGAGGAATTGATATTATCCACAGTGAAAATTTAAGTATTGGAATCATTACCCTATTCCAAGGAATAGGGAGACCCTTCATAATAATCCCACCTTTCTCCTTGACCATATTTTTGTCCTTTTATATGAAATAGTTGAGCTCAACCACCAAGGAATGCTTTTCATGATGAAATATGTCCCCATAATTAGGAAGATAACCTCCACCAGTAAAAAAACAATAACCTTGAATCTAAGCCCATGCAGTGTGACATGGTTGTTATCCCAATACTTGGTGAATTCAAGAGATAATTTGGGATTGTTCCTACTAAATTTGTGAATGAATGGCATAAACCCATGATTTATCAAGATCTCTTCGACCCCTGCATTTGTTTGCATGGACTTCAACTCAAGAAGTGTCATTGTAACAATGAAGAAACTCAAAGAAGTCTACCTTTAGAATGAGGTTACAAAGAAATATTTATGGATGCCACCACTCCACCAATTTAGATTTAAATGTGTTCGAGAAGCCAAATGCACTAAAAATTTCCAGATACACATGCTGCCAAATTTGGAGAGCCTAACACTCTATATCCATTGATGGCACACATCATACTAGGATAGCCTTGTCATGTGTGTTGAGTCATATTTGGGTGCCTTATAGTAATTGAAAATAAATTTAAATTTTAAATGTAATATAGCATTTAATAAGGAGATACTCAAGAATGTGAAAAAGTGGCCCTCTCACTGGTTCAATAATGATTAGGTATGGAGGTGTTCCGAAAGAGGGTGCTGCCATGGGGAGATAATCAAATGCCAATTCACTTGCTTGTGTTCACATGCTTATTTTTTGAAGTTGAGATGATTTACTATGACCCATGATGATCTTAGTTATGATACATCACATTATAGATTGATTTTTAGATAGGTAGTTGAGGTAGCAAATATCTCTAGCAACTATTTCTAAGTGAACATATCATCACTTCTTTAACACCTCTATTATATTGTTGATATCATCTCTTTCCTATAACTTGCTAGCACTCCATAATGCATTTGATATTACAAATCCAATTTAAATATGGCATATAAAAGGGTAATCTAAGCTAGCAATATTTACCCTAAGCAAATATTTCTCTTTATCTCTTCTATCACACAATATATTTTATCATAATATTTTTATACATCCTCTGATTCATCTCTATACCTAGGAAAAGTGGGTGATAGAATCATTCAATGACTGGTGAGTGCTTAAAAATTCTAAGGCATCCATCAACATTGGATTATTCTATCAAAAAAAATTATCTAAATGGGGATCTATAAAAAATTTCAAGATCGTCAATATTTCAATTCTCCTTATCAAACATTTAAAAAATATATATATATCCAAACATTTGATCAATTTGTGATTCATTTGTATACTAAAAAAAAAGGTAGGATAAAATCATTTGATACTTGAAAAAAATTAGCATACCTATACACCCAACAAGTGAGAAATTATTCTATCAAATATTTTCCCTTGGTATAAGCATCTATAAAAATTATCATACAACCTTCTTCTTCTACTAAATTAGGGAAATATGATGAAGCACAATTGTTGATATCCCTATATCATCAATTTCAATCACAAGCATCAAATAAAATTGTTCTAAATCTTCTTAATCATTGACAATCTTAAATAGATGATGGATTGCCTACATGATTATGCATAGTTATATGTTGCAAATAGGAATTATTTTCTTATACATGTATCATGCCTTTTATAGTTCAAAATATGAGAATTATTCTTTCATCAAATAGTTTTCACTAAAAATATTTACGAGAATAATACATGTCCCCCTTCATTCATAAGCATTGAGCTATTAATTGTATATTATATTTGCATATTTGTTGTTATTGTAAGTGCATCCTTGTATAATTTCTTGATTGCTTGTGCATGTAGAAATAAGGAGATCTTATGATGAGGTGACAATGACCACTAATTAGGATAGCATACACTTGCATTTGCATTCATACTAGGTCTTTGATGCTAGTGAATTTCTATCCTTAGGATCATATGAATGTGGCCCATGATTTGTTTTTTTGCACTCTTGCATGATTGAGTAATACACATAATTTTACTCCATCGACTTTATCCCCTGCAACAACTTTGACAAGACTAGCATAACATTTGACACATATCCTTAAGCTTAGGAATAATATGGTGCTTTTTGTCAAGCTATTGTTAGTGAATAAATTCATGGTTTAAATCACTTCTATTATACCCAACTTCCTATGCACTCTTTTTGTGATAATAGTATTTCTGATAAATCAATGCAATCTCATTACACTCACAAAAGGAGCTACCATGAGAGGAAATAAAATAGATAATTTTTGGGATGCAATAAAGAACCTAAGCTATATACATTATTATAGGCCTTGGGTCTTAGACACTAGCAACAATTTCTTTAAATACATATTGATTTCTATGTTTTCATACTTGCATTAATAGTTTTCATTGTGGGTTAGTTCATGTATACATTAGTGAGAAATTAGACCATTCTTAACTACTAACTAGCATATTATGGACATGCACCTATCATTGGTCGAGATCAGTCCATAGTTCTCAAAAGTAATAAAATTTCATGTTATCACATTTTTAAAAATATTCCCTAAAAAGACTAATCAATATCACTATATTAAAAACTATCCCTTACTTGCCAAATGATGTCGATCCCTTTCATTGTAGGGATGAATAGCTATAATATTCATTTATCCTAAATTATTTCCTTTTATCACTCTTGTTAGAATCTACTGCGTGATGAATTAAGCATACCTTATTTTCTCATAGGCTCTAATAAAGACCTCAATCCAAGAAATATTAGATAAATTCATCTCATCTACTTTGTCAATTCATAAGCATATGGACAATATAGTTCTATTTTTTTAAGGATTAACACAACATATCCAATTTTGTAAACATGCTAAATGATAAATATCCAATGATATTAATATCATTAATAAGGTCTCCCATAAAGATATTACTCACAAACATTATTTGAATAAGTCTTGCAACCATGGGCATTAAACATTAATAAATTTCATGGTGTAGCTACTAAATTTGACACACTTCAAAATTCCTAATTTTATTGAAACATACTAACAACGTGAAAATCACCCTAAAAAATCCCTACCTCGATATTCATGCCAAGAAAATAAAAAAATAGCTTAATTGTCCTCTTTTCGATAAAATCGAATAATATCGATGAAATCGAGCGTATTCGAGAAAACCGGATGTATAAAATTTTATCCAAATCCTATGTGCACCTAATTTAGGCACCCAGTTGGGATTTTTAACCTAATCTAGGCATCGCCAGATTCTCGATAAAATCAGGTGATCCGCTAAAATTGAATGTAGTCAAATTCGTCTAAGTTGAGACAAAACCTAATTTGGCCTAACACCCTAGCCCAATTCCACCACCTACCTGATTCCTCGAACTGAAGCAACCATTTAAACCCTTAGCCTCACATTAAATTGTTGGTTGGTGATATTTGCAAGAAGGCTTGGAGTGAAGAAGGAGACTTTGGAGCTTTTTTGTAGGTTATAGTGGAAAAATTGTTGTTTGATCATCATACAAGGAGCACATAGACATGGATCTATTTTCAACACATGTGGATCTAGTTTATATTTGATCATTACTTGAGTTTTTCATCATTTGTACAAACTCAGCTACGTCCGAATTTATCATTTTGCATTTGATTTAATTTTTTGTTTTGCAGAAATAGTTGTTGGATTATTTTGGCTGTGTATGAATTCATACATTGCGTACAAATTCATACACAACATATAAAATAAAATATTTACATCTAAATACGTACCAGTGGTACATTGGGGGTAAAATTTTGACTATCATATGGTTTATTACTTTATATTTGTATTGCATTTCCTTTGATATTACAGTCTTTATTACATCTTATTGTTATCATTAGATAAACTGTATCTAGAACCACATATTTCATATTAAAATAATCAATCATTAATTTTATTTACGGTTGGATAAAATAACCGAGGGGATTTAACTATCATATACCATGATCTATTATGGCCTATGCAAATCTTCCATTGCTGTGCAATTGTAGGTTTCTGACAGATTCATACACATCCAAATTCATCTAATGAATTCATATGATCGAATTCATCCTGTCTGTTTTCGAATTCATCCTACACATTTGAATTCATCACAAATCAAACATCCAAGCTAGGTAAGAACTTAAAACCTATTTTTTCATACTTATATTTATATTTTATGTCCTGTATGCATCTGTGTCTAATCAAAAAATATAAAACTCCTAAAACAAAGACTTTATTATAATTTTTATAAAACATAAAAGTACAAAAAGAAAACATGTTAGCAAAGACAAAACCTTTGCATCTTAGTTAAACTTTACAATTCTTTCTAGATAGATGTGTATGCCTTATATTCATTTGAAATTGAATTACATATTGATATTCTCACAATGACACTGAGAGGGGGGGTGAATCAGTGTAGCTATTTAAATTCAGATCTACAACTCTTTAAAACTTAAGCAGGGAGAACTTAAAAATAGATAAAGCAATTAAACAAGAGAGCATTCCACAACACACGATTTAACGAGGTTCACCAGTTTTGGCTACTCCTCAAAAATTAGACTGCTTGGACTCCCATCCAAATCCAGCCTTTGCAAAGCACCAACTTTACAAACAATTTTCCAGCACCCACAGGAAGGAGCACCAACCCCTTATTTATCTACAGCAATAGAAAGGAGCACCAACCCCCTAATGCCAAGCACCAACTTGGACTTCAGTTCTGAACTATTTCAATGACATAAAAATGCCTTCTCTTCTACAAGACCCTCACTGGTCTAATGCCCTTTAACAAGAACTGCATATACTTACAACTCTGTTATATTTTTCTCTTTCAACTCTGCTATTCTCTCTTACAACCCTCTCTTCTGTATCTTTTTTAGCACTATATCCCTTTCTTTTCATAGCTCCTTTTTCCTTTTATTCGGCAATACACAACACTCATGCCTCGTGTAGAGCTCAACCCTAACCCTAACTTACTGTACATGAAAACATTCTTTCGGCTCTACTTACTATGCTTTTGATAGCCTTAAATGCTTACTTATGGCTCTGATAGCCTTATCTACCCACTTTACGGCTCTGACAACCTTTTCTATGCTCTGACAGTGTATCCGCAATTCTGACAGATTTATCTTCTCATTTATGGCTCTCTGACAGCCTTCTCTGCTCATTTTGGCTCTGACAGCCTTTTTTATTCTCTTACAGCTACGAGTAGAACCGCCGCTCTAATAACCTTTTTGTCTTCTTCTCGGCCTGCATGCATGAAAACACAACATGTCACGATATCGTGACACTTTTTGCCTCCGTACACTCTACTTGGCTTGCACCAGTGAAAACATGACATGTCATGAAATCGTGACACTTTTGCTTCCTTGCACTCTTCTCGGCATGCACCAGTGAAAACATGACATGTCATGAAATCGTGACACTTTTCGCTTCCTTGCACTCTTCTCGACATGCACTAGCGAAAACATGACATGTCATAAAATCGTGACACTTTTCTTCCTTGCACTCTTCTTAGCATGCATTCGCGAAAACATGACATGTCATGAAATCGTGACACTTTCGCTGCCTTGTCTCTTTCTCTGCCTTGCCCCAAAAATAGAACATGTCACGAAATCGTGACACTTTCGCTGCCTTGTGCTTCTCTCCTCTTTGGCCAGAAAAAGAACATGTCATGATATCGTGACACTTTTTCTCCTTAGCCTTTTCTTCCCTTGCACGAAAATGAACATGTCACGAAATCGTGACACTTTTTCTTCTCTCTTTCTCTCGAACATGTCATGAAATCGTGACACTTTTCTCTACCCTCTCTTGCAGATTGTCGTGAAATCGTGACACTTTTCTTTGTGAGCTCCTTCTCTCAAATATGTCGTGAAATCGTGACACATTTTCGTCCGTACTACCTCTCTTGCAAATTGTCATGAAATCGTGACACTTTTCTTTGCGAGCTCTTTCTCTCAAACATGTCGCGAAATCATGACACTTTTCTTTCATCCTTCTCTGCAAATATGTCATGAAATCGTGACACTTTTCTTTGCAAGCTCTTTCTTCGAACATGTCATGAAATCGTGACAGTTTTCTTTGCTTGTGCCTTCTCTCCAACATGTCGTGAAATCGTGACAGTTTTCTTGCATGTGCCTTCTCTCGAACATGTCATGAAATCATGATAGTTTTCTTACTTGCCTTCTCTCAACATGTCATGAAATCATGATAGTTTTTCTTGCGCTTTCTCTCTCTTCCAACATGTCACGAAATCGTGACAGTTTTCCTTGCTTTCTCTTCTCAACATGTCATGAAATCATGATAGTTTTTCTTGCGCTTTCTCTCTCTTCAATATGTCATGAAATCGTGACAGTTTTCTAGCATTTTCTCTCTCCTTCGATATGTCGTGATATCATGACAGTTTTTTGCATTTTCTCTCTCCTCTGATATGTCACGACATCATGACAGTGTCGCGATATCGCGACAATTTTCTTACTTGTCTTTTTCTTTGATCTTTTGAATCTGGGCCACTTCTGTCTTCTTGGAAATTCATTGTACATGCTCTAACTGACCTCTGAACTCCTGTCCACTGCATCATCAATTGATCTATCTGTCTGTGTTGACAACAATGACAATACTTTTTCTGCACCTTGCTCAACAATCTCCCCCTTTGGAATTGTTGGCAACACATGTGCAATTTCCTGTAATTCTTCTCCCCCTTTGACAATAATACCAAAGGGCTACTGCAGACTCCCCTTGAGTCCATGCACAACATTCTCAGGCACACAATATTACAGTTAGCAAAAATTACAAACATGAGCAAACAGATAATCAAATATATAAATGCTCCCCCTGAGAATGTGTTCCCGATAGCTAGTCAGTTCTTGGGTAGTGTGACCACTCCCAACTTACTACGAAGGTATTCAAAAACTTCCTTGGGCAACGGTTTAGTGAAGATATCCGCTACTTGCTCTGTAGTTGGAACAAAATCCAATTTAACCTCACCTTCTACAACTTTATCCTTCAAAAAGTGATACCGGATTGCAATATGTTTGGTGCGAGAATGCATAACCGGATTCTTTGAGATGTTAATAGCACTGGTATTATCACATTTAACTAAAATTGGCTCTTTGAAGTTAATACCAAGATCTTTCAGGGTTTGTCTCATCCATAAAATCTGTGTACAACATGTTGTTGCTGCAATGTATTCTGCCTCTGCTATGGATAGAGAGACTGATTCTTGTTTCTTGTTGTGCCATGCTACCAACCTATCTCCAAGATAGAATGCACCTCCATTGGTACTCTTTCTGTCATCTATACATCCTGCCCAATCTGCATCAGAATATGCAATAAGAGTGAAGTCCTTACCTTTTGGGTACCATAACCCATACTCCATAGTACCCTTGAGGTACCTAAAAATCCTCTTCACAATTGTCACATGAGTCTCTTTGGGACTAGCCTGAAATCTTGCTACCATGCATACTGCCTGTAAGATATCTGGTCTGGTAGCTATCAAATACAATAGGCTTCCAATCATAGATCTGTACATGGTTTGATCTACATCTGGAGATTTGTCATCCTTGCTCAACTTGCAACTCTGTTGTCATGGGAGTGCTAACAGGTTTACAATCCTCCATTGTGAACTTTTTCAGCATTTCTTTCACATATTTAACTTGAGAAATAAAAATGCCCTTTTCATTTTGGTTAACTTGCGGTTCGAGGAAATATGAAAGTTCACCAATCATAGACATTTCAAATTCTTTCTGCATTTTATTTGCTATGTCTCTACATGACTCATCATTGTTGCTGCCAAAAATTATATCATCTACATAAACAACAAGGACAATAAGATGGCCATTGTCTATTTTGACATACAAGTTACTATCCACCATACCTTTCTTGAACCCTTGTTCAGTGAGATAGTTGTCTAGTCTTGCATACCATGCTCTGGGTGCCTGTTTCAAGCCATACAAAGCTTTCTTCAACTTGCAAACAAAGTTGGGATTATCACCGAGTTGAAAACCATCTGGCTGCTCAATATAAACTTCTTCTTCAAGATTTCCATTCAGAAATGCTGATTTCACGTCCATCTGATAAACTTTGAAATTCTTGTGGACTGCTAAAGCCAGAAACATTCTGATTGCCTCGAGTCTAGCCACTGGTGCAAAAGTTTCCTCAAAATCAATACCTTCAACTTGAGCATAGCCTTTACAGACCAATCTTGCTTTATTCCTTACAACTCTGTCCGTCTTCATTCAATTTGTTTCGAAAAATCCATTTAGTACCGATTATGTTTTTATTTGCAGGCCTTGGTACTAACTCCCAGGTTTTGTTTTTCTCAATCTGATCTAGTTCTTCGTTTATTGCCTTCATCCAACTTTCATCTGTGCTTGCTTCAGCAATATTTTTGGGCTCAATGTTGGATAATAGGGAGTAGTTACTTACTACTCTTCTTCTTGTCTTAACACCAACTGTGGGGTCCCCAATAATTTGCTCTCTGGGATGAGATTTTTTCCCTTCCTATTTTGAATTTATTGTTTTCTTCTACTTCTGAATCAATACTTAAATCATCTGGGTCAATTTTTTGATTCTCTTCTGTTTCCTTTTCTTCATCTCCTTCAATAACTTCTTCATAAATAGGGTAGTTTTCTTCACAGCTGACTGCTCGTTTCCTATCTTCATCAAATTTAACATCGACACTGTCTACAATTTTCTTTAGCCTTTTGTTGTAGCATTTGTAAGCTTTGCTTTTTGATGAATAGCCAACAAAAATACCTTCATCAGCTCTATCTTCAAACTTACCAAGATTATCTTCAGTTCTTTTGATGTAACACTTGTTGCCAAAGACTTTGAAGTATTTTGTTGTTGCCTTCTTGCCGAACCATAGCTCATAAGGGGTTTTGCTTTCATGCGTCCTCAACATGCACCTGTTTTGGATATAAACTGCAGTATGGACTGCCTCTTTCCAAAATCTGTCTGCAATTTTGCTCTCAGTCAACATCGTCCGTGCCATTTCTTGCATAGTTCTGTCCTTTCTTTCTACAACACCATTCTCCTGAGGTGTCCTTGCTTGCTGAAAACTGTCTTCGATCCCATATTTTTGATAGTATTCTGCAAACTCCTCTGAGATGAACTCTCCTCCTCTATCTGATCTTAAGCATTTGATCCTCTTTCCTGTTTCATTCTCAACTTGGTTTTTGAAAGTCTTGAACATTTCAAAAGCTTCAGATTTTTGCTTCAAAAAGAATATCCAGGTCATTCTGGAATAGTCATCTATGCACAACATAAAGTATTTGTCACCATTTATACTTTGTGTTCTCATGGGTCCACATAAATCAGTATGTATTAGTTCTAAAGGTTTGTCTGGTAAAGTACTCCTTTGATTTAAATGTGGCTCTAGTTTGCTTCCCCTTTTGGCATGAAGCACAAATACTATTTAGTGGTTTGCCAATGGAGGGTATATCTCTTACTGCCCTTTTTGAGCTTATTTTTACCAAATTGTCAAAGCTGATATGACCGAGCCTCTTGTGCCACAGCCAATTTTCATCTTCCTGTCCAATCAAGCATGCTCCTTCTGAAGTCTCTGAGAGAGTATACAGGTTTCCAGAAGTCCTTGATCCAGTAGCAATCAACTTCCCACTGTTAGCTTTTCTCACTTCACAACCCTGCTTCTTAAAAATTACTTCATGACCTCTGTCACAGATTTGACTTACGTTGAGCAAGTTATGCTTCAGACCAATCACAAACAAGACTTCTTTTGATTTGATCTTTCCATCACTGATCTTGACTGATCCTTTGCCAACTATCTTTGCTCCATCATTATTTCCAAATTTCACAGAACCACCTTCGTAATTCTGTAACTTCTCAAATTTTTGCTTGTCACCTGTCATGTGACTGGAGCATCCACTATCAAGTATCCATGGTGCAGATTTGTTCTGTGCTTTAAAAGTAGTCTGAACAATCAAAGATTCCTTTTCTTCCTGGAGTTTCTCCTTTTCTTTCTGGAGTTTCTCCTTTTCTTTCCATTCTGGTTTGATAGCAGTTTTGGCTACTTGTTTTGCCTTTCCCCTTTCATTAGCTTGTGCCTATTTTTCAGGAAATTTTTTGTTTTGTTTCAATCCATTTGGTTGAGATTTTCTACCCTGATATTTATTTGCTGCAAAAGTGCTTCTACAGTTTCTTGCAATGTGTCCAAAATTATGACAGTTATAACATTCTACTGCATAATCCATCAATGGTGAAAAGACATTTCTATTGGTGAAATTCCTTTGTGCTACATTATAACTGCAATCTGAAATCTTATGACCATAAGCATTGCATTTAAAACAATAACCAGAAAAGGAGTGATTAAACCTGGGTGAAGGTCTTTGCCATTTTGAAGTAGGAGCCATGAATCTTCTCCTTCTTGGATGTGTGACTTTTGTGAATCCATCTTTGTCAGTACTCCTCTTGAGTCTGGCATTATTGCTTTCTTTGGCATGATTTGTTTTTCTTGATCAACCCTGATCTTATCTTCTTTCTTTATGGGTTCTACATTTATGGCCTTTGATCCCTTTGATGATTCTCCTTCATCGAAGCCCAAACCAAATTTGATGCCTGAAGGCCTTTGGTTATTTATAATTTTATCCAGCTTTATAGAACTTTCTTCAAACTTATGATAACAACTCAATTTCCGATTCATCTCCTCTAGCTGCATCCTTAACCTAACAATGTCTTCTTCTAGCTTGCTGCACTCATCTGTTTTTATGGTTAATTGTACTTCGAGAACTTCAGACATTTTCTTAAATTCGTCTATCTGTACTTTCAAGTTATTTATTATTTCATTGGCATCCTCAAGCTTTCTTGAAACCTTTTTATTCTTTTTCCTTTTTGTGCTCAGCTCTTTAAGTGCAGCAACCAACTCACCTTCCGGATATACTTCAGCCTCATCCTCAGGTTTTTCATTACATTCCTATTTTTCCTCTGTTTTTCTTTCTTCAAATGCCATGAACAGAGCTTCACCGCTTCTTCTTCAGAATCCTCACCGGAGCAGTCTTCAGAAGAGCTGACATTCTTGGATATGAAACTTTTCTTCTTGAAGTTGCTTTTTCTAAAATGTGGTTTCTTCTTCCAGTCACTTCTTTCTTGGTGTGACCCTTCATCATTTTTGTTTTTCTCATTCATTGGACATTTAGCTGCAAAGTGCCCGATGCCTCCACAGTTGAAGCACTTAAACGGTAACTTTCCTCTGTACTTTCCTTTTCCCTTTATTAGTTTCCTAACAAAGTTTGCTTCTATTTCATCTGAAGACTCTTCTTCCTCAGATTCTTGTTTAGCTTTTATATTTTTGTGTGCTTTAAAAGCAGCTTCTCTGTCTGAGGGCTTAGTTTGTCCTATTCTCATTTCGTATGCAGTTAAAGAACCATGCATTTCATCCATGCTAAAAGTATTTAGATCTTTAGCTTCTTCTATAGCAGAAACTTTAGAATCAAATCTTTTGTGAAGAGTTCTTAGTACCTTTTTCATGATGACCGCATCTTCCATTTCCTCGTCGAGTCCTCTAATCGCATTAATGATTCCATTGACTCTCAGCATATAGGCCTCTATGTTCTCATCGTCATTCATTTTTAATGCTTCGAACTGAGCTCGATGCGTTTGTAGCTTGGCTTCCTTGATCTTGCCATCTCCTTCATGAATGCTCTGCAGTTTGTCCCACATGTCTTTTGCCATTTTACAGCTCATGATCCTTATCAGTTCACTGTCTACTAACCCACACATTATAGCATTCTTTGCTTTAGAGTTATTCTCAAACTTTTTCTTCTCAACATCTGTTGGAGGAGTAGAGGGTATTGTGTATCCACTGTCTACTGACTCCCAAATGTCATATCCCAAAGCACACAGATATGTCTGCATCCTGAGTCTCTAGAAAGAGTAATTAGTTCCATCGAACAAAGGAGCTTTGTTGGATGAAAATCCTTCACCATCGACCATTGTGTTTCTTCCAAGATCACCTTAGCTGATTGAGCTTGTTCAGGAACCTTGCTCTGATACCAATTGATATTCTCACAATGACACTGAGAGGGGGGTGAATCAGTGTAGCTATTTAAATTCAGATCTACAACTCTTTAAAACTTAAGCAAGGAGAACTTAAAAATAGATAAAGCAATTAAACAAGAGAGCATTCCACAACACACGATTTAACGAGGTTCACCAGTTTTGGCTACTCCTCAAAAATTAGACTGCTTGGACTCCCATCCAAATCTAGCCTTTGCAAAGCACCAACTTTACAAACAATTTTCTAGCACCCATAGGAAGGAGCACCAACCCCTTATTTATCTGCAGCAATAGAAAGGAGCACCAACCCCCTAATGCCAAGCACCAACTTGGACTTCAGTTCTGAACTATTTCAATGACATAAAAAATGCCTTCTCTTCTACAAGACCCTCACTGGTCTAATGCCCTTTAACAAGAACTGCATATACTTATAGCTCTGTTATATTTTTCTCTTTCAGCTCTGCTATTCTCTCTTATAACCCTCTCTTCTGTATCTTTTTCAGCACTATTTCCCTTTCTTTTCATAGCTCCTTTTTCCTTTTATTCGACAATACACAACACTCATGCCTCGTGTAGAGCTCAACCCTAACCCTAACTTACTATACATGAAAACATTCTTTTGGCTCTGCTTACTACGCTTTTGATAGCCTTAAATGCTTACTTACGGCTCTTACAGCCTTATCTACCCACTTTACGGCTCACGACATTGTTATCCGCTGTATCAGATAGATTTATCTTCTCATTTATGGCTCTGACAGCCTTATCTGCTCATTTTGGCTCTGACAGCCTTTTCTGTTCTCTTACAGCTCTGACAGTAGAACCGTCGCTCTAATAGCCTTTTTGTCTTCTTCTCGGCCTGCATGCACGAAAACACATGTCACGATATCATGACACTTTTCACCTCCGTACACTCTACTTGGCTTGCACCAGAAAACATGACATGTCATGAAATCGTGACACTTTTTGCTTCCTTGCACTCTTCTCGGCATGCACCAGTGAAAACATGACATGTCACGAAATCGTGACACTTTTCGCTTCCTTGCACTCTTCTCGGCATGCACTAGTGAAAACATGACATGTCATGAAATCGTGACACTTTTTGCTTCCTTGCACTCTTCTCGACATGCATTCGTGAAAACATGACATGTCACAAAATCGTGACACTTTTGCTTCCTTGTCTCTTTTCTTGCCTTGACCCCACAAAAATAGAACATGTCACAAAATTGTGACACTTTCCGCCTTACTCTTCTCTCCTCTTCCCGAAAATGGAACATGTCGTGAAATCGTGACACTTTTTCTCCTTCCTTTTCTTCCCTTGTCAGAAAAGAACATGTCATGAAATCGTGACACTTTTTCTTCAAGCTCTTTCTCTCGAACCTGTCGTGAAATCGTGACACTTTTCGTACTGCCTCTCTTGCAGATTGTCGTGAAATCGTGACACTTTTCTTTGCAAGCTCCTTCTCTCAAACATGTCATGAAATCGTGACACATTTTCGTCCGTACTATCCTTCTTGCAAATTGTCGTGAAATCGTGACACTTTTCCTTGCGAGCTCTTTCTCTCGAACCTGTCATGAAATCGTGACACTTTTTTGTCTACCATCCTTCTTGCAAATTGTCATGAAATCATGACACTTTTCTTTGCAAGCTCTTTCTCTCGAACATGTCATGAAATCATGATAGTTTTCTTTGCTTGCGCCTTCTCTCCAAACATGTCATGAAATCGTGACAGTTTTCTTTGCTTGCGCCTTCTCTCCGAACATGTCACGAAATCATGACAGTTTTCTTGCATTTGCCTTCTCATCCAACATGTCATGAAATCATGACAGTTTTTCTTGCGCTTTCTCTCTCTTCGAACATGTCACGAAATCGTGATAGTTTTCCTTGCACTTTCTCTTTTCAACATGTCATGAAATCATGACAGTTTTCCTTGTGCTTTCTCTCTCTTCAACATGTCATGAAATCATGATAGTTTTGCTAGCATTTTCTCTCTCCTTCGATATGTCGCGATATCGTGACATTTTTGCTAGCATTTTCTCTCTCCTTCGATATGTCGCGAAATCGCGACAGAAAACATGTCGCGATATCGCGACAGTTTTCTTACTTGTCTTTTTCTTTGATCCTTTGAATCTGGGCCACTTCTGTCTTCTTGGAAATTCACTGTACATGCTCTGACTGACCTCTGAACTCCTGTCCACTGCATCATCAATTGATCTATCTGTCTGTGTTGACAACAATGACAATACTGTTTCTGCACCTTGCTCAACACATATAGCTAGGTAGAAATTGAATTTTGGCCAAACCCTAGGTGTATGCTTTTAAAATCAAGAAAAGAAAAACACATCAAACTACTACTTCACCTAGGTGTGGAAACTGCTACAATAAGTGTTTACTGGTGAACCCACCCCATTCGTCGAAAAACACCAAATAGAGTGCAATAGAAGCACTTATCATCTGAGATGCAAATTCATAATTTTTCCTCCCCCTTTCAGGAACGGATCCATTAACCTGGGAGAAAGGGGTGTGAAAATTTTGGGTCTACATTCTTTGGTGAACCCGATGTGAACTACACAATTATTATTAAACTTTATTTTATTTACAAAAAAAAAATCTCATTAAATGGTAGAAAATAGACTTAATGAATCCTTCTTTATAGACCTTAGGAGAACACTCATTGAACAAGAGGTTAATATTTTCTATGAACATGATGGCACATAACGTCAAGTAGATTTGTGGCAACACTTTGGCATCATTGAAAAAAAATCATAAGAAATTAGATAAATTAAGAGAATTGATGTTGCTAGAGCCTTATGACCTAGTTTCCACTCTCCTTACTTCGAAATCAAAAGAGGTTGTGAGTGTTGTCTTGCAGCTAAATGAGCCTATGTGCACATAAAAATTTATCCTTGGGATAATTACTTGGAAGAATAATTAAACATCCATAGAT
Organism: Wollemia nobilis; assembly: GCA_028583015.1. Classification (NCBI taxonomy): domain Eukaryota; kingdom Viridiplantae; phylum Streptophyta; class Pinopsida; order Araucariales; family Araucariaceae; genus Wollemia; species Wollemia nobilis. The sequence continues at coordinate 5,524,004 of JAQPPZ010001739.1, read as the reverse complement.
TCTTAGCATACTTAGAAAATGACGAGGTGACCCTAGAATAGAGAAATTTTTTTTATAAAGCACCTAGGGCAATCTTATTTTGAGAGTATTATTACGAATTACAAGTCCAACATTTTAACTCAAAGACTAAGAAATTTACCTTTGTTTGCTTCATTCAACTCTTAGTAGATGATTTCTATTTTTAGGAAGAATACTACATGTGTCCGAAATATTTAGAGCCCATTAATGACATCTGCAGGCTCCTTAGGGAATATTGAAACCACTTAACATAATTTTAAAAAATCTTGTAAATATTTGGGTCAAAGCATAGTAAATCGTTTGATTAAAAAAACAACAAAAAAAGTAAAAAATCAAAACAAACAAACAAAAAAAAAAACTTGTAATTAGCATCACTAGGAAAAATGACTAAACATATAAGAAGTGGTAAACAAGTAGAAACGGGATATGAAGATGAGCTAGATATTGACCCTAATGTAGAAGCTAAAATAGAAGAAGTATTAGAAGAACAAGAGCACCAAATAGGACAAAGCAAAGAAGATAAAACCATCAACGATGTTGATCCAAAACTAGGACCTCGAGGAGGCATTCATTTTCAGTCCATGCAACATTTATGTGACTTCTTAAATAAAAATCAAAATGCCATCACTAATATGTTGGAAATAGAAGATCAGCTCACAAAAGGTGATTTTTTGATAGAAGCAGCTTTAGAAGCGGCTTTTCGACTTCGTCCACAACCTCAAACATATATAAACACTTCATTGCAACATGCCACTTACAATGATCTCTCTTTAGATAATACCAAAAATATACCTCCTCCAGAAGATAATTCCCAAGAACAAGTACCTACACCACCGTAACAAAAATCCATTGGTACAAATAATACAACTACTTCTAATAAAAAGCAACTATCTTCATCTAAAAACCCTACCTTAATTTTTTATTTTCAACATGTATTTGCCCTAAATTCTACTTCTCAAAAAAATAAAAATGCACAAGTTCTAAATTCTCCTTGACTAAATATTCAAAAAAATACAACCCCTTATAAACTTCAATATCCTCTTCCTACTTTGAACCCTATGCATAATAGTGTTTCCATTTCAACCCCTTATATGGCAGCACAACAAACTTATTATCCTCCACATGGCAACATAGTAAACCAAAATAAAAATAGTGAACCATCACATCATATTGAAGCTATAGTGAAGCAATTAGCTTCACGCTTAGATAAAATTTATCCATATCATCCTACATATAGCTATAAAGAGATGTGCAACCAACCATTAGATCCTACGATCACTGCTAGACCATATCCTAAACGATTCCCTATGTCGATTCTTCTAATCTATAAGGGAACAAAAGATACCATAGAACATATTTGCATGTTTAGGACAACATGTCATGACATCACTTACGATTATATGCTATTGCTAAAAATATTCTTGAAAATTCTAGGAGGAATGGCATTGGAGTGGTATTATCAGTTGCCAATACACTCCTTGAGAAATTTTGAAGAAACTACAGAAATGTTTGTACATCAATTTAGTGCCTATATAGAGAGGCATGTTACAATAAAGGATTTTTACAACCTTAAGAAAGAAAAAGAAGATATTTTTGGAGAATTCCTAGCTCGATGAAGGAAAATTTTAGGAAAAATACATTTTTATTTACCTCCAAGAGAAATGCTAGATAGTTTTATTGGGAATTTGCAAGAACAATTGTCTTACGAGTTAGCTACAGCTATCGTGACATCCTTTGACCAAGATATATATTCATCAAGAAGATTATATGAAGCCCTAATCAAGATGGTATAATTTAAAAATAAAGATAAAGAAAAGTCATCTAAAAATCAATACAAAAAAATACGTGGTAGGAGACGGGGTCACGAATAGTAGATCCCCTCAGAATGTCAATACCATAGATACACAAAAAATTTTGTGTTGAAAGCACCCCAAAAACCTCCACTACGAAATTTTAAAATATTAAATTAACCCTTGACAATGGTCTTACTACAAATAGTAGAAAGAGGTTTAATAAAATTGTCGAAGATACGACAACCTGATCCCTCTCAACCTTGGTATAGACCTGATCAATATTGTGATTACCAGCAAGTTGATGGACATCCAACAACCACTTGTAGAAAATTAAAACATTTAGTACAAGACTTAATTTATGATGGAAAAATGGAAATGGAAAGTCCACCTAATAAAAATCCTCCAACAACGAATACACAACAACAATAGGCATAAAATGTAAACCAAAACTTGGATATTTTTCAAAACCCATTGCCAAATTATGGCAAGGAAGCTATAAATCAACTAGACTATAAAAATATGCCTCATCCAACATGGTATGTGGTAACAATTAACAATTATTTACCATATCAACTTTTGCAAAATATTTTTGTGCCTACTCAATCCAACATGACAATTAAGCAACTCCAAGGAATAAAACCACAAATTTCATCCTTGGATGAAACAAAAAGTGAATCATATTTTGAAATAGAGATTAGCTCACAACATGCTAATAATTTAGAAGATGAGCCAGGACAAATCTTACCTATTACCGATTCACTAACTCTAGAAGAACCATTTACAAGAATGAGGACTACTCATCCCTCTCACAACAAATTCTTCCTATTAAACAAAGTTCAACTACAAGACCACAAGTTGTCTGATAAAATAACATTTTTGGTATGATTGGAGTTGTTACTCTATAGAAATCTCAAACACAAAATGCTCAACCTCAAACTCAATCAAATTATGTTGATCAACCGCCTGTTGTTCTAAAACTACCTCATAAGAGAAATAACATAATTTGACCTCAACAAAAGACTCCATTTGATATCAATGAACAACTAGCTAATACAACTGGGATTTCCCTTCTAGACCTTATTAGAACTTCAACTATCCATAGAGAAGAACTAATGAATATTTAAAGCCAAATGATGGTACCTCAGGACATAAAGCCAACTTCTATAGTCAATGCTATAGTCTCTCATGAAATAGACTACATTGATTTTCATGATAAAGACATCCCTCCCCAAAGTATGTACAAAGATAATCCTCTTTATATAAAAATTTTAATTGGGGATGTTTGTGTTAAAACAATATTAATCGATAATGACTCATCCCTAAATATATGTACTCATGATTTTTTCAAAATATTTGGATTTAGGAAAGAATATTTAAGATAAACTGAAATTATTATTAAAGCTTTTAATGATGAAACACAAGAAGCTTGTGGTGTAATATCTATTCCACTACAAGTTGATCCCAGGATTTTAGACACGTCCATATTTGTTGTACCTTACCCATAATCTTACATAATTATTTTGGGATGTCCTTGGATCAATGCAATGAGGGTAGTTCCCTCCACTTTGTATCTATAGGCCCAAAAATTTTGCACCCCTTTCTCCCAGGCTAATGGATCCATGCCTGAAAGGGGGAGGGAAAATGAAGGATCTACACCTCAGATGAGAAGTGCTTCTATTGCACTCTCTTTGGTGTTTGTCGATGAATGGGGTGGGGTTCACCAGGAAACACTTGCTATGGCGGTTTCCATGCCTAGGTGAGGTAGTGTTTTGATTTGATTGTTTTGTCTCACATACAACCTAGGTTTGGCCAGAATGCAATTTCTACCTAGCTAGATGCAATTCAATATTCAAATGAAGACAAGGCACACAAGTTTTATCTAAAAAATATTATAAAATTTAACTATGATGCAAGGTTTCTAAGTTGACATGTTTTCTTTTTGTATTTTTCTATGATTTTTAAATGAAGTTATCAATGGATAAATCTATGTTTTTGGGTTTCTTTTCTTTTTCTGATTAACTACAGATGCTTACAAATCAGAAAATATAAATTTGATAGTGAAAGAATGAATTTTGAGCACTTACCTGACCCGAAAGTTTGATTTTTGATGAAATCGACTGCACTATACAAAATCGGATGCAGACAGGATGAAATCGGACGTACGATTTCGTCTGACGAAATCGGATGCATACGATTTCATTCAAAACCTACAATTTCATAGTAGAACACTAGATTTTGGATTTAGGGAAGGGGATCTACATAGGCCATAGTAGATCATGGTCTGTGATAGTCAAATCCCCTCGGTTCTTTTAGCCAACCGTGAAGAAAGTAAAAAGTTGATTATTCTAATCATAAAATGAAAAATGCTAGATCTAGCAATAACAAAGATTTGTAATATGAAATTGCAGAAATTAAAAATGCTATGATGCTGGTAATGTAAAATGAAAGATCTAGAATGCATAATTTTACCCCTAGAGGGACAGATATGAAATCGTACGCTAAGCACGAAATCGTACATAGTCAAATTTATCCAACGGCTAGTTCTATAAGGTAGAGAATAAAACTGGATGTAATAGGGATGAAATCGGATGCATGATTTCATACAAATAGTGAGAAAATTAATAAAAATTAAGTAAAAGTGAGATCTGAGTATACTGAAAGTGATGCCATGGTTGTATGCTCCTTGGATGATGATTTGACAATGATATCTCCTACTGCAACCTGCAAAAAAGCTCCAAAACTCCTCTTTTCCAAGCTCTTCTACAAATATCATCAACCAGACTGATTACTATGGATCTAAGGGATTAAAATGGTTGTTTCTATTCGAGGGATCAGGTGAGTGGCGAAAAAATAGGTTCTTGGGCCAAATTAGGCTTTTGGCTTGATTTAGATGAAATCAGTTGTATCCAATTTTATCGGATCATCCAATTTCATCGGGAGGTTGGCGATGCCTAGATTAGATTCAAAATCTAGTCTGGGCACCTAAATTAGGTGCATGTGGGATTTGGACGAAATCGGATGCATCCAATTTTGTCGGATACGTCCGATTTCATTGGGATCATCCGATTTTGTCGAAGAGAGTGCAATTAAGCTATTTTTTATATTTTTTGGCATGAATATCGAGGCAGGGGTTTTTGAGGGTGATTTACACGTTATTAGGGTAATTATGATGTTTTAGTAACATTAGTAATTTGGAGGTGTGTCCAAATTTGGTGGCTACATTTTACCCCCTCTTTAGCGCATTTATGAGCAATAAATGCGTTAAAGAAAAAGTAGCAAAAAGGTATGGTATTTTGCAAAAAAAATCAATTTTTATTTTATAGTTATTATCAGGGATACCCCCTTCGAGTTTTGGAAGAAATCCATGATTTATTGCAAAACTCAAAATTTGAGGCAAAAATAGGGTATAAATTAGAAATTAGGGCAAAACCCTAATTCATTTTTCTTTCTTGTTTTAGCTGATTTTGCTCTAGAGAAAATGAGCAAAATGTCCACCATGGAGCATCAGGTAGACTTGGTTCATGTTAGAAGTGATGGTAGCGGTGGTGCCATATGGGTAAGTGATTCTATCCATTCTGATTTGGATGTTTTTGGTTAAATTTTTAGGATTTTAGGATTTTTATCGTGGCATGTCATTGTGCAGTCACAACGACAAAATCGGATCGTCATGACAAAATCGGATGTTCGAATTCATCGAAAACTACATTTAATTTTGACAAAATTAGATGTAGCGATGAATTTGTATGTACGATTTTGTACATTTTAGGTCCATTTTGGCAATTTTGGATGTACGATTTTGTTTTCGTGCATCCGAATTTGCAGATTTGGATGTATGATTTTGTCTTCGTGCATCCGATTTTGTACTTTAGGTCTATTTTTGGATATTAAGTCAAATTTGAATTTTTATCATTTTTATTATTTTTTGTGTAATTTTGTGACTGATTTGTGTATTATTTTTGTTTCTTTTGTAGGGAGGGACCCTTAAGGGTTGCGAGTGGCACCATACTGGCTTTGAGGGTCGGGTGGGAGCTCTCAATGTGGATGAGAGGAATACTCTCATTGTAGTGGGGCTTAATCACATGGTTGAGATGCCATGTATAGAGGTAGATTATAGTCTACTCACAACATTGGTGGAGCACTGGTATCCTGGCTCATCGACATTTTAATTGTCGATAGGGGAGATGGCTCCTACCTTAGAGGATGTATGGAGGATTTTGAGAGTGCCCATCAGAGGGCAATATGTATACTAGTCTTTGGCCTAAGGTCAGGCCATGTGGAAGTTGATAGGAGACCCATATTTTGTGATTGAGTGGAGTGGAGTGAGCATCGATCACTTGATAGCGATAGAGGGGGTTTTTGGGCTGATGATGGTATTGTTAGAGATTGTGGGTGGATTACTATTATGCCATTAGAGTGGAAGACTTGTTGTGGGGGTTAGCCAAGGTTGTGGCTGACATGTGGGACACCTAGATGTGGTTTGCATGGGGTCCTTATATTTTATGTCGCTTGTACCATACCCTGTTTAGGGTCATGTACAAGAATGGTAGTAGTTTGGTTTTGACTTCATTCTTACAGGTGTGGTGTTGGGAGCACATTACGGTGAGGAGGCCTAGGGGGTTTCCTCTATAGGATATTGAGGATGGGTGACCCATAGTATTTTTATGGGGTCCTTTGGTTGGTCGATTTGGAGGAGAGGTGGCCTAGAGGAGGCTAGGCGGGTATTGGATGAGTTGATCATGACATGTATTTGTTGGAGATCCTAGAGGGGACACCATGGTTGGGAGGATGATTGGGAGGAGTTAGATTTCATGAGGCGAGTGGATGGCTCCGTATGGAGTGAGGAGATGTTCTTTTTTTTTTGTGTCTACTTTATTTTGGTGTGGTAAAGTTTTTTGTTTGTTGGGTCTTCTTTATTTTGGTTGGTTAGGGGATTCTAGAGGTTTGAGATTTCACTTATTCTTGAGTAGTACAAGATTCTACTACCATGAGTGGGAGGCTAGATCTCACTCATTTTCTTGAGGTAGATGAGGATGATGCTGATGTAGCCCTAGTAGAGGGTGATGATGTAGGGGTCATGGATGGATATTCTATGTGGTATGCTACTATTTTCCCCATGAGACTCACTCAGGTATGGGGTATTGTTGGGTAGTTGTAGGAGGTATTTTGAGAGGTGCATAGATGTCACTCTGCCAGATCAAGTGGAGTAGGACAAATATAGAGGCCATCATAGAGAGAGGGACCTTATACATGGGGAGGTTTTTGATCCCATGGGGTTTATATGAGAGGAGGATTATGACCATCAGGATTGCATTAGTAACCTCTTAGGATTGAGGGGAGGAGGAGACAATGCTAGTAGGAGGGAGGCTCATAGTAGGATGTGCCTTCACTAGGATAGATAGTACCCTCTCCTTAGTGAGAGATGCCTACAGCCCCTCATATATATTCACCCAGGAAGGGCATTGTGATAGAGAGAGGAGAGTTGAGTAGCATGGAGAGGTGGCTGCTCTATGGGTAGAGAATGATGGTCTAAGGAGTCAGATCACCATTCAGGTGAGTCACATCCAACAGTTGGAGGTGTAACTTTCATAGGCATAGAGCCTTGTGAGCTAGGCTCAGGCTTAGATAGCATAGATGTAGGGACATGGGCCATCACGTCCCTCACAATCATAGTCTTGATAGTCATGGAGTGTGACTTCAGGCCATGCTTCAGGGAGTAGGATAGTAGTGGCAGAGTTAGTCGTGGCCTCACAACATGTCATTTTTTATCAGAATTTATATTATTAGCTTGTTCTTGAGGGTCAAAGGGCTGCTTTATCCCTAGAGTGTGTTCCTTCGAGGCCTACGAGGTCAAATTCTAGGATAGCATCTAGGGCTACTCCATTTTGTGAGCCTAGACCACCTTCTGGTGATGAGGCCTAGAGTTCTAGGGGTTCTAGGGGATGATACACTGAGCTAGTTTTTGTAGTGTACCCCCTAGTGATTGAGTATACCGATGTTCATGATTGTGGTATACCAATCGATCGATTGATTGTATATTTTGATGACATATATATATATATGCTTATGGTCTATTGATGTGTTTGATGATGTGTGATGTAATTTTAATTTATTTTTGGTAATCTACATAATCATGCTTTTAATTCTTGTTTTTATGGTTTTTGATGTTCATTTTCTCATGCTTTAATCAAAATATCATTGTAGTGTAGTAAAGTATAATTTGAAGTAATTGATGTTTGTGATGTAGTATGATTGAATTGTTTGAAAAAGAAGGATAATTGTGTTTGGAAATATACCCTTACGATCTTGATCAATTAGCAATAATACCTCGAAGATGTGTGCTTGTTTATGACTATTTATGGAGGCTGTTTGCTCGCTTTAGTCATGAAGTGGATCTTGTGTGAGGTTTTGTTATATTGCTAACCTCGAAGGGTTATGATCCAAAAGTAGTTTGGAATGTAATTGATTGAAAGTAATGTAGTTGATGATAAGTAATGTGTGTGACTTTGAAGATTAATTTTGTTTTTAATCTTAAAGTAGGTTTTTAAACAATGATAATAATAATCAAGCATGATAAATTTGGATAAAAGACTTGCGCTAGGCATAAAATTCCTAAAGATATTTTTATTAGGGTTGTTTCATGCCATCATCGTGAAGTCAATTTGTAATTGTTATAATAGATTATGTATGATCAAAATGCATGTTTTTGATGAATGATGAGTGTTCATGAAATGAAATTTGATATATTAATGTTAAGTAATATATAAAAATGTAAGGGTAATTGTTTTTTAGGATCAATTCCATATGCTAATAGTCATACAAATCCATGATGAGATGATGACATTTGCTAATCAATCTTCAAGGAGAATTTTGGTTATTTCAAAGATAATTTCAAATTTATCAAGAACCAGTGTGTGATTTGTGTATTCATTTTCCATCTTGACCTTAATTATGATACAAAATCTCTCAAGGATCAAATGTGTGTGCTAATGAAGTTCATTTACCAATTTTGAGTAAGGTAATGATGCAAGCTAATTTTAAGAACCAATGTGTGTGCAAAATATGTATTCATTTACCATGATTGTATACATTCAGTTAGACTTAACTACTATGTAATACAAGCTACCAAAAGCTAGCTAATCCACAAGCTGACATTGGTCTGTACAAAAGAAGGTCGCTAATGTGACAGACATGTCACCACGCGTAAGGATACCACCATTGCCAAGCCGGCTTGATGCCACCTAACCTGTAATGAGGATCACCCCATGGTGTTCAAATAATTGAGGAATTCTAGGGATTCAAGTTCATTACCCCTTTTTTTCTTTTGATTTCTTTGAGTAGGGATTCTTGTTCACTTTTTGTTTTGAACAAGGGGATTTTATTGCTTTGTAGTAAAAATATTTTTTTTTTTTTTTTTTTTTTTTCAAGGGATACTTGCTCAGATTAGACAAAGAGCAAGGGATTTTATTCGGGTAGGGAGGAGCTTGTCCTTTTGCCAATTCTCAGTATTCTAAACCATGCGCATAATAGGATAGCAAGGGAAACCTTTCACTTAAGGAGCTAGGACTACTATGTAGTGTTATCTTCCCTTGTGCAAAATCATTTTTAATATGTGTAAGTGATTCTTGGTTCAAAAAGTGGCAAGATCAGTTCCCAAAACTTCAAAATTTATTTAGTGAAGCAAATAGTGTTTTTGGTTCAAGAGAGATTTATAATCAATATTAAGAATCAAGATTTTATTAAAAATGTGTATTTTGTGAGTGGTTCAAGATAATATTTGAATTCTTCCAAAGTAAACCAAAATTAACTATGAATTTTGACAACATCGATCAAATAATAATAAATGGATGTGACCATATGGCATATGAAATTGAGTTCCCAAAATTTTTGTTTTTAATTTGGATAAGTAGATGTGATAAATGTAACTAATTGATATATGATTTGAAATATGATAATTTTAAAGTAGATGCAAAATATTTACAAAGTATGTACAAGTGATGAGATCGTTTGCTGATTATGCATAATATCATTTTAGGTGCATTATATTCATGGGTTCCTTAAGATATTTTCCATCTAAAGTTGCCAATTGATATGCACCAGATCCAAATTTTGTAGTAATAATAAATGGTCCTAACCAATTTGGTTGGAATTTTCCTTTTAAATCATTTCGAGCATTTGTATTTTTTTATTTTCTTTAAGAACTAAATCACCAATCTCAAAATATCGAGTGTGGACTTTCTTAGAATATGATATTTTGAGTTTATCTTGATATGAGCGAAGGTGCTCTAAGGCATTTATACACTTTTCATCTAATAATTCCAATTGGCTTAATCGTCCAACATGATATTCATCTCCTACTTCAGCATTTTGAAGTAAAAGACCTAAAGAAGGGACTTCAAGCTCAAATGGAAATACGACTTCAATGCCATATACTAAGACAAAGGGTGAAGCACCAGTAGGGGTTCGAACACTAGTTCGATAAGCCCATAGTGTTGGATAAAGTTGGGTATGCCAATCTCGGCCTGATTTATTAACCAATATTTTTAAGATTTTAATTAAAGTTTTATTAGATGCTTCAGCTTGACCATTTCCTTGTGGATAATATGGAGTAGACCATCTATGTTGAATTTTATATTTGGCACAAAGTTTTTTGATGTCTTTATTTTTAAAACATGTTCCATTATCTGAAACAAGTGTGGATGGAATCCCAAATCTGTAGATGATTTGATTAAAAATAAATTTTGAGACTTGGGTTCTTGTACAAGAAGCTAATGGCATAGCTTCTACCCATTTTGTAAAATATTCTGTTGTGGTAATAATGAATTTATGGCCATCTGAAGAAATCGGATTGATTTTCCCAATAATGTCTAGACCCCATTTTGAGAAAGGCCAAGGAGAAGAACTAGCTTGAAGTTCTTGGGCAGGAGCATGAACAAGGTTTGCATGCTTCTGACATTTGTCACATTTACGTACATATTCATGAGCATATTTTTCCATGGAGGGCCAAAAGTATCCCATTCTTAGGAGCTTTTTGGCTATGGCATCTCCACTAAAATGACCTCCACAAGATCCATCATGAACCTCATTTAGAGCTCTCTTGGATTCATTAAGATTGAGGTATCGTAAAAGGATACCTTCGAAAGATATTTTATATAAAGTACCTCTGATAATTATGAAGTGAACAACTCACTTGCATAATGCTCATCGTTGGTTTCTATCGAAGCCATCTAGAAATGATCCATCTTGGAGAAATTTTAAAATATCCCCATACCATGGTTTCGAAACTGCTTCTTCAATTGTAAATATTTCTAAAGGTTCTAAGCATGACTCTAATGATGCGGGTTCTCGGAGTTGATGAATGATGATAGTAGCATGATCATCATTCAACTCCAAAGGGATAAGAGAAGCAGTAGCTGCCATAGCATCCATAGAATGATTACTGGTACGTGGGATAGCTTCTATAGTAACCTTTTCAAATAAAGAAATAAGTTTTAAAATGTATTCTTTATAAGGATGGAGTTTCTCATCTCGGGTTTGATAAATGTCATTAACTTGATTCACCATGAGTTGTGAGTCTCCAAAAACTGAGAGTACTTTGATATTAAGAGTTAAGGTTGCTCGTAATCCAAGGATTAAAGCTTCATATTCTGTTGTATTATTTGTGCAAGTAAATTGGAGTTTAAAATATAATGGGATAAGTTGTTTTTGTGGGGATACCAATATGATACCTGCACCTACGCCACTCATACAATGGGCTCCATCAAAAAATAGAGACCATGATTCTAAAGAATCATTATCTAGATTAAGACATTCATCAAGGAATTCTATCATCAAAGGGTGAGTAGATTCAAGAGGAGCAATAACAAGTTGATCTGCTATGACTTACCCTTTAATGGATTTCTACCCAATAAAGGTTAGGTCAAACTCACTCAAAGCAAGAACCCATTTTGTTGCTCATCCTGATAAATAAGGCCTACTCATTAAATATCTTAATGGATCAAATTTGGCAATGACATAAGTCTTTTGACTAAGCATGTAGTGGCACAGTTTTTGTGTAGAGAATACAACAACTAAACAAAGCTTTTCTAAAGGAGTGTATCGAGTTTCATAACTTATTAAAGTTCTTCTTATGTAGTAAATGGCTCATTCTTTCTTATCCTCATCATGTTGTGCTAACATTGCACCTAACGCAAGTTCTGAAGTAGAAATATATAAGATGAATGGGTGCTCTGGTCTAGGTGGAACAAGCACCGGTGGGGTAAGTAAATATGTCTTAAGGGTTTTGAAAGCTTCTTGACACTCCTTATCCCATAAAAAGGTGTATCTTTCTTAAGCAATCTAAGAAAGGGTTTACATTTATCTACCAGTTTATCAATAAAGTGATGGATGGACTAGAGCTTACCTTGTAGACTCCTGAGTTCTATTAAATTTTTAGGTGGTGGCATATCAATGATAGCCTTAATATTGGTAGGGTCTATTTCTATGCCATACATGGACACTATAAACCCTAAAAACTTTCCTGATTTTACTCCAAACACACATTTATCTGGATTCAATCAGACTTTATATTCTTGGAGTCTATCAAAGACTCATCGTAAATCAAGGATATGATCTTCTCATTTTATAGATCGAGCTATGATGTCATCCACATAATCATGTAGGATATCATACATCATATCATGAAATATGTATGTCATAGCTCATTGGTAAGTTGCCCCTACATTCTTTAGATCGAAGGGCATCACTTTCCAATAGAAATTTCCCCAAGGTGTAATAAATGCAGTTTTAGGTTGATCTTCTGGTGCTATACGAATTTGATTATATCCTAAAAATCCATCCATAAGTGATAACATTCCACATCCGACTATGAAATCAATAATTTGATCCATATTAGGAAGGGGAAAGTCATCTTTGGGATATGCAACATTGATGTCCCTAAAATCAGTACAAACTCTGATTTTAGTAGCCTCTTTTTTGGTTACGGGAACAACATTGGATATCCAATCGGAATAGTCTATGGCTTGAATGAAAGTTACATCCAAGAGTTTTTGTAATTCATTTTTAACCAACAAGGCTACTTTAGGATGCATTTTCCTAAGTTTTTGTTTGACGGGTTTAGCATCAGGGTGAACCACTAAGTGGTGCATAACCATAGAAGGGTCTAGGCCTAGCATATCTGCGTATGTCCAAGCGAAGATGTCAGGGTATTCTGTGAGAAGTTCTGTATATTTGGTTTGTTCTTCTTTATTTAAATCAGTCCTAATTTTAACTATACGAGGATTACTTTCTGTACCAATATTAATTTTTAGGATGGCTTCTACTTCGATGCTTAGATCTCTTTCAAAATTAGGAGTGGGTGAAACACCCATTTCTTGAAGTTCTTCTAGAGATAAGTTAGCTAATTCTTCTTGTGTAGTTGTTTGAACATGGGCTATACATGGGATAGACCCATCAAAGAAGAACCTATTTCTCATAATTTCTTCATGAGGAATGTCATAAAAGACATCCCCTTCTACACATTCATCTGAATTAGCTATCATTTCTGGATGTACCACTGATAACATGTTGCAAGAAAACTCACAAGCTCTCTTACGTTTCTTTAATTGTTCTTGTTTTTCTAAGTATTCCTCATATGTTATAAGATGATCATCTTCATCAAAAGGAAAAGGTTGAGTTTTTGTGGGGATATAGCCTACGCCACATCGGGCATGCCATTCCTCTACTTCGATTGGTTCAAGTATCCCATTTTCTAGGGGACCTAAACCTTTACCTTTGTATCCCATATTACACATCATTTGTTTAGATTTTATATATTTATTAGAAAAGAAGCATCAAGCAAAACCATCTTCATCATAGGTAAAGCTCATTTGCCTGATATTAATTTTATCTAAAGCACATCCAACACCAATGAAAGTACAACTTCCAACATGATAGATGCTTCTTTGTTTCTGTGGTAACCCAATTGTACGTGGGGATGGTGGTAATTGAGATAAAATAATGGAATCTTGTACATTATAGTCATCTTATTTTGTGGGCTCCAATACAGTAGATAAATCTTGTAAAACTTCATCTATCAAAGGATATGATGTAGAGGGATTATCTTTATCAGAAGGTTTTGATGATTCAGAAGAAGGTGATGGTTCTGATTTAGGTAAAGAAGTTTTAGAAGGTTTAGGTTCTAATGATGAGAGAGCAGGACAAAAGGGAACGTTAATAGGTTCTACTATTGCACACATTTCAAATGGCCTAGGATCACCATGAATAGTGACCAACTAATTCTTAAATTCAAATTTAACACATTGATGCAAAGTAGAGGGGACTGCCCTCATGGCATTGATCCAAGGACATCCCAAAAGGATGTTATACGATGTTGGGCATGGTACAACAAATATGGATGTGTCTAAAATCCTAGGACCAACTTGTAGTGGAATGGAGATCACACCACAAGCCTCTTGTGTTTCATCATTGAAAGCTTTAATAATCATTTCAGTTTATCTCAAATCTTCTTTCTTAAATCCAAATATTTTGAAGAAGTCATAAGTACATATGTTTAGGGATGAGCCATTATCAATTAACACTCTTTTGATACAAACATCCCCAATTAAAGTTGTTATATAAAGAGGATTATCTCTAAACATACTTTGGGGAGGAATGTCTTTATCATGGAAATCAATGTAGTCAATTTCATGAGAAGCTACAACGTCGACTACAGCAGTTGGCTCTATATCTTGAGGTACCATCATTTGGCTTAAAGTATTCATTAATTCCTCTCTATGGATGGTTGAAGTTCTAAGAAGGTCTAATAAGGAAATCCTAGTTATTGTATTAGCTAGTTGATCATTGATATCAAATGGAGTCTTTTGTTGGGATCTAATTATGTTATTTTCCTTATGAGGTAATTTTAGAACAATAGGTGATTGATCAACATCATTTGTTTGAGTGGGAGGTTGAGAATTTTGGGTTTGGGCTTGTTGTCGAGTAACAACCCCAATTGTACCTACAATATTGTTTGGTTGAACAACTTGTAGTCTTGTAGTTGAACTTTGTTTGATAGGAAGAATTTGTTGTGATGAAGGATGAGTGGTTATTATTCTTGGAAATGGTTCTTCTAGCATTAGTGAATCAGTAATGGGTAAGATTGGCCCTGACTCATCTTCTGAACTATTATCATGTTGTGAACTAATATCTATTTCAGATTTTGATTCACTTTCTATTTCATCCAAGGATGATGGTTGTGATCTTCTTCCTTGAAGTTGTTTGATTGTCATATTGGATTGAGTAGGCACAAAAATATTTGGTGGAGGTTGAGATGGTAAATAATTTTCAATTGTTCCCACATATCTTGTTGGATGAGGTGTATTTTTATAATCTAATTGATTTACAACTTCCTTGCCATGATTTGGCAATGGGTTTTGAAAGATATCCAGATTTTGGTTTACATTTTGTGCTTGTTGTGGTTGAGTATTTGCTTGAAGATTTTTATTTGGTGGAGGGCTTTCCACTTCTAATTTTCCTTCATCAATTAAGTCTTGTACTATATGTTTTAATATTCTATAGGTATTTTTTGGATGTCCATCAACTTGGTGGTAGTCACAATGTTGGTCAGGTCTATACCATGGTTGAGAAGGATCAGGTTGTCGTATCTCTGGAAATTTTATTAGACCTCTTTCTACTAGTTGTGGTAAAACCATTTTCAAGGATTGATTTAATCTTGTAAAATTTTGCAATGGAGGTTTTTGGGGTGCTTTCAACACAAATTTTTTGTAGTATCTATGGTATTAACATTTTGAGGGGGTCTACTATCCGTGACCCCATCTCCTACCACATGTTTGTTTTTGTATTGATTTTTAGATGATTTATCTTCATATTTCTTTTTAAATTGTCCCCTTCTGATTAGGGCTTCCTCTACCCTTCTGGCTAAATCTATAGCTTGGTCAAAGGAAGTCATGGTAGTCATGGCTAACTCGTAAGACAATTGTTCTTGCAAATTTCCAATAAATATATCTAACATTTCTCTTGGAGGTAAAGCAAAATGTAATTTTCCCAAAATTTTCCTCCATCGAGCTAAGAATTCTCCAAAACTTTCTTCTTTTCCTTGTTTAAGGTTGTATAAATATTTTATTGTAACATGCCTTTCTATGTAAGCACCAAATTGATGTACAAACATTTCTGCGGTTTCTTCAAAATTTCTTAAAGAATGTGTTTGCAATTGATAATACCATTCTAATGCCATTCCTCCTAAAATTTTTGAGAATATTTTTAGCAATAGCATATCATCATAAGCGATGTCATGACATGTTGTCCTAAACATGCGAAGATGTTCTATGGGATCTTCTGTTCCCTTATAGATCGGAAGAATAGGCATAGGGAACCATTTAGGGTATGGCTTAGCAGTGACCGTAGGATCTAATGGTTGATTACACATCTCTTTATAGCTATACGTAGGATGATATGGGTCGATTTGATCTAAGCGTGAAGCTAACTACTTCACTATAGCTTCGAGATGATGTGATGGATCATTGCTTTTATTTTGGTTTATGATGTTGCCATGTGGTGGATAATAAGTTTGTTGTGTTGCCGTATAAGGAGTTGTGATGGGAACACTATTATGCATAGGGTTCGAAGTATGAGAAGGATATTGGAGTTTATAAGGATTTGTATTTTGTTGAATATTTGGTCGAGGCGAACTTGGAACTTGTGTATTTTTATTTTTTGGGAAGAAGAATTTAGGGCAAATACATGTTCAAAATATTGAGAAAGTAAAGTAGGGTTTTTAGAAGAAGATGGTTGCTTTTGATTGGAAGTAGTTGCAGCATTTGCACCAATGGATTGTTGTGGTGGTGGTTTAGGTACCTGTTCTTGGGAATTATCTTTTGGAGGAGGCATATCTTTAGTATTATCTAAAGGAGGATCATTGTCATTGGCATGTTGTAATGAAGTGTTCATATATGTTTCAGGTTGTGGGTGAAGTCGAAAGGCTACTTCTAAGGCTACCTCCATCGAAAAATCACCCTTTTCAAGTTGATCTTCTATTTCCAACACATTAGTGATGGCTGCTCAATTTTGATTTAGAAAATCACATAAATGTTGCATGGATTGAAAATGAACACTTCCTAGAGGTCCTACTTTTGGATCTATATCATTAATGGTTTCATCTTCTTCACTTTGTACTATTTGATGTTCTTGCTCTTCTAAAACTTCTTCCATTTCTACTTCTACATTAGGGTCAATTTCTAGCTCATCTTCGGAGCTAGTTGCCACTTGTTTACCACTTCTTAGGTTTTTAGGCATCTTTCCTAGTGATGCTAAAAAGGATTTTTTTTTTTTTTTGTTGTTTTGAGCAAACAATTTACTATGCTTTAATTCAAATATTTACAAGATTTTAGAAAATGACATTAAATGGTTTCAATCTTCTCCAAAGAGCCTATGGATATCATTGATAGGTTCTAAATCTTCTGGGCTCATGTAATGTTCTTCCTCAAAAGAGAAATCATCTATTAAGAGTTGAATGAAATGGACAAATGTAAATCCTTTAGTTTCTGAGTTAATAGGTTGAACTTGTAACTCGTAACAATACTCTCAAAACAAGATCACCCTAGGTGCCTTTTGAAATCTTCTTCTTTGTTCTAGGGTCACTTCATTATTTTCTAAGTATGCTAAGAATTTATGGATGTTTAAGGCTTCTTCCAAGTAATTATCCCAAGGATAAATATTTGTGTGGACACCAGCTCATTTGTTTGCAAGCCAATGCTCACACCCTCTTTTGATTTCAAAGTAAGGAGAATAATAACTAGGTCCTAAGGCTCTAGTAACATCAATTCTCCTAATTTCTCTAATTTCTTGGGATTTGTTTTCAAGGATACCAAAGTGTTTCCACAAATCTACTTGGCATTCTGTTCCATCACGTTCATAGGAGATATTAACCTCTTGTTCAATAAGTGTTCTCCTAAGATCTATATAGAAGGATTCATTAAGTCTATTTTCTACCATTTAATGAGATTTTTTTTTTTTTTGTTTTTTTTAATTAAAAGATAAAAAGTTGATAATGAAGGTGTGGTTCATGTCGGGTTCACCAAAGAATGTAGACCCAAAATTTTTGCACCCCTTTCTCCTAGGCTAATGGATCCATGCCTGAAAGGGGAGGGAAAATGAAGGATCTACATCTCGGATGAGAAGTGCTTCTGTTGCACTCTCTTTGGTGTTTGTCGATGAATGGGGTGGGGTTCACCAGGAAACACTTGCTATGGCGGTTTCCACGCCTAGGTGAGGTAGTGTTTTGATTTGATTGTTTTGTCTCACATACAACCTAGGTTTGGCCAGAATGCAATTTCTATCTAGCTAGATGCAATTCAACTTCAAATGAAGACAAGGCACACAAGTCTATCTAAAAAGCATTATAAAATTTAACTATGATGCAAGGTTTCTAAGTTGACATGTTTTCTTTTTGTATTTTTATGTTTTGTAAAAGATGTAATAAATCTATGTTTTTGGGGTTTTTCTATTTTTTGATCTAACTACAGATGCTTACAGATCAGAAAATATAAATTTGATAGTGAAAGAATGAATTTTGAGCACTTACCTGACCCGAAAGTTTGATTTTTGATGAAATCGGTTGCACTATATGAAATCGGATGCAGACATGATGAAACTAGATGTACGATTTCATCTGACAAAATCGGATGCATACGTTTTCATTCAAAACCTACAATTTCACAGCAACACACTAGATTTTGGATTTAGGGAAGGGGGATCTGCATAGGCCATAGTAGATCATGGTCTGTGATAGTCAAATCCCCTCGGTTCTTTTAGCCAACCGTGAAGAAAGTAAAAAGTTGATTATTCTAATCATAAAATGAAAAATGCTAGATCTAGCAATAACAAAGATTTGTAATATGAAATTGCAGAAATTAATAGTGCTATGATGCTAGTAATGTAAAATGAAAGATCTAGAATGCAGAATTTTACCCCTAGAGGGACATAGATATGAAATCGTACGCTAAGTACGAAAATCATACATAGCCAAATTTAATCCAATGGCTAGTTCTGTAAAGTAGAGAACAAAAATGGATGTAACAGGGATGAAATCGGATGCATCCAATTTCGTACAAATAGTGAGAAAATGCAATAAAAATTAAGTAAAAGCGAGATCTGAGTATACTGAGAGTGATGCCATGGTTGTATGCTCCTTGGATGATGATTTGACAGCGATATCTCCTACTGCAACCTGCAAAAAAGCTCCAAAACTCCTCCTCTTTTCCAAGCTCTTCTACAAAAATCATCAACCAGATTGATTACTGTGGATCTGAGGGATTAAAATGGTTGTTTCTATTCGAGGGATCAGGTGAGTGGTAGAAAAAATTAGGTTCTTGGGCCAAATTAGGCTTTTGGCTTGATTTGGATGAAATCGGTTGTATCCAATTTTATCGGATCATCCAATTTCATCGAGAGGCTAGCGATGCCCAGGATTAGGTTCAAAATCTAGTCTGGGCACCTAAATTAGGTGCACATGGGATTTGGATGAAATAGGACGCATCCGATTTTGTCGGATACATTTTGGATTTTGTTGGAGAGAGTGCAATTAAGCTATTTTTTTATATTTTTTGGCATGAATATCGAGGTAAGGGTTTTTGAGGGTGATTTACATGTTATTAGGGTAATTATGATGTTTTAGTAACATTAGTAATTTGGAGGTGTGTCCAAATTTGGTGGCTACAACATTAATGTGTTAAATTTGAATTTAAGAATCAATTGGTCACTATCCATGATGATCCTAGACCATTTGAAATGTGTGAAGTAGCAAAACCTATTAACATCCCCTTTTGTCCTACTTTGTCATCATTGGAACCTAAATCTTCTAAGGCCTCTTTAACCAAATCAAAATCATCATCTTCTTTTGAATCACTTAAGTCTTCTAATGATAATAATCCTTCTACATCATATTATTTGACAGATGAAGTCTTACAGGATTTATCCATCGTATTGGAACTCATAAAATAGGGTAATTATAATACACAGGATTACCTTGTCTTATCTCGATTACCACCATCTTCATGTATAATTGGATTACCGTAGAAACAAAGAAACATCTATCATAATGGAATTTGTACTTTCATTTATATTGGATGTACTCTTGATAAAATTAACATTAGGTGAATGAGTTTTACATATGATGAAAATGGTTTTGCTCAATGCTTCTTTTCCAATAAGTATATAAAATATAAATAAATTATGTGTGATATGGACTACAAAGGTAAAGGTTTAGGCCCTCTTAAAAATAGAATACATGAGCCTTTTGAGGTAGAGGAATGGCCTACCATATGTGGCATAGGCTATATCCCCACAAAAACTCAACCTTTTCCCTTTGATGAAGATAATCAACTTATCACATATGGAGAATATTTAGAAAAACAAGAACAACTAAAGAAATGCAAGAGATATCATGGGTTTTCTTGCAACATGTTATCAGTAGTACATCCAAAAATAATGGTTGCTCCAGATGAATGTGTATAAGGAGATATCTTTTATGACATTTCCCATGAAGAAATTATGAGGAATAGGTTCTTCTTTGATGGGTCTATCCCATGTGTAGCCCACATTCAGACAACTACACAAGAAGAGTTAGCCAACTTATCCTTAGAAGAACTTCAAGAAATGGGTGTTTCGTACACTCTTCCCAACTTTGAAAGAGATTTAAGTATAAAAATAGAGGCTATTCTAAAAATTAATATCGGAACAGAAAATGATCCTCGCATGGTTAAAATTGGGATTGATTTAAATAAAGAAGAAAAAATTAAATATATAGATCTTCTCATAGAATATCCTGATATCTTTGCTTGGACATACATGGATATGCTAGACCTAGACCCTTATGTGGTTATGCATCACTTAGTGGTTCATCTTGATGCTAAACATGTCAAAAAAAAACTTATGAAAATGCATCCTAAAGTAGCCTTATTGATTAAAATGAATTACAAAAGCTCTTGGATGTGAAATTCATTCAAGCTATAGGTTATTCTAACTAGATATCCAATATTATTCTAGTAACCAAAAAAGAGGCTACTAAAATCATAGTTTGTACTAATTTTAGGGACATCAATGTTGCATGTCCCAAATATGACTTTCCCCTTCCTAATATGGATCAGATTATTGATTTCACGGTAGGATGTGGAATGTTATCACTTATGGATGGATTTTCAGGATACAATAAAATTTGTATAGCACCTAAAGATCAACCTAAAACTCCATTCATTTCACCCTGGGGACTTTCTATTGGAAAGTAATGCCCTTCGATCTAAAGAATGTAGGGGAAACTTACCAACGAGCTATGATGTATGTATTTCATGATATGATGTATGAAATCCTGCATGATTATGTGGATGACATCATAGCTCGATCTATAAAACAAGAAGATCATATCCCTAATTTACGATGAGTCTTTGATAGACTCTAGAATATAAAGTCTGATTGAATCCATATAAATGTGTGTTTGGAGTAAAATCGGGCAATTTATTAGGGTTTATAGTTTCTATGTGCAGTATAGAAATAGACCCTATAAAAATTAAGGCTATCATTGATATACCACCACCCAAAAACTTAACAGAACTTAGGAGTCTACAGGGTAAGCTCCAGTCTATCCACTATTTTATTGATAAATTGGTGGATAAATGTAAACCCTTTATTAGGTTGCTTAAGAAAGATACTCCTTTCTTATGGGATAAATAATATCAAGAATATTTTGAAACTCTTAATACATATCTGCTTACCCCACCAGTGCTTGTTTTGCCTAGGCTAGAGCACCCTTTCATCTTATATATTTTTACCTTAGAACTTGCATTAGGAGCAATGCTAGCACAACATGATGAGGATAAGAAAGAACGATCCATTTATTACATAAGAAAAACTTTAATAAGCTATGAAACTCATTACACACCCTTAGAAAAATATTTTTTAGCTATCATATTCTCTACACAAAAACTTCCTCACTACATTCTTAGCCAAAAAACTTTTGTCATCATAAAATTTGATCCATTGTGATTTCTTGATGAGTAGACCTTATTTATAAATATGAGCAATAAAATGGGTTCTCGCTTTGAGTGAGTTTGACCTAACCTTTATTGGGTAGAAATCCATTAAAGGACAAGTCATAGCAGACCAACTCACCGCTGCCCCTCTTGAGTCTACTCACCCTTTGATGATAGAATTCCCTGATGAATGTCTTAATCTAGATAGTGATTCCTTGGAATCATGGTCTCTATTTTTTGATGGATCCCATTGTATGAGTGGTGTAGGTGCAGGTATCATATTGGTATCCCCACAAAAGCAACTTATCCCATTATCCTTTAAACTCCAATTTACTTGCACAAATAATACAATAGAATATGAAGCTTTAATCCTTGGATTACGAGCAACTTTAGCTCTCAATATTAAAGTATTATCAATTTTTGGAGACTCACAACTCATGGTGAATCAAGTTAATGATATTTATCAAAATCAAGATGAGAAACTCCATCCTTATAAAGAATACATTTTAAAACTCATTTCTTTATTTGAGAAGGTTACTATAGAAGCTATCCCACGCACCAGTAATCATTTTGTGGATGCTATGGTAGCATTTGCTTCCCTTATCCCTTTGGAGTTGGATGATGATCATGCTACTATTATCATTCACCAACTTTAGGAACCCACATCGTTAGAGTTATGTCTAGAACCTTTAGATGTATTCACAATTGAAGAAGCATTTTCAGAACCATGGTATGGAGATATTCTAAAATTTCTCCAAGATGGATCATTCCCATATGGCTTCGATAGAAATCAATGATAATCATTGCGCAAGTGAGATATCCACTTCATAATCATTGGAGGTACTTTATATAAAATATCCTTCGAAGGCATCCTCTTATGATGCCTCAACCTCAATGAATCCAAAAGATCTCTAAATGAGGTCCATGATGGATCTTGTGGAGGTCATTTTAGTGGGGATGCTATAGCCAAAAAGCTCCTACGAATGGGATACTTTTGGCCCTCCATGGAAAAATATGCCCATGAATATGTACGTAAATGTGATAAATGTTAGAAGCATGCAAACCTTGTTCATGCTCCTACCCAAGAGCTTCAAGCTAGTTCTTCCCTGTGGCCTTTCTCAAAATAGGGCCTAGACATCATTGGTAAAATCAATCCAATTTCTTCATATGGCCATAAATTTATTATTACAACAACGAAGTATTTTACAAAATGGGTAGAATCTATACCATTGGCTTCTTGCACAGGAACCTAGGTCTCAAAATTTATTTTTAATCAAATTATCTATAGATTTGGGATTCCATCTACACTTGTTTCAGACAATGGAACTTGTTTAAAAAATAAATACATCAAAAATATTTGTGCAAAATATAAAATCCAACACAGATGGTCTACTCCGTATTATCCGTAAGGAAATGGTCAAGTTGAAGCATCAAATAAAACTTTAATTAAAATATTAAAAATATTGGTTAATAAAAATCAGGACGGTATTGGCATACCCAATTATATCTAGCATTATGGGCTTATCGAACTAGTGTTTGAACCCTTACTGGCGCTTTGCCTTTTGTCTTAGTATATGGTACTAAAGTTGTATTTTATTTTGAGCTTGAAGTCCCTTCTTTAGGTCTTTTACTTCAAAATATTGAAGTAGGAGATGAATATCATGTTGGATGATTAAGCCAATTGGAATTACTAGATGAAAAGCATATAAATGCTTTAGAGCACCTTCACTCATATCAAGATAAACTCAAAATATCATATTCTAAGAGCGTTTATACTTGATCTTTTGAGATTAGTGATCTAGTTCTTAAAGAAAACTAAAAAAATACAAATGCTCGAACTGATTTAAAAGGAAAATTCCAACCAAATTGGTTATGACCATTTATCATCACTCCTAAATTTGGATCTGGTGCATATCGATTGGTAAATTTAGACAGAAAATATCTTAAGGAACCCATGAACATAATGCATCTAAAATGATACTACACATAAAATCAAGAAATCTCACCATTGTACATAGTTGTAAATACCTTGTACATATATTTCTTACATCTACTTTAAATCATCATAGTTAAATCATTTATCATTTAATTGCATTTATCCATGAATTTATCAAAATAAAATTGTGATTCAATTACATATGCCATATGGTCACATCCAATTATTATCCTACTTATATATAATTATATGGATGTTATAAAATTCATAGTCAATTTTGGTTTCTTTCGGGAGAATTAAAAAATTATCTTGAACCACTCACCAAAATACACATTTTAATAAAATATTGATTCTAGATATTGATTATAAATCTCTCTTGAACCAAAAACACTACTGCTTCACTAAATAAATTTTAAAGTTTTGGGAACTGATCTGGCCACCTTTTGAACCAAGAATTACTTACACATATTAAAAATGATTTTGCACAAGGGAATATGATCCTAAATAGTAGTCCTAGCTCCTTAAGTGAAAGGTTTCCCTTGCTATCCTATTATGTACATGGTCTAGAATGCTGAGAATTGGAAAAATGAAAAGCTCCTCCTATACTCGAATAAAATTCCTTGCTCTTTGTCTAATCTGAGCAAGTATCCCTTGAAAAAAAAAAAAAAAAATCAAAAATAAAAATCTTTTACTACAAAGCAATAAAATCCCCTTGTTCAAAAACAAAAAAAAACAAGAATCCCTACTCAAAGAAATTAAAATAAAAGAAGGGGGTAATGAGCTTGAATCCCTGGAATTCCTTAGTTATTTGAACACCATGAGGTGATCCTCATTACAAGTTAGGTGGCATCAAGCCTTCTTGGCAATGGTGGTATCCTTATGCATGGAGACATATTTATCACATTAGTGACCTTCTTTTGTATAGACTAATGTCAGCTTGTGGATTAACTAGCTTTTGGTAGCTTGCATTACATAGTAGTTGAATCTAACTGAATGCATACAATCATGGTAAATGAATACATTATTTGTACATGCACATTGGTTCTTAAAATTGTCTTGCATCATTACCTTACTCAAAATTGGTAAATGAACTTCATAAGCACACACATTTTATCCTTGAGAGATTTTGTATCATAATTAAGGTCAATATGGAAAATGAATACACAAATCACGCACTGGTTCTTGATAAATTTGACTTCATCCTAGAAATGACCAAAATTATCCTTGAAGGTTGATTTAGCAAATGTCATTATTTCATCATGGATTTGTATGGCTATTAGCATATACAATTGGTCCTAAAAAAATAGTCAATCTTGCATTTTCATACTTATCACTTAGCATAAATATGTCAATTTTTATTATATTGCATGATTGCTTATCATTTATCAAAAACTCGCATTTTGATCATACATAATCACTCTCTCATATCTAATACATATTGACTTCATGATGATGGCATGAAACAACCCTAATAAAATATCTTTAGGAATTTTATGCCTAGAAAAAGTCTTTTATCCAAATTTATCATGCTTGATTACTATCATTGCACAACACCATTCTTTTAAGATTAAAATAAAATTAATCTTAAAAATACACACATTAATTATCATCAACTACATTACTTTCAATCCACAAATTCAAAATACTTTTGGATCATAACCCTTCGCTATCAGCATAACATTAAAACCTCACACAAGATCTACTTCACGACTAAAGTGTGCAAACAGCCTCCATAAACAGTCATATACAAGCATACATATTCGAGGTATTATTGTTTATTGATCAAGATCTTAAAGGTATATTTTCCAAAACAATCATCTTTCTTATATAAACAATTCAATCACACTACATTACAAACATCTATTACATCAAATTATACTTTACTTTCCTACAATGATATCTTGATTAAAACATGAGAAAAAGTACATCAAAAACCATAAAAATAGGAAATAAAAAGCATGATTATGTAGATCATCAAAAATAAATTATATTACACATTCACACATCATCATCAACACATTAGATAAGCAATAAATATATGCATATATATCATCAAAAATACAATAGAATACAAAACCAATTGATTGGTATACCACAATCATAAAATCAGTATACTCAATCACTAGGGGGTACACCACAAAATCCAGATCGTAGTGTATCATTCTCTAGAACCCCTAGAACTCTGGGTGTCATCACCTAGAGGTGTTCTGGGCTCACAAAATTAAGGAACCCTAGATACTAAAATTTATCTAGAGCAACTTAGAGCTAGTAACTCTAGGGAAAATACTCTCTGACCCTCAGGCACTACCTAAAAATACAACTAATAAAAATTCATCCACTATGTTGCTATGGTAGCCTCTACCTGTGCTACCATCAAGGCACCCTACAACACACTACTCCTTGAGGATTGGCTAGAAGCTATGCTCATTGTATGATGCGACCGTGACACTATCTGCCATGATGACCCATATCCCTACATCCTAACTAGTTGAGCCTAAGCCTGGATCATAAGAGTATGTGCCTATGTGAGCTATACCTCTAGTTGTTGGATGCAACTCGTTTGAATGGTGATATAACTCCTCAAATAATCATTCTCTACCCATATATCATCCACCTCTCCTGTGTTGGTTGACTCTCCCATCTCTGTAGTAACACCCTTTTCTAATGAATCTAGTCTCGAGGTAGTGTGGGTCTCTCGTTGTGGAGAGGGTATTATATACCCTAGTAGAGGAACATCTTGTTGTGAGCCTCTCCTATTAATTATGTCCCCTCTCTCCCTCGATCTTGAGAGTCTATCGAGTAGACCCCTATGGTTATAATACTCCTTGCATCCAAGGCCCTTGTGGTCATAATCCTCCTCATGTCTAAGGCCCCTCTATCTATGGTGGTCTTTGTCTCTACCCTCTCCTCTCTGATATAACTGATTGCTATCTAGCTACCTCTCGAAATGCCTATTTTACCTGACTAGCTATGTCTCTCTCTCAAGATATCCTCATACCAAGTGAAATACCCATCCCGTAATCCCTGCATCATCACCCTCTACCAAGAGTGACCACTACATCATCCTCATCCACCTCAACAAACCTTTTGAGATCCGGTGCCCCACTAGTGGTCGTCGAATCTCGCACAACTCGAGAATAAGTAAAATCCTAAACCTCTAGAATCCCCTACACAAACCCAAATTGATAGAGCACCTGATCTACTTGGTGTAGCTCTATATCCCCTCTATCCATATAGATCCATCGCACTCGCATCATGCAAGCTAACTCCGCTCTATCATCCTCCCATCTGTGGTGCCCTCTCCAAGATGTCTACCAAATATGTGTCATGGTCAACTCATCAATTATCCATCTAGCCTCCTCTAGGCCATCCCTCCTCTTTAATTGATCAACCAATATACCCTAGTAGAATATTGTAGGTCGTCCATCCTCTACATCCTCAAGAGGAAACCCTGTTGGTCTCCTCACTGTGATGTGCTTCTAGCACCATACTTGAAATGATGTAAGAACCAAGTTATTACCTTTCTTGTACATGACCTTAAACAAGGTGTGGTACAAGTGACACAAAATATAAGGATCCCAAGTAAACCACATACCAGTATCTCACATATCCACTACAACCTCGGCCAACCCCCATAGCAAGTATCGACCACTTTGGTGACAACTAGAAGTCCTCCCACTATATCTGCCAATACTACTATCAAGGTAGATACTCCATCCACAATAATGAGACCATCTCTACTGACTCCACTCTACTTAATGGGAAATAATGGATCTTTCATCAATCTCTACATGGCCTGACCCTGGGCCACGAACTAGTATACAAACTATCCTCTAATAATAACCCTAAGGATCCTCCATATATCCTCTAAATTAGGGGCCACCTCCCCCATCGGTAACCAAAAATTTGATGAACCTGGATACCATAACTCAACTAAAGCAGTAAGTAGACTATAGTCTACCTCTATGTATGGCATTTCAGCCATGTGATTAAGCCCTACTACCATCATAATATCCCTATCATCCACACTTAGAGCCTAAACATGATCCTCAAAACCAATATGTTGCCACTCGTGACCCTTAAGCGATCCTCACTGCAAAATCAAAAATAAAAATAGATCACTTATAAAAACTACAAAAAAATAAAATAAAAAATTAAAAAAAATTACACTATAGTCCTAAAGTATAAATTCGGACATAAAATACAAATTCAGATGCCTAAAAACGAATTTGTACATCCAAATTTGCAAAATTGGACCTACTATGAACAAAATTAGTCATACGAATTCATCAAAAAATGTTCAAATTTATTAATTCAGATGCATTTTTCGATGAATTCGAATATTCAAATTTGTCATGATGATTTGAATTCGTCGTTGTAACTACGCGATGGTAGGCTACATCCAAAAAAAGTAAAAAATTCTAATTTCAAGCCAAAAAAATTCAAACGAGAAAGGATAAAATCACTTACCCTGATGCTCCCACCATTGCCATCATTCCTCACTCGAAATTTGTCTGCCTGATGCACTATGGTAGCCATTTTCCCATTTTTCTCCAAAGCAAAATTTGCTAACATTGAAAATAAAAATGAATTAGGATTTTTTCCCTAATTTATATTGTCTTTTTAACCCCTTTTTCTTCAAATTTTGAGTTTTGCAATAAATTGTAAATTTCTTACAAAACTCGAAGGGGGAATCCGTGATAATAAGAAAAAAATTGAAAAAAAAAATATTTTCCACAACATAACATCCCTTTTCGCTACATCTTTCTTTAACGCATTTATTGCTCATAAATGCACCAAAGAGGGGGCAAAATGTAGATACCAAATTTTGACACACTTCAAAATTCCTAATTTTTATTAAAATATCTTAATCATCCTAATAACATGAAACTTATCCTCAAATACCCTCACCTTGATATTGGCACCAAAAAATTTAAAAAATAGCTTAATTTTCCCCTTCCTGATAATTTCAAACAATCTCGACAAATTAGGATGTATCTGATAAAATTGAATGCGTTCAAACTTGTCCAAATCCCATGTGCACCTAATTTAGGTGCCTTCGAATTATGAACCTAATCTGGGCATCGCCAATTTCTTGATGATTTTAGACGATCTACAAAAATCGGATTGATCCAAATTTGTAGCCAAAACCTAATTTGGCTTAACCACCCTACCTAATCTTGCAAACCTACCTGATTCCTCAAACTGGAGCAACGATTTAAACCCCCAGCCTCACATCAAATATTTTGGATGGTCATATTTGCAGAAGAGCTTATATTGTGAAGGAGACTTTGGAGCTTTTATGTAGGTTGAAATGGAGAACATTTTTGTTTGATCATCATCAAAGGGACACACAGATATGGAGATACTTGCAACACACACGGATAAGGTTTATATTTAATAATTACTTGAGTTTTTCATCATTTGCACAAATTCGGTTGCATTCAATTTATCACTTTGCATTCGATTTAATATTCTATTTTGCAAAATTAGTTGTTGGATTATTTTGGTTGCGTACAAATTCATACACAATGTATAAAATCAAACATTGTGCTTGACTACATACTAGTGGCACATTAGGGTTAAAATTTTGACTTTCATATTGTTGATTACTTTATATTTGTATTGCATTTCATTTATTATTTCAGTATTTATTGTATCTTACTATTATCATTAGATAAACTGCATCTAGAACCACATGTTTCATATTAAAATAATCAATCATTCATTTTATTTATGGTTGGCTAAAAGAATCAAGGGGATTTGACTATCATAGACCATGATCTACTATGGCCTATGCAGATCCCCCATCCTTGATTTCAAAATCTAGTATTTTGTTGTGCAATTGCAGGTTTTTGATAGATTCATACATGTTCAAATTCATCCTAGCTACATCCGAATTTATCCTGCACATCTGAATCCATCACAAATCAGACATATGGACCAGACAAGAACTTAAAACCTATTTTCTCATCCTCAGGTTTATATTTTATATCTTGTATGCATTTTTTTCTAATAAAAAAATAGAAAACTCCCAAAACATAAACTTTATTACACTTTTTATAAAACACAAAAATACAAAAATAAAATATTTTAGCATAGACAAAACCTACGTATCTTAGTTAAACTTTGTAATGCTTTCAAGATAGACTTGTATGCCTTGTCTTCATGTGAAATTTAATTGCATATATCTAGGTAGAAATTGCATTTTGGCCAAACCCTAGGTGTATTCTTTCAAAATAAATAACACATCAAACTACTACCTCACCTAGGCATGGAAACCGCCACAACAAATGTTTCTTGGTGAACCCACCCCATTCATCGACAAACACCAAAGAGAGTGCAATATAAGAACTTCTCGTTTGAGATGTAGATCCTTCATTTTCCCTCTCTATTTTAGGCATACGGATCTATTAGCCTAGGAGAAAGGGGTGCAAAAATTTTGGGCCTACACATGGACATAAACTATCTAACAATAAGAATAAGGAGATAAACTATACAACATCAATAATAAGAACATAAACTATCCAATAACAACAATTAAGAACATAAATTATCCAACATCATCAATAAAGATATAAACTATCCAAAAGCAATAATATGGACATAAATTGTCTAACTTAGCAATAGAAACATAGACTGTCCAAATTATTAATGCAAACATAGACTATCCAACACAACAATTAAATATGGACATAGACTGTCCAAAATATTGTATTATATGGATATAGGCTTCCCAAAACCATTGTATTATATAGAAATAGACTGTCCCAAATCATTGTATCACATGGACATATACTACCCCTAGCATTGTATTATATATGGACATAGACTATTTGAAACATCAAAAGGCATTAATTGCCTATAAAGCAATAGCTTGTCTAAGTGCTTGTCCATTAATCAAGCTATAAGAACCACCACTTAGGAACAAGTAAGTATTTCACAAACATAAACTATCCAATGACATGGACTACCTAAAAATACAATCAATCATAGTCACCTAAGCACTTGTCTATTGATTAGGCTAAGAGGCTATTGCTTAGGGTCTATTGATGCAACATATAAATAAAAATCAGTCTAATAGGTATTACTACATGAAGTTATTCAACCTGATACCTTTTAACAAGCACAATGTGGTACCTTTTAAATACCTTGTTTAAAAGGGGCCATAACTTTAAATATATCTAGATGCTAGCACTAACCCTTCATTTTCACAAATAAACATAAATTTATGAAAAATATCTTTCTTCTTCTTAACCCTAGTAAAATCATCCCAAAGGTATTCATAAACATATTTTAACCCGATCCATGCCTCAAATAATAAAATAAAAAAATTCCTAAAATTTTAATCATTTTATTTCAAATCTCAATTTTAACATTACCAAGACAAATAAAATTTTTCAAACCATGTTGAAAATTTCCACCATATTTCAAATTAGATTCAAACCTCTTCATTAACCTTTGTTCACCTAATCATGTCTATATTTCACATTATTACTTGGTAGAAATTCATTTTGTAACTATGCCAACCTTAATACTTAGAATTTTTTAAATCAAATTAAATTGTCAAAAAATCTACATCAACCCTAAAATCAAATATGTACTCATATATGTCAACCATATCTATCATAAAATATAATAAATACATTATACTATCTATCTATTCATCCATTCAGTTAATATAAATTTTTACATCATATCAATTTAAAATATATTATAATGTAAAACCAATAAATAACTGATATATATATATATGTGTGTATGCACGCCATCCAAATATACATTAGTTTGGTGCACCACAACCACTCAAAATTATATGTTTGTAATATGGTTGAGACACATCATAAAAAATTGGTTCTCTCATGCCACTCATGACAACCAAAATCTACAACAAACCTAAAAATTGATCGTAAGTATCTGATACACCTTTATAAATTCAAGCAAAAAATTGAATGGATTGTTGAGAAGGACTCATCACTAATATTTTCTAGGAATGAGATCAATATTAATATCTCATAGGATAAGGTTACCTCTAGTTAAGAGGGACATCCATGTAGTAGAGCACCTTGTAGTGGGTACTACTTGCTACATCTATAGTATATTGAACCTATAGAGAGGCTATTGGGTTTGCTAATGCTTGAAACACTGAATCACTACTCCCAGTCCTTGCTATAGTTGTTCTAGCTACAACATCATCCCTATTAGCCCTCAAATTATTACTTTTTGCTATCACTTTATATCTTGGGCTTGGTCTCTTTGAGAGAGTTGTATCCTACTATGCCAAGGCTTGATCCAACTATGACTGAAGAAGCTATAGCTTCCTTGCCATGGCATATCTCTTCTACTAGGAAAAATCCTCCCAACCTTGCTACATATCCTAGTGCTCAATAGAGGAATAATAAAATATCTCCCAAGCATCAATCCATCTTTAGGTATCCATATTAGCCTCTCTTATGTTGCTCAAACATGACAACAAGCCAACCTGCTCACTCTAACTCCCATTCAAGGCTACCTCATCATTGAAGTCATGCATGCTAGACAAATATATTCATACCACTATAGGAAGCCTATAGTAATACTAGCATCATCAACCCTAGGGTAAATAATAAGAGGAGTGTATGCATCCTCCTTCACAATAATATCTATATTAGGAAGATCTATTAACTCCTTTCGTATCTCTTAGGTTACCCATTGGAACTAGAACTCTCCCATAGTTAGAATAACCTAAACAATACAAAATTTTCTTAGGATATTATCTAGGTTATAGAGCTCAAATTCTCCATGAGCTTCTTACAACCACTCAATCCTCCACACCTAGGACAAATAAAAACCATCCTCAACCCATCCAATATGCCCTCTCCATGGGTTCCATATCATCTGATTTGTTAATAAGTAATCAATGACCCATTGTGCTACCATAATCACTCCCTAAAATTTCCTCCTATCAATCTCATGGGCATGGTCCCACTTAGCCTTAACAAAACCTATGCATAAATTGGGTCCCTAGGAAATCCAACTAGTCATCTAATGGCCAAGTTCTCCCATGCTTAGACTTGTAAAAGAGAGCAATAAACCATGCTCTTCCCATCCTTGTAAGCAACCAAGTGAAGGGTTAGGTATAATTTGTGCAAAATGAAAGTACCCTAGGCAAACTACACATGTTGGTCCCTCATCTAGAAAATAATCTTATCCCACCCCTAGTGTATCAATCTCTTGCTGATGTCTCTAACTAGTAAGACTAAAACAATAACACATAACAAAGACATCTATCAATCCAATAGACTATCTTGATACATGATATTGATGTTAATGCCATAGCTCCTTAGATATAATTGAGGGTCATGTGTCAGTATTTAAATATCTCAAGTTAGATCATGTATCATTTGGATGTGGGAACCTCAAATAGGTACCCAAAGGATCCTATAGATATCCTCTAAATTCATCGACATCTCTACTATAAATAGAAGGAAAGTGGCATTATTTTTAAATCCATCTCTCTATCAAAGTTATCAAAAGATAATGATCCACCTTGACATAGGTATCGTCACTAGATACCCTAGTCCAATAGCATCCAATATCGTCTTGTCTACCTATGTCACCATCTCCACCATCGAACATAAGGTACATGAGTGTTGATCCCAACACTCTAGCACATCTAGAATGTGCATGCATAGAAAACAAAAATTGAGTTAGATTTCTCCGTAAACATTATTCATTATTTTTTCCCCTATGACCTCATGAATTCATTTTCCATGAGAAAAATTACCACCTAGTTGCAAATTCACCAATGCCCCAAAAATCATGAATATGCCAATGATGAAATCATTATGGCATATTTTTGTCATATGGAGCATATATGTCAGTCGTGACATCTTGATCCTAAAAAGCAAAAAAAATAAAAACCAATAGGTAAAAATGCTCATAAGTTTTCTTAGGTCCCACCTAGGCCTACTCCACCTCTCACCAAGTCTAATAAGCACATTAGATATCTCTATTATGCCATTTTGACAAGCCATGGATTTTTATCTAGAGCTCATTTTCTCCTTGCACATGATGAAAATGACTTCTTATCATTCCCCTTTTCCCTATTTTACCCTGTTATGGTAAACAAAATCCATCTTAGACTTCTTAACTAGCCTATTTGAGTTCCTTCGGGACCTCATCTTATCTCTCAAAATATAAAGGGGGAACCTAGGCTAGGGGCAAAACCAATTTAAACCTTCCTTTTTCAATCTTGATGAGAAAATTGTCCAATAAAATCCTGGGTAATTTTTTGCATCTTCTATAATCAATTTTTTGGTATATTGTTCCTCGTATCATCAATTAAAACTTTAGTAACCATGTTTCTTTAAAAATTGGAGGTATATACAACTATTTTAACACATTTATTAATTTTAAATGCATAAAAATAGAGCAAATATAGATACCTAAAATTGGACCATCTACCGAAGACCAATTCTATTACAAAGACATAAAATGATCAACCGATAAATATCTCAAACCTAAAATTAGTAGCCAAAACCTAGCAGTGTCAAATTTTCCACCTCAAAGCAAATTCACTAGCAAGTGAATATGCTTTAGAGCCAACATATTCACGCTTAGCTTAAAATTTCTAGCTCTTCGTTAGATTTTACTTGTAATGGTCAAAATTGTAAATTTTCCAACTTTCCAAATATGATTTTAGTGTATTCATGTTTGACATGTAAAGCTTTCAATATCACCTATAGTAGCCTAATCAGGGAAATAATTGTTTTTCCCAACCCATCTTCCACTATAGGCAATCAATACGTAGGAAATAAGGTGGCTAAATTTCCTCCACTTTCCCAAATTTACCCTAATAAAAGGGGTAACTAATTGCAAGCATATCATTATAGCTAGTTAGCCTAGTCAGTAGCCTAGTTAGACCTTAATAAACCCACCTAATAGACCATATCATCTCTCCCTTTTGGGAAACCTCAAGGAGGGAGAATTTATTTAAATTAGCCCCTTGGGGTGGCACTTAGGATGACTCACTCATGCATCAAAACTATGTAGGAATTGCACCTCAAATTTTTTTATAGAAGTGCTACCAACTTTTTTCTACAAATTTGTCTTCAAGAAAAGTGTTTTGGGATTTGAAGAAAGAAAGGGGGCACCTTGCATTTTTAGAATTGGGTGATAAATTTCTTGATTTATTTAGATTTAGTTTTTGTTCTCATTAACATTTATGTGATATAATATTTTGCATGCATTTATATATCCCTTGCTTTTCAATCTGACCCTCACATTGTTGATCGTTCTCCTTTAGCTTTTGTAGGCACCTTAGGAGGCCTATAGGATAAAGAATCACCCCTAGGGTTCCTAGAGCACATGATGTAGAGATATATAACCCCTATTGGTCTGTCACTCTTATTTTTCTACCATTATAAGTGAATTTTTTGCCTATATCTAACTTAGACGACATATTAATCACAAGTAGTCAAAATCCCAATTTCATAATCTCAAGATCTTTGTTTATATTTTTCTATTATAGAAGTGAATACACCACATATGGCTATTATAGGCAACATATTCATAATATATCTTCATGGTATTAGATCCATTTTATATCCTAGCATCTAGTCTATTTATTTTTACTCTGTGCATCTTATTTATCAATCCCAAAAATCCTTGATTGTGTCCCTACTCTCTAACAATTTGGTTCTTTTATTTTAATATTTTTTTGACTGTAGAGCTTTTAGGAGGTAAATTCATGATAGGTATAACAATATAAATTTCCAAGGCTATAAATTTTAATTTTATGTATAAGGGGCTTGATTGTACAAATTAGGAAGTTGTATACTTCTTTCTATTTGATAGGCCCCCAAACTCTAACTCATATTTATTTATTTTATTTTTTAGTCTTCAACAAGTTCACGAGTTGCAAATATTTTAGCTAGTGTATTTGTTAGGAGGTGTATTTGCACACAGATGGTATATTCACACCAAGAACTATAATAGGTAAGTACATATTATCCTCCAATTTTTAATACTTAATATAGGCTATTTTTTGAGTTTTTATTTGTATATTTCTTTGTTTTGTCCTAAAAAATACATATAAAAGGGGAATAAAAAAGAACATTTAGTTTGATATTACAATATTTAATCTACTTTCTTAGGAATTTAATTAGAATCACATGTAGTTTGTGTTAATATAGATTGTGTGTTTTCATCCCCCTTGTACCCTTTCTTTCAAAAGAAGAATTTTTTTTGTTTTCCTAGCATAGATAGCATTCATCAAAAGGAAATAATTACATATAGAATAGTATCTTGTATTCCAAATTTGTATTCATATTGTATTTCATTATGATATTATGCATTAGTCTATAGGATAGACTATAATCTAGGTGTTTTCTAAATTTAACACATCAAAAACAAGATTAGGAAAATATTTAAGCCCATGGTGAACCCGAATCCCCCACCAAAGATAGGTAGCATGAAGCACAACCTAACGACGAGTTAGAAACAATGCCCTCTTATTCAAGTGTGGATGATCCTTGAGGTAATGTACTCAAGTCCAATTCCCCCTACACCTTTTGGTGTCCCACAAGAGTCCTTAGCACTTTCTTCACAACAACTTCCTTCTCCATTGTTTCTCAAATAGTGGTTATTTTATTAACCCCATATTTTACTCTAACATAATATTCAATTACACTTTTAAATTTTTCATCCTCAAGTTTTCAAATACTCTCTTAAATATCTACAAATTGACAACTTGCACTTAGTCACTATATTTGTAAGCCTCTTGTAAAGCCTTCCAATCATGATTGGCTAATTTTTCATCTACAATCCTTGGAAACAAGTTCTTGTCTAAAGCTAACTAAATGTGGTATAATGCTAAAAAATTCTTCTTCTTGGCCTTCTTTGCCTGTCTGCAATTATATGGGATAATAGACCACTCTATTGGATCATCATAACTAGCCTCAACAATATCCAAAAGATCTTTCCTAGTCAACAACATCCTCATCTTAATGCTCCATTAGTCATAATCTTACCCAATAAACTCTGGAATAGGAAGTGAGTTATTGTTGTCCATGATAAATGGTTAGAAATATTAATTACTCAACCTCACTCCAACCTAAGGTCAACAATATCTCTAATACAAAATGTGAAATATGATCTTTTACACAGCTAAACACATCTCAAAAAATTCTACACAAGAAGTGGAATTGATTTTTACACAACAATAGTCATAGAAATAATCAATACACTTTCATTACATAAGAATAAGTACTTTTTTAACACAATAAATTGCAAATAATTTATAACTATAATAGTCATTAAGATAATATTCATAGCTATAAAATAAATAGCTATACTTTATAACTTCTATATAGTTACAAATTCCACAACCAAAATTTATAATCTTGAAGTGAATGACTAAACTAATATTTTTCCACTAGATGAACATGATTCAGATGTGTTTTTACTCAATATTGCATTTGTAATAGATTAAATTTATAGGATTTGATTTTGCTTGGAAATCACCCTTCAAATAGCAACATCAATATTTAACTATTAATCTTCATGGAGCATCATGTCCTCCTCCATGAAAGGTAGTAACTATCGATTTATGAATTTGGTCATACCTACAAGAATAAGGGATATGAATTGAGTGAAAAGAGGGTCATGTGCTATGATAGTAGGAGAGGTAGTAGAATAATAAAAACTTTATTTCTAAAATCCTTTTGATGTCTCGATTATTGAATAAATGGTCAAATAATAGTGGAATGAAATAGATATTTATAGTATCTAAAATAAAAAACTTTTAATTTTGATGATGATGGTTGGATTACACCATTGTTGAAGCTATAAAATCATAATTAATGTACAAAATTATGCATCATATTAACTCTAAGTGTAAAAAATATTTTAGGATTTTGATCATAAATAAAAAATCTAATCAATGACCATGAATTCCTATTAATATGGTAATCACAACACCATTGATAACCAGGATATGCACTTTGTAGGACATGTAATAATATTCCTTAATCATACCTCTATCCTTATTTTAGAGTTTTTGGAAAATTATTAGTTGAAAATGATAAGAATGTATGGTATAAAGGTGATAAATTGTGTGAAAAAAAGGAACTAAAACCACTAACCAACATGACTTGTTGTCATATTACATAAGGACTAAAGAAGTTAGTCCACCTTATCCTATATTAGGAGGCCAAGACTCTCCACCACATACAAATTAGTTGTTAGTGTTCTTTTTATAAATATAGGTCAGATATGATATCTCTCACCAATCAAGTTTGGTGCCTATGAAGTCATTAGAAATTAAGTAACCTAGTTACTACCTTATAATCCCCAATATTTTGGATATATGTAAAAAAAATTAATTAATCAATAGAGACTTTTGGAAGACGAATTTTACAGATTTTGATTATAGGTATGATTTTCTCAAAGTATAGAAATTAGTTCCTAAGGAGCAAAGCACTAGAAAACATGGAGTTATTTGTTCCTAATGAGAAAAGCAATAGCAAAATGGAGCAGATCACTCTCAAACAAAAACACTTCCCTCATCCCCTAGAGTGAATTACTCATCAACAAGTAGAAAAGAAAAAAGAAGTGCATGGCTCTAAAGGAAGATATTTGAAAAGTAATATTTTGGCATGTAGTAGTGCAATTAAATAATTTAGGATCCTTCTAATATGTCTAAATGTGTATTTAGGGGAATGCAATTTTTGGAGGTGTATTATATTGCTAAATATGTCCTAAAATATTTCGTTTTACCAAGTGCAAGAATTTCTCATTGAATGTATGTTAGAGGTGAATTTATTTCTCTAAAAAGGATCCATGGGCTCTATTGTAAATGTCATTTGGCTTTGACAAAATCAAAGATATACTTTGTAAGCCCCACATTATTATTGTTATTTACTCTTAGGTTCTTTGGAAATCAATGATACTTTTTTATTTCCATCGATGACACTTATTGCCTAGATTGTGGAATGCATGGCGATATTGACACTACCCTTTTTCCTCTTGTCATTCCTTGTTAATTATATTTATATGCATAGGATCCATCATTGTTATTCAATATTATTATGTATATATTGGTAATACACTTCCCTTTTCATGGTCATAGTTTCATTTCCTTTTAATCTCTTATAACATATATTTTAAAATTTACTTTTATGCACTTTAATTTATACATTTATTTTTATGTATTTAGCTTAGATCAGTTGCAGTTGACAAGGATAGTTAGAAGATAATCTAAATCTAGAATTTGATAGGTCCATAATTTCATTTCTTCGAATTTGATAAAATGAAAGTATGGGAATATAATAATTTAGACCTTTTATAAAATTCAACAGGTATGAATTAAAGTAGATTAATGATAGATTTAGGTTTTCAATGTTTAATTTATGGTGTTTAATCTATTGATAAATTATATTGATTGTAATTATTTGATATTTAATGGTAGATATGGTTAAATACCCTTTATATGAGGGATATATCATTTAATACACTAGATACAATGCTATATATCATGGATATGGCTAATTTTGGGCTTCTATCTATAGCAAGACTCTAATATATATTGATGATACCCAATGTAGAATTTGGCAAATCCCTTTCAATAAAAATGGTAGATAGATGAGATTCAAATTCAAATACCTTTTAGTTGTTGATGGGATAATGGATGTAGTTTATTATGGGATTCTATCTATAATAGCACTATACTATATAGTGATGATGCCTAAGGTAGAGTTTGAAAAAGCCCTTTGATAAAAATGGTAGAGAGATTGTATTTAAATTCAAATACCTTTTATTTGATGATGGGAGATATGACCATAACACTAGAGTAAGTATAGTGGTTCTTATGGATGTTAATTTATGGTGCAATTATGGATTAGTTGGATGTGATGATTTTTTTTGAAGAGATTAACTAGGGACCCATTTTTCCCATGGTACAATCTAATGTTGATGTGAATATTACTTATTAGGCTAGATAATTTAGGAGATATGAGGTATCATTAACCTCATTGATATTTGGCATGATCTTATAAGACACTAGTGGGAGAATGTTCCCATGGGCACTTGAATAGATAGTGGCTTACATGATTAACCACTAGATAATTTTTTATTAGAAGCTAATTGTTCAAGCCAAATAATTTCATTATATAAACTAAGTATCCTAGAAGAGAGGCAATAGTATCTCCTATTGCACCCCTATTTAGGTATGTACATAGGAGAACTTAACTATCATTTTCTTACCAAGGTTTTCTAGAGATACTAGTGATTGAGAGGTGCCTTAGGTGCATATATGTGTGCACTCATTAGAGGTAAGATACATAACTTCATAGTGAGATTTTTGGTTTTGACAATACAAAGTTTAATAACCTATAGAGATAAGATATAATATACCATTCCTATAGAGGGCACCCAAGATTGTATGAGGATGCATATTAGCTTACCAATATTAGGAGGTGGTGATTTACTATACCACATAAATAATGAGAGTTATTTTATTATAAATATGTGTTTAATATTTTAGGCTACTACAAGATGTATCACCTAATGTAATGTGGTACTAATATATAGATATGGATATAAGGCTTGGAAATATTCCAAATCCAGAGTTGTATCTAGAGGATGTTAATGACTTGATACTATAGGATCCTAAGGTGGATAATTTCATATGTAATGACTAATATTATAGGTCATATTTATACTTCTAACCTAGAAGTGTCACTATCCCTAGGCTATGTACCATATAGCATGTGATGATCAAGAGGTTAGGATTGGAAATAGGGTAGCCTATGCTAAACCTAGAGGTATAGTGGTAGTGGTGGTTATGGCCTTAGAAAGCTATGACAACTATGTATGATATGGTACAATCACCATCAATGAGAAGGGAGGCTAAAGGGATAATGATGTAACCCACATTACTATCAACAACAAAGGAGAGTTAAGGTCAAGGGGATGTTAGCTTAGAAGATATAAACTTAAATAAAATCCAGCCACAAGTAATGAAATAAGCTTCCAATATTATAACTATGTTAATGGAAGTCTAATGAGCAAGTAAATAACATAAGAAACTTCTAAAATGACTCATGAAATAGCTATTATAGTAAACTCACAAAAATTGAAACTTGATACAATATATGGAGTTCTCACTAGTGCATGCTATGGATGCATGCTTCCCTCAATATTACAATGCTTAGTCACACATATATATACTAGTATGTAACTCTTCACTTTCCTACCCTAAGGACATGTGCATTTTGCATGATAGGAACTTGTACACATACACAACATGCACATTTACATCATTGCACATACTTGTGTATTTATTCCTTTGCATAAAGTAAATACTTAAATACTAATCTAAGACTAACTCCTAATCTAAACATGTACTCATGGTGGTACATTTATATGTATAAAATAATGTAATATATTCCAATAGGGGATAGAGTGAAATGCCCTTATATAGGATAGAGACTAGTTGAGAGTATAGGTCACTAGTCTCCAAGCTACCATGATGACACTAATGGAAAAGTGAGACTAGAGATATAGAGATATTGGAAGATAGTATAGGTTTTTGGATTACAAGATAACATGACATAATTGAATTTTGATGTTATGAACCTTGCAGTGAATTAAAAATACATCCACACAATATTACAATAATAATAGAAAAATAGATTGGATTTAATAATATTACAAGATGAAA
Source organism: Wollemia nobilis (assembly GCA_028583015.1). Classification (NCBI taxonomy): domain Eukaryota; kingdom Viridiplantae; phylum Streptophyta; class Pinopsida; order Araucariales; family Araucariaceae; genus Wollemia; species Wollemia nobilis. Next base: position 5,482,535 of record JAQPPZ010001739.1, on the reverse strand, counting down.
TAGAAATGTAGTGGACTAAATTGTAGAAAGTAAGAATATATTATATAATTGTAGGCCTCTTCAAAGGGTAACATCTTTAGAATTAGAGCTTTGATATAACAAAAAATGAGATGTCTTCATCTATGCCCCCTTGCCTTTTTTAAGACTCTTCATAAACTTAACTATAGTACTCAAGGGTTGGCTTCACATGCAAGTGGCCACCTAAGGTACAATATTCTACCTAACAAGTAATTACATTCTTTATAATGGTTACATTAAATGGCCCCAATTATCTAGGTATCTCAAATGCCACACACATTACAAAATATTACATAATATTATTAAGATGGAATTTCCATGTTATGAAGAGGGTAATTACATAATAATGTTAGGATGGGATCCTAACATGCCATTCTCCTTCAAAAAAACTTTATCTTCAAATTTGGAGATGAGGAAATTGCTACTATAACTACTAGAGAGGATCCCATGTGGAATATTTTAGTTATAAATCCTACCATTGGACCAAATATTTAGTGATGGTGCTATTATAGAGGGTGCAGTTCTTTAATCTAAAATATTTTTAGGCTCCAATATGATTGAGCCTTCATCATCTAATTCAAGGAGTGTTGACTAGAATTGAATGTTATTATTGAGTACCTTCTTGAGATAAGATATATGGAAGAATGGGTGGATATTGGAAGAAGGTGGTATGCAAGATTATATGCCACTTGTCCAATATATTATAATATTTGGTAGGATCCATAAAATCATGTTATAAATTTTTTATGAGATTGAAGTTGCACAAAATATTATTTATTGGGTTGAAGTTGAAGAAAGACCATATTATCTACATTGAAATAATGCTTAGAATGGTGTTGTTTAGTCTGCTATCACATCCTATTTTGATCCAACACTCTGCTCTCCTTCAATTACTACAAAAATTAGGTATGCTCATAAATATTTGTATCCATAACCTAAAATTTAGAGTTTCCAAGAACATATGAAGAGGGTGTCATAGGTGTGTACCTATAAAATACCTCACAAGAAGTAATTTTGGAAGTTGTGTGGAATGAAGTTTTGTACCACCATTTATCCAAAGGAAACCATTTAGCCCACTATGTTGGGTGTTTGGAGGTAAAATAATGAAGGTAATTTTATTAAGCACTTGTTGATAATTTTGGTTTACCCATTCATCTATGAATGGTAGGCTAAGCTCATTCATAATTGTGTTCCCTATTGTTTAAACAATTCTTGCCAAAATTGACTAGTAAAAGTGGGATCATGGTTAGAAACAATGGATTCGGGCATACTATGGAGTTTGAAAATTGAGTCCATGAATATTTGAGAAATTATGGAGGCATCGTAAGTATGGGATAGGGAACATAAATGATCATAGTACAAGAGATGGTTCACCACCACAAGATTGACCATTTTTCCTTCAGATTTAGAAATCCTTCAATAAAATCCATGGAAATGTCAACCGATACATTGTTTAGGATTGGAAATGGTTGTAGATTTCCTAGAGTACAAATTATTTATCCTTTCATCCATTGGACAATTTCATATTTGGCCATAAAATTTTGAATGTCTTTTATTATTACCTCCCAATATAATGACCTTTTAGCTCTCTCATATGTATTCAAAAATTCTAAATGCATTTCCATCATGATATCCTCATGGAGTAATGAAATTTTGGAAACCAAAATACAACCCTAATATCTTAACAAGTATCCATCCCATGAATATTTGACATGGAAATTGAGATCCCTTTGGAGTTGTTCCTGCAAGGTCTATAAGGATTGGTCCTTGGTCGCATATTTTTAAAGTTCGGAGACTGAAGAAAATGGACTTATACTGAGAGGGGGGGTGAACAATATAAGACTTAACCAATTAATAATTTTAACTTTAGATAGCAGTGGCATCAACACAAAATTAATCAAGATAGAAATCATCACACATTGAAGACCCATTTTTAACGTGGTTCACCCAAATGGTTGGGCTACGTCCACAAAAAATTTTCTCTAAAATTTATATCAAAGTTCTTTGGGAATCCTTCCTAATTACAATGTTTATGAGCCTCGGCCAAAAGGAGATACCTTCCCCTCTGCTCTGGAAATGATCCCTCAGAAGATCAACTTCCTCTACCTCTTGCCAGCACATGGAACTCCTTTCCACCGAAGACCTCTTGTCCTCAATTCTTAGCCTAAGATACCTCTGCCTTCTATGATCACGTCCACAGCAGCTCAGCAACCTGTATCAAACACAGTCAGTCAGTCTAGTACAAGTCTACCTCTGTCTGTTAGATCTGTCCAACTCTTGAACAAATCAATCCTCTACATACAAGCCTTCTCAAAGACTTGCCAAATCTATCCTCAGGTTCTTCTCATAGAACCAATGCACCTCTGTCCTTAAGTTCTCTGATAGAACTAACAAACTCAGCTCACAAGTCCTCTGCTAGGACTTGTCCAAATCTGCTCACAAGTCCCCACCGGAACCTATCCAAAACTGCTCACAAGTCCCCACCGGAACCTATCCAAAACTGCTCACAAGTCCCCACTGGAACCTGTCCAAAAACTGCTCACAAGTCCCCACTGGAACCTGTCTAAGAACTGCTCACAAGTCCCCACTGGAACCTATCCAAAAACTCAGCAAGCTCACCAAGAAAAACTTTCTTAGTAGGAAATCACAAAGTGAATTGTTAGAGACCCAATGTGATTTGTCAAACTCATAGAAGCATAAAGAGAATTTTTAGAGACTCAATATGTTCTATACTCAAATCCCAATCTCAAAACTCAACTCAAATCAACTCAGCTCAATCTCAATCTCAAATCTGAAAACTCAACTCAATATCTGAAATGGATAGGATAGAATGTTTTCTTTCAAGAACATGAAACCCCAATAATTGCCAACTATGCAAAGAATCACATAACAATGATACTCATGTTCTTTTCACCATCAATTAGGGTTTCAACAACAATGTTCATCAAACAAGGTTTAGTCAACCAACACCATTCAACTCAACATCAACCTTGAAACATTCAACCAATCATCACAAGAAAAGGAAACAAGTAGAAATCCTTTTCCCTCCAAAGATATTTGAACAAAACAGCCACCAACACAATATCACCAAATGCAAAGAATAACTTGCTCAAATCAACTCAATGGAGTAAGCCCAATATCATGAATCAAGTAAAGCAATAACTTGATCAAACGACCTCTATGGAAGCAACTCAACCATCAAACTCAAAACAACCAACCAAGGGTTCTACCAACTCAATGCAAGTAGCTAGACTCAAAAATATAAACCCTAGTGCACAAAGCTTCCACTATCTCAAACCAAAAATTATGCATTCACCAAAAAACTCTCCTTAAGGATAACAATGCATAAGTAGTCTTCAACAAACCAGAAAATAGGATTTACACCTAGCCAAAGAATACCTAGTAGAATACCTTTTCACTCCAACCTTTATTTCAGAAAACATACACCAATCATACTCATAAGAAGAATGTGCCCATACCTTATTGGAGTAGAAGATAATTGAACCTTCAAGCTGTCACCACACACAACTCTCAAAATTCCAACCAAGTTAGGGTTAGAATAAAAATAAATGAGCAATAATATAAACTTCCTGTATTACACCTTTTAGCTCCACTTCTTTAAACACAACCACCATAACATGCCAATAAATCAACAATCACATATTCACACCTTATACCTCCATTTTTAATTTCAGCATAGCAAAGAATAATCTTAAAAATACTTCCAAAGAAATATGCCCTTATTTCTCCTAAGCTTTTATTCAATGCTAATCACAAAAGCCAAAACTCATAAAATTTAATCACACCTTATAAATCGTTGTCCAAGAAACTTCGAATTTCACGGCATAAAGATGTTTTAATAAAAATGTGTGTTACTCTAGCAAAGCACCCCCACGAGACTCAAAACGGCAACCTCCGCCAATGCAGCACCCAATAGCAGCCTTCGCTGCCACTAGCCCACGCGGGCTATGAAGTTCACAAGTGAACTTCCCTCCACTTCATCCTCGAAAAAACTCCTGAAGACTTTTAAACCGCACGTGCTTCTAAGTCTTCCTTTGATCGCAGCGAATACAGAGCACAAAACACCGCAAATTGCATTCGGGGAATTTCAAATTCATTCGCCTTCCAACCTTAGGAGTTGGAGAATAAATAGTCTCTTCGAAGACACCTTGACGTCGGCGAAAATAAAGACCATTTCGAAATTAATCAAAAGTCTTTTCAAAAAAGGTTTAAAAACCCTTAAATAATTTTTATAAATTAAGAATAAAAAAGGTTTTAAAAACCTTTAAGTATTTTTAATAAATTAAAAATAATTTCTCCCTTAATTAATTAAAACCTTGAAGGGTTTTAAATAATAATTAAATAAATAATAAAGAGAACCTCCATTGGTTTTAATAAAAACCGGTTTGGTTTTAATGAAAAACCCTTGCCAATGGAATCTCTCTAGATTCTCTTAAAAATATTCTCTTGGAATCTTCCACATTTGAAGCCAACACATCCTCTTAACATTAATGCCATTTCCTTTTGACATCAATGACAACTCATAGACAAGAAGCTAGGATCTCAAACCCAAAATTGCCAACAGAGACCCATTGGGAAAGTGGAGATGAAAAGGAAACCAATATCACCTGATCCTCAAATTTATAAGAAAGGGAATCTTCCTCAATGTTCTCATTTACTTTCTTATACATGATGTCATGGTCATAGCCCAATAATTTTGAAACCTATTTCTAGAGTGTTGGAGTAGATACCATTTGTTCCAAGAAATGTTTCAAAATCTAGTGGTTTATTTTACTAGAGAAATATATTTACTAAAGAAATATATCCCAATGAGATATGGTTACCAATGACTAACAACATAGAGAATGGCCATAATTTATTTTTCATAAGTAGATTTTCTTGAATTTTTACATAATAGTGTCTTACTAGTGAAAGCTAAGGGTTGTCCTTCTTGCATTAATCCGATCCCCAATTCCATGACCCAAAGCATCACTTTCAATTATAGATGGTTTGGAAAAATTAGGATTGGCCAACACTGGGGTCAAAATCATAACATTATTAATATCTACAAAGTCTTGTTCTATTGGAGCTAACCACATGAATGAATACTTTTTCAACATGGTCATTAAGAGGGTGATTTTTTTTCCATAATTTTGCACAAATATATGATAATAGCTAGTGAGACCAAAATCCCATGAAGTTCCTTGAGATTTTGTGGCTTAGGCCAATTCTAGATAGCTTCAATTTTCTTGGGGTCAACCTTGATTCCCTCCTATGAAATAATATACCCCAAGTATTCAACCTATTGCATGTCAAAGGAATATTTGGATTATTTAATAAATAATTGATGGTCCCACAATAATTTCAAAATTTTATATAGATGTTGTAAGTGCTTAAACTTAGTGCAACTATAGATGATAATGTCATCAAAGAAAACCAAAATAAAATTGTAAAGAAATGGGTGGAAGAAATTATTCATGATATTGTGAAGTGTTGATGGTGAATTAGTTAGGCCAAATGCCATGACCAAAAATTGTAATGGTCCTTATGAGTTCAAAATTTTATTTTGGGGATGTCTTCCTCCTTGAGCCTTATTTGGTGATAGCCAAAGTGGATATCCAACTTGGAGAAAAACTTTGATCCATGTAACTCATCCAAAAGTTCATCAATCATAGGGATAGGAAATTTATACTTAATGGTGAGCTTATTGAGCTCATTAAAGTCTATGGATAGCCACCATGACCCATATTTATTTTTGACTAATAGTACTAAGAAATAATGACTATTACGAGGTCAAATTACCCCTATTTTTAGTAACTCTTGAACCAACTTTTCAAGTTTTGACTTAAGTGCATAGGGGTATTTATAGGGTTTTATTTTAGGTGGAAAGATACCTAGTACCAATGGTATTGCATGATCATGGGAATGAAATAGAGATAATTCCATTGGTTCTCCAAAAAATACATTATGTTTAGTCAAAAAGAGTTGCAAATCCCCTTGGGGTTTGTCTACTTCTGAAGCATGTGGTTGAAAATATAACAAATAGGCTACTTTTTAATAATTTATAGTTTAAATTGATAACTTGCAGATATCCTATCAATGGACCAAGAAGAGTGTAGGACCTCTCATTATAAGATAATTGCATCCATAATTTGATAAATTTATAGTATATTATTCCCAAGGTATGGAGCAACTATGCTCCTAGCACAACATCACCTCCTTCAAGTGAAGAGCAAACATATAATTTTTGAGTTCATAGTCTCCTATACTCAACTTAAAATTTCAACATTTACCCTTATAAGATAATATTCCTCATTTTTCCACCATGACTTCAAAAGAGTTGAAAGCATGTATTTAATAGTTTGCTTGCTTAACTACTCAAGGATCAATGAAATCATGTGTGTTGCATGAATCAATAAGAATTATAATTATTTACCATTTAAATAATATTACTACCCTCATAGCCTAAGGGGTTGAGATTATTGCAAGTGCATGGACAAAAATATCTTATTGTGGTTATTCTTATGTTTCACCCTCATCTTAAGGCTCTTTTGCCTATGGTTCTACTTATTTGTTAGGTATTTCATTCACTATTGAGTCATCTACATCCAAAAAAATAAATTTTTATGTACACATTTATGCCTTGGAAAATATTTCTCATCACAATTAACATAATCCTTTTGCTCTATGACATCCATTTCCTCCCTAGTCAATCGCTTGATTGGTGCAGAATTATTGCTAGTATTCAATGTGAACTTGGATGGAAATGTAGGTTTGGCCTGTGAGAATTTAGATGACCACCTTTGGGTAGAATATTTTTCCTCTACTAGTCTAGCCAATCCTATGGCTTGCATCATAGACTATTGTTTGAACATTTTACCTCTACCTTGATATCATATTTCAACCCACTAATAAAAAAACTTTGAAAAAATACTTCATTCAAACCTCTTGTCCTATTTTCAAATTTCTCAAGTTGAGTATAATACTCTCAAATAATAGATGTTTATTTTAGTTTTATTAAGATTTCTATAAAATCCTCATACTCAGTCTTCCAAAAAAGTACTAGGAGTCATGTTCTATACCTAATAATACCATTATAGGGCCTTATACTCAAATTTAAAGGATTCCATGGTGACCCATAAATATTGGAGGATATTATGGAGTTACAAGAACTGATCTACCTAACACAATCGACCATTAGGGTCATTTACATTAAACCTGGGAATGTCTAATTTGTGCATTTTAAATGAGGTATTATTGTCAAAAAGAGCATGATGGGTTTCTCCATTTCTATTTGCTGAATTACCACTTGGTCCTTCAATATTAATTTATTAATATAACTTTGGACCTTCCTTTAAATACTATTCAATATCAAGGAATGTGTTTTCAATCCCTATTTTGACTTTAATCTAGACCTACATGTGATATTCATATGTATAACTTATTATTCAATGTGTGACATTTGGCTTTATAGGTTATTAAGTTTTTGATTTATTTATTCCATATATTGGATTTTTCCCATCTCCCTCATTGCTCCTTTGGTCCCTCCAACCATATACTTGTGATTTGGACCATCTCGAGTGACTTACTAAAAATAAAAGTGTTGTTCTAGGGGTTACTATTTTTAGAAATATTCCAAAAATAGTGTTTTGGTGTTAAATATCAAAACAATCAATTTGAAAATATGAATACAATGGATTAGGTCTCAAAAAGATGTTTTTTGGCACGCCAATTATTATTTTTTATAGTCAAGTGGTCTATTTTTATTCAAAATCTTTCCTTCAACTAAAAATACTTTACTCTTTAGTCCTAGACAATTGCCATATTAGTTATTAGTCAATTTATTATCCCTAAGTACCTTATTAGATTATATCACTAACACTAATATATCTAACACTATTGTTGACTAATGCTGACAACTACCTTAACAAATTTATTTTGACTATTAATGATAATTGCTCTAACAACTACCCCATATCACTCCATTCTTGATTGTTATTAACCCCAATACTTTCTTCTTTAGCAAGGATTTTTTTAATATGGTTAAATTTATGCTAGGTGTAGTCTTTATAGTATGTTGAAATATGTGGTTAGGATTTTGGAGGTGTAACATATAACTATAATAGGGTAAATCGAGGCCAATGTGTGCACACTATCTATATACCTCTATTATACCATAGTGATGAATGATAATGCTTAGACCAATATTTTAGGCTACTACTCAACGAGGGTTACACACCTTTGAGTGCACTACCCAACTCTCTAATAGTATGGGAGGGTAATCTTCTTGAGTGTTGTACTTGGTGCACTATGGATAGATATATTATTGAAAAGCTTCCTATGACTAAAGGTTTCTCCTAATCCTAGGAGGATATCTTGATATACTTAAAGATACATGGGATCTTAAGTCCATGTACATGTATTTTTTGAGGCCTAGATATTGGAGTTTAATCACTCCTTCACTAGATGCTTTACAAACAATATAGCTTAGCCAATAACGATAGCTCCATGTAATTTTAAAACCCCTAGCATAGGGTTTCTAACTTATTAAACTAAAACAAAGGAAAAAAATTGGCTTGATTTTTTCTCTTTTTTCTTTATAGTAAAATAAGTAAGAAAATAAAAATAAAAAAAACTATACATAACAAGTCAAAATGGTAGAACATGAACTATTTGCACTGTAGCAGGACGTGTTCCTAGAAAGCACTATGGTACCACTTGTTATGAACCTTGTAGTGAAATAAAAACACATCCACAAAATATTGCAATAATCACAAAAAAAGAGATTTAATTTAACAATATTGTAAGATGAAATAGAAATGCAGTAGATTATATTGTATAAAAAAAGAACACATTATAGAATCATACGCCTCTTCGAGGGGGAAACCTCCTTAAAAGCAAAGCTTTGAGGCAAAAAAATATGAGATGCCTTCATCTATGCTCCCTTGAATTTTTAAAGACACTTCATAACCCTAATTATAATACTAAAGGGTTGGCTTCACATGCAAGTAGCCACTTGATCTAAAATATTTTACCAAACAAGCAGTTGCATTCTTTATAAAAATTACATTAAATGACCCTACTTGTCTAGATGCCTCAAATCCCAAATACACAAAGTATTACATAATTGTATTAATATGGGGTTCCTACATTGGGAAGAGTAATTACATAATAATATTAAAATGGTGTCCTAACATCTAAGCAAGATCAATAGGCTATAAAGCATGATGCTCTAGGTGAATATAGAGACTAGTCAGTATAGCATGGGTTTGGTTTATAAGCTATGTTCATGATGCTAATTTTTAAGAGTGCTCATGTGACTTAGAGTAATGCAAGTTGAGGTTGACAACTAAGGATATACTCAATTACGAGTTTCTTGTAGATTCATATCTTAACTACTCAAACTATGCAATAGGTCTTTTAGGAGAAGATTGTATGTTTATGAGGTGATCTTATCATTTCTAATACTTGAATGACATAATCGAGGATAATTTATCATGGGGTTGTGTTTTTTTACTAGATACTACAATATCCTTCTACTACCACATGTTTATGGACCATATCTCAGACTAATACACATACATTATTTATCATGATGTAGCCATATTTGGGAGATAGTGAATGTGAATCTACCCTAAATACAACATTCAAAGGAAGGTGGTGAGATATTGTTTTATAGAATATTGTTTTTTGATGGATGATGTATATAATTATGATGTATAGATACATTGTATGGATGATATTTGATCTTTTGATCTTCAATATTTAATTATGTTATGATGTGGTGATGATTGGATGACTAGATGATTAGATTATATTAATGTTATTTAGATATTTGGGAGCATGATTGAGGTGTCATAATGACATGATGATTAAATTATTTTATGATTGTTAAATGCATAAAATAATCGATTATTCATACAACTAAATTACATGATCTAAACAAATTTTTCTTAAATGATGTATTTAAGAAAGCATTGCTAGGAGATACCAATTTGTTATGGGTGCAAAAACCAAGCTGGTGGTTTATTCATGTGCAAAATATATATAGGCATTTGGTATGCCAAATTTACAAGCAACATCATATCTCTTGAATTACAATAGAAGGATAAAGTCAAGGAAGATAACAATATTCAACTAAGATCTAACTTGCGAAGAGTCTACAACTAATATCTTATCTTAGGAGACCATATAGAAACTAAAATAATAACATAGCTCTAGAAGAAGCCACTGTGGAATCTCACATGTTACATAGCATAATATAATAAACACAATAAACTAATCTTAACTAAAATATAGTGTCCTAATAATTCATCCCCATAATAGAGGCATTGGACTCCAATGCTTGAAGTAGAAAAGGAAAATCAACTTGATGTGGAAGAACTCTAGTGGTCTAGTGAGTATTCATGTTGAACACATGAATAGAATCCAATATAAACTAAAAATAAGGTACTATATCAACAAGATGGCTGATGGCAAGTGTTGACCCCACTGGATACATAGTGTAAGACTTGAGGAGATCTAGCTATTCTAGAAGATCAAGTCAAAAAATATGCATTAATACATGCTAAAGAATAGTGGAAGACCCAAAGTGAATTGCTTGGATCTTACTATGTGCCTTTTTAGAAAATCCATGTTTATAACCAACCTAAAATGAATGAGGAACATAATGAGGATGCATGATCTATGTCTATAACTATTGAGCCTTTGGAACTACCTTGGATTGAAGACACTTCAAATGTGCAAAAGGTGAAAATGCTGAAAAAGATCAGACATCCATGAAATGAAATACAAGATTGAAATGTAGAAAATCAATATGCAACCATAAATATAAAGAGAAAAATGAAATAAAATGATGGAAGGTACCTTTTATTAAAAATGTCTTGTTATTTTCCAAGAAGGCTACAAATATGATCCCCTTTTATGGATTGCTACCAATCTCGATACAATGAATTACAAATGAAATAATTAGGATGTACTTAGCAGAATATTTTTGTGCGACCCCGAGAAGCATGCACCCCTACTCTAATTGCAATATTATATTAAATGAAATACTATAAAGCATAGATAACACAAAAATGATAAATAAAGAAATATCCTTTTATTTATTAAAATTGAATCAGGTTACAAATCGGTCCCTCTAAGGGATACCCAATTCAATACAACAAATTACAAGTGGAATAATGGTGAATGTATCCCCTACAAGGGGATGATGCACTTCCATAGGCCTCCCAATATCACACACAAAACTATATGAGGGCTTATAGATGCCTCCTCCTTCTCTCGTCTTGGAGGGATCTTATGCTCTGAATGCCTTGAATCGGTCCTGTGAACCTATAACCTGCGTGCATAGAAATAACATAACACTATTAGTAGCATGGGTAGCCTCTCCTGATGAGGCTCTTATTATAAAATCTAATAAAAACAATAAATAAGCATAATATGATTTAAAATGCAGTAGATCTAAGCAATGCACATATGTAAAACTCATAAATATTAATGTAAATGCATTGCAAGAATCAAGTCTATGCTAAAATTAGATAATGGAACAAAAGTAATAATGGATCTAAGCTAGAACTTGGAAAATAATACCTAAACCCTCAGCTATGCCTGTGGTCCATTGTCAAAGATAGCGGCCACAAAATTAAACTCTACTCCCCACGACCCAAGGGCTGTAACACTATCTTCCTCGTATGAATTGATTCTCAAGGGTCATTTTTTTTTCTGGTACATTGGTTGGTGGTGAAGAATAAGTGGATATGAATGGTTGTATGGTTGGAAACCATTTCTGAATCGGCTAGAGCTTTACTACACAAAATTTTGATATTCGTGGATCATTTTCTTTTCTTAGGAGAGTCCATATGTAGACCTCTTTGTTTCAGATCTAGATCTAGATCTTGGCTTCCTAGAGAATCCCAAATCCAAATTTGCATGCAATTGGATATCCACAGGGAAAGCATCAGTCACAAATTTACATTGAAGGGGTAGTTAGGAGGAGATCTAGGATTTCTACACCAAAATCCACCGACAAGCAATGCAAGGTGCAGTCAAACTGCATGATCTGGGCCTGTATTCATGGCCAAACTATGTTTGGTACTATTCATTTTTTAGAGCAGTGGCTAGGTATGGTCGCTCTCAGATTCAGCGACCAGGTGTGGCAATCACTATGCTTGAAAATGACTAATCCTGGATGATCTAGAACTATCCGTTTTGAGTGGTTAGAATTACTGCTAGATCTTGTAAAGGTCCAAGATGATTCATATGGTCTCTGAATGTGTACATATGGATAGTCTCCTAAACATAATGTATTTTAGGTGTCTACATATACCTCTTTTTGGGATGCATTGTGGGAAAACATAGTGTGGAGAAAAATATACCACCTAGGGCCAAATTATAGGTTGTGTGATGATCATTGATCTGATAAACATTGGATGCCCTAGTCATGAGAAAGGGTGTGCGAATCATTATTTCCAACATGATAGAAGGCTTAAATTTATGAAAGCTTGTACACGCCCATCAGGAAATCAGGTAGCTTCAGTGCTACTATAGGTTTCAGTGCAACTATAGATCTGAAAGAAGGAGAGTTACAAACTTTAATTTTCATGTTTGATTTTTGCCCCAGGAAAGGGTAAGATTATGATAGTTGTTGACAATGATTGTAAGATGAATGCAATTTGACATGATCGAGTGATATTTTGTTGATTTGATTATGATTATTGATATTATTACTACCCCCTCAAATGAGGAGTTGATGAGGGAAGAACAATGAATAAAGCGATGAGTCGCTTGACCAAGATAAATTATTTGGACCCCTTTAGAGGTTTGCTTTTTTTTATAGGGTAGGTCCCATTTAAGGTGTGATTTCAACCATTTTTAGTAATTCTACATCTTTATCCCATGGAGTGATCTAGTCGCAATGGCCTTCTTAGGGAATCAAGGTGATAGCAATTCCATTCAAGCTTGTGTTGAATCACTACATTCAATGATTTGTTGAAAAATATTATAGAATAAATGAGATGAATATTCGTTCCCATGGGGTAGTTCGGCCACCATGGCATTCTTCAAGATTGAAGTGAAGCTTCTCAATTCAGCTATAACTAATTTGTCCCAAGTGGCCTTATGGTAATTTAATCATCTTGCCAGGTTGCATGGAGTGCAAGTCACTACAACCACCAAGTGTATAGAGTAGATAACTGAATACGAGACTCACTTGAGATTTTTTTGTTATTTGATTTTTGTGTTAATTTAAATTTTATGATGTTTTTGGATTTTGATTTATGTGATTTGTTTTTGTATTTGTGCACTTTTTTACTGTTTTATATTGATATAAATGTTTAATGGCCTATTTTGAAGTGCCTCATGGTGAGATTTCAAGTGAATTTCTCTTTGCTTCTTAGCTGTTGTCAGGTCTAGTGGCCCCTAATTGCTACTTCATGGCCACTGTTAGGTCCAACGGCCAGAAATTTTTGGCCATTGATGCAGTAGTTATCGAGGCATAAATTTAATATATAAAATAAACTTTTAGGGTTTGAATTTTCATTATTGCCAGCTAGAAATTTACACTTTTGAGCTCTGAGTTGAGAGTGACTAATTGTGATCCAGGATGCTACTAATTGTGATCCAGGATGCTATCAAATTTAGACACCATGGCTGAGTAGGGTAAGGCATCGAAAAGTGGAGGAGCCAATGACTCACGGGTACCTCTCAAACCCGAGTTATTTTTTTGTTTTATTGGGTAAAATGAACCTCACTAAGTAACTGGTAAATAAACTAAACTTAAAATGTTGGTAACGAACATAAACCACAACTAGGTTTAGTTTAGGTTTAATTTTAGTGGGTTTGGATTAGTTTTATGTTTTTTTTCAAATTTTTATTATTTTTGGTTGAGGGTAAACATCGTTGGCATGCTGCCTCTTGGTCACTGATTCTTAGAGTGGTCCCTAGATAGCCAAAGAGGGGTCGCTATCACCGTCAGCGACCAATCTAAATTCCAATGGTCAATGTTTTGATTGTTGGTAGTTTGCCGCTATCAACTTCAACAACCACTACGTGGCCACTCCTCGCACGAGCAACTATGTGACCTTAGGTTTATTTTTGAAATTTTTGGATTTTTAGGGCATTTAATTGATTTTTTTGTAATTTTTAAGTGTAGAATTTGATTTTTTTGAGTTTTTAGGTGCATTTAGTCATTTTTTTCATAGCCTTAAGCTTATCTTGGATAAATTCTGCACTATTTATGCTTTATTGCTCCTTTTAGTTTTTAAGTGTATTTAATTTAGGCATTACTTTGTACTCTTATATTTTTTTGCGTGGGCTCGAGACCCTAAATTACTCATGTATATTCTACCCCAGATGGATAGCACAGACTGGGACTAGAAGGAAACCCATGGACTATAGTACATTACGAGGCTACCGATGATCATGTCAGATCAGGCTTACCTTACTACCCTAGTACATAGGTAGTATTCCCACACTAACATCTTCCATATCCCTACTGGTGATATAACCATCACACTGGAGGATGTCTACATGATCTTTTAGATTCTTTTGATAGAGTTCCCATCATGTCCTCACCTACTAGTTCTAGAGACATAGTCTTTGCAAGGGTTTTTAGAGTCCCTATAGCGTTCTTTGATACCCAGTCTGATGGGATTTCTATGGCTCAATGGCACTGGGAGAGAGTCTTCTCTCAGAGGTATACCATTTTATTGCATGTTATATTTAACATGCTCTTCCCTGATTTCTCTAGAGTGAGGTTCCCATGGAACCTCTTGGTGATGTTTCATGACTTGATTGATGGTGTAGAGCCTATCATAATGGCTTAGGGGAGCGCACTACTATCTTAGTGTTATGATGAGCTCTATAGGATCCAATGGTGGGTATGAGATAGTATTGCTTGTAGCCTACTCCTACATATTTGGGGCTAGGAGCACATCAGGGTGGACTTCCTAGGAGGATTACCTATTGATATTACTACCGTAGTTGATGTTTCTTAGTGCTACAGATCTAGGTGGCCTCAAGAGCACGAGGAGTGCAAGATTCAATATCATGCAGGGTATTTGAGACACTACACAACCTCCCTAACTATCTTGCAAGCCAAGGATATCATCTGGAGTCTCTATCATGAGTGCCTCACCTAGGTAGAGGTAGACAGATATGGCCTAGACTAGGTGTGATCGATGGGTTATCAGCCACAAGGACGACATCAGGGAGTTCTTACATTACTCCAAGGTGTTTTGATAGTTTAGTCTACAGCAAGACGTACCTCTTCAATTGGTTTTATACAGGAAGGTCACCATAAAGAGGGATTTTACATTACCCTGAGTTAAGATAGTCATAGAGGATGATGATCCCATGGTAGTGGATGCTGGTATAACATATGTTGGGGTTACAGAGGCTTATACCCAATGGTGGGTTACTCAACTATGGGAGGGTAGTGGTAGCTTAGGTCAGAATCTAGATGAGGCCACTACAAAGGAGGATCCAAAGGGGTACCGAGTATGGGTTCGAACCGAGGACTAGAGACAGGTTAAGGTAGAGCATAGTAGAGTTGTAGGTCATAGAGGATCAGGTGGCTCTGGAGGAGGAGGATGAGTTGGCTCTCGAGGAGCAAGATTCTCCTCTAGACTTAGTTGCACCACATAGAGGTCAAGCTTTAGGCAGCTCAAATTCAAATCTTATAGTGGAAATATACCATTGCTGGGCTATAGTCATAGATTCGAAGCTTTGATGAGGAGAGGACCACTCTCCAAATACAAATAGATTCGGAATATATTAGTATAGATGAGCTTACGTTTGATAGGGATGCTTCTCGAGGATATATTGTGCTAGTTACTCCTACTGTATAGAGGCCTAAAGATTTGGATCCAAGTGCATAGGTCAGATTCTTGTGGGATCTTCTGAAGGAGTGTGATGCTCAGATCATGGTAGATGCTACCTACATTGCCTCTCTACAGATGTAGATCTGGATGATGGGTGCCATTCCTCAGGAGAGACCTATAGTATGTGGGTCATAGTAGAGCATGTAGAGTACATCAAGGCAGTCTTTGATCAGACCTAGCTAGAGGACCAAGACCCATACAGAGGATCCAAAGGGGCACCGAGTATGGGCTCGAATCGAGGATTAGATACAGGTCAATGTAGAGCAGGTAGTAGAGTTGTAGGTCATAGAGGATCAGGTGGCTCTGGAGGAGGAGGATTTGGATCTCGAGGAGCAATATTCTCCTCTAGACTCAGTTGCACCACATAGAGGTCAAGATTCAGGTAGCTCAAATTCAAATCTTATAGTGGGACTCTACCATTGCTAGGCTATAGTCATAGATTCAAAGCTTTGATGAGGAGAGGACCACTCTCCAAACATAAATAGACTTGGAACATATTAGGATAGATGAGCTTACGGTTGATAGGGATGCTTCTTAGGGATATATTGTGCTATTTACTCCTATTGGATAGAGGCCTATATATTTGGATCCAAGTGCATAGGTCTGATTCTTGTGGGATCTTTTGGAGGAGTGTGATGCTCAAATCAGATGCTACCTACATTGCCTCTCTATAGATGTAGATCTGGATGATGGGTACCATTCCTCAGGAGAGACCTATAGTATGTGGGTCACAGCAGAGCATGTAGAGTACATCAAGGCAGTCTTCGATAAGACCTAGCTTACGGTTGAGAGGGATGCTTCTCAGGGATATATTGTGCTAGTTACTCCTATTGTATAGAGACCTATAGATTTGGATCCAAGTGCATAGGATGGATTCTTGTGGGATCTTTTGGAGGAGTGTGATGCTCAGATCATGGTAGATGCTACCTACATTGCCTCTCTACAGATGTAGATCTGGATGATGTGTGTCATTCCTCAGGAGAGACCTACAGTATGTGGGTCATAGTAGAGCATGTAGAGTACATCAATGCAGTCTTCGATCAGACCTAGCTAGAGGACCAAGACCCATAAAGAGAGGACTACAAGGACTAGCTCCAACCATTCTCATAGGGATAGAGCTAAGGGCAGAGGCGAGGTAGGGGGTGTAGGCACATCTTGATGGCTTTATTGTTATGACTATTTTTGAGTGTAATATTAGATGACCTACACAGTTGTAGATTGCAAGCAATTTGTACTCTTATGTACTTATTGGACATACACATATATATATCATATTATTTTGAGACTCATTATGTGTATTTATATGTTTTTGCTTTTATATTCATGTGATGCAATATTATGATTTTATGTTATATGATGTGATGCATTGATTTACATGCTCTAGCTATGTGATGGATGTATGATTTAGATTATGTGATCTATATGTGTATATGGACTACTTGTGATGTATGCATATATGGATGCAGTGTTATTATTAAATGCATTTTTAATTTTTGGTTCATTTGTATGCATCTAACCTATGTTGTTTTGATATGTTAAATGCAGTATGTGTAATGCACTAGTTATATGATGTTGATCTAATGAAATTGTATGCTTTAATCACTTAAAATGTAAGGATTGCATGTAATATGAGTTCAACAATCTAATGGGAAACACCATAGAATGTAAAACAATCATGAATGTAACTGATAACTCTTATCATAAGAATTAATCAATTAAGCATCCATATGTGAGATGAGATGATGTGGTATGTATGTGCTTTCTTTATAAGCTTTTGTAAATTAAAATAATTGTACAAAATAGTCAGTGGCCATCTAAATACATTATTGATATTTATCCGGTATCTTTCCTATTCATGCACAATTTTTAATGAACAAAACCTCATAAGAAAAGTTTATTATTTGATTGATGATGTGATTTGTTGCTATGAGGGTATTTTTGAGGTTTTCCATGAGACTCAAACACCCTAATTACTCCATCAAAAGTTATATACTTACCATACAGGACTCTTAAAATATAAGGTTTTTGTTATGAAGACCTAGATACTCATTATCCTTGTGTGTGCAAATGAATATATTAGATAAAATAAAGCATACCCCAGTCCCAAAAATGATTTATGCAGCCCATTGTTTTATTGGGGTTCCTCAAATGTTCATCTTGATCCTAAGTTGGACTCAGTTGGATTAGACCACTAGGCGATACAAGACACCTAAATCTAGTCCTATTTACAATTTGCTTTAGAGCTTACCCTAATTCTAGGTGGGATTCATGCAGCCCATTGTTGTATTAGGGATCACTCAATGGCTTGTGGAGATCGACCATTCTAGGGATTCAAGCTCTTCACCCCCTTCTTTTATTCACATTTATTTTGGATACTTTCTCATGCTTAGTGATGAAAATCATTGTTTGTATTAACTTCTTTTTTTTCTTTTAAGGGATTTTTGTAGTGATGATTATCAATATTTATTTTATTTTTGAATTTTCTTTGTTTGGGATTTTTACTTGTTTTGATTAAAGCAAGGGATTTTCTTTGGGTAGGGAGGACCTTGTCCTTTTGCCAATGATCAAAATCCTATACTGTGTGCATCGCAAGGTGAGCAAGTAAAAACTTTTAACTTAGGATACCTAGTACCACTTTGTAGCATTCATAATTCCCTTATTCCAACTAGTATTTTAGTGTTTTGATTAGTGATAGGATTTTAATATATACTAGGTGCAATCAAAACTAGACCTCATCTTTTGCTAGTGAAGATAACTTTCTATAGAATCTAATAAAATCATTAGGTATGGTTGAGTGACTGAAAAACCCTAGTATATTCCTTATAGCAATAGGAGGGGTTGTGTTGAAAAACACAGTTACTCACATGAGTTATGGATGATGATGGATTTTGAAGATGCATGATTGAGGTACAAATGTGGTGTTATTTGTAAGATTGCAAACACAAATCTATCTAATGCAAATACAATGGATGCAATGTGCCTAATGCAATGCAACTAATGGATGCAAATTCCAAATGCAAATGTTTTTGTATTTTTAATATTTTCAATTGTTTTTGAGTTTTGATTATTTTGAATGTTTTTTTTAACTTTTTGACTTTAAATTGTTTTTGTGCTTTTGTGTTTTGTTTTTGACCAAAGGGCTTTAAGATGCCTTTGGGGCTTTTTGTGAAGTGACCAAAGGGCTTGAAGATGCCTTTGGAGATTTTTTTGAGTTGACCAAAGGGCTTGTGATGCCTTTAGGGCCTTTTTTACTTTGACCAAAGGGCTTATGATGCCTTTGGGGCTTTTTGTGAGGTGACCAAAGGGCTTTAAGATGCCTTTGGGGCTTTTTGTGAGGTGACCAAAGGTGCAATGTTGCCTTTGGGGCCTTTTTTTATTTGACCAAAGGGCTTTAAGATGCCTTTGAAGCTTTTTATGAGGTGACCAAAGGGCTTTAAGATGCCTTTGGGGCTTTTTGTGATTTGACCAAAGGGATTTAAGATGCCATTGGAGCCTTTTGTGATTTGACCAAAGGGATTATGATGCTTTTGGAGCCTTTTGTTTTTTTAACCAGAGGGCTTTAATATGCCTTTGGAGCTTTTTTTTTTTGCAGTTTTCTATTGTTTTTACGATTTTGGAATTTTTGAATGTTTTTGATATTTTGTTGGTTTATTTGAATGTTTTTATGTTTTTTTATGCTTATGTGTGAAGCACCCTTAGATGAATAATATTGAGAGTATCTAGCTCCTCAACACATTGTAGTTATGTTAGATGATATGCCCCAGGTCCAATATTCTCAAAGATGATATAAGGACCTGTCCAGTTGGCTGTAAATTTATCTTGTAGATGCGAGGGCAGATCTGAGTTTTGTTGGTTCTATTTAAGCACAACATACCCAACCTTAAAGTCTCTTAGGTGTACTTTATTGTTATAAGTTCATGTTAGATGATCCTGTAAGATGTGAAGATGATTAAGAGAATTAATGTGACATTCATCCATAAGGGTCAACTGATCCAGGTGAGCTTATCACACAATGTTGTCATTGATGAACTCTTTTAATGTGACGTACAATGTTGAAATTTCCAAATCTAAGGGCATAATGGCCTCAGTGCCATATATAAGTAAAAATGGGGTTTCCCTAGTGGGTGTCTACATGCTAGTCTTGTAAGACCATAATGCAAGGGGTAATTGCAGATGCTAATCCTTATGATTTTTTTTCATCGTCTTCTTTAAGATGGCTATTATTGTCTTGTTTGAGGCCTCTGCTTGTCCATTTTATTGTAGATAGTATGGTGTCGTAAAACTATGTTGAATGTTGTATTTGGATGTTAAAGCCCACATATTTTTGTTTTTGAATTATGGACCTGTTGACAATTTTGTCACATTTCTCAAGGGGTAGAAAAAGAAAATCAAATTTTGTATAGTGTTGTGTAAAGTTTTTCTTTGTTGTTTTTATTTTGAAAAGTTGCAGCAATTTTGGCTTCCAATGCCACCCCTTTGTATATAAAGTAGAAAAGAAAGAACTTTGCTGCCAAACAAGCTAGAGAAAAGAGCTTCACACCTGAAGCATTTCCAGCACTACTTCGGGTAAAAGTTTTGCGAAGTAGTTTTCGCCGAAGTAAAATACAAGGAAAAGAGAATAAAACTACTTCGCGCCCGAAGCATTTCCAGTAGCTACTTCGGGTAAAAATTGAGCGAAGCGGCATTCAGAAGAAAAGAGAGCTTCGCACCCAAAGCATTTTCAACACTGCTTCGGGTGGAGTTTTTGCGAAGTAGTATCACCGAAGTAGAATACAAAAGCAGCGTTCGAAAGAACAACTTCACTGAAAAGCAAAGGCAAGAAATCTACTTCGGGCCCGAAGCATTTTCAGAAGCTACTTCGGGTGAGATTTCTGTGAAGCGGTGTGCCGAAGTGAAATACAAAGAAAAGGGGTAAAACTACTTCGCACCCGAAGCATTTTCAGCAAATACTTCGGTCAGGAAATCAGCGAAGCGGAACTCAAAGGAGCATTGAAAGTACTTCGCCAGAAAGTTGCCGAAGTACTCACTTCGGGCCCCTCCATCAGCGAACCATTTTTACTTCGCCAAAAGCTCATTGCGAAGCATTTGCTTCGGCTAATTTTGTGCGAAGTACTTCTACCCGAAGTGAAAGGATGCAATGTCTTTTGAAGACAATGTGCTTCGGCCGAAATCTTCCCGAACCACAGTTTTGAAAGAGGATCGCAGCGAGGCATTTCTTGAGGGCATCAACGAAGTAATTTAATCAACAAAGTGGCAAAGACAAAGAGGCCCATTTTGTGAAGTGAATATGCTTCGGCACTCCCCACCCCCGAAGCAGTTTTGCGAAGCTCAATTTTGCGAAGTACAAACCAAAGAGGAGTTTTGCTTCGGCCCAGAACCATTGCGAAGCGAAGTTGTGAATGAAAACTTAGCGAAGCGCTTCACGGGCATGCGTTCCAAGCCGGGTATCTTCCCGAGGCGATCAAGTGCCTCATAAATGCAATTTTTCATGCCCGGTAAGCTCGCTGCTCATTTTTGGCAATCAAAAACGAAGTATCAAGCCATGATGGAGAGCCCGACGAGCATGGCGGCCACTCGAGCACCGCACCCGGAGACCAAGGACGTCCAGACGGCTCATCAATGCACCTTTCCATGGTTGACCCGGTTACAGTTGCCGGTTTGGTAACAGATTTGAAAGCTCGATCACGAGAGCCTCGGGGAGCCGAATTCTCAGGGCTCGAGGGCGTACTCTCATTGCTATGTAATTATGACTCAGAGGCCCGGGTCCTCTATAAAAACCTAGGCATTGTAATAGAAAAATGGGGGGAACTATCTGCTAGAAAGCTACTGTAACTTGATGTCCTACGATTAATACTAAAGAGCTTTGGGCTCAATTTCTCTCTTTTATGCTGCCTTCTTTGCTTGATTCTTTTGTCTGTCTTCGTTTGCATACTGAGAAAGTTGAACCTTGCGTCCGGTGTGTGATCGGGGACTGTACCCTGAAACTCGTTCTGAAGGATACATAGGAGTGGAAAAGCGTAATATTGGTTTTCTTTTATGCTGCCTTCTGTGCTTGATTCTTTTGTCTCTCTTCGTTTGCATACTGAGAAAGTTGAACCCTGCGTCCGGTGTGCGATCGAGGACTGTACCCTAAAACTCGCCTGGAGGATACATAGGAAGATTGATATTACATTTCCTTCATTTATTCTTGGTGTTCTTTGCTTCCATTCGAGTTGCCTATTAGTGATCGTGCTTCCTGTTCTTCCCCACCTTAAATCATCGATCTCTCTTCCCATAACCCCTTTTGTTTCTTTCCTGCACTCTTATCTTCAAACACCCAAGTAGATTAGTATAGGAGCCGACCTTTCTCCGGAGATTGGCACGAAGGGCATCTCTTCCCTTCGGCCTTTCAATGTTGGTCCAGGTCTAGGGCGCATACACTCACCCAAAATCCTTTCCTAGGCAGATTTGATGACCAACAATTTTTGGCACGCCCGGTGGGACCGAAGTCCCATATTTTAAAGTAAATCTCAAACCCGTCTTCACCGGGGCCAATAGTTCTAACTAGTTCCCGGTGTGACCCGGTCAGTCTCACTTGACTAGTGGTAGTGAGGACCGATGCCCTCATTACTGAAAGACTCTTAGCATCTGGCGACTCTGTTTACCCAAGAATCTTTAAGTCGTAAAGACCAGTACCAAAAGTCTGTGCCTTCATGCAAACAAGATGGAGAGTTAAGAATAGAGGAGAGGAAACCGAGTTCTTTGAGCTAGATATTGACGCCTTTGGGGAGCAATCAAGGTTGGTCACCCCCGAATCATTGTTACATGGAACATCCTCGAAGAGGTGTTGGCGGACAAGGCCTAACTTCTGATAGTACAACATCTAGTTTTCCTCCCAATCCTCCCAACTCATCGAAGCATCCTAGTCCCTCCATTCCTATTAGTTGTCCTACTAGCAATCAAGGGGGAGCTTCAGGAATTCTTGTTTCTCAAAATCTAGGAGCAAGTATGGCACAACAACAACAACAACAACAACAAATGCAGTAGCCACTTCCACCCAGGTTGTGCCCAGCATGGGATTCTTTGTCACCACTGAATCTAGCGGGACAAGGGCAAGTGCCGCCTACTGCCATAAAGAAGATCCCAACGTTCGATGGAACTGGGAAGACTGCTCTGGAGCATATCCAGGACATAATATCTCTGGCGGTGATCCATGACATTACAGAAGAGCAAATTATGGTAAAACTTCGGTCCTTTCCCTTAGAGGAAAACTCCTCTATTGGTATAGATCTCTACCACCCGGTAGTATTACGGGATGGGACCAGTTAGCTGGGCAAATGATGGGAAACTTCAATGAGTCTTCCGATCCTACCTCTCTCCTGCATCAGTTCACTTCGATCAAGAGGCATCCACAAGAAGAAATCATAGATTTCAATGTTAGGTTCGCTCGAACCTGGCAGAGAGTGCCAGTTGGACTTCGACCAACCGATGAAGCTACGACACTCTATTTCCTTCGGGCTTTCAATCTCGATATCAGTCTCATGGTAAGATATTCTAATGTTAATACTTTTCTCGAGTTATATGAGTTAGCCAAGAGGGCAAAAATGGATTTGATAGCCATGGGCAAGCTTCCCCAAAGGATGCCGACACCCATACTTCTCGAATTCCTTCAATTCTAGTATGCAAGCGTAGCCGCTTCACAAATCTCTACTACCCCTGCACTCCCGATTTCATCTTGGAACCCGAATCCTATCGTGTCTCAAATCACCCCTCCACAAATTCATTTCCCTACATTTTCAACTCCACAGCCCACTGTCACTTCGGCATTTCCTGTACTACCAGCACCACCTCAACACCCCGCCCTGCCTCCAATACCGACGATGGCTTCATTGCCACTCGTTCCAAAAGTCGATGATATACAAACTAAAATTCTGTAGGAGATGCAGTCTCTGAACTCTACAGTTCAGATGTTGTCAAATGACATGACCATTGTGAAGAAGAAGCAAGCACAACAGGAGTTCCTACCGAGAAGATCTTATCCTACGCCTGCGCTTACCAAAGACCAAGCAGTCCAGCAAGGGAAGGCTTCGACGAGAAATGTTGCGATTGATGAAGCTTCGAGCACTTCCGATTATGTATATTGGTGCTCTACGTGCAATGATCCGCATGAAGAGAATACCTGCACGCTGCACCAACACTATGTACAAACGCTGGCAAACAGTAGTCATAATGGTCAAGTCAACGTCATTAGGCAGATGAGTCAGAACCTGACCATTGGCGAAGAGGAGCCGGTTGCAGTACTTACCAGAGGAGGAAGGAAGGCAATAGAAGTAGATGCTACTCAGATGGCTCCTTTAAAAGCACAAGTTCAACCCGAGAAAGGACAATCATCTTCTTCGGCTCCGAATGAAGCTCCTCCACCTGCACCGATCAAAGAGAAGGCTCAAAAGGCCTCTGTCGAGCCACCTCAGGCAGAAACTAAGGAACAGGCTAAGGAAAAGCTCAAGTTTCCTTCCCTGACCAAGCGGCAAAGAGTTGAAGCTACAGAGCAGTATCGCACTAGATACGAGCCCAGAAAGGAACCCGAAGCGCTCAAATCCCTGGCGTACAACATTGTAGAGGAGTTGAAGAAGATCCCGACCAAGATCAGCTTGTACGATGCACTGCAACTACCTGGACAAGTGGACCTGCTGCAAGAATCATTGAAGACAATTAAAGCAAAAAAGGTGGCACCGCTTGCTCTTGTGCAGACCCTATCCACATCCATCATGGGGAAGAACAGACCACCTCCGTTCTACCTGTCCCTACAAATGGAAGGGTATATTGTACATAATTGCATGATCGACTCTGGGGCCGCTACAACAGTAATGCCAAGAGCAGTCTACGAAGAAATAGGGATGGAATATATGCGAAGCAACCAAGGTGTACTCCGAGTTGGATGGTACTCCAGTGAAGACTGTAGGGGTGATCAAGGACATTCCTATCCGACTACATAAGATGCCTCAGATCACAGTCATACAAGAGGTAGTGGTAGTCGACTTGGAGCCATATTTCAGTATGTGCTTGTCAAGGGAATTCACGGCAAAGCTGGGTGGATATCTATCTATGGATTACTCTCATCTGGAGATTCCATTCAAAGGAAAGAAGGTGAAGATCTACAATGAAAAGCCTTCTTCCTTTCTTGTGCAGAAGATGTCCGAAGAAGAAAGTAGCGAACCGGTGAATGCAATGGTGGAGGAGATAGAGCGAGATAGACCTGGTCGAGGAATCTCTTGCGCAATTAAGTTATGAAGATGAGTTCTCATTGGCAGACTTTAACGCCATGGTGGAGACCGAGATAGGGTGTTATGCGATCGCCAAGCCTAAAAAACACTCCCAACCAAGAGAATAGAACAAGTGCCCAGGAAGGACTATGGAAGTTGTTCTTCGATGGTGCCCGATGTAAAAATGGTGTTGGGGCAGGGATTCTTCTAGTTTCACCCTCCGAAGAGCAAAAGGAGTATTGCTACCGGTTGACATGGAGCTGCACTAACAATGCAGCAGAATACGAAGCATTATGCCTAGGACTCAAGAAAGCTGACAAGTTAGGCATAAAGCATCTCCAAATCTTCGAAGATTCTGAACTGGTATGCAACCAGGTCACAAATAAGTGTACCTCAAAGAAACATTATCTAAAGTCATACCGCAACAGGGTATGGGACCTGTTCGACCAGTTCGAGTCTCTCAATCTGCAGTCAATCCCATGAGAAAAGAATCGACATGCCGATGTTCTGGCATCCATCGCAGCCAAGTACTCTCCAGCAGAAGACATGGTGCACAAGCCCAAAGCTGTGAGGATGATCTATAGACCCTCTGTCCCAGACAAAGATCTGCATTGGCAAGTCTTTGACAACGATGAGCAGATTGTAAATTTCATGATCCAAGAAGCCGCCACAGTCGAAGACAGAAGCTCTGATGAAGGAGAGTATGAAGGGCTGATTCAATTGAAGAATAACCACGTTCCCAAGGGACTGGTCACTCTTGAAAGCCTCTTTGATCAGAATGATCGAGCACTCTCTCACATGATCAAAGTCAATGAAAAGCAGTATCAGGATTTAGAGCTTGAACCTGGAAAAGCAATAAAGGTTGGAACCGACTGCACTTCAGAAGAGATAGAACAGATACAAAATCTGTGCAGAAAGTTTTCTGACATAATTGCTTGGTCTTATCAAGATCTCAGGGGATACAATCGGCAGCTGGTTCAACACACAATCGAATTGCAGGAAGGGGTCAAACCCTTTCGACAAAAGCAAAGGCCGGTTAATCCTAAGATCGAGGTCCTAATGAAGGCCGAACTCCTAAAGATGCTCGAGGCGAAGATCATTTATCCCATCAAGCACTCTTCATGGGTAGCGAATCTGGTCCCGATCAAAAAAAGAACGGAGATATACGGTTATGCGTGGACTTTCGCAACTCTGAACCAGGCTTCCCTCAAGGACCACTATCCTCTCCCACAAATCGATCAAATCTTGCACTCGGTGGTTGGAGCTCAACGCTTCTCTCTGCTCGATGGTTTTTTTGGATACAATCAGATCTGGGTCAGGGATGAAGACCAGCATAAAACAACATTTACTACCAAGTGGGGGACATTTGCTTACCAGCGAATGCCATTTGGTCTTTCGAATGCTGGTGCCACTTTCCAGAGAGCGATGGATCTTGCTTTTGGCGAGCTTCTAAATAAGGTTATCGTCATCTATCTGGATGACATGACCATTTTCTCCCGAAGAAGGGAAGATCATCCACTACATCTACAACAAATTTTTGAAAAGTGTCGAGAATTTGGCATCTCAATCAATCCAAAGAAGTCCATATTCGCAGTCAGCGAAGGAAAGTTGCTGGGACATGCGATATCAAAAAAGGGCCTTGCTGTAGATCCTGACAGAGCCGAGGCTCTAATGAAGCTCCCACTCCCAGCAGACAAGAAAGGACTTCAATATTTCTTCGGCCAGATCAACTTCGTGAGGAAGTTTGTCCCTGACTTCGCCCAAGTCATCAAACCAATGTCCCAACTCCTGAAGAAGGGCACCGAATTCAGCTGGACGAAAGAAAGAAAGGAAGCATTCAAAGAGATTAAGGCTCGAATCGCTCAGGCGCCGGTCTTGATCAATCCTGACTACAGTCGGGATTTTATCCTGTATGCCATAGGGGAGCCCGAAAGCTATGCTGTTGTCCTAACACAAAAGGGGGAAGATGGTGAAGAGCGCCCCATCGCGTTTCTGAGCCAAGTGATCAATCCCCATGAAGAGAAATATAATTTCATAGAACGTCAGGTGCATGCAGTAATGAAATCCCTCAGGAAGTTCAAGCAGTTCATCTCCCAAAGTCGAGTCATAGTTTTTGTCATTCACCCCGATGTGCGCAATTTCATCATCCAAGGAGAATTGGGAAGCAAAAGAGCTGGTTGGGTGAACAAGATACAGGAGTTTGACATTGAGATCAAGCCCACAAAATTGGTTCACGGTCATGCATTGTGTCAAGAATTAGCAAAGAGCGCAGCGACCGAAGTGACAGAATCTCGGAGGGATGACTTACCAGCCGAAGAGTGCTTCGCTAACCAGGAAGAAGACGAGAAGGATTGGGTTAGTGAGATAATCGACTACTTCAACACCGGCGAATGTCCTTCGCATCTAAATGCTTCACAGCGAAGACATTTCAGGATGCGGTCCTCCAGATACACTCTGCGCCTCGAAGGCCTATTTTTCAGGAACATTGATGGGGTCCTTCTCAAATGCATCAAAGACGATGATAAAAGAAAAGTCCTAGGAGAATTCCATTCAGGACTATCGGGAGGTCACTTCGCAGGAAGAACAACGACGTTAAAGATCATCAAGGCGGGTTATTATTGGCCCACACTCTTCGTCGATGCCTTCGTAGTTTGTCGCAAATGCGAGTAATGTCAAAGGTTCACCGACCGAAGCAAAAATGCTGCAATGCCCCTTCATCCGATACAAGTAGAGACTCCCTTTCAACAATGGGGGCTGGATTTCATAGGGGTCGTATCACCGAACTCCTCTGCGGGACATAAGTTCATCCTGACCGCAACTGACTACTTCACCAGGTGGGCCGAAGCAATTCCCACGAAGCATGCAGATCAAGAGACTGTAATCACCTTTCTAGAAGGATTGATCACCAGGTTCGGCATCCCCGAAGCAATCATCACGGACAATGGCCCTGGCTTCACAGGCGCCAAAATCAATGAATTCCTCTACAGATATGGGATATATCATAAAGTATCCTCCAATTATTATCCACAGGGCAACGGCTTGGCAGAATCCACCAATAAGACTCTGTTGAGGATGCTAAGAAAGCTCATAGAGACAAACAAAAGGACTTGGCATCTCCTTCTAGATCGGGCTTTGTGGGCCGATCGAATTTCTGTCAAGAAGTCAATCAAGACTTCACCATACGCCCTGGTTTATGGCAAGGAGGCCATCTTACCCATTCATGTGGAGATCCCTGCACTGCAGCTGTTAGAAGCAGAAGATGGAGTTAGTCCGATGGAAAACAGATTAGCTCAGCTGCTGCAACTAGAGGAAGATCACGAAGAAGCCTACCAGAACTTCGCTAAGCATGCTCAGGTCACCCAAGATTGGTTCAAGAAGAAGTCATCCGATCGCACATTCAAAGTGGGAGATCTGGTATGGAAGTGGGACTCCTGGAAGGCCAAGCCTGGGAATCACGACAAGATGGACGCCTTTTGGGATGGGCCGTTCAAAATTATGAAGGTGAACTCGGCCAATTCATTCATCCTCAAAGATGCAGATGGCCAAGTCTTGCCGATCTCTGTCAATGGTCTTCATCTGAAGACTTTTCACCGCTAAGGTAAAACAGATTTCTTTCTTTAAAAAAAAAAAAATAAAATGATATTAGAAAAATATGCGTCAAAAGAAATGCTTCAGAAAATAAACTTTGGTGATTTATAAGCTTTGGGAGGAGCTTCGAGGAAAAACATCCGAAGTAGCTACTTCGAAGGACAAAGTGCCAAAGTAAATCTGTTTCGGGGAACACTACTCCCGAAGTAAGTACTTCGGGGAAGAAGCTACCGAAGTAGAACTACTTCGGGGAAATTCTAGCGAAGCAATTGCTTCACGTGGTTTTCTTCCGAAGTGACTGTATATGTGCTTTTGTATATAATTTGCATTTGTATGTACATCCTACTCCAAGATCACAAAAGCCAAGTACCACTTCTAGATCCTCTTCAGGGACTTTTGATGCGAAGTAGCAAGTGCAAGGAGGTTCATTGTGAAGTATGTTATTCTCAAAAGGGCCGAACCAAAGGCACGAAAAGAGCTTCGCACCCGAAGCATTTTCAGCAGCTACTTCGGGCAGCAATTTTGTGAAGTAGATTTTAAAAGGGCCCTTGCGAGGTAGTTTTCGAAGCAGAATTTGGTGAAGCAGCTTCCAAAAGGGTAAAGCTTTGGTAAGCGACCTTCAAAGCAGAGCGATGACACGACGAAGAAGAAATACTTCGGGCCTGAAGCATCGAAAGGCAGTCCAAACCAAAGGTTCACCATGAAGCATTTTCAACATTAAGTTCAACTTCTCCGAACCGAACACGCGCAAGATGGAGAATTTGAAATGTGCCTCGAAAAGCGTGTCGACAACAGCCTTGAAAGGAGTACGAAGCGGA
The DNA here is from genome assembly GCA_028583015.1 of Wollemia nobilis. Taxonomy (NCBI): domain Eukaryota; kingdom Viridiplantae; phylum Streptophyta; class Pinopsida; order Araucariales; family Araucariaceae; genus Wollemia; species Wollemia nobilis. Next base: position 5,452,988 of record JAQPPZ010001739.1, on the reverse strand, counting down.
CGAATTTAAGGCAAAAGGTGGTGGAGCACTTCCCGAGGTAATTTAGTTAGAAAAGGGGAAGAGAAAAGCTCACGCCGAGGTACGAGGTGGCAGCAGGTTGCGTCTCCAATACAAAATGTAATCATCAAAGCATGTGGCCCCGCGTACTACGTCGCTATAGAACTGATCAAAGGACACGGCCGCTCCTTCCGTCCAAAGTTTTAAAATTAATTTTGGTAGGTGCCATAAATTAAGGTGGTTGCCTTTTTAGGCTATAAAACGCAAAGCCCTAGCAAGAGGGAAGTTATTTGTCCATCAGTTCAAGCTAGACCTAAGAGCCTTCGGATACTCTGCAACCTTCCTCCTTTGCATCCAAGCTCGTTCGCATTAAAGCCCTCTCGTATCAAGAACTCCGTCGCCATCACTCGCAACATGGGGAAGAAGAATTCCAAGGAGAAGGGAAAGGAGCCCGAAGTTGCAGGCCCCAAAAAAACGAAGAAGGGCAAGGAAGAGAAAAAGCGTACTCCGAAGAAGCTAAGTCTCCCCCTTCGACCCGAAAAGCAGCCAATGGAAGAGGGGGACGACTCGAAAGAAGAACAGCTTGTGGAACCACCAATTGATGGGTGGGAGAAGATCAGAGACACGCAGCTCTCTAAGGGTGTATCTGATCTCCGACGCACCATAGAGTTCATGACAAGCAGACTCACCCCAGAAAATAAGAGAGCTGCTGCGTATTACTCCCAGATTTATTGGTTTTTAACCCCGCCTGCTCACCATTGTCCCGAGCTGATCTACGCTATCGCACAGAATTACCAACCTGCGTCCAGGCAAGTGTTAGATGCTTCGGGTCACAAACTATTTTCCATCTTGAAGGAAGATGTACAAGCAGCCTTCGCACCACAGCAGGGCCCACCCAAGGGCTATTCCGTTCGCAATGTCATCTTAAGCGAACAAATGGAGAGATTCACCTCCAACAGCTACATATTGAAATTCCTGCGGGAGAATCTCAAGAGCGGGCTACCTTCAAACAAGCTGCCCCAGATGCCCTTACCCTTGGAGGCTTTCAAAAACATCGATATTTTCTCCATCATTGCATGGGTGGCGGGATTGTCAACAGATGCTTCGATACAGCCCTGGCGGTGTCTTTGGCCGAATGCATTTCAAGAGGGGAGTTTTATTCCCCTGACGCTTCAAGGCCGAACACCAACCCAGTTTTCTTTGACTGGGCGGAATGGGTGGCCCGAACCCTGCATACAAGGCTCACTAGCATGAAGAATTCAGCAACAGGCCAGTACTTCGCACCCTGTTCCTTTCTTGTCTGGTTGTACTTCTACCAGGTTCATAAGTGGTTTCCCCATATCGCCATCTCTCCAAGCGGCAAGGATGGAAATCCTCTGCCAGTGTATCAATGGACTCCCCTCTTATTGAAGGAAGAGTCCTATTATCCTTTTAATCAACAATTTTTGGGACCCGCCATGCATCTGTTGAAAGGATCTTGCCCTCGGGTACCACTCAGTTTGAGAGATAGAGTGGTGCAGGGAAAAAGGGGGACATTTTCCAATTGACACAGGGACTGGTGATTCGCCTGTTCGGCTTCATAGGGAAGCCCTTCCTGTTACCAGTCTACCCCTCTGAATATCAGTTCGCATTGGAAGTCGCTCGACAGAGCGACTCTACAAATGCAGTATACGGTCACGGCCGAAAGTGGGCACATACCTGCGACTTCCCCTTCAGGATGGGTGTAATCGAAGTCTTTGCCCTTAAGCTAGAATGTTTTCCTGGAGGAAAAGCTTGCCGATTTTGGCCTACTCCAGATTCCTCAGCAATGGCTCTATGATCCTTTGGGCGTGATGAGGGATCATTTGAAATTCAAGAACTTCCACATCTGCCCTCACCCCGAGGTTGTGGAACAAAGGAATAACCCCAATGGAAAATATCTGGAGTGGCATTTGGAAAGGATGAGGACATTGCCTCCATGGCATGAATTCTATCCTATGGAGGTCGAGTTCGACCCTGATCAGTACCCCCTCCCGACTCCAAGCTCCACTTTTTGGAAGAAGGCAAGGGACGATTTGAAGGAGGAGGTAAAATACTGGAGCGAGGAAAAGCTTCGGGAATGGTGGATAATGAGAGTCCATCGTCAAAAAGCAAATTCTTATGGACTCTTAGCATCGGATAAAGACTTCGCAATTCTTTATGACACCAATGTCGAAACCTGGAAGTCTATATCCTTTGCGGATTTTGTTCCCCCGGCTACCCCAGGGTCAGGCGAAAGCCCAGGAGGAGCTAAGGATGCCTTGGAGGAAGAAAAGGAAGTAGGGGCCGAAGCTACGCCTGCAACACTACCACAGAAGCCATCGAAAGTCCATGATACAAGTGCCAAAGAGGCAGAGCAACCATTGGAGAGAAAGAAAAGAAAAAGGCAGGAGCAAATTCAAGTACCTCCGAGCCACCCAAAGCGCCCTCGCACAAAGCCTACAAGTACTCCTGTTGAATCACCTGCATCAGGCCCGGTTGAAGCAAATATTGAGGATGCAGGGCCACCAAGTGCTGAGACGGTCCCCGAAATAGATATCATCGATGTGGAGGAACTCCTCCAACAAGAGAAAGACCCCGAAGTAGAAGTTGTGGAGGTCGGGAGTGTTGAAGCCCGAGAGGAACAAGAGCCAATCACCCAAGATGTCACCACGGCCGCTTTGCCAGGAGGGCACGCAGGTACGCATTCTCTTCCCTTCGCCTTGGTCTCCGACGCATCCACGGTAGTCCAGATTGGAGGTCCTCATCAATCTCTCCATCCCCTACAAGGTCAATCCCCCACTCAGATACCGCCCATTGCCAGTCCAATCTTGCATAGCTCCATTCCTCCCGAGTCGTCTGACCAGGATAAGCCCGTTGAAACCACTTCGCCTACCCATGCCACCGTTCCTTCAATCCTAGGTCAAGGCGAAGGTAGTGTCCCAACACCAAGCCCCGTAACCCACTCTCCCATAGCTCAAAGTATAGTCCCGCTTGCCAAAGCCCCTGCTACACCCGTCCCCGAGCCGTCAGGGGAATCCTTCCCCGTTAGTTCTTTATATTTGTTCACACCTTTGGCTGGAGATTCGGCCTTCTCTAAAATAGATTTATCTTTAATAAAGGAGCGCCCCCTGGCTGAAAAGCTACTCCTAGCTCGACAGAATACAGAGAAAATGCTGAAGGAGGCAAGAAAGAAAAGAGGGCAATCTCTGGCCCAAGTTGAAAAATGTGCGGTTTTCGACTTGAAGGGCGGAAAGTTGCATAAGGTTAGGAAGGTCCCTAAGGTCCAGAAGCCTCTGGATGAAATGACTCCAGCTGACTACGACTACCAGGAGAAGACCAAGGACCTGGAGCATTTAAATATAGATGACGAATCCGCATCCATGCATGTCAGGGTTGAAACTTTTTGAGCACATGCAAATATTGCTAATCAGCGCAGGTTTGAGGCAGAAAATGCCAACATCAAGTTGGAAGAAGAGCTGGCTAGGATCCGCTCCGAGCTGGAGGATTCTCAGAAATAGTGCAAGTTGTTGAAAAAGGAAACACATGCCCTCAAACAACAAATTCTACAATTGCAGACTTCGACCGAGCAACAAGCACAAAAATAGGCCGAAAATGAGCTAAAAGCCAAAGAGCTCGAGAACAAGATCCTGCAGGCCCAGCAACAATTGTACAAAAAAGCAAACCTGGAGCTGTTCGACAAAGGTAGAATCAAGGAGATCCGCTCACACCTGCTCAAAGGTTTCAGATCTCGGGCCTCCAGTGCCCTATCGATTTTAATTTATGTCATCGAAGCTCAGCATGCCATTGCTAAGGAGGGACCAGTAGTAGATGAGGTGATCCAAAAAATCAAGAGGCGACTCAAGCTTGCCTTTGAGGTCCAAAGTATTAGATACCAAGACCTGCAGGTCATTGCTATGAGTCGAACGGCTAGGGATTGGTCTACTGCCCAAGCCATTGTTCGCGCTTTCTTCTCCAAGGTGAAGAAAGCCCAAAAGGCGAAGGACCTCCTAGATATATTTGAGCAGGAGCAGCGCACATCAATGAGTTACTTCGAAGACCTTTCTTCTTTGGGTTTCCCGAGTTTCACAGACGATGATGGGAACCTTCTCACCCGGGAAGAACTTAAGCCGGCGTGGCTCCATTTCGAGAGTGACGTCTCTGAAATTGATGAGTGGGAAGAGCCGATCACAGAGGGACAAGTCACCGACTTCATCCTGAGACACTGCAGAATCGTGGCTTGTCTGAATGACCTAGGTGCAAGAATCAAACACGCCGACATAGGGCAGATTGATCGGTTCCATGTTCTGGTCAAGGCACTCGAAGACCAAGAACCATTTCAGAAAGGGGTCTGGGCTCACGTTCGCCGAACCATGAAGAGAATCCATGACCGTCTTGTCCCATCACCACAGCAGGAGGCCACGCCAGCAGAGGAGGAAGAAGAAGCAGAAGAAGAAGGAGAACAAGAACCAACTACGGAAGCGCTCCCAGAGGAAGAAGGAGGAGAAGGATCGGGAAAGGACTCTGGCCCAATGGATCAAAATTAAAGGGTTCTCCCACCGAGACGAGCTCGTTGCCCCGCGAGCCGCCAAGAATGTTGACAATTTTGTCACATTTCTCAAGGGGTAGAAAAGAAAATCAAATTTTGTACAGATTTTGTAAAGTTTTTTCTTTGTTGTCTTTTTTATTTGAAAATTGCAGCAATTTTGGCTTTCAATGCCACCCCTTTGTATATAAAGTAGAAAATAAAGAGCTTCGCTGTCAAACAAGCTAGAGAAAAGAGCTTCACCGAAAGAGAATGAGAAGAGCTTCGCACCCAAAGCATTTTCAACACTACTTCGGGTAGAGATTCTTGCGAAGTAGTATCGCGAAGTAAATTACAAGGATAAGAGAATAAAAGTACTTCGTGCCCGAAGCACTTCAAATATTTACTTCGGGTAAAAATTGAGCGAAGCGGCATCCGAAGAAAAGAGCTCGAAAGTAAGGGGGGAAAGAGTTCGAAGGAATGCAAAAGGGAAAGACTTCGAAAAGCAAAGGCAAGAAATCTACTTCGGGCCCGAAGCATTTCCAGAAGCTACTTCGGGTGAGATTTCTGCGAAGCGGTGTCGTCGAAGTAAAATACAAAGGAAGGCAATAAAACTACTTCGCACCCGAAGCATTTTCAGCAAATACTTCGGTCAGGAAATCAGCGAAGCGGAACTCAAAGGAGCATTGAAAGTACTTCGCCAGAAAGTTGCCGAAGTACTCACTTCGGGCCCCTCCATCAGCGAACCATTTTTACTTCGCCAAAAGCTCATTGCGAAGCATTTGCTTCGGCTAATTTTGTGCGAAGTACTTCTACCCGAAGTGAAAGGATGCAATGTCTTTTGAAGACAATGTGCTTCGGCCGAAATCTCCCCGAACCACAGTTTTGAAAGAGGATCGCAGCGAAGCATTTCTCGAGGGCATCAACGAAGTAATTTAGTCAGCAAAGTGGCAAAGACAAAGAGGCCCATTTTTGCGAAGTGAATATGCTTCGGCACTCCCCACCCCGAGCGTGTTTTGCGAAGCTCAATTTTGCGAAGTACAAACCAAAGAGGAGTTTTGCTTCGGCCCAGAACCATTGCGAAGCGAAGTTGTGAATGAAAACTTAGCGAAGCGCTTCACGGGCACGCGTTCCAAGCCGGGTATCTTCCCGAGGTGATCAAGTGCCTCATAAATGCATTTTTTCATGCCCAGTAAGCTCGCTCCTCATTTTTGGCAATCAAAAATGAAGTATCAAGCCATGATGGAGAGCCCGGCGAGCATGGCGGCCACTCGAGCACCGCACCCGGAGACCAAGGACGTCCAGACGGCTCATCAATGCACCTTTCCATGGTTGACCCGGTCACAGTTGCCAATTTTGGTAACAGATTTGAAAGCTCGATCACGAGAGCCTCGAGGAGCCGAATTCTCGGGGCTCGAGGGCGTACTCCTCTTTGCTATGTAATTATGACTCAGAGGCCCGGGTCCTCTATAAAAACCCAGGCATTGTAATAGAAAAAGGGGGGAACTATCTGCTAGAAAGCTACTGTAACTTGATGTCCTACGATTAATACTAAAGAGCTTTGGGCTCAATTTCTCTCTTTTATGCTGCCTTCTTTGCTTGATTCTTTTGTCTCTCTTCGTTTGCATACTGAGAAAGTTGAACCTTGCGTCCGGTGTGCGATCGGGGATTGTACCCTAAAACTCGTTCTGAAGGATACATAGGAGTGGAAAAGCGTAATATTGGTTTTCTTTTATGCTGCCTTCTGTGCTTGATTCTTTTGTCTCTCTTCGTTTGCATACCGAGAAAGCTGAACCCTGCGTCCGGTGTGCGATCGAGGACTGTACCCTAAAACTCGCCTGGAGGATACATAGGAAGATTGATATTACATTTCCTTCATTTATTCTTGGTGTTCTTTGCTTCCATTCGAGTTGCCTGTTAGTGATCGTGCTTCCTGTTCTTCCCCACCTTAAATCACCGATCTCTCTTCCCCTAACCCCTTTTGTTTCTTTCCTGCACCCTTATCTTCAAACACCCAAGTAGATTAGTATAGGAGCCGGCCTTTCTCCGGAGATTGGCACGAAGGGCATCTCTTCCCTTCGGCCTTTCAATGTTGGTCCAGGTCTAGGGCGCATACACTCACCCAAAATCCTTTCCTAGGCAGATTTGATGACCAACAGGACCATTATTTGAGATTATTTTTGATGGCACTCCAAAGCGATAGATGATATTGTGAAGTATAAAATCCATAATTCATGGTCCAATTGTTGAGGTTAAAGGGACCGCTTCCACCCATTTGATGAAGTACTTAATGGTCGTTAAGATAAATGTGTGTCGATCCAAATATGGAGGAGAGATATTTCCAAATAAATCAAAACTCCACTAAGAAAATGGCCAAGCCACCTGAATGGGCTGTAAGGTCTGAGATGGTAGGTATGTTATATTTTCATGAAGTTGACATTTAATGTACTTCCTGACATAATCATAGCAATCCTTCTCCATGGTGGGCTAGTAATAGTCCATTCGAAGGATGCACTTAACGATGGCCATGTCATTGAAGTGGCCACCACATGTACCATTGTGAGCCTGCAAAATTACCCAAGCTGATTCTTAGGGCTCTAAGCAATGAAGAAGGACTTCATTGTAGATTTGAAAATACAATATACCTCCTAGAAAAACATATCTTTTCACTTTATATTTGAATGCTCGTATTTTGGCATGCGACAGTCTGTGTGGGACAATTCCAAGTTTTAGGAAATTTTGTAATTGGGATAACCAATCCTAAAAAGCTATAGCCTAGACAAATAAGATGACTTGTTCCTCCTGTAATTTGATGTGCACAAATATAGATTGATAAATAACCTTGTGGTGAATGATGATACCATTATTCATAGGACCTTATGAGATCAAGGACCCCCAAGGTTCCTTCTATAAAAATTCTTTGGCTTTATAGAACCAGTCGTGGTCTAGTTCTATATTAATCATGTTGACTAACTCTTTGTTATCAAAAGCCTCATGCTGCATCATTGAGTGCAAGAGCATTTTAACATGAATGGTAATGAAATCCATGAATGGATTATGAGATATCAAGGATCCCAAATATGCCATAGTATATACAATTTTTTTTACAAATAATGGATTGCATCGATGTTGTACCACTGTAGTTGGGATAGATATGTGTCAACAAGCTCCTTGTAAGCTTTCAGGATCAGATCCCTACATTGAAATAGTCATTTGACTTGGTTGACTATGAGGAGGGAATCATCGAAGATGTTTAACCTTTTTATTTTCATAGAAATGGTTGATTGGAGACCTAATATTGGGGCATCATATTCGATGTTTTTATTTGTGCAAGGGAAGTCTATATTAAATGATAAGGGCATTGGCGCACCTTATGGCATGAAAAACACAATATCTGCACCACCTCCTTTCTCACACTTCAAACCATCAAATAACAAAGCCATGTCAGCTTTCTTTAGGTTCTTCAGGTTTAGGTGTTTCTGATAATGCAAAGACTGCATCATTGGGAAGTTCTATGGTGAGGGACCTACTATTCTAAAGAGGAACCTAAGCTATATGATCAAATATGACTTGTCCCTTGATGGAATTTTGTCTTATAAATTCCAAGTCAAATTCTATCAATAGAATGATCCACTTTGCAATACGTGTGTTATGATATATCTTGCTCATAATATACTGCAAAGGATTTTGTTTGGATATGACATACGTCGTATGGATCAGCATGTAGTGGCACAATTTCTTGGTTGTAAATACCACTGCTAAGCATAGCTTTTCCACGTATGTGTATCCTATCTTGTAGCTCACTAAGGTGCAACTGATGTAATATATCACTTGTTATTTATATTGCATGTTATTTTGAGCCAACATGGTGCCCAAAGTAAAATTGGTAGTGGATATATAGCAAGAATGGCACATATGGCCTTGGTGGGGCTAGGATTGGTGGCATTGCTAGGTACTTCTTGATTTTAGCAAAGGCTTGCTGACATTCTTCATCCCACTAGAATGGGACCCCCTTGTGTAGCAGTCGATTCATGGGTCAACATTTATCTAATAGTTGTGTGATGAATCGCTTTATGGATGCTACTTTGCCCTGTAAGCTTCTCATCTCTTTGATGTTTATGGGCGGGGCCATTTCCAAGATAGCCTTTACCTTGACTGGATCTACCTAGATGCCTCATTTAAAAATGATGAATCCCAAGATTTTTCTAGAAGTTATGCCAAAGATGCATTTCTTGGGATTCAACCTGACCTTGTGCTCAATTAGGTGATCGAAGACCTTTTTGAGGATCTCAGCATGATCTTCATGTAGCAATGACTTGCTAGTAATTCATCAATGTAGTCTTCTAAGATCTTGTACATGTAGTCATGGAAAATGTATGTCATAGCCCACTAATATGTGGCACAAATATTTTTGAGACAAAATAGCATCACTTTATAGCATAATGTCCCCCATGAAGTGGTGAATGCGGTTTTATGCCAGTCTTCAGGTTTAATTTGAATCTGATTGTAACCAGAAAAACCATCCATTAGGGAGAGCATCTCATGACCTGCAATTACATCTACAAGAGTATCTATGTTGGGCAACATGAATGAATCCTTTGGTGTTGCCATATTGAAATCCTTAAAATCCATGAAAATACAAATTCTTCCATTAGTTTTTCCTATGGATACCATGTTTGATACCCATTATGAATATTCAATGGTAATAATAAATACTACATCCAAAAGTTTTTGTAACTCATTATTTACCATTAAAGCGACGGTTGGATGCATATTTTTGAGCTTTTTCTTGACCAGTTTCTTTACGAGGTCTAGAAAAAGATTACGAACAACCAATTTTGGATCTAGTCTTGACATATATTTGTAGGTCCAAGCAAAAATACTTGGTCTCTCTTTCAAAATAAGGAATAATGATGGTCTATTCTTCTAGAGATAAGCTCTCTCCAAAATTGAATTTATTTTGATGAGAAGGATCATCGTTGATGTCCACTTTGAAAGTCTCCTCTATTGCCATATGTAAGCCCTCCTTAAGTTGGTGAGGAGTGGGGATTAAATGGATGTCATTTGTTGGATTTATAGGTCCAACTAGATCAAAATCAAGACTAGTGTGATAGACATCATGTGTATAGCCTGGTGCAAAATGGAATGGTTGTAGCATATCTTCATTAGGGAAGAAATATTTAGGCTCTAGGGGTGATTCAATGTGATCCCAATCAATAGAATCTAAGTTAAGACACAATGGCTTCATAGGATCTACTGGGTTATGGAGTGGAGTGGTCAAATCAATGGAGATCATGTTGATGGATGGGATGAAATATCTAAGACCACATGGGTGAAACTCTACATCAATGGTTTACCCTCCATACTTGCAATGAGGCTCTAGGGGTATAGGGATCTTAGGATCTGATCTATGGATAGATGAGTTTATGGGATCATTAGGCTCAAGCAGATCTCTAAACGTAGGTGGATCTAGGAAGACCATTCGATAGATGATGTCTAGATTTGATGGTATTCCCAAGAAGTGAAGGTCAGGATCTATAGTGCAAAGTATCACTTCTCTCTCAAAAAGTAGATTGACTTGATTTAAGTGATGAGGCCCAATATAAGCCATCTTGGTATCATCCTCATAGTCATCATCACTAATGAAGAAACCCTCATTCCTACCCACTAGAATTGGGTGGTGACCCACCTATTAATACCTAAGATAGACCATTTCTATCTCATCTTAATAATAATCATCGCTTATGAAGAACCCATTGGCATTTACTATTGGCCCTACAATATGATGTTCATTTCTTGGCCCAAGGTAGGCCATCTCAGTTGAGTCCTCTGACTCATAGCCACTCTCATCCAAAATACATCCATTCTCTATATTACCAAACCAAGTGAGATTTTACAAATACCGAGGCCCATTATAATACAAGCTGGATTCATCTTCACCCTCATTTGAGACATACTCATCTTCCTCTCACTCATATCCATGTATTGGCTCATCCTACCATATGATTATTCTTTATGACCATGCTTCAAGAGAGGAATCAGGGTGATATTCATTGAGTGTTTTGATATTGATCATAGACACCCATATGTCACCCAAGTAGTTTCTACTAGGGGGTTGATAGGGATTCTAGTCAATGTCTTCCTCACACCCCAAGCTCAACCTATAGGGATACTACTAATGAATCATTATGGATCTGTATTTGATACCTTAGACCCCACCTATCAATAGTTAGCTAGTATTGAAGCTGAAATGGAAGTCGATGTCCTTGCTCGTACAGAGCTAAGCCATAGTTATGCCAATGACATCGTTCAAAGTACCTTAGAGAAAAATTAGGATTTGACAAGTAATGAACATTCATGGTGAAGGATCCATCCTTGTCCTCTTCAATATTAGAATCATTATGGGCATAGTCTAAACCAACATATATAAATTTGGTTTGGTTAGGGGGAACCCCTAATGGAACCACTGTTCCTATTGGTAAATTTGGGAGTCTTGGCTGTCCCATGTCTTGTGTAGACTTAATAATAGGCATGAAATTCACATTCTACACAAGATATTCACCTAACCCTATGTGGTCTAAGTGAACTATCACCTGCAATGTAGATGACATTGTTGATGAAACATACGAGGCAGGTTGACGTACCTCATCGGCTATGTCCTGGGAATCTCCCTCCTCCATGGGATTCAAAATTTCCATAGATGCTATATTTGGAAGCTCCTTAGATCCTTCCTCCACTAGGAGTGCTTTTAGCTTATGAGTATATTTTGATTTATATGTTGAAGGCTTCTCAGAAGTGCCAATGGTTTTAGATGTAGGATGTGGCATCGATGTGGATGGGTCACCTTACACTGATTTGCTTTTGTTTTCTAGATATGTGGTGGGGGATGAAGACCTTATGTACAGGTGTGTCGACGTAAGGATAGTCCCTTGATAATTTTACCTGATGTACGTATTTAAATGGCTCTTCATCGAATGGAACCACATGCACTTACCCCTCATGCATATACTTAATGCATTGGTGCAAGATTAAGGGAACACATTACATGTCCCTTATCCAAGGATACCCTAGGAGGACGTTGTACTGCATTACCCCCTCCAATATGTGACACATCATGAGGATGGTTTTATGTACTACCTTTATAGGTAAAACAACTGTACCCACTATGGAGCACCATGTATCATTGAAATCTCTCAATGTATAGGAGGTCGAGGTAATGTTGGACCTAGGTATTTTCAGGTGCTCTATAGCCTTTTTTGTGATAATGTTGATCGATGAGATCATTTCTATTAGAAACAACTTGATTTATATGTCATTTATTGATGCGATGATGTGCAAAGGTGGGTATGCTATGGTAGTAGGCACTACCTTGATTTTATTATCATAGAAATGGATCACAGGCTCTTGCCACTACTGCACTTACCCCACAAAGTGTGTGAACGCATTTGGGTTCTAGATATGGAGCTTGATTGATCTCAAGATCTCCATCAAAGTCTTCCTATGCCTAGGATATTGTTGTATGAGCTCATAAATTGACAACTTGGTTGGAGTCATTTGTATATTTTGCTCTAGTTTACTCCGGAAAGTTACCACAGGTCATGCTGGTAGACCTAGAGGATTGTTTTGCACCTGTCTCTATCGAAGTGCAACCAGTATATGAATAGGAGTTTTTGGAGGCTCTATTTGATCATATAATCAACTCCTAGTTGCCACATTGACTATCTCAACCATTTTGATACATCCGTGAGTGGGTGGTTTGACTCAAATTTGGTTGACTTGGATGCCCTGATCCCTAGGGGCCTCATGATTTGACAATGGGTTTTTGAATATACCTATGTCTCTATTATCAGGTGGTAATGGGTTATCAACTTTTAGCTCACCCTTCTCAATCATGTTTTGCACAACATTCTTGCATCCAATACAGGTTTTGATGTCATGCATCTATATTCTATGATATGGGTAGTATATATCTTCCTTATATCCCTTTGGCTTGGGATGGTTAGGGTCAAGAAGTTATACATTGAGAAATCTAATTCTTTATACCTCACTTAAACAATTAAAAATTGATTGCATCAATTCGAATAGAGGCATGAAATAGCGAGGCAATAGACATTCCTTATTTTGACCTTGATTGTTCTTTGGATTGTAATTGTCTGGTGGGGGGTGAGCTTGATAGTTCTACAATTGTTGGCCATTGCATTCCTTTGGTGCACTTAAAACAACCTAGTTTACTTGAGCAGGCTTGGCTTGCTTCTGTTGATTCTTATTATGGTTGGCATTATTCCACTTTTTTTTTTCTGGAGCTTGAGGTCTCCTTCGTCAACCTTTATGTCTTCTATAAGCTTAGATTGAGCCAAGGCTTCTTAGAATATTTTATACTATTGTAGTTGCAATAGCAATAAGATGTATTTGGCATAGCTCTTTATGAACATTTAGGTGATCTCTTTAGTGGGAACGTAGAATGGTAGTTTCACCATGATTTTCCTTCATATATTCCCATAGTCCATAACTGGCTCATCGTCATATTGTTGTAAGTTGGCTAGATCAGATAGGTTGACCTTATTCTTGATGATGAAGGAGAAGTTTTAAAGGAATGCATTCACCAATTGCTCAAAGCTGATGATGTTGTGCTTGGGAAGTTGATTGAACCATTGAGTTGTTGCACCTGATAACATCATGATAAATGTTCTTAGTATTAGGGCATCATTCTGATCAAGATTGAAGTACGCGTTCATGAAATTTATAACGTATTCTTGCATGTATTCCTCTCCTAGGGTATGTAGGACTCGGTACTAAGGGGCACAGAGGTCGGTTGTGTATTTTTCTCAAATTCAGCTTTTGCCCAACTGTGTCGTACTTCTTAAGAGATTTGACTCTCTCAGTGAGTATTTGGTATACCTTTGAGGAAATAATCTCTTGTTCTTGAAGGTTTACCCACGATGGTAAGGGAGGTAATCTGGTATTTACCTAATTTGGGTGTATGTACTCATATCCCATGACCATATATGGAGGTTTAGGATATGTTTATTCCTAATATTCCATCCCTATATATTCCTCATTAAGTTGTGTCTGTTCAAGATCTAGGTATTGTTGATGTTGCGAGCCATGGTGAGTGTGCTCATCTTTGTGCCTAGTGCATCTCTCATACTGAGAATAGGCATTCCCATCATGTTGGTACTTCTCACTACCTATGTGATCCAGCCTATCTACTTGCTCTTCATGCTCCACCCTTTCCTCTATCACGCATTTCTCATGTAGGCACAAACACCTTTTTCTTTGTTCTTCTTGCTCGAGAGTTTCCACATGCTCTCGCTCAATATGCAATGCTTATTATAACCTACATATGTAGTTGGACTAACCTGCTATTGAAGGTTTATGCCTATCTAACTCTGTGCGAGGATTTCTAATGGATAGGCCTCTCGAAGAGGTTCCTACTATGTTATTGCCCTTGTCTATTGGGATGATTTATTTTGTGTACTATGTTCTATGTTGGGTACCCCTATGGTCGAAGGTAGTGTATGTGCTATGGGGCTACTTTCAAAGCTTCCTTGGGTTCATTGGTGTACCTTGTAGTTATGCTACATAAAATTCCTAAAGCAGAATGTGTGGTAGAAATAATTCTTATAGCTGGTCTCAAGGGAACTCGATCCAACTCATCAAATTGTCTAGTCCTCCATGGATGATCCTATGGAGTCCCATTAGCACCAATGATATTATAATCTAGGGATATCCTTCCATATTTAGGGAGGCTATAATATGTTCTTGGTCTGAAATTTGGTGCAAGCCTATTTCTTACCCCTTAGTGGTTTTATCTATCCTAAGTGTGTCATGTGAAGTTTGGGGTCTTGCAGCCCCTGCATTCCTATGTGATGATGGAGGTCTTGATGCCTTTTCATGTCTATGTGATGATGGAGGCCTTGAAGCCTTTGCATGTTTGTGTGATGAGGGAGGCCTTGAGGCCTCCATATATCTATGTGATTATGGAGACCTTGAGGCATCCTCATATTTGTGTGACAATGGAGTCCTTGATGCCTCCTCATGTTTGTGTGATAATGGAGACCTTGAGGCATCCTCATGTTTGTGTGATGAAGGGGGTCTTGATGCCTCTACATGTTTTTGTGATGAGGGAGGCCTTGAGTCCTTTGCATTTTTGTGTTATGAGGGAGGCCTTGAAGCCTCTGCATGTCTATGTGATGATGGAGTCCTTAAGGCCTCCTCATGTTTGTGTGATGATGGAGGTCTTGAGGCCTCCAAATGTCTGTGTGATGATGGAGGTCTTGAGGTCTCCTTATGTCTATGTGATGAGGGGGGATTTGATGCATCCACATGTATATGTGATGATGGAGGCCTTGAGGCCTCCTCATATCTATGTGATGAGGGAGGCTTAATGCCTCCTCATGCCTACCATAAGAGGAACTGGGATATGGCTCTCTCGCTGGGGTTTCTCGAGGATTCCCCTTAAGGTTTGAGTTTTCACCTCTAATACCTGTTGAATTTTGACTAGTGACACTATGGGTGGGTAGCTCAACATTAGTGTAACTATGATTGTGGGGAGCATCAGTTTCCACCTCGATGCTAGATCAAGGGTGGTTGCTCTGTGTGTATACCATGATGAGCATGAATTATCTTCTTATGTTAGTTTCAAACCACACAAGCAAAGCAACCAATTTTTTTTCTCATTTAAGGATTAATGTGTGTTCCCTAAGCTATTTTGTGTGTTTTGATGCATTTTTTGTAAAGAAGACCTTGTGTCATATGTTTTGCATTTTTTTGGATGATATTCTTAGATTGTTAAAGGGATTTCACCTATATACTTGTACAAGCCAAATATGGTAGTGAATTCCATACTCAATGAGGTAGCATAGGTACTACCAACCCTCACCCAACACCTCATGCATAGCAATACACCCCTCAAAGAGGAATGCATACTATTTTGCATGGTATGGATAGTTCTTGGATCAGCCTTGGCCACATACGGGTCTTGATGATACTCTTTCAAGTGAGCCAACCAAGTGGTAATGACATCCATTGTTGGTATCGATCAATGGGTTAGATGTGAGAGCCCAACACCAATGATGTTAAAATAATACGTGATATGTGGGGTTATTTTTAGATTTATATAATGGAAATCTATGCATCAAAGAGCATTCATGATTATTTATTTATATGCCTAAAAAGAACGTTTGATTTCAAAAAATGCATCTCTAAAAATTTCAATGATTTTCAACAAATGTAATTTCTACTTTATGATGTAACAACCTCTAGCTAGGCCACATGCAAGCAAGCTTAAGCACACAAGAGCCTAGACCACTGGAGACTAGGGCAAAACTTGAAAAAAAAGGTCTGTTGCTCCTAGAAATGACTAGAGGAAAGCTAAAATAAAAATTTAAGAAGCTTCAACTGCATTTTCCTTCCATATTTTCTTATGTTTCCTTAATAAAAATACGATTTAAGTTGTTTTCTGAAAATAAATTATGAAAGGGCTGCCCTCTACTACTATTTCTTTGTTGGCCACTATCGACCATAGCGATTGATTTTGGATACTGACTTCAAAAGTGATCAAAATTTGTTGGTCGTTGTTGACCAGAGTGGCTAAAATTGCACATAAAAAATACATAGAAATGTTAGTAAATCGATAAAAAATAAAAACTAGGTTGACGTCCCATCGTGATCATCATTTGTTTGATCCCGAAAAGCATGCACCCTTACTCTACTTGCAATATTATATCAAATGAAAGAGCATAAAGCATAGATAACACATAAATGAAAAATAAAGAAAGATCCTTTTATTTATTCAAATTGAATGTGGTTACAAATCAATCCCTCTAAGGGATACCCAGTTCGATACAAAAAATTACAAGTGAAATAATGGTGAATGTATCCCCTTCAAGGGGATGGTGCACTTACACAGGCCTCTTGATCTCGCACACAAAACTGTATGAGGGCTTATAAATGCCTCCTTATTCTTATCTCATCCTGGAGGGATATTATGCTCTAAATGCCTTGAATTGGTCCTATGAACCTGTAACCTATGTGCATAGAAATAACAAAACACTATTAGTAGCAAGGGTAGCCTCTCCTGATGAGGCTCTTATTAGAAAATCTAATAAACACAATAAATAAGCATAATATGATTTTAAATGTAATAGATCTAAGCAATGTACGTATGTAAAACTCATAAATATTAATGTAAATTCATTGCAAGAATCAAATCTATGCTAAAAGTAGATAATAGAATAAAAATAATAACAGATCTAAGATAGAACTTGGAAAATAATGCTTAAACTCTCAGCTATGCCTATGGGCCACTATCAAAGACAACGGCCATGAAATAAAACTCTACTCCACATGACCCAGCGGTTGTAGCACTATCTTCCTCATCAAAATTGATGTTCAAGGGTCACATTTTTATGTTTGGTACACTAGTTGGCAGTGAAGAATAAGTGGATCTAAATGGTTGTATGTCTGGAAACCATTTCTGAATCGAGTAGAGCTTTGCTACTCCTCCAAGGGGTATGAACTCTCTCTCCAATTGACTAGAGCTTCATTGCACAAAATTTTGATATTCATGGATCATTTTCTTTTCTTAGGAGAGTCCATATGTAGACCTCTCTATTTCAAATCTATATCTGGAGCTTCACATCCTAGAGAAGAAAAAATCCAAATTTGCATGCAACTAGCCATCCCGGGGGGAAAGCATCAGTCATAAATTTGCATTGAAGGGGCAGTTAGGAGGAGCTCTAGGAGTTCCACACCAAAATATACTCATAAGAAATGTAAGGTGCAGTAAAACTATGTGATCTAGGCCCGTATTCATAGCCATACTATGCTTGGTGCTAGCCATTGTTTATATCAGTGGCTAGGTGTGTCCGCTCTTAGCTTCAGTGGCCAACTATGGCAGTCGCTGTGCTTGATAGCGACTATGGTTGGATGGGCTAGAACTACCCTTTTTGAATGGTTAGGAAAACTGCTAGCTCTTGGAAATCTCTAAGATGATTCATATGGTCTCTAAATATGTCCATATGGGTAGTCTCCTAAACATGATGTATTTTAGGTATCTACACTTTTAGCATCCATAAACTGATTTGGGATAGGTTTTAGGACTATCACAATGAATGATGATATGTGAATATTTATGTTATTGCTTCCTCATAGATACTTATGATCTGCACACAAGAATATTAAAGAGCATTAAAAGCATATGTAGAGCCTTTCGAGATAAGGCCTATATTAATAGCAAGGAAAATAACAAAGAAACTAAAATAATATGAATGCATGCGTGAAAATGAAATGTATCTATGTTAAACAGTGACTAGGAATACTGCTAAAGCTTAATAAAAGAAAAAAATATCTGCCCAAGATGTCATCTTTGAATAGGATGGTCATACATATGGGTTATCTTTGAGAGAGACAGTCGTACCTGAAGGCTATCTCTGATAGAGATGATAACTAACCTGTGATTTATTTTCTTGTGGTTGATGCGAGGCAATGTTGGGTTTGATTTGTGGATTGGTCAACATATTGGTGTGTTCATGGAGAATGGTTTACTCTGCATAATATGAAGACATAGATTACCTTATGAACCAAAATACAAAGAATACATAATATGAATACAAAGCTCAAGATGTTGGAAAAGAAGAAGAAGATCCATATTGAATACTAAAGACTTTAATACCCAAATAATGTAATACAAGGGGTTGTTGGAAATAGAGTCTATTACATCATTTGGGCCATGTAAATGTATCTTCCAAGGTACATACTTAGAACTTTAGATAATTATTGGTAGTTTTACATCATGCCACATTAAAATTTTTATGAAGTTTTGACTGAATGGTTTTTTATTGTAAAGGTGGTAAATATAGTAATTCCATGATTGGAGTGTTTTCTATAATATGATGCAGTTATTTTTTTGTGTGATTCTCTTTTGTTATTTTTTTCATGAAGTCTCATGCTTCAAAATAATGAGGGTTATAAGGTAAAATGGTTATGGAAATTGGTTTGTGAAATCAGTTGAAATCACTCGAAAATTTTTGCAATAAATGGTGCCCGAAGACTAAAAGTAAGAAAAATGTAGAAGCCTTACTATCAAGAAAAGAAAGGTTCAAAATCATGCTTGTCTCAAAATTTGAGCTAACAATTCATTCACCCCACTTTGGGGTAAATGTAAAATTTAAAAGAGAAAAAAATGCTAAGTTGGCAAAATGCGTTTGCACCCCAGGAAAGGGGTGAAAGTCTCTTTTGCCTCTCCTTGGGGAGAAAACACATTAACACATTAAAAAGAAAGGCGCAGAGTGGCCCAAATTTTGGCAATTAAAAGGAGTATGTTCACCCCAGAGGAAGGGCAAAAGCATCGTTTGCCCTACTTTGGGATGAACATCATTTAAAATATGGAGGCGTTGACAAGTCAAAAAGACTTTCACCTCAGGTGAGAGGTGAAAGGAACTTTTGCCCCTCCCTGGGGTAAAAGCTCGATAAATAGTGAATTCAGGTGAACCCAAGTAAAGTAGCAAAGTTCCATGATAACATTGAAAAATAAATGCTACGTTCATCCTAGGAGAGGTAGGAAAAAACCTTTCACCCCTCTTTGGATGAAAACATATTAAAAATAGAGGTTGTGGACCCCACAATGGCATACATTGGAAAAGTAAATATGGCAGTGCTTTCACCCCAGGTGAGGGGTGAAAGTCCCATTCACCCCTCCTTAGGGTGAAGCTACATGAAGATGACCCCACCAATGCATCAAGGATTTTATTTTCACTTCAGGCAAATGCTAAAAGGGTGGGCATTGAAAAGTCAAAGCAACGTTCGCCCAAGGTTAAGGGTGACAGTGCCTTTCACATATTTTGAAGGTGAACATATATTTTAAGGAGAAAATATATCTTATGTGAAATGCTTTTGCCTTGGGAGGAAAGTGAAGCTCTTTGTCACCTCTTTTAGGGGCGAAAGGATACAAATATGATTCAAAGTGTCGAGTGTAAAACCTAAGGGGTAATAAGCCGTTTCTACCCCAATTTCTTCCAAGTTGACTACTACCACCACAAGGGGATGAATGCAGTAGAAATAATTTTAAATTGAGTAAAGTTAGGGCTATACATGGAGCACGACGACGTGAAGGTTACAAGTGGTGATATAATGGTTGAATAACATATGTTCATTTCTATCCTAGATGTAGTTATAAGCAATAATAAAAGGCCCAATTCAAATTTATAGATTGAATAAAAATATGAATATTATCACTTGGAGGATGCCCTCTCTACCAGGAAGCATGAATGAGGAGGAAATAATGAAGCGCTTTCACTCATCACTCTATTTTGGGTGAATTCAATTTTAAGCATCAGTAAAGAATTTTCAAGGGTGCTCAAATCAGATGAATGATGAGTATTTAATGATTGGGGTGAAAAGTGACTGAAGTTATCGATTTCAAGCTGAAAGAACTATAGAATTAAAATAACAAGGTGTATTTTCATGAGTTCCAATACATTTTAAATAGGGGTACATTCTTGAGGTGCAATGGATGTACCAAGTCATCGACCATATCTACAATTATTTGTGTATCGACACCCGAATGTGCTGATTTCCTAGGGATTTTCCCCTAAAACTTGGATTACTATCTCAGAAGGAATATTTTAGAGAATTTCAAGGAGGAATGTCTTCACGATGGTTCCTGATCTATAAAAAAATTGTCTTTTGTGTAATAAATACTAGACATGTTCAATGTAAAAAGAGGATAGACACTTTGTAGAAAAACTATTCAAGTATTCTACGTAAATAGGAGTTTGGTTTTTAATTTTACAAGCAGTATTTATGTGTGATTTCTTTCTATTCAAGCATTTCTATTTTAAATTCATTTTTGTTATCTGCTTCTAAGTTCAAATTATGTATTTGGATTTGAACACTGTTGGTCAGAGTGTGAGTACTGGAATGCGATTCTGGAAGTGTTGGTCACAAATTTACCATAGGAAAGGATTTTGTATGTCTACATGCCCTAGACTTGGACCAACATTGAAAGGCCAGGGGGAAGAAATGCCCTTAGTGCCAATATCTGGAGAAGGTCAGATCCTATGCTAAACTACTCAAGGATTTTGAGATAAGAGTGCACGAAAGAAATTAAGAGAATCAAGGGTACAGAAAAGAGATAAAAAGTGCAGAAAGAAATAGAAATAACTGGATATTTCAATGGGCAAGAACAAGCAACACAATAACTTAATTGTAATCAAACTAGCAGCATTCAACATAAAAGATGTAACAAGAACTGAAACTACAAATGTCTCTCTATGTATTCTCTAACAGAATTTCAGACACATTTATCTCCACATACTAAAATCCAGATAGCATAATTATAGCAATTAGAAAAAATAAATAAAAGCAGAAATACTTGCCACAGGCAGCATAAAAAGAGACACAAATTCAGATCCAAAAGATCTTCAATGTTGATAGCATAATGTTTAGTTAGAAATTCTTAAGAAATATGTTACCACCCTTTTTCATTTCAATGCCTAGGTTTTTATAGAGGACCCGACCGTCTGAGCCATTAATGAACTAGGTTTGCAAAGATGCTCTAGCGGCTAAAAAAATCACGCTCACCCTCTTATGCAAATGAGATTTCAAATCTCATTTCTATAACTAGTTTCCCAACCATATTAGACGAGGAAATTTGCATTTATGAGTCGTTGACATGTCCTGGGTTTCTCGGGGTGGGGTGCTCAAGTGGCTTTACAAGTTGCACTGGTCATCTTCTACAACTAATATTTCCCATCCTATTACCTCAAATAGTCACCAGGTCTTTCGAGCAAGAAAATTTGCATTTATGTTTTAGGTCCCATAGGATAGATCACAAAATAATCATGAAATTAATTAACCAATGCTATAGTTTAGTCTATGCTTAAATAATAGACTAACTAACAATTTGTAGAATATAGCGCTAACTACCCTCTAACAATAGAATAGGGAGGGAGTTGTGTGATGCTAACCACTAACCTAGGTAGAGAGTTCTAACCATAACACTAACCTAAATATCTAACATAGGATATTTAGGTACTTACCTAGTTTAACCATGAGGAAAATATCTCATGGTAATTACATAATTACATAGAAAAGTTAATGTAATAACCCCATGTAGTGTAATGCAATACACTACCTTATTTTACCCTAACATCCCCCCTTTATTACATTACTTTGATATACAAATTTTACTCCTAAATAGTTGAAATTTGACACGTCCAAGTGCCTTCGTAAAAATGTCTACAACTTGTTCGTCTGTGGGAATGTGTTGTAGCTTGATTCTATGTTTAGGAACTTCATCACGAATGAAATGACAATTTGTATCAATATGCTTAGTTCGTTCATGATGCACTGGATTCTTGACCAAGTTCAAAACACCTGAGTTGTCACAAAAAATGTGAATGGGAAGTTTCTTTGGTAGGCCCATGGTAGCCAAGATGCGACTTAGCCATATCGCTTCACACATAGCTCCACGTGCAGTGCGATATTCTACCTCAGTTGAAGATAAAGCAACCACCTGTTGCTTTTTACTATGTCATGAGACAGGACCAGATCCAAGCTGAAAAACATAGCCTGATGTTGATTTTCTATCATCTATGGATCCAACATAATCAGAGTCAGTGTAACTCTATAAGAAGAATGAGTTATTCTTCTTATACTCTAGACCATAATCAGCACTACCCTGTATGTAGTGTAGGACTCTCTTAGCTGCTTTCCAATGGGAGACCTTTGGTTCTTGCATGAACCATGAGAGATAGTTTACAACATAAGTAATATCTGGTCTAGTATTAGTTAGATAGATGAGGCTTCCAATCATCTATCTATAAAGTGTTCCATCTACCTGTGGTGAGTCTTCATATCATGATAACTGTAGCCCTGATTCCATCGGTGTTGCTTTGGGTTTACAATCAGTCATACGATATTTTTCTACTAAAGTCTTAGCATACTTTGTCTGAGTCACCCTTAGATTATTCTTTTTCTATTCTATCTCAATGCCAAGACAGTAGTGGAGAAGTCCTAGATCTGTCATATCAAATGACTCTTTCAAGTCATCTTTCACGACATTAATCAAGTTCTTTGAATTTCCAGTGATGATCAGATCATCTACATATAACACAAGAATCACTATCTCAGAACCTGTGTTCTTGATATAGAGATTTGCATCAGATGGACTTCTCTTAAATCCATGCTGCAGTAGGTGACTATCCATTTTTATGTACCATGCTCTTGGGGCTTGTTTTAGCCCGTATAATGATTTGACCAATTTGCAAACATGTTTCTCATGGCCTACCTCTGAAAATCTAGGAGGTTGAGTCATGTACACTTCTTATTTTAATTCACCATTAAGAAAGGCACTTTTTACATCCATCTGATGTAATTTCCATCTGAACTATGTTGCCATAGCATAAAGCACTCGAATGGTGGTCATCCCTGATGTAGGGGCAAAGGTTTCCTCATAGTCAAGTCCTTCCTTTTGAGCATAGCCCTTTGCCACAAGATAGGATTTATGATTATCCATTGTGCCATCTACCCTATATTTTACTTTGTAAACCCATTTGCAGCCTATGGGTTTCTTTCCTTTAGGCAAATCCACTAGCTTCCATGTTTTATTATTTATGAGGGAGTTATATTCTGCATCCATAGTTGCCTTCCACTGAGGTAGTCTAAGTGCTTCATCAACTGTAGAAGGTTCATTCTCATCACATGCTAATAAGTAAACCCTCTCCTCATCTATTTCCATCTCATCATCCCTTGGTAACTCTCTATCAACAGAAAGATATTGAAAATCTGCACAAAGATCATCAATTGAGGTGGATGCTTCATTCTTTTCTTTCTGTGACATGCTTCTTGTCTTTGGATGATTGAGAGTAAGATCAGGTGGGGAAGTGAGTTTAGAGTCTTTCACTGTGCTTGTATACCATTTGGGTGGTTTTTTCTATTGTGAAGAAGGAAGTTGATGTTCCTCCTCATCATCTAGGTATACCGATGTAGTGTTGGGTGTGAAAGCTTCATCAAACACTACATCTCTACTTACATGTATCTTCTTGGTAAATGGGTCTATCAACCGATAGCCTTTTAAAAATTCATCATATCCAAGAAATATACAAGGTAGGAACTTCTCATCTAATTTATTTATTTTCTACTTAGGTATATGCATAAATGCCTTACACCCAAATACCCTTAGATGAGTTATGGAGGGTTTCCTACCACTCCATGATTCCTGAGGAGTCATACCTTCAAGAGCCCTTATGGGAGCCCTATTAAGAAGATATACTATAGTTTGAATAGCTTCAGCCCAGTAAGTTTTCTCAAGGTTGACCCCCTTAAGCATACATCGAACCATTTCCATTATGGACCGATTTCTTCTCTCAGCAACCCCATTGGATTGAGGAGTATAGGTTGTTGTTAACTGTCTCTTTATCCCATGTGTCTATAAAAATGAGGAAAATTCTTTTGATGTGTATTCCCCCCCTCGATCTGAATGGAGGGTCTTAATAAAGCATCATGATTCCTTCTCAACAAGATTTTTGAACTGTTGAAAATAGAAAAATGCTTCAGACTTCAACTGCAAGAAGAAGACCAACATTTTCCATGAGTGATCGTCGACAAACAATTGAAAATATCATTTTCCTCCACAAATTGTAGACATGGGACCACACAAATCTGTGTGAACCAACTCCAAAGGTACCTTATCTTGAAAAGAGCTAGGTTCAAAAGGTACTCTATGTTGCTTTTTTGATAAGCAATCAAAGCACACTAGAAAAGTAGATGAAAGAGTAGGCAATCCTTTCACCATTTGATATTTACTCAACTCTAGTAAATATCCTGAACTCAAATGCCCAAATCTCTTATGCCAAAGAGAAGTGGCATCTTTTGTGGTTACTGCCATTGCAATATGGGTAGAGGTAATTTCATCTAATACAAACAAACCATGTTTGTATGAACCAGTTGCTATATGTTTTCCCTTCTTAGTGATAAAGCCACATTTCTTTTCTTTGTCCACTGTGAGATTGACATTCATGTTATTGTCCAGGATTTGTGGAATTGACAAGAGATTATTTTTCAATCTTGGTACATAAAAAACTTTGTGAATATTATATTCTCCATCTGGAAGGGAGACAAAAACACTTCCTTCTCCCTAAAATCGATAGGTCTAATCATTAGCAATCGTGACCGGTCTACCTTCTCGAGCCTCAAATGTTGCAAACCAAGATTTATCACCAGTCATATGTTTACTAGCGCCTGAGTATATGTACCACAGAGATTCCTTGTGGGAGGAATCTGTATGTGTCATGAGCACTTTGTGTGCTCTCTCAGAATCTAAACTAGAATCTTCAACTACAATATGTACCTTTTGCTGTTTGTTCTTGTTCTTAGGTTTTCCTTGGCCCTTTTTGTTTCCTTGTTCATTGGGCGATTTGTTCTTAAACCAACATCTTTTGGTTTCATGAGTGTCTTTGTCACAAATCTTACAATACTTGCTTCTTCTTCGAATCTCTTTGGCTTTACCCTTTTCTTGATTAGAAGAAGAACATTTCTGTTGATTCCACTTTTTCTTACCACCTTGTATTTTTGAGAAAAGAGCATTGTTGGATGCCTCATCTCTTTGGAGTTGATTAGATTCTTCTGTTTGAAGCATGTTTACCAACTCGACAAAAGTTACTGTCTTGCTAGAAACTTGTAGTGATATTCATGGAGAAAACAAATGCACTCTTTGAACTTTGATTCTTACAAAAAATTTCAATCTCTTTGTTGTCTAATTTGCAAAAAAAAATCAAGTGTGATCCTTTCTTGTATGCTAAATTAACAAGGTTTGAGAAGAGTTTTCTAATTTGCAATAAAAAATGTGCTCTTGGTATGTCTCATATATCCATTTTGTGATAAAACGCAAGCACCTTCAAATTTGAAAGTTGCAAAAAATTATTTCTTTAATTTTAATTTGCAATATTTAAAGAAAGTTTAAGTAAATCATTTTAATTAATAATAAAAACTAAAAATACATGTTTTAAATAAATCAATTTAAATGTTTAATAGAAATTGATTTAAAAATAAAACATTATTTAAAGTTAAATTATTAAAAAATAATAATAAAACAAAAAACTTGAATTAAATATGCAAAAATAAAAAGTAAAGAAATTACCTTGGGTTTGTATAAGGCAAAACAAAAATGCCTTTTATACCCGGTGGGAGTCAAACCCTGGACTCCCCGCCTAGGGACTTAGCTCAACCCGATCAATCGGTCGGGCTAGATATCCCGATGGGTAGTAAGGCACAGTACGTGCCTGTTAAATTCGGCGATAGATGAGAATTAGAAGGAATTCAAAATTCCTTCAGGACTTTTAGTCCCACATTGCCTGTGCGGCAATGTATTTGCTTTTTAAAAGAGCAAAAGTGCATATAGTGCTTTGACTGCTTTCGGGCAATCAGTCCACTGTGTGACTAGTTTTGCTGTCAGTCATGTGGACCGTTAGAGTCATGACATGTGGCTTGTCTGCCACTTGTCTCCAGTGTCAGGTCTAGTGACATGTGGCTAGTCTGCCATGTGTCTCATCTGTCTGCGTCTGGTCGTCATCCAGTGGTTGTCCGCAACGTGTCCAGTCTCGATCCAGTCTAGTCAGCACCTTGAGGTACGTGCCAATGTCTATCAACATGTCCATCTAGTCAACACCTCAGGGTGTGTTCCTGGGTCAGTCCACATGTCCATTAGGGTGCATGTAGGTTAGGCATAGAAATGTGCCATGTGTCAGTCAAGGATTGGAGGGCCACCTGCCCTATTAGATCCTTAGGTAGGGTATGGTGTCCATGGGGAGGAGAGGGTGCTCCTGCCCTCTCTTCTCTCCCATGAATGGACCACGTGGTCTGCTTGGCCTACATGGCTTTATGGGCCCTGGGCTGGTATGGGAGCTAAGGATTAATGGCCTTGGGACTTCGATCATAGCTGGTCTAGGTGAGCGCGGGCCCTGGTCAGTGTTAAATACATCAGCCAGGTCTACGTGCCAATGTACAGGCCCTAGTCATTGTCGAAGGTGTCGATAGTGTCAGGCCTGACTAGGAGCACTACGACTACTCCATTTGAGAGAGTCCGCATCGATCGTCGTGACTGCTTCGTGAGGGACTTCTCGCATCAAGCATCTCAGCTGCTCCGTGGGAGTCTGTCTAGTCGATGGGGAATGAGAAAAGCTCAAATTCTCCTCCAAGTGAGTGATACCAATGTAGGTACCATAGGATAGATCACAAAATAATCATAAAATTAATTAACCAATGCTATAGTTTAGTCTATGCTTAAATAATAGACTAACTAACAATTTATAGAATATAGCGCTAACTACCCTCTAATAATAGAATAAGGAGGGAGTTGCATGATGCTAACCACTAACCTAGGTAGAGATTTCTAACCATAACACTAACCTAAATATCTAACATAGGATATTTAGGTACTTACCTAGTTTAACCATGAGGAAAATATCTCATGGTAATTACATAATTACATAGAAAAGTTAATGTAATAACCCCATGTAGTGTAATGCAATACACTACCTTATTTTACCCTAACATATGTGGCAATCGAAAGCTTTAAACAAATACCCAACATTGGGATGTGTGCCCCTCAAATAAAAAACCATATTTGATCATGCCATGGGAGGTACTTCACCAGATTTCAAATCAAGGCGTTGCTTCGCAATGGAATTGGGCCAAAGCAGGGGAAGAATGGTAAACAAGTATTGATGGTTTGCATGAAAGCATCCTTGAAAATAGCTTTGCTAGGTGTTTAGGCCAAAGTGGATGTTTTTCATGAAATACATGGCATCTAGCTACGTCGCTTCACTCGAGAGGTGAGCAAAAATGCTGCTTCACAAAGGATTTGCTCAAAGCGGCTGGCTGCTAGAAATGGGCTATGAAACTACTTCGTAGTGAACCATCTAAAGGATGGTAGTTTGGAAAGATTTTGGCTGAAGCTGGATCCCTGCCTTAGGAGATTTTTCTTTTCTTTTCATGGTGCTTCAATGAAGCATGGGTTCGATTAAAAACTTTGCTGAGAGAATAGCCGAAGTGAGTGCTTCGCTAAAATTCTAACGAAGTGACTCCACTGACTTAGAAAATCTTGGCAACTCACAATTGTAGCTTCACCACTTTTCTGCCCAAAGTAGGTACTTTGGCAGCTTCGTGAGCAAAGCTCCTTCCACACCTTAGAAATTTTCTAGGCTTGAACTTAGACTTTCCTGTTCCTTCTTTGTGAAGTTACCTATTTCCTTCCCTTTCTTTGGTGAAGCTTCTTGTCTTACCATGTTTTTCTAGCGAAGTTCTTATGCACATGGATTATATACAAGAGGGGCAAAAATGGAAACCAAAATTGCTATAATGTCTCGAAATACAATAAAAAGCAAGAGAACAAATTCATGAAAAATACAATAAAAATCAAGGGAACAAATTCATGAAAAATAAGAAAATGCTTTACAAAATTTTAGTCTTCTCTACCCCTTTAAGCAATGTGACAAAATTGTCAATATTCCTATCGGCTTGTAGGGTAACAAGCTCACCTCAGTGTAAAAACCCTCAACCTTGATCCGTTGGACTAGAGTTTCCTCTAGTCCCTTCTTCCATATGCTCTTCTCCTTCTAAGGGTGCTTCTGTAGCTATCTCCTTTCATTTTTCTTTCCTTTATCCACCGAGTGCTTTCTCCTATTATGGTGATAGGGGAAGGCGATCACGAATGTGCTCCATAGTCTGGTGAACGTGAGCCCATGCACCCTTCTATAAGGGTTTGTGATCTTGCAGTGTCTTGAACAGAATATGAAACCAATAAATTTACCCTATGTCAGTATGTTTGGCCCTTTTTCTTAAATCATTCAGGCAAGCTACAATTTGAAAAAAAATTAGAATAAAATCCATGATCTGCTTCTCTGTAACTGGCTCCACCCAATTATCTATCTCTAAAGTATCACCTTCAAACTAGAGCTAATCTGGCTTGAGTTCTTCTTTGGATAAAAGGTTTTCATTGTCATCAGTGAATCCTAGGAAACCCAATTATGAGAGGTCCTAGAAATACCCCAATGAAGCGTGTTGTTCCTATTCAAATTCGTCCATCAATTATTTGGCCTTCTGATAATTTCTTAATTTTGAGAAGAAGGTGTGAACTATGGGCTGAGCAGTAGACCAATCTCTTGTTGTTCGAGTCATCGCAGCCACTTGCAAATATTGGTACTTTATGCTTTGTACCTCAAAATCCAAATTGAGTCAACTCTTTATCTCTTGTATCACATCAACAACTATTGGCATGCTATTCAAAGTAGCACTCTGGGCTTCTGTGATATAAGAAAGAACCAACAAGGCATTGGAGGCCTGAGATATAAATTGTTTTAGAAAATGTGAGAGAATGCTCTTAATCTTGATCCTATCAAACAACTCCATATTCTCCTTTTTGTATAGCTACTGTTGCATTTCCATGATACGAGCTTCAAATTTCTTAGCCCTTTCCTCAGCTTCAGCTCATACCTTTTCTTGGATTTCTGTTGCATCCTGTAGTTGAGCTACTTGCTGCTTTAGGGCAGTTATCTCTTCTTTCATCTACTCACAGTGCTTTTGAGCATCTTCTAGCTATGAGCAAGTCTTGGCAAGATCTTCTTATAATTTCATTTTCACATTATCTACTTCATAGCGGTGCTCATTAGCTATCTTTGCATGCATGCGAAATAACTCTACCCTCACATGCATGGATTCAGATTCATCATCTACATCCAGATGCTCTAGGTCCTTGACCTTATCTTGATATTCATAATTTTCAAGAGTCATCTCATCTATAGGCTTCTGGACCCTAGGTACATTCTTTAATTTGTAGAGTTTTTTATTTTTCAAATAAAATACAACACACTTCTCTTTCACCAAGGTCCACCCTCTTTTCTTTTTGGCCTCCTTGAGCAACTTATCGGTATTCTACCGGGCCTGGAGCAACTTCTCTGCTAGAGGGTGCTCTTTAATCAATGCTAACTCATTTTCCAGTGAGGCTGGGTTACCAACCAGAGGGGTGAACAAGTACAATGACTTAAGGGATGATGTTTCACCTGAGGTATTGGCGATAGGCATGGTGGGGGATCCACTGGGTAAAGTTACAGGTTGTTCTACCATAGTGGGGGTGCTGGGGTTTGGGAGTGAAGTGTTACCCCTAGATTATTCAGATGACATAGGATTGGTGTGGGTGAGTGGTGGCTCACTGGTGGAAGTGCCCCAGCCAAATGACTCATATGGTGTAGAAATGTTTGAGGAACCGATGGGGGCTCGGGTCATGGTTTGGTCAAACAAGGTGGTGGCAAAGAAAGAGATTGTATGAACTAGTGACTGTATAATATCAATGGGGAAGGTGGTTTAGGGAGAATTTCTCAGAGGGACAGAAGACTTTGAGGGCCTTTCGACTGGGGCTACCATAGATGTAATTTGGGATACAAGAGAAGAGGAAGGAGGTGCATACATACGTGCTCTGATGATAGAGTCTTAGTGATGAAGTCCTGTGTGTTGGGTTCATGTCTACTTTACTCCTATTCCCCTTTATCATCCTTTGCTTCCTACTTTCCTACATCTTCCTTTTCTTGGAGGTGTTCCTCCACATCAATGATGTCAATATCAACAATTTAATTTTCTCCTTGCAAAGGTGGTTTGGGTGTTGCTTCTCCAACATTCATCTCAACTGTGTTCTCCACAAGTTGTTTGCTAAAAGCACCAAAGGATTATGTGTGAGGCAATTTTGGGTGTGGGGGAGGCATTTGAGCTTTGTCAACCCTATTTATCTTTTTATTTTCCTTCTTCTCTAGTTGTTGCACCTCTTTCTTAATAGCTAGATCAAAACCTTCAGTGGCCTTGTTCTATTTTTCCTGTAGTTGAGCTACTAGCTCTTCTTCCTCTTCCTACTCAGAGACTTCTTCAATTCTTCTTGGGCTTTCACCTGAGCCTGGGGTTCCAGGAGGCACAAAGTTCACAAAGGATATGGGTTTCTAGGTATCAACATTCACTTCATAAAAGATGCCAAAATTCATGTCCATATGGAGGAGGCCATTCGATTTTTGTTTACGGCGATGGACTCTCTTTATCCACCATTTTATTAGTTGCTCCTCGTGCCAACCCTTCAATTATTATTTCAAATCATCTTTCATTTTCCTCTAGAACGTTGAGCCAGGCTCTGGAAAAGGGTGTTAGGCGGGATCGTATTCAGCCTCCATAGCATAAAAATCATGCCACGGGGGCAAAATTTGCATCTACTTGACGTGCCACTCTAGATCCCTCCTATTCAGGTTGTTACGCTACTCTAATATTTATGATTAGGGGTAAATGTGGAAGTTTTTGAATCTGAGGTGATCCATCATCACTCCAAAAGGAACATAGAACCACCATTTTGGAATCTATAGCAGGCCAAAGTCACCAAGTTTTTCTTCAAGGTAAATATGCTACTTGAGGACGAAGACCTCAACGACTCCCATTTTTAAGGGGAAATCACAGGTTGGTCCCCATCTCAGGCCATGGCCATAGATCACATTGGTCACGTCACTTTGGCGAGCGACCTCCAGTGTAAATTGATATTTAGAAACATAAAAGGGTAACAGGAAGGGCTTTCCTGTAAACCCAAACAAATGAACAATGAGCCCCTGTGTCAGCTAGAACACATCACACTTCCTCTTGATGACGACTTTGTGTCTAATAATTGTAGGCATCTGAGGGTAGGAACCTCGCATGAGTTGCATGGCAGGTCCTAAAAACTATTGATTAAAAATATAATACAACTCCATCCTCCTCAAGAGGGAATTCCACTGGTATACCAACTAAGGGACTCCATATTTGTCGATGCATTTGATGGTAATGTGTGGGAAACGCTCCTAAGTATGATAGAAGAAGAGCCAAATAAGGAAGGAACATGGTCTAAAAAATTGGTTTGGCCTAGAATTCTTTAGGTTGGTCAACCGTGTATGCAAGGTTCGGGCCACCCATTCTACCCAGTCAAAAAGTATTGGATTGGTGTTTGGCCTCGACGGGTTAGGAGCATAAAATTCTCCATGTGAAACATATTCTATGAGTGCCACCTACTAGGGATTCACAACACTATTGGTAGATAGGCCCGCTACCCATGCAATGATAGAGAAAATATCTAGGTACTTTAAATCACCAAGGGGGTGAGGCATTTGTGGTAATTTACTAGAGGGGAGTCCATTTTTCAAATTTTCACTCAATAAATTGATAATGTTGGGGGAGGGGGTGAATCTTCCCATATGTTCATTCAGGCTAATGTTACGAACTATATAACCCCCATATGGCCCCTGTCAAGGAGTGAAGGCATCTTGTACATCCTCATTAAAATTTGAGAAGAACTTGTTCCCTATCATGTCCAAAACTTTCCTGTTTAGGGGCTGGTAGTTTTGTGCAATAGCATGGACCAGCTCAGGGTAGTGGTGCACCGGTGGACACAAATACTAGTATAATTGGGAATAATAGACAACGACCCGTTTGTTCTCCATAGATAACCAAATTTTTATAAAATCAATCATTTACCGGAGCTCAACAATGCTCTTGTTAAGATCAGTATCCTTAATATTTTCCCACCCATCAATGAGTGGTTCTATGGGCTATTCTTCTTTAGAGTCTTCCCCTTCTTCCATAACATATTTCTCAGGGTAGATGTTAAGGTCAACCTTCTTAGCTTTGTGCTTTATTTTCCCCTTTGACATTTTAGTCTTCTCCATGCTTCCCTCTTCTGGATCCTTCTTTTCTTTTGACACTTGCTTTCCCATTTCAGCTCACAGAGCGTAGCAAGACCTCAAGATAGAGTGGAAAAAATGCAGCAAAGTTTTGGCTAGGGTTCCTTCAATTCTTAAGCTCTCGCTCAGAATTACTTAGTAGGTAGATAAATTTTTCCCAATAGAACTCAGTTTTTATAGATAACAATTGGGGCTACTTCCATTAATAGCACCTACTAAAATTAAATGTGTGAATCGAGCCAAAGAGATCACTCTATCCTTCAATTGGTTCTGCGACGTCGCTCACAAGGGCCAAGGTACTTTGAAGATCTGACCCTGCCTTAAAAACTTAATTTTTTGGTACCTTGTACTTGGAAACAATCTTCTAGCATAACTAAATTCTCTTGGGGTATGTTCTACCACCTTTGCATTAACTCCATATGCTTCGAACGTTTACCTAAGACACCACTTGGCATGCATTCCAAGGCATGTTTTAAATGCACTCATATTTTTTGAGTTTTTCATGCATTTTGTAGCTTTGCTAAGATTTGGAACGATTTAGAAGTTCAGCCCACATTTTTTTTGAAGTTGATTTATGCTTAAGACTTAGCAAAGCAAAACTTCGCCAAACCAATTTTCTTATGCTTGACCTTTAATCTCCTGTTGTTCCTTTGTGGATGATACTTTGCTGAAATCTGGAGCATTTTGTAGGTTTACTGTGTCCCTGGTTCGAAGTTGACCTTACTACGATAAAATGTCTTCTCATGTCCTATTGGTGTCCTTTTTGTGTATGGCTACTTCATTGGGAGCAAGCCCTGAAGCGGAGATTCAACTATCTTTTGAGTGAAGTTCCTACTTCACGCATATTTCAACCGCACTATCATTATGGGAAAGGGATGTGGTTTGCTAGTTTGTAGTTGAAATGTAGCTTTGCTAGACCTTTCTAGCCGAAGTATCCTTTGTGCCTTAGCCAATTTTAAACTCAAAGGGACATTTTGCTTGTTCCTTTATCGAAGCTTAATTTTGAGCGAAGCTATTCCCTTCCACTTTTTTTTTTTGGTTCTAGGTTATGCAAGCCATCCTCTGACATTGTTTGATCTATGAAGCACTATATTGAAGCCCAATTTGATACCGTCTTGCTCCGAAGGTGGTTTTTTGATGCCATTTTACCTCCTTTTTCTTTATTGGCATTGAGGTGCTTCACAGCGAACCAACTAGTAACAACTTATTCATGTGGAAAATTTTTGAAGTACTTGTTAGGTTCAGGAAGGCTGAACCTCTTAATGATATTTTGGATTAGAATCAACCTGCCTTGCAGCAAAAGCTACAAATATATCCTTAATCCATTTCTAATTCTAAAAGGCTCAAAAATAAAATATATACAGGTGTAGATAAATAAAAACAAAATGCTATGTACAAGGTAAAAAAAATTGAGGTACCTTTTAATGGTGAAAGGCCTTCAGATGAAGGTCATTGACCGAGATGGGTAGAGTTTGGCTGATCATATCCTTTGGGATAAAGAAATTATCTTGATTTACTTGCACAATTTCAAATGGTCCTCCCCATAATATGTCAAACTTGTCGTGGTTGCATGGCTTGGTCTTCCATGAGTCCCACTTCCACACTAGGTCCTTGAATTTGAAATTACGGGTAGAGGACTTTCTTTTGAACCAGTCTCAGGTGATTCGCGTGTGTCTTGCGAAGGCTTCATAGGATTTTTTTCGATATTATTCTTGCTGTAGCAATTGAGCTAGCCTAGCTTGCATGGGATCAAATTCCTCTTTCTCATCATCTAACATCCATAATGCACGAATCTCCAAGTGGGTCGGTAAGACAACTTCTTTGCCATATATGAGGGCATAGGGTGAGGTCCTGATTTACTTTTTGATAGAGATTCGATCGACCCATAGCGCTTGGTCCAAGAGGAGGTGCCAAGTCCTCTTGTTCTTCTTTATAAGCTTCTTTAGTAACTTTAGCAGGTTTTTATTCGTTGATTCTGCTAACCCATTGCCTTGTGGATAGTAATTTGAAGTGGCCTTGAGATATATCCCATACTTACAAGAAAATTCATTAATCCTAGTGCCTATGAACCCGGGACCATTATCTATTACTATTGATTCAAGGGTGCCAAAGCGGGTGATCAAACCTTCTAGAAACATGATGACTGTTTCTTGATCGACATGTTTCATGGATACTACTTCAGCCCATCTGGTGAAATAATCCATCGCAGTCAAGATGAACTTGTGTCTTGCTGACAAATTCAATGATATAACCCCTACAAAATCTAGCCCCCATTGCTGGAATTACGCTTCGACTTGTATTTGTTGGAAGGGCATGGGGGCATTCTTGTTTTAGATGATGAACCTTTGATATTGTTCACACTTGCGGTAGACTGTGAAGGCATAAAAAAAGAGAGTGGGCCAATAGTAGCCCACCCTAATTATTTTTAAGGTTGTTTTTCTCCCTGCAAAGTGGCCTCCTGATAATCTAGAATGGAACTCGCTAAGGATTTTTCCCTTATCATCCTTTCTAATGTATCTCATAATAATGCCATCAATATTTCTGAAGTATAGTCCTTCAGGGCGTAATACATAACGGAGGGAATACATCGTGAACCTTCTTCATTGCAAGGCATTTAAATGCTCGGGACACCTCCCAATGTTGAAGTACCTAATGATTTCATTAGTCGAATATTCTTTGTTAATAACTTGATCAGTGAAGCTGTGTTCTGCTATCGGATTATCCCATTGGAACATTGTCACTTTGATAGCGATACTCCTAGTTAGCTCCTAGCATAGTGTACGACCGTGAACCAATTTAGTGGGCCAGACCTCAACATCAAATTCTTGTATCTTATTTATCCAACCGGCTCTTTTGCTACCCATTTCACCTTGGATTATGAAGCTTCGTATGTCTAGGTGGATGACATACACTATGGTTCAACTTTGAGAGAGGAAGTGCTTGAATTTCCTTAGGGATCTCATAATCGTGTGCACTTGGTGCTTTATAAAGTTATATTTTTCTTTGTGAGGTTGTATCACTTGAATTAGGAAGACGGTTGGGCACTCCTCGTCGTCATCTCCCTTCTATGTCAAGACTGCTGCATAAATTTTCAGCTCCCCAACTACATAAATAATGAAGTCTTTGATGTAATCTGGGTTGATCAGCACAAGGTCCTGGGTGATCCGAGATTTTATTTCTTCGAATGCTCTTTTTCTTTCTTCTATCTAGGAGAACTCAAAATTCTTTTTCAAGAGTTCAGACATTGGCTTGATGACCTGAGCAAAGTCTGAGATAAATTTCCTTATGAAATTGATCTTGGCAAAGAATGACTATAGCCCTTTCTTATTCATCAGGAGTGGAAGCTTAAGGAGAGCTTCGATTTGGTCAGGGTCAACAACGAGTTCATTTTTTGATATAACATGTCCTAGAAACTTCCCTTCTCTCACTGTAAATATAGATTTCTTTGGGTTAATCGAGATGTCAAATTCTCTACACCTTTCAAATATCTATTGTAAGTGTGACATGTGATCCTCCCTTTTATGAGAAAATATCGTCATATCATCTAAATAGATAATGGTAATTTTATTCAATAATTCATTGAATGCTAAGTCCATAGCACTTTGAAATGTGGCTCCTATGTTTGAAAGACCAAATGGCATCCACTGATAAGTGAATGTTCACCACTTAGTGGTGAATGTTGTCTTGTGCTAGTCTTCATCTCTAACCCAGATTTTATTATACCCTAAAAAACC
Organism: Wollemia nobilis; assembly: GCA_028583015.1. Taxonomy (NCBI): domain Eukaryota; kingdom Viridiplantae; phylum Streptophyta; class Pinopsida; order Araucariales; family Araucariaceae; genus Wollemia; species Wollemia nobilis. The sequence goes on along the minus strand of JAQPPZ010001739.1, from coordinate 5,416,998 downwards.
ATCGAGTAAGAAAAAACATTGGGCTCCTGCTACTAAATGTAGGATCTGATCGATCTGTAGGAGTGGGTAATGATATTTTAATGAATCCTGGTTTAGGTTACAAAAATCCACACACAGGTGGATATCCCTATTTTTCTTTCTGATAGGGACAAGGTTCACAACCCAAGAATAATGCTTTATTGGATAAATTATTTTGGCTTCAAGCATTTTTAGGAGTTCGTCCTTCATTAGGACTTTGAACTTCAGATTGACTAGCCTTTGCTTTTGTTTGAAATGTTTGACCCATTCTTGTAGCTCGATTGTATGTTGAATGACTTGCCTATCATAGCCTTTCAGGTCTTGATAAGACCACACCACTATGTCTAGGTATCTTATACACAAATACCTAATCTGTTCTAGTTCTACTAGAGTGCAATCTGTACCGACATTTATCACTTTCCCTGATTCGAGTTATAGATCCTGGTATTGCTTCACATTGAATTTGATCCTACAGGAAATTACCCTATAATTTTGATTGAATAGGATTTCTAAGGTGATCAATCCTTTTGGAACATGGTTATTCTTCAGCTGAATCAGCCCTTCATAGTCTTCATATTCAAGGTTCCTTCCTTTGACGATGGCTACCTCTTGAACTAGAAAGTTGATGATTTTTTTTTCATTGTCAAAGACCTACCAATGAGTATCTGTAGGCACCTAAAATACATCATGTCGATGGTGACTACTCATATGGTATATGCTAGAATACCATATGGAAGACCTTTGGACAACTCCAAGTTATAGCAATGGTTTTTACCACTCAATTGGGTATCTTTGCCTAGTCAGTGCTAGCTGCAAATGACACCCGCGATGATCGTGGCTGATAGTCGTGACCCCCAATCTACCAACTAGGGACTATGGCTAACACCTATGATTAGAAAAATCCTACATGCTAACTATAGCTAACACCTACGATTAGCACTGTAATAAAATTGGGTGACCAGAGCCAAGTCAAATCAGTTGCAACAATCGAATTGCAACAGTTTTCAAAGCAGTTTGGGATGGGAAGCATCCATAAGCTTCCTCTTAGCTACCAAATATTATTCTTGGCTTCTCCATGAAGCTAGAGTAAGGATTTTTGGAGTCTACTTAAGACCCTAATTTTAGAGAGCAAATATCTTGAAGAATAGCTTAATTGCACATAGTGGAGCCCTGTTGGATTGGAGAGAAATTTCATATCCTCTTGAGGAGTAATGAAGTGCTGTCCAATTGATAAATGACAATTGTGCATGCAACAATGGAGATCTCAAGAGCTTGAGGAGAAATATTGACAATTGACACACCTCCATTGCTAATTCCATTGAATTCAACCGCTAATCTATTCTAGAAAATACAGGCGACCCTTGACCATCAATTCCTTGGAGGATTTGAGAGTTTCTAGCCTTGGTTGCAAGAGAATGGACACTTTCATATTAACCGTGGATATTAACCATGGTTAACAGTACCAACCACACATCAGACCTACGGTTAGGGTTTGATGCTTTCTTTCCTCTATTTTAGCATTAGATTTCTATTTCCAGTAATGCATTTAGCTTTATCTCGCATAGATCTACATTTTAGCAGACATTTGACCATTTAATTTAGGATTTAGAGGTAGATTTACTGCATTTCCTTGCAATTATCAATTTAGGTTAGTTTCTTGCCATGTTATGCAATTCAATTTTTCTAATGGTTAATTAGAATGTTTCTTAGCTAGATTCATGCTTCTTTACATGCTATACTATAATTTCCTCATTTCTTGTTTAGGTTGATAGTGTTACATGCTTCCTTGATTTTATCTCATTCATTATGCAATATTATTTTCAAAGCCTCATCAAGAGACGCCTCCTTTGTTACTAATTGCTTTTTGTTATTTATTGCAAGGAACAGGTGTTGAAAGAGATAAAACATACAATTCCTTCCTCAACACGAAGAAGAGGGTCATCGACACCCTAGAGCAGTTCATGTCACCCTGAAAGGTACATGGAAATCACACCTACCCTTGAAAGGGAAACAATTACATACTCCTATTGTAATATTGTATCAAAGTGATTATCCCTAATAGGGATGTACCTGTAATTTGATTTTGACTTTGAATATAAAGGAATAAAGTGTATTTCTTCTTGATTCATTTGTTGTCAATTTCTTATTCTTGTATGCATGTTATGCTTTTACAAATTATTGCAATAGGATACATTAGGTGTGAGCCTTTTTGGTGGTTATAGTAGGAGATCATGGCAGAAACCTCAAAAATTTTACGATCATTGATTTTTTTCTCTATTTTTTTGTTATAGGTGCTAACCGCGGGTAACAACCGTGGTTCACAGTGCTAACTATGGGTCACACCTATGGTTCACAGTGCTAACCGTGGTTCACACCTACGTTTCACAGTCGTAGCCACGCCTGATAGACGTGGTCAATAGAGAATAGAAAAATAGCAAAATCAGACATCACCAGCAGACTTGGACCTGAGGTAGGAGCATTTTTCCCTCTCTGTCTTTTTTTGTCTATGTTTTCACAAAAAATCAGAATGCAATAGATGGATGCTATTTAGGAAAACATAGAAAAAAGTAAAATGGTAAAATTCTAGATGCTTTTTAGTTTTCCAGTAGTCATTGCTAGGAATAACGGATCTTTTATTGGAGTCCGCCCTAGTCTCTAGCAGTCTAGGATATTTATTATTTAGAGTTTACATGTATGAGGTCCAATCAGTGACCATTGTCATCATAGATAGTTGCATTCTCTGAATATCATCTAGCATAGTCGTGCTTTCTCTGAAAAGAAAATGTTCTTTTGAAAAACATGTAGGAGAATCATGTGAATGTTGTTTTATGCATTTTATTTTCATGCAAAGTAAAAATAACCCCACACACCATGTTTCATTTAAACATCAGTGGCATTGGGCTCTTACATCCAACCCACTTGATTGAGACCAATAGTGGATGTCATTACCACTTGGTTGACTCATTTGAAATTGTATTATCGGGACCCGCTCGTGGCCAAGGCTGACCCAATAACTGTCCTATCCATGCAAAATAGCACTCACTCATATTCGAAAGAGTGTATCGTTGCACATAGTGTGTTGGGTGAGGGTTTGTAGTACCTATGCTACTTCATTGAGTATGGACTTCACTCCCATATTCGGCTTGTGTGAGTATATAGGTGAAAACATTTGAACAAATTGAGTATAACATCAAATTTTGAAAAACATGATAAGAGTTTAGAGTATATTCACAACAAATCAAATGCACTAAACCAATTTTAGGACACACATTTAATCCTTAAAAGAGATAATCATATTCTCTACTTTGTGTGTTTCTTTATTTTTGGGGTAATCAACATAAGATCCTTAATCTAGGGCCAAAATATACTTTTTTATTCTGTATCCAATGGTTTGAGAATCGTTTAAATTAGAGCTATAACGAAGATTTTATTTTGGTTTTATGATTACTTTATTTTCGAAGCCGAAAACTGAGAAAAATGCACTGAAACGATCATAAAATGGTCTAGACAACTCCAAAAATTGCAAAATTTATTTTTTTGTCTTAGTTTTACCATTGTGCACCTCTCATAGAAATTTTGGGTCCTAACTCTTCATGGTTCAAAATATCCCAAAAATTCCTAAAAGTGATCATTTCCCCACGAGCCTTGGTTGGCCAATTATTCCAAAAATACAAAATTTTGACCCGAAAATCATATTTTTGTGTTATAGCTCATTTTTATCAGCTCATCACACTGATAATTTTGATATATAACACTTATAACCTTTTTCAGAAGCCAAAAAAAATTATATGGTTGGGGGACCTCCCATGGTGAGCAAGACCTCCAATCTAGAGAGAGAAGAAGGTTCCATGACCACTGAACATATTCAAACCAGTCCAAAAGACATGGCCATCCTTGAATGGCATCCCAAGTCTTATCATAACATCAATACCATCCATAGGGGGTCCAAACTTTGAGATAGCCTTATTAGAGAGGTACCCACAGGTCCTCTAGGAGGCCTTCCTGACTGTATCACCTTGATAGAATTCTATATAAGGAACAATATGCCAACTGAGGATACTAGTAGGTCAATTTCACATCCTAACTTTCTCTATACATCAATCAAAAAGTGATCATGAACATACACCATAGCCTAGCTTGGGTGAGCAAACCACCCCATCGGGTTGAGCAAGTCACCCCCCTACTCCTCATAGGGAGCCTTCTGTGCAACTTGAATATACAAAGATTACATCTTAGCCTGAGTATGCATAATTTCTCATAGATGAGGAAGAGAACCCAAGTCATCCTCCTATTCCTTATGAAGAGTACGTGGGACAACCATGTTGTGGCTCTACATTGTCAAACTATACAAAGCCCACTCATGACTCAAAATATCAGGTCAATGCAACATTTAAGGAGTGTGGAAAACAAGTAATAGATCCTACTAGGGGGAAAAGACATGATAAAACCATCTGTATGTCAAATACAAGGATACATAGCCCCTATACAGCTAAACAATGGTATCATGCACATCAGGCACTGATACCACAACTTGACCAACAAAAAATGGATCAAATCCTGTTGGATCAAAAACAACTAAATAAACAACAGGTGGACTCACCACAAGCACACCTAAAAATGTTGTATCAAAAAAAGATACAAGAACAACAAGAGATACAAAAATAGCAAGTGCAAAATACTTTGTGTAAAGTGGCACTTACGCCTAGCAACCAGAGGATGCAACAACGCATAAGATGCCCAGTGCAATCTCAGAATATTTCACTGAGGCCATGCCAAAATTGCATTCAACATCATAGGTTGGTATCCAATTATCATCATGAACCTCATACTCCTCAACAGTACCAAGATCAATACGATGAGGAATCATATGTAAAGTCCCAATGGGAACATTAGGATGAAGTGGATGCTTACCCTGAATCCAATTATTATGAGGTGCCTAATGATTATACTTATCGTCCACCTCAACATCAAAAGAGACATCCTCTACCTAATCAAGGGTGAAAAAATGAAGATCATATCATTTCATTAGGACCATACAAAGTGCTAGCTGATCAGATAAATGCATTAGAAAAAAAAATCAAAGAGGAGTTTATCAAAAACCCACGCTGAAGCAACTTAGAAATCAACCTTTGCATCCATCAGTGTCTTCACCGACATACCCATTGAATTTCAAGATGCCTCAACTTGAAAAGTTCAAATATGATGAAGATGCACAAGAGCACATGACAGGATTCATCCATATGTGCTTTTATTTTCAAGACAATGATTCTTTGATGTTGAGAATCTTCATGACAACATTAGTTGGGGATGCTTTAGAATGGTATAATCATTTACCACATCATAGCATAAACACCTTTGAGCAATTGGATGATGCATTCCTACAATGGCCTCTAGTGCTAGGGAAAAGATAAAATTGACTGACTTGGTTAGTCTTTGTCAATTTGACGATGAACCAGTCATTGAGTATGACAATAAGTGGAGGAAGGTGATGTCAAAACTACCTTTCACCCTACCCACAACAGAGCTCATTCGAATGTTTACGAGAAGCTGTTCAAAACAAATTTCACTTCTCTTGCAATTGCAATAGTATCAAACATTTGAGGAAGCCTTAGCATAGGCCCAGGTCATTGAAGACATCAAGATACAAGAGGGTGATATTCCATGCCACAAAAATGAATGGCCAAACAAGAATATTATAGGTGGTAGTGTGCAACGAAAGGTGATCCCAATCAATCAAGTTGTTTTGAGTATCCCCAGATCCTCAAACCAGGGTGCACCACCTCCACCAGTGCAACATAATTACCAAGCTCAACCTCCTATGGTCCAAAATCATGCAAAATAATTAGATACAGGGCCAACAACGTCGGCCACAATGACAATATACTTATTTTCCAAAGATATTAGCATCGCTCTTTGATCGATTATATGAGACGAGAAGGATCAATATTCTAGAGTTACATCCTTTAAAACCTAATAAGCGTAGATCAAAGGCTCATAGAGAAAATCTATATTGTTTTTACCATCCACAAAGAGGTCATGACATAGAAACATGTTATCCCTTTAGAGATGTAGTGCAAGATATGATCGATAGGCAAGAGCTTCAGATAGGAGTCTTCCAAGACCCCTTGCATGCACACAAAGTAAACATAGCACCTGTCAATCAAGTTGAACAATCTAATTAGGTGCATATCAATCAACCTCCCCAAGATTTTGTGGGAATGATCAATGTTGTAATAGAGAAACAGGATTGTCAAATCTTCTAATATTTCACCTTCACTTGTCTCTATAGAATTATGGAACTTAATTGTATTATTCAGCTACAGATTAAATAAGGTTACAATGAACAAATTGTCGGAGGTTGCCAAACCAACCAGCCATATTAGCAATTTGTTATAACAAAATAACAACTGCGTAATAAGACAAAAGTAAGTAGATCTAAAGTACGCTAACATCCCCCTTTATTACATTATTTGGGTAATGTAATAACTAATAGCTATACTAGACTACTAACATCCCCTTACATCATTTTGCAATACAAAGTGAGCTGCGAAACAATTCAAATTTGACACGTCCAAGTGCCTTAGTGAAAATGTCTGCAACTTGAGCATCGGTGGGAATGTGTTGAAGCTGAATTCGGTGCTTTGGAACTTCATCTCGAATGAAATGACATTGTGTGTCAATGTGCTTTGTTCTTTCATGATGGATGGATTCTTGACGAGGTTCAGAACACCCTGATTGTCGCAAAACAAGTGTATTGGAGATTTTGATGGATGGCCCATACTTGTCAGAATGCGACGTAACCATATCACTTCGCACACAGCTTCACGTGCGGCGCGATACTCTGCCTCTGTTGATGAAATAGCAACCACCTGTTGCTTCTTGCTTGTGCCAAGAGACAGGACCGGATCCCAGATGAAAAATGTATCCAGAAGTTGACTTGCGATCATCAAATGATCCGGCATAGTCGGAGTCCGTGTATCCTTGCAAGAAGAATTTGTTGTTCCTCTTGTATTCTAGGCCATATTCCATAGTACCACGGACATAGTGAAGAACACGTTTTGTTGCTTTCCAATGAGTGGTCTTAGGCTCCTGCATGAACCTCGAAAGATAGTTGACGGCAAATACGAGATCCGGCCTAGTATTGGTCAGATATATGAGACTCCCAATCAGCTGTCGATAGAGAGTACCATCTACAGAGGTGAATCATCATATCGCGATAACTGAAGTCCATTCTCCATCGGAGTTGCCATTGGCTTGCAATCAGTCATGCGATATTTTTCCAGCAATGTCTTGGCATATTTTTTACGAGACACTTTGATGGAGTGCTCCTTATGGCTGAATTCCAGACCAAGACAGTAATGGAGAAGTCCGAGATCTGTCATCTCAAAATATTTGCACAAGTTTCTTTTGACAGTAGAGATCATAGTTTCTGAGTAGAGATCATAGTTTCTGAACTCCCTGTAATGAGCAGATCATCCACATAGAGTACAAGCAACACTATCTGAGAACCCTGTTTCTTGAAATAGAGGTTTGCATCCGACGGACATCTCTTAAATCCATGCTTGCATAAGGTGATTGTCCATTTTTATATACCAAGCTCGAGGAGCTTGTTTCAGACCATATAAGGATTTGACCAATTTGCAAACCTTCTGCTCTTGGCCTTCCACTTCAAATCCTTCAGGTTGAGTCATGTAGACTTCTTCTTGGAGATCACCATTTAGAAAGGCACTTTTGACATCCATCTGGTGAACTTTCCACCCATATTGTGCTGCCATAGCACACATAACCTGAATTGTGGTCATCCGAGCAGTAGGTGCAAAAGTTTCCTCGTAGTCAATGCCTTCTTTTTGAGCATAGCCCTTTGCAACAAGACGGGCCTTATGCTTATCAATTGTTCCATCTGCCTTGTACTTGACTTTATATACCCATTTGCAGCCAATGGGTTTCTTTCCATGCGGCGGATCAACAAGCTTCCAAGTTTTATTTTTCATCAAAGACTCATACTCTGTATCCATAGCGGCCTTCCACTGAGGCTCACTGAGAGCATCTTGCATTGATGCAGGTTCAAGATCATCTATGGTAGACATGAACGCCCTGTCATCATCAATATCCATATCCTCTACTTACGTACTTGGAGTTACAGAAAGTTCCTCAAAATATTGACAAAGATCATCAACCTCACCGGTTTCTTTGGCTTCTTTTTCCTTTTGAGCCATCCTTGCGTGTACGAGGTCTATCCAAGTTCAAATTGGGAGGAGTGGATAAATTTGCATCTCTGATTGTATTTGTACACCATTTAGGATTCTTCTTCGGTGGAGTTGAAGAAGATGTAGAAGGACCTCCTGTCTGTGTTGACGAAGGAATCTTCTCTTCCTTAGATTCCACAATATCTTGGTGTACTTTAGATGTGCTCTGTGATGTGAAAGCTTCATCAAAGACAACATCTCTGCTGATATGAATTTTCTTGGTCAAAGGATCTATCAACCGATATCCTTTAGAGTGCTCAGAATAACCAAGAAAAATACATCTCAGTGTTTTCTCATCTAGCTTCTTCCTTTTCTCTTTCGGTATGTGCATGAAAGCGTGACATCCGAAAATACGTAGATGAGATATGGAGGGTTTTCGACCACTCCATGCTTCCTGTGGAGTCATTCCTTTTAGGGCCTTTGTGGGTGCCCTATTCAACAGATATACTGCAGTGGTGACAGCTTCGCCCAATATTGTTGCCCAAGAGTAGCTCCTGTGAGCATACAACGAACCATTTCCATGATAGAACGGTTCCTTCTCTCGGCAACTCCATTTTCTTGAGGAGTATAGGCGATTGTTAGCTGTCTCTTGATTCCATGCTTATCTAGGAATGCAGAAAATTCATTAGAGGTAAACTCTCCCCCTCGATCCGAGCGGAGGGTTTTAATAGAAGCTCTGACTCCTTCTCAACGGATTTCTTGAGCTAGCTGGAAGAATGCGAAAGCTTCGATTTCGGTTGGAGAAAGAAAACCCACATCTTTCGTGAGTAGTCATCTACGAATAACTGAAAGTACCTCTTCCCTCCACAGCTGTTGGGTGTGAAAGGACCGCATGGATCGGTGTGAATTAACTCCGGAGGTTTTCGTGCTCTTGTTGAGCTCTTCTCAAATGGTACTCTATCTGCTTTCCTGCCAGCGGTCGAGCACACTCGGCAATGTGGCGAGAAAGGGAAGGAAGACCCTTTACCATCTCATACTTCCTGAGCTCAAGTAAGTAGCCCGAACTAAGATGCCCATATCTCTTGTGCCATAGGGAAGTTGCCTCCTTGGTAGAGACAGTCATGGCAACATGTGGAGTAGAGATAGCATCTAGTGCAAATAAGCCGTGCTTATATGAAGCTATTGCAATCTGCTTACCCTTCCTGGTAATAGTACAACACTTCTTTCCATTCTCAACATGAAAGTTGACAACCATATTTCTATCCAGGATTTGTGTCACTGACAACAAATTGTTAGCCAATCTCGGAACATAGAGGACTTTGTCAATCTGACACTTGCCATCAGGAAGAGTGACTGAAACTGTACCCTCTCCCTGAACCCTGTAGGTTTTATCATCAGCAATGGTGACAGGTTTGCCCTCTTTGGCCACAAATGATTCAAACCACGATCTATCGCCAGTCATATGTTTGCTAGCTCCAGAATCGACATACCAAATAGGATCCCTCTGTGTGGAATCTGTGGTAGTCATGAGCACCTTGTGTGCCCATTCAGAATCTGAGTCAGATTCTTCAACAGCAACATTCACCTGGGGTTGCTTGTTTTTATTTTGTGGTTTGTTTTGGCCTTTCTGCTTGTTCTTATGCCAACACTTGTTGGTGTCATGGTTGTCTTTCTCACAGATCTTGCACCACCTCTTCTTCTATTGAGGTTGTTTGCCTTTTCCTTTCGTATCTTGTTGAGAATTTCCTCCTTTCCGAAAGTTGCCTCCTTTTTGCCCATTACCTTTCTTCCTAGAACCATTCCTGTTGGTGTATAGGGCTGTATTGGAAGAATCATCCTTGTGAAGTTGGCGTGCCTCCTGTTGTTGAAGCAGATTGACCAACTCGATGTAGGTAATTTGTCGTTGAGACACCTGGATGGAGGTTATCAACATATCAAATGAAGAAGGTAAAGCTCTCATCACAAGTGAAATGAGAAGCTTTTCGTCCACGGTATCTCCCAAAGAATTCAATTTCTCTTTCAATTCAGACACTCTGCATAGAAAGAGTTCAACTGTTTCACCCTGTCTCAAACTCAGGTTATGAAGTTGTTGTTGAAGATGAAGAATGGTGGAATCATTCTTTCCCTCATAGATGGTTCTAAGGGCATCCCATGCCTCTTTACCACTTGCTTTGTCAGCTATATGAGGTTGCACTTCATCTGAAACAACAAACAAAATGAGCACCTTTGCTCGACTGTCTTTCTTGTCAAAAGCTATCTGATCTGCGGAAGGACCTGTGGATCCTGCTGTTGGTGAAGGCCTAGTTGCTACTCCAGTAACAATATCCCACAAATCTTCCATTTGGAGAATTGCCTTCATCTTATGTTTCCATGGTGTATAATTTGGACCTTTCAATAACTGATGCGGATCAGTCATCAACTTTGCAACAGCGGCCATAGTGAAGGTTCCTTATATCACCAATTGGTCCCCCTTTCGATATACCTTTTGCTAGGCCGTTATACCGTACAAAATACCCGCCCTTACGTGAGGGAAACTATAGGTATTTAGAAAGATCAACAAAAATCACCCGCCCTTACGTGAGGGAGACTATAGGTGAGTTTTAGAGATCATACGATACGTGGAACATAAGCGGTGCTGAAAGGGAATCGCCTTGTTGATGGCACCTACCATAGAAGATTCTTCTCATGCGTGGGGCGTAACTTCCCCTAAACACTATGAAGAATACTTCGTCGGGATTTACGCCTAAACACAAGTGCGATAAAGGGTAGTGGATGGAGTAAAAAAATGCAAAAAATGGCTAACTTATCTCTCCTCGACGATTTATAGAGAACAAGCTCAGACGTCGTTGTAGCAGCTATATTAGGCGGCGGATACAGTAGCCAAATCACGACAGCTTTACCTGTAAGTGCTGGCCAGAGGTATCACAAATACCGAACGCTGCAGTGCAATAAATTGCACGGATGGGTTTTAATTATTCCGGGGACTTAGGGAGTGTTTTGATTTTAATTTTTAATGTTATAGTGCAAAAATGAAATATGCAACATACAACAAAAAAAATGCCCACAAGAATAACCCACAAGGTGTCGGTCACAGCCGAAAATGCACCTTTTACAATTCGCCAAATTGCTTTTTCAGAAAATTACTCACATTCCCCCTTTGATTTTTTGAAAAAAATATCCCCCCTTAAAAAAATTCCTTTAACAAAGCATTTTTAATAATTATTATATATTTAAAATTAAAATAAATAATTTTAATTTATATAGTTTTAAAACTTATGAAAAAATAAATTAAAATTAAAATTTTAATTTATAAAGTTAAAAAACTATATAAAAAAATTAAAATTAAAAATTTTAATTAAAAAATAATAATTAAAAAAATAACTTTGAAAAAAAATTTATACCTTGGGGGGAGTCGGCGGGATTTGAACCCCCGACCTGCAGGCTCCCTGAGCCTTACCGCACAGCTCACTGCCAAGTGAGCTAGCGGGCTGATCCGAAAGGATCAGTGGAGCTCCTCCTTTTGGATGCTCCTCCTCCTCTGCTGCGGCCTCCGGTTGCTCGGTCGCACGCTGCTGCATCCGCGCACGCTGGCACTGCTGCTTCCCGTCGCTCGCTGGCGCTGCTTTTTTTTTTTTTTTTTTCGAGAAAAATTTCATCCCGCCTTCAACGAGCTGCGGTTCTTTTTTTTTTTTTTTCAAAAAAAAATTTCGTCCCGCCTTCAACGACCTGTATGTCGTGACACAGAACGTACGCACGATCCAAGGATCCCTCCTGCTCTGGGCGCTCCCCCGATGTAGTGTGTCGAGCAACGCTGAACGGGGGGGGGGCTCGGCATCGCCGCCTTCAACGGGGGCAGGGGGGGCACACTACGTCCCCTTCCTCCTCTGCGCGTCGACGTCCCCTTGCACAGCCTGCCGACGCGTCCACGCTGGACACGTTCCTCCGTAGGCTGGAACATCTGTGGACGCGTCCATGCTGGGCGCGTCTCTGCAGACTGCAGTGCGAATGTCTATGGACGCGTCAACGCTGGACGCGTTTTTGCCAACTGCAGCGCACGTCTGCGCATACTGGAACATCTGCGGATGCGTCCACGCTGGACGCATTTTTGCAGACTGCAACGCACATTTGTGCAGGCTGAAACGTCTGCTTTTTTTTTTTTTTTTTTGATTCGCTCGGCTGCGCGGCGGGGGAAAAAAATCACGCCCGCAAACAAACTCGTCTGCAATCACCTCGCCCAAATTTTTTGCCTGGCTCTGATGCCATGTAGAATTACGAAACTTAATTGTATTATTCAGCTGCAGATTAAATAAGGTTACAATGAACAAATTGCCGGAGGTTGCTAAACCAACCAGCCGTATTAGCAATTTGTTATAACAAAATAACAACTGCGTAATAAGACAAAAGTAAGTAGATCTAAAGTACGCTAACAGTCTCGTCTCAGTGGGACATTGGCACAACACAAAATTGCACATCACAATAGGGGGAATCAGTTTCTACTATTCCTCCTAGTCAAGCCAATCATGGCACATCAAACACAATCTATAGTGGGGGTCTTCAAGGTGTCACACCTTCCCCATAATCCCCATCATGATCAATGAAGCAAAGTGAGACTTCTCAAGGTGTCACACCTTCCTCACTTTCATCGAGTGGCACACACACTGGGGGTACCTAAGGTAGCGTATCTTCCCCTTTTAAAACATAAAAACAAGAAAAAAATCATAAAATATCAAAATTTCAAAAACAATTGAAAAATCATAAATTTAAATATCAAAACATCAAAAATATGGAAAACATCAAAATCCATAAAACTCAAAAAGGCTCCAAAGGCATCTATAAGCCCTTTGGTCATTTTCAAGAAAGGCTCCAAAGGTATCTTTAGCCCTTTGGTCAAAGCATAAAGGCTCCAAAGGCATTTTTAAGCCCTTTGGTCAATCTAAAAAGGCCCCGAGGGTTTTCTTAAAACCGCTCGATCATCCCAAAAGGCCCCGAGGATTCCTAAGAATCACTCGGTCATCCCAAAAATCTCCAAAGGCATCTGTAAGCCCTTTGGTAAAATGCAAAAGGCACCAAGAGTTTATGAAAAACTGCTTGGTCAACCCCAAAGGCTCCAAGGATTCTCAAAATCACTTGGTCATCCCAAAATGCCCCAAAGGTACCTATAATCTCTTTGGTCAATCCCAAAGGCTCCAAGGATTCTTAAAAATCGCTTGGTCAATCTAAAGGTTCCAAAGGTATTTCTTCACCATTTAGTCATTCCTAAAGGCTCCGAAGGTATGTACTCACCGTTTGGTCAAATATTAAGGCTCAAAAATCCATAAAAATTTAAAAAGCAATAAAATGTTGGCAATTTTGGGTACTTTGGGTACATTGCCTTTGCTCAAGTGTATAAGTTGTCATTGATGTCAAAAGGCATTTTTGTGTTGATATCAAAAAGAGTGTGATGTCAAAAATATCTTGAGAAGCTTCATAATGTTAAAGGGTTTTTATTAAAACCATGGTGACAAGGTTAAAGGTTTTTCTTAAAACCATTTGGACTCATTAAGGGTTTTTATTAAAACCAAGCTTAACTTAATGCAAAGGTTTTTACTTCTTGAAAAACCTTGAAGGTCCATGTTTATTATTAATAATTAAATTAACTCAAACCTTTGACAAAGGTCTAAGTTTAATTTATTATTAATAAAATAATAATTATTATTATTTTAATTATTATTAAAGGGTCTTTTAACCCTTAAGCGACGCACATAAAGAATTCATTCGCCGACGTGTTGCCATCGTTGGAGGAGCGCCGACGTCAAACAATTAAGGAGAAATGGCTATATAAGTGGGGATGATTTTCTAAAGTAATGGTACCATCGATCGATGCAATTTCGTAGCTCTGTGTCCTCCGTAAAAGCGATGTTTTTCGCTGTATTTCGTTGTCCATCCATATTGAATTGCCCAAGCTTTTCTTGCGCTTGACGTCCGGAAGATTGCGTTTCTCTGACATTTGATAAGACTGCGAACTATGTTTTCTGGGAGTTACGTTTTTGGACAGCGCTCATGATGATGGTGGTGGCTTGAGGAAAACGTTTACGTTTTCAAATCCTTGGCGATTGAAGGAAGACAACACATAGGATTACATTATATTTTTCATTGGGCACTTGTGCTCCAATGGTGGTGGTGTGTTGAGTGAAGAAGCGTTGGGCGGAGGTGCCAAGTTTGACCCATGTTGTGGGTAATTTCGTCTTGGTCGTGATGCACGAGGATAGGAGCAATGAAAGCGCTTTAGCATTTGTGGTGGTGTTATTCATTTTCTCCAAAGGTTGGAGAACTAAGGTTGGCCAAGCTTGAAGGTTCAATTATCTTCTACTCCAATAAGGTATGGGCACATTCTTCTTATGAGTATGATTGGTGTATGTTTTCTGAAATAAGGTTGGAGTGAAAAGGTATTCTACTAGGTATCCTTTGGCTAGGTGTAAATCCTATTTTCTGGTTTGTTGAAGACTACTTATGCATTGTTATCCTTAAGGAGAGTTTTTGGTGAATGCATAATTTTTGGTTTGAGATAGTGGAAGCTTTGTGCACTAGGGTTTATATTTGTGAGTCTAGCTACTTGCATTGAGTTGGTGGAACCCTTGGTTGGCTGTTTTGAGTTTGATGGTTGAGTTGCTTCCATAGAGGTTGTTTGATCAAGTTATTGCTTTACTTGATTCATGATATTGGGCTTACTCCATTGAGTTGATTTGAGCAAGTTATTCTTTGCATTTGGTGATATTGTGTTGGTGGCTATTTTGTTCAAATATCTTTGGAGGGAAAAGGATTTCTACTTGTTTCCTTTTCTTGTGATGATTGGTTGAATGCTTCAAGGTTAATGTTGAGTTGAATGATGTTGGTTAAACCTTGTCTATAAGCATTGTTGTTAAAGCCCTAATTGGTTGAGAAAATATATTGGTTGTGGAAAGAACATGAGTATCATTGTTATATGAGATATTGCATGGTTGGCAATTGTTGGGTTGTGTTTCATGTTCTTGAGAAAAGCATACTACATCTATCTTATTCTTTTGAGATTGAGATTGAGTTGAGATTGAAGATTGGGAGTTAAGTATAGAACATATTGAGTCTCTAACAATTCTCTTTATGCTTCTATGAGGTTGATGAATCACATTGGGTCTCTAACAATTCTCTTTGTGGGTTCATGCTAAGCAAGTTTTTCTTGGTGAGCTTGCTGAGGTTTTGGACAGGTTCCGATGGGGACTTGTGAGCAGGTTTTGGACAGGTTCGGTGGGGACTTGTGAGCAGTTTTGGATAGGTTTCGGTGGGGACTTGTGAGCAGATTTGGACAGGTCCTAGCAGAGGACTTGTGAGCTGGTTTTTGAGAGTTCTATCAGAGAACTTGAGGACAGAGGAGCATTGGTTCTTTGAGAAGAACCTGAGGACAGATTTGGCAAGTCTTTGAGAAGGCTTGTGTGTAGAGGATTGATTTGTTCAAGAGTTGGATAGATCTGACAGACAGAGGAAGACTTGTACTAGACCGACTGACTGTGTTTGGTACAGGTTGCTGAGCTGTTGTGGACGTGATCATAGAAGGCAGAGGTCTCTTAGGCTAAGCATTGAGGATAGGAGGTCTTCGGTGGAAAGGAGTTCCACGTGCTGGCAAGAGGTAGAGACAGTTGATCTTCTGAGGGATCATATCTAGAGTAGAGGGGAAGGTATCTCCTTTGAGTAGAGGCTCATAAATTTAGATAGAGGGAAGGTATCTCCTTTGAGCAGAGGCTCATAAATTTAGATTGGGGGAAGGTATCTCCTTTGGGCCGAGGCTCATAAACATTGTAATTGGGAAGGTTTCCCAAAGAACTTTGAGATAACTTTTAGAGAAAAGTTTTGTGGACGTAGCCCAGACCATTCCGGGTGAACCACGTTAAAATTGGTGTCACTTTGTGGATGATATTGTGCATTGCTTTGATATTTCTTTGGGTATATTGCTTTACTATTTTGAAGTATAAAGGAAAAAGTAAAAAGAGGTCTTATACCCCCTCTCAGTATAAGCTTGTGTTCTTCAATTGGTATCAGAGCAGGTGCCTTCAAAAAGTTTAACATCTTGAAGGAAAAGCTAGTAAAGAACACAATGGATTATTCAAGTAGCAATGCAACACCTATTCTTGATGGGTCAGATTTTGGTCTTTGGAGTGCAAGGATGAAGGTTCATCTAATGGCACTTGGGAATGAGGTTTGGGAAGTGATTGAAGATGAGTACACTATTCCTGAACATGGTCCTAATACTAAAGAAGAAAGGCTCCTACATCACAACAATTCAAAAGCAATGAATGCAATCCTGAAAGGCTTACAGAAAGCAGATCTCACCAAAGTGATTCACTGCAAGACAGCTAGTGAAATGTGGAAACAGTTGAAGGTGGTTCATACAGGTGATACAAATGTCAGAAAGGCCAAGTTGAGACACTTCAAAGGTATGTTTGAACAACTCAAGATGAATGATGATGAAAATATTAGTGACTACATGCTTCGTATGGATGAGGTTGTTAACTCCATGAAAGACTTAGGTCTTGAGCTTGCTGAAAATGATGTTTGTGATAAGATTTTAAGATCTCTTCCTAATAGATTTAGTGAAAATATTTCTGCTATTGAGGAAGCTAAAGATTTGGATAAGTTGAAAAAGGATGAGCTCCATAGTATACTTGCAGCATTTGAGTTGAGAACTCAAGTGAAGGTTGATGTCAAGAAAGAGGCGACTTTCAAGGCTACCAAGAAATCCAAGGGTAAACGACTTCAAGAGAGTGATGAGTCTTCTAGTGATGAAGAGGCATATTACAACAAGAAAGGCAAGTTCTCTAGAAAGCACAAAAGTATGAAAAATATAAGATGTTTCAATTGTGGAAAGTTTGGTCATTATGCTACTGATCGTATCTGTTCCCAAGAATGAAAGTGATGAAGATAAACAGGATTCTAAGAGCAAGGATTCTAAAAAGCACAAGCATCACGGGAAGAACAAAGATGAGCACAACAATCAAGGAAAGAGGTATTCTCACAAGCACAAGAAGAGTTTCTACCTAGACAAAGCAAGTAAGTGTTCTAGTAGTGATAGTGAAAGTTCTTCAAGTGATAATGAAAATGAGATGTTGTTCATATCGTAAAAAGAGGAAGAACCGAAACATAGATTCATTATCATGAAATGTCTTAGATGTGGAAATTTTGGTCACCTTGAGGATGATTGCACAAATAATGATTTGGTTTCTAGTATGTATGAGGATGCTTCAGAAAACTATAAGGAAGATGCATGTATGGTTTTTGAAAAGGGTAGCACCTCTAGTGATAAGAAATCTAAAAAAGGCTTTGATGATTCAAAAAGCAATCAAATAGAGGAATGTGAAGGATCTTGAAAGTGAACTTATTAGTGCTCTTAGTGCTTTGAAAAAGGAAAGAAAGAAGAATGCTAGACTCAAGGATAAGTTAGATGAATGTTGTATGGAGAGAGATGATCTTATAGAAAATCTTGATTTCTCTATAGCTAAGACACAAGAACTCAAGGATGAGTTAGAGTCTAAGGTTCTTGAGTATAGTGAGTTAGAACAGAAAATGGCTTCTTTGAAAGAGGAAACTAAAGAGTACAAGGATAAGCTTTAGAGGTTTCAAGATAGCTCCAAAAAGGTTAAGTCACTCATCAAAGGTCAAAGAAAGACAACAGATAAAACAGGCCTTGGTTTTGTTAAGCCACACAAGGAACAAGTTGGAGAGTCTAGTAAGAGACTCCAAAAGGAAGAGAGTTCTGATGAGGAAAGTATTTCAGATCATGAGTCCTTGAATGATAGATGCACAGAAACAGAAAACAGAATTCAGAATGAGAAGAAGAAGTTTTCAGGACCCAAGAGGTCAAATAAAGGAAAGTTTCAAGGCAGATGTTTTGCTTGTCACAGGTTTGGTCACATGGCTTCACATTGCATGGCTCAAGTGAAGAAGGTAAATGACAATTTTAGAAGTGCTAGTTTCTTTCAAGGGTATTGCTACTCTTGTCAACAGTTTGGGCACAAGGCAGTTTATTGCAAGGCAAATAACAGGAACAGGTTTGGTCAGAACAGGTTTGGTCAGAACAGGTTTGGCCAGAACAGGTTTGGTCAGAACAGGTGGATTCAAAGATCAGGTTTACCTCAGAGAAACAACATCGTCAAGTGTTTCAAGTGCAACAATGAAGGTCACATAATCAGACAGTGTAGAGCTGAAATTCTAGAATACAGGAACAGGAACAGTGGCATGATCAGGTCCAAGGATCAAGGCATGGACAAGAACAGGGATGAGAACAAGAACAAGAACAGTGACAAGAACAGGAATATGGACAAAGAGTTCAAGAGAAGGCCCGACAAGGAAGTTATAGACGCTGATGATGATCGGTGCCTAATGGGAGTTTTACTCCCACCCCAAAATTAATCACCTCATCGGGAGGTGGGGGAGGGACTAAGCTAAGAGGCTCATTCTTAGTCCCGAGCCCCAAAGGTGGCCCTTTGCCATTGATGACAAAGGGGGAGAGATATGAGTAAGGGGGAGAGCTTCAAAGTGAAGAGGAAAGCTTCAAGTCAGGGGGAGCAAAACTTCAAAGGAAGATTCTCAGTTGTTAGCACAGTTGGTTTCAGTTTTGGCTCTTGAGAAGTGTTTTCAGTAAAGGTTTGCCATCAATGACAAAGGGGGAGATTGTTGGCAATTTTGGGTACTTTGGGTACATTGCCTTTGCTCAAGTGTATAAGTTGTCATTGATGTCAAAAGGCATTTTTGTGTTGATATCAAAAAGAGTGTGATGTCAAAAATATCTTGAGAAGCTTCATAATGTTAAAGGGTTTTTATTAAAACCATGGTGACAAGGTTAAAGGTTTTTCTTAAAACCATTTGGACTCATTAAGGGTTTTTATTAAAACCAAGCTTAACTTAATGCAAAGGTTTTTACTTCTTGAAAAACCTTGAAGGTCCATG
This sequence comes from Wollemia nobilis, assembly GCA_028583015.1. Lineage (NCBI taxonomy): Eukaryota > Viridiplantae > Streptophyta > Pinopsida > Araucariales > Araucariaceae > Wollemia > Wollemia nobilis. The sequence continues at coordinate 5,397,841 of JAQPPZ010001739.1, read as the reverse complement.
TTTATTATTAATAATTAAATTAACTCAAACCTTTGACAAAGGTCTAAGTTTAATTTATTATTAATAAAATAATAATAATTATTATTTTAATTATTATTAAAGGGTCTTTTAACCCTTAAGCGACGCACATAAAGAATTCATTCGCCGACGTGTTGCCATCGTTGGAGGAGCGCCGACGTCAAACAATTAAGGAGAAATGGCTATATAAGTGGGGATGATTTTCTAAAGTAATGGTACCATCGATCGATGCAATTTCGTAGCTCTGTGTCCTCCGTAAAAGCGATGTTTTTCGTTGTATTTCGTTGTCCATCCATATTGAATTGCCCAAGCTTTTCTTGCGCTTGACGTCCGGAAGATTGCGTTTCTCTGACATTTGATAAGACTGCGAACTATGTTTTCTGGGAGTTACGTTTTTGGACAGCGCTCATGATGATGGTGGTGGCTTGAGGAAAACGTTTACGTTTTCAAATCCTTGGCGATTGAAGGAAGACAACACATAGGATTACATTATATTTTTCATTGGGCACTTGTGCTCCAATGGTGGTGGTGTGTTGAGTGAAGAAGCATTGGGCAGAGGTGCCAAGTTTGACCCATGTTGTGGGCAATTTCGTCTTGGTCGTGATGCACGAGGATAGCAGCAATGAAAGCGCTTTAGCATTTGTGGTGGTGTTATTCATTTTCTCCAAAGGTTGGAGAACTAAGGTTGGCCAAGCTTGAAGGTTCAATTATCTTCTACTCCAATAAGGTATGGGCACATTCTTCTTATGAGTATGATTGGTGTATGTTTTCTGAAATAAGGTTGGAGTGAAAAGGTATTCTACTAGGTATCCTTTGGCTAGGTGTAAATCCTATTTTCTGGTTTGTTGAAGACTACTTATGCATTGTTATCCTTAAGGAGAGTTTTTGGTGAATGCATAATTTTTGGTTTGAGATAGTGGAAGCTTTGTGCACTAGGGTTTATATTTGTGAGTCTAGCTACTTGCATTGAGTTGGTGGAACCCTTGGTTGGCTGTTTTGAGTTTGATGGTTGAGTTGCTTCCATAGAGGTTGTTTGATCAAGTTATTGCTTTACTTGATTCATGATATTGGGCTTACTCCATTGAGTTGATTTGAGCAAGTTATTCTTTGCATTTGGTGATATTGTGTTGGTGGCTGTTTTGTTCAAATATCTTTGGAGGGAAAAGGATTTCTACTTGTTTCCTTTTCTTGTGATGATTGGTTGAATGCTTCAAGGTTAATGTTGAGTTGAATGATGTTGGTTAAACCTTGTCTATAAGCATTGTTGTTAAAGCCCTAATTGGTTGAGAAAAGATATTGGTTGTGGAAAGAACATGAGTATCATTGTTATATGAGATATTGCATGGTTGGCAATTGTTGGGTTGTGTTTCATGTTCTTGAGAAAAGCATACTACATCTATCTTATTCTTTTGAGATTGAGATTGAGTTGAGATTGATATTGGGAGTTAAGTATAGAACATATTGAGTCTCTAACAATTCTCTTTATGCTTCTATGAGGTTGATGAATCACATTGGGTCTCTAACAATTCTCTTTGTGGGTTCATGCTAAGCAAGTTTTTCTTGGTGAGCTTGCTGAGGTTTTGGACAGGTTTCGGTGGGGACTTGTGAGCAGGTTTTGGACAGGTTCGGTGGGGACTTGTGAGCAGTTTTGGACGAGTTTCGGTGGGGACTTGTGAGCAGATTTGGACAGGTCCTAGTAGAGGACTTGTGAGCTGGTTTTTGAGAGTTCTATCAGAGAACTTGAGGACAGAGGAGCATTGGTTCTTTGAGAAGAACCCGAGGACAGATTTGGCAAGTCTTTGAGAAGGCTTGTGTGCAGAGGATTGATTTGTTCAAGAGTTGGACAGATCTGACGGACAGAGGAAGACTTGTACTAGACCGATCGACCGTGTTTGGTACGAGGTTGCTTGAGCCGTTGTGGACGTGATCATAGAAGGCAGAGGTCTCTTAGGCTAAGCATTGAGGACAGGAGGTCTTCGGTGGAAAGGAGTTCCACGTGCTTTGGCAAGAGGTAGAGACAGTTGATCTTCCGAGGGATCATATCCAGAGCGAGAGGGGAAGGTATCTCCTTTGAGCGAGAGGCTCATAAATTTAGATAGAGGGGAAGGTATCTCCTTTGAGCAGAGACTCATAAATTCAGATTGGGGGAAGGTATCTCCTTTGGGCCGAGGCTCATAAACATTGTAATTGGGAAGGTTTCCCAAAGAACTTTGAGATAACTTTTAGAGAAAAGTTTTGTGGACGTAGCCCGACCATTCTGGGTGAACCACGTTAAAATTGGTGTCACTTTGTGGATGATATTGTGCATTGCTTTGATATTGCTTTGGGTATATTGCTTTACTATTTTGAAGTATAAAGGAAAAAGTAAAAAGAGGTCTTATACTGTTCACCCCCCCCCTCTCAGTATAAGCTTGTGTTCTTCATAAAAATCCATAAAAATTGAAAAAGCAATAAAAATCCATAAAATTTGAAAAAGCAATATATAAAATCCAAAAAAAAATTGGTAAAGCGTAAAATCCAAAAACATATGCATTTGCATTTTGCATTTTCATTTGCATTCACACATGCATTCTCTACATTAAATTGCAAATAGGCATTCTTCATTCGTTGCATTCCGTAGTAGAATGGATTGTGTTTTTTAGTATTACAAACGACACCATGTTTGTGTCTAAATCATGCACCTCTGCATTTATCATAATTCGTTGCATTCATACACAATGCTTGTTGCTATAAAATACGTAAGTATCCAAAAGTTTTACAGTCACTCAGCCATACCTAGTGGGTTTCTCAGATGTCATAGAAAGTTTACTTTGCTTTTGTAGATGAGGTCAGTAGTTGGGATAGTACTTGACATATCCAGATCCCGTCACTAAGCAAAACATATGAAATCCTGCTAAGATAAGGGAGGATGAAAGCTGCGAAAGCGGTCCTAGGTTTATAGAGAGATGGGTTTTATGACCTGCTTGTCTTGCAAATAGTCGGTATATAAAGGTGAACTTTGGCAAAAGGACAAGAATTTCCCCTATAAATCCCAAATTTACAAAGTTTAAATCCCAAGTTACAAAGTGCAAATTTCAAAGTACAAAGTTCAAATCAAATGTAAAGTGACATAGTGAATCAAAAGCACTATAAAAATCCCTTGCTCAAATAAAATGGTAACACGTGGACTAACAATAATTTTTATCACTACATATGAGCAAGTAATAAGGGTGAGAACTTGAATCCCTGGATTGTCCACCTTTTGAAATCCATAGAGTGATCCCCGATCACAAAAATGGGTTGGAAGAGTCTTGCCTGCAATCATAGGGGTAGTTCTATTGGGTGATCCCCAAACATAACAATAGGTTGAAAGAGTCCCGCCTACATTTGGAGGGGTATCCCTAATAAATTTGTAAGATGAGCTAGCTCTAGGTGCAATCAAATATGAAACAAGGATGATATGAACATATGAGGAACCCGATCTCACATATGGGTTTAAAGAGTCTCGACTGACATCTGGGGTATGCCTATGGTCTATCTAAAAATACTCACATGCACACACAGGGGTAATGAATAGTTGGGTCTTTCACGGTGAAATCCTTATCCAACAGAAGCCTTGTACAGTTAGTATGTGACATTTGAGAAGTCTACTAGGGTGTTTGAGTCTCATGGAAAACCTCAAAAGTTTCTCTAATAGCAACAAAATACCAAATATCACAAACCATATAGAATAAAGTCATTCAAATCATCAAACTGCAAAGTATCAAATTTATGATACATCATTATATAAAGCACAATCAAGATATAGGATAGATATCGGATGGATATTAGAAATGATATCTAGACGACCACTGACTATATTGTGCATATTTTTCAAAATTGCAAAAGAAATATCAAGTGACATATGATATCACCCATTTCATACCATTTCATATCATTGCATATCATATATGGGTGTTTAATTGAGTAAATTCTTGTAATGAGGATTTTCAATTACATTCATGATTTTTATACATTCTGTGGTGTCATCCATTATATTGATAAACATGTATCGCATTCATTCCATGTCTTTTAAGTGATTAAAGTATACAGGTTCATTTACATTAGATTACTATCATGTAAATAATACATTACCATACATTGCATTCACCATGTCATAACATCATAAATTAGATGCATACAAGGAAGACAAATTAAATAGCGCATCCATATGTATACATCATAGTAGTCCATCTACATATCTAGATCACAATATCTAGTCATACATCCATCATCTAGCTAGTGCATGTTATCCATACATCATATCATATAGCATCAAATCAACATAACATATGAGCATTGCATCCACGTGCATCTCATAAACATAAAATCAAAATAAACAAAAAAATATTTTTAAGTATCAACTGGGGCATTATCAGTATCGATCCCCAAATGCTCCAAAGAAGTCTAAATATTTGGTATTTTCATTCAAGTCATAAACGCAAACATTTACTCACAATAAGGAGTTTTAAAATGGACAATTAAGCAAATATACAGGTCCAAAATTTCAAAAATCTCAAATTAACAAAAAAATAAATAAATCAAAAATCACCAAGATTCAGCAAATCATCGAACATAGTGATTCAACACAAGCATAATTATAATTTTTATCATCTCGATTCCCTAAGAAGGCCTTCGTGGCTGGACCACTCCATGGGATAGAAATATACAATTACTATTAATAGTTGCAATTATAGTTGATTAGGCCTTGACAAGAATTAAAATACTAAATCTTAATTTGTTCAAGATCATTAATAGTGGTCAAGCGACCTCGTCGTTTCATTTAAGTGTCATTACCCTCATCGACTCATCGCTTGAGGGGGTAGTCATAATAATAAATTCATAATCAAAATCAACAGTTAAATGCTTAATCATTGTTAAGTACATTCATTCAAGAGTCATTGCCAAAGACAACCATGCACCCTCCTTGCTTGGGGCAAATAAACAAGATATCAAGATCAAATTTCAAGCAAACTGGGCAGCTTGTCTCCTAATTATCACTAAGGCTAGGATTTGACTTAAGCTTATCTCCTAATTGCTATCAAGGCTAGGATTGGACTTAATATTGTCTCCTAATTGCTGCCAAGGCTAGGATTTGACTTAAGCTTATTTCCTAATTGTTGTCAAGGCTAGGATTGGACTTAAGCTTGTCTCCTAATTATCATCAAGGCTAGGATTTTGAATTAAGCTTTCCATAATCAAGTTCTTCAACTCATCGAAGGTAATGATTCAATGATGCATGCTATTTTCATGATTTGGGCATCTAATATTGATCATACTAATGATCATCATGCAACCTTCGGCATTGTTTTAGGTCTATTTTTTCTCATACATTGTTCGATCTCACAACGCATCATAAAAGGGGCATCTGTAGACACCTAAAACATGTCATTTCGATGGTGACTACTCATATGGGACATGCTAGAAGACCATATAGAAGACCTTTGGAAAACTCCAAGGTATATCAGTGGTTTTTACCACTCAATTGGGCATCTTTGCCTAGTCAGTGCTAGCTATGGATGACACCCGCGATTAGAAGTGCTGACTATGACTAACAGCCATGGCCCCCAATCTACCAATTGGGGACCATGGATGACACCTAAAGTTAGCAAAATTCTGCATGCTAATCATAGCTGACACCTACGATTAGCACTGTAACAAACTCGGGTTCCCAGAGCCAAGTCAAATTAGTTGCAATAGCCAAATTGCAACTGTTTTCAAAGCAATTTGGGATGGGAAGCATTTGAAAGCTTCCTCTTAACTATAAAATATTGTTCTTGGCTTCTCCATGAAGCTAGATAAATGATTTTGGGAGTCTACTTAAGACCCCAATTTTACAGAGCAAAGATCCTGAAGAATAGCTCAATTACACATAGCGGAGCCCTGTCGGATTAGAGAGCAATTTCATATCCCCTTGAGGAGTAACGAAGTGTTGTCCAGTTGATCAATGACAACTATGCATGCAACAATGGAGATATAAAAATCTTTAGGAGCAAGCTTGATAATTGGCACACCTCCATTGCTAATTCCATTGAATTCAACCACCAATATGTTCTAGAAAACACAGGCAACCCTTGACCATCAATTCCTTGGAGGATTTGAGAGTTTCTAGCCTTGGTTGCAAGAGAAAGTTCACTTTCATATTAATCATGGCTATTAACCATGATTAATAGTTCCAACCACACCTTAGACCTATGGCTATGGTTTGAAGCTTTATTTCCTTCATTTTAGCATTAGATTTCCATTTCCAATCATGCAGTTAGCTTTATCTTGCATAGATCTACATTTTAGCAGACATTTGACCATTCAATTTAGGATTTAGAGGTAGATTTACTTCATTTCCTTGAAATTATCAATTTAGATTAGTTTCTTGCCATGTTATGCAATTCAAGTTTTCTAATGATTAATTAGGATGTTTCTTAGCTAGATTCATGCTTCTCTACATGCTATACTATAATTTCCTCATTTCTTGCATAGGTTGATAGTGTTACATGCTTCCTTAATTTTATCTCATTCATTATGCAAGATTGTTTTCAAAGCCTCATCAAGAGAGGTCTCCTTTATTACTAATTGCTTCTTGTTGTTTCTTGATCCCAGGGAATAGGTATTGAAAGAGACAAATCATACAATTCCTTCATCAACACGAAGAAGAGGGTCATCGACACCCTAGAGAAATTCGTGTCACCCTAAAAGGCACTTGGAAATCACACCTACCCTTGAAAGGGAAACAATTACATCCTATTGTAATATTGTATCAAAGTGATTATCCCTAAGAGGGATGTACCTGTAATTTAATTTTGACTTCGAATATAATGGAATAAAGCATATTTCTTGATTCATTTGTTGTCAATTTATTGTTCTTGTATGCATGTTATGCTTTTATCAATTATTGCAATAGGATACCTTAGGTGTGAGCCTTTCTGGTGGTTACAGTATCCTTGTCTAGCATAGAGGGCCTGTAAATAGTCCTCACAACTTTGGGCTTGTGTACCATTTCATCGACTAGGGAGTATCAGGTCCCGATAGAAGCCAAGATATCAGCATGTCTATTTTTCTCTCGTGGGATGGACTACACATTAAGCGATTCAAATTGCTCTAATAGGTCCCATATCCTATTGTGATACGCCTTGAGATAATGATTTTTGGAAATGTATTTATTTGTGATCTGATTACATACCAGTTCTATATCATCTAAAACCTAGAGTTGTTTAATGTCTAACTTCTCTGCCTTATTTAGTCCTAAGCATAGGGCTTCATATTCGGTTGCATTGTTGGTGCAACTCCAGGCTAGCGAGTAGCAATAATCCTTTTATTCGCTATATGGAACTACTAGGAGTATCCCTACCCCAACACCGTTTCTACACCTGGTGCCATTGAAAATTAATTTCCACAATTCATCTCAGGTAACCCCCTTATTCTCATGCATCGGTCTCGTGTGCTCTTATGATCTAGTGATGGAGAAGAATCCCATTTCTATTTCTGTCATCCTCGATACACAACTTATCTAAAGACTCTTCCACTAAGTCCACCTGCTCTATTTCTTCCATCATCAAGAAGATTGATTCATTGTGCTCCCCTTCTTTGACCATTTTTTATATGAGGAATGTAAAAGGTTTCTCATTGTAAATTTTGATCTTTCTTCCTTTAAATGGGACTTCCAAATGTGAATAGTCCATGGAAATATACCTAACCATCTTGGTAATGAACTCTCTTGAGAGGCACATGCTTAAATAAGGTTCAAGTTCAACAACTACCACCTCCTGTACTACCATGATTTAGGGTACCTTGTACAGTCGTATAGGTATATCCTTGATTATGCCGACTATATTCATTGGAGTACCGTCTAGCTGGAGTACACTATGACTACTTCATGTATATTCCATTCCTATCTCTTCATAGATGGTTTTTGGCATGATGGTAATTGTGACACCAGAATCAATCATGCAGTTGTGGACAATGTATCCTTCCATCTACAAGGTCAGGTAAAATGGAGGGGATTTGTTTTTCCCGATGATTGAAGTGGGTAGGGTTTGAACCAAAATAGGCTATGTTGATTTCTTTTTATTTTTTTATTTTAGGGATTTTTGTAGCAGGTCAACCTATCTTGGTAGTTGTAGAGCATCATACAGACTAATCTTAGTAGGATTTTTCTTTAGCTCACCCATGATGTTGTATGTTATAGTAGTAGGTATCTTTAGTTCCTTCTCTACCTCGTATTTTGTATAGTATTTATGCATGGCTTCGACTCTTTGTCACTTTGATAATGAAGGAAATTTGAGCTTTTACCTAGCTTGCTCTTTGGTTTCATCCTGGGGTGGGGTGATGCAGGAGCATCCGGCTGCAGTCGAGCAATCGTGCATTTTCCAGCTTAGGGGAGGTTTGGCAAAGCAATTTTTTGGTTTGAGGAAGTTTAATGGGGCAAAGGGAGCAGAGGGAGTAAGTTTCTCAAAGCATGGGGGGAGGTCGCGAAATCGCGACCTCATAAGGCTTGCGCAAGGCTTGGGCCGGCTGCGTCGCGATATCGCGACGGCAGTTTGAAGAAGAGTTAAGGCAGTGGCGGAGGTCGCGATATCGCGACGTCGCGATATCGTGACGTCGCGATATCGCGACGATTGATAAGAGCAAAGGCGGAGGGAAGTGTGACGTCGCGATATCACGACTTTAGTCGAAGTGAAGGCAGAAGGAGGAGTGGGGGTCATGAAATCGTGACATGTCGTGATTTTGTGACCCCAAAGGACTTTGGCTCAGAGGAGGCGCCATTGGTCGCGATATCGCGACGGTTCATTATTGAGAAGCAAAGCGGTGAGTTGGGTCATGATATCGTGACATGTCGCGGTATCGCGACCAGGCTAGACAAGACCAAAGAGAATGAGCTGACGGCCATGCAAGGCCAAATTGTGCCACGTGGCAAACACGTGTGTCAACAGCTGTGTTACAACAAAGAGAAAGCGCGGTCAGATGGCCGCGTAGAGGAAAAAGAAGATGGAGAACGTGAAAGTGGAGAAGGGAGGAAACAGAATTATGAAGAAGACAAAGGTGGAGGGGTCGACCGCGACCAAGTAAGGTCAAGGCCGAAGAAAATAGCGGACGGCCGACACGTGGCACAACATTGGTCAGCCGCGGGAGTTAAAGAAGTTAGAGAGCAAAGTAAGGCCCGAAAAAGAGAACAAACGGACGACCGAGAGCGGTCGAGTTTGACACGTGGTTGCCACGTGTATCATGATAATTGGGAAAGACGCGTGTACCAAGTATGTTGTGACAAGGAGAAGGGGTGGACAGTTTTGGACACGATCGGTTACGTGTATGAAGTAAAAAGTGGAGGACACGTATTCAAATTAATGAGAACAACCGTGTGCATTAAAGGGGGAGAACCACCATTTGAAAGTCTTTTCGACAAAATAGTTGTTTCAGAGCATGGCCGGTATGGAGGAGACGACAGTGCAGAGTACGGTGGTGGTTGCAGGTCGAGGGAGACCACGAATGCAAACAGCAGTGTAGATCGGGCAGAGATTGCCATTAATGACAATTTTGAAAACCCGGGAAGGAGGGAAATTCAAAATTGGAGATCTTGTTTGGTGGAGCATTGATTGCCGAGAGGGTCGGGACCTCTATAAAAACCCATTATTTTGTTTTAATGGAGGACGGTGGACCGGAGAATACCCTTAGAGTCTAGGAGTGAGGAAGCGGAGAACCGAGCCGAGGGCCGGTGATTGTAAGCCTACGGGCTGTAATTTTTTTGCATGTATATTTTTAATTGTTTTTAATGAAAAGGCAGGGTTTGTGCAGAAGGGTGTTTTTTGGTGCCCCGTCAGTGGTATCAGAGCGGGAGTTCCTGAGTGTGCAGCAGATCCACCGAAAGTGAGGCAGTTGCACCAGGACCTACGGGAGAGTTGAGAGAGAAGGAGAGTTGAGGATTCCCGAGCGTGTTAGCAGACCGTCGGACGTGAGGCAGCTACACCGGGATCAGTTAAGTTTGTGAGAAAAGCAAGCAAAAAGAATGCATTCCCGAAGAAGACGGGATAACCAGGAGGATGTGGTTTCAGAAGAAGAGTATTTAGCCTTGAAGCGGCAATTAAAATCATTGCAAAAGGAGTGGCTTGCAATGAAGTTACGGGAGAAGGAAGAACGACAGAAAATGCGGGAAGAGAGACGGAGAAAGAAAGAAGAGAAGATGAAAGAGGCTGTAGAGGAAGAGAGCAGCAGTACTGGGACCTACCCGAAAGAAAGCACAGATTATTCTGTGTAAGAGGAAGAGTTAAAGCCGGCTGTAGCAGAAGTTTGCAGCAGTGGAGAAATTTGTCCGGTTGAAGACAGAAGTGTGGGCCCGGAGCTGAGGTCGAAGCAGTTTGTAGAGACAGAGATGAGTCCGGAAGTGTTGCGGGAGGCAGCAACCGGACCCAGCAGAAGTGAAGATCACTTCTTCACTTACCCCGGGTGTCTGATGCAGGAGCATCCGGCTGCAGTCGAGCAATCGTGCATTTTCCAGCTTGGGGGAGGTTTGGCAAAGCAATTTTTTGGTTTGAGGAAGTTTAATGGGGCAAAGGGAGCAGAGGGAGTAAGTTTCTCAAAGCATGGGGGGAGGTCACGAAATCATGACATGTCATGATTTTGCGACATGTCACAAAATCGTGACCTCATAAGGCTTGCGCAAGGCTTGGGCCGGCTGCGTTGCGATATCGCGACGTCGCGATATCACGACGACAGTTTGAAGAAGAGTTAAGGCAGTGGCGGAGGTCGCGATATCGCGACGATTGATAAGAGCAAAGGCGGAGGGAAGTGTGACGTCGCGATATCGTGACTTTAGTCGAAGTGAAGGCAGAAGGAGGAGTGGGGGTCGCGAAATCGTGACATGTCACGATTTCGTGACCCCAAAGGACTTTGGCTCAGAGGAGGCACCGTTGGTCGCGATATCGCGACGGTTCATTATTGAGAAGCAAAGCGGTGAGTTAGGTCGCGATATCGTGACATGTCGCGGTATCACGACCAGGCTAGACAAGACCAAAGAGAATGAACCGATGGCCATGCAAGGCCAAATTGTGCCATGTGGCAAACACGTGTGTCAACAGCTGTGTTACAACAAAGAGAAAGCACGGTCAGATGGCCGCGTAGAGGAAAAAGAAGATGGAGAACGCGGAAGTGGAGAAGGGAGGAAACAAAATTATGAAGAAGACAAAGGTGGAGGGGTCGACCGCGACCAAGTAAGGTCAAGGCCGAAGAAAATAGCGGACGGTCGACACGTGGCACAGCATTGGTCAGCTGCGAGAGTTAAAGAAGTTAGAGAGCAAAGTAAGGCCCGAAAAAGAGAACAAACGGACGGCCGAGAGCGGCCGAGTTTGACACGTGGTTGCCACGTGTATCATGATAATTGGGAAAGACGCGTGTACCAAGTATGTTGTGACAAGGAGAAGGGGTGGACAGTTTTGGACACGGTCGGTTACGTGTATGAAGTAAAAAGTGGAGGACACGTATTCAAATTAATGAGAACAGCCGTGTGCATTAAAGGGGGAGAACCACCATTTGAAAGTCTTTTCGACAAAACAGCTATTTCAGAGCATGGCCGGTATGGAGGAGACGGCAGTGCAGAGTACGACGGTGGTTGCAGGTCGAGGGAGACCACGAATGCAAACAGCAGTGTAGATCGGGCAGAGATTGCCATTAATGACAATTTTGAAAACCCGGGAAGGAGGGAAATTCAAAATTGGAGATCTTGTTTGGTGGAGCATTGATTGCGTGAGAGGGTCGGGACCTCTATAAAAACCCATTATTTTGTTTTAATGGAGGATGGGTGGACCGAAGAATACCCTTAGAGTCTAGGAGTGAGGAAGCGGAGAACCGAGCCGAGGGCCGGTGATTGTAAGCCTGCGGGCTGTAATTTTTTTGCATGTATATTTTTAATTGTTTTTAATGAAAAGGCAGGGTTTGTGCAGAAGATTGTTTTTCGGTGCCCCGTCACGGGGCCACAACGGTTTGCTATGATTTCTCCTTTTCCAATGGGGGCGACTGAGGAACTTTTTTGGGAGCCTTAATAGGTTGTTTTTCTTGCTCACAGTGAGAATGCACCTTTAAGGGGCCCATATGAGCCATGTCAACTTTGATTGACTTCTTTTTTCCTCTTGTAAGAACTAAAATATGCTCTTCCTTTGTGATTGCTAGATTATGATCTGCTTCCATGATTATGTTGACCTGGTTGTTGGAGGTACTACCGATAATATTTGGACATAATGCCTGATGCAACATGCAAGTGCCCTCTTCATGTGGGTCATTATAGGTGGAGCACCAATGCATGTAATAAGAAGTGCTTGGCTCCTCATTAATAGCAGCATTTCTCACTGGATTTCTACCTAGCTATGCTACTTGGTCCTTGGTAAGTGTTGGGGGAGGATACAACCTTCTGGGCAAGAATTCTTGTTGTGCTTGCTTTTTCTTCATGATGGCCATGTTGTTAGACAAAGTCCGCATAGTAGAATTCAAATATGAGACATCTTGTAGTATCTTCACTTATATGTCCATGAATGTAGGGGCTGATACTACTAGAGGTGGTAGTGGGGATATCGTTGGTATTGGGGGCAAGGCAAGATATTGGGGTGGTGCTGGTAACGCTAGAAGTGGTGGAAGAACCATAGGTTGTGGTGCCAAAGTTATAGGGAAATGTATTTGTGGAGTGATGAACTAAGACATTATGGGGTTGGGATTCCATGGTGGGATTGGGCACATGAAAGACACAGAGGTTTACAAAGAGGTGGCACTAAGGTACTATGATTGGGGAAATTCTAGGAATATGGGCATCAACATCCTCGAAGGGAGCTTACCAATGGTGATTAAATTCATCTCCACCTTCTGGGCCAACTCATACAATTCATGGAAGGTATTAACATTTGAAAACCTCACCATCATACTAATGTCAGTGTTTAAGACCCTAAGGTAATAATAGGTTGTAGCTTCGCTAGTCAGTCGTAGTCCAGTAGGTACCCTTTGCCAGGTTTGGGTGAACCTCATGTTGAAATTGGCTATCTCCTCTTGAGGGTGCCTTTGGATCATTGTGAATTGATGCAGGAGGGAGGAGGGATCTGCAGACTTATTAAATCCTCTCATCAATTATCTGACTAATCGATCCCATCCTGTTATAGTGCTAGGTGGCAGGGTCCTATACGAGTAAAGGAGTTTTCCTTAGAGAGATAAAATCAATAACCGCACCATGAACTCCTCTTCCATGATATTATGGATCATGAATAGAGAAGCAATATCTTGTATGTGCTCAAGTACAGTCTTCCCCGTACCATCAAATGTGGGTATCGAATTTAGAGAAGTAGGTGAGATATGCCCATGTCTTGCTATATTTAATGACCCAGCAGAATTCCAGGCTGGGAACATCCTAGGCGGGGATTGTGGTAGTGGTTGTGGCAGCGATTGCTATTGCTACTGCATTTGATGTTGATGTTGTTGGTGTGCCATACCTACACCTAGATTTTATTGGTTAAGCAAAACTAAAGCTCCTAAAGTTCCTAATTGGTTACTAGGTGGAATGGAGGCACTTTGGTAATCTAGAGAGTTCGAGGGATTAGGTGGGAGATTGGTCATAGTGCTATCAAAATTCAGACCTTATTCATCAAGAATGACCTCTTGCAATGATACTTTGCATAGAAATGAATTATGTGTGACTAACTTGGGACGTTCACTAAAGGCATCAATATCGAGTTCAAAAAACCTGGTCTTCTCCACTATTCCTAACTCTCCATTTTGTATGCATGAAGATACTAATATTTAGTACCAGTCTCTAAGGCTTTGAAGATTTTTACATTAAATAGAGTCACCAGATGCTCAAGTCTTATAGTACTGAGATGAGCTTCAACTCTCAATACCACTCATAAGGTGAGATTAACCAGGTCCCACCGAGCGTGCTAGAAACTTTTGTCATAAATTTGCCATAGGAAAGGATTTTGTATGTCTATTCTCCCTAGACCTGGACCAACATTGAAAGGCCAGGGGGAAGAAATGCCCTCCATGACAATCTCTGAAGAAGGCTGGCTCCTATGCTAAACTACTTAGGTATTTTGAGATAAGAGTGTAGGAAATAAATTAAAAGAGTCAAGGGTACAGGAAAGACATAAAAAGCACAAAAATAAACATAAATAATTGGATATTTCAATGTGTAAGAATAAGCAGCACAATAACTTAACTATAATCAAACTAGCAACATTCAACATAAAAGATGTAATAGGAACTAAAACTGCAAATGTCTCTCTATGTATCCTCTAACAGAATTCCAGACACATTTATCTCCACATGCTAAAATCCAGATAGCAAAATTATAGCAATTAGAAAAAATAAATGAAAGCAAAAATACTTGCCACAGGCAGCATAAAAAGAGACACAAATTCAAAGCCAAAAGATCTTCAGTGTTGATAGCAGAATGTTTAATTACAACAGCTTATTAAGCAATATGTTCCCCCTATTTTTCATTACAATGCTTGGGTTTTTATAGAGGACCCGACCCTCTGAGCCATTAATGAACTGGGTTTACAAGGACACTCTGGCGATCGAAAAAATTGCGCTCACCCTCTTATGCAAATGAGATTTCAAATCCCATTTCTATAACTAGTTGCTCAGCCGCATTAGATGGGGAAATTTGCATTTATGAGCCACTGACCTATCCTGCGTTGCTCGGGGGCGGGGTGCTCGAGTGGCTTCACAAGTTGCACTGTCCATATTCTGCAACTGATATTTCTCATCCTATTACCTCAAATAGTTACCAGGTATTTTAGGAAAGAAAAATCGTATTTATGTGGCAATCGAATGCTTTGAACAAATACCCAGTATTGGGATGTGTGTCCCTCAAAGGAAACACCATAGTTGATCATGCCCTGGGAGGTACTTTTCTAGATTTCAATTCAGAGCATTGCTTCGCAATGGACTTGGGCCGAAGTAGGGGAAGAATGGTAAACAAGTGTTGATGGTTCACCTAAAAGCATCCTTGAAAATAGCTTCGCTAGGTGTTTAGGCCAAAGTGGATGTTTCTCATGAAATACATGGCCTCTAGCTACGTCGCTTCACTTGGAATATGAGCAAAAATCTTGCTTCGCAAAGGATTTTCTTGAAGCGACTGGCTGCTGGAAATGGGCTATGAAACCACTTCACAACAAACCATCTAAAGGATTGTAGTTTGGAAAGGTTTTGGCCAAACCCATCTTGAGTTCTTCTTTGGATAAAAGGTTCCTATCGTCATCAGTGAAGCCTGGGAAATCCAATTGTGAGAGGTCCTAGAAATGCCCCAATGAAGCGTGTTTTCCTATTCAAATACGTCCATTAGTTGTTTGGCCTTCTGAGCTTTCCTCAATTTTGAGAAGGCATGAATTGTGGACTGAGCAGTAGACCAATATCTTATTGTCTGACTCATGGCAGCCACCTACAAATCTTGGTACTTTATGCTTTGTACCTCAAAATCCAAATTGAGTAAACTCCTTATCTCCTGTATCACCTCATCAAATATTGGTCTGCTCTTTTAAGGAGCACTTTGGGCTTCTATGATATAAGAAAGAGCCAACAGGGCACTGGAGGACTGAGATCTAAAGTTTTTTAGCAAATGCGAACGAATGCTCTTAATCCTGCTCCTATAAAATAGCTCCATATTATCCTTTTTGTATAGTTTTTGTTGCATTTCCATGATTCAGACTTCAAATTTCTTAGCCCTTTCCTCAACTTCAACTTGTACCTTGTCTTGGCTTCTTGTTGTATCCTATAGTTGAGCTACTTGTTGCTTTAGAGCAGTTATATCTTCTTTCATCTGCTCGTAGTGCTTTTGAGCATCTTCTAGCTGTGAGCGATTCTTGGCAAGATCTTATTCTAACTTCATATTCACATTCTCTAATTTATAGTGGTTCTCATTGGCTATCTTTACATGTGCATGAAATGACTCTACCCTCACATGCATGGATTCAGATTCATCATCTACATCCAGATGCTCCAGGTCCTTAACCTTCTCTTGATATTCATAATCTGTAGGAGTCATCTCATCTATAGGCTTCTGGACCCTAGGTACCTTCTTTACTTTGTAGAGTTCTTTATTTTTCAAATCAAACACAACACACTTCTCCTCTTTCGCCAAGGTCTGCCCTATTTTCTTTTTGGCCTCCTTGAGTAGCTTGTCAGTATTCTGTCGGGCCTGGAGCAACTTCTCCACCAAAGGGCACTCTTTAATCAATGCTAACTCATTTTCTAGTGAGGTTAGATTACCAACCAGAGGGGTGAACAAGTAAAATGATTGAAGTGATGATGTTTCACCTAAGGTATTTGTGATAGGCATGGCAGGGGATCCACTAGGTGCAGTTACAGGTTGTGATATCGTAGTGGGGGTGCTGGGGTTCGGGAGTGAAGTGTTACCCCCAGACTGTTTGGATGACATAGAATTAGTGTGGGTGATTGGTGGATCACTGGTGGATGTGCCCCGACCAAGTGACTCAGATGGTGTAGAAACATTTGAGGAATCGATGGGGGCTAGAGACATGGTTTGGGTAAACCAGGCGATAGCAACGAAAGATACCGTTTGAACTGGTGACTGTATAATATTAGTGGGGATGGTGGTTCAGGGGGAATTGCTCGGAGGGATAGAAGACTCTAAGGGCATTTCAGTTGGGGCTACCATAGATGTAATATAGGATACAAGAGAAGGGTAAAGATGGTGTGTACCTACATGCTCTGATGATAGAGCTGTAGTGATGAATTCCTACGTGTTGGGTTCATGTCCACTTTCCTCCTCTACCCTTTTATCATCCTCTGGTTCTTACTTTTTTGCATCTTCCTTTTCTTGGAGGTGTTTCTCCACATCAATCTCAACAATTTCCTTTTCTCATTGTGATGGTTGTCTGGGTGCCTTTTCTCCAACATTCATCTCAACTGGGTTCTCCACAATTTTTTCACTAGAAATGCCAAAGGTTTTTGTGTGAGGTCATTTTGGATGTGGGGGAGGAATTTGAGATTTGTTGGCCCTCTTTCTCTTTTCCTTTTCCTTCTTCTCTGGTTGATGTGCCTCTTTCTTAGTAGCTGGATCAAAACCTTCAGTGGGATTGTTCTGCTATTCTTGTAGTTGAGCTACTAGCTCTTCTTCCTCTTCCTACTCAGAGACTTCTTCAATTCTTCTTGGGCTTTCACCCGAGCCTGGGGCGCTAGGAGGCACAAAGTTCACAAAGGAGATGGGTTGCCAAGTATCAACATTGGCCTCATAAAATATGCCAAAATTAGTGTCCATATGAAGAAGGCCATTTAATTTTTGTTTATGATGATGGACTCTCATTATCCACCATTCTCTCAATTGCTCCTCTTGCCAACCCTTCAATTCTTCTTTCAAATCATCTTTCATTTTCCTCCAGAACGCTGAGTTAAGCTCTAGAAAAGGGTGTTGGGCTGGATCGTATTCGGTCTCCATAGTGTAAAAATCATGCCATGGGGGCAACATTTGCATCCGCACGATGTGCCACTCTGGATCCCTCCCGTTCGGGTTGTTATGATGCTCTACTATTTTTGGGTGGGGGCAAATGTGGAATTTTTTGAATTTGATGTGATCCCTCATCACTCCCAAAGTATCATAGAACCACCATTGCAGAATCTACAGCAGGTCGAAGTCACCAAGTTTTTCTTCAAGGTGAATATGTTGCTTGAGGGCGAAGACCTCAATGACTCCCATTTTGAAGGGGAGATCATAGGTTGGTCCTCATCTCCGGTCATGGCCATAGATCACATTGGTTGCATCATTTTGGTGAGTGACCTCTAGCGCAAATTGATATTCAAAAACATAAAAGGGTAACAATAAGGACTTTCTTGTAAACCCAAACAAACGAACAACGAGCCCCTACGTTAGCTGGAACACATCACCCTTCTTCTCAATGATGACTTTGTATCTGAGAATTGTAGGCACCCGAGGGTAGGAACCTCACATGATTTGCATGGAGGGTCCTAAAAACTACTGATTAAAAATATAATACGACTCCGTCCTGTCTAGGAGGGAATTCCATTGGTATACCGACTGAGGGACTCCATATTCTCTTATGCATTTTAAGGTAATGTGGGGGAAAAACTCCTGAGTATGATATAAGGAGAGCCAAATTAGGAAGGAACATGGTTTGAAATACTAGTTCGGCCCAGAATTCTTTATGTTGGTTAGTCGTGTATGCAAGGTTCGGGCCACCCATTCTTCCCAGTCAAAAATACTGGATTGGTGTTCGGCCTGAATGAGTCAGGGGCATAAAAATCTCCATGTGAAACACATTCTGCGAGTGCCACCTACCATGGATGCACAACAACATCGGTATACAGGCCTGCTACCCATGCAATGATAGAGAAAATATCTGGGTACTTGAAATAACCAAGGGGGTGAGGCATTTATGGTAATTTTCCATATGGGAGCCCCTTTTTCAAATTTTCACTCAAGAACTTGATAATGTTGGAGGAGGAGGTGAATCTTCCCATCTGTTCATTTAGGCTGATGTTATGAATTGCATATCCCCTAGGTGGCCCCTACGGAGGAGCAAAGACATCTTATACATTCTCCTTAAAAATTGAGAACAACTTGTTCCCTGCCACATCCAAAACTTTCCTAGTCAAGGGCTGGTAGTTCTATGCAATAGTGTGGACTAGCTTAGGGCAGTGGTGCACTGGTCAACACAAATACCAGTATAATTGGGAATAATAGGCAATGGCCCATTTGTTCTCCATAGATAACCAAATTTTCATAAAATAAATCATTTTTCGGAGCTTGGTAATGCTCTTGGTAAGCTCGGTATCCTTAATATTTTCCCACCCATCAATGGGTGGTTCTATGGGCTATTTTTCAGAGTCTTCCCCTTCTTCCATAACATGTTTCTCAAGGCAGATGTTAAGGTCAACCTTCTTAGCTTTGTGCTTTCTTCCCCCCTTCGAAATTTTAGTCTTCTCCACGCTTACCTCTTCTGGCTCCTCCTTTTATTTCAAATTTTTCTTTCCCATTTTAGCTCACAGAGCGTAGCAAGACCTCAAGGCAGAGTGATAAAAATGTAGCAGAGTTATGGCTAGGGTTCCTTCGGTTCAAAAGATCTCACTCGAAATTATTTAGTAGGTAGATAAAATTTTGCCAACGAAACTCGGCCTTTATAGATAATAGTTGGGGCTGCTTCCATTAATAGCACCTGCTAAAATTAAATGTGTGAATCAGGCTAAAGAGATCACTTTATCCTTTAATTGGTTCTACGACGCCACTCACAAGTGCCAAGGTACTTTGAAGATCTGATCCTACCTCGAAAACTTAATTTTTTGTTACCTCGTACTTTGGCAAGATCTTCTAGCGTAACTAAATTCTCTTGGGGTATGTGTTGCCACCTTTGCATTAACTCCATATACTTTGAACATTTACCTAAGCCACCACTTGGCATGTGTCCCAAGGCATGTTTTAAATGCGCTCTTCTTTTTTGATTTTGTCATGCATTTCATAGCTTCACTGAGATTTGGAGTGATTTATAAGTTTGGCCCACCTTTTTTTTTAAGTTGATTTATGCTCAAGACTTAGCGAAGTGGAACTTTGCTGAACCAATTTCCTTATGCCTAATATTTAATATTCTGTTGTTCCTTTGCAGATGATACTTCACTGAACTCTAGAGTGATCTATAGGTTTACTGTGTCCCTGGTTTGAAGTTGACCTTACTACAACAAAATTACTTCTCATGTCCTATTGGCATCCTTTTGGTGTATGGTTGCTTCACTGGGAGCAAGCCCCGAAGTGGAGATTGAGATATTTTTTGAGTGAAGTGCCTACTTCGTGTGTCTTTCAACCACACTCTCATTATGAGAAAGGGAGGTGGTTTGCTAGGTCGTAGCTAAAGTGTAGCTTTGCTAGACCTTTCTGGATGAAGTATCCTTCGTGCCTTAGCCAATTTTAAATCCAAATGGGCCTTTTGCTTATTCCTTTAGCGAAGCTTATTTCTGAGCAAATTTATTCCCTTCCACTTTTCCTTTTCAAATTTGGGTTATGCGAGCCATCCCTTAACATTGGTAGATCGATGAAGCACTATCTTGAAGCCCACTTCGACACTGTCTTGCTCTGGAGGTGGCTGCCTGATGACATTTTATCCCCTTTTGCCTTATTGGCGGTGCTTCGTAGCGAATCAACTAGTAACAACTACTTTGCATGGAAAATTTTTGAAGTACTTGTTAGGTTCAGGAAGGCTAAACCTCTTAATGATCTTTTGGACTGGAGTCAGCCCGTCTTGCAACAAAATTTGTGAATCTATCTTAAATTCATTTCTAATTATAAAAGGCTCAAAAATAAAATATATACAGGTGTAGATAACCAGAAACAAAATGCTATGTACAAGGCAAAAAATTTTGAGGTACCTTTTAATGGTGAAAGGCCTTCAAATGAAGGCCATTGATCGGGATGGGTAGAGTTTGGTCGATCATATCCTTAAGGATAAAATAATTAGCTTGATTTACTTTCATAATTTCAAATGGTCCTCCCTAGAATGTGTCAAACTTGTTGTGGTTGTCTGGCTTGGCCTTTCATGAGTCCCAATTCCACACTAGGTCCCCAAATTTGAAAGTACGACCGAAGGACTTTATTTTGAACCAATCTCGGGTGATTTGCATGTGTCTTGTGAAGGCTTCATAGGTTTTTTCCTGATCTTCTTCCAACTGCAGCAATTGAGCTAGCCTATCTTACATGGGATTAAATTCCCCTTTCTCATCATCTAACATCCATAATACAAGAATCTCCAAGTGGGTCGGTAAGACAACTTCTTTGCCATAGACAAGGGCATAAGGTGAGGTCCTGATTGACTTTTTTATAGAGATTTTATCAGCCCATAGCGATTGGTCCAGTAGGAGGTGCCAAGTCCTCTTGTTATTCTCTATAAGATTCTTTAGTAACTTTAGAAGGTTTTTATTCATTGATTCTACTAACCCATTGCCTTATGGATAGTAATTTGAAGTGGCCTTGAGATATATCCCATACTTATAGGTAAATTAATTAATCCTGGTGCCTATGAACCTGGGACCATTATCTGTTACTATTACTTCAGGAATGCCGAAGTGGGTGATCAAACATTCTAGAAACGTGATGACTATTTCTTGATCGGTGTGTTTCATGGGTATTGCTTTAGCCCATTTGGTGAAATAATTCATCACAATCAAGATGAACTTGTATCTTGCTAACAAATTCAATGATATAACCCCTATAAAATCTAGCCTCCATTGTTGGAATGGTGCTTCGACCTGTATTTGTTGGAGGGGCATGGGCACATTCTTATTTTGGATGGTGAACCTTTAACATTGTTCACACTTGTGGTAGACTACGAAGGCGTCAAAAAATATAGTGGGTCAATAGTAGCCTACCCTGATTATTTTAAGGCTATTATTCTCCCTATGATGTGGTTGCCTGATAATCCATAATGGAACTCGTCGAGGACTTTTTTCTTATCATCCATTTTGATGCATCTCAGAAGAATCCCATAAATATTTTTGACTTATAGTCCTTCGAGGTGTAAGACATAATGGAGGGACTGCATCCTGAACCTTTTTCACAGTGAGGCATTTAAATTATCGGGACACCTCCCAGTGTTGAAGTACCTAATGATTTCATAAGTCCAATATTATTCATCAATAACTTGATCAGCGAAGCTATTTTTTGCTATTGGATCATCCCATTGGCATGCTGTCACTTTGGTAGTGATACTCCTCGCAAGCTCCTGGCATAGTGCACGATCGTGAACCAATTTAGTGGGTCAGATATCAACATCAAACTCTTGTATTTTATTGACCCAATTGGCTCTTTTGTTGCCCATTTCACCTTGGATGATGAAGCTTTGTACGTCTAGGTGGATGACATACATTGTGGTTCGACTTTGAGAGATGAAGTGCTTGAATTTCCTCAGGGATCTCATAAACGTGTGCACTTGGTGCTATATAAAGTTATATTTTTCTTCGTGAGGCTGTATCACTTGACTTAGGAAGGCAATTGGGGGCTCCTTGTCATCATCTCCCTTCTGTGTCACAACTGTTGTTTAACTTTTAGGCTCCCCAATTGCATAAATAATGAACTTTGTACTGTAATTTGGGTTGATCAACACAGGGCCTGGTGATTTGAGCTTTGATTTATTCAAATGCTCTTTTTCTTTCTTCTGTCTAGGCAAACTCAACATTCTTTTTTAGGAGTTCAGACATTGGCTTGATGACCTGAGCAAAGTCTGGGATAAATGTCCTAGCAACTTCCCTTATCTCACTATGAAGACACATTTCTTTAGATTAATCGAGATGTTTAATTCTTTGCACCTTTCAAATATCTATTGTAAGTGTGATGTGTGATCCACCCTTTTCTGAGAAAATACTGTCATGTTATCTAAATAGATAATGATGATTTTATTCAATAATTCACTAAATGCTAAGTCCATAGCCCTTTGAAATGTGGCTCCTACGTTCGAAAGACAAAATGACATCCACTGATAAGTGAAGGTTACCCACTTAGTGGTGAATGTCGTCTTGTGTTGGTCTTCATCTCTAACCCAGATCTGATTATAACCTAAAAAATCGTTGAGTAAGGAAAAATGCCAGGCTCCTGCTACTGAATGCAGGATCTGATCGATCTGTGGGAGTGGCTAATGATATTTTATTGAAACCTGGTTTAGGTTGTTAAAATCCATACACATGCGGATATCCCTATTTTTCTTTTTTAAAGGGATGAGGTTCGTAACCCAAGAATAATGCTTTATTGGATAAATTATTTTGGCTTCAAGAATTTTAGGAGTTCGGCCTTCATCAGGACTTCGACCTTTGGATTGACTGGCATTTTCTTTTGTCTAAAAGGTTTGACCCCTTCTTGTAGTTCGATTGTATGTTGAATGACTTGTCGATCATAGCCTTTTAGGTCTTGATAAGACCACACCACTATGTCTATGTATCTTTTATGCAAATACCCGATCTGTTCTAGTTCTACTAGAGTACAATCTGTACCGATCTTTATCACTTTCCCTGATTCAATTTCCAGATCTCGGTATTGGTTCGCATCAACTTTGATCCTATGGGAAATTTCCCTATCATTCTGATAGAATAGGCTTTCTAAGGTGATCAATCCTTTTGAAACATGGTTGTTCTTCAGCTAAATCAACCCTTCATAGTCTTCATATTTGGGGTTCCTTCCTTCGACGGTGGCTGCCTCTTGAACTAGAAAGTTGATGATTTGTTTGTCGCTATCAAATACCTTCCAATGAGTATCCTTGTTCAGCATAGAGGGCCTGTAAATAGTCATCATGGATTTGGTCTTGTGTACCATTTCGTCGATTGGGGAGTATTTGGCCCCGATAGAAGCCAAGATATCAGCATATATATTTTTCTCTCATGGGATGGATTGCAAATTAAGTGATTCAAATTGCTTGAACATGTCCCATACCTTGTTGTGATATGCCTTAAGATAATGCTTTTTGGAAATATATTTATTTGTGATCTGATTACATACCAGTTCTGAATCACCAAAAACCTGGAGCTATTTAATGCCAAACTTCTTTATCTTCTTCATTCCTAGGCATAGGGCTTCATATTCGGCTATGTTGTTGGTGCAACTCCAAGCTAGCTAGTAGCAATAATCCTTTTTTTTGCCATATGGAGCTATTAGGAGTATCCCTACCCTAGTGCCATTTCTACACATGGCACCATCAAAAAATAATTTCCACAATTCATCTTGGGTAACCCCCTTATTCTCCTACATCGGTCCCATGTGCTCTTCTGATCTAGTGATGGAGTAGCATCCCATATCTGTTTCTATCATCGCATTGAATTTTGTTGGTGAAAATTTTTCCTCAGCACATAGCTTCTCTAAAGACTCTTCCACTAAGTCCACCTACTCTATTGCTTTCGTCATCAAGTTGATCGATTCATTGTACTCCCCTTCTTTGGTCATTTTTTCTATGAGGAATGTAGAAGGTTTCTCATTATAAATTTTGATCTTTCTTACTTTAAATGGGACTTCTATATGTGAATAGTCCATGGAAATATACCCGTATAGCTTGGCCATGAACTCTCTTGAGAGGCACATGCTGAAATAAGGTTCAAGTTCAACAACTACCACCTCCTATATTACCATGATTGGGGTACCTTGTGTATCCAGAAAGGTATATCCTTGATTACATTGACTATCTTCACTGGAATACCGTCCATATTGAGCATGTCATGACTAATTCACATATATTCCATCAATATCTCTTTGCATATGGATTTTGGCATGACGGTAGTTGTGGAACCAGAATCAATCATGCAGTTGTGGACAATGTATCCTTCCATCTGCAAGGTCAGGTAAAATGGAGGGGGCATGTTTTTCCTAATGATTTAAGTGGGTAGAGTTTGAATCAAAATAGGTTGTGTTGATTTATTTGCTTTTGCCAATTTTAGGTATTCTTGTAGTAGGTCCACCTATCCTGGTAGTTGCAAAGCATCATACAAACTAATATTAGCAAGATTTTTCTTAACCTCATCCATGATGTTGTATGTTGTAGTAGCAGGTATCTCTAGTTCCTTCGTTGCCTTGTATTTTGTACAGTATTACTGCGTGGCTTTGAATCTTTGCTGATTTGTTAACAAAGTAAATTTGAGATTTTCCCTAGCCTGCTCCTTGGCTTCATCCTCGGGCAGGGCCACAATGGCCTACTAGAATTTCTCCTTTGCTGGTGGGGGTGGTTGAGAAACTTTGTCGGGAGCCTTAACAGGTTGATGTTCTTGCTCATGGTGAGCATGCACCTTTAATGGGCCCATCTAATCCATGTCAACTTTTATTGACTTCTTTCCACATTTGGTAAGAACTGAAACATGCTCTTCCTCTGTGATTGCTATATTATGATTCGCTTCCAAGATTATGTTGACCTGGTCACTATAGGCACTGCCCGATAATGTTTGGACATAATGCTGATGCAATATACAATTACCCTCTTCATGTGGGTCATTGCAAGTGGAGCACTAATGCAAGCAATCAGAAGTGCTTGGCTCCTTATTTATAGTGGCATTCCTCATTGGAGGTCTGCTTGGCTATGCCGCATGGTCCTTAGTAAGTGTTGGGGGAGGATACAACCTTCTGGGCAAGAATTCTTACTATGTTTGCTTTTTCTTCATGATGACCATGTCATTAGACAAAGTATACACAATAGAATTCAAATATGAGACCTCATGCAATATATTTGCCTGTATTTCCATGGATGTAGGGGTTGATACTACTGGAGGTGGCAATGGGGCTATCGTTGGTACTGGGAGAAAGGCAAGATATTGGGGTGGTGCTGGTAACACCGGAAGCGATGGAAGAACCATAGGTTGTGGCAATGAAGTTATAGGGAAATGTATTTGTGGAGAGATGAACTAAGAAACTATGGGGTTGGGATTCCATGGTGGAATTGGGCACACTGGATACACAGAGTTTTGTGAAGCAGTGGTACTAGGGTACTATGATTAGAGAATTTCTAGGAATATGGGCATCGACATCCTCAGAGGGAGCTTACTAATGGTGATTAAATTCATCTTCACCTTCTAGGCCAACTCATAAAATTTGGGGAAGGTATTAACATTTGAAAACCTCACCATCATGCTAATGTCAATGTTGAAGGCCCTAAGGTAATAATAGGTTGCGGTTTCGCTAGTCGGTCATAGTCTAGTAGGTACCCTTTGCCAAGTTCGAGCGAACCTCATGTTGAAATCGGCTATATCCTCTTAAGGGTGCCTTTGGATCATTGTGAATTGATGCAAGAGGGAGGAGGGGTCTGTAGACTCATTAAATCATCTCATCAATTGTTTGGCTAATTGATCCCATCCTATTATAGTACCAGGTGGCAGGGTCCTGTACCAGTAAAGGAGTTTTCCTTGGAGAGATAAAATTAATAACCACACCATGACCTCTTTTGTGATATTATGGATCATGGCTAGAGAAGCAATATCTTGGATGTACTCAAGTTCAGTCTTCCTCGTACTATCAAAGGTGGGTACCGACTTCAGAGCAGTAGGCGGGATTCACCCATGTCTTGTTATATTTAATGGCCCAACATAATTCCAGGCTGGAAAAAGCCTGGGTGGGGGTTGTAAAAGTGGTTGTTGTTGTTCCTGCTATTGTTGTTGTTGCTATTGTTGCTACTGTTGTTGCATTTGTTGTTGATTTTGTTGGTGTGTCATACTTACACCTAGATTTGGTTGGTTTGGAAAAAATAAAGCTCTTGAAGTTCCTGATTGGTTACTGGGTGGAATGGAGGCACTTTGGTGATCTAGAGATTTTTGGGGATTAGGGGGAATACTGGTCATAGTGTTATCTGAAGTCAGACCTTGTTCATCAAGAATGGCCTCTTGTGATGACCCTTCACGTAGAAGTGAATCAGGTGTGACTAACCTAAGACTTTAACCGAAGGCATCAATGTTGAGTTCAAAAAACCTGGTCTCTTCTCCACTATTCCTAACTCTTCATCTTGTATGCATGAAGAGACTGATATTTAAAACCAGTCTCTAAGGCTTTGAATATTTTTACATTAAACAGAGTTGATAGATGCTTTAGTCTTACAGTACTGAGATGAGCTTCAACTCTCAATACCACTGATAAGGTGAGACTAACCAGATCCCATCGGGCGTACCAAAAACTATTGGTAACAAATCTACCACAGGAAAGTATTTTGTATTTCTACACACCCTAGACCTTAACCAACATTTACAGACCAGGGGGAATAAATACCCTTTGTGCCAATATTTAGATAAGGTCAGCTCATGTGCTAAACTACTTAGGGGTTTTGGGATAAGAGTGTAGGAAAGAAATTAAAAGAGTCAAGGGTACATGAAAGAGATAAAAAGTATAGAAAGAAACATAAATAACTAGATATTTCAATGGCCAAGAACAAGCAACATAATAACTTAACTGTAATCAAACTAGCAGCATTCAACATAAAAGATGTAACAGGAACTGAAACTCTAAATGTCTCTCTATGTATCCTCTAACAGAATTCCAGATACATTTATCTCCACATGCTAAAATCCAGATAGCAGAATTATAGCAATTAGGAAAATAAATGAAAGCAGAAATACTTGCCACAGGCAGCATAAAAAGAGACACAAATTCAGAGCCAAAAGATCTTCAGTGTTGATAGCAGAATGTTTAATTACAATAGCTTCTTAAGCAATATGTTCCCCCATTTTTCATTACAATGCCTGGCTTTTTATAGAGGGCCCGACCCTCTGAGCCATTAATGAACTAAATTTACAAGGATGCTCTGGGGACCGAAAAAATTGTGCTCGCCCTCTTATGCAAATGAGATTTCAAATCCTATTTCTTTAACTATTTGCCCAACCACATTAGACAGAGAAATTTGCATTTATGAGCCGCTGACCTATCCTGGATTGCTCGGGGGTGGGGTGCTTGAGTGGCTTCACAAGTTGCTCTGGCCATATTCTACAACTAATATTTCCCATCCTATTACCTCAAATAGTTACCGGGTATTTCAGGCAAGAAAAATTGCATTTATGTGGCAATCGAATGCTTTGAACAAATACCCAACATTGGGATGTGTGTCCCTCGAAGGAAACACCATCGTTGATCATGCCCTAGGAGGTACTTTGCCAGATTTCAAATTAGAGCATTCCTTCGCAATGGACTTGGGCTAAAGTAGGGGAAGAATGGTAAACAAGTGTTTATGGTTTGCTTGAAAGCATCCTTGAAAATAACTTTGCTAGGTGTTTAAGCTAAAGTGGATGTTTCTTGTGAAAGAAATGGCCTATAGCTATGCTACTTCGCTTGGGAGGTGAGCAAAAATACTACTTTGCAAAGAATTTTCCCGAAGCGGCTGGCTGCTAGCAATGGGCTATGAAACTACTTCATAGCGAACCATCTAAATTATGGTACTTCAAAATTTTTTTGGCCGAAGCCGACTTGAGTTCTTCTTTGGATAAAAGGTTCTCGTCATCATCAGTGAAGCCCGAGAAACCCAATTGTGAGAGGTCCTAGAAATACCCCAATGAAGCGCGTTGTTCCTGTTCAAATGCGTCCATCAGTTGTTTGGCCTTCTGAGCTTTCCTCAATTTTGAGAAGAAGGCACAAACTATGGACTGAGCAGTAGACCAATATCTTGTTGTCCGACTCATGGTAGCCACCTGCAAATCTTGGTACTTTATGCTTTGTACCTCAAAATCCAAATTGAGTCGACTCCTTACCTCTTGTATCACCTCATCAACTATTGGTCTGCTCTTTGAAGCAGCACTCTGGGCTTCTATGATATAAGAAAGAATTGACAGGGCACTGGAGGCCCGAGATCTAAAGTTTATCAGCAAATGTGAGTGAATGCTCTTAATCTTGCTCCTATCAAATAGCTCCATATTCTCCTTTTCATACAATTGTTGTTGCATTTCCATGATTCGAGCTTCAAATTTCTTAGCCCTTTCCTTAGCTTTAGCTTGTACTTGGCTTCCTATTGCATCCTATAGTTGAGCTACTTGTTGCTTTAGGGCAGTTATCTCCTCTTTCATCTGCTCATAGTGCTTTTGAGCATCCTCTAGCTGTGAGCGAGTCTTGGTGAGATCTTCTTCTAACTTCATGTTCACATTCTTCGCTTCATAGCAACACTCATTGGCTATCTTTGCATGCATGTGAACTGAGTCTACCCTCACATGCATGGATTCAGATTCATCATCTACGTCCAGATGCTCCAGGTCCTTGACCCTCTCTTGATATTCATAATCTATAGGAGTCATCTCATCTATAGGCTTCTGGACCTTAGGTACCTTCTTTACTTTGTAGAGTTTTTTATTTTTCAAATCAAATACAACACACTTCTCCTCTTTCGCCAGGGTCCGCCCTCTTTTCTTTTTGGCCTCTTTGAGCAACTTGTCGGTATTCTGTCGGGCCTGGAGCAACTTCTCCACCATAGTATGCTCTTTAATCAATTCTAACTCGGGGTTGGGGGGGGGCCCGGGGGGTGAGAAGACCAAGAGATGATGTTTTACTTGAGGGATTAGTGATAGGCATGGTGGGGGATCCAATGGGTGAAGCGACATGTTGTGCTACCATAGTGGGGGTGTTGGGGTTCGGGAGTGAAGTGTTACCCCCGGACTATTCGGATGGCATGGGATTGGTGTGGGTGAGTGGTGGATGTGCCCCGATAAAGTGACTCAAGTGATGTAGAAACTTTTGAGGAATCGGTGGGAGTGTGGGACATGGTTTGGGAAAAAAAGGTGGTAGCAGCAAAAGATACCGTATGAACTGGTGACTATATAATATTAGTGGGGATGGTAATTCAAGAGGAATTTCTAGGAGGGATAGAAGACTCTGAGGGCCTTTCGGTTGGGGCTACCATAGATGCAATCTGGGATACAAGAGAAGGGGAAAGGGGGTGCGTACCTACATGCTCTAATGATAGAGCAGTAGTGGTGAAGTCCTACGTGTTGGGTTCATGTCCACTTTCCTCCTCTACCCCTTTATCATCCTCCACTTCCTACTCTCCTACATATTCCTTTTCTTGGAGGTGTTCCTCCACATCAATGACATCAATCTCAACAATTTCCTTTTCTCCTTGCGGCGGTGGTTCGGGTGCCGCTTCTCCAACACTCATCTCAATTGGGTTCTCCATAAGTTGTTTGCTAGAAGCACCAAAGGGTTTTGTGTGAGGACATTTTTGATGCGAGGGAGGCATTTGAGCTTTGTTAGCCCTCTTTTTCTTTTTCTTTTCCTTCTTCTCTAGTTGATGTGCCTCTTTCTCAGCAGCTAGATCAGAACCTTCAATGGGCTTGTTCTATTGTTCCTGTTGTATGAGCTACTAGCTCTTCTTCCTCTTCCTGCTCAGAGACTTCCTCAATTCTTCTTGGGCTTTCACCCAAGCCTGGGGTGCTAGGAGGCACAAAGTTCTATGAAGGATATGGGTTTCCAGGTATCAACATTGGCTTCATAAAATATACCAAAATTTGTGTCCATATGGAGGAGGCCATTCAATTTTTTTTTACAACAGTGGACTCTCATTATCCACCATTCTCTCAGTTGCTCCTCGCACCAACCCTTCAATTCTTCTTTCAAATCATATTTCATTTTCCTCTAGAACATTGAGTTAGGCTCTGGAAAAGGGTGTCGAGTGGGATCATATTCGGCCTCCATAGCATAAAAATCATGCCACGGGGGCAAAATTTGCATCCGCTCGACGTGCCACTCTAGATCCCTCCCATTTGGGTTGTTACATTGCTCTACTATTTCTGAGTGAGGGAAAATGTGGAAGCTTTTGAATCTGAGGTGATCCCTCATCACTCCCAAAGGATCATAGAACCACCATTGCAGGATCTGCAGTAGGATGAAGTCACCAAGTTTTTCTTCAAGGTAAATATGTTGCTTGAGGGCGAAGACCTCAATGACTCCCATTTTGAAGGGAAAATCATAGGTTGGTCCCCATATCTGGTCGTGGCCATAGATCACATTGGTCACATCGCTCTGGCAAGTGACCTCCAGTGAAAATTGATATTCAGAAACATAAAAGGGTAACAGGAAGGGCTTTCCTATAAACCCAAACAAATGAACAACGAGCCCCTGCGTCAGCTGGAACACATCGCCCTTCCTCTCGATGATGACTTTATCTTTGAGAATTATAGGCACCCGAGGGTAGGAGCCTCGCATGAGCTATATGGTGGGTCCTAAAAACTACTGATTAAAAACATAATACGACTCCATCCTCGTCAGGAGGGAAGTCCACTGGTATACCGACTAGGGGACTCCATATTTGCTGATGCATTTGACGACAATGTGGGGGAAACACTCTTGAGTGTGATAGAAGAAGAGCCAAATCAGGAAGGAACATGGTTCGAAGTACTAATTTGACCCAGAATTCTTCAAGTTGGTCAGCCGTGTATGCAAGTTTTGGGCCACCCATTCTTCCCAATCAAAAAACATTGGGTTGGTGTTCAGCCTCGATGGGTCAAGGGCATAGAATTCTCCATGTGAAACATATTCTATGAGTGCCACCTACCAGGGATGTACACCAGCATCCGTGAGACAATCCTGCTACCCATGCAATTATAGAGAAAATATCTGGGTACTTGAAATCACCAAGGGGGCGAGGCATTTGTGGTAATTTTCCAGAGGGGAGCCCCTTTTTCAAATTTTCACTCAAGAACTTGATAATGTTGGGGGAGGGGGTGAATCTTCCCATATGTTCGTTCAAGCTGACATTATGAACTGTATATCCCCTAGGTGACCCTTGCTGAGGTACGAAGGCATCTTGTATGCCCTCCTTAAAAATTTGAGAACAACTTGTTCCCTGTCGCGTCTAGAACCTGCCTAGTCAGGGGCTAGTAATTCTGTGCAATCTCATGAACCGGTTCAGGGCACAGGTGCACCGTCGGACACAAATACCAGTATAGTTAGGAATAATAGACAATAGCTCGTTTGTTTTCTACAGATAACCAACTTTTCACAAAATCAATTATTTACCTCAGCTTGGCAATACTCTTGGTAAGTGTAGTATATTTAATATTTTCCCACCCATCGATGGGTGGTTCTACGGGTTGTTCTTCCTCAGAGTCTTCCCCTTCTTCCATAACCTATTTCTCATGGTGGACATTAAGGTCCTTCCCTTCATTTTTCTTCTCCATGCTTACCTCTTCTAGATCCTTCTTCTTTTCTTTCAAAGCTTTATTTCCCATTTCAGCTCGTAGAGTGTAGCAAGATCACAAGGCAGAGTGGCAAAAATATAGCAAAAATCTAGCTAGGGTTCCTTCGTCTCTTAAGCTCTCACTCAAAATTATCCATTAGGTAGATAAAATTTTACCAATGGAACTCAGCTTTTATAGATAATAGTTGGGGATGCTTCCATTAATAGCACTTGCTAAAATTAAATGTGTGAATCGGGCCAAAGAGATCGCTCTATCCTTCAATTGGTTCTGCGATACCGCTCATAAGGGCAAAGGCACTTTGAAGATCTGACCCTGCCTCGAAAACTTAATTTTATGTTACCTCATACTTGGGCATGATCTTTTAGCGTAACTAAATTCTCTTGGGGTATGTGCCGCCACCTTTGCATTAACTCCATATGCTTCGAACGTTTACCTAAGCCGCCACTTGGCACGCATCCCAAGGCACATTTTAAATGTGCTCTTCTTTTTTGGTTTATCATGCATTTCGTAGCTTCACTAAGATTTGGAGCGATTTAGAAGTTTGGCCCACCTTTTTTTTGAAGTTGATTTTATGCTCAAGACTTAGCGAAGCAGAACTTCATCGAACCAGTTTCCTTATGCCTGACCTTTAATCTCTTGTTGTTCCTTTGCAGATGATACTTCACTGAAATCTGGAGCGATCTATAGGTTTACTGTGTCCCTGGTCTGAAGTTGATCTTTCTATGGTAAAATGACTTCTCATGTCCTATTGGCTTCCTTTTGGTGGATGGCTGCTTCGCTCGGAGCAAGCCCCAAAGTGGAGATTCGGCTATCTTTTGAGCGAAGTGCCTACTTCACGTGTCCTTCAACCGTACTCTCATTATGGGAAAGGGAGGTGGTTCGCTAGGTCGTAGCCAAAGTGTAGCTTCACTAGGCCTTTCTAGCCAAAGTATCCTTCGTGCCTTAGCCAATTTTAAACCCAAAGGGGCCTTTTGCTTGTTCCTTTAGCGAAGCTTATTTCTGAGCGAAGCTATTCCCTTCCACTTTTCCTTTTCGGTTCTGGGTTATGCAAGCCATTCCCTGACATTGGTAGATCGATGAAGCATTGTATCCATGCCTTGAAGCCCACTTTGACATCGTATTGCTTTGGAGGTAGCTTCCTGATGCCATTTTACCCCCTTTTGCTTTATTGGCATTGAGGTGCTTCGCAGCGAACCAACTAGTAACAACTGCTTCACGTGGAAAATTTTTGAAGTACTTGTTAGGTTCAGGAAGGCTGAACCTCTTAATGGTATTTTGGACTAGAGTCAGTCCACCTTGCAGCAAAAGTTGTGAATCTATCCTAAATCCATTTCTAATTCTAAAAGGCTCGAAAATAAAATATATACAGGTGTAGATAACCAGAAATAAAATGCTATGTACAAGGCAAAATAATTTGAGGTACCTCTTAATGGTGAAAGGCCTTTAGATGAAGGCCATTGACTAGGATGGGTAGAGTTTGGCTGGTCATATCCTTAAGGATAAAGGAATTAGCTTGATTTACTTGCACAATTTCAAATGGCCCTCCCCAGAATGCGTCAAACTTATCGTGGTTTCCTGGCTTGGCCTTCCATGAGTCCCACTTCCACACTAGGTCCTCGACTTTGAAAGTATGGGTAGAGGAATTTCTTTTGAACCAGTCTTGGGTGATTTGCGTGTGTCTCGCGAAGGCCTCATAGGATTTTTCTCGATCTTCCTCCAGCTACAGCAATTGAGCTAGCCTAGCTTCCATGGGATCAAATTCCCCTTTCTCATCATTTAACATCCATAATGTGGGAATCTCCAAGTGGGTAGGTAAGACAACTTCTTTGTCATAGACGAGGGTATAGGGTGAGGTCTTGATTGAATTTTTGATAGAGATTCGATCGGCCCATAGCGCTTGGTCTAGGAGGAGGTGCCAAGTCCTCTTGTTCTTCTCTATAAGCTTCTTCAGTAACTTTAGCAGGTTTTTATTCGTTGATTCTGCTAACCCATTGCCTTGTGGATAGTAATTTGAAGTGGCCTTGAGATATATCCCATACTTACAGGAAAATTCATTAATCCTGGCACCTATGAACCCGGGACCATTATCTGTTACTATTGCTTTAGGGATGTCAAAGCGGGTGATCAAACCTTCTAGAAATGTGATGATTGTTTCTTGATCGATATGTTTCGTGGGTATTGCTTCAGCCCATCTGGTGAAATAATCCATCGTAGTCAAGATGAATTTGTGTCCTACTAACGAATTCGATGATATAACCCCTACAAAATCTAGCCCCCATTGCTGGAATGATGCTTCGACCTATATTGGTTGGAGGGGCATGGGGGTGTTCCTATTTTTGCCAGTGAACCTTTGACATTGTTCACACTTGCGGTAGACTACGAAGGCGTCAACAAAGAGAGTAGGCCAATAGTAGCCCGCCCTGATTATTTTTAAGGTTGTTGATCTCCCTACGAAGTGGCCTCCTAATAGTCCAAAATGGAACTCATCGAGGACTTTTCCCTTATCATCCCTTCTGATGCATCTCAGAAGAACGCCATCAATATTTTTGAAGTATAGTCCTTCGGGGCGTAATACATAATGGAGGGACTGCATCCTAAACCTTCTTCGCTATGAGGCATTTAAATGCTCGGGACACCTCCCAGTGTTGAAGTACCTAATGATTTCATCAGTCAAATCTTCTTTGTCAATAACTTGATCAGCAAAGTTATTTTTTGCTATCGAATCGTCCCATTGGCACGCTGTCACTTTGACAATGATACTCCTCGTAAGCTCCTGGTATAGTGTGTGATCGTGAACCAATTTAGTGGGCCAGATTTCAACATCAAACTCTTGTATTTTATTAACCCAACTGACCCTTTTGTTGCCCATATCACCCTGGATAATGAAGCTTCGTACGTCTGGGTGGATGACAAACACCATGATCCGGCTCTGAGAGACAAAGTGTTTGAACTTCCTTAGGGATCTCATGATCGCATGTACCTGGTGCTCTATGAAGTTGTATTTTTCTTCATGGGGTTGTATCACTTGACTTAGGAAGGTGATTGGGTGCTCCTCGTCGTCATCTCCCTTCTGTGTCAGGACCGTTGCATAAATTTTAGGCTCCCCAACTACATAAATAATGAAGTCTTTACTGTAATCTAGGTTGATCAACATGGGGGCCTAGGCGATCCGAGCTTTGATTTACTTGAATGCTCTTTTTCTTTCTTCTGTCCAGGAGAACTTAGCATTCTTTTTCAGGAGTTCAGACATCATCTTGATGACCTGGGCGAAGTTCGGGATAAATTTCCTTATGAAATTGATCTGGCCAAAGAATGACTACAACCCTTTCTTATTCATCGAGAGTGGAAGCTTAAGGAGAGCTTTGGCTCAATCGAGGTCGACGGTGAGTCCCTTTTTTGATATAACATGTCCCAGCAACTTCCCTTCTCTCACTACGAAGACAGATTTCTTCGAGTTAATCGAGATGTCGAATTCTATTCACCTTTCAAATATCTATTGTAAGTGTGACATGTGATCCTCCCTTTTTCGAGAAAATACCGTCATGTCATCTAAATAGATAACAATGATTTTATTCAATAATTCATTGAACGCTAAGTCCATAGCCCTTTGAAATGTGGCTCCTGCATTTGAAAGGCCAAACGACATTCATTGATAAGCAAATGTTCCCCACTTAGTGGTGAATGTCATCTTGTGTTGGTCTTCATCTCTAACCCAGATCTGATTATACCCTGAAAAACCATTGAGCAAGGAAAAATGTTGGGCTCCTGCTACTGAATGCAGGGTCTGATCGATCTGTGGGAGTGGGTAGTGATATTTTAATGAAGCCTGGTTTAGGTTGCAAAAATCCACACACAGGTGGATATCTCCATTTTTATTTTTGATAGGGATGAGGTTCATAACCCAAGAAGAATGCTTTATTGGATAAATTATTTTGGCTTCAAGCATTTTTAGGAGTTTGGCCTTCATTAGGACTTTGACCTTTGGATTGACCAGCCTTTGCCTTTGTCTGAAAGGTTTGACCCCTTCTTGTAGCTCGATTGTATGTTGAATGACTTGTCGATCGTAGCCTTTCAGGTCTTGATAAGACCATGCCACTATATCCGGGTATCTCTTGCATAAAGACCTGATCTATTCCAGTTCTGCTGGAGTGCAATTTGTACTGACCTTTATCACTTTTCCTAATTCGAGTTCCAGATCCCGGTATTTCTTTGCATCGACTTTGATCCTATGGGAAATTGCCCTATCATTTTGATCGAACAAGCTTTCTAAGGTGATCAATCCTTTCGAAATATGGTTGTTCTTCAGCTGAATCAACCCTTCATAGTCTTCATCTTCAGGATTCCTTCCTTCGATGGTGGCTACCTCTTGAACTAGAAATTTGATGATTTGTTCGTCATTGTCAAAGACCTGCCAATGAGTATCTTTGTTCGGCATAGAGGGCCTATAAATAGTCCTCACAGCTTTGGGCTTGTGTACCATTTCATCGGCTGGAGAGTATCTGGCCCCGATAGAAGCCAAGATATCAGCATGTCTATTTTTCTCTCGTGGGATGGACTACACATTAAGCGATTCAAATTGCTCGAACAGGTCCCATACCCTATTGCGATATGCCTTGAGATAATGCTTTTTGGAAATGCATTTATTTGTGATCTGATTACATACCAGTTCTGAATCACCAAAAATCTAGAGTTGTTTAATGCCTAACTTCTCTGCCTTCTTCAGTCCTAGGCATAGGGCTTCATATTCGGTTGTATTTTTGGTGCAGCTCTAGGCTAGCTAGTAGCAATAATCCTTTTTTTGCTAGATGGAGCTACTAGGAGTATCCCTACCCCAACATCGTTTCTACACCTAGCATCATCAAAAAATAATTTCCATAATTCATCTCGGGTAACTCCCTTATTCTCCTGCATCGGCCTCGTGGGCTCTTCAGATCTAGCGATGGAGTAGCATCCCATCTCTATTTCTATCATTGCATTGAAATCTGTTAATGAAAATTCATCCTCGGAACACAACTTCTCTAAAGACTCTTCCACTAAGTCCACCTGCTCTATTTCTTTCGTCATCAAGTGGATCGATTCATTGTGCTCCCCTTCTTCGGCCATTTTTTCTATGAGGAATGTAGAAGGTTTCTCATTGTAAATTTTGATCTTTCTTCCTTTAAATGGAACTTCCAGATGTGAATAGTCCATGGAAAGATACCCACCCAGCTTGGCTATGAACTCTCTTGAGAGGCACATGCTAAAATAAGGTTCAAGGTCAACAACTACCACCTCCTATATTACCATGATTTGGGGTACCTTGTGCAATCGGATAGGTATATCCTTGATTACGCTGACTATCTTCACTGGAGTACCATCCAATTGGAGCATGTCGTGACTGCTTCACATATATTCCATCCCTATATCTTCGCAGATGGCTTTCGGCATGACGGTAGTTGCGACACTGGAATCAATCATGCAATTGTGAACAATGTATCCTTCCATCTACAAGGTCAGGTAAAATGGAGGGGCCTATTTTTCTCGGTGATTGAAGTGGGTAGGGTTTGAACCAAAATAGGTTGTGTTGATTTCTTCACTTTTGCCGATTTTAGGGATTCTTGTAGCAGGTCCACCTATCCTGGTAGTTGCAGGGCATCATATAGACTAATCTTAGCAGGAGTTTTCTTCAGCTCATCCACGATGTTGTATGTTGTAGTAGTAGGTATCTCTGGTTCCTTCGCTACCTCGTATTTTGTACGGTATTGTTGCATGGCTTTGACTCTTTGCCACTTTGTTAACGAAGGAAATTTGAGCTTTTACCTAGCCTTCTCTTTGGTTTTGTCCTAGGGCGGGGCCACAACGACCTGCTGGGATTTCTCCTTTGCCGGTGGGGGCGGTTGAGGAAATTTGTTGGGAGCCTTAACAGGTTGTTGTTCTTTCTCGTGGTGAGCATGCACCTTTAAGGGGCCCATCTGAGTTGTGTCTACTTTGATTGACTTCTTTCCACCTCTAGTAAGAACTAAAACTTGCTCTTCCTCTATGATTGCTAGATTATGACCCGCTTCCATGATTATGTTGACTTGACCACTGGAGGCACTGCCCAATAATGTTTGGACATAATGTTGATGCAACATGCAAGTGCCCTCTTCATGTGGGTCATTGCAGGTGGAGCACCAATGCACGCAATCATAAGTGCTTGGCTCCTCATTGATAGCGGCATTCCTCGCTGGAGGTCTGCCTGGCTGTGCCGCCTAGTCCTTAGTAAGTGTTGGGGGAGGATATGACCTTCTAGGCAAGAATTCTTGTTGCGCTTGCTTTTTCTTCATGACGACCATGTCATTAGACAAAGTCCACATAGTAGAATTCAAATATGAGACCTCCTGCAATATCTTAGCCTGTATATCCATGGCTGTAGAGGTTGATGCTACTGGAGGTGGCAGTGGGGCTATCATTGGTACTGGGGGTAAGGTAGGATATTGGGGTGGCGCTGGCAACATCGAGAGCGATGGAAGAACCGTAGGTTGTGGTGCCGAAGTTATAGGGAAATGTATTTGTGGAGCG
The DNA here is from genome assembly GCA_028583015.1 of Wollemia nobilis. NCBI lineage: Eukaryota > Viridiplantae > Streptophyta > Pinopsida > Araucariales > Araucariaceae > Wollemia > Wollemia nobilis. The sequence continues at coordinate 5,359,660 of JAQPPZ010001739.1, read as the reverse complement.
ATGAACTGAGACACTATGGGGTTGGGATTCCATGGTGGGATTGGGCACACTGGAGATGCATAGGTCTATGAAGCGACGGCACTAGGGTACTATGATTGGGAAAATTCTAGGAATATGGGCATTGGCATCCTCGGAGGGAGTTTACCAATGGCGATTAAATTTATCTCCGTCTTCTGGGCCAACTCATATAAATTGGGGAAGGTATTAACATTTGAAAACCTCACCATCATGCTAATGTCAGTGTTGAAGGCCCTAAGGTAGTAATAGGCTACAACTTCGCTAGTCGAACATAGTCCAGTAGGTACCCTCTGCCAGGTTTGGGTGAACCTCATATTAAAATTGGCTATCTCCTCTTGAGGGTGCCTTTGGATCATTGTGAATTGATGCAGGAGGGAGGAGGGGTCTACAGACTCATTAAATCCTCTCATCAGTTGTCTGGCTAATTGATCCCATCCTGTTATAGTGCCAGGTGGCAGGGTCCTGTACCAGTAAAGGAGTTTCCCTCAGAGAGATAAAATCAATAAACACACCATGACCTCTTCTTTCATGATATTATGGATCATGGCTAGAGAAGCAATATCTTGGATGTGCTCAAGTGTAGTCTTCCCTGTACCGTCAAAGGTGGGTATCGACTTTAGAGCAGCAGGTGGGATTTACCCCTATCCTACTATATTCAATGGCCCAAAAGAATTCTAGGCTGGGAAAAACCTAGGTGGGGGTTACGGTATGCTTTCTGCTACTTCTAATCTTGTTGTTGCTACTATTGCTGCATTTGCTATTGATGTTGTTGGTGTGCCATACCTACACCTAGATTTGGTTGGTTCGACAAAACTAAAGCTCCTAAAGTTCTTGATTGGTTGCTAGGTGGAATGGAGGCACTTTGGTGATCTGGAGAGTTTGGGGGATTAGGGGGGAGACTGGTCACAGTGCTATCCGAATTTAGACCTTGTTCATCAAGAATGGCCTCTTGCGAAGACCCTTCATGTAGAAGTGAATCAGGTGTGACTAACCTAGGACGTTCACCAAAGGCATCAATGTCGAGTTCAAAAAACTTGGTCTCTTCTCCACTATTCCTAACTCTCCATCTTGTATGCATGAAGGTACAAATATTTAGTACCAGTATCTAAGGCTTTTGAAGATTTTTACGTTAAACAGAGTCACCAGATGCTCGAGTCTTACAGTACTGAGATGAGCTTCAACTCTCAATACCACTAAGAAGGTGATACTGACTAGGTCCCACCGGGCATGCCAAAAACTATTGGTCACAAATCTACCATAGGAAAGGATTTTATACGTATATGCACCCTAGACCTGGACCAAAATTGAAATGTCAGTAGGAAGAGATGCCCTCCGTGTCAATCTCCGAAGAAAGGTCGACTCCTTTACTAAACTACTTTGGGGTTTTGAGATAAGAGTGCAGGAAAGAAATTAAAAGAGTCAAGGGTACAAGAAAGAGATAAAAAGTGCAGAAAGAAACAGAAATAACTGGATATTTCAATGGGCAAGAACAAGCAGCACAATAACTTAACTGTAATTAAACTAGCAGCATTCAACATAGAAGATGTAACAGAAATTGAAACTGCAAATGTCTCTCTATGTATCCTCTAACAAAATTCCAAACACATTTATCTCCTCATGCTAAAATCCAGATAGCAGAATTACAGCAATTAGAAAAATAAATGAAAGCATAAATACTTGCCACAGGCAGCATAAAAAGAGACACAGATTCAGAGCCAATAAATCTCCAGTGTTGATAGCAGAATGTTTAATTACAGCAGCTTCTTAAGCAATATGTTCCCCCCTTTTTCATTACAATGCCTGGGTTTTTATAGAGGACCCGACCCTCTGAGCCATTAATAAACTAGGTTTACAAGGATGCTCTGGCGGTCGAAAAAATCATGCTCACCTTCTTATGCAAATGAGATTTCACATCCCATTTCTATAACTAGTTGCTCAGCCACATTAGACGGGGAAATTTGCATTTATGAGTCGCTAACCTATCCTGGGTTTCTCGAGTATGGGGTGCTCGAGTGGATTCACAAGTTGCACTGGTCATATTCTAAAACTGATATTTCCCATCTTATTACCTCAAATAGTTACTGGGTCTTTCGAGCAATAAAAATTGCAATTATGTGGCAATTGAATGCTTTGAAAAAATACCTAGCATTGGGATGTGTGCCCCTCGAAGGAAACACCATCATTGATCGTGCCTTGGGAGGAACTTCACCAGATTTCAAATCAAAGCGTTGCTTCGCAATGGACTTGGGCCGAAGCAGGGGAAGAATGGTAAACAAGTTTTGATGGTTTACCAAAAAGCGCCCTTGAAAATAGCTTTGCTAGGTGTTTAGGCTGAAGTGGATGTTTCTCATGAAATACATGGCCTCTAGCTATGCCGCTTCACTCGAGAGGTGAGCAAAAATGTTGCTTTGCAAAGGATTTTCTTGAAGCGGCTGGCTTCTAGCAATGGGCTATGAAACTACTTCGTAGCAAACCATCTAAAGGATGGCAGTTCAAAGAGGTTTTGGCCAAAACTGGCTCCCTGCCTTAGGACATTTTCCTTTTCTTTTTCTGGTGCTTCGGCGAGGCAAGGGTTCGATTGGGAGCTTCACTGAGGGAATAGCCAAAGTGAGTGCTTCGCTAAAATTTTAGCGAAGTGACTCCACTGACTTAGAAAATCTTGGCAACTCACAATTGCAGCTTCGCCACTTTTCTGCCCGAAGTAGGTGCTTTGGCAGCTTCATGAGTGAAGCTCCTTCCATGCCTTAGAAATTTTCTAGGCTCGAACTTAGGCTTTCCTGCTCCTTCTTTGCGAAGTTGCCCCTTTCCTTCTCTTTCTTTAGCGAAGCTTCTTATCCTACCCTATTTTTCTGGCGAAGTTCTTATATACATGGATTATATACAAGGGGGGCAAAAATGGAAACCAAAATTGTTGTAATGCCTTGAAATACAATAAAAAGCAAGGGAACAAATTCATGAAAAATAATAAAATAATTTACAAAATTTTAGTCTTCTCTACCCCTTTAAGCAATGTGACAAAATTGTCAACATTCCTTCAGGAATGTTGGCATTTTTGCCACATTAAATTTTTTTACAAAATTTTATCTAAGTATGGAGCTTCAAAGCGACAAAGAGCATGTAGAGGTGTTGGTATTTTTATGGGCCCTAAATGGGGATGATAAAGTGGATGAATTGATCTTTTAATGTCTCATTATTTCAAATATTTTCGTAAGCTTTTTGGAGATATATTACAATAGGTGATCGGGTCAGCAGATCAAAAGTTATGGCCCCGAAAGCAAATCCAGCAAAAGTCCACTTAGGGATTGAAAAAAATTCTAAGGCATGAGGGGCACTTCACCCAGAATGCTGCCGAAGTTGCCACTTCATTATCTTTGATCGTTGAACATCCACTTTGGCTCCAACTTCGATTAACCTCCCCGTCCTTATAATGAAAAAAGTTTAAGGCAGCCAGGTCACTTCGCCCAAAAAATTGCCGAAGTTCCACTTTGGCCAATGCTTTCAGCAAACCGCCTCCAGAAAAGCATCAGTTTGGGCTTGAGCCTGGCGAAGCATCCACTTCGGGCAGCAGGAAGGCCGAACCTCCACTTCAGCCCCTATTCTGGCGAACCTCCACCCGCATGACGAAGAAGGCTCTAAGGCAAATGGGGCGCTTCGCCCAGAATGTTGCCGAACTGCCACTTCGGGCCCTATCCTCAGCGAAGTTCAAGTCGGCCCCGAAGTTCATGTCGGCCAAAAAAGTTCAACTTCAGCCCCGAAGCCCAAATTCAGCCAATGAAGCTCATGTTGTCCATGAAGTTTAACTTCGACCCCGAAGTTCAATGTCGACCCCGAAGTTCAATGTCGACCGCGAACCTCAAGTCGACCAAAAATGCAAAGTCGGCCGCAAATATCAAGTCGGTCAATGAAGCAATGTCGGCTTGAATTTCACATCAGCCAAAAAGTTAAACGTTAGCCAAAATGTTCACTTTACCCCCGAAGCTCCATGTCGCCCTCGAGGTTCATGTCAGTCGTGAAGCTCAATGTCGACCATGAATCCCAACGTCAGCCAGAATTCCAACGTCGATCACGAATCCAAACGTCAGCTAGAATTCCAATGTCGGCCAGAATTCCAACGTCGGCCAGAATCCCAACGTTGACCAAAATGCCTATGTCAGCCAAAAACTCAAGTCGACCAAGTCGACCAAAAATCCAGTGAACTACCAATTCAGGATAATTTCTTAGCGAAGCTCTCTGGAACTTTTTCTAACAATGGTGTTTTTTTTGAGGGGCACACATTCCAAGGCCAGGTATTTATCCAAGGTATTGGTATGACACATAAATGCAATTTTTTTTTTCCCTAAAAGACCCAGTATCTAGTTATGGTAATAGGATGGAAAGTATCAATTGCAAAATATGACCAACATAATTTTTGGAGTCGCTTGAGCGTCCTCCAGAGTAACCAAGGTAGGTCTACGACTCATAAATATGAATTTCCCCACTTAACGTGGCCCTGTATCTAGTTATGGCAATTGGATAAGAGGGTTCAATTGTAAAAAGTAATCTAGCATCATTACCATATCTACCTTAGCATTCTTGTAAATTGGGATCATTAATGGTGCAGAGGGGAGGGTCCTCTATAAAAACCCACGCATTGTAATGAAAAAGGGGGGGAACATTTTGCTAAAGAAGCTGCTATAACTAGACACTCTGCATCAATATAGAAGATCCTTGGCTCTGAATCTATGCTTTATTTTTATGTTGCCTCTGGCAAGTATTTCTGATTTCATTTATTTTTTTTATTGTTGTAATTCTGACATCTGGATTTTAGCATTGGAAGAGACATGTGCCTGGAATTGTGGTCATAGGATACATAGAGAAGTATATGCAGTTTTAGTTTTTGTTACATCTTCTATTTTATTTGTTGTTGGTTTAGATATATATGAGTTATTGTGCTGTTTTTTCTTTCCCACTGTAATATCCAGTTATTTCCATCCCTTTCTGCATTTTTTATCTCTTTCGTGCACCCTCACTCTTTTAATCTCTTTCTAGCACTCTTATCTTTTTATTTATTTCCTGCACTCTTATCTTGAAACCTTAGTAGCTTAGTGTAGGAGTTGGCCTTCTCCAGATATTGGTACAGAGGGCATCTCTTCCCTCTGACATTTTAATGTTGGTCCAGGTATAGGGCACATATGCACATAAAATCCTTTCCAATGGCAGATTTATGACACAGTTTCTGGCACGCCTAGTGGGACTAATAGTCTCCATATTTTAAGGAAGCCTAATTTTGGTGAATCTCTGGCTTACCTTCATCTAGAAAAATTACCTGGCAACTTTGTTAAGCTGAAGATCCTGATTTCTTGATCGTAGGTGCCTTTTAAAGCTGAAAGAAGACACCCTGAAGGAATCAAGATTTGGTGAGCATCCTTGACCTCACAAGCAAAGAAAATAATGTTCACCTGGTGAATCCAAATTAGTGGCAAGAACCATGATCTTTTTAGACCACTTCTATAATGGTAAAGGTGTGCCATCCTAGCTGAGATGATCCCGACCCTCTTAATCTCAAAATTTGGCATGAGATTCCTAAAAGTGCCCTAAAAACCTTGACAAAATACAATGCCACCAATGGAATGGCCTGAGAGCACCTTGAAGATGTTACTGCTCTAGCAACCCTCCATGACATAACCCATGAAGATGTCATGATCAGACTTCTAGTCTTGTCTCTGGAAGGAAGAGCGTTGTAGTGGTACATACTGCTCAAGCATAATAGCATCTGCTCATGGGATGACCTAGCAGGAGCACTCATCAACACATTTGACGGCTCTCAAGATCCCTTCTAGCTATTGATGCACCTCTCCACCATCATGAGAGCACCTTCAAAGAGCATCATAGACTTCAATGTTCAATTCTACAGAAGTTGGAAGAGAATTCCAAGGGAGATCTTGCCGACACCTGCCCAAACCCACCTCTTCTATGTTTGGGCTTTCCACCTGGACATAAGCCTCCTCTTGCTGCAATCAGGTGAACATAGATTCCCTCAAATATTTGAGGAAGCAGTACAAGCAGAGCAGCTTCTGCTCCTATCAAGAAAGTGGTAGTGGGGAGAAACTCCATCACTTTCTTCGGTCTATCCCATGCAGTATTCACCATGGCATATCCCTCATACTATGTAGAGACCTTGAATGCAGTTGTGTGGAGCTCGAGAGGCAGATCTCATCCAAGGCCAACAATGGAAATATGCAAGCACCACCCAAGCGATGAATAATATGGTTGCTTGCAGTTTCCATCAGGAGATGGGCCAAGAAGGGGAACAGGCTCAAGTGGCAGAACCTGAGAGTAAATAGGGTACATTTTTGTACCCTTTTTGTGTCCCAGAGCATAACACATAAGTATTTAGCTAGAACCCAATAAGCATACCTCACAGAGAGGCTGAGCCTGAGGAGATCTTGTAAGAAGGCCTATCACTGAAAAAGTCTTGTTATCGCATCAAGGGGTTGGAGGAGCCTGTACTCAGCCCACAACCAATGGACTCTCTAAAATGGTGGTATTGGCTCCAAACACCACTACAACCAGTGCCTGAAGAAGGCTCTCATGTGGTAAACCTCTTTGTCACATTATTCATCAACTATATGGGTACTGGTATGCATGGTAACCTACCATGTTGCACCATGTTTGCAACATGGAGAACTTCAGGAAGAGGCCAGCCGGACTTCAAAAATTGATTGAAGTACAATCATATATGGTCCAGATACTACAGGTTCATTGGATAGGCACCCAAAGCTAGGTTTGTGGTGGCGAAATGCCAATCATATCATAAAATTTTGTGTAAATACTGTAAATAGGCTAGCTAGTAAATAAAGTGTCGAGGGCACTAAGTGTTGCTTAGGAGCTTAAGTACAGTTTTTTGTTTAGTTTATGTGTGTTTATTTTTAGCGCTCCAAAGAGATAGTAGTTTTTAGGTGTTGTTTTTAGCATCCCTTGGCATAATATTTCAGTGCCATATAAGGCACTATCATTTTTAGATCAAGCGCTTGGGCAATTGTACAACCAGAATGGGCAAGAGGAGCACTGAAAAGAAAGAAAAGGCCCCAAAGAAGTTGGAGGAGGAGTTTACCACCACCAGTGAGCACTCAGAAAAGGATAGCAAGGATGACTCTATTTCCCAATGGATAAAGGCTTGGGATATCTACATTCAGATGAGCTAAATGCCCCATGAGCCACTAGGAATGTTGGCATTTTTGCCACATTAATTTTTTTTACAAAATTTTATCTAAGTATAGAGCTTCAAAGCGACAAAGAGCATGTAGAGGTGTTGGAATTTTCATGGGCTCTAAATAGGGATGATAAAGTGGAAAATTTGATGTTTTGATATATCATTATTGTAGATATTTTTGTAAGATTTTCATATATATATTACAATAGGTGATTGGGTCAATGGATCAAAAGTTATGGCCCCGAAAGCAAAGCCAGCAAAAGTCCACTTCGGGATTGAAAAAATTCTAAGGCATGAGGGGCACTTCGCCTAGAATGCTACCAAAGTTGCCACTTCGGGCTCTTTGGTCATCGAACCTCCACTTTGGCTCCAACTCCGACGAACCTCCCCGTCCTTATAATGAAAAAAGTTTAAGGCAGCCAGGTCACTTCACCCAAAAAATTGCCGAAGTTCCACTTCGGCCAATGCTTTCAGTGAACTACCTCCAGAAAAGCATAGTTCGGGCTTGAGCCTGGTGAAGCATCCACTTTAGGAAATAGGAAGGGTGAACCTCCACTTCAGCCCCTATTCTGGTGAACCTCCACCCACATGACAAAGAAGTCTCTAATGCAAATGGGGCGCTTCACCCAAAATGTTGTCGAACTACCACTTCGGGTCCTATTCTCAGTGAAGCTCAAGTCGGCCCCAAAATTTATGTCAGCCAAAAAAGTTCAACTTTAGCCCCGAAGCCCAAGGTTGACCAGTGAAGATCATGTCAGCTGCAAACCTTAAAGTCGGCCAAAATACCTAAGTCGGTCTCAAAGCTTAACTTCAGCCTCGAAGTGCAATGTTGGCCCCGAAGTTCAATGTCGGTCACAAAGCTCAAGTCGACCAATGAAGCAATTTCGGCCTGAATTTCACGTTGGCCAAAAAGTTAAACGTCGGCCAAAAAGTTAAACGTCGGCAAAAAGGTTCACTTCACCCCCGAAGCTCCATGTCACCCCCGAGGTTCATTTCGACCGTGAAGCTCAATGTCGACTGCAAATCCTAACATCAGTCGTGAATCCCAACGTCGGAAAAAACTCCAACATCGGCCAAAATCCCAATGTTGGCCAAAATTTCTATGTCAGCCAAAAAATCAAGTTTGCTAAGTCGACGAAAAATCCAACGAACTACCAGTTCAGGCCAATTTCTCAACGAATCTTTCTAGAATTTTTTTTGACAACGATGATGTTTTCAAGGGGCACACATTCCAGGGTTGGGTATTTATCCAAAGCATTGATGTGGCACATAAATGTAGTTTTTTTTCACCCTAAAAGACCTGGTATCTAGTTGTGGTAATAGGATGGGAAGTCTCAATTGCAAAATATGTCCAGCATAATTTTTGGAGTCGCCTGAGCATCCTCCAGAGTAACCAAGGTAGGTCTACGGCTCATAAATGTGAATTTACCTGCTTAACGCGGCCCTGTATCTAGTTATGGCAATTGGATAAGAGGGTTCAATTGTAAAAAAATAAGCTAGCATTATTACCAGATCCACCCTAGCATTCTTGTAAATCAGAATCATTAATGGCGCAGAGGGGAGGGTCCTCTATAAAAACCCACACATTGTAATGAAAAATGGGGGGAGCATTTTTCTAAAGAAGTTGTTGTAACTAGACACTCTGCATCAATATAGAATATCATTGGCTTTGAATCTGTACTTTTTTTATGCTACCTCTGGCAATTATTTTTGCTTTCATTTATTTTTTTGATTGCTATAATTTTGACATCTGGATTTTAGTATTGAAAGAGAAATGTGCCTGAAATTGTGGTTAGAGGATACATAGAGAAGCATATGTAGTTTTAGTTTCTATTACATCTTCTATATTATTTGTTTTTGGTTTAGATATAGATGAGTTATTATGTTGCGTGTTCTTTCCCACTACAATATCCAGTTATTTCCATCCCTTTTTGCATTGTTTCTCTTTCTTGCACCCTTGTTCTTTTAATCTCTTTCTAGAACTCTTATCTTTTTATTTCTTTCCTTCACTCTTATCTTGAAACCTCAGTAGTTTAGTGTAGGAGTTGGCCTTCTCTAGATATTGGCATGGAGGGCATCTCTTCCCTCTAGCATTTCAATGTTGGTCTAGGTCTAGGGCATGTATGCACACAAAATCCTTTCCCATGGTAGATTTTTGACCAACATGAAGTTATCTCCAAGGAACTATAAGTGGATTCTCTTGCTTCCTTTCTATTCTATGCTACTATGACACTTGGTTGAAATTCTTTCTATTATTCTATCCCTAATCCTACAACTTTGGCCTGTGGCTATATTTCTCATTTCTTTTTGTTATTTCCAATTTCTTTCCTCCAACTCTAGACTTATACTGATGTAGGATTAGTAATAGAGCCAACCCTCTCTAGAGATTGGCATGGAGGACATTTCTTTCCTCTAGTATTTCATTGTTGGTCATATCTAGGGCAAACAAACTAGACACCTAAAACACATCATGTTGAGGTGACTACTCATATGGGACATGCTAATATACCATACAAATGATCTTGGACAGCTCCAAGGTGAAGTAGTGGATTTTACCACTCAATTTGGGTAGAGTTGGCTAACTCTGACTTAGCCACGATTGACACCCGTGGCTAACAGAGTTGGTCATGCCTCAGAGCTATGGCTACATAAAAACTATTTTGAATCCCAAGCCAAGCCAAATTGGTTACAACAACCTAGGCAACAGAGATTCAAATAATTTTGGGCAGGGAAGCATCAATATGGTTCCCTCCAACTAATCCAAATACAGGTTTCTTATTCTTGGCTTCTCCATGAAGCTAGACCAAGGACTTGAGAATGCTATAAGACCCCCTCCAAATTGGGGAGAATTCTAGAGAAGTTTTCAATTGAGAGCAGTGAAGCCCTGCCAAATTAGAAAGCATATAACATCTTGCGGAGTTGAAACATAGCGAAGCCCTACCAAATTTTTGACTCAATTACAACCTTTTGGAGAGAGCTAACTTGCCAATCATGAATGCATTTGAAGTAATGGAGGTTTCAAAGGACTAAGGAGATCAAGAATCCATAATTGAGCCTCTTACATACAAATCTAGTTAATTCAACTGCCAAATCCATTAGAGGACATCAAGGCAACCCTTGACCATAAATTCAACAGAGAGAATTGACGGTCTAAGCCCTGATTACAAGAGTAAAATTATTTGCACCTTAGCCATAGCTGTCGACCATGGCTAAGAGTGTCCACCATGCCTCAGACCCGTGGTGGGGCTTTGATCCTTGATTTACTCTGTTTTAGCCATAGATTTCATATTTTAATCATGTATTTAGGAAGATCTTACTTAGTTTAGATTTATTTCATGCATTTGTACGGTTAGAATTAGGATTTAGAGGCATATTTCCTTCATTTCCTTATTTCCATTAATTAGACTAGTTTATTGTTAATTCATGCAATTCAAGTTTCCAATGGCTAATTAGGTTGCTTATTACCTAGATTACATGTTTTCTTCTATGATTCATAGTAATATGATGATTTTGTGCTAATATTCATAGATTTACATGTTTCTTACTTTTATTATCATCATTTATGCAATAGTCCATCAAAATCCTCATCAAGAGAGGTCATATTTGTGTTTAATCATTTCTTGTTTCTTGAATGTAAGGTTTACAGGATCCATTCATTTCAATGCATTCAAGGTAGCAAATACCTATTTCATGAGAGAAGAAGGTCACCATTGATCTTGAGTAGTTCGTGTCTTTGCGGAGAGTCTATGAATAACACCTCCCCCTAGTTTAGAGTATTTTCAAGATTGTATTAATTGTATCAACATTAGGTATCCCCGAGAGGGATGTACTTGTAATCAGATTTGACCAAGATTTAATAAAAGAAACATTCTCCTTCTCGTTGAATTCATTATTGTGAATCTTTTATGCTTTAATGTTTGATATCAGTTGATGAACTAGTTAGGTGTATGCTTTCTGCGAGGTTACAAATGGTGATCATGGTGGAAACCCCACAAATTCCATAGTAACTGATGCATTTCTTCTATTTTTTTGTTGTAGGTGTTAGCCACGATCACCATCAGAGCAAAAAATAGGTAGGAAGCAGACTGCCTCTCCATCGAACGAGGACTCTAGGTAATTCTGATCCTTTGTGTTTCTGGTTTTTGTTATTTTTTTGGTTTTTAGATAAGTAAAATCACATAGAAAATAGTTAAATAAAATAGAACCATGAAAATATTCTGCTATTTGTCAGCCGTTGCTGACAACCGTAGCTAAAAATGTTAGTTGTGCCTGTCAACCATGGCTAAGATCCTAGCCTGTGGCTCTGTCCCGTAGCTAGAACTATTGTCTGTGGCTTTGTCCCGCGGCTAACAGTAAGAGTTTATTTTTTTAGAGTTTACCTATTATGGCCTAATCAGAGGTTGATTAGAGTATTTTACCAGCATTCTCTGAAAATCATTCAACAATTAGATGCATATTTTTGAATGTTAAATGCTTTTATCATTAGGCATTTAGGAAAGAGCGTTGCATGCTTGGTGTTGCATATTTACTTTTATGCAAAATCTAAAATTAAAAAACACACACCATGCAATATTTAAATGTTGGTGAGTTGGAAGTCATATCCAACCACTAGTAGGGTTCAACGACGGTGGCAGTGATTTCCATCTGTTGGCCCAAATCCCATGAACCCTGTTACTAGACCAATATCTATTCCAAGATCCATCATAGCCCATGGAAAATCTACATGTATCTCTCTTAGGAGAGGTATATCACTGACTACAGGTGAATTGGATGAGGACTGAGAGGACTCGTGCTCCCTGACCGTGCTTACCACACATTATAGGTTGGATTATGTAGCCTAGACTTTCATTTCTAGGTTTTCGAGCTGCAAGTATATAGGTGAAAGCCTTAAACTATTGAGTATAGGATGAACAATTTCAAACACGATGAGAGTAGTTTAAGTTGCAATAAATCTCAAAACACATCAAATCAATTAGGGCTCACAAAGAACATTTAAAAGAGATAATCATCATTGTTTATTTTTTTTGCCTTAAAATATACATACAAGATAATACAACATCATGGTTGTCACATGGAGTGGTCAATCTCAGCACAGAATCGAGGTTAGAACTGAGGCTCCACCTAATTCACAATACAATACGATGAACCCTCAATCACAAGATCCTCCTAGACAACATTATGTGAGCATTAGAGGGCATAAATCTATGCACGGGGGTTCTTTTTAGAATACCCCACTTAGAGGAGGCAATGCACATGCCTCGTGAGATAGATCTGAGTATGGGAGATCCCAACATGGGGAATTCATGCATGGGAGTATATATCACAATCGTACACCTCATGGATCTACTGGATCCATTGAAGAGTACATCATTCAGGAGGGACCTGTAACTAATTTAGTGCCCATCTGTACTCAAGACAAGGGAGGCTCCAAGCACCCATCAATTCAAAATAGACAGGTATAAAATCCACCCAGTTAGGGGCAAGAAGAGAGGAATGCTTCAAGGCATAGGTCCTCATAGACTCCAAACAATAATCAACCTGGCAAGTTCACATTTGACATATTTAATATTGGAGTCAATGGTATGCCACCACATGAGCCATGGTGCACTAGGTAATTGTATGGTCTATATAGAGTCTTATGGTGGTTAGGGTATAAAACCTCAATTGCACATTCTCATTCTACGAGATCTCATAGTAAGAGCACACGTTAGACCATCATAGGGCTAGGAGAATCCTCTAATCATCCTCATAATATAATTGCCCCGTTGACCCACACGGGCATAAAATACAGATAATACCATAATGTGAATGCCATCTATACATACAAGGGCAACAGTGTGGTAAACCAATCTATCGAAGTTCATACCGATAAAGTTGATCATACTGAATGAGTACATTGTCTTGATGGATTCTTACTACATAAACATGATCATTTCCAACATCTTATTGGCCTAAATACTATCCATAGCATTGAGCATGAACATGTGATATTGTAACTAGTTGCTCTATCTATGAGATAAATTTTTCATCTAATGTAATAGCATCACTAAAGGAATAATCAGAAGCTAACATTACTTGGCTAGTGGCTTGATATGAAAATTTTATAAAAATAATTGATTAATATATACTATATGTGTAATTCAATAACAAAACTAGTCATCTTATCAAAGCCATTATATATTTTTACTTGCACTTCCATAGAGTATGAAAAATAATACCTATATAAATAATACCTTCTAATCCATAGGAGGCAATGTATTATCTCAAATCCCTACATGTAAACTTAAGCCTAATGATTGTAAACACAAGGATACATATTTTCATAGAAATAAATAAGAGGTAGAGAGAGTTGATAAAATACTAATGAAGATAGGAACAATAGTGTAAAAATTATTAATGGTGCTCTAAATAGAGTTTATATTAAATCTACCAAACTATAAAAAGTAATAATTTGTTCCAGTGTTTGTAATAATTCTAATCATGGTTGAGAAAATATGCAAAAAATCCCAATTCAAGCCGATTTTTCCCAATTCAGAACCTAGCTGATTATTTACCAATTTTACCCATTTTTTTCAAAAAATTATGATATGCATGAAAAAAGTTTTTTTTTTTTTAAATTAAATTTGTATTTTCTTCATTTTTTCGATGAAAATTGCCAATTATTTCCCAATTTTTTTGTTGATTCCTAAATATTTTTTATTCCTTTCCATGTTAATTTCGATCCAATTCTAATTTCCTCAACTATGATTCTAATAAATTTCGCCACTATAGGCATCCATCCTACTATATTCTACCAAACATCCACAAGTAATAGATCAAAGTAAAATTAGTTGGTATTACCTCTTGTTCCTTCAAAGGAGGATCAAATCAATAAGATCCTAAAGTAATTGGAAAGCATAAATGTAGGTATAATATACTTGTCCAATAAGCTTGTCATATTTGAGAGGTAAAACTAGCCAAGGTACAACAATTAACCAAGTCATGATAATCAGGGACAAATATCTTTTGTCACTAGATATAAATCAAAGGTATATGCACATGAACAATGTAGTGTTAAAGGAAATGATAACCTATTATGCTATGCATATAGATACAATTATGACTTGAGAGCATGCCTAGTAGAGAAACTCAAATTGAGCCAAACAATAAGCACTTTGTGGTAGAACCTTTCCCAAGGATTAGTTATCCCTTATTGCAATCCAATCTTGGCCAACTTCAAGTGCTTAACCTCAACATTCTCTTTTGAGGATTTTGATGTGCTATAGTAAAGTCAATACTACACATTCTTGAATAAGAGAGCATGAGCAAAGCACAAGACTTATGATTATGGAAAATTCTACTCTCACGGTTCTTAGGAGAGGCCATCCTAAACCAAATAAGTGATAAAGCAACTACATCTCAACCTACAAAATAAGTACAAACATATCAACCTCCACTAAGAAGATCAATATTTCTATTAGTCCATCTAGTGTTTTTACTTAGAAACAAGTAGAATAATATTTTGATCATAAGAATACGGTACTTGACAAGTTAGACTTCCTATCTCTCTTGGAGAAAGAAAGGATAAAATCTATTCAAAGCTATAGAATATTCATACAAAGGGGTAAAATGCCATATTTTTAGGAATTTTTAATCTCATTGAACAACTAATGAATACTTACTCGAGGCTAATCAAGTTTGATGCTTTGCTCCTTCCTAGTTAGTTTTATTTGTTGAAATAATTTATAAAGGGTACAATCCCTAAAGAGAAAGCTAAATCTCATCCAAAAGATAAAGTGAATATCAATTTGGTGGTCTAGAACTATAAAGATACTATAGAAATACCTCCTCAAAAAATAAGAGGGATACCTAGTTCTACCAATCCTATCAAATCTACATCACTCTTAGGTTGATGGATTCTTACTACATAATGCTATTTTATATTTAAGAGTTGATCTTTGTAATATGTTGAAGGCATTAGTATGCATGACGTATATGCATACCCATTATGGACTAGTAAATAGATGGCTCTAAGGTCAACATAGTTGGAGCAATCAAATGCTTGATAATGACTATACACAAACATCTTAAGCTTGTGGTTGCATAAGAGGTCGTAGTGCTTGTTCTTCCACCATATTTTAGCATGATACTATTAAGGGAATGGATGACCAAATTATCCAATAAGGGATACATTTTCATGGAATAATCCCATATAAAAATCACTCATAAAGATAAAGTGATTTATATGGAAGCTAAAATATGAGTCCATTCCACATTGGGACTTATGAGGAACTACCTCTTAGGCAAGCCAAGGTCCACTTTGTTGAAGAACAAGAATATGAGCTAATCCTAGAATAAAAAATGGAGGAGATTTATAACGAATTTATTCAAATACCATTGAGAAACCTTATATATGACTATGATAAATTTTGGATGCCCTACAATGAGGCTAAACAAGGAACATATGTGATAATTTATTATATTGATGAAATATTGTGCGCTAAACAAGGCAATATGTAAGAGCATTAATAAATTTAAACCTTTTACTTCAACAACACTCAATGCATAAATGAGGTTAATTCTAAAGTGGTCTTAAATAATTATTATAATAAAATGAGGGAACGTTCCTTTAGATTGACATTCAAATGCATATGTAAGAAAGCAAAGTATAAGGCTCTATGCCTTTGACTTCACAATTATAGCAATTGGGATTAAAATACTTTAAAAACTATGGTGATTTTGAATTGATTATTAAGTAAGATAGAACTTTGTGTTCTACAAAGTAAGGTTGGATGAAATCTTATGAATACTAAGTATGATGTTTGCTAGAATATTTTGATTCCATAAACTTTGAAGCAAAATCAAGACATTAAAATTAGGTGGTTAACTTCTTAGCTAGTAAAAGTGGTCATTTTGACCCCACTTGAAGACTATTGATTGTCAAATAAAAATAATTTAAAGTGATATTTAAGCCATTTGTACCTAATTAAATATAAAGTTGGAATTTTTTTGCAAGCGATCGGGATCTTATGAATTACTTGATCAATGAAGCACACATTGATAGAAGCATAATTTATTTTCCATATAAGAAAGTGATCAATGTGAAAGGTTGTCACATTTTGAAATAATTTATAATCTTAAAGAGTTTATTCTATCCTAGCAACCAACCCGAGAAATGAGGTATGCCATTCAAATATTTATAATATAGGAAAGTCAAATTTTTTGGTGATAAAACTCTAAATATAACAAATGAGCTCATAGAAGAGCTCAAAGAACTGTGCTCTAACTATAAGAACTACATAACTTGGGACTATGAGGGATTAAATATATTTGTAAGAGATGTCACAATACATAGCATTGAATATATTCAAATTGTAAGGCCCTTTAGGTAAAAGCAAAGACCAGATAATCCAAATATCGAGACACTAATGCAAAGGTACTAGTGAATTTACTAGAGGTAAAATGCATATATGCTATTAAAAATTCTACCTAGGTGGAAAACCTAGTGCTCATTTGGAATAAGAAGGGTTAGATTTATTTGTGTATGTATTTTAAAAATCTCAAACAAACCTCCTTAAAATATCATTGTTTATTATCATCGATGGAACAAATTATAGAGACAGTACTTGGTTTAGAGATGTTGTCTCTATTACAACTAAATAGGGTATATTTGCTTATCAAAGAATGGTTTTCAAGATATCAAATGTAGGTTTCATATTCCAAAAGGCCATGCACATAAATTTTTAAAGCTAAATCAATAAGATCATCTTTATCTACTTGGATGACATGATTGTATCCTTGAAAAAATAGAAAGCATCATTTATTCCACCTAGAGTAGATATTTGAGAGATGCAAGGAGTACGAGATCTCCTTAAATTTAAAGAAATCATTATTCTATATCAAAGAATGAAATATTTGGGGGCATCTTGTTTGAAAAAAAGGGTTAGCATTTTTTTCTAAAAGGATCAAAGTAACATCAAATTTGACTTCACCAACAAGTAAGAAAGGAATGCAATCATTCGTGGAGCAAATAAATTTTTTCAAGTTCATTTTAAACTTCACTGAGATAGTCAAGTATATGTTGGCAATTTTGGGTACCTTGGGTACATTGCTTTTGCTCTAAGTGTAGATGTTGTCATTGATGTCAAAGAGTTATTGAAGCAATCTGGTTTGATGTCAAAGTATGTGTTTTGATGAAGGTTTCAGATTGGTCAGTGAGTTGCCAAGAAGATCAGGGTAGCCCAGTTGCAAAAAGATCAAGAAAAAGATAAGTTAGAAAAATTTTGCAGGCGGCTGGAAAAACTGTCGCGATTTCGCGACATGTTTTAGGAGAGAGAAAGCGCTGGCAAAACTATCGTGATTTTGCGACATGTTTGAGGAGAGAGAAAGTTCTGGCAAAACTTTCGTGATTTCGCGACATGCTAGAAGGCAGAGACAAAGCAGGAAAAACTGTCATGATTTCGCGACATGTCGCATTTTCGCGACTCGGGAAGCGCAGGAAGGCAGAGAAAGAAAAGTGTCACGATTTCGCGACACATTGCCAGGAAAGTTGTTCGGACGAGCAAGTGTCGTGATTTCGCGACATGTTGCAGGAGAGAGAGTCCGAAAAGAAAAGTGTCACGATTTTGTGACATGCTACAAAAGACAAAGTGAGGACTGTTGCGACTTCGTGACAAGCTACAAAAATCAAAGGAAGGACTGTCGCGATTTCACGACATGCTAAAAAGCTTGAAGTAAGAACTGTCATGATTTCGTGACTTGCAGCAAAGAGAAGAGCCTGAAAGGAGAAGCATCGCGATTTCGTGATAGGCAGTGGATAAAGCGTATGAAAGCCAGAAGTGTCACGATTTCACGACAGGCAGTGGAGAAAGCATTCGAAAGCCAGAAGCGTCATGATTTTGCGATAGGCTACAAAGAAGTTGTACGGATGCAGAAAGTGTCATGATTTTGCGATAGGTTGAGTTGGCAGCTTGCAGTTGCAAAAAGTGTCACGATTTTGCGACAGGTTGAGTTGGCAGAAGTGTCATGATTTCATGACAGAGTTGCATATGACGTCAGCAGAAGCAGATGTGTCATGATTTCATGACAAAAGCTGAGAGGAAGGCCATGAAGACGAAAGCGTCATGATTTCATGACAGAAGTGAGATGATGTCAGTAAAATTCATAAGTGTCGCTATTTCACGACAGAAGCTGAGAGGAAGGCCATGAAGACTAAAGTGTCACGATTTCACGACAAAAGTGTGATGACGTCAGCAAGAGGCAAAGGTGTCACGATTTCGTGACATAAGCAGTAAGGAGGTCGACAAAGGCAGTAGTGTCATGATTTCACGATAGCAAGCATAGAAGGTGTACGGTAGGCAAAGATGTCGTGATATCGCGACATGTTGAAGTTTTGCGCTAGAAGCTACAGGGAGGCAGTGAAGCCGACAGAGTTAAATCTAGGCCGACGCAGCGTAGGGTTTTGCAGCCAACGTAATTAAAGGGTAAACAGCCGACTAAGATCAAGGTTCTAATCTTGAGATAGTGGGTATAAAAGGAGGGTTGTTTGAAGAATTTTAATAATCGATCGAAGTGTGCGTTCGAAGAGTGATGTTCACAGATTTAGTGCGATAGTGAAGTTCATCGAAAAAGGTAGAGTGCGAAGATCGATAGCAGTATAAGAGTGCATTTCATCAAATATTCTAAGTGTAGGAGACTATAAGGAGACAGAGTGTGTGAAGACAATACTTCTATGAATGTGCAAAAGTGCAAGGGTCGTTGTTCGATCGAGTGCAGCTGTGACGACAAGAAAATATCGAAGGACTGTATTTTATACAGAACAGAGGAAGAGGACAGACCTCTACCAGATCGAAGGATTATGTTTAGGTGCAGATCAGAGGAAGAGGAAGAGGGCATTTGTGCCAGACCGAAGGACTATGTTTTGGTGCAAATTCGAGGACCAGCTTTGCGATGACAGAGTTGAGGACAGAGATCTCTAGCCAGAGCAGGGAAGATAGGTGTCTTCTGTGGATAGAGTTCCACTTGCTAAGGGCAGAGGAGGTAGAGGTCTTCTAGAGGATCACCAGACAAAGTAGAATTAGGGGAAGGTGTCTCCTTTGAGCTGAGGCTCATAAACATTGTAATCGGGAAGGATTCCCAGAGGACTTTGATATAACTTTTAGAAGAAAAGTTTTATCCGTGGAGTAGCCTACCTTGGGTGAACCACGTAAATTGCTGTGTCACTTTGTGGATTATATTTTGTGCATTGTTTTGATTACTGTTGTGATTACTGCTATCTTTATTCTGCATGTTATTGATTTCAAAGTTGCTTTGAAAGAAAAAGTTAAAAGTGGTCTTATACTGTTCACCCCCCTCTCAATATAAGCTTGTGTTCTTCAATTGGTATCAGAGTGGGTTCCTTCGGAAAAGTTTAACAGCTTGAAGGAAAAGCTTGCAAAAGAACACAATGGATTATTCAAATGGCAATGCAGCACCTGTTCTTGATGGATCAGATTTTGGTCTGTGGAGTGCAAGAATGAAAGTCTATCTTATGGCACTTGGTAATGAGGTATGGGAAGTTATTGAAGATGGGTACACCATTCCCGCAAATGGTCCTTATACTAAAGAAGACAGGCTCCTACATCACAGCAACTCAAAAGCTATGAATGCAATCCTGAAGGGTTTACAGAAGGCTGATCTTACCAAAGTTATTCACTGCAAGATAGCTAGTGAAATGTGGAAACAATTGCAGGTTGTTCATACAAGTGATGCAAATGTTCGAAAGGCCAAGTTGAGACGCTTCAAAGGTATGTTTGAACAGCTCAATATGAATGATGATGAAAAGATTAGTGACTACATGCTCCGTATGGATGAAATTGTTAATTCTATGAAAGACTTAGGTCTTGAACTTGCTGAAAATGATGTGTGTGATAAGATTTTACGATCTCTTCCTAATAGATTTAGTGAAAATATTTCTGCTATTGAGGAAGCTAAAGATTTAGATAAGTTGAAAAATTATGAGCTCCATAGTATTCTTGCAGCATTTGAGCTGAGAACTCAAGTGAAAGTTGATGAAAAGAAAGAGGCAGATTTTAAAGCTACCAAGAAATCAAAAGGCAAAAAGATTCAATAGAGTGATGAGTCTTCTAGTGAGGAAGAGGCATATTACAGCAAGAAAGGCAAGTTCTCTAGAAAGCACAAAAGCAAGAAAAATATAAGATGTTTCAACTATGGAAAATTTGGCCATTATGCTACTGATTGTACTGTTTCCAAGAATGAAAGTGATGAAGATATACAAGATGTTAAGAGCAAGGATTCTGAAAAGCACAGGTATTACAGAAAGAACAAAGATGAGCACAGCAATCAAGGAAAGAGGTATTCACACAAGAACAAGAAGAGCTTCTATCTGGACAAAGCAAGTAAGTGTTCTAGAAGTGATAGTGAAAGCTCTTCCAGATGATAATGAAAATGAGATGCTGTTCATTTCAGAAAAGGAGGAAGAACCGAAACATAAATTCATTGTCATGAAATGTTTTAGATGTGGAAATTTTGGGCACCTTGAGGATGATTGCACAAATAATGAATTGGTTGCTAGTATGTATGAGGATGCATCAGAAAATGATAAGGAAAATGCATGTATGGTTTTTGAAAAGGGTAGCACCTCTAGCGACAAGAAATCTGAAAAAGGTCTTGATAATTCAAAGTGCAATCAAATAGAGGATCTTGAATGTGAACTCAATAATGCTCTTAGTGTTTTGAAAAAGGAAAGAAAGAAGAATGATAGACTCAAGATTAAGTTAGATGAATGTTGTATGGAGAGAGACGATCTTATAGAAAGTCTTGACTTCTCTATAGCTAAAACACAGGAACTCAAGGATGAGTTAGAGTCTAAGATTCTTGAGTATAATGAGTTAGAGAAAAAAATGGCTTCCTTGAAAGAAGAAAATAAAGAATATAAGGATAAGCTCTACAGATTTCAGGATAGCTCCAAGAAGGTTAAGTCTCTCATCAAAAGTCAAAGAAATCCAACAGATAAAACAGGTCTCGATTTTGTTGAGCTGCACAAGAAACAGGTTGGGGCATCTAACAAGAGGTTTCAAAAGGAAGAAAGTTCTGATGAAGAAAGTATTTCAGATCATGATTCCGTGAGTGATGAATGCACAGAAATAGAAAAAATATTTTTGAATGTGAAGCAAAAGTTTTTGGGACCCAAGAGATTGATTAAAAGAATATTTCACGACAGATGTTTTGCGTGTTATAGGTTTGGACACATGGCTGCACATTGCATATCTCAAATGAAGAGGGTTGACAACAATTCCAGAAGTTTTAATTTCTTTCAAGGATATTGCTACTCTTGTAATCAGTTCGGGCATAAGGCAATGTTCTGCAAAACTAATAACATGAACACGGTTACTCATAAAAGACGGATTCAAAGAAGAGGTATGTCGAATAGAAATAACTTTGTTACCTGTTATAAGTGCAACAATGCAGGCCACACAACTAGACAGTGTAGAGCTGATCTTCCAAGGTACAAGAACAAAAAAAGTGATATGAACAGGTCTAAGGATCAAGGTATGGATAAGAACATGAATGATAAAAGAAACAGGAACAACAGTATGAACAGGTCCAAGGATCAGAACAGTGATAGAAATAGAAATACAAACAAAGAATTCAAGAGAAGGCGCGGCAAAGAAATTGTAGACACTGATGATGATGAGTGTCTAATGGGAGTTTCACTCCCAACCCTGTTTTAAATCACCTCATCAGGAGGTGGGGGAGGGACTAAGCTAAGAGGCTCATTCTTAGTCCCAAGCCCCAAAGGTGACCCTTTGCCATTGATGACAAAGGGGGAGAGATATGAGTAAGGGGGAGAGCTTCATAGTGAAGAAGAGAGCTTCAAGTCAGGGGGAGAAAAAACTTCAAATGCAGATTCTCAATTGTTGGATCAGTTGTCTTCAGTTTTGGATCTTGACTTGTGTTTTCAGTTAAGGTTTGCCATCAATGACAAAGGGGGAGATTGTTGGCAATTTTGGGTACCTTGGGTACATTTCTTTTGCTCTAAGTGTAGATGTTGTCATTGATGTCAAAGAGTTCTTGAAGCAATCTGGTTTGATGTCAAAGTATGTGTTTTGATGAAGGTTTCATATTGGTCAGTGAGTTGCCAAGAAGATCAGGGTAGCCCAATTGCAAAAATATCAAGAAAAAGATAAGTTAGAAAAATTTTGCAGGCGGTTGGAAAAACTATCGCGATTTCGTGACATGTTTTAGGAGAGAGAAAGCGCTGGCAAAATTGTCATGATTTCGTGACATGTTTGAGAAGAGAGAAAGTTATGGCAAAATTGTCACGATTTCGTGACATGCTGGAAGGCAGAGACAAAGTAGGCAAAACTGTCATGATTTCGTGACATGTCGCATTTTCGCGACTCGGGAAGCGCAGGAAGGCAGAGAAAGAAAAGTGTCACGATTTCATGACACATTGCCAGGAAAGTTGTTTGGACGAGCAAGTGTCGTGATTTCACGACATGTTGCAAGAGAGAGAGTCCGAAAATAAAAGTCTCATGATTTCGCGACATGCTGCAAAAGACAAAGTGAGGTCGATTGCGACTTCGTGACAAGCTGCAAAAATCAAAGGAAGGACTGTCGCAATTTTGTGACATGCTGAAAAGCTCAAAGTAAGAACTATCACGATTTCGTGACTTGCAAAGAAAGAGAAGAGCCTGAAAGGAGAAGTGTCATGATTTCACAACAGGCAGTGGATAAAGTGTACGGAAGCCAGAAGTGTCGCGATTTCATGACAGTCAGTGGAGAAAGCGTTCGAAAGCCAGAAGCGTCGCGATTTCGTGACAGGCTACAAAGAAGTTGTACGAATGCAAAAAGTGTCATGATTTCATGACAGGTTGAGTTGGCAGCTTGCAGTTGCAGAAAGTGTCATGATTTCACGATAGGTTGAGTTGGCAGCTTGCAGTTACAGAAAGTATCACGATTTCATGACAGAGTTGTAGATGACGTCAGCAGAAGCAGATGTGTCACGATTTTGTGACAAAAGCTGAGAATGCCATGAAGATGAAAGCGTCACGATTTCGCGACAGAAGTGAGATGACGTCAACAAAATTCATAAGTGTCATGATTTCACGACAAAAGTTGAGAGGAAGGCCATGAAGACTAAAGTGTCACGATTTCGCGATAAAAGTGTGATGACGTCAGCAAGAGGCAAAGGTGTCGCGATTTCGTGACATAAGCAGTAAGGAGGTCGACAAAGTCAGTAGTGTCACAATTTCGCAACAGTAAGCATAGAAGGTGTATGGCAGGAAAAGATGTCGCGATATCGCGACATGTTGAAGTTTCGCGCCAGAAGCTACAGGGAGGCAGTGAAGCCGACAGAGTTAAATCTGGGCCGACGCAACGCAGGGTTTTGCAGCCGACGTAATTAAAGGGTAAACAACCGACTAAGATCAAGGTTCTAATCTTGAGATAGTGGGTATAAAAGGAGGGCTATTTGAAGAATTTTAATCATCGATCGAAGTGTGCGTTCGAAGAGTGATGTTTGCAGATTTAGTGCGATAGTGAAGTTCATCAAAAAAGCAGAGTGCAAAGATCGATAGTAGTATAAGAGTGCATTTCATCGAATCTTCTAAGTGTAGGAGATTGTAAGGAGACAGAGTGCATGAAGACGATACTGCTGTGAATGCGCAGAAGTGCAAGGGTCGTTGTTCGATCGAGTGAGTGCAGCTATGACGACAAGAAAATATCGAAGGACTATATTTTATGCAAAACAGAGGAAGAGGACAGACCTCTGCCAGATCGAAGGATTGTGTTTGGTGCAGATCAGAGGAAGAGGAAGAGGGCATTTGTGCCAGACCGAAGGACTATGTTTTGGTGCAAATTCGAGGACCAACTTTGCGATGACAGAGTTGAGGACAGATATCTCTATCCAGAGCAGGGAAGACAGGTGTCTTCTATGGATAGAGTTCCACTTGCTAAGGGGAGAGGAGGTAGAGGTCTTCTAGAGGATCACCAGCCAAAGAAGAATTAGGGGAAGGTGTCTCCTTTGAGCCGAGGCTCATAAACATTGTAATCGGGAAGGATTCCCAGAGGACTTTGATATAACTTTTAGAAGAAAAGTTTTATCCGTGGAGTAGCCTACCTTGGGTGAACCACGTAAATTGTTGTGTCACTTTGTGGATTATATTTTGTGCATTGTTTTGATTACTGCTGTGATTACTGCTATCTTTATTCTGCATGTTATTGATTTCAAAGATGCTTTGAAAGAAAAAGTTAAAAGTGGTCTTATACTGTTCACCCCCCCTCTCAATATAAGCTTGTGTTCTTCAAGATATTATAACAATGCTAAAAAAGAACAAGAAACTTGATGGTTTGATGATGTAAAGGTGGCATTACATTTGATAAAATAAGCCATCTCACAAGATCTAGAGCTAATCAATTCAAATTATCAAAAGGAGCTCATCCTCTATGTGATTGGTGTTAAGGATAACATTGTCACAATCCTCACACAAAGGAATAATAAATAAGAAGACCATATATTTACCTTCATGGTCAATATGCTACAAGACTACAATACCATATATACATTCATTAAAAAGTAGGTCTACACGTTAATGAAGATCTTAAGCAGTTTCATCACTATATCTCTTGGATAAAATAGTTCATCTCATAAGACTTAGAGCTAATCAATTCAAATTATTAAAAGGTGTTCATGCTATATATAAATAGTATTGAGGATAGCATTTTCACAAACCTCACACAAAATAATAGCAAAGAAGAAGAGCATATGGTTTACCTTCATGAGCCAAATACTACAAGACTATGAGACCATATATACATTCATTTAAAAGGTGGTCTATACCCTCATGGAGCTCTTAAGAAGTTTTATCACTCTGTCTGATAGAGAAAAGTGATAGTATATGTCACTCATCCAGATATCATGAACTACATCCTACAAGGTAAAATATGTAAAAAGAGAGCAGGATGGGTCACCAAAGTACAAGCACGCAATATAGAGGTCAAGACCAGCAAGATGATTTGCAAGAGATAACTTTGCAAATTGCTTGCCAAAAGTAAAGCTTGTGAACAAGTTTCACCTTTAGAAGAAGAAGAAACAAGAACATACCAAGAGTCTATGGTGCTTAATCCCAATTAAATTCAATAGATTATGCCCTTTGTGAATAAGGTTCATTATCCTCTAAGTTTTAAATTAACTCGAAGGTGTAGATTTAGGACACAAACTTATAAATATGTAGTTCTAGATTATACATTGCTTAAAATAAATTTGGATGACATGCTACTCAAATTTGTGGGGACACAAAGGATACTTGATATTTTGTGATAGTTTGACCAAGGTTTCTTTCCTTTCCCAATAACTCACAAAATTTTATATAGTAGGATACTATTGGCTCAATAGATTCAAAGGTGCACATAAGTGAGTTAAAGTGTGTGAAGCATGTGGCATGCACATTGGAAGAATAAGGAAGGTTTCTATACCTTTGAGACAAGTGATTGCTAATTAAACTTTTCAAAAATGGGATCTATAGTTTATAAAAAAATTCAACCCTTGATCAAGCATAGAACACAAATGGATTTTAACAACAATAGAATACTTCATACAAAGGATGGAATCCATTATAGTAAATTTTACCAATTAAAGAATGATGATTAAAGTATTGGAGAGTATAATCATCAGGTTTGATATGCCATTAATTATAGTGTAGAATAATGGATCAAATTCTAGAGGAGATAAAGTTACCAAATTTGCCTTGGAATGTAGAATTATCATGAAGATGTTTTGAAACACGACCATGAAGATGTTTTGAAACTACTACCCATAGGAAAATAGGCTTGTAGAATTGTTATGAAGATGTTTTGAAACTACTACCCATAGGGAAATAGGCTTGTATAATCCATAAATAAGAACCTAATAAGGATTTTGAAAAGAACAATCATTGCATCCAAAGAATATGGGATATTTAGTTGAATAAGGCATTACGAGATAATAGGATCCCTCCTAAAGTATGATTGAAAATTTGCCTTACAAGTCAGCATAGAGAAGTAAATTTTCTAATCAATCTTACACTCCCACCCGTGAGCATTGTGATGCAACTTGAATTAGGAGTATAAATTGTACCCTTGGAGACCAAATTAGATTAATTTCTTCTCTTGGAAGAAGAATGAAGGTATAAGATTGTCGATAATTAAAAGATATAAAGTTACATATTTGTTACAAATACTAAGATATAAAATTAAAAAAATATAAATTGTCCATAATTAAATCACTTACATGTAAATGAAAATAGATATGAAAGAAAACAAATATTAAAATCTATATGCGAGCCATTTTAGCGGACTCGAACCCACAATCGCCTAATTAGAAGTCAGACGCCTTATCCATTAGGCCACGGGCGCCAAGCACAGTTTGCAAACGCCTTATAATTTTACTAGCAAAATATAAAACAATTGGTAGGGTGATGGAAACATTTCCCTTAAATGAATTTTGCGTCAGACTGAAGACGTTTGATCCAAAAGTAAATTGTTTTATCTGATCTAGAGTAAGTTGAATAAGATTAGTTTTAACATTATTTTATTCCATTTTCCATGTTTTTATTTTAAATTGGAGGATAAATGGATGGAACCGAACGTGCCATGCTGAGGACTAGTTTCAATCAGAGTGGCACAACGAAAGCGTGGTGGGCTCTGATATTAAGTCGGAGAAGCTTCCTTCATATCTCTTTTCTAAGTTTTTTTTTTTTTTTACTTAGGTGAAGAATAGAAAGATAGACAGAGTCGTCCTTGGTCATGTAACGAGTAACGCCATGTTTCATTCATCTTATTTTATCTTATATTATAATTCATTTTATATAGAGAAATAATCTTCAATTATTATTTTAGTTTTCAAACTAAATGATTATTAATATCGTTTGTGTTATATCCCCATGAGTGTGGTTTACGGGCTAGGACACCACTTGCATTATTGGTGATGTGACTCGGGTTCAATCCCTATGGTGGATATGTATAATAAGTATTACTCAAAAAATAAATAAATAAAATATTGTTTGTGTTAATATTATGCTTTGTACTCAAGAGGTTGGCAATGTTAGTTATCATATTCATGGTGATAAGTTTGGCAATGATAACTTTGTTTGTGTTAATATTATGCTTTGTACTCAAGAGGTTGGCAATGTTAGTTATCATATTTAGTGATAAGTTTGTTAGTAAGTTATAAAATCATTTGTTTAATTCTTATATGCTTATTTTATGTTAAGTTTTTGGATTTTATTAGGGCATCATGATTTGGATTCCATTTATTTATCGTTTAAGAGTATGTTTATTTTGTTTTTCTTGATGGTTATTATTGGTAATAAGAACTTGTTGGTGCATAAAGATGAGGATTTAGTTGATTTCCAAGGAAGTATAGAGTTTTGTGAAACATAGAATATTAGATTATTTTGTTAGTCATACATAAAAAGAACATGTAGGAAGCACAAATAAAATATACCTTGCTTTTATGTCATATACAAGTAACTCTTGATATGATCACTTTTCTAATAATTGTCAATGTCAAGACTGTTAATGGAGCTTGAGACACAATGAACATAAAGTTATATACATGCAGGAGAGAATATGAAAATCTAATAATGAAAAAAATAGAATGTGGGAGATTATTGGGTAAGGGTGCATGGCATTGTGCACAAAATGGGTGTCTATGATGATGAACCAACACATGGAGATGTTGTCAAAAAGGTGTTGAGAAAATTGAAACCAAAATGAAATAATTATTACACAACAATTATTGAAGAAAGTAAAGATTTAAAGAAATTAGAGTTTGATGCATTGGTGGGAGCACTTATGTCTTATGATGTAAGAACTCAAAATAATGAAGAATATAACTTAGAGTAAGCTTTTGATTTGAAGTCTAGAGTGTCAATCGATAATGTGGCTAGCTCAAGATCCAATTCCCAAAGTCATAGAAGGGAGCAACAAAATCAACATTCTATAAGAGAAAGATATCCTGGTAGAAGAGGAGGCTATAGTGAAAGAGGTATAAGAATATTTGTGAATAAAATAAATATTCAATACCACTATTTTATAAGGTATGGCTATGATTAAAGAGAGTGTAGAAAAAATAAAAGCAATGAAGGAAGAAAAAGAAAAATATTTCACACAAAGAAGGTGAAAGGTCAAAAAATATGTTCTTGTCATGTAATGTGGTAAAAGCTTTAACTAAAGAGTCTTGGTACTTATATTTTGGTTGTTCAAATTATATGACATATAATTAGGATTTGATTGTGGAGTTAGGTGTTGACGAGGATTCACAGACATAGATGGATTGAATAATTCACAAAACTTAGCCTGATTGATTTCATTTCAAAGGTGGTAATAAATAGCCAGAGCACATGGATACCAAGCCTCAACAGTTGGACAACTAGAGGTTTAATATTTCTTTATAGAACATGTACAAAATGATAGGCCATATACATGTTTGATTACATGGAGGCTATAATATTAGCCACGAATAATCAAAAGGGTAATTTTAAAAATATAAACAAAGGTGATAATGAATTAAAAAAGGTGGTCTTACATTATTTTATATTATATGATAAAATATATTATAATATATATTAAATTATTTTCTTATAATTCCTTCCCACCATAGAAGCATTGGACTCCATTGCGTATAAAATAATGAACAAAATGGAGAAGAAACATCTCGAACAAGAAGACTAACTGGAACTAGAGCAATAATTACAACAGGAACAATCAAAGCTAGAGCAACAAGAGCTAAAATAACTAGACCAACTAGAGCAGGAGGAGCAATAGGAACAGTCATAACAATAGGAAGAGGAACTAAAGCAGGAGTAGCAATAAAAGTAGGAGAAAGAGCAAGTGCTTTATGAGTATCTACCTACAAAGGGGTAACATATCAAGTGGAAAAAAAGGATTTGGATTAAGGATGATGAGGTTATGGTTGAATAGAAATTAATACAAATTTTGTGTGTCTAATGCAAATTATTATGAGCCAAATATGGAGTGGGTTGGGTACTATAAATGAAAAAATAATGATGTTCATGTTGGAATGTATAAGTGTTATGATATGCATCATATTGAGCTCTCTTATCATATTGATAAGGTTTTTCTACAAACAGACCACAACAATCCATAGCAGTGATATCACAAATCATAGTATCCACATACTTAGAGAGAAAAGCAAAATACAAGGTGCAAGTGTGCGTAATCATGGAAGTAGTATCAACATCTTTCTAGACAAGTGAGTATGGATGAGGATGAGGATATATAGGTAGCTATAATTTATTGATAGTAGACTTTGCAATCAAGTTTTTTTGGGGGCCATTTTCGTTGATACAATCCATAGATAAATTAGGGGTAAGATGAGCACGAGTAACAAATAGATTATCACGGCCTTTTAAAAGAGAATGATGACTCAATAGGTTGACATTATTAAGGTGACCTTCTAACTCAGGATAGATGTGATATTTTCTACAAGTATTGATAGGATTTTATGAAGTTTCTTCCTCCAAAGTTCTATTTTTGGATGACTATACAAACAATTGTTTATTTTTCTTCTCTAGAAAACTATTTATCATATGATTCAACTTTTTACAATAATAACATAATACTTCAGAAGGAGTTGAGGAAGGATAAGAATAACTCTTCATATAGTAAAAGTGTTGCTTATTATGGGGTCCCTAAGATCTGAATGTGTTTGCTAAAGAAGTAGATCAAGATGCATTGGTTGAATAAGAAGACTAAGATGTAGTAGTTGAAAAATATCATGGTGTATTTGATTGAGAAAAAAATCTATTATACAAGTTGAGCTTGATTAAAAGCTACACCAAGTGTATCAAGAGGAGTACATTTCAACTCTCAAAACAAGTGTGTCTAAAGGCCACTCTTAAAATTATCAATAAGAGTAGGAGTAGGATATTGAACACGAAGCAAGATACGCAAGCAGTTGAAATGATAGATATAATATTGAATATACATATGGCTTCCTTGCGTCAAATAAAGTCAATGGATGAATAAATCGTGATCATAATTAGATTGATAGAATGTGGCCTTCAATACTGTGACCAACTAATCCCAAGTGGTGATGGGATTTTGTGTGGTTTGCTACTTGGTAATCAAAATCTAAGCAACATCTAAAAGTTTCAACTTGACAAAGGGGACCTTATCATTATCAAGGATTTGGATGTAAGTAAACCAAGTGTCCATTTCTAGAATCTAAATATTGATAACTTCAAGATCTCTAGACCCATCATAGATATTAACCTCACATTTGATATGAGAATGGGTGTCAGGAGTGCATAACTTAGAGGATGGTGGTTAGATATACATATTATTAACCTTATCAACTAGATTACTAACTATATTAGCTAAGGTCATCATTTTTTTATTTTCCTATGGACCATAGCTTATCTAGTTAATTCTATAGAGGGTGATTATCCAAACTTACAAGTAGAACACTGCTTATGTTCCAAAGTGTCAAGTACTACAAAAAATGCACTCATTTTTATAACAACTACTTTGAGGCATGATTCAGTATATCAAATAATTACAAAAGTGAAAATTTTCACTTCAAATGGATCTGGATCAAAATGAGCTTTTCAATGAGCATAAATAAGGGTATACTCATGAAACAATGAGTGCCTTTCAATTTGACAATTTACAAAATACCTCTAGACAAGGAAAACTATGTTGATTTATCCTTCCCCAAGGAATATTTTTAGGCTATGCTTATTTTAAAATGTCCCTCTTTACATATTAAAATATAAGGGTTCCCCCCTTAAGACATTAAAATACAACAAAGTACCCTTCTTGGAAAAATACTTTTCTAGCTACAAATAAGACCATTTAAACTGCGAATTCATGGTTTTTCCCTTGATTTGAGGCCACACCAACTTTTTAGTGAACAATGATAAATGTAAAATGTAAACCAATAGACTCAGCTTACCAATCTATACCCAATATGATATATAGTAAAAAAACTATCTAGTGACACTTGTGAAAAGCAACAGATACATATGGACTAGTGATAATTTACAAACACAATGTTCAAATTTAATTAGACAACATCTTTTGTGTTTCCAACCATGCAAAAACTGTTCAAAAATATTCAATTTTGAATGTCTTTCTTGTATTCAACATGTCCATCATAGATAAATACCACTCGCTAGATGGTATTACACCATAGACTAATGTAAAAAACTAGTCATTAATCCTCTCGAACAAACTCTAGGTTGCAAAAACAATGAATAGCTATGTGTCATCTTACATTATCTTTATGTGCTATCTTATTTAAAACTGGACAAATCATGGCTTATTTTGCCACCTTCCAAATAAACGATCTCTCTAAAACTAAATTTGCTAGCTATGTTCCAAGTAATAAAATAACACGTGCATCACTTGGCCATGTTTCTCAAATTACCAACAATCAATTTTGTAGTAACTAACTCGTTAATTGTAGCCAAACTATAGATGAAATGTGGTATCAATCCATCATAAAATTTACTTTAAATTGTCATAAATCTCTTGATCATTATAACATGTAGACATATCTCCTTTGGTAGATATTAACTCCAACCAGGATTTCCATGAAATAGGCCACAACAAGCCATGCTATGTAACCAGTATTTTCACATATATGCCATAAAATTTGTAGTTTGATCAACTAATTTATTGTATGTCTAAAATCAACTCTGCTATTGATAGGAAACAATATTGTCTTACACCAACCAACAACTCCAAGTAGACATTGGGTTAAGTTCACCCAACTACTAACACATGGATAATACTTGTTGATCTACAACATGAATAAATGTTTACGACTGGCTGACAACTGATAGTAGCTTCTTAAAGAAATGAACCCTTTTCTAACTTACAAAAATCAACTTGTTATATCTTATAAAAATCACTCAATCCAAACAAGCTAAAATAGCATTAAGAAACATAATGACTATTTTATATGGCTTTGTGAATAACCACTATATTCTATGCTAGTGATAATTATTCATGAAATTCTTTAGCACATTGACAAATAAATCTAATTTATTTATATAAACTAGCTCTAGTTGGTATCTCAAATCAACCTTCCACTCCATTTTCGAGCAAGGTGATGCTTTGACATGTCTAACAATCTTCTTTCATAGATCAAGCAGACATCGTACAAAATATCTCCCAGGGTGCAATGAAACTAGGGGGATTTACTAAAGTTTTCTTCCCATAATTGATGCTTAAGATAATAATCAATGTTCTATAATAAAGCAATTCAAAAATGAACATAAATAAGCTTTAAATATAATCCAAACTCTTGGATGATGTAGCTAAGCCAAGAAAACATAGTTCAAACCAGAAAACCAAGTCCAGTACCTACTAGCGGGAGATTTCTCATTCTCATTCTAAACTAGACTAACCTAAGGGAAGAGGAAATTTTCTCCAAATCTAGCTTATCACACCGATATCAAACTGATGAAGATTCATAGACACAGATAGACTGAATTATTCATAAAACTCAACCTGATTGATTTCATTTCAAAGGTGGCTATTATAGACACCAAATTTTAGTCATTTGCAATTGAATTTTCACAAAACCACTAAAGCATCCATAAAATCATTGCAAATTCACCAAAATCCCCAAATTATCACAAAGCCATCACCAGGTGTCCAATTTTGTCCAATTTCTCCTAAATTCCTCTAATTTCCCTCTTTTCTTCTAATTTCCCTAATTTCTTCTAAATTTCCCCTGTCCTTTCTAATTTCTTCTAAATTTTCCCTGTCCTTTCTAATTTCTCCTAATTTCCTCTAATTTTCCCTCTTTCCTTCATATTTCCTTAATTTCTTCTAAATTTTCCCTAGCCTTTCCAATTCTATTTCCTCCCTCCATTTTTTCCTAAATTCTTCTAAGGTTTCCCTAAAATTCTTATTTTCCTCTAAATTTTCCCCTTTTCCCCTAATTTTCTAAATTCTTCAATTCCCTCTAATTTTCCCCTAATTTCCTCCTCCCCTGCTTAATTCTTCTAATCCTTCTCTTAGTCTCTATAATTCTTAATTTCTACCTAATACCCCTCACTTATTCCTCCATTCCCCCTCAAAGTTCTCATAATCCCTCATATTTGTTCAATTCTTCCATTTATCCCATCAGTCTCTTAATCCCATCTTAAACACTCATCCAAATCCTAAGGGATATGCACAATAATTTAAAAATCCCCCTCAAAATCCTAGGTCTACCCACAATCTCCACCAACAACCCTCATATATTCCACTTTGTCTCCCCACTTATCTTTCCCTCCAAATTTGAGTAATTTAAAAATGGAATAAAAGCTCCAAGTCAAAGGAAATTAATTTGGAAAATTAAATGGGTTAATCATGTTCACCCTCCATATCATATTTTTAAGCAATTTAAAATTC
This sequence comes from Wollemia nobilis, assembly GCA_028583015.1. Classification (NCBI taxonomy): domain Eukaryota; kingdom Viridiplantae; phylum Streptophyta; class Pinopsida; order Araucariales; family Araucariaceae; genus Wollemia; species Wollemia nobilis. Next base: position 5,326,059 of record JAQPPZ010001739.1, on the reverse strand, counting down.
CATGTCTCTCCCAAGGCACACATGTCCCCATGCCCCTCACTCTCCCCTAGGCCAATTTATGGAATTTGGGTGGCTAAGAGTTCACTCTACTCAAAGCCATTAAATTTGGAGGGTGCACACTCTTACAAGTGGAATCCCTTAGATTTTTCTTGCCCTTTGCACACCCACATGGCTGCCACATCCCCTCCAATTCACCTCCATGTCACTTACCCCTTCCCTCACCAATTTCCTATAAATACCTCTCCATTTCCATAATTTGCAAGAAGAAGAGAGAGCTTACTGTTATGTTACTAAAACTTGGCCAAACTTCCTTGTTATCCTTGGATATTCCATCTACCATCACCAAAGACCTTGAAGAGCTCAGCCATGGAATCCATGGAGTTTGCTTGAAGAGTTGACTAGCTTTGACCAAAAACCATGCCCAAACCAATCATCGTTATTCCACCACACCTACACTAGGGGACACCCAAGGACCACCAAAACTCTCTAGCATGAGAACCTAGCCCCATCTACCACTTGGTCCCAACTGTCACCTCTAGTTACACAGTCCTAACCATAACTAGTGATCACTAACCGTTACCTCCAGCTACATATAGCCAACCATTGTTGATGGTTACCTACATGCACACTAGATAGAGCACCCACTCAACAGGTACGTAAATGAAGGTTTAAAATATTATATTTCTTAGTTTTATGAACTTTTATCAAGGTTTTGTGAATATCTAAATAGGTTTTGTAATGTTTTGTTATCTTTGTTTTGACAAGGGCCTCATGCAAGGGAGGCCCCTCAAATGTTACTGATATAATTTGGTTTGCATGTGTGTAGGTGTGAAGCAATTGGCAAAGCACCAGGATGGTCCAACAAGAATAAATTAAAATCCACCCACAACCCAATTATGACATGAGAAGAGATTACACAGAGGATATTATTGTAAAAAGAGGTCATTCCCGATTCATTCTGCAAACATTAAACATTGTTAAAATCCCTCTAACAAGGTTACCTTGTATTCAAAGACTCATTTTTTATTAATACACATTGCTTATATCTTTCAATATTTTGCTTACATGGTGCATTTCCATGTCTACAACTATAAATAGCCAGAGCATATGGATACCACGCCTTAATAGTTGGACAACTAGAGGCTTCAATTTTTTTGATAAGCCATGTACATGTCTGATTACATGGAGGCTATAAGATGAGCCACAAATAATCAAAAATGTAATTTTAAAAATATAAACGAAGGTGGTCATGCATAAAAAAATATGGTGTTACATTATTTTATAATATATATATATATATATATATATATATATATATATATAATAACATTATAATATATATTATATTATTTTCTTATCGGGTGACTCATATGAGTGCAAGGTAAAATTTTAAGACAATAAAGCATTGGGGGTAGAAGGAAAAGGAACCTTATATATTAACACAAAATATAAAAAGAAAAATATCCAAAAATACCTACTTTATACATGGAATGAAGCATAATTTTATAAGTGTGGGTAACTTATAGAGAAAAACTATAAAGTGGTGTTTGAGAATAAGAGTGGTTCATCTATGACAAATCAAATGGGAACCAAGCAATGGTTATTGTATGTATAAAAAGAATAGTATACTTTCTTGGGAGGAGAAGAGGACATGTTTTTATCATTGAAATATCGAGGACAATGTTTGGTTATGGCACCATAGGTATGGTAACTTGAATTTTTAAAGGTGTATTTGATGAATGCTAAATGGTGCATGTAATATCTTGTATAAAAGAAATAAGTGAATTTTGTGAAGACTGCACAATGGAAAAACTACATAAAGAGATCTTTCCAAAAGGAAGAGCAAAAACAACATCATATCCACTACAATTTATACATTCATATATTTGTGGTCTAATGTACACCAAGTGTTGGTAAATCCTTCTATTCTATCACTTTCATTAATGACAATACTAGAAAAACATGGGTATCTTTTTGAAGAATAAGAGTGATGCTTTTATTTACTCAAGAGCTTCAAATCCATAGTATAGAATAAAAGAAGATATAGAATCAAAACATTAAGGATTGATCATGACGATGAGCATTCTTTCAATAAATTCAATCAATTTTGTGATGCACATGGAATAAGAAGACAATTGACAATTAAATATACACCTCAATGAAATGGAGTGACAGAAAGGAAGAATAGGAGAATCATGAAGATGAAAAGAAACATGGTCCTATAAAAATGTTTGAATAATTATTTTGGGTTGAAGTAATTGTAATAATAGTGTACATTTTGAATGAAAGTCCCACAATTATAGTAAAGAACATGATTCTTCATGAGGTATGGTATAGAAATATTTATTCATAAGTCACTTGAGAGTGTCTGATTATTTTTCTTATGTTCATGTTTAAGATAAGAAAAGGAAGAAGTTATATCAAAATAGTCACACATTTTTGTTGGTTATTTTAAAGAAAGCAAGGCATATACATGTTATGACCTAATAAAAGTGAATAAGAGACCACCATGTTGTTGTGAGAGTGGCTAAGGGGGTACCAACTGGGCACTTGTTGGACAACATATCAATAAATGAGGTGTTACCACATGTCATTGGTCCAAATTTGGGATTGTCAACTAGTGTTGATTGCATATACCACTAGGTTGTGTACTAGAAAACTAGAATATGCCACTTATCACACTTGAATTCACTCTATAATCTATATACTAGGGCATTCCACTTTTCACTCTCTATTTTGCTCATTTGTGCTTCACAAGATTGTTGTTGACTATATGATTGTACAATCAATGGGTTTGATGATTTGGAAGAATGTGTTTGTTCAAACCATAATTATATCCTCCATGTGGAACCCTATCTACCACATTGGCCTTTGGTATGTTGGCCCATATGATATCATCACATACCATATTAGCAGAAACCATGTCATCATATTCCATAATACTTGCCACATCATCAATTTCCTTATCATCATGACGTGTATATTCTATGTCATAATCAGCCACCATGTAATCACTAGATACCACATCATCATATGATGTCATTTCATTGTTGGATGCCACATCATCACAAGGTGCAACATCAACATGTGCCAAAGAAAATGGGTTGACATCATCATTATGTGCCATATCATCAAATTATTTCATGTCATCACACAATGTCAACTATGGGGTGATAACATCATTGATTAGCGAGATGACATCATAGTATTCATTAAAATATATGGGATGGTCGAGTTAAAAATTTTAACTTCATAGGCCCAATACCCCCACTAAGCAATAAATGAGGTTACATTATTTTTTCTCCTTTGCATAATGCATAATACCCTAACAATCATGTTCATAATCTACTATTGTGTAGGGAATATTTTATAAAACATTCCCTATTTTATATTTGATTTTTTTTAACAAAAGGAAACAAAAAAATTTCAATGTAACAACTAGGTATGTATAAGTGTTTTGGAGTATAAAATAGTATTTGAAAGTCTCTTAAGGATACAATTTGAAACTTTTATTTTCACATAATTTATATATTTGAAGTATTTTTCACAATATCTCTTTATTCTTCCCCCAAATATCTAAAATAAGAAAAAGCTATCAGTGGCATGCGTCTACTAGAGGAATCCCTAGAGGAGAAAGGTTGGGGTATACAGGTATTTTGAAGGAGGAGTAGGGACATGAGGAGCAATAAAGGTGATAGGTAAATTTTTTGTTGTGGAAAAATCCCCTAAGGATGCAGATAGGAGAGATTCTAACCCTTTGGATCTAGGAGGAGTGAAATAGAAAATTCAAAGGGAGGCTCTTCTTGGGCACAAGTTTTGAAGAGAGTTCAAAATTAGCAAGAATAAGGATTTGTTCAATCTCTGGATTAGGATGAAAAGGTTTTTACTCTTAAGGTCCCAAAAATTTTAGTTGACAAAGTGATTTATAAAGAAAAAGCTTCTTTGATTAGAAAATTTTTGGGCAATAAACTTGATTTAGATACAATATCTAAGTGGGTTTGGGATAAATGAAGACTTATGGAGTAGGAAGTAGTGGTGGCTTTGCCTAATGATTTTTTGATGTTTAAATTCACAAATTTGAAGGATATGGAAAATATTTTGTTAAGGGTCTTTAATCAATGCCTTTATCATTTAGTCTATCACAACTTCCAATGGAATTTTGGATGATAGTATCTTTAATAAATAATTGCTTTTGATTTAGCTACTAAATATTGGACCAAGATGATAGTGACCTATTTTTGTGTATAGGCAAATATGGTTGAACCATTGCCTGAATCTATTAGGCTAGGTTTATATTATAAGAAATGGGAATAATAAATTTAATATAAAACTTATATTCCCTTGTGTAACCTTTGCAAAAGGGTAGGGTATATTTGGAAAATATACCTAAAAAGTACTAAGGAGAAAGTTATGAATAATAGAACTAGAAAACCTTTGAGGGTTTGAAGGAAAAAGGAATCTAAGCAAGGAGAAATTATGGGATAGAAAGAAATTGGTGAAAGTAGTAAGGGTCCATCTCAAAATAACTTTGAGGTTATTACTACCCTTTATGGGGATGGCATTGTTGGAGGAGAAGAGTTTGTTCCAGAAAATCAACCTAGAGGTTTTAATGAACCAATGATTGAGGCTTTGATTGAAAAGAAAAATAATTCTTCTTTGCATGTAGAAAAGAATATTGAGAAAGAGCCACACTCTAGCAGGATTGAAGGAAAAGAGCATAGAAATGAGGGCTCTAGGAGAAACAAATCCTAAGTAGAATGTGACATTGATTAACTATGGAAGAAAAAAATAAACATATTAACATTATTTAGAATGGGTTTGAGGATGAAGAAGATGCAGGAAAATGGACTTCTACTAGTGATTCAAAGTTGGAAAATGAGGAAAAGGTTTTTCAAAAAACATTTGTTAGAAATAGAAGGAAATCTAAGAGGGTTGATTTGGGAATTTTAGTTTCTTGAGGACGGTCCAATATTTAGGAATTGATAATCAAAGTTATTGCTAAGGATGTAGTTGATAGGAAGCAAAGAATATTGTCTTTAGGATGAAGAAAAATTCCTCAACTTGATACAAAATGAATTTTATATCTTATAAAAATTTAGGGTATAAATTCCCCAACTAAACATAGGGTGCTTAGAGAGTTAAGAAAGGAGAGGAGGGTTGATATTATTTTATTACAAGAGACTAAAGTGGATGATTCCAATTTTTAGAAGGTGAAGAATTCAATTTGGAAAATAGCTTAGGTGGAAATGGTTCCTACTGATGGTGCGTCTAGGGGTTTATCGACTTTATGGAATCCAAAGCGGTTGGAGGGATAGTGTTTGTAGATTAATGACAAGTTTATTTCCAATTTGTTTACAAGATTTGTAAACTAAGTCTAATAATTTACCACTACTAACAAGAAATTATAACTAGAAATCTTGTAGTCTATTTAGACAATTACTATTCTAATGATTGAACTTTTGGTTAGAAAAGGTTGTATTATTTTGAAAATGTAAAATTTGATTTGTAAGAAGATAAGCAATTTTTTGTGCCTAGATTGATTCATTTATTTTTCTTGGATTTTTGGGAGTTGTAAAATGGAAGGATCCCTTTCAAAACCCTATTATTTAAAAAAAGCAAAAAAATAGCTACGTACAGGTGAAATGGAGAAAAGTGCTAAACTTAGACCCCTTGAAATTTCACAAAAAGAACAAAAACACTAGCAATTTGTTCATTGTAGACACCCAATTTTGAACCCATTATCAAAATTCAAGTTTTCAAATATATTTATCAATCATTCAATCAATCCACAAAATTGAAACAATTATTGTCATGACCAAATTTAGAGCATTTGATGCTCTAGAAGCAAAAGCAATGTGGCAAAAGTAAAAGCTCTACTAGTGCTTTTGCCTTATAGGTAATACTTATACAAAATTTGATTTTTCAATATTTTCTAGTCTAAATTTAACCTTTGATGATCATATTGGTAATAGAATTGAAGCATTAGTAACACCAATTTTATCAACCTCTAATGCTTTTGATTGTCATGAACCAAAAACAAAAAATGACTAATGGTACCTTTCAAGTTGCTCACCATTAGTGGATTTGATTATATTTGTAGCCCCAATAGAATTCCCAAGCCCCAGAATTGTCATTTACAATATTCCTCTATTAATTACATCTTGTTCCCATTTAAAATTCTTACCATCTCTATTCCTATCATCTTCAATGAAATTCTTCCCCCAAGAAGCCATGGCTTCCTATAAAGCCAATACTTGAGGTGTCCAATTCATATTATCTAGTAATATAACAAAATTTTATCAAATTATATCTAGATTCATGGAATTCATCTCAATGCATAACAAGGTTATGCCAAAAACTTGTCATAATTTTGTGAAGACATCCCCAAGCATCCAATCATTCAAGCACTCAAGTATCCAAGCTCAAGCTGTCAAGTTTTTGTAAGTAGCAAACAAGCTCCAATCAATATTCTACAAGGCTAATATCAATGAGTGTGCTTGAGGTTTGTGTTATTTCCTCTTGCTTTTGACACTTTCCTTGCTTTTGGAGCTTTTATCTTTAATATTGTTGAACATTAATTTTCTTTGATCAACTCATTTATCTTGGTTTTTCTTTGCATTGAGCAGGTTCTCTATATCTCTGGGATGATTTTATTCCTTGCCTTATTTATTTAGTCATCAAATATTGCATTTTATTTTATTTTACTACTCTCTAAAGTGAAATTGCCACCTAATTGTAGGCCTATTGACATTATCACTCTCTATTTTTATGTAGTCATAGAGAGTGAAAGCACTATCTATTAGGTTAAAGTATTGATAGTGCTATTACTAGCCTAGTGGCGATTCTGCCACTAACCATTTAATTCATGATTTTGTCATGTTATCAAAATTTAGCTCCTAATTTAATAGGGTTCTATTGCTCACAAAGGGAGCCTAATATTCCCCTCCAACTCAGGTAGACTCATTTGTTGTTAATCCTTTCTTTTTATATATATTTTATAGGAAGGTAAAACCACCACCTAGGCATAGTAGAATTAGGACAACACTTTTGTGATAATGAAAATACTTATATCTTTATAGTAATTAGGTTCTTATCCTTACCACTTTTATTTTTGCATTTAGGTTTTAGATTCATTTTCTTTTATTAAAATTAGCTTCTATTCTCTATTTTTTTTTTGAAAAATAAAGAAAAGGAGAAAATAACTAGTTTAGAACTTTAACCATTCAAGGGATCAACTAAATATCTGATATAGTCATCATCAAAAATAAAAATTACATATAGTTTCATCTAGGTTGTTTGTTGTATCTCTCTTGGACCCTTACCTTTAAAATATAAAATCATATTTGTTTTTATCATCAAATCAAAATCATTTTAGTTTAGGCCTTGTTGTATTTGTATATTACCTTAGGGATAGATTGAGATTAAGTTTAGTCAAAAAATGTATTAGGAGAAATGTAGGTGTTATTCAACAATCTATTAGACTCTAGACTCTAAGCCCACAAATTACCCCTATCCTTGAGGTGGCGAAGGAGAAGATATGGAAGAATCATGAAGAGGACCTTCACAACACCTTTCCTAGTCCTCTTCTCATATTTTAGTGAACCCAACATGAACACCAACATAGATCCTAAGATCATATTTGACCAAGATAAACTATAATCAAACTAATGTTTATTAAACTTTAAATAAGATCATTAATCTTGTTTTTTTATATTAGATCACATTCAGTCTAGATAACAAGAGCATAATTAATTGCTAGTCCAACTAAGGGTCTTTATGATCCTATGAGAAACTACTATACGAGTTACTAGGCTATATTGGGTATATAGTGAGCCTAGGCCACTAGCTTCCCAAATTGGATCATGTGTGTACTTATGCCTAGTAAGGAGTATAATATAGTGGACTAGTGGAAGTCATGAGGAGGCATCACTATTACCTCTCACATACCATCTTGGCCAAGTATCCAAGTGGTTAGTTCCATGTATTGGATTTCTCTTATGTATCAATGAGTATATCAAGAGGAGTCAAGTATATCGGGACCTTCAATATATAGAGAGGTCCCTAAGGTATATTCTTTGGATTTGATATATCAAGGGAAGGGGATACAAGGTTGCTAAAATATCCTCTCAAGATTTAAAACTTAATTAATACTTTCTTCCAAACCCGTGGCTAAGAAATGCTACCTAATCCATAACATTATTCATTAGTTGGCCATTATAGACACCAATTTTTGCACACTTTCACCCTTCTTAACCCTTATCCACCAACCTTCTAATTTGCCTTCATAAACAAACACTTTCGTCAGAGGAGGCTTGAAAAGAGCTTTCCAATGGGTATAAACAAATCAATATCCCATAATGACTACAATGTAGGACCAAGCAACATGGACCACACATCCTTGCATTTTTAGTTGGATAATCGGGTGATGCATGTAACCTCTCTCTTCTTCTGTGCCTAATAGAAATATAATAAAATAAAAATTTGAATCAAATCCAATTTATAATTTTGAAATAAAATATCAATTTAACTAAAATATATTAAAAATAAAAATAAATATAACTAAAGGTAAAATGAAATTGAAGATGAACTTAATTAAAATTAAAAGTTAAATTAAAATTAAAGATAAACTAAGATCTATGAGGGATACCATAGTGGTAAGTCCTTGGGTTTTCATCAAAGAGACTCAATTTCATACCCCAGTACGAGGGACCAAGACCCCTCTTAAAAACCTATGTAAACTCAAATATATTATCAAGTGGCATTAGTTCAAACGATTAGATTCCTCAACATTTAAGAGGAGACCAAGGTTCAAATATTTCCAAGTGATACATGGATAATATCCAAGCTTTGTTGTAATACCACTATGTGGTGATGATGTAATAATGGTGGGGCCATTTCAATCCCATATAACCAATTGAAAAAAACTTAAAGATAAACTCGATTAAATTAAAATTAAATATAAAATTCATAAAAATAAAAGTTAAATTAAAATTAAAGATAAAATTGATTAAAATTAAAAGATAAATTAAAATTAAAGAAAAAATTAATTAAAAGTAAAAGTAAAATAAAATAAAGATAAATTTAATCAAAAATAAAGTAACTAGTTAAATTAAAATTAAAGGTAAATCCATCATTCCTTGATGAACCCACCAACTAGTTGCCTTGATCGTGTGAATTTGGCTGCCCCAACCAAAACTCCTTGGTGTGCTCCTATTCATTGATTTGGGCATCCACCTCCATTTTTGACACGACCATTGGCCAAACCCATGAGCTGCTCCCAAGTTGCCTAGTATTGGGTCTACAACATTACATCTTGGGTAGCTCTACCCTATTGGTTTGCTCTAGCATGGCACCTTATAGTTTTTTAATCCTACAAGCATTGCCCTTGGTCATCAGATCAATCCAACTACCACTACATTTTTTTAAAGAGAATTCCATTTTCATGTGTATAAATATCACCTCCAATATTTGTTGAATGAGGAAGAAAATAATATCTACACTTGCATAAAATCTATTAAAATATTGAATGAACAAAGATTATCTATGAATATCATTCCCTATTGCTATATTTATGACGTGATGATATTTTATATGTTGTTCGTATCACCCAATAGATAATTTAATTTGTTCCTTTGTGCTACTAATGACTTGGTTTGGTTTCCAAGCAATGACACATCGTTATTGTGACTGTGAAAAATCTTAACAAACCCAAGTGATGCCTTCTATTTCATCCTTCTCTTACACTTTAGTATCTAGTTCTTCATTGCTTTGTTATAGTATTGTAGACTTGATAGACATAATTTTACTACTAGTATATCCAACTACTTTGGTTTGTGATATGGCTTGACCTACTACACTAGTCATGTGTAATTTTTTAATGTGTTTCTACATATCTTTAATAGAAGTTTGTTTAGTAATACAGTTCATTCATTTACACTATTATCTTTTGCTAAACCTATGCATAACTTATAGAAGTTAGATACTAGAAATTTGAAACTTTTATGCTCTATTACTTTCAACATATTGATTTTCATGTCCCATGTCAAGAAAAACAAGGTCTGGTCCATTGCCAAGAAAGCACATATTTACCTTCCCATCATTGGTAGGCCCCTCTTTTAATTAATAGCATTTATTCCATTGTTAGCATTGTTCATGTAGGTCTAGATTCTATAACCAACCAATTGTTGATTTGGATGGTCTCTTCTAACCAATCTAGGTATTTGAGTTAGGTGCATTTCTACTTAAGACCTCTAAGAGTAAATTTAGTTACATAACATCTTATTATTTATTTCAATTTTAATATGTGCATGATAGTAGTTTAGTCATGTATTGTATAATATATTTACTTTATGTTGCACATTATAACTGGCCCATATCATTTGTTTATTATCTATGTTACATTTTGCATTTATTATAAATAAGTAGTAGTTATTTCTTTGAGTTATTGCATCAGGAAGCACTGGTAACTTAGACACTTATGCCACTATAATATTTGGGTATTCTTGTAAAATTGTTAGGTGTCTTGATGAATGATTAATGGGCGGTTTGTAAGCTTAGATATAGTGTGCTAAAAACTTATTTTTTGTGATTGTTAAAAGAGATTTAGCTCACAATTGGTCATACTCTACTATTAGTTGTCCCCTCATAGAACTTTTCAATTATTGTAGATTTCAAAGGAATATGCACTTTTATGAATTTTATACATTTTTTTTTTATTGTATTCTAGTCCTTATACCAGATTAACTTCTTTAAATACTTCATTTTAGGCAATTTATTTCTACTAAGCTTGTAAGGTCAACATAAAAAGTGTTGTATATAAAATTAGTTTAATAGGTAAAATCTTGTTTTTCTATTTTCCATAGCACAAAATAAAGATCTTAACAACTCATTTATTATTGCTTGAAAAAAAAAATACATAGTCTTCATTATGTATTGGATACACATGAAAACTATTGATAGGATTACTATTGTTTTGTCACTATATCGAAGTGTTCTTTTGTCCCCAAAATTGTTATATCTCTCATTATATGTTTTACATTTGGTATATTAGTTAAAAAATTCAATAGTAATAGATTAGCATGTATTTGCTTATTGTATATGACTATTTTATTGATGGAATGCATTTTGTAATTTGTGAGACTAAAAAGAAATATTTACTTTTACATGTTTAGCATCAGTGAAGACTTCATATAAATTTGGTCCTATTGGATATTTTATCTTATTCATTTTGTCAACATTAAATTTGTTAGGTTAAAATAGGAATACTAAAATGAAAATATAATAAGTGTTTATTAATTATATTATTATTACATCTTGGATATTTCATTTTTCTTAGTAAATTATACCTTTTGTATATATCATCTCTGCACCTTATAATAAATCTTATTTTTTTTAAAGGCTAATCAAGGGATCTAAGTTACCCAACATTATCTTCTTCTTTTTATGGGAGGGAAGCGGAAGGTCTCCTGCTCTAGGCAGGGGGACCCCATCCTGAATTCCCTACTCCCCCTCCTATCTTGTAAACTTCCAGTCTGGATGATCCTTTTGTGTTCCCCTACTCCATCTCTAGGACCTCTACAGGATCCTCCTAGGGGGAATTCCAGGATGTGTTTTCCCATTTTTACGAGATTGTAGGTGCTTGGCTCGATCATCTCAGATTTTCTTTCCATGGTGGCCTTTAGTGATGGTTGGATTTTGGATGAATCGAATTGGAATTTAGAGTTGCAAAGATTATATCAATGGACCTTTTTGGTCTTTAGGGGGGCTAATGCATTATTTATATCTATTGGAAGGTTATATTTACTCCTATCTTGGATTTGGCATTTGAAATGGGGCTCCTTCTTTTTTGTTTTCCTGTACCGTTATAGCTTGGGGTTTTCTCTTTGCATTTTTCTTGGAATTAGAGAGGTACACAATTTATCATTTGTAGTAGAGTGGCTCTTAGTTTTTGCTGGTGTGGACCTTTAAAAGTGAGTTCAAGATATTTTTGTCTCTAACTGCTGGTTTAGATTTGAAATATCCCTCTTGTCTATCCTAGGGTTTATGTGGTTCCTTTTCTTGCTGCTTATTTTTGGCCTTTGGTAATTGTCCCAAGGTTTCTTGAGTAGCTGCGAGTGAATGTGTCCATGGATATCTTATCAAATGGACAATTTGTGGGGTTGGTTGGCATTATTGCTTGGTATATTGTCTAACGAATTTCCTCTCTATAATATTTCTAGTCTAGAGGGGGGCCCTATGTGTGAGTGCTTACTATAGATGATAATCTTTTGATGATAGTCCCTGAGTGAGATGATACCTTCCAAGCATGAGGTGCCATGGTGGTTTGAATTTTCTATGTTTTCTTACCCTCTAACTATGATCTTCATCTCCATTGCAATGAGACCTCGTAGCGTGAAGATATATCACCTAGCTATTATTTCATTTTCCAAGCTACCACTATTCTGTAGCTTTAGGATAATTTTCTAGCCTTCCTATTTCTATAGGGTGAGAAATAATGATCCAAATTCATTCTTACTGAGTGGGATTCAATATTAAAATATTGGTTTTCTTGGGCTCCTCCTATGTAGGATTATTTTTTGCTACAACTACTTTCGTATTTTTTAGATGACGTAATCACTTTCTAGTGGGAATTCTTTGTTCAAACTTACTTTTCTTGGGTTCCCATTAGATAGGTTTTTCATCTTCAAGAAATTTTTTTGCCTACTGTTTCTCCTGGGTGGGAAAAAAAATTCTAGTTTGTTCCTGCTAGGTAGGATTCTTCATTTGGTTTCTAGTTTTCCAGGCCCATATTTGGGCGGGATTCCATGTTTGAAATTTGTATCATTTTTACATTCTATCTTGGGTCCCTCTTGGGCAAGATTTTACATTTGAAAATCAAAATTTCTATCATGTTTTTGAGCTCTCGCATCCTTCTGGGTGGGATTCCTCTTTTGACTCTTGCCTCTGGCTTCCACAAGCTAGGTTTTTATTTTTGTGCCTTTGCCACACTGGATGAACCCCTTAGCTGAAAGATTTAATTCCTTATTCCCTCGTACTACTGTCTGTGTTCTATATTTTGCATTTTCTTGCAAGAACTCTACTGTTTTTCAGTCAAAGATAGCTTGGATCGGTGCAAATGATCTCGGATGATTACAGAAGATCTCGTACGATTGGAGGCGATCTTGACTATAGTCCAGATTGGGGGCAATCCGTGTCCAGAGTTTGCATTCCTTTAGCTTTCTCTGCATTTTTTTATATTGTATTTCTGCACTATCTTGAATTATTATGTTTTTTGTATCTTGGAGTTCACCTCATTTAGCATAATCGCATGGTAAGGTTAAAATCAATCATTAAATCTACTGCATTTTCTTATTTGTTATTGTAATCCATTATTTAGACATGTTTGATGTTATTTCTACCATTGTCCTTTGCTTTTGCACTTGCATATTTGATATTTTGTATCTATTTTTGTGATTTTAGGTTTCTGACGAATTCGTCTGACGAATTCGTCAGATATCAGACGATCATGTCTGATCTCAGATGATTACGTATGAATTGAGGCGATCTGGACTGCTACAAAACTCAGAATCTTCATCAAACATCCGGAATTAGGTATGACACATTCTAATTAGCATATTCTCTGTTATTAGCACTCATTCCTATTTTCTATATCCATTTAAATCATTATTGGTAGATAGAATAGTTTAGATTCATCTTGGCCAAACCTAGGAGTTGAATGATTGAGTATAAAAATGAACACATAAAACCCACTATCAACCTAGGCGTGGAAATTACCACTCAAAAGTTTCCTGGTGACCCCACCATCTGTAAAAAATTCACCCTTATACTCCTCCCCCAAGAGGCGGGACCTTCAAAGGGCCTCTCAGTCCAAGGTATTGTCCCATCCTTCTCGCATCCCCCTTCCGGGTGCGGATCCTATAGCCTGAGGGTAAGGGTATAAAAAATTTGGAGCGATACAATCATATTGTTCATTTTGAATGTTTTAGAGATGGTCCTTTTGGGATCATCTCCTATGCTATTTTTCTCTTCATGGAGACCATATCCTTGCGAATATCTTCTCCCTAATTCATTTGTAAAAGGTTTGGGAACCCTTTCAAAACCCCATTTTTAACCAATACAAAATATATATTTTTTGTTATTGAATCCATTAAACATAACATAGTTTATGCATCCCAGTACATCATGTAGATACTAAAGTGATTTAGGTATTTTACTACCCTTATATTTTGGTGAACCCAACATAAAAACCTCTAAAAGTCTCCAAGATCCCTTTTGACCTTGACCTTACCCTTAAAAAAATATAAATTTAATTCAAGACCACCTAATTTTGTTTGTGTAGATTAAAAAATATTAATCAAAGATTATAAAAAAGGATCAACTCTCTCATGTATTATCTTGAATCATGTATCTAGGTGTGGTTGATCCTCGTACCATTCCTCATCCACGTACCTCGAGGTCTTCCCTCATGTATGGCAATGTATATAGATGGGACCAATATTCTTCCATATACCAATAGATATCTTGGAAGGACATGTTTATTGGAAGGTTAGGTATATCAGGAGACCATCTTAAGGGATATAGACCAGATTGATATATCGAGAGGAGGGATAGAACTGAATAAAACACTTTTTACTCCTTATTTCCTTCTTAATTAATTCTTAAAAATATAAAATTAATCCCCATTCTCTTTTTAGCTTTGTCCAATGGCCAAAAAACCATATAACACCCATAATAGAGGGTGCCAAACCACCCCTTACATGATTTATTTGGAAAATTATCTTAAAGAGGAAAATCTCGTTAAAAATCTTAATTTTAAGTGGGATGAGGACCATACCCCCCTAAATAAGAAATATTTAAAATAGTTTCTTTCAATTCATTGAATCATCTAAGAGATTTTATATGAAAAGATAGATATATTTTTATGGTTATCCTTATTTTACAACCAAGTTTTGATCCCATAACCTCTAATATGTGACATGAGAATAATAAAGCAAACAACAATCAATCAAATAGAAATTTAATATCTTTGAATTTAATACATCTTGAGCGCACTTTGTAGATTATACCACCACCTATTATTTCCACTATAGGTAATAGATCTCAAGAGATCCTATTTATCTTTAGATACCACTTGCCTACAACTCATGTAAACATTATATACCTAGACAAAAGTTGACCCATGAATCAACCAATATCTACAAATGTACCTAACACTTGTTGAGGGTGATGTCAAAAGTCACCCACAATTATTAAATTAGTGTTATGTTTTTTAGGAGATGTTATTTTTATCTAGAATTAGTTAATAAGTCAATCTATATCATATTGGATAGTTAGATTGAGTTAAAGTCAAGTTCTAGATTTATTCCTAGAAAATAGGGCCAACGAGTTAATTTCTAGGTAAATTATCTTCATGAAGAGAGTGCCTCAAATCAAGGCTAGTTAAGTGATTTGTAACTAAAATAAAGTACATGCAAAAATATATCAGTTATCTTATTTTATGCCAATTAAGAATTTTAGCTAATTGGAAAAACCAGCATGCAAGTGGCCATGACAAAAGCTAGTTTTTTTAGAAACATGAGTTGTTTTAGCTTTTTTGATTGATAAAGGCTGATTTATCATTATATACATTGTAATTGGACTAATTTTGAATATATAATAATCTAAAATTTTCAGAGCACGTATTGGGTGCACTATTTTGGAGCCTTTTTAAAAAAACAATTGTGTGTTTTTCAGTTCTAGATCTAATTTTCTAGTTTGGACCAACAACATAGTTTGCTGCAATTGGAGATTTTTTGTTAAGGATATTTCATAATTTTATATTCATACTTAATAATTAAACACTCTTGGAACATTTATGTATGATATTCATGCTCCATTAATATTCATTTTATCTTAGATCATAATTGCTTTATTGTTGTTTTTTGGATCTCTCCACCTCTAGAACTTTCATTTGGTATTAGAGCAGAGTTTTGTGTGTGATTTTAGTATTTTAAGGTGATTTATGTAGAAGGGAAATGGAGTATAACTATCACCACAAATTATGGGAAGGGTTATATCAACAACATATATTTTTTCCAAGCATGAATCCCAATATCATGAGTGTTGGGCAACTAGTAGAGAAAGGATTCAACATACTTTTTGACAATGGAGAATGTTTGATATATGACAAGAAACAAGGTAAAAAATTGATTGGAAAGTATATTATTTCAAAAAATAGAATGTTTTCATTGAGAATAAATATGTTAAATCGAACTTTTTTATTTTCTACCATTAAGGAATCAAGCATGTTGTGGCACTCTAGATATGGTCATTTAAATTTCAAAATTTTGCATGTTCTTTATAAGAACAAAATGGTTGATGGTCTTCCAAGGATTGAATCCAAATTGAAGGAAGCATGCAAGGCATGTATACTTGGAAAAAATCATAGAGAATTTTTTTCAACTAGAAAATGGAGAGCTACCGAGAAATTGGAACTGGTACATTCATATTTGTGTGGGCCATGTCTTGTCCTAGCATAGATGAAAAAATATCTTTTATTTGCTTTATTGATTATGCTACCATAATAATGTGGGTTTTCTTATTAAATACCAAATATGGTTAATTCTTAGCCTTCATGAAATTCAAGGAATTGGCTAAAAAGTAATTAGTTTATTCTATCAAGGTGTTAAGAACTGATAAAGGTGGGGAATTTTGTTCATAGAATTTTCTAGATTTTTTCTTTTCACATGGAATAAAAAGGTATTTGACTGCTCCCTACACACCACCAAAAAAAATTATTGAATAAAGGAAGAATAGGACCATAATGGAATCAATAATAACCATGTTTGAGAACAAGAAGTTAGAGAGGAAGTTTTAGGCCGAAGTAGTGCAAACAATAATCTACATCTTGAATAGTTTCAAAATGGCAGTGAAAAACAAGATACCCTATGAAGCATGGTATGGTAATAATCCAATGGTCAATCATATTAGATTATTTGTTTTTTTAGAATTTTATCAAATTAATGATAATTAAAATAAAAAAATAAACCCCAATATTGAGCCTCACATTTTTACAGGTTATAGTGATGGTAGTAAGGCTTACAAGTTTTTCAATTATGTTAGTAAGAAAATTTTTGTGTTTAGGGATTGTAAATTTTTTAGAATGATGTGTTTGATGATCATAAACAGAAGAGTTAAAAGGTTATTAGTGAAGGGGGAAAACTTTTTTATGGATAAATGGAGGTCAATCAAGATCCTCCACAAGTTCCTAGTGTTAATGGAAACAATACTAGTTCTTCCCAAGAGACTAGTTTACCACCAACTTCAACCCAAGTAAAAAACAAGAGGTTGTTGCTTCCACATCCAACCAATTAGATGTTGGATCAAAACTATCAAAGGAGAAAAACAGGACTTCAAATTTAATCAGGTAATAATATTGAAGATATTGAAGATGAATTGACTTACTATACCTCACCTTGCATTTCTAGTGAACCTAGAAACTATGTAGAGGCTAGCAAAAGGAAAGAATGAGTTGAGGACATGAATGTTGAAATGGAGGACATTGAAAGAAATGAGATATGGAATATCATTCAGCATACTAATTACATGGATGTCCAGTATCGCTCCAAATTTTTTGCATCCTTACCTTCAGGCTATAGGATCCGCGCCCGGAAGGGGGATGCGAGAAGGATGGGACAATACCTCGGACTGAGAGGCCCTTTGAAGGTCGCGCCTCTCGAGGGGAGGATATAAGGGTGAATTTTCGATGGATGGTGGGTTCACCAGGAAACTTTTGAATGGCAGTTTCCACACCTAGGTTGAGAGTAAGTTTGATGTGTTCATTTTGTACTTTAATCATTCAATTCCTAGGTTTGGCCAAGATGAATCTAAGCTATTCTATATGCCAATGCTGATTTTTATGAATACAAAAAACATGAATAAATGCTAAACACAGAGAGTATGCTAAATAGGACAAAATATACCTGATTTCGGATGTCTGATGAAGATTCTGAGGTTTGTAGAAGTCCAAATCATCTCAAATCATATGTAATCATCTGGAATTGCACAGTATCATCTCAGATCTCAGTCGATCATCTGAGATCAGACAAGATCGTCGATGATCTAACGAATTCAGATGAATTCATCAGAAACCTGCAATCACAGAAACAGATACAAAATACCAAAAATGCAACTGCAAAAGCAAGGGGAAATGATAGAAATAATAGTAAATTTGCCTAAATGATAGATCAGATAGCAATTAAAAGGAAATGCATTAATTTAATAATTTGTTTTGACTTTATCATGCATCTATGCTAAATGAGGTGAACTCCAGGATGCATAAATATAATAAACTAAGATAATGCATAAAGAAATGCAGAGAAACAATAAGAAAATGCAAACTCTGGGCTCTGATTGCCCCCAATCTGGACTACAGTCGAGATCACCTCTGATCGTATGGGATCATCGCCGATCTACGATAGGATCGTCCGAAATCATCTGGAATCGCCTGCGACGATCCAAGATTGCTCCAGCTAAAAAACGGTAAAATCCCTGCAAGAAAACTTGAAATACGCAATGCAAAAAAAAGTATGAAGATGTTCTAAGGCACAAGGAACCAAATTTGTAGGGAAATCAGTCAGCTAGGGGGTTCAAGGGGATAAACTAAGAAAATCCCAGTTTATATAGGATTAGGGAGAGGTTAGGAGGTTGGAGATCATCCCAATTTGGGAGATCTCCATCGGGGAGACTCTAACTATGCAGACACGCTTTCTGCCCAAGTTAGAGAAGTTGTTGAAACAGAAACTAATTATGAAAATTTGGTTTTGGGATGAAATCATCTGGACATTCTGTTCCAGACGAATTCGTCAGATCTGGGATGATTTCGTCTGATCATCGACGATATCGTCCAACGGTCAAAACAAATCCTAAAAATGGCACGAAAAACAAGGAGAGCGGGTAACGGGTGGTTAACGGGCGGTTTGGGTTAAAATTCAAATTTTTATCTTTTTACTAAGGTTTAACTGCACCAATTTTAGGGTGCTACATTTTGCCCCCTCTTTAGCGAATTTTTTGAAGAAAATGCGTTAAAGATGAGTTTTTCCTATTTTACGAGAAAGCAAAAATTTACTCCATTTCTTAGACGACGATTCTAGGTCGAATCGTACGACTGCTGACTATGGTGCCCCCTCCGTGTTTTTACCCAAATCGAACGTTTGAGGTAAAAATGCGAAAAAGCAAAAATTAAAAAAAATGTTGTTTTTTTAAATAAAATTAAGAAAAATAGGGTAAAACCCTAATTCATTTTTACTATTCATTTTTACTGTTCTAGAGCTCTGCAGAGAAAAAAATGGTGGAGACAGCACACCGATCGACAGAGGTCCAACGCGGGCTACGGGTAAGGATCTAATCCTAGTGAATTAGGTTTGAATTTGTTGTGTGCAATTTTTTTTTTAAATTTTGATTGTTTTGGGGCATCGCGGCCGTTTTTAGGCCGTCGATGACGTCGGGATGAAATCGTCCCGATTTCATAAATCGTCTCTAAGTCATCGATTTCGTCTGAGGGCAAAATCGGTGAACTAGGGGCGATCCCGTCCAACAAGGGGTGATCCCCATAGCTACGAAATCAAAGATGATTTCATCCTAAAAAGGATGATTTTGCCCAATTTAAGACGATATCATCCAATGGTGGACGATATCATCTTCTTTATGAAATTAAGCTTGTTTTGAATTGCATTTAATTTGATTTTAATGATTGATTTATTAATAAATTTTATTGTTTTATTGTTTGTTTTGTAGAAGGGATTACTAAAGAGTCGGGAGTGGAAATACGATGGGCTACGAGATGACATAGCCACGCTCGATCAGGTAGAGCACGACCGACTGGCTCAGGTCGGTTTACAGCATGTGGCAGAGATGCCACAAGTATCGACAGACATGGGGCTACTGACAGCCCTAGCAGAGATATGGTATCCGGGGTCATCCTACTTCCAGTTATCGATAGGGGAGATGGCTCCCACACTAGAGGACGTATGGAGGATCTTGAGGATCCCCATACAGGGACGATTGATGACTCCTATGGCCAATCAGGGCCAAGCGATGATGAGGTTGATCGAGGATCCGAGCTTCACCCTGGAGAAGGGTGGAGTGAACATCGAGGCATTGAGGCAGATGCCTGGGGCATCTAGGTTGACTCGGGTGTTGGTCGGGGTAGTAGGTGGCTTACTGCTGTGCCACCAGAGTGGGTGCAGGCTACCATGGCTCCTCTCATATGTGGTCTATGACATGAGAGACCATGGCTACAGGTACTCATGGGGCAGCTTTGTGCTATGCCGCTTGTATAGGATCCTGCATGGGGTCGTATACAAGGGAGGCCGATGTCTGGTTGTGACATCACTACTATAGGTTTGGTGCTAGGAGCACATTGCGGTGTGGAGGCCAGTGGGGCTTCCACTGATAGGGGTTGATCGAGAGAGGCCCCAGGTTTTCTACTGGTGGTTACAGAGAGGGTCATAGTGGCGGATAGATCTGCCGATGTCACGGAGGTTGTTGGATGACCTCATCCCAGACCAGATCACCTGGAGGCCATGGCGAGAGCATCCAGGGTGGGCAGAGGATGGGCAGGAGCTGGCTCGCATCAGGTGAGTCTGCTGGCTAAGGATGGAGCGAGGAGAGGTAGAGCTCCACCGCTACGACCGAGTTCTATGATAGTTCGGTCTACAATAGGGGATCCCTTCTCTCAGGGATTACGAGTACTCCCAGACTATTTGGGATAGTACCACACTGAGCGGGGCTCCAGACATGCAGTGGTTCTGGAGTCAGGATGCAGATGATGCCCCCATCCAGCCAATGGATGGTGATGATGTTGGGGTTGCAGATGGCTATGATGCCTGGTACGCAGGCATCCACCCTCCTCGGATGATGAGGGCATAGGGTCTAGTGCACGCTGTGGTGCGACGGATGGGGAGGCGGCATCAAGCTGCTATTGAGGTAGCGTGGGGTCACGGTGGGAGAGAGCAACGATGGTCTCCATAGGAGAGACGCCAGAGGATGGGTCAGGCTCCACAGAGGCTGTAGGAGATAGGGCGGAGGGAGGAGAGATTCCCTTCGTAGTAGGGGGAGAGACCACCATCGCCCGATAAGGGCAAGGGTGTCGAGGTGGGGGAGAGCAGTGAGACGGTGGCTCTCCGGGCTGAGGTTGCCCGCCTCCGGGCTCAGGTGCAGACACTTCAGGATGAGGCTACACGTCTCAGGGCTCAGAGCGGAGGGGCGAGCATACAGGAGCTGGCACGATCTATGGCCCAGACCACGTTCTATCAGGGAGTATACTTCCAACTGGTGCCAGAGGGTCAGAGGTTGCAGTTGCCAGCCGACATTGCAGAGCCTATCAGGGTGGGATCATCGAGGACATCCTCACGATCGACGATGAGGACCCGAGACACAGTTCGGACCTCTATGGGACCACCTCCTCCACCTCAGGGTGGGGGAGGAGATGAGGCTGAGAGCTCGAGGGCTTCTCGAGGCTAGCTGCTACAGATTGTAGACTATATTATTATTATTATTTTGAGGGGATTGAGTATGCCAGGGTATTGATTGTGGCATACCAATCTAGATGATGTACATAATTGATTGATGATATATATATATATATTGTCTTTTTGATGATATGACTTGTGTATATGTTGTATGATGCTTTAATTTTGAATTTTGTTTGATTGATTATTCATGTAATTATGTCGTTGGAAATAAATTATAATGTTTATGCCATGCTATAAAATTTAAATGAGATAATTTGATGTGAACAAATTGGTTGTGTTGTGGTGTGTTTTGATGAAAAATAAAAGGGACTTCTAACAATAATTTCAAAGGACATTGTCGCTATTATAGACCATTTCATGGAGTCACCGCTCACTAGGTCATCAAGCTAATCCCAGTATAGAAATATTGCTAAAAAGTAACAGGGTGCTTAAGAGACTGTCTTAAGACTTTGTGTAGTGATGATGAAAAATGGTGATGATTTGTTTTCAGATTTTCATAAAAAATATTATGCATGACATATTTAAAGAAATATGATTTTTGCTAGGCATAAATTCCTAAGTGTGATAAAATGTTTGAATAAGTCCCTAGGAACTATACCATCATTGCAAAATTGAATGTTTGACATAAGGACATAAAATGGAAAATTTGTGTTCTTTTTAAAGCTCAATTGGGTAACATACTGATGTAAGCCATATGTTTTTATGATTTAAAATGAATGGGAAATAAAATGAGAACAATGGTTTGCGCTAGGCATAGACTTAGAGGTATAGACTTATACCATCATCGCGAAATCTCAAAAGAATTTGATATTTTAGTTTTATTGCATAATTGATTTTTGATTTTGAGATAAACAAAATATAAAATAAAGACTTGTGCTAGGCATAAAATTCTAGTTTAGGTTTTGGAACTATACCATCCTTGCGGAAGTCGAAGATATAAAGAAATGTGACTTTATTGCATGTTTTTGAAAGAAGTTTTAGATTTTGGAAAGAAAATATGTATGTAATTGATTTTATACTAGACAGATGTGTTGTTAAATAAGAAGATGAAATTATTCCAAAGAATTGCAGAGATATTTTAAATTATCTCAAAGACAAAATATAGATTTATAAGGAACCCTCATGTGCAAATGTGAGTTCATTACCGATCTTGATTTATCATAATGATACAAAATCTCTCAAATACAAATGTGTGTGCAATTGTATTGTTCATTCACCAATTTTGAGCAAGAGAATTTGATACAAGTAATTTGACTTAACCAAATAAGGGTTCATTGACCATGATTTATATGCATGTAACCATACCAGACTACTATGTAAGTCGGGTCATCAAGAGCTAGCTAATCCATAAGCCGATATAGGTCTGTACAAAAGAAGGTCGCTAATGTGACAGACATATCACCACGCTAGGAATTACCCAAGGCCAAGCGGGTTGGGCACAAACCACTTGTTATGGGGCTTACCTCATAGTTTTTGAATAATTGAGAATTCCAGGGATTCAAGCTCATTCACCCTTCTTTTCTTTTCAAAGGGTAGGGAAGGGATTTTGTTGCTTTTGCTTTTGCTTTTCTCTTTTTCTTTTTTTTTTTTTGTATTTTTGCTTGATATTGAGATAATGCTGAAATATTGTTGCGATGATACAAAATAATATTTTTCTTTTTCTCATTTGCTTTGAATTTTTCTTTTGCTTCCTATACTAGGGATACTTGCTCGGATTGGTTGTAGAGCAAGGGATTTTTATTCTGGGTAGGGGTGAGCTTGTCCTTTTGTCAATTCTCAAAGATTCTAGACCATGTGCATGATAGGATAGCAGGGGAAACTTTTCGCTCAAGAAACCACTTCTACTATGTAGCATCATATCGAATTTGCAATGAAATCATTTTAATGTGAAGGGATGTACTTGGTTCAAGTAAATAACAAGATCAGTTCTTCTATGCTCAAAAATTTATTTAATTCAACTGTGGACTTTGATATAAGAGAGATTAATAATCATACCAAATAAAATCAAGATATTTATTCATGTGAGTGTGAAAGTGCGGGATTCCAAATAAATGCTAATTTATCCAAAATAATTGAAAATATAACTGCAATACTTCAAGAATTGATAGGTACAAAAATAAAGAATGTTTTGAAGATTTTGATGGTTTTAAAGTTTTTATATTTTGATTTTGATTGATGAATTGAAAGAATAAACATTGTTACTATTTTTGAAAAATATTTATATGGATGACGAAAATGAAACAATATGCAAAATAACAATATATACAATGATGAAATGACCATATTTTATGCATAATAGCGCTTAAGATGCATAATGTTCATAGGTTCTTTAAGATCTTTACCATCTAAGGTAGCTAATTGGTATGCTCCCGATCCAAATTTAGTAGTGATGATATACGGTCCAAGCCAGTTGGGCTCAAATTTACCTTTAAGGTCTTTAGTTGCATTAGTATTTTTTTTATTTTCTTTTAAGACAAGGTCATCGATCTCAAAGGATCGATGATGAACTTTCTTGAGGTATGCTCGCTTGAGCTTGTTTTGGTAGGCACGAAGATGCTCCAAAGCATTGATGCGCTTCTCATCTAGGAGTTCCAACTAACTAAATCTGCCAACATGATATTCATCTCCTACTTCAGTATCTTGAAGTAGCAGAGCCAAAGAAGGAACTTCTAATTCAAAGGGAAAAATAGCTTCAGTGCCATAGACCAAAACAAAAGGTGAAGTACCTATGGGGGTGCGAACGCTAGTTCGATAAGCCCACAAAGCAGGATATAATTGGATGTGCCAATCTCGACCAGATTTATTGACCAATCTTTTGAGGATTTTGATTAATGTTTTATTAGATGCTTCTGCTTGGCCATTACCCTGAGGATAATAGGGAGTGGACCAACGATGTTGAATTTTATATTTTTGACATAATTTTTTGACATCTTTATTTTTGAAACAAGTTCCATTATCTGAGATGAGATTTGCAGGAATGCCGAACCTACAAATAATTTGATTAAAAATAAACTTGGAAACTTGGGTTCCAAGTGCAAGAAGCTAAGGGCATAGCTTCAACCCACTTCATGAAATACTCAGTGGTGGTTATGATAAATTTGTGTCCATCAGATGACACAGGGTTGATTTTTCCAATGATGTCTAAGCCCCATTTTGAAAAGGGCCAAGGAGATGAAATAGCCTGTAGTTCTTGTGCAGGCGCATGGACAAGGTCAGCGTGTTTCTGGCACTTGTCACAATGGCGCACATAATCATGTGCATCATTCTCCATGGTAGGCCAAAAATATCCTATCCTAAGGAGCTTCTTAGCAATGGCGCTACCACTAAAATGTCCCCCACAAGATCCATTGTGGGCTTCACTCAAAGCTGATCTAGATTCTTCTAGATTCAAACATCTCAGTAGGATACCTTCAAAAGATCTCCTATACAAGGTATTACCAATAATCACGAAGCGACTTGCTCGTCTACGTAATAACCGATGTTGGTTGCTATTACAACCTTCAGGGAAGGTCCCATTTTGGAGAAAATTAAGTATATCAGTGTACCATGGTTCAGGAGTAGTTTCGTTGATTAGAAACACATCCAAAGGTTCTAAGCATGATTTATTTGAAGCGGGTTCCTGGAGTCGATGAATAATGATGGTAGCATATTCGTCATCTAACTCCAAGGGCAAAAGAGATGCAGTTGCAGCCATAGCGTCAGCCGCACGGTTGCTAGTTCGAGGAATAGCTTCCAAGGTAACTTGATCAAATAGGGATAATAATTGTAAGACATATGCTTTATATGGATGTAATTTATCATCTCTGGTCTGATAAACATCATTGATTTGATTTATGACAAGTTGAGAATCACCGAAAACCAATAGATTTTTAATTTTTAGTGCCAAGGCAGCTCGTAATCCAAGGATTAGAGCCTCATATTCAGTAGTATTATTAGTGCAAGCAAACGTTAATTTGAAGGACAGAGGTATAAGATGTTTCTACAGAGATATTAAAATAATACCTGCACTAGCCCCACTCATGCATCGGGCATCGTCAAAGTATAGGGACCATTGCTCTGGATGGTCTGCCTCTAATTTAAGGCATTCATCAGGAAACTCAATGATGAGGGGATGGGTAGACTCTAAAGGTGTAGCAGCTAATTGATCTGCTATGATTTGACCTTTAACATACTTCTGTCCTATAAATGTGAGTTCAAACTCATTGAGCGCAAGAACCCACTTTGTTGTGCGACCAGATAAATAAGGTCGACTCATGAGATATCGCAAAGGATCGAATTTAGCAATGACATACGTTTTCTGACTGAGCATATAATGACGTAATTTCTGTGTAGAAAATACGATGGTGAGACATAACTTCTCTAATATTGTATAGCGAGTTTCATAACTGATTAAGGTTCTTCTAATGTAATAATTAGCACGTTCTTTCTTCTCATCGTCAAGTTGAGCTAACATAGCTCCTAAGGCAAAATCTGAAGCAAAAATGTACAAGATAAATGGGCGATCAGATCTAGGTGGTGAAAGCACCGATGGTTTAAGGAGATATTGTTTGAGGAGTTCAAATGCTTGCTGACATTCGTCGTCCCAATGAAAAGAGACATCTTTCTTAAGAAGCTTAAGAAAGGGTCCTATTTTATCCACCAACTTATCGATGAAGCGACGAATAGCTTGAAGCTTACCTTGTAAACTTCGTAATTCAGATATATTTGTGGGTGCGGGCATATCAGTGATAGCCATGATCTTGAGAGGGTCAATTTCAATGCCACGTAAAGAAACTATAACCCCCAATAATTTACCGGACTTAACTCCGAATATACATTTGGCTGGATTTAATCGGATAAGATATTCCCTTAACCGATCAAATACTTTTCTCAAGTCATTTAAATGATCATCTTCCTTGAGGGAACGAGCTATAATATCATCTACATAATCATGTAGAATATCATGCATCATATCGTGAAAGATATAAGTCATGGCTCGTTGATATGTTGCACCTGCATTCTTCAAACCGAATGGCATCACTTTCCAACAAAAGGTTCCCCAAGGGGTAATAAAGGTTGTTTTAGCCTGATCTTCGGGAGCTATCCTGATCTGATTATAACCAGAGAATCCATCCATTAGGGATATCATTCCACTCCCAATAGTAAAATCAATGATCTGATCCATGTTGGGAAGAGGAAAATCATCTTTAGGGCATGCAACATTAATATCTCTAAAGTCTATGCAAACCCTAACTTTGGTAGCTTCTTTCTTAGTTACTGGAACTACATTCGAGATCCATTCAGCATAATCAATGGCTTGTATAAAAATGACCTTCAAGAGTTTTTCTAATTCTCCTTTGACTAGTAAGGCCACTTTGGGATGCATTTTTCTAAGTTTCTGTTTAATAGGTTTAGCATCCGGATGGACTACTAGGTGATGCATAACTACAGAAGGGTCTAATCCTGGCATATCTTCATATGTCCAAGCAAAAATGTCTTCATATTCTTTAAGGAATGCAATGTATTTATCTTGTTTTTCTTGACTCAATTCTGATCCAATGTTGATTATGTGAGGGTTATCTTCGGTTCCAATGTTAACTTTTATGACGTTTTCTACTTCCATGTGTAGATCTCTCTCAAAATTAGATGGGGCGGGTGAAACACCCAATTCTTGTAATTCTTCTACGGTTAGCTTGGATAATTCGTCTTGAGGAGTCGTGGCCTCAAGCTGGGCTATATTAGGTATAGAGCCATCGAAATAAAATCCGTTATGTAACAATTCCTCAACGGAGACATCATGGAAGATATCTCCCTCCAACTCATCGTCGAATTCAGCAATCATCTCAGGGTAGGCTATGGATAGCATATTACATGTAAAGGGGTTATTCCTTAAATGCAAAGCATCACGTTTATCCAAATAATCTTGGTAACATATGAGATGGTCATCATCCTCAAATGGGAAGGGCTGACCTTTACTAGGAAATAGGCCCACACCACATCGAGCAGGCCATGGTTCTACCTCAAAAGGTTCTTTCATACCATTTTGGAAAGGTCCCAAACCTTTCCCTTTATATCCCAATTTAAGCATTATAGGCTTAGCTTTAATATACTCATTAGCAAAATAACATCGAGCATATCCATCATAATGAGTCTTGATGTTTCTAGGTATTCTTCCCTAGTCATATCCCTTATAAATAAAAGCACAACTCCCGACTTGGTAAATACTTCCCATAGGCTATGGGAGGCCCAAAGTACGAGGAGAGGGTGGCAATTTATTTAAAATAAGGGAATCTTGCATGGCAACATTTGTTTTCTCTGATATAAGGATTTTAGATAAATCGGGTAAGAGCTCATCAGTAAGAGCATAAGAGGTAGAAGGAATATTTCCTACATCTTCTGATGCGGAAACTATGTCTCTGGTAGATGTAGACGTTGTAGAGATGTCTATGGATGAATCTATAGGTATGGAAGTTATAGGAGTAAAACAAGAAGCATTGGTTGTGGGTTTAGGATCTTTTTGAGGTCCTAATGTGGTTTGTTTAGAGGATGGTTGAACTATATGTAGAGATGGAGTTGATGGAGAAAAAGTAGATGATGTGATGGGTGTGTGTTTCACACGTTTAGACGGATGATTAGAATTAGGATGTGTGGATGATAAAGCAGGGAAAAATTGAACTCCGACGAGGTTCTGCCAAAGCACACATATCAAAGGGTCTGGGATCACCATGAATGGTAACCAACTGATTTTTAAATTTGAATTTAACACACTGATGTAAAGTTGAGGGAACAGCTCGCATCGCGTTGATCCAAGGGTGACCCAAGAGTATATTGTACGATGCAGGGCAATGTACAATAAACACGGTCGTGTCTAAGGTTCTAGGACCAACTTGCAATGGGATAGTAATAACTCCACACGTTTCTTGTGTTTCGTCATTGAAGGCTTTTATAATCATATCAGTTCTTTTCATTTCGTCACTTCTAAACCCAAATCTTTGGTAGAAGTCAAAAGTGCAAATGTTTAAAGATGAACCATTATCAATCAAGACTCGTTTAACTGCTACATCTCCAATTAGGGCAGTAATATATAAGGGGTTATCCTTATGTAAACTATGTTGAGGTATATCTCTATCCCGAAAGTCAATACAATCGACTTCACGAGTTATGATAGTATTGGTCATGGCTTCAGGTTGAATATTTTGTGGTACCATCATTTGGCTTAATGTGAGCATTAATTCATCCCTATGTGTAGGAGAAGATCTTAAAAGGTCCAAAAGGGAAATTCTAGCTGTAGTGTTTGATAATTGTTCATTAATATTATAAGGAGGTTTAGGTTGAACATTAGGCGCATGATTCCCTTTATTAGGAATTTTCAAAACAAATGGAGCTGAGCCATCATTCTGAGTTTGATCTTGTTGAGAATTTTGAGCCTGTTGTCGAGTAATAGCTCCGATGGTACCTACAATATTATTTTGCGGATGATGAATAGGTCTTGGTCTAGCATTTATGGCTTGTTCATTAGAAAGTAATTGGTGAGAAGATGGTCTAGTAGTGACTCTTCTAGGAAATGGTTCTTCCGGAACCATAGAATTTGTGATAGGTTGAATAGCATCTGATTCATCCTCAGAGCTATTCGATTGATTTGATGTGATTTCCATGTCACTTTTAGTCTCGTATTCTGTATCACTAAGATCAAGAGTCTGAATGTTATATAGAGGTCTGGTCGTAACCATAGATAAAGTTGTGTCAAATATTTGCGGATCATGAATAGGTAAATGTCCACTAATAGTCCCAACATATCGGGTAGGAGGGGGAACATTATGATGCTCAATTTGATTAGCCACCTCCTTACCATGCTTTGGTAAAGGATGTTGAAATATGTCCAATGATTGATTGGCATTCTGATTCTGATTTTGGGGGATGTTATTTTGAGCATTATTAGGAGGATTTTGTTTAGGTTGGAAGGCTTGCACCTCCATCTCATTGTTATCAATTAAATCTTGTATTTTATGTTTTAATATTTTACAAGAGTTGGTAGCATGTCCAGGTCCTCTATGGAAATCACAGTGTAAATCAGCTCTGTATCCGGGTATAGTTGGATCAGGTTCCCGGATATTTGGTAATTGGATCAAACCTCGTTCTAATAATTGCGGAAGAATGGTTGATAAAGGTTGATTTAACCTAGTAAATTCTCGAGGTGGTTTATCAGGAGGTTTCAGTATAAATTTCTCTATTGTTTTCATAGTATTAACAGTAGCAATGTTTCTACTATCAGTGACTCCATCACCCACAACTTGTTTATTTTTATATTGATTTCTGGATGTTTTCTCATCATCTTTCTTTTTAAGCTGGCCTCTCCTAATGAGAGCATCTTCCACTCTTCGAGCTAAATCTATAGCTTGATCGAAGGTGGTCAAGGTAGCAATTGATAACTCATAGGATAGTTGTTCTTGTAAATTATTGATAAAGATATCCAACATTTCTCGATAAGGTAACACAAAATGCAATCTTCCTATCAACTGTCTCCATCGAGCTAGGAAATCAGCAAAACATTCATCTTTGTCTTGTTTTAGGTTGTACAAATATTTAATGGTTACATGCCTTTCAATGTAGGCACTAAATTGATGCACAAAAGACTCGGCTGTCTCTTCGAAATTCCTCAAAGAATGAGTGGGTAATTGGTAATACCACTCTAATGCCATTCCTCCTAAACTTTTTGGGAACATTTTTAGTAATAACAAGTCATCATGTGATATATCATGATAGGCTATCCTAAACATACGAAGATGCTCTATGGGATCCTCGGTTCCTTTGTATATAGGTAGGACAGGCATAGGAAAGTGTTTAGGATATGGTTGTGCTACAACTATAGGATCTAGAGGCTGACTACACATCTCTCGATAATTGTACGAGGGACGGTAGGGATCTATCTGGTCCATGCGGGAAACTAACTATTTCACCATGGCTTCCAGATTACTAGTTTGTCCACCATATTGGTTCGGTGGTACATGAGTATGGGATTTATGAGCGTATGATGGTGTGACATAAGGATTAGATGCTATATTGCTATTATGCAAATGGTTGGTTGGGAGAGTATTATGAAGAAGATTTGTAGTAGCATTATGTTGTATCCCAGATTGTTGGAAATTTGTGTTAGGTTTTGTTTTAGGCTTTTGTTGATTTGAGGTATGTTGATCAATAACTTGGTGAAATAGAGCAGTGAATGATGGTTTATTTTGTGTGGGAATAACCCTAGGCTTGGTAACAGGCACTCTAGATGGTTGGGTAACCTTGTTGTTGTTGCATGTTCTGGATTATAGCGGCCATATCCAAATTGGATGGTCCAGCTTGATCACTTTCTTGATCAACGAAGGACAAGGGATTAGTGCGTGTGTGATATATTTCTTCTAGGGTTGCTTGAGTGTCACTAATTTGATCCTTGTCCATATGGACTGCTCTATTAAGGGCGCCAATATTAGTATTGAGGAACTTCCAAAAATGTTCCATATTCTCAAAAGTAACAGCTCCTTCCGGAGACATTTTAGGGGATGAGGATCCTTCCTCTCTAACAGTTTCTCTTTGTTCGTTTGCTTCAACAAACTCTTCTTCTTGTTGATCTAGGGTTCCTTCTTCCTGAATTGGGTCTTCAGGAAGGACATCTAGTTTATTTCCTAGTTTTCCTAACCAATCTTCTTCTACTTCAATTTGTTTTCCATTCCTGAGTCTAGTCATTATGCTTAAATTTAGATTTTAGCAAATATATATTGATATATATATATATTTGCAGCAAATTTGGGAGGTATATATTTTAATTATATACCTACTATAATACTTAAAAGAAAATGTTTTGATTTTTGTTATATTTTGTTTTGTTTTTGTTTTTATGATAATATTATAAAGAGAACAAACAACATACTAAATGCAAGAAATAATAATAATAAAAGAATGGCTTAGTTTTCTACAAATAGTTTGTAGATGTCATTGATGGGATCAAGTTCATCAAGAGTCATGAAATGCTCCTCTTCAAATTGGAAATGGTTTTTCAAGAATTTGACAAAGTGTGCTATGGTAATGTTATCTACTTCTGACTCTAACTTGTAAAAATAGATCTCATGGCAATACTCTCGATATAACACAACTCTAGGAACTCTATTCCATCTCTTTCTATCCGTAAGAATGACCTCTTGATCCTCTATACGAGATAGAAATTTATGTACTACAACTGCATTGTCGAGGTATTCCTCAAAGGTGTACAACTCGGAAGACACAAGGGCTCTTTTATCTGCTAACCACCTATGGCAAGCTCTCTGAAGTTCATGATATAAAGTCACTTGATCAGGATCCAGGATTCTATCTAAGACAAACCTCTTAATCTGCCTAAGTTCGGTTGATCTAGATCCAATGATATCCAATCTCCTATCAAGTTCGTTCCACAAAGGTTGAACCCTATATGTTTGAGGTACTCTAAGCACAGAAGTAATCTCTATGGCTGCTAATTGATTTTCAACATTAATGGTGACAGCTCGTCTTTTATTATAATCTACCATCTAAATATGATATGCAATCTTACTTTGTTTATCTGATGATTCTAAATGCATTTATGTTTTGTTTTTTTTTTTTGGATTGTTTTCAAAAGGTTTTTAGTTTTCACGTCGGGTTCACCAAAATGTATCGCTCCAAATTTTTTGCATCCTTACCTTCAGGCTATAGGATCCGCGCCCGAAATGGGGATGCGAGAAGGATGGGACAATACCTCGGACTGAGAGGCCCTTTGAAGGTCGCGCCTCTCGGGGGGGGATATAAGGGTGAATTTTCGACGGATGGTGGGTTCACCAGGAAACTTTTGAATGGCAGTTTCCACACCTAGGTTGAGAGTAAGTTTGATGTGTTCATTTTGTACTTTAATCATTCAATTCCTAGGTTTGGCCAAGATGAATCTAAGCTATTCTATATGCCAATGCTGATTTTTATGAATACAAAAAACATGAATAAATGCTAAACACAGAGAGTATGCTAAATAGGACAGAATATACCTAATTTCGGATGTCTGAATGAAGATTCTGAGGTTTGTAGAAGTCCAAATCATCTCAAATCATACGTAATCATCTGGAATTGCATAGTATCATCTCAGATCTCAGTCGATCATCTGAGATCAGACAAGATCATCGACGATCTGATGAATTCGTCAAAAACCTGCAATCACAGAAACAGATACAAAATACCAAAAATGCAACTGCAAAAGCAAGGGGAAATGATAGAAATAATAGTAAATTTTCCTAAATGATAGATCAGATAGCAATTAAAAGGAAATGCATTAATTTAATAATTTTTTTTGACTTTATCATGCATCTATGCTAAATGAGGTGAACTCCAGGATGCATAAATATAATAAACTAAGATAATGCACAAAGAAATGCAGAGAAACAATAAGAAAATGCAAACTCTAGGCTCTGATTGCCCCCAATCTGGACTACAGTCGAGATCGCCTCTGATCGTACGGGATCATCGCCGATCTACGATAGGATCGTCCGAAATCATCTGGAATCGCCTACGACGATCCAAGCTTGCTCCAGCTAAAAAACGGTAAAATCCTTGCAAGAAAACTTGAAATACGCAATGCAAACAAAAGTATGAAGATGTTCTAAGGCACAAGGAACCAAATTTGTAGGGAAATCAGTCATCTAGGGGGTTCAGGGGGATAAACTAAGAAAATCCCAGTTTATATAGGATTAGGGAGAGGTTAGGAGGTTGGAGATCATCCCAATTTGGGAGATCTCCATCGGGGGAGACTCTAACTGCGTAGACACGATTTCTGCCCAAGTTAGAGAAGCTGTTGAAACAGAAACTAATTATGAAAATTTGGTTTTGGGATGAAATCATCTGGACGTTCTGTTCCAGACGAATTCATCAGATCTGGGATGATTTCGTCTGATCGTCGACGATATCGTCCAACGGTCAAAACAAATCCTAAAAATGGTGCAAAAAATGAGGAGAGCGGGTAACGGGTGGTTAACGGGCGGTTTGGGTTAAAATTCAAATTTTTATCTTTTTACTAAGGTTTAACTGCACCAATTTTAGGGTGCTACAATGTCATAGGTACAAAATGGTTATACAAGATGAAGTTTCATAGTGATGGAACAATAGACAAACACACACCTCAACTAGTAGTAAAAGGGCATACAAAAATATATGGCGTACACTATGCGGAGACCTTTTCTCATGTGGCTTGCTAAGATAATATTAGATTGATGCTTTCATTTGTTGTTCAGAAAGAAGGGTAATTTCACCAAATGGATATCAAAAGTGCATTCTTGAATGGTGACATTGAAGAAGAGGTATATGTGGAGCATCCATAAGGTTATGAAATAAAGGGTCAAGAGCAATGGATATACAAGTTGAAAAAGTCACTTTATAGGCTGAAACAAGCTCCAAGAGCTTGGTACTCAAAGATAGATGGATGGTTCTCTAAAAATTGCTTTGAAAGGAGCAAAAAAGAACCAACTCTTTACTGTTGGCAATTTTGGGTAATTTGGGTACATTGCCTTTGCTAAAATGTATAAGTTGTCATTGATGTCAAAAGGCATTTTTGTGTTGATTTCAAAAGAGTGTGATGTCAAGAATATCTTGAGAAGCTTCATTATGTTAAAGGGTTTTTATTAAAACCATGGTGACAAGGCTAAAGGTTTTTCTTAAAACCATTTGGACTCATTAAGGGTTTTTATTAAAACCAAGCTTAACTTAATGCAAATGTCGATGTGTATTATTAATAATTAAATTAACTCATACCTTTGTCAAAGGTCCAAGTTTAATTTATTTTTAATAAAATAATAATAACTATTATTTTAATTATTATTAAAGGGTCTTTCAACCCTTAAGCATCGCCGATTTATTGCCATCATTGGAGGAGCGCCGACGTCAATCAGTGATGGATAAATTGCTATATAAGTGGGCATGGTTTTCAAAAGTTAGGACCACCGATTATTATTTGGACATCTATGATTTGTGGTTCTCTATTTTTTTTATTTGCGCTTGGCTTCTCGATTTGCTTTACGCCATTTCATTCGAATTACGCTTGGCATCTAAGATTTGATTTTGCACCGTTTTGTTTGATCTGCGCTTGGTGTCTATGATTTGCATTGCTCTACATCCTTCGAAAAGCGCTTGGTGTCTTCGTTTGAGCTCGCTCTGTGTTTTCGATCTCTGTCGACGTCTTTGAGATCGTGCATGTTCTACGTCGTGGAGACTGCGCTTGGCAATATCGTTTTTGAGCTTGGGTTGTATCCTTACCTTTTGGATTGACGGTAGTGGTTTGTTTGCATGCGGTTTGTGGAAGACGTTTACGTTTTCCAGGATCTTGGTGTCAAAGAAAGATAAAATAGAGGGCAGCGATTTGTTATTTCGTTGGGATCTTGTGACCCAACGGCGGTGGCGTTTAAGCGAAAGCGCTAGACGGCAGAGGTGCTGAGTTTGATTCTCTTCGTTGGGGATTTCTTTTTGGTCGCGGTATGCATAGAATGGTGGTCGTGAATGTGCGGGAGGTATAAGGTTAAGGTATCTTTTTGTTTTGACATTGATGTTTAATTTTTAATGTTTATGTGGAGTAATAAGGTGTAAAGAGGTGTTATTTTGTATGTTATTGTACTTTGGTGGTTTTTACTAAGTTGGAGAAATAAGGTGTTATATTTGGATCTTTAATATTGTGTAATATTATATAGTTGCTAACTCTAATTGGTGGCAAATTGAGAGTTAGTGTTGTGACAGATTTTGAGTTCTCCTTCTTCATCAAAGTAAAGGTATGGGCAACTTCTTCCATGTATGTTGTTTATGGTATATTTTCTGAAATTGAGTTTGGAGTGAAAAGGTTGTCTACTAGGTATTATTGGTATAAATCTTATTTTCTGGATATTGAAGATTGTTTATGCATTAAAGTTATTGTTGAATATTTGGGTGAATGCATAATTATGGTTGAGGAAGAAGAAGCATTTTTGCAATAGGGTTTATGTTAATAAGTCTTGCTACTTGCATTGAGATGATGAAACCCTAGTTGTTGGTAAAAAGAATATAAGCATCATTGTTATATGATATATTGCATGGTTGGCAATTGTTGGGTTGTGTTTTATATTCTTGAGAAAAGCTACTACATCTATCTTATTCTTTTGAGATTGAGTTTGAGTTGAGATTGAGTTGAGATTGATATTGGGAGTTAAGTATAGATCATATTGAGTCTCTAACAATTCTCTTTATGGTTCTATGAGATTTGAGATTTGAGATTGGAAGTTAAGTATAGAACATATTGGGTCTCTAACAATTCTCTTTATGTTTCTATGAGATTTGAGATTGGGAGTTAAGTATAGAACATATTGGGTCTCTAACAATTCTCTTTATGTTTCTATGAGATTTGAGATTGAGATTTGGAGTTAAGTATAGAACATATTGAGTCTCTAACAATTCTCTTTATGCTTCTATGAGGTTTATGAATCACATTGGGTCTCTAACAATTCTCTTTGTGAGTTCATGCTAAGCAAGTTTTTTCTTGGTGAGCTTGCTGAGGTTTTGGACAGGTTCCGGTGGGGACTTGTGAGCAGGTTTTGGACAGGTTTCGGTGGGGACTTGTGAGTAGGTTTTGGATAGTTTTCGGTGGGGACTTGTGAGCAGATTTGGACAGGTCCTAACAGAGGACTTGTGAGCTGAGATTGATAGTTCTTTCAGAGAACTTGAGGACAGAGGTACATTGGTTCTATCAGAGAACCTGAGGACAGATTTGGCAAGTCTTTGTGAAGGCTTGTGTGTAGAGGATTGATTTGTTCATAGAGTTGGACAAATATGACAGACAGAGGAAGACTTGTACTAGACCGACTGACTATGTTTGGTATAGGTAGCTGAGCTGTTATGGACGTGATCATAGAAGGCAGAGGTCTCTTAGGCTAAGCATTGATGACAGGAGGTCTTCAATGGAAAGGAGTTCCATGTGCTGGCAAGAGGTAGAGGCAGTTGATCTTTTGAGGGATCATTTCCAGAGAAGAGGGGAAGGTATCTCCTTTGAGTAGAGGCTCATAAATTTAGATTAGGGGAAGGTATCTCCTTTGAGTAGAGGCTCATAAATTCAGATCATGGGAAGGTGTCTCCTTTGGGCCGAGGCTCATAAACATTGTAATTGGGAAGGTTTCCCAAAGAACTTTGAGATAACTTTTAGAGAAAAGTTTTGTGGACGTAGCCCGAGCCTTCGGGTGAACCACGTTAAAATTGGTGTCACTTTGTGGATGATTTTGTGCATTGTTTTGATATTGCTTTGGGTATATTGCTTTACTGTTTTGAAGTATAAAGGAAAAGTAAAAAGAGGTCTTATACTGTTCACCCCCCCCTCTCAGTATAAGCTTGTGTTCTATTGAGCATTAATTTGTCATATTACAAATAATAACACGCAACTTAGAGTCTCGAACAAAGACTCTTTCTTGCAAAGAAATAATTTATTTTATTTTCCTTCCTTTTATTATTTCTCCAAGTTTCTTTGTGAAACAGCTTTTACATATATAAAAAAAATGAATTCAATTTAATACATGCAACTGATATATCCCAGAATAACTCAAATCCTACAGATAGCTGTTAACAAGGGGCCTTTGTTGATTCTTAATGAACTTTGTAATCTTGACTTGTTTGATTAATCAAAAAAAATAAACAAAAATCCTTTTATGTTCTAATATTCACAATTTATTCTAAGGTTAACTTGTTCGTTTTATCTATATTCAATAGTTCTGTTATTTCAGTGTTAGTCTCTGACATGAAATTAATCATATCAAGGAATAAAATAGAAACTGTTATTTTGAATCAACTGGAAAATAATGAAGGATATTAAAATGGTTCACGATCTCCTCCCTGCAAAATCCCAAGTTAATAGATGAAATCCCCAAAACAACCCAACCGATCAGATCTGTACTAACACACAATCTAATCATATCAGATGCAAGACTCTAAGGAAAAGAATATAACTGCATCATTCTACCATTCACCTATCGTAACCCATACCATGGCGTAAATGAAATAGATACAAGACAAAATGATGCAACGGAAAGATTGATAGTAAAACAATAGTTTTGGCTTCGATCTCCTTTTGATTTTACACACAAAAGTCGTGTTGCCAAAGAAAAATCATTTATTTCAATAAGTAATGCTTTTTTGTTACAATCTCCAGCCCCTGTATCCATCTACACTTCTGCTATTTAACCTTTCTGTTGCACGTTCTCGGCTACTCCATGACGCTTCGTTTCGACTCCCGAGACCCTTCACTTCAATTCCCGCCTTTCGGTATTCTAACCCTTGCATGCAATCGTAACGCTCGATCTTTGCGGCCAGTAACTGTTGTTATGAAATGTTACTCTGGTTCTATCATTTTTGCCATGTGTCCTGCGTCTCCTGCACCTTTCGTAACGCTTTCCCACGGAAATCCTGGCAGAATTTGCATTTGGCCTCTTCTGTTTCCTAGCCACGATAACGTGACATGTCATGAAATCATGACATGTCGCGATATCGTGACGTGTTCTTGGTCCGTACGCCCGCCGTAGCTCGTTGTAGCGATATCGCTACCGACTTTGCTTTGCCTTCTTTTCAAAAAAGTGGTAGCGATATCGCTACCACTTTGGTTCCGAGCCTTCCTTTCAAAAAGTGGTAGCGATATCGCTACCACTTTGGTTCCGAGCATTCCTTTGATGAAGTGGTAGTGATATCGCTACCACTTTGGTTTCGAGCCTTTGTCTTTGCAAAGTGGTAGCGATTCGCTACCACTTTTCCTTCGGGCCTCCACTTCACGAAGTGGTAGCGATTCGCTACCACTTTTCCTTCGGGCCTCCGCTTCACGAAGTGGTAGCGATTCGCTACCACTTTTCCTTCGGGCCTCCGCTTCACAAAGTGGTAGCGATTCGCTACCACTTTTCCTTTGGGCCTCCGCTTCACGAAGTGGTAGCGATTCGCTACCACTTTCAACCTTGTGCTTCCTCTCGAAAACTCATAGCGATGGAGAGACGAGTCGTGATATCGCGACATGTCACGATATCGCGACATGTCGCGATTTCACGACCCCTTCAACTTTCCGTACGCTTCCAAAAAACGCGTCGCGATTTCGTGACATCCTTTTTTTTTCTTTGTCACCGACACGTCGTGATTTTGCGACATCCTTTCTGTCCTGCTGCCGACACGTCACGATTTCGTGACAGATTTTCTGTCCTGCTGCCGACACGTCGTGATTTCGCGACATCTTTTCTGTCCTGCTGCCGACACGTCGTGATTTCGCGACAGATTTCAATTTTTTTTTGCAGCGATGGAGAGACAGGTCACGATTTCGCGACCCTTTCAACACTTAGGCATTTTTCTTCTTTTCTTCATTTTTAGCATCCGGGTCTTTGAGATCTTCCCTAAAACCTGCAAAAACAAAGGTGGGTCCCCACTTCTAGGGTGTGTTGTGGATGAACCACAACATGTTCTTCATTTGGTATCAGAGCGGGTGCCTTCGTAAAGTTTAACAGCTTGAAGGAAAAGCTAGTAAAGAACACAATGGATCATTCAAGTGGCAATGCAGCACCTATTATTGATGGGTCAAATTTTGGTCTTTGGAGTGCAAGGATGAAGGTTCATCTAATGGCACTTGGGAATGAGTTTTGGGAAGTTATTGAAGATGAGTACACTATTCCTGAACATGGTCTCAATACTAAAGAAGAAAGGCTCCTACATCACAGCAATGAATGCAATTCTGAAAGGCTTACAGAAAGTAGATCTCACCAAAGTGATTCACTGCAAGACAACTAGTGAAATGTGGAATCAGTTGAAGGTGGTTCATATAGGTGATACAAATGTCATAAAGGCCAAGTTGAGACACTTCAAAGGTATGTTTTAACAACTCAAGATGAATGATGATGAAAATATTAGTGACTACATTCTTCGTATGGATGAAGTTGTTAACTCCATGAAAGACTTAGGCCTTGAGCTTGCTGAAAATGATGTTTGTGATAAGATTTTAAGATCTCTTCCTAATAGATTTAGTGAAAATATTTCTTCTATTGAGGAAGCTAAATATTTGGATAAATTGAAAAAGGATGAGCTCCATAGTATACTCGCAGCATTTGAGTTAAGAACTCAAGTGAAGGTTGATGTCAAGAAAGAGGCGACTTTCAAGGCTACCAAGAAATCCAAAGGTAAACAACTTCAAGAGAGTGATGAGTCTTCTAGTGATGAAGAGGCATATTACAGAAAGAAAGGCAAGTTCTCTAGAAAACACAAAAATATGAAAAATGTAAGATGTTTTAATTGTGGAAAATTTGGTCATTATGCTACTGACTGTACTGTTGCCAAGGATGAAAGTGATGAAGATAAACAGGACTGTACGAACAAGGATTCTGAAAAGCACAAGCATCATAGGAAAAACAAAGATGAGCACAGCAATCAAGGAAAGAGGTATTCTCACAAACACAAGAAGATTTTCTACCTAGACAAAGCAAGTAAGTGTTCTAGTAGTGATAGTGAAAGTTCTTCAAGTGATAATGAAAATGAGATGTTGTTCATATCAAAAAAGAGGAAGAACCAAAACATAGATTCATTATCATGAAATGTCTTAGATGTGGAAATTTTGGTCACCTTGAGGATGATTGCACAAATAATGATTTGATTTCTAGTATGTATGAGGATGCTTCAGAAAACTATAAGGAAGATGCATGTATGGTTTTTGAAAAGGGTAGCACCTCTAGTGATAAGAAATACGAAAAAGGCTTTGATGATTCTAATAGCAAACATATAGAGGAAGATGAAGTAGATCTCAAAGGTGAACTTATTAGTGCTCTTAGTGCTTTGAAAAAGGAAAGAAATAAGAATGCTAGACTTGAGGATAAGTTGGATGAATGTTGTATGGAGAGAGATGATCTTATAGAAAGTCTTGACTTCTCTATAGCTAAGACACAAGAACTCAAGGATGAGTTAGATTCTAAGGTTTTTGAGTATAGTGAGTTAGAATAGAAAATGGCTTCTTTGAAAGAGGAAACTAAAGGGTACAAGGATAAGCTTCATAGGTTTCAAGATAGCTCCAAAAAGGTTAAGTCTCTCATCAAAGGTCAAAGAAAGACAACAGATAAAACAGGTCTTGGTTTTGTTAAGACTCACAAGGAACAAGTTGGAGAGTCTAGTAAGAGACTCCAAAAGGAAGAGAGTTCTGATGAGGAAATTATTTTAGATCATGAGTCCTTGAATGATAGATGCACAGAAATAGAAAATATAATTCAGAATGAGAAGAAGAAGTTTTCAGGACCAAAGAGGTCAAATAAAGGAAAGTTTCAAGGCAGATGTTTTGCTTGTCACAGGTTTGGTCACATGGCTTTACATTGCATGGCTCAAGTGAAGAAGGTAAATGACAGTTTTAGAGGTGGTAATTTCTTTCAAGGGTATTGCTGCTCTTCTCAACAGTTTGGGCATAAGGCAGTTTATTGCAAGGCAAATATCAGGAACAGGTTTGATCAGAACAGGGTTGGTCAAAACAGGTTTGGTTAGAACAGGTTTGGTCAGAACAGGTTTGGTCAAAACGGGTTTGGTCAGAACAAGTTTGGTCAAAACTGGTGGATTCAAAGAACAGGTATGCCTAAAAGAAATAACATTGTTACTTGTTATAAGTGCAACAATGAAGGTCACACAATCAAACAGTGTAGAGCTAAAATTCTGAAATACAGGAATAGGAACAGTGGCATGATCAGGTCCAAGGATCAAGGCATGGATAAGAACAGGGATGAGAACAAGAACAAGAACAGTAATAGGAACAAGAATATGGACAAATAATTCAAGAGAAGGCCCGGCAAGGAAGTTATAGACACTGATGATGATCAGTGCCTAATGGGAGTTTTACTCCCGCCCCAGAATTAATCACCCCATCAGGAGGTGGGGGAGGGACTAAGCTAAGAGGTTAATTCTTAGTCCTGATCCCCAAATGTGGCCCTTTGCCATTGATGACAAAGGGGGAGAGATATGAGTAAGGGGGAGAGCTTCTTAGTGAAGAGGAAAGCTTCAAGTCAGGGGGAGCAAAACTTCAAAGGAAGATTCTCAATTGTTAGCATAGTTGGTTTTAGTTTTTGCTCTTGCGAAGTGTTGTCAGTAAAGGTTTGCCATCAATGACAAAGGGGGAGATTGTTGGCAATTTTGGGTACTTTGGGTACATTGCCTTTGCTAAAATGCATAAGTTGTCATTGATGTCAAAAGGCATTTTTGTGTTGATTTCAAAAGAGTGTGATGTCAAGAATATCTTGAGAAGCTTCATTATGTTAAAGGGTTTTTATTAAAACCATGGTGACAAGGCTAAAGGTTTTTCTTAAAACCATTTGGACTCATTAAGGGTTTTTATTAAAACCAAGCTTAACTTAATGCAAAGGTCCATGTGTATTATTAATAATTAAATTAACTCATACCTTTGTCAAAGGTCCAAGTTTAATTTATTATTAATAAAATAATAATAATTATTATTTTAATTATTATTAAAGGGTCTTTCAACCCTTAAGCATCGCCAATTTATTGCCATCATTGGAGGAGCGCCGACGTCAATCAGTGATGGATAAATTGCTATATAAGTGGGCATGGTTTTCAAAAGTTAGGACCACCAATTATTATTTGGACATCTACGATTTGTGGTTCTCTATTTTTTTGATTTGCGCTTGGCTTCTCGATTTGCTTTACGCCGTTTCGTTCGAATTACGCTTGGCATCTACGATTTGATTTTGCATCGTTTCATTCGATCTGCACTTGGCGTCTATGACTTGCATTGCTCTACATCCTTCGAAAAGCACTTGGTGTCTTTGTTTGAGCTCGCTCTGTGTTTTCGATCTCCGTCAATGTCTTTGAGATCGTGCATGTTCTGCGTCGTGGAGACTGCGCTTGGCAATCTCAGTTTTGAGCTTGGGCTTTATCCTTACCTTTTGGCTTGAAGACATTGGTTTGTTTGCATGCGATTTGTGGAAGACATTTACGTTTTCCAGGATCTTGGCATCAAAGAAAGATAAAAGAGAGGGCAACGGTTTGTTATTTCGTTGGGCTCTTATGACCCAACGACGATGGCGTTTAAGCAAAAGTGCTAGACGACAGAGGTGCTGAGTTCGATTCTCTTCATTGGGGATTTCTTTTTGGTCGCGGTGTGCATAGAATGGTGGCCGTGAATGCGCGAGAGGTATAAGGTTAAGGTATCTTTTTGTTTTGACATTGATGTTTAATGTTTAATGTTTATGTGGAGTAATAAGGTGTAAAGAGGTGTTATTTTGTATGTTATTGTACTTTGGTGGTTTTTACTAAGTTGGAGAAATAAGGTGTTATATTTGGATCTTTAATATTGTGTAATATTGTATAGTTGCTAACTCTAATTTGTGGCAAATTGAGAGTTAGTGTTGTGACAGATTTTGAGTTCTCCTTCTTCATCAAAGTAAAGGTATGGGCAACTTCTTCCATGTATGTTGTTTATGGTATATTTTCTAAAATTGAGTTTGGAGTGAAAAGGTTGTCTACTAGGTATTATTGGTATAAATCTTATTTTCTGGATATTGAATATTGTTTATGCATTAAAGTTATTGTTGA
This sequence comes from Wollemia nobilis, assembly GCA_028583015.1. NCBI lineage: Eukaryota > Viridiplantae > Streptophyta > Pinopsida > Araucariales > Araucariaceae > Wollemia > Wollemia nobilis. The sequence continues at coordinate 5,282,989 of JAQPPZ010001739.1, read as the reverse complement.
ATCTTTGGGTAAATGCATAATTCTGGTTGAGGAAGAAGAAGCATTTTTGCAATAGGGTTTATGTTAATAAGTCTTGCTACTTGCATTGAGATGATGAAACCCTAGTTGTTGGTAAAAATAATATAAGCATCATTGTTATATGATATATTGCATGGTTGGAAATTGTTGGGTTGTGTTTTATATTCTTGAGAAAAGCTACTACATATATCTTATTCTTTTGAGATTGAGTTTGAGTTGAGATTGAGTTGAGATTGATATTGGGAGTTAAGTATAGATCATATTGAGTCTCTAACAATTCTCTTTATGGTTCTATGAGATTTGAGATTTGAGATTGGAAGTTAAGTATAGAACATATTGGGTCTCTAACAATTCTCTTTATGTTTCTATGATATTTGAGATTGGGAGTTAAGTATAGAACATATTGGGTCTCTAACAATTCTCTTTATGTTTCTATGAGATTTGAGATTGGGAGTTAAGTATAGAACATATTGGGTCTCTAACAATTCTCTTTATGTTTCTATGAGATTTGAGATTGAGATTTGGAGTTAAGTATAGAACATATTGAGTCTCTAACAATTCTCTTTATGCTTCTATGAGGTTTATGAATCACATTGGGTCTCTAACAATTCTCTTTGAGTTCATGCTAAGCAAGTTTTTTCTTGGTGAGCTTGCTGAGGTTTTGGACAGGTTCTGGTGGGGACTTATGAGCAGGTTTTGGATAGGTTCCAGTGGGGACTTGTGAGCAAGTTTTGGACAGGTTCCGATGGGGACTTGTGTGCAAATTTGGACTGGTTCAGGTGGGGACTTGTGAGCAGATTTGGACAGGTCCTAGTAGAGGACTTGTGAACTGAGATTGATAGTCCTTTCAAAGAACTTAAGGACAGAGGTACATTGGTTCTATTAGAGAACCTGAGGAAATATTTGGCAATTCTTTGTGAAGGCTTGTGTGTAGAGGATTGATTTGTTCATAGAGTTGGACAGATCTGACAGATAGAGGAATACTTGTACTAGATCGACTGACTATTTTTGGTACAGGTAGCTGAGCTGATGTGGACGTGATCATAGAAGGCAGAGGTCTCTTAGGCTAGGCATTGAGGATAGGAGGTCTTCGGTGGAAAGGAGTTCCACGTGCTGGAAATAGGTAGAGGTAGTTGATCTTCTGAGGGATCATTTCCAGAGCAGAGGGGAAGGTATCTCCTTTGAGTAGAGGCTCATAAATTCAGATTAGGGGAAGGTATCTCCTTTGAGCAGAGGCTCATAAATTCAGATCAGGGGAAGGTGTCTCCTTTGGGCCGAGGCTCATAAACATTGTAATTGGGAAGGTTTCCCAAAGAACTTTGAGATAACTTTTAGAGAAAAGTTTTGTGGATGTAGCCTAGGCCTTCTAGGTGAACCACGTTAAAATTGGTGTCACTTTGTGGATGATTTTGTGCATTGTTTTGATATTGCTTTGGGTATATTGCTTTACTATTTTGAAGTATAAAGGAAAAAGTAAAAAGAGGTCTTATACTGTTCACCCCCCCCCTCTCAGTATAAGCTTGTGTTCTTCATTTACATGAAAATTGTTGACACTAACATGTTTTATGTTTATATTTATGTTAATGATCTCATTTTTACAAGAAGTTCCAAAGCTATGATGCAAGACTTCAAGGAGAGAATGAAAAGTGGTTTTGATATGTATGATTTTGGAAAATTGAAATAATTTATTGGAATGGAAATAAAAAAAAATGAAGATGAGATCTTCATATGCCAAGCCAAGTACAACCAAGACATGTTGAAGAAATTTTCACTTATAGACTGCAAGGTAGTTGATACTCCTATTGCTAGTGGAGAGAATATTTTAAAAGAGGATAGGGGTACTATTGTTTATGAGAAGGATTTCATGAGTATGGTGGGTGGATTTATGTATCTTACATACACAAGACCCATCATTACCTATGCATTTTTACTAGTTTTCCATTTTATGATTTTTCCAAATGAAAGGCATATGCAAGCGGTGAAAAAAATGTTTAGATATGTGAAGGGAACCTTTAATTATGGCATACACTTTAGATAACTAATAACATTAAGTCTATTTGGGTATGTTGATTCAGATTGGGGAGGTTCAATTGATGACCAAAAATCCACTATAGGGCATTGTTTCATGTTGGGAAGTAGGTTGATTTCTTGGTCATCCAAGAAGCAAAGTATAGTGGCTTTATCTTCCATTGAAGCTGAATATGCAGCCCTTACTTTAGGTTGTACACAAGGGATTTGGATAAGTATAATATTGAAGGATTTTTGTGGGACTCAACATGAGCCTACCAAAATATTTTGTCATAAAATTGGGGCATACAATTGTCCAAAAATCTAGTTTTCCATGCAAGGAACAAACATATAGAGTTGAAGCACCATTTTGACAGAGACTTGGTACATGAAAAACATTTTGTCATTGATTTTGTTACGAGTGAGTATCAAGTTGTTAAATACTTACAAAGGGGCTGCTAAAAGTGACTCATGGGAGACTTAAAAATATGTTGGAAATTTCTTCCTTTGACATTAAAGGGAGATTGTTGAGGGTGATGTCAAAAGTCACCCATAATTATTAAAGTAGTGTTATTTTTTTTAGGAGATATTATTTTTGTCTGGAATCGGTTAATAATTCAATCTATATGAGATTGGATAGTTAGATTGATTTAGAGTCAAGTTTTAGATTTATTCCTAGAAAATAGGGCCAATAGGGAGTTAATTTCTAGATAAGTTATCTTCATAAATAGGGCACCTCAAATCAAGACCTATTAAGTGTGTTGTAACTAAAATAAAGCACATACAAAAATATTTCAAATTGGGTGCTTTATTTTATGCCAATTAAGAATTTTAGTTAACTCAAAAAAATACCATGCAAGGTGGCCATGATAAAAGCTAGTTTTTTAGAAACTTGAGTTGTTTTAGCTTTTTTGATTGATCAAGGCTGATTGATAATTATATATATTGTAATTGGACTCATTTTTAATAAAGAATAATAAAAAAAAATTTAATCACACATTGGGTGCACTATTGTGGAGCCCTTTTAATTTTTTGTGTGTGCTTTTTTCAATTCTAGATCTATTTTTTTGGTTTGGACAAGCAACATAGTTTGTTGAAATTAGAGCTTTTTTGTTAAGGATATTTCATCATTTGATATTCAGAACTGGTTATGCTTAATCACTAAACACTTTTGACCATTTTTGGGTGATATTCATGCTCCATTAATGTTCATTTTGTCTTATATCAGAATTTCTTTATTGTTTTTTGGATATCTCCACCTCAAGTTCCTCAACATCTCCTCTTCTAAAAATCACATCCCCATGACCTCAAGTTTTTTCTCTACCAACCCATTTATTTCAAGTAGTATATGAAGGAGTAATATGAAATTTCCTTTTGTGTTAGTTCCTCCAACATATCAAATCTATCCATGTGTTAGTTCATATCCTTATACAATAATACCTCAAGCAACATCCAACCCATATTACCTCAAAATACAAAATGTAAACTCTAAACTCAAGTAATTGGAAAGACAACTCCAAGATAGAACAATTGGAAAAAAAAAATTCTAAGTTGGAACTACAATTGGCCTCCCTTCAATGATTTTCAATCGATCATAAGTATTCCTATAAGGATTTTTTCAATCAACCTTTAGATCCTCTTATGGCTAGTCAACCTTATCCGCTTAATTTGAAACCCCTAAGTTCCAATAATATAAGGGAGAGGGATACCCAACCAACCATATTAGGCTCTTCCAAGTTGCTTGTCATGACATTGCCAATGATGAGGAACTAATACTAAAATTATTCCCATAAGCCTTAGCAGTCCTGCTTTAGAGTGGATTTTTCAAATATGATGATACTCAATCAAAACCTTTGAGGAGCTTATACAGATGTTTATCTAACATTTTTATACATAGAAGAAAAATATACAATTGATGACCTTTATCAGCTAAAAAAATCTAAGGGTGAAGCTTTTGTAGACTTCTTAGCCACATGGTAGGCCTTGGTAGGAAAACTATAGTATATCCCTTCACAAAAGGACCTCCTATGTATCTTTATATGAAATTTATAGGAGTAGTTAGCTTACCCCTTGGAAAAGACATAAATTTATTCTTTTAATATGCAGTAGAGTTGGATTAAAAAGTAGAGGCTTCCCTATTGCATAGAGGGAAACTAAAGGTTAAGAAATAAGAAGAAAAATCCTCCTCTTTCAACCAAAATATAAATAATTATGTGGTGGAAAATGGTCTCACTGATTCTAACAAAGAAATGAGGTAAATACCACAAGTGCCTTTAGAAAATTAAATCTAACAAAACAATAAAATCCTAAAATGTAGTTCACTATATTGGACCAACCTCTCCCCTCTATCCTTAAAAAACTCCTTGATGCAAAGATGATATAGTTATCACCAATCAGGACTATAGATACTACTAAGGATCTACCTAATTGGTATAGACATGATGAACATTATAAATTTCATTCTATTGCTAGCCATAAAATGGATTGATGTAATAACTTGTGCAATTGTATTAAAGATCTTATAGAGAGAGGAAAAATTATTATTAGTGACTTAGTAAATCAATCATCCCCCAACTAAACTTGGAATTTTCCAAGACCCTTTTCCAAAGCATGACCAAAGAGCATTCAATAATGTCTATTCTCATAAATTAGTTGTCATAATCAATGCATCCTCCATTCATGTTGTGACCTGATAGTAGCACTCCAATCAATCCTCTAATCAAACCTCCCAACCTCCTTTGGTATTGCATCAAAGAAATAAATTTTTTATCATCTGATGGATATTCTAATCATACAATTTCTCAATAAAAAAAAAGTAGTTTCGACCTTTGGCATTAGCTCAAAAGAACCCCTACAAAAAATTTTCTCCTTAAGCTTTCAAAAACCTCTCCAACCCATCAAGAAAGTTTTCTTAAACTCTTAAGTGAACAAATCATCCCTTGAGACTTGCAACCTGATGATATTACCCAATATTAGGAGATCTATCAAGATATGTTGATGATACTAGTTAGGCTACCTTCTATTATATATTGTAGTTACTATGTGACTAAGATAATAGATCCTCACAATCTCCCTTCCTTTCACACTTGTCCCCCAATTCTCGAACTATTTTACCATATTCTAGATGATGGGTATGTTTATTCTATTATTCTACCCATAGGTCTATTAGGTTGCAACATAATGTTTCTAAATAATGTATGTGATTATCCCTACTTCACCTCTCCCTTGGGACTTATCCTATATATTTTCTATCGATTCAATCATTAAGACTCTTCTCTCCCTTCAACCCTAATTTCCATATTCTATTTTCCATCATAATATTTTTCATATTTCGTTAAGAACTTCCTTGAGTCCTCTTTTAAGTGCTAAAGGTAAGAAACATTGTAGCTTTAAATGTTGGACATTTTGAGTAAATGAATTGTCATTTATGTCAAGAGTGAGTGGTCAATGATGTCAAAAGTCAGTTTTAGTGAGCAGTGCAAGAAAAAGTAGTTCCACAATCAATGCAAAAAGGAGAGTCCGCTTCCAGATGGTCAGATCTGGTTCCAAGTGATTAGATGTGGACCAAAGTGCAAAGAAGAGGCCCAAGCAAATAATATTATAATATTAAAAAGGGAAATTTAAATTGATTATAAATTTATTAATATAAATTTATTATAAATTAATCTATTAATTAATTTAATTAACTTCCAAAGTTATTTAAGTTAATTATAACTTAATTTTAATTTAATTATAAATTAATTTATATTAATTTAAATAACCCTAAAGAGGGTTATAAAGTTGAAATTAAAATCGAATTCGAAATTCGATTTTAGTGTCGACGTTTTATGGCACAAGGTCTTCGTGTATAAAGGTGGCAAAAACCTTTGCCTTATCCTCGAAAAACCATCGATCGATTTTCTAAGCTCCAAAGTATAGTGTGCAAGGAAGAGAGAGATTTTATGTTTTGAAAGGTCTCCGATGGTAGAAGGTTTAATAAATAGGATCAAGTCTCCTTTTACCTCACACAATTTTGTGTAGCGCAGTTGGCAATGGTGGATGGAGCTAAGTCTTGTGGCAGGCAAGGAGTGTAGGGTTCGAAACCCATCGAGTTCATTTTACAAGGAAGTGAGGGCATTTCTATTTTGCACAGTGTTGAACGAAAGGAATAAAGGGAGGCTTTTGCCTTCCCTTTCTCGTGGAATAACTTAGCCCACATGGTGGGCTAGCACCTCGATAAGGTGCTCGACTAGGAGTGGTCTCGCATTCAAAACCCATCGAGGCATTTTTACTAGTGTTAAATGTATGCGCTGATGTTATTTGTCTTGGTCGCTTGATTATTTTGGATCTGCTAAGGTTGAAAAATAAAATATTTTTGATGGTTTATAAAGTTTATTTTTGCCTAAAAATATTGGATATTGAGTATTTGAGGGAGATAAAAGGGTAGGCAATATTATTTTGAAAGTTAAATTTTTGGAGGTTGATTAATCTAAGTTGCAGATTATAAGGATAAATTGAGTAATTATTTTTATATGTGATTTGATGATTGCTAATTTCAAATGAGTAATAAGGTGTATTTAAGTTTGATTATTTTTGTAATTGAGAAATATTTTGAAAGAGTGTTAGTGTGATATTTTGTCATCTAACCATTGAAATTGGCAAAGAAGAAAATTGTGATTGAGATAGGTTTTTAAGGGCACTTCTACATCAATAAAAAATGTATGGGCACATCTTCATAGTGAGTGATTATTGAATGTTTTGAATGCTAATTTGGAGTGAAAAAGTTTGTTTAATAAGCATTGTTGAGTTTGGTTTTTCTATAATAAAAGTTGATTCTAGAAACCTTGTTTGATATGCATTCTTGGAAATATTGAGTAAAGCTTTCATATGCTTGAACTAGGGTTTGTGCAAAGAACATGAGTATCATTTTTATGTGAAGTTGTGAACTATATTGAACTAGGGTTTGTAAAATAACATGAGTATCATTGTTATGTGAAGTTGTGAACTATCTTGAACTAGGGTTTGTGAAAGATCATGAGTATCATTGTTATGTGAGATTGTTTGATAAACATTGTTGGAAATAAGTGAGTGAGTGTTCATATACTTGGAATAGGGTTTGTGAGCAAGGGTTATTTCATTGAGTGATTTATTGAGTTGAGTTGGTTGAGCCTACTCAAGTGGATGCGTTGAAGTGATAATTCAAGTTCTATGAAACAAATTGTTCCATATTCTAAATTGATTTGATAAATAGGTTGAGTGTTTGTGAGTGTGAAACATATTGAGTCTCTAACAATTATCTATATGTTTCTATGGTAAAAATAGATATTGAAAGTGATTAAGCATTGTGGTGAATGTGAAGAATATTGAGTCTCTAAAAAATCTCTATATGTTTCTATAAGATTGAACAAGTTCTAGTGAGGACTTGTTGAGCATATTTAAGGTAAGTCTTAGAGAAGACTTGTGGAAAACTTTATGTGACATTTTGTGGAAGCTTACAATATAGATTTAAGGACAGATATTTTTGAACATATTGGACAAGTTTTATTGAGGACTTCTTGAGAAGATTTGAGGTAAGTCTTTGTGAAGACTTGTTGAGCAGATTGGACAAGTTCTAGAGAGGACTTGTGGATAGATTGGTGTGAGCTTTTGTGGAAGATTACAAGGTAGATTTGAGATAAGTATTTGATAAGACTTGAGAGTAGAGTTAATTGATTGATTTGTTCAATCCTTGAGTGAAGGTTTGGGGCAGATCTAGTAGAGTTGATTTGTGAATAAGTTAAGCTTTGTTTTAAGGCTTGAGAACAAATATTGAGGATAAATTTATGCTAGATAAAAGGACTATGTTTAGTGCATATTTGAGAATAGATTTTGATGCATATTTGAGGATAGGTTTATTCCAAACCCGAGATAGAGATTGAACAAATTTATGCTAGATCGAAGGACTATGTTTAGTGCAGATTTGAGACAGAGCTAAGAGCAAGCTTTGGAGGTGACATAGTATAGAGGATGACAGTCTCTAGTGGATAGAGATCCATTATCTAGAGTAGTGCGGATAGGTCTTCTGAGTGAGGATATGAGCCTTCAGTGGATAGATATCCATAAGCCAGTGTAGTGGAGGTAACAATTCTTCTAGAAAATCAGTAGCCAAAGTAGAGGAGAAAGGAGCTCTCATGGATAGAGATCCATAAAATTGATTAGGGGATTGGTGTCTCCTTTGGACAAAGGTCCATAAACATTTTAATAAGAAAAGGATTCCCAAGTGATTTATTGAGAAAATATTAGTGAAATATTTTCTTCGTGGAGTAGCCCACATTGGGTGAACCATGTTAAATTGGTGTCTCTATTGTTTGTAGTGATTTGTGGATTGATTTGATTACTGTTGTTGATATTGATATTGATACATTACATAATATTGATTGGGAAAGAAAAATAAAAAGTCATATTATATTGTTCATCCCCCCTTTTAGTATAAGCTTATGTTATTCAATTGGTATTAGAGTGGGTTCCTTCAGAAGAGTTTAACAATTTGAAGGAAAAGCTTACAAGAACACAATGAATTCTAAGAATGGATCCTTAGATAATTCAACACCAATATTTTATGGAAGTGATTATATATTTTGGAGTATGAGAATGAAGATTCACCTGATAGCACTTGGTAATGAAATATGGAAAGCAATTGAAAATGGATATACACCACCAGCTATGCAATAACCCTGATGTTCTTGTGTAAATTTGATAAATAATTTAATATAAAATGTAATCATATGCCACTTAAAGGGGGCTCCCTTGTAATCACTTTGCCGCTATAGGGGGCTCCCTCCTTGCCACTTATAGGGGGCTCCCTCCTTAGAATATATGCTTCTTATTCTTCTTCTTGGATGATTTGTGTGAATGGCCAACCTAATATATATCTACCCTAAAGCTACATTGGTGAAGAGACGTGATGGTTCACGTTATGAAGAGACGTGATGGTTCACGTTATGAAGAGATGTGATGGTTCACTTTATGAGTTAATAATATAATAATTAAATGATTAATAATACTAACTAATAATGTTAGTATGGAGGATCCTAACATGCCACCCTCCTTAAAAAGAGCTTTGTCCTAAAAGATCAAAGTGAGGAGCTTTGTCCTTTGTTTTCCAAGAAGGATTTGTGTAAGTTCTTGGACTATTTTAATGTCATCCTTCTGTAGGTAGGGATATCAAGAAGGATGAAGTGTTAGCAGGGGGTTGCCAGAAAAATTAGTAAATGTGTGATGATGAGGGAAGGACAACCCTTGGGGTTCTTCAAACGCCTTAAAATGATGCATAAAAAGAGGTGGTAAAACTTCTACATTCTCATGTTGTTCCCTAGGAGAGGCAATGGAGGAGTGTGCAATCACCTTTATACCTTATTTTTGAATAGGTTTTACCCTGTGGCGATAACTCACAATTGGAGAGTAAATTGAGTGTAGTTCTTGTAGAGTGCATGTTTGGCCATAATGAGTCACTTCAAGAATTTCTACCTCATCCTTACCTGATGCATCGATCACTTCTAGCATATCGACCTCATTGTATTTATTGTTGTGAGTAGGTGCACCAAGAACTTTGGACACAACTACCTCATCTTCACCTTTTAGGGATTGACAAGGATCAACTTCCTTCAATAAATACAATGTTAGTGTAGCGCATTTATGATGGGGTCCAAATTTCTCATCACAAGTGTCACAGAGGCCTTTTGCTTATCGTTCCTTCATATCCTCAAAGATGACATGTTTAATTGGTAAAGTGAATTTAGGGTTGGGGGTGGTGTAAGTGGTTTGCTATTTCCCCATAGGTGGTTTTCCTAATCGACGTTGAACATTGAGTTTGTCTTTGGATAATTTGAGCAATTCATAGGTCTACATCATGGTATAGGGATTGAACCTTGTCACATCTATTCTAATTTCCTCTTTCAATCCACTAATGAAGATATTTATGAGAATTTATTCATCCAACCATGTGTTGTGTTTGGTGATATCCTCAAACTGAGTTTGATACTCACGCACGAAAGTGATTTGAAAAAGATCTTTGAGAAATTCCCACATGATTGGGTCCCACATGGCTCTGATACCAAATGCAAGAACCCTGATGTTATTGTGTAAATTTGATAAATAATTTAATATAAAATGTAATCATAGGCCACTTAAAGGGGGCTACCTTGTAATCTCTTTGCCGCTATAGGGGGATCCCTCCTTAGAATCTATGCTTCTTATTCTTCTTCTTGGATGATTTGTGTGAATGGCCAACATAATATATATATCTACCCTAAAGCTACATTGGTGAAGAGACATGATGGTTCACATTATGAAGAGATGTGATGGTTCACTTAATGAGTTAATAATGTAATAATTAAATTATTAATAATACTAACTAATACTAACTAATAATGTTAGGATGGAGGATCGTAACAAGCTACTCCACCTACAAATAAATATGGAAAGCTTCTACATCATTATAATTCAAAAGCAATGAATACAATTTTAAGAGGTTTGCATAGAACAGAGTTCATAAAGGTTATGCATTGCAAATCAGCAAAAGAAATTTGGGATAAGTTGCAAAGCATATATGAAGGAGATAAAAGTGAAAACAAGGTAAAGATATGAAATCTCAAAGGACAATTTGAAGAACTGAGAATGAAGGATGAGGAAAACATTAGTGCTTATCTACTTCATGTAGATGAGGTTGTTAAATCCATGCAAGGACTTGGACTTGAGGTTCAGGAATTTGATGTTTGTGATAAGATCTTACGATCTCTCCCAAAAAGGTTTAGTGAAAATATTTCTGCTATAGAGGAATCAAAAGATGGTGATATTTTGACAAGAGATGAATTACTTGGTATTCTTACAGATTTTGAGATGAGAACAAAAGAGGAATCTAATATTTAGAAGGAAGCAACCTTCAAAGCTACTAAGAAGATAAAGGGCAAGAAGTCAAATTCAAGCATTGAGTCATCCAGTTATGAAGAAGCAAATTATGGCAGAAGGAATAAGGATCCAAGAAGATTTAAAGATGTAAAATTTGTTATATGTTTCAATTGTGGAAAGTATGGTCACTATGCAACTAATTTTCAAGAAGCTATAAATAGCAATGATGAAGAAAAATAGGATCATAAGAATAGGGAATTAGAAAAATATAGGTACCAAAAGAAAGGCAAGGATGGACAAGGAAAACAAGGAAAAAATCTATTTCAAATACAGAAGAGGATTTACTATGTAGACAAGGAAAGTAAGTACTCAAGTGATAGTGATAATAGTTTATCAGATAATGATAAAGATGAAGTTCTATTTCTGATATAAGAAAAAGGAGAAGTTAAGAAAAGGTCACCAATAATTCTCAAGTATTTTAGATATGGTAACTTTGGTCATCTTGAAGATAGTTGTACAAAGAATGATTTTAGTTTCAATGATGATCAATATGAAGATACACTTGAACTACCAGAAGAAAATAATCTAATGGTACTAGAAGAAGGAAGTGATCCTATAGAAGACAAGCAAGAAGAGAATGAATATGTTTTCAAAGGCATACAAATAGAGGAAGAATAAGAGAAAGGAGAAGTGGATCTTGAGGGAGAGCTTATTTATGCTCTTAACACATTGAAGAAGGTAAGAAAGCAAAATTCCCAACTTAAGCTTCAGTTTCAAGAATGTGATGAGGAAAGTGGAAAGCTTATAGAGGATCTAAATAAGTCAATGGCTAAGACAAAGAAGTTCAAGGATAATTTAGAAGCAAAGGTCATAGAATGTGAAATGTTAGAATAATAATTAGCTCTAATAAGGGAAGAAGTAGAAAAGTCTAAGGATAAGCTACATAAGTTTGGAAAGAGCTCAAAGATCGTAGATAAAATGATCAAGGTACAAAGAAGATCAACAAACAAAACAAATATTGGTTTTGAACAAGTACAAAAGAAATAAGAAGAGGAGTCAATCTCAAGTTCTAAAGAAGAAGAAACTTTAGAAGAAGACAATGTAAGAGAAAGTGAGACTTATGAGGATGAGTTGGACAATAGAAAGTTCAACAAGGAAAAGAACAATGTACAAAAAGAGAACAGATGGAACAGGAACCAGCACAGGGTAAAAGAGACTAAGAGACCAATTAGGTCAAGGCAAGGAAATTTCAATGGATGATGTTTCTCATGTCAAAAATTTGGGCACAAGGCTTCACAGTGCAGGACACATGAAATATAGGAATATGGGAACTTCAGAAACAAACAATTTTTTCATGGGTATTGCTACTCATATAATTAGTTTTGTCACAAGGCAATGAATTGCAAGGTCCATGATAGGAATATATATGGCTTCACTAGAAGAAATACCAAGACATTTGCACCTACAAGGAATAACAATATTAAGTGTTACAAGTGCAATAATTATGGACATACAACAAAGTGGTGTAGAGCAGAAATTCCAGAGATAAGTAGGAACAAGAATAGTCAGAGGAATCAAAAGGATCAGATGAGAAGGAAAGTGAACAAAGGTAAATATCGATGCATGCTAGGAGTAGAAATACTCCCACCCCAGAATTAACCACCTCAAGAGGAGGTAGGAGAGGGACTAAGATAAGAGACTCATTCTTAGCCCCAAGCCCCAAAGGTGACCCTTTGCCATTGATGTCAAAGGGAGGGAGATTTGATTTAAAATGAGAGCATTGAGTCGGGGGGAGCAGAACAAAAAAAAGGTTAAGGAAATTGGAAAAGATAATTGGATTACCATCAATGATAAAGGGGGATATTGTTGGAAATTTTGAGTAAATGAGTTTTCATTGATGTCAAGAGTGAGTGGTCATTGATTTCAAAAGTTAATTTCAGTGAGCAGTGCAAGAAGAAGCAGTTTCGTAATCAGTGCAAAAAGGAGAGTCTGCTTCTAGATGGTCAGATCCGGTTACAAGTGGTCAGATGTGGTCCAAAGTGCAAAGAAGAGGCCCAAGAAAATAATATTATAATATTTTATTATAATATTAAAAAGAAATTTAAATTGATTATAAATTAATTAATATAATTTTACTATAAATTAATTTATTAATTAATTTAATTAACTTCCAAAGTTATTTAAGTTAATTATAACTTAATTTTAATTTAATTATAAATTAATTTATATTAATTTAAATAACCCTAAATATGGTTATAAGGTTGAAATTAAAATCGAATTCAAAATCCGATTTAAGAATTGACATTTTATGGCACAAGGTCTTCATGTATAAAAGGTGGCAAAAACCTTTGCCTTATCCCCAAAAAATCATCGATCGATTTTCTAAGCTCCAAAGTATAGTGTGCAAGGAAGAGAAAGAGATTTTCATGTTTTTAAAGGTCTTTGGTGGTAGAAGGTTTAATAAATAGGAGCGAGGCTCCTCTTACCTCGCACAGCACTATGTAGCATAGTTGGCAATGACAGATGGTGCTAAGTCTTATGGCAGGCAAGGAGTGCAGGGTTTGAAACATGCCAAGTTTATTTTGCAAGGAAGTGAGGGCATTTCTATTTTGTGCAATGCCAAATGAAAGGAATAAATGGAGGTATGTACCTTCCCTTTATCATGGAAGCACTTAGCCCATGTGGTGGGCTAGCACCTCGATAAGGCACTCGTCTAGGAGTGGTCTCATATTCAAAACCCATTGAGGCATTTTGGATAGTGTTAAAGGTATGCGATGATGTTATTTGTCTTGGTCTCTTGATTATTTTGGATGTGCTAAGGTTGAAAAATAAAATATTTTTGATGGTTTATAAATTTTATTTTTGCCTAAATTAATTTGGATAATTAGTATTTTAGGGAGATAAAAGGGTAGGCAATATTATTTTGAAAGTTTAATTTTTAGAGGTTGATTAATTAAAGTTGGAGATTATAAGGAGCAATTGAGTAATTATTTTTATGTGTGATTTGATGATTGCTAATTTCAAAGGAGTAATAAGGTGTATTTAAGTTTGATTATTTTTGTAATTGAGAAATATTTTGAAAGAGTGTTAGTGTGATATTTTGTCATCTAACCATTGAAATTGGCAAAGAAGAAAATTGTGATTGAGACATGTTTTTAAGGGCACTTCTACATAAAGCAAAAAGGTATGGGCACATATTCCTAGTGAGTGATTTTTGGATGTTTTGAATGCTAAGCTGGAGTGAAAAAAGTTGTTTGATAAGCATTGTTGAGTTTGATTTTTTTGGAATAAAACTTGATTCTAGAAACCTTGTTTGATAAGCATTATTGAAAATATTGAATAAATCTTTCATATGCTTGAACTACGGTTTGTGCAAAGAACATGAGTAACATTGTTATGTGAAGTTGTGAACTATATTAAACTATGTTTTGTGAAAGAACATGAGTATCATTGTTATGTGAAGTTGTGAACTATCTTGAACTAGGATTTGTGAAAAGATCATGAGTATCATTGTTATGTGAGATTGTTTGATAAGCATTATTGGAAATAAGTGAGTGAGTGTTCATATACTTGGACTAGGGTTTGTGAGCAAGGGTTATTTTATTGAGTGATTTATTGAGTAGAGTTGATTGAGCCTAGTCAAGTGGATGTATTGAAGTGATAGTTCAAGTTCTGTGAAATAAATTGTTCCATATTCTAAATTGATTTGAGAAAGAGATTGAGTGTTTGTGAGTGTGAAACATATTGAGTCTCTAACAATTATCTATATGTTTTTGTGGTAAAAAGAGAGATTGAAAGTGATTGAGAATTGTGGTGAATGTGAAGCATATTGAGTCTCTAACAATTCTCTATATTTTTCTATGAGATTGGACAAGTTCTAGTGAGGACTTGTTGAGCAGATTTAAGGCAAGTCTTAGAGAAGACTTGTGGACAGATTTGTGTGAGCTTTTGTGGAAGCTTACAATACATATTTAAGGATAAATATTGTTGAGTAGATTGGACAAGTTATAGTGAGGACTTGTTGAGCATATTTGATGCAAGTCTTGGTGAAGACTGGTTGAGTAGATTGGACAAGTTATAGAGAGGACTTGTGGACAGATTGATGTGAGCTTTTGTGGAAGATTACAAGGCAGATTTGAGATAAGTCTTTGAGAAGACTTGAGAGTAGAGTTAATTAATTGATTTGTTCAAACCTTGAGTAAAGGTTTGAGGTAGATCTAGTAGACTTGATTTGTGATTAAGTCAAGCTTTTTGTTAAGGCTTGAGGATAGATATTGAGGATAGATTTGTGCTAGACTGAAGGACTATGTTTAGTGTGGATTTGAGGATAGATTTTGGTGTAGATTTAAGGATAGGATTGTGCCAGACCAGATATAGAGATTGAGGAAATTTGTGCTAGACCAAAGGACTGTGTTTAGTGTAGATCTGAGACAGATATAAGAGTAATATTTGGAGGTAACAAAGTATAGAGGATGACCTCTAGTGGATAGAGATCCACTAGCCAGGGTAGTGAGTATAGGTCTTCTGAGTGAGGACATAAGTCTTCAGTGGATAGAGATCCATTAGCTAGTGTAGTGGAGGTAGAAGTTATTCTAGAAGATCACCAACCAGAGTAGAGGAAAAAGGAGTTCTCCTATGGATAGATATCCATGAACTTGATTAGGATATTGGTGTCTCCTTTGGACAGAGGTCCATAAACATTGTAATAGAGAAAGGATTCCCAAGAGATTTATTGAGAAAATATTAGTGAAATATTTTCTCCGTGGAGTAGCCCACATTGGGTGAACCACATTAAATTGGTGTCTCTATTGTTTGTGGTGATTTGTGCATTGTTTTGATTATTGTTGTTGATATTGCTATTGATACATTGTATAATATTGATTGGGAAAGAAAAGTATAAAATGGTCTTATATTGTTCACCCTCCTCCTAGTATAATCTTGTGTTCTTCATTAAAACTTTTATAATACAAGGTGTAGACACCTAAAACACATCATGTCGAGGGCGACTACTCATATGGACATGCTACAAGACCATATGGAGGATCTTGGACAAACTCCAAGATAGAGTAGTGGTTCTAACCACTCAATTTGGGCTTCCTAGCCTAATCAGGTTGAACCATAGCTGAGACCTGCGGTCTACAGTCTAAACCGCGAATGACACCCACGGTATTCAGTCTAAACCGTATTTGTAACCTACGGTCTTAACTAAAGTTCAGTTGGCCTTCATCCGAGCCAAATCGGTTTGAATGACCATTTTTTCTAGAAGAAGACGGTTAGAGGATGGAAGATTCCAGAGGCTTCCA
This sequence comes from Wollemia nobilis, assembly GCA_028583015.1. NCBI lineage: Eukaryota > Viridiplantae > Streptophyta > Pinopsida > Araucariales > Araucariaceae > Wollemia > Wollemia nobilis. The sequence goes on along the minus strand of JAQPPZ010001739.1, from coordinate 5,266,796 downwards.
ATCCAACTGTCCTAACCACCCCTTCTTGATCTTGGCTTCTCCATGAAGCCACCCCTAGCCCTGGGACATCCTATAAGTACCCCTTCGAATTAGGGCAATGATATAGATATTATGAATTGATAGCGAAGTGCTATCGAATTGATAATATACATATAGAGAGTTGATTGATCAAGCGAGCAACAAAGCCCTATCGAATTGCATACTAAATTCATGCATTGGAGAAGGCCACTTTGCTATTCACCTAAAGATCAATTTGCCATGGAATTCCTAGGAGCCTAAAAGAGCCAAGAAATGCAAATCTAGGAAAATGAAGGCCCCTCACAGTGAATCAACCACCAAAATTGTCAAAAGGACACCGAAGGTGACCCTTGAACATCAATTGGACAAGGAGGTCAAGCCCACTACCCTTGATTTTGAGGGTAAACTTACTTGAGTGCTCACCATGAATTTCAGTTGTGGTTTATAGTGTAGATCGCACACCAGTATTGCATTTTGCAATAGAGGTATCGCCACCTTAATATTTTCATTTTTTCCCATCTAATTAGATTAGATTAGTCATTTGCATGGTTTAATTGTAGTTGTAGAGATTTTTGACCGATAGATTTAGGGTTAGAATGATTTTAGTATAGTAGCATAAAATAGACATCAATGGGTTCTTTATGACTTTTAAAGCTTCATTTCCTTTAATTGAACCATGCAAATCTTAACTGCTATACTATTTTATGTATTTCCATGAATCTTTGTTAGTTTAGCATAGTTTAAACGTCTTTTACATGCTTTCTTGATTTCATGTTTTCAATGGCATCTTTATGCATTTTTCCTTTTAAGGGCCTCATCGTGAGAGGTTGCCTATGTTTTTTATCATTCTTTGTTGTTTCTTGACCATAGGGATCTACATTCAAAGGAGCTTAACATTTGAATCCTTCCTCAATGTGAAGAAGAGGGTCAACTCCACCCTAAGGCAGTTCATGTCACCCTATGAAGGCATTTGAAATATCACACCTACCCTTGAGAGGGAAACAATTGCACGAATATTATTGTAATATCGTATCAACATGATTATCCCTAAGAGGGATGTACTTGTAACCCGAAATGACTTCATAATGGAATAAAGTGTCTTTTATTGTTTATCTTGTTGTCAATTTCTTGCATTTCATACATGTTATTATTTTCACTATTACACTAGGATTTCGATCGGGTGTGAGCCTTTTTGGTGGTTATAGAAGGTGATCACGGTGGAACTCCACATAAATAGCATCTGACTATGTGTTTCTTGATTTTTGGAAATTGTAGGTATAGATCGCAACTATCAGCTATGGGCCAACAATTGAACCACAGGTTCAACATACGGTTTATAGTCTAAACCATAGACCAGACCTGTGGTTTACACTTGACAACATAGATAGCAAAAATCAGAGAGCCAATCAATTTAGGACCCGAGGTATACCCTATTTTCAACCCTCTGTTCTTTTTTTCCCTCTCGTGTTTTTATAGCATGTATTATTTCGAATGCAAGTTAGGAAAAACCACTATAAAAAATGGTAATCAATCATGTCCTAGTTTGCTTTTGAATTTACTTTTATAGAAGGGCGCTACTAGGAATAGCGGATCTCGTGATTGCAATTCACCCTAGAATCTAGCGTTCTTAATAGAGTGTCTATTTGTTTTGCATGTGTGAGGCCCAATTAGTGGCCAATTATCATCGTAATGTGCATTGTTTAAAAGAGCATCTAGATTAGTTTGCATTTTCTGAATGTAAAACGTTCTTTCATTTTGCATAGCATATAGAAATTGAGCATGAGTGCTATATGATGCATTTATTTTATGTACAATAAAATGAACCACACACACCACTTGGAACTTAAACGCTAGTGAGTTGGGCTTGACATCCAACCACTAGTAGGGTTCAATGACGGTGGGCGTAATTTCCATCCGTTGGCCCAAATCCTACGCACCCTTTGTTACTAGACCAATACCGGATCCAAGAACCTTTCGTACCCTAGAAAATTTGCATGTATTCTCTTCAGAGGGTATAACTCTGATTGGGGGAAAATGGGTGAGGATCTGGGAGGACATGTGCTCCCTGACCATGTGTGGGCTTCATTACCACATATTATAGGTTGGATTACATGACTTGGAGTTCATAGCCAAGTTGTCGAGCTGCAAGCATACAAGTGAAAGCCAATTTAAACTAAGAATATCATTCAACACTTTTCAAAACATGATAAGGAGTTCTATACTAATACAACAAATCATTGAAACACATCAAATAATTTAGGGCTCAACTTTTAAAATGTAAAGGAGATAATCACATTATTTACTTTGTATGCTTCTTTATTTCTTAATTCATCAAGATAAGGCCCTCCTTGAGGCCACAATTTTTAGTAAGAGAGGAAACCTCTCGAGTCTTATTTAGTCGGTTCATCATGACGACTAGGCATGATAGAGCTCAATCACAAGCTAATGAGTCAGAGAGTTCATGGAGAGGCTCTGAACGCTTTTGATGTTCTCCTGAGGATCTATCAAACCTCGCATACCTCCTTGCTAGGCATCACACTCATCATGCATCGGAGGATCCAATCCTCCTAGCACGACATTCTAAGAGTCATCGCGAGCTCCCTTCGTCATGCAGGGGGTTCACCCATACAGATCATGGGGTTTCCTCACACATAGTGAGAACCCACATCATTAGGTCTCCACCTAGTGAGATAAAGAGTTGTGGATTATACTCCATGAGTCAGTACTATAGGGAATCTGAGTCTCATGCAGCCCATGAGAGGTGACTACTCCAAGACCAATTGGAGGAGGCTCATCATGAGCGTAAGCGTCTAGAGCGTGAGTGCACAGAAAGAAAGAGAGCACATCAACAAAGGTTGGATGAACTCCAACAACATGAAGAGAGGATTTACCAATAGAAATCACATGAGGAACAATCATGTGAGGTAACTCCCAAAAAGAAGCTCATACCTAGAGTGCTTAGGCAACAAGTCAACGCGATGCACCCAGTGCATCATCAAGAGTTGCCACTTAAGCAATTAGATAGCCATTCTACTAGGTGGATGGACATGCCTAGGGTTATCGAAGAACAATAGAAAGAGATGTTTAAGGATCCCATGCGTAAGCGTGAGGTCGAGAGTAGTCAAGTCCGATAGGTGAGCAGTATCAATGCTCAAAATTCATCATAATCCTTGGGGCATATACGGTCTATTCCACCATATAAGGAACCTGTGATTACTTTCCATAAATAGGAAGTCAAACCTATCCCTATCATGGAATATTATCCTCCATTGCATATCATAGCGAGGATAAAATAGATTGCGTATAAGTGAGTGTTGGTGGATACAAGATCATCTATTAATATCATCACCACCTCAACATTCAAACATCTCAAAATTCCACCGTCCCACATCAAGGAAACAACTTTAATGTTGCAAGCCTTTAATGATGTGGAATCCCCTATAGTAGGCACAATAGTCCTCCCCATCGAGGTGGGACAAAATATTATTCCTACATTGTGCTACATTTTAGAGGGATCAAGATAGTATAATCTGCTACTTGGAAGACCATGGATAAGAGCCATGGAGTGCATATCATCAATAGTGCATCAATGCATTAAGTACACCCATGGAGGTAAATTCCATGTAGTTGAGGTGGACCCAGATCCCTTCAAGTATTATAAGCCTGAGGATCATTCACAGGAACCTAGTGAGGCGCCTATGCATCTACAAGTTAAATTGGATGAGTCTATCCAAAGTTTGGATGTAGCCTTGCAGACTGTGGTGGAGTTACCATCCCCACCGCTATCACTTGTGGAGTCACCTACGACCCTTGCACTCTTGACACCACTTAGCAGGGAAGGATTGATGAATGCCCTTATGGAGTTGCTCACAGCCACTTTAGAGGTATCATTAGAGGATCTTCACACTCCTATCAAGGAGGAAGAACCTAGCATGGTCATGGATGCACCTGAGTGTATCACACCCTCTTCATCCATCATGTCACCAAATAGTTCTCATGAGGATGATGGTGAATATGAAGAGCTTATAGAGGCTAGCAATTATGATGTTGCCCACCATAGAGTCCACTGAGGATCTAGGTCAACTTTTCATTGAGTCTCTACCTATGGATCCTATCCTAGAGACATCATATGAGTATGAGGAAGGTTTAGTTATCATGACTGAAATAGGACAACCTTAGTATGTTGACGAATTACCTATGACGTATGCAATTATGGAGTATTCTCATGAGTTTGTGGGAATGGTCGACATTAGGTCTAGAAGATCAAGTGATTCCTAATCACATAGAGCCAGATATGGGGTAATCTAGTAGTGTTTCCACATTGCCAGGGCCAAAACCTTTGAAATTAGTCACTCCTGACTCATTTCTCATGGCACCATCTCAAGAGCACGAATAAGTAGGTTCCTCACATCATATTGGGGGTACCAAAATTGACACAGTTCAACACAACAAAGTGAAACAATAGCTTGAGCTGAGTTCATAGGCATGAGCATGTGGATAGCACTGATGAAGTGTGTCATCAAGAAGCTTCTACATCAACTCAAATGAAGGAAATAGGTGATTTGCAATTACCTAATGGATCCATAGCATCCACTTTTCTATTTCCTTCAAATGATAAAGGTATTTTGAATCAGTCATTGGAAATACATATGAATTCTTTGTCAGTATTACGATCCATTTTAAGCCATCTAGAATGGATGGAGCATCGAATGGATGAGCAAGATAAGGCATTGCATTTTATCAAGAACCGACTTGAAAACTTGGAATTACAAAAGCAACCCTTGTTCGAGGCCGAATCACTTCCTGTGCAAGTACAGGAAAAGCCTCAGCGAAAGCATAAGCCCATGCGACCAACCCAACCATTGGATTCTCAAAGCAAACCAATGTGGGTCAAGAGCCCAAAATAGTTGCAGCATAGTGGGAATATGTTAAAGAGTCTATGTCCGACATATTTTAGAAGCTACAAGAGGCTAAGGTCATCACCTTGCCTAATGTCATCCCTTTAAACCCAAGAAGAGTTAAACCTACGGGTTACAGGGAGCATCACTACTGTCTCTATCATCGAATAGAGGGTCATGGCATTCGAGATTATCATGAGTTTAAGAGTGTGGTGCAAAATATGATAGATAAGGGGGTTTATCATATAGATGGTTCTCTCATAGTGCCCCAACATGTCGAAGTGGAGGTCACACCTCCTCAAGAGCGACCTCAGAGTCATCAATCACCTCGTAAGTCCAATAGGCCAGTGCAATGAGTAGTTTCATTTCAGATGACTACTCTAACTTTGTTTCAAAAGTTACACGAGGCAAAGGCATTCATATTACCCGAAGTCAAGCATAGGGCATCCAAGACTAGGTCACTTGATGGGGGTCCCTTTTGTGTGTATCATCGAGTGCATGGACACGACATTCGAAGTTTCCAGTCATTTAAGAGGGTCGTCCAAGACCTAGTAGAGCGGGACGAGATCCATGAGGATGGTTCTCTCGTTCACCCATGTTGAAGCATAGGTACACTAGTGAGGTCCGATCTTCACCTGGGAGAGTTGATTTTTGTCACTCTTCCTAAACAAGCTGATTACTTTTTAGTGAATAGCATGCACGTTGGGGGTCTTCAAGGTAGCATACCTTTTCCACTAGCCATGCCAAATTCGATAAGGAAAAATGAGGAATCTAGAGGTATTGCACCTCCCTCACCATCATCGAATGGCACACACACTAGGGGTATATAGGGCAGCATGCCCTTCCCAAAATGCTCCAAGGGTTCCTGAAACCACTTGGTCATGTCAATCAAAGGCTCCGAGGGTTTGCTTATAATCGCTCGGTCATCCTAAAAGGCTCCAAGCTCATCTATGAGTAGTTTGGTCAATCAAAAGGCACCAAGAGTTTATGAAAAATTGCTTGGTCAACCCAAAAGCTCCAAGGATTCTTAAAAGATCACTTGGTCATCCCAAAAAGTCCCAAAGGTGCTCATAAACCCTTTGGTCAAACCCAAAAAGCTCCGAGGGTTTGCTTAAAACCACTTGGTCATCCTAAAAAGCTCCAAGGATTTTGCTAAAAAATTGCTTGGTCAATATAAAGGCTCCAATGACATTTCCTCATTGGTTGGTCACTCCTAAAGGCTCTAGAGGCATGTACTCACCGTTTGGTCAGATATGAGGCTCAAAACTCATAAAAATTATAAAATCAATAAAATCCAAAAAAAATTGGTAAAGCATAAAATCCAAAAACATTTGCATTTGCATCTGAATTTTGCATTTTCATTTTTGCATTCACTCATGCATCCGCTGCATTATTGCATTGCATATAGGCATTCATCATCCGTTGCATTCCGTAGTAGGAGGGATTATGTTTGTTAGTCTTACAAACGACACCACGTTTGTGTCTAAATCATGCATCTCTACATTTATCATAAATCCATCATTCATGTGAGTAATTGTGTTTTTCAACACAACCTATTTTGTTGCTATGGAGATATACTAGGGTTTTTCAGTCATTCAACCATACCTAGAGGTCTTATCAAAAGTTGGTAGAAAGCTTGCTTTGCTTTTGTAGCTGAGGTTCAGTTAGTATAGCCCTTAGCATATCAGAAGCCTATCACTAATCAACAAATTAAACAATCCTAACAAGGACTAGGGGAAGATGAAAGTCACGAAGCAGGACCGGGTATCCTGAGGTGAAAAGAGTTATTCTTGCTTATCCCTCTATGTGGACGGTATGGGAAATGTTGGCAGTTGGCAAAAGGATAGGTTAGTTCCCTATTCAAAATCCCTTGCTTATGATAAAATGAGCAATATCCCAGAGTGATATCCCACATCAATCCTCAATATTGATACCCTAGATCGATATCATAGATCGACTTCCCAGATTGATATCCCATATTGATATCATAAGATCGATATCCTCAATCGATATACCAAAAACAATTTTCCCAAGTAAATCCCTCCAAAGGAAGGTTTCTGAAGAAGATTATCAAGTATAAATGCCGAAAAGTGAAGATCAAATGAAGATAAAAAAATAGGCTCAAATCAAGTTCAAAGTGAAGATCAAATGAAGATCATAAATCAAAGTTCGAGTGGAGATCAAATGAAGATCCAAAAATCCAGTTCGAAGAGAGATCAAATGAAGATCCAGAGACAGTTCAGAATGAAGATGGAATCGACTCCCTTGCTTCACTACATATGAGCAAGTATCCCAAAAATTGAAGGATAGAAAGGAATGAGCTTGAATCCCTAGAATTGTCGGCACTACTGTACCTTACGCATGATGATATGTCTGATACACTTGCATCTCGCTTGTGGGCAGACCAATGTTTGAATGTGGAGGAGCTAGCTTCAGGTGTCTTGCATTGCCTAGTGGCTTAGTCCAACTAAAATCTAAACTTGGGATTGGATAAGACATTTGTGGTGCCCCTATCTTAGCAATGGGCTGAAAGAATCCCGCCTGACATCGAGGAATGCTCGTGTCTTATCTTAAAATAATCATGTGCACACACAAGGATAATGAACAGTTAGGGCCTATCCTAGCAAAAGCCTTGCACTCCAGAAGTCTAGTGTGGTTAGTATGCAACTTTTGATAAGTCTATTAGGGTGTTTGAGTCTCATGGAAAACCTCAAAAATCTCTCTCATAGCAACAAAATATCAAATATCGCAAACCATATAAAACATTAAATTGCAAAGTATCGAGTCCATGATACATCATCATATAGAGCACAATCAAGATATAGGATAGATACTGGATGGATATTAGAAATAATATTTAGATGACCATTGACTATATCGTGCATATTTTTCAAATTTGCAAAGGAAAATAGAATGACACATTATATCATTCGCATCATACAACTGCATTCATTGCATTTCATATATGGGTGATTAATTGATTAAATTCTTATCTTAAGGATTTTCAATTACATTCATAATTTTTATACATTATGTGGTGTCGTCCATTAGATTGATAAACATATTTGCATTCATTCCTTATGTTTTAAGTGATTAAAGCATACAAGTTCATTTACATTAGATTACCATCATATAAATAATGCATTACATACATCACACATCTAAGCATCTAGATCACTGCATATCATCATCATCATCAAATTAAATAGCTATCTAGTGCATGTCATCCATACATCACATCATATAGCATCAAATTAACATAAGCATTGCATCCATGTGCATCAAATAAGCAGAAAATTAAAAATATACACAAGTACATATAATGAGTCATAAATGATCAATCTCATATATATATGTGTCTCAAGAGTACATCAGGACTATACAAAATACCCACAAGCTACAACTATGTAGGTCCTCGACCTTACACTCAAAAATGATACAATATATATCAAAATATATGTACTAAGTAGGGTCTACACCCCCAGACCACGAGTCACCCCCATTATCCCTATGGTTCCTATGAGAGCTGGCTCCATGTGTGCTAGAGGACCAGTGAGTCCTCTCGGTCCTATGAGTCTGGTGGCTAGAGCTCGCTGAGGACTACCTTGTAGTCCTGGTCCTAGTCCACTGAGACCCTACAGTATGTGGATCCTCTAGAACCTACAAGCCCCTCAATCTGATGAATCCCTCTAGCTGGGAGATGTGAGTTGCTCTCGCATCACATCGATCATTTCCCTCCTCTACGAGGGAAGTGAGATGCCTGATCTCTACCATGAGGTCACCACCTCCTAGTAGTGTAGCTGATGGTGCAGTTGGAGATCCCATAATAGCGTGGGAGGATGAAGGATCCCCCCTCTGTGCCCTGAGTAGCTCTCTCTCTACAATGGCCTCACCCTACTATGCTAGTGCCACATCTCATGCACTAGTAAGCTCATCGACCTGTGACTCTACTATTGTAGCCCGAGTTGTGAGGGCTGTAATCTACTCTTGAGCCTCTACCAGTTGTCTATCCCTATGAGCTAGCTTCACCTCTAGAAGGGCGATAGTCGTATCCCGTTGTAGCTACTGGGTCTGAAACCTACCAACCTAACTTTGTAAGTCGACAACCTGAGTGAGGAGCTCCCCTACATCATTTTTAGGAGGCACCTCACCCTCCTCTGATGCCTCCTCCTCCTTCGCCTCTGCCTATGGAGCCTCCTCTATGGTGGCCTCTATGCCCCATCCACCCTCGGTCCTCTGGTGCACCCTATGCCCGTCAGGATCGACCCCTACCTCTGCCTGGTCGTCTACTCTACCTAGAGGTCCTGAACCCTACCACTGTAGGAGGGACCACCATGTGTCATATGTTGGGGTGGTCCTAGGTGTGTCATCCCCAAACTCCTAGAAATCATCAACCTCATCTCCTAGAGTTGCAGGCTGAATCCATGGTAGATGTATCTCTAGCACGAGATGCTTGTACACAAAAGGAATCTCTGGGATGTCCTGCACCAAGCCAAACTACCACAGGACATGAGAGAAGAACTGATACTCTCTAATCTCGACCTTACGATCGAGTAGCCACCTATCTCAGTGAGCCTATCATAGCCACTCGCCTACCTCGGTCCAATCCGGGCACTCCCTGTAGGGACACCACTCAATGTCATCCGGCCCAAGAGCTGCAAGCTATCTAATATAATAATCGGTGTCTCCAGCATGGGTCCTGCTCTAGAACCCCTCCTCCTCTCATGGCCAGCATGTGGCGTAGCACTGATGCGCATCATCAATGGTCGTGATGTGGAGAGGTAGGTCCATGGGATGCTCGATCCGGATATGCTACCAACCCCAGATCTATAACAACAGGCTGCAGCTAATCCCTCGGTGGCTCTGGCTGGTAATCTGGTACAACTCCTAGTAGAGCTGACATAGCAGCGTGCTCCCCCAAGCTAGGTGTAGTGGCCAAGCAGTGGAGCTCTGAATAACTCTCCAGACATTGGCCAAGAGGTTCTAGGGAATCCTCACACCCGAGGAGTCTGGAAGCACTATCTGCACCACAAGGATCATGAAGATCACCACACAAACTGAGAAAATGTGCTCGCTCTAGTATCCAATGTGGACACCTCCATGATCGATCTTCTCCTGAGCCTCCTTGCTCCGGTCATCGAAGATAGCATCAAAGATAGGCCCCTTTCTCTGAGAAGAGGAAGAGGTGATGGCCTCGCCATCGATAGGGATCCTAAAGATCCGATAAACATCCTCTAAGGTCATAGTCATTTCACCTGTAGGCAGGTGAAAGGTGTTGGTCCATGCATTCCAATGTCGGGCCAACATAGTCAAGTAGGCCTGATATACCCTAATAGTGGGTAGATCTAGTACATAGCCAAATCTGATGGCTCTAAACCATGCACGCTCACCATCAGTGAGCTGTCTATGGAGAATCTTAAGCAGATCGGGCTCGCGAGCCCTAGAGGTCAACCTTTGAAATAAAAGCAGTATATAAGCTAAAATTTTAAAGAAAAACATCAAAAACATCTAAAAATTGATAAAAAGACAAAAACATGTCGCAAGGCATTCATAAAAATCAAAAATATCAATTAGGCAAGTCAAAATTGCATTAAATGACATCAAATGCCTTTTAAACTTTAGAAAATGCAAAAAATTGACAAAATTTTTCTAAGGTTAGTGAACCACGGGTCAACCCTGTGGTCCGCATGCGGTCAAAATATGATCGTTGTAGTTTGAATGCGAACCATAGCTGATAGTTGTGGTCCCCAATCTGACAATTGGGAACCGTAGCTGCCAGTTGTGGTCTAGGAAGAATACCCATTTTGGGTACCTTCCTAGCCTTTCTCACTAAAAAAAATTAAACCTAACTAAATCTAATCTAGTGAGGTTCATTACCAACTGTTTAGTGAGGTTAATTTTTCGCATTTCTTAATGTGGTTCATTTTATTGGTATTGAATGCGAGGACTCGGTTTTGAATTACCTTGCCCGCTCCGCGGCCTCTGCTAGTCGATGGCTGATCAACATCCACCATCAGGGTATCAAGTGTGGTATACGGATAAGTTTTGGGCAACATTTTGGATCAGTGAATGTCTCCTATCTCTCAGAGCTCTCTCAATGCAGCTACTTTCAAGAAAAATAATAAAAAATTCAAATGGGAACGACTATTTAAAGGTTTGCCTAATTTTGGCTGAACCGCAGCTAACACCTGCGGTCCTAGAATTAGGGTTTTCCGATCGTAGGCCCTAACTACGGTTCCCAAAAGTTGAAAAATACAACCGTAGACCATACTCGCGGTTCGCAGCTAGCATTAAATGCACTAAAAACCCACCATGGGAAGGTCTAAAAAGGTAAATTAATGACTCCCATTGGATCAAATTTTCAAAAAGAGCAATCAATATTGCAAATTTGGTGATGTTCAAAGCACCAGGATTGATCAATAAATCAAAATTAACAAAAAAATCAAATAATTAAAAAACCAAATGCACCTCGTATTCAGTAATTTACCCTATACACTTGGCGGTTGCAGCGACTTGCGATCCATGCAATCCGGCAAGATGAGTAAATTACCATAAGGACATTTGGGGAAAAATTATCATCGTTGACTTGACATGCTTCTTTTCAATCCCTAAGAAGGCCTTCGAGGCTGGACTGCTCCATGGGAACGAGGCGTTTCATGTCATGTCTCCTATGACATCTTTTCAGCAAATCATCGATAACTTGATTCAACACAAATCTAATTGGAGTTGCCTCATTTCGATTCCCTAAAATGGCTATTATCAGCTCGACTACTCCATGGGATAGGAATGTGCAATTACTATTAATAGTTGGAATTAGAAGTTGAACTAGGCCTAGCCAAGGCATTAATATGCTCAAATCTAAATTTTTTCAGATCATCCATGGTGGTCAAGCGACATCGTCGCTTTAATCATTGTCATTACCCTCATTGACTCGTCGCTTGAGGGGGTAGTCATAATATCAAATCATAATCAAAATCAACAGAATATCCTAGAGATCGTAGATCCCTCGATCTTGTCAAAATTGTGTTCATCCTTACGAATCATTGTCAACAACTATCATAAGCTTACCCCTTTGCTTGGGGAAAATAGCAAATATGATAATTTATTTGTAACTCTCATCCTTTCGGATTGATAGGCATGAAAGCCTACTTGGCATTGATGCTATCCGAATGTCTGATGATGAGTGCAAACTTTTCAAGTTTAAGCCTCCAAAGAGTTGGAAGCAATGATTCCAGGATGCACATCCTTTTGCAGGACCTAGGGCATCTAATGTTGATCCGACTAATGATCATCATAGAACCTTCGACATCATTTTAGGAGGTCTATTTTTTCTCAGCGTTGTTCGATCTCACAACGCATCTCAAAAGGGGCATCTGTAGACACCTAAAACGCATCATGTCGAGGGCGACTACTCATATGGACATGCTATAAGACCATATGGAAGATCTTGGATAGACTCCAAGATAGAGCAATGGTTCTAACCACTCAATTTGGGCTCCTTGGCCTAATCAAGTTGAACCGTAGCTGAGACCTACGGTCTACAGTCTGAACCATGAATGACACCCGCGGGTTTACAGTTTGAACCGTAGTTGCAACCTATGGTCTTAACTAAAGTTTAGTTGGCCTTCATCCGAGCCAAATCGGTTTGAATGGCCATTTGTTCTAGAAGAAGGTGGTTAATGGATGAAATATTCTAGAGGCTTCCATTCCAACTGTCCTAACCACCCCTTCTTGATCTTGGCTTCTCCATGAAGCCACCCCTAGCCCTAGGGCATCCTATAAATACCCCTTCCAATTAGGGCAATGATATAGATATTATGAATTGATAGCGAAGCATTATCGAATTGATAATATACATATATAGAGAGTTGATTGATCAAGCGAGCAATGAAGCCCTATCGAATTGCATACTGAATTCATGCATTGGAGAAGGCCACTTTGCTATTCACCTAAAGATCAATTTGCCATGGAGGTCCTAGGAGCCTAGAAGAGCCAAGAAATGCAAATTCGGGTAAATGAAGGCCCCTCATAGTGAATCAACCACCAAACTTGTCAGAAGGACACCAAAGGTGACCCTTGAACATCAATTGGACAAGGAGGTCAAGCCCACTACCCTTGATTTTGAGGGTAAACTTACTTGAGTGCTCATCGTGGCTTTTAGCCATGGTTTACAATGCAGACCGCACACCAGTGCTGCGGTTTGCAACAGAGGTATCGCCACCTTACTATTTTCATTTATGCCCATCTAATTAGATTAGATTAGTCATTTGCATAGTTTAATTGTAGTTGTAGAGATTTTTGACCAATAGATTTAGGGTTAGAATGATTTTAGTATAGTAGCATAAAATAGACATCAATGGGTTCTTTATGACTTTTAAAGCTTCATTTCCTTTAATTGAACCATGCAAATCTTAATTGCTATACTCTTTTATGTATTTCCATGAATCTTTGTTAGTTTAGCATAGTTTAAACATCTTTTACATGCTTTCTTGATTTCATGTTTTCAATGGCATCTTTATGCATCTTTCCTTTTAAGGGCCTCATCGCGAGAGGCTGCCTATGTTTTTTATCATTCTCTGTTGTTTCTTGACCGCAGGGATCTACATTCAAAGGAGCTTAACATTTGAATCCTTCCTCAACGTGAAGAAGAGGGTCAACTCCACCCTAAGGCAGTTCGTGTCACCCTACGAAGGCATTTGAAATATCACACCTACCCTTGAGAGGGAAACAATTGCACGAATCTTATTGTAATATTGTATCAACATGATTATCCCTAAGAGGGATGTACTTGTAACCCGAAATGACTTCATAATGGAATAAAGTGTCTTTTATTATTTATCTTGTTGTCAATTTCTTGCATTTCATACATGTTGTTATTATTTTCACTATTACACTAGGATTCCAATCGGGTGTGAGCCTTTCTGGTGGTTACACAAGGACCTGCTAAGTGGTAAGGCAATAATGCTTCTTACAATTTTGAGCTTATAAGGGCCCCAAGGTGACTCCTTGCCATAATATTTTCTCTTTTTCTTCATTCATCATTTAGGATACATGATGAATACCATAATAAACCATGGTCTTAATAGCCCTATCATACTCTAATATTATTCCCCCACTCCTTGAAGATAGGGATAATTGATACAAATAATGAAGCATGCTTTCCCTATTAGGGGCATATTCCTAGTGAATATTTTACACTAGAACATCCCCTTGTGTGTACATATCGAAATACTCTCATTTGAGGGTGAACATGTTATTACTTTGTATGTACATGTATATATATTGTACCATGGAACTCTATTTTGAAGCACTCCCTTGGGTGAATATTTTTATCTTGAAAAAAGAACTAGGATGAACATTTTATCTTTAAACACCCCTTTGGGTGAATATTTTTATCTTAAAACACCCACTGCGTGAATATTTTATCTTGAAATACCTACTTGGATGAACTTTTTTATCTTGAAACACCTACTTGGGTGAACATTTTTATCTTGAAACACCTTCTTTAATGAATAATTTTATATTTAAACACCTATTAGGATGAAATTTTTTATCTTGATACACCCATTTGGGTGAACATTGTACCTTGAAACACCCACTTGAGTGAGCATTTTATCTAGAACACCTCGTTGGGTGAACATATTATCTTTGAAATACCCCATGTGGGTGAGCACTAATTTACTCCTTAGGTACATACTTAAGGGTGGATCATTGTATATATATCGTACATGTTTTGTCTTATAGTGTTGCCGAAGAACTTGTCCAATAATTAGGCTCAAAGGGCATTGCTTAGGGGTAAACCCAATTTATAAATTTTTGTATCCCTAGGACACATGATTTGTATATATATTTTGTATCATATCAAAACTACCAAATTCCTCTAGGAAACTCCTAGTAAGCAGTACTCTTTAGGCCCTTGCCTAAAGGATAATATTTTGAAACACAACTTAAGTGCTTTTCCAATGATCAAGATTCAAGGCCACTACTTAAATTTGAATCATTATCTACACTTGTTTATATATCCCATTCTTAAAATCTAAATATATTACCTACCCTACTAGATATCTAACATATGGAGGCAAGCAAATTCAATGGCATAATACCCCCTTAACTAAGGGCATCCAATATAAAATCCATAAAACCATTAATATAATCCTCCCAACTCTCTTCTTCACCTTTTGCAACTCTCACCTATCTCTTAATCCCTCTCTTTTATTCTTGTCTCTCTTGCATCTACCTCACAACTACTCTCACATTAAGTTTCCTTATTGTCTTACTCCTATTCTTATCTAATTTATAGACAATCATTTTTCTCCTATTTCTAATCAACTCATTTACTTTTCCAACCTACCCTAGCCAACCTACTTCCCTCATCCCCTTACAAATCAATTTTCCTCAACTCAACTTGGATTTCCATCTTAAACTTGAGGTACTTGGTCCAAAATATGCCTTATACCCTCAAGACCTCAACCAAGATTGGAAGACCCATAATATCTTCTAGATTAGCCTTTGAAGTAGACCAAATCCTATGATACTAGCTAAAATAACAAAAGGTGTTACAAACTAAAGTAAGAAATACATAGGGTTAGAATCTAGAAGATAACGTGAACAATATTCAACAACATCAAGAGACACAAGATATGAGAGTCTCATTCTCTAAACTTATTTAAATTGCCTAACAGACCAAACTCCCATTCAATATTATAAGACATTAATCACATTAGTACTCACAAAAAATTATTCCAAGAATTAAACAAATAGTAATATAGATAGCAAAATAACTTTTATAGAATAGACCATTTATCCAATGTTGACAAAAATACTTTAAAATAAAGATCAGTATACATACATGTTCTGCAAGATTTTAGACAAAGGCCAAAAAAAATTCAATTTCTATTCAAAGGTGCATAATACAATCATCATATCTTATGCAATTATAAAATCTAAAAGAGCCAACCCTTTAAATGTGTTACATTCAAGTATTTATAGTTTTACATTTGCATTCAATTATCTTAACATGATTGCTTTCAAAATAGACAAGAGGCATGTCAGGTTAGTATAGCATGTGTGCATATTTTTCTAGCTCATTATGGTGTTATTGTATTAGTGGCATGATGTTGATGTGGATGAATTTGATTTCATCTAATAGAGTGGTGTCCTATGTATCTTCATCCACTCCATAAGATTGTTTGATAGATTTATTTTATTTCATATTGCTCCTTGATTGGTCCAACTGCATTAAGAAAGGTGTCAAATGGGAAAGCCTTTGTTTGTTAAAATCTTATGATAATAGCAAAATTTCTCTTTAAGAGATAGTCTATAGATGCGAGTGAATTCTTCTTACCCACATTATTGGTACCTCATAAGGGGTTTCTACTTACAAGAACACAAAACCTGTATAGCCTTATCTTATTGGGAAATAGAGTAAAAAAGGTATAAAAAAGCTATTTGTACAAATGTAGGCTCTCTACATGCTCCCCATCTCTAAGGTCCCAAATGTACCAATAAATTCATGTTGTTATTCTTCCATTGCTGCTTTGGATGTCTCACCTTGCTAGTTGGTTCCTTGAACTACTGGAAGAATTACCACAAGCTAGAATAGTTTGCACATATTATCCCATGCTTTCTAAGAGGGTACATATACTACTATGAATTTATGGAGAACTAACTTCCTGCAATTCAAAGTATCAATCATAAGAAGGGTCCCCATATCTATGAACTAGTTCTTGAGATTTTAACAATGTCAAGAGCATATGGAAGAGGGTAATGATCTAATTCACTTCCAAAGATTCATACAATGCATTGATTTCATATCCATTGTTAAGTTTATAATCCAGTTGTTGGTTGAGTTGCTTTACATTATAAAAACTGTCATTCTTATCCTAGAGTCCTGTTGTGTCCATCCCACAACTAGCCCCAATTTGGGGATCTACCTTTGAAATTGTTTTTATTTTTTGAGATTTTTGGTTATTTTTTAGGGATAATTTTTTTTAAGGGTGCATACTCATGACCATGCTTTTCTAAGTTTATTTTGTGGATTATAGTCTCCTTTATCTGCCTTTGAAGTGTTTTGCATGTTGTATTTAGTTTAAATTTTCTTTGAATTAAAGTAAGTTCAAATAAAAAATATAGAATAAAACTTATTATTATTATATATTTCACACATATAATAATAGTAATATAAAAATATAAAAAATTAATAAATATATCTATATTTCATATATGTATGCTTATTTATAATAAGGTCTTCATATCTCTTTGGTCGTTTGTTGCTTTTATATTGGAATATTAGTATTCAAAGTTAGTTAATTTAAAATGATAGCGATATGGTTTTTAGAGATTTTTTTTTAGGTTTATATCTTTAGGGCTTTATATTGATTGGTTTAGATTTTTAATTTTGATTTTAAGATACACCAAGGTAATAGGCTGACATGGCTTGTTGTGTGGTAGGTTTTTAGACGCTAAAATTGGATTCACTTAGGCACTAGATAGATACGACGTGGCAGAAGGGACTAAACTGGATGTTGTAGTGCACAACCTCAAGTGTGCTAACATGGATGAATTCACTCGAAGAATAGGGCAATGCCGACTTGACCGAAGCTACATATTTTAGAGGTAGATGCAAATGATGACTACTCAGACTGGATGATGGGGACAACCATGTCATGGACCAATGACTTGTTAACAAATATGCATGGGACATTTTCATAAGGATAGGTTGCTATCGGGGTTATGCATAAGGGGTTGGAATCAAAATGTACTTGTAAAAAAATGGTGAATCCTAATTGAAATCAAGACGAATCAAGTCAAATCCTAAGAAAATCAAATAAATCATCTTCACACCAAAATTTTGGGCATCTAAAGCCCTACAAAGTAAGGTCATATTTGGGGTACATTTTGACCTACTAAATCACCTTATAAATTCATAAAAAAACCACCATTAGATCAGGTCCAAAAAGAGCTTTCCAACGAGTACAAATATGTCTATGTTTGGATATATATTATGGTGAATTGACCCTAAGAAACAATTGGTACTAAAAATTTTAGGCGAACGGGCCAACGTCAAGGGTCCTCATATTCACCAATTTCCAATTTTGGAAATCCTAATATTCATCCATTTTGTGAATATTCACAACTATGCATAACCCTAGTTGTTATGTTATCATTTATGACGACCATGAGGATCGGTACTATGATTTGATGGTAGAAGCTGCAAAACAAAGTCTACTCAGAGGATGTTGGAAATTTTGAGTAATAAGGTTGTAATTGATGTAAAATGTTTGGTGCAAGGAAAAGTCCATTTTGGTACAAGAAGAGTGGTAAAAGAATTGGTTATAATATTTTATATTATAAGCCAAAGAGGTTGGTTAAAAAGTGGAAGATAAATTTTACGCCCATGGTTTTGAAGAGAAAAGATAAGATATTATAATATTTTAATATTATAATAAGTAAGCCAAAAAGGCTTATTAAAAAGAGAAAAAATAGATTTAATGAAGGCCCCATGTACAAGTATTATTGAAAACTAAATTAAATAATATAATATTTAACCTAAATTTAAATATTATATTAAATAAATAATTAAATTTGAAATTGGCAAAGGTGCCAAAAATAAAATTTAATTTGGAGGCACTTAGGTTTTTCGTCGATGTCATGTAATTACCTTGGAGGCATATAAAAGGAGGAAGCAAATTATTAAAATTGAATTTTTGAATCATCTGAAGCTAATGCACATGTGAGAAAATCGATCATGTGGGATTGCGAAACGTGGAACAAAACCATTCATCGCGCAAGCGATAGAGCATAAATACAAGGAGATGGACATCTTGATCAAGCGATGGCTGGTAGCCCAAGTGGCAGATGAGTCTTGCATGAGTTTTTTATAGAGAGAAGGTTCAGGGTTCGATTCCCCCTAGCACTGGTTGAAGAGTTTTGTTTTATTTTCATCGGAGGTAGCAAGGATAAAGTGTTGAGGCCAAAGGTTTAGTCTCAACCGCATAGCTAGCACAAGTAGTCAAGCGCTACACTTAGAGGGCGGAGGTCGGAGGGTCGATTCCCGTCCATGACAAAGCAAGATAATTTTTTTTATATAAGGTATGCACCATGATTAATTTGTGAGGTATGCGCTATATTGTTGAACTCTTGGCTATAGTGATATTTTACGAATGATATTTGACTTATAGTTTGAAACATAGGAGATATAAGGAGAAATATTTTTGCATTATATTTAAAGGTTTTAAATGTCATTTATTTAATTTGTGAAACTTAGAGTGATAAGCTTGTAAATGGTTTATCTATGAATGTAATTCTTTGTTCTTGGACATTAAAGTGGAGTGAAAAATTGTTTTGAAAGAGTGGAGATAAAAGGTGTAATAGGTATTTTATTTGATTGTAATTCTTGCTTTATAAAAGGGAAATTGTTGAGAGATTTTTTATGAGATTTAATGCATTATCCTTGAGAACTAAAGAAGATCCCTAGAATATTATTTTCAGAGTTCATTGAGCATCTTGTTGAAATAAAAATTCATGTGGATATTTTGAAATAGAAACTTGCTATCTAATTTTTGAAGTGGCACATAGAAAGGTAGTTGGTTGTGAGACAGGTTTTGAAGACATATTTCCATAAGGAGCAAGCAAAAGGTATGGGCATTTTTCTCTTCATTTAAGGTGTGTTGTTGAGCAAGGTTTTCTGAAATATAAGGTGGAGTTAAAAGGGTTTTTTGGTAGAATATTATTGGAAAGTTTTGAGTTAGGATTTGAAACCTACATTGTGCTCTTTGTTGGAATAAGTGTGAAAACACTTGTTTAGGATTTGTGAGCAAGTTGTGCTTCATTATTTGAATGATTGTGTGAAACATTTGAGTATTGGTTAGAGTGATTTTTAATGTGATTGATCAATATTTTGTGAAGGCTTGAAGATAGATTTGAACAAGTCTTTGAGAAGACTTGAAGGTAGATTTGAGTAGGTCTTTGAGAAGACTTGAGACTGATTTAATCAAAGATAGAGAACAGAGTTGATTGGTGATTTAATCAAGCTTTATGTTAAGGCTTGGGATAATTTTGAGACAGAGTGTGGTACAAATTTGAGATAAAATTGAGAGTAGGCTTTAGAGGTGACAAATTAAAGAGGATAGTAGTCTCCAGTGGATAGAGATCCATCATCCAGTGCAGTGGGGATAGATGTTTCCTTTGGAGAGAGATCCACAAGCCAGAGTAGTGGGGGTAGAAGTCTTCTAGAAGATCACCAGCTAGAGTAGTGGGGATAGAGGTCTCCTGTGGAGATAAATCCACAAATTAGAGCATAGGGGATTGGTGTCTCCTTTGGACAGAGGTCCATAAATATTGTAATAGGGAATTTATTCCCAAAGATTCTTTGAGAAAATTTATAAGAAATATTTTCTCTGTGGAGTAGCCCACATTGGGTGAACCACATTAAATTATATCTCTCATATGTGTGATGATGTGTGCACTATTTATCGCTTTGATGTTATTGATATTTTCATTTGGATTAAGAAGTAAAATTTTTTTATCTTATACTATTCACCCCCATCTCAACATAATCTTATGTTATTCAATTGGTATTAGAGCAGGTTCCTTCATGAAAATCCTAATAGCTTGAAGGAATACCCCACAAGAACATACATGACCTCAAAAAGTGTAGAAGAGGCCATGATTGACATAAAATAGGAACTTTTTGCTGCTCTTAGAAACTTGGAAAAAGTTAGAAGGAAGAATTCAAGTTTCAAGGATCAAATCCAAGAGGATGAACAAGCAAAGGAATAACTTCTACAAAACCTCACAGAGGTCAAGGTAAAAGTTGAAGAGGGAAATAAAATTGAACCAGATATGGTAGAACTTTTAAAAGCAAGAGAGTTAGAATGTGAAATATTGGAATAAGAAATTGTTTCTCTAAGGAAGGAAGTTGAAAATACTAAGGGTAAATTACAACAAGACATAAAGTTAGGGAAACAAAAAGAGGAGTCAAGCTCCCAAGGAACAAAAACATCAAATGAAGAAGAGCCCATTACTTATAATAATTCATTGAAAGGTAAAGGCATCAGGAAGGAATAATGTATAGAGGATTCATGGACAAAATTCAATTACAGGAACAACAAAATAAGAAGCACGCTGCCATATTATTCAAGGCACCCCAACTGGTTACAAAATATCTTCCATGGCCATTGTTTTTCATGTAACAAATATGGTCATAGAGTTGTACATTGCATTGGTTATGTGAAAGATAATATTGATAGAAATTTCAATTATTTTTTCACCTCTCATGAATGAAAATATCATATGTTACAAATGCAATAATTTTGGGCACAAAGACAAATGGTTTAAAACGACATTCCTTGAATTAAGCAAAAATAATACAACTTCAATAGTTAGGAGAGAGAGAAAAGAGCAAGGGGAAGTAAATTCAATGTTAGTACAAACAACTCTTCATGTACAAGATGAAATAAAATAGTGGTTCCTTGATAGTGGTTGTTCTAGTCATATGACAGAAGACAAAATTAAATTTCTTGTATTTAAAGAAATCAATGGAGGATCAATAAAATTTGGTGATAATGGTTCAACAAAAATCTATGGGAAAGGAACTTTAAGTTTAGATAATAGAAAAATAAAGACAAATAATGTATTGTATGTCAAAGTATTGAGGTACAATTTACTAAGTGTAAGCCAACATTGTGATCAGGGGCACATGGTTACTTTTCATCCAAATAGATGTGAGATCAAAAAATCTAAAACTAGAAAGCTCATTGCAGATGCAAATAGAAATACAAATAGTCTCTATATGCTAAGTGGGATTAAGGGAGAAAAATGTTTTTTATCACAAGAAGATGAGAGTTGGTTGTGGCATAGAAGAATGGGTCATCTAAACTTTGATAACATAGTGAAAATAAGCAACAAGAAAGCAATCAGAGATTTACCCAAGATAAAAAAGCCACATAACACAATTTGTGCACAATGTCAACATGGGAAGCAAACTAGAACAAGTTTCAAGTCAAAATAATTTATGTCATATAAACCATTGAAAGTAGTTCACATCGACCTATGTGGTCCTACAAGAACAAAGAGTCTACAAGGTGAAGATTACTTCATGTTATTTATAGATGATTACTCCAAAATGACTTGGGTAGCTTTCTTAAAATAAAAGTCAAAAGCCCTTGATAATTTCAAGGTATTTAAAGAATTAGTGGAGATTGAAATATGTGAAGAACACAAGCTTATACTACGAGGGGGGGTGAATAGTATAATATCACTTTTTACTTTCTTTCCAAACTAATATCAATTAATTTCCTTAATTACAATAACCAAATATAGCATTGTGCAATAATAACTTAGATAGAAGTAGTAAGCAAGAGCACAAGTCACCACACACAATTGAGACACAAGATTTAACGTGGTTCCCCCAATGTGAGGTACTCCATGGAGAAAATATTTTACTAAAACTTTCTCAATCAATCTCTTTGGGAATCACTCCCAATTACAATGTTTATGGATCTTTGTCCAAAGGAGATGTTGATCCCCTAATCTCAAGTTCATGGATCTCTTCCATAGGAGAACTCTTTCACCTTCTGCTCTGGCTATATGATATTCTAGAAGACTTTATCTCTCTACTACACTAACTCATGGACCTCTCTCCACTTGAAGACTCCTCACTCAGATCTGTCTTCAACTTTACTGGCCGCTGGATCTCTATCCATTGAGACTCTATCCTCTATACTTTGTCACCTCCAAAGATATGTCAATAGGCTCACTAAGAACTTGTTCAATAGGTTAACATAGAACCTGCTTAACAAGCTCACATAGAAATTATCCAAAACTACTCTAGCAAGATCACCAATAACTTGCCAAATCTGCTCTAGCAAGCTCACCAAGAACTTACACAAATCTGCTCTAGCAAGCTCACCAAGAACTTGCCCAAATATATCCACAACACTGTCCTCAAATATTTCCCAATATTGTCCTCAAATTATTCCCAATACTATCCTCAAATCTATCCCAAAGGCCTTCTCAAAGGCTCAATCAATCATGCTCAAGTAGTACTCAAAATGAATGGCAATCTCAACTCAAATTAACTTCATAGAAGCATAAAGAGAATTTTTATAGACTCAATATGTTCTAATCTCACTCTCAACCCAAATCAATCTCAACTCAACTCATAGAATCATAAAGAGAATTGTTAGAGGCTCAATATGTTCTCAATCTCAACTCATATCAAATCAATCTCAACTCAACTCAAGTCAACTCATAGAAGCATAAAGAGAATTTTTAGAGACTCAATATGTTCTAATCGTACTCTCAACCCAAATCAGAATAATGGTATAATTTGTTTCATAGGACTTGAACAATAAATTCACATATCACTTGACTAGGCTCAATCAACTCAACTCAACCAATCACCATAAGGGACAACTCTCGCTCACACAATCCTAGTCCAAGTATGTATCAACCAACTCAAATGTTTCCAATAATGCTCAACCACAAATCGCACAAAACAATGATACTCATGTTCTTTTCTAACTCAATTTATTTTACAACCAATGGACTTCAACAACTATGCTTATAAAACAAGTTTTAGACACAACTCTCATTTCAAAAAACCTTGAAGCATTCAACCAACCACTTTCGAAAAGGAAACCACAAACACTCATTTTTCCTCCAATGATATTTCATAAATCAACCACCATAAATAATCAATAGGAGAATGTGCCCATACCTTTTATGACTATGAAAAAACCTCTTTGTAAATCTACCACAATCACAAAATTATTTTTCCAATCTTCACAAGGATTAGTAGATCACAAAATAATCAACATTACTCCACTTTTCAATAATCATCACCAAGGCCTTTAATTACACAACTTCCTTATCTCTCCTAAAACCACTTGTACCATAAAATAAAATAAATCAAAATATTGCATAACCTTTTCACTCCAAAAACCACTTATACCATAAAATAAAATAAATCACAATATTGCATACCTTGTCACCTCATGAAAGAATTAATCCTCTTGAAAAAAAAGAAAAAAAAGAACAAGGCAAACTTCACTTTTGGAACCCCTTTGCAAAATCAGAAATATCTCTTTACACACACCTTATTTCTCCTTCTAAATAAGTTATTCAAATAGACCTCGAAATACTCTTTTTGACGATATATAATATGCCCCCTTTCCGAAATAAATTTAAACCTTTACATATATATATATATATATATATATATATATATATATATATATATATATATATATATATATATATATATATATATATATATATATGCCAACATCCATTAATTGCACATAGGTCGGCCCTCCATTAATTTAAATTTAAACTTTAAACTTTAATATCTTCATCACCGGAGGTCCTTTTTCGATGAAATAAAATTCCACCTTGGCTTTTAAGAAAATCCCTTTCCACATAAGCCCACCATGGTTTTAAATAAAACATTTTATTTTGCCTGTCTTGATTTTCATAAAAACCCTGTATATATCCATGCTCTCCAAAATATCATAGATGATTATCTATGAAGTGCTTTTGCCACCAAAACTCAATGTGACATCAATGATCCATGTGACATCAATGAAAAAATAAAATGCATCAAATTAACTCAAATTTCCAACAATATGTACAAGGATTACGTGTTTAATATCAGAGAGGAGGAGAATTTAATTCAAATGAATTCATAGACTTTTGTGAACATCATGGGATCAAAAGAGAATATTCAGTAGCAAGAACTCCTTAAAAAAATGGATTAGTTGAAAGGAAAAATAGGACTGTTGAAAATATGGCCAGAGCTATGTTAAATGATTTTATGATTTCAAATGGTTTTTGGAAAGATATAGTTCATACAATAGTGTATATCATCAATAGAGCTCAAGTAAGAGTAAATCACTACAAAAATCCATATGAGCTCTCGAAAGAGAGACCAACCACTATAAAATATTTCAAAAATTTTGGAATCAAATGCTACATAATACAGGAAGAAAAATTTGAGTAAGTTTGATTCAAGATATGATGAGGGCATATTCATTGGCTAATCCACTAAAATCAAATCCTATAGGTTCTATAACAAGAGGACACATACAATTATAGAAATTATAAATGTTGATGAGAAAACAGGATCAAAAGAACCAACTCGATAAATTGTGTATCAAGAAGAAGAAAGTTGCCAAGAAGAACTAGGTGAAGAATAAGAAGAAGAAGAAACACAAAGAACACCACCTAAGACTCCATTCAAGTATGTACAAAAAAATCATCCAAGAGATCTAATCATTGGAAATCCAAATTAGAGATAAATAAGGAGAAAGATAATATGAACAAGTGAGCATGCAAGTTTTTCTTTGTTGTCTAAAATTTAGCCTAAGGATTTCAATGAAGCAAGATAAGATAATTTTTGGGTCAAGGTAATGGATGAGAAACTGGGTAAAATAGAAAAAAGTTAGACTTGGGAACTTGTCTCATGACCAAAAGATAAGAATGTAATTGGCACTAAATTGATTTTCAAAAAAATGTTAAATGAAGATGATCAAGTAGTTAGAAATAAAGCAAGATTAGTATGCAAAGGTTATGCACAGGTTGAAGGAATTGATTTTGATGAAACATTTGCTCTTGTTGCACGACTTGAGGCCATAGAGATATTTTTAGCTTTCTCAAGCTTCAAAAACTTCAAAGTATATCAAATGGATGTTAAATCAACTTTTCTCAATGGTGTCTTGGAAGAAGAGGTTTACATTGAGCAACCTGAGGAATTCAACCTAACTAATAAGCCAAATTATGTATGCAGATTAAAAAAGGCACTTTATGGGTTAAAGCAAGCTCCTACAACTTGGTATTCAAGATTGGATAAGTATCTTCAGGAATAGGGTTTCAGGAAAGGAATAGTGGACAGTAACTTATACATCAAAAATGAAGGAAATAACTTACTAATTGTGGTTGTTTAAATGGATGACATTATTTTTGGAGGTAATAATGATAAGATGTGTCAAAAATTTGTAAATAGCATGCAAAATTAATTTGAAATGTCAATGCTTGGTGAGTTGTCCTTCTTTCTTAGGCTACAAATTTCACAATCAGAGAAGGGTGTATTTCTCTCACAAACCAAGTATATAAAAGAGATGTTGAAGAAATTCAAGTTAGAATATTGCAAACCAGTAAGTACTCCCATGATTATAGGATGTAAGCTGAGTAAAGAAGATGAATCTCCTTAGGTAAATTAGACATTGTATAGATATATGATTGGCAGCTTACTATATGTCATAGCTACAAGACCAGATATAATGCAGGCAGTAGGACTAGTGGCAAGATTTCAAGAAGCACCAAAGGAAACACATATAATGGCAGTAAAGAGGATTATCAGGTATTTAAAAGGGACTATGGATTTTGGACTCTAGTATTCCAGAAATGATAATTTCACTCTCATAGCATATACAGATGCAGATTGGGCAGACAATATTGATGATAGAAAAAGCACAAGTGGAGGAGCATTCTTCCTTGGATATTGTTTAGTCTCTTGGCTAAGAAAAAAATAGGTATCAGTATCCTTATCCACAACAAAGGCATAGTACATTGTAGTAGTTGCTTGTTGTACATAGGTGTTATGGATGAAGTAAACTTTAAAGGACTTCAAGATAGAGCATGATCATCTTATTTCCATACTATGTGATAACATAAGTGCTATAAGTATTTCAAAGAATCCAATGATGCCCTCTAGGACCAATCACATTTCGATCAAATATCATTTTCTAAAAGAATAGGTGACAAATAAGCAATTCAGATTGGAATATGTTACTGCAAAAGAACAAATTGCGGATATTTTCACTAAGCAACTTCCAAAGGAAACTTTTGAGTATCTTAGAGGAAATTTGGGAGTAGTTTTACTCCCACCCCAAAATTAACCACCTCAAGGAAATGAGGTGGGGAGGGGACTGAATTAAGAGTCTTATCTTTAGCCCCAAAGGAGTCCCTTTTCCATTGATGTCAAAGGGGGAGATATTTGAGTAAGGGAGAAAGCACTCAGTCAAGGGGAGCAGTTTCTTAGGGTGAGAAAAAATAGAAAAAAGAAAAAGAGATGTTTAAAAAAAAAAGGTTGCCATCAATGACAAAGGGGGAGATTGTTGAAAATTTTGAGTAATAATGTTTTCATTGATGTCAAGTGTTTGGTGCAAGGCAAATTCTATTTTGGTAAAAAACAAGTGGTAAAATAATTGGTTATAATATTTTATATTATAAGCCAAAGAGGTTGGTTAAAAAGTGGAAGACAAAGTTTACACCCATGGTTTTGAAGAGAAAAGAGAAGATATTATAATATTTTAATATTATAATAAGTAATCCAAAAGGGCTTATTAAAAAGAGAAAAAATAGATTTAATGAAGACCCCATGTAAAAGTATTATTTAATACTAAATTAAATAATATAATATTTAACCTAAAGTTAAATATTATATTAAATAAATAATTAAATTTGAAATTGGCAAAGGTTCCAAAAATTAAATTTGGAGGCACGTAGGTTTTTCACCGATGTCATGTAATTACCTTGGAGGCATATAAAAGGAGGAAGAAAATGATTAAAATTGAATTTTCGAATCATCTGAAGCTAATGCACATGTGATAAAATTGATAGTGAGGGTTTGCGAAATGTGGATTAAAACCATTCGTCGAGCAAGCGATAGAGCATAAAGACAAGGCGACAAACATCTTGGTCAAGTGAGGGCTGGTAGCCCAAGTGGTAGGTAGGTCCTATGTAGTTTGTTGGTAGATATAAGGTTCAAGTTTCGATTCCCCCTAGCGTCAGTTGAAGAGTTTTATTTTATTTTTTTTGGAGGCAACAAGGATAAAGTGTTGAGGCCAAAGGTTTAGTCTCAACCGCTTGGCTAGCGCAAGTGGTCGAGCACTGTGCTTGGAGGGATGATATCGGAGGGTCGATTCTCGTCCGTGAAAAAGCAAGATAATTTTTTTTATATAAGGTATGCACCATGATTAATTTGTGAGGCATGCGCTATATTGTTGAATTGTTGGCTATAGTGATATTTGGCGGATGATATTTGGCCTATAGTTTGAAACATAGGAGATATAAGGAGAAATATTTTTGCATTATATTTAAAGGTTTTAAATGTCATTTATTTAATTTGCTAAGCTTGGAGTGATAAGCTTGTAAATGGTTTATCTATGAATGTAATTCTTTGTTCTTGGACATTAAAGTGGAGTGAAAAAATATTTTGAAAGAGTGGAGATAAAAGGTGTAATAGGTATTTTATTTTATTGTAATTCTTGCTTTATAAAAGAGAAATTGTTGAGAAAGTTTTTGTGAGCTTTAATGCATTGTCCTTAAGAACTAAATAATATCCCTAGAATATTATTTTTAGAGTTCATTTAGCATCTTGTTGAAAGAAAAATTCATGTGGATATTTTGAAATAGAAACTTGCTATCTAACTTTTGAAGTGGCACATAGAAAGGTAGTTGGTTGTGAGATAGGTTTTGAAGATATATTTCCATAAAGAGCAAGCAAGAGGTATGGGAATTTTTCTCTTCATTTAAGGTGTGTTGTTGAGCAAGGTTTTCTGAAATATAAGGTGGAGTTAAAATGGTTGTTTGGTATAACATTGTTGGAAAGTTTTGAGTTAGGATTTGAAACCTACATTGTTCTCTTTGTTGGAAGAAGTGTGAAAACACTTGTTTAGGGTTTGTGATCAAGTTGTGCTTCATTATTTGAAAGATTGTGTGAAACATTTTAGTATTGGTTAGAGTGCTTTTGAATGTGATTGAGCAAGATTTTGTGAAGGCTTTGAGATAGATTTGAATAAGTCTTTGAGAAGACTTGAAGGTAAATTTGAGCATGTATTTGAGAAGACTTGAAGACTAATTTGAGCAAAGATAGAGAATAGATTTTATTGGTGATTTAATCAAGATTTGTGTTAAGGCTTGGGATAGATTTGAAACAGAGTGTGGTACAGATTTGAGACAGAGTGTGGTACAAATTTGAGATAGAATTGAGAGCAGGATTTAGAGGTGACAGAGTAAATAGGATAGCAATCTCCAGTGGATAGATATCCATAAGAAAGTGTAGTGGGGATAGAGGTTTCATGTGGAGAGAGATCCACAAGCCAGAGTAGTGGGGAAGAAGTCTTCTAGAAGATTACCAGCCAGAGAAATGGTGACAGAGGTCTCCTATGGATAAAGATCCACAAATCAGGGGATTGGTGTCTCCTTTGGACAGAGGTCCATAAATATTGTAATAGGGAATTGATTCCCAAAGATTCATTAAGAAAATTTATAAGAAATATTTTCTCCGTGGAGTAGCCCACATTAGGTGAACCACGTTAAATCATGTATCTCATATGTGTGATGATGTGTGCATTTTTTACTACTTTGATGTTATTGATATTATCATTTAGATTAAGAAGTAAAAATTTTTATCTTATATTATTCACCCTTCCTCTTAGTATAAGCTTATGTTCTTCAAAGGATGTCAAAGTTGAACAAGTATTGAGACTGCAAGGTATCACTATTTGATCTGGAGCTATATAAGGAGTGTACATGGGACATTTATGGATAATTAATATAGACATGCATGATTGCATTACAGTTGCAATGGACATAACAGGCTATAAAATATGGTGACGGTGGGCAGTGAATGTGAGTGTATAGCTTCCTTGCATAATTTGGTATAATATGCAAACACACATGAGCGTAAATTGTGGAAAAATATGTCATAGCAGAAGAATATAGACAACAAAGGGAGAATTCACAACAAAGTTGAACAATGACTTCTTAAAAAAATATCCTAAGGCCTACATTGCAAATTTGTTTTGTCAAATAAACATGATGAAGCGGTCATCGCTCGATTGTGCAAATGTTCAGTGATAAAGGTAAGTTTCATCTACATTGATGGAGAAAGGTATATGGATCTCAAATAATACCAAATGACACAGACTATGCAAAATGAGATGCTTGATTTGAGGATGTCGTAGTTGGTAACATCGACAGCCATGGAATATACTTCATGTATGACAATACGGCTAGGGAATATGTGGATATCAATGTCATAAATTATGTGGGCATCATGAACGTGTGGTGAAAAAGCTTTGTGATTTTAGCAAGTGTGAGCGATGTTGAAATACACCCAACAGACATTGAGTGGGGATAGCAAATACCATAAGCATGGCAGGCGGTAATCACAGATGCAAATCTAATATCTTGCTAAATAATGGTGATAGAGAAAATTGGAAGCGTTATTGAATGGTTCATAAAGTGAATGGGAGAAAATATCGTACCATTACATATGTGTAACAATAATATTGATGATAGATCAACCCATAGAGGATCCTATGTAGCTATTTTAGATACCAAAATATTTGAAATGATGACATGGTGTATAAGTAGTTAAGTGAAGGTGGATATCTATGAGCTACCAGGAAGAAACAGACAGATAGGTGCCAACAAGGATGTAGTGAATATGTGGAGTTGAACACATAGACCTGACGTGGGAACGTTGATGAGTGGATTATAACTAGATCGACTTTGAGCCAGTCAGGATAGCAATGCAGCGGGAAATGCTCCACTAAATTACATCATTTACGATGACACAATAGACGTCAAGTCATGTCATAGTATCAAAGTTGGAAGGATTATTCAAATGGAGGAGATAAATTAAAAATGTATAGTTTTAGTAGCATTCGAATGCATCCGAGTTGGTTTTCAGAAGTCATTGATTTAGTAATGCAGGTTATATTTAGTTCAATCACCATGTTACAGTGATGCAGTGCATGTGGTAAACAAAGATGTACTCCTGGGTGGAATAAACCCGATGATGAAAGACAATGTGGATAGTTATTCATATATGGTAGTGTTTGGTTGCATTCGTTTTACAACAAAGATAGTATGGGGTCTATTTCAACAACGTTTGCAACATAGAATGGGGAAAATAGACTAAAATGATTAATATTAGTGAAGATTATTTGAAATATTATTATCAAGAAAGTGTGGACATCTACGATGTAGAGGAGAATGAGGTACATGACAAGGTGGCATAGTCAAATTATTTGTAGTGAATGGGTGCCAGGTAGTCACATGGTCCTGCAAATAAGGCTGCAATAGAAATTATTGTAGATAAAGGTGCCAACGTGGGACACTTACGATATGACACCTTTATGAAGAATGCATGTCACATATTTTGGACATATGCATAAATAATCTTCCAAAAATAAGACAAGCATGGTTTCAATGACATTTGATAATCAAAATGCAACGGTTACAAACACATTAAGAAGAGAATATTACTAAGAGAATACTGCCCTAAAATATGTGTTTCAGAGCTAAATTCTAGGATGGATACGATTTTTCAAGAAAATCACCAAAGAACTGAAAATGAAAACCAAGAAAAGGAAACGAAAAGATGATGTAAAGGGAATAAATATCCATTTCCAATAGGGAAATGGGGCTAGAAAAAAATTACAGAATGAGACAAGATGGAGAAAGATGGGGAGGAGGGCTAGCAACTATGAATATATGATTTGTGTTTGTGTATTCAGAATTCAAGATTTGAATATAATAGAAAACACATTTTTTATTGCCATATTCTTTTTTGTTTTCTCATATATTTAACTTCCTATTTTGATGTGTTATGCATGAAGGTGGTTACATAAAGAAACAAATTTTTGATATGTATTTTAAAACCTTTGGCTCTCGCCATAACCAGTGTTGATATTGTGCTCTTCAAGGTCTAACCTATTTATGTTATTATTCAAATTAGACCCTTTTTGTTGCAACATACTTTGAAGCCTTTCACAGTGTTATTTCTTTGGTTTTTTTCTATTTTCGTCATCTGGTTCACTTTTCTAGAATCTGTTTCATTTCTGGTCTTCTTCCAGAATTTTAAGTTTTTAGTCCTTTTCCAGAATTGTAAGCTTTTGGTCCTTTTTCAGAATTTTAAAACCTCTAGTCCTCATTCCAGAGTTTGATATTCATTCTATTAGTTTTAATATTTTTTACAATTTGATCCTCTTTTCCAACCTTTTGTGTTTATTTCCTCTAACCCTACATTTTTTTATTTTCTTTTACTATGTGTTTAGTTTCATAAGATTGAATCCTACCAAATTATTATTTGCTATTCTAAAGTTAGGATTTCAAAATCAGAATATTTCTAAATAAGTTTATTACTGCAAATTATATAAACTTATTTAGAATTTAGTACTATCATTTTAGCACTTCACAGGGTTTATATTTCTGCACAGATTTTTGTTTGAAGGATAAAACGAACCAATTTATTTTAGTTGTTCAAATATTTCTTTTTATCATTTAAATCAAGATAAAATGAATTTGCAAATTAGGAGGGATTTACTACCCTGTAAGTGTCACATTAAATTAAAGATAAAATGAAGTGGGTTTCCCACAACAATTGTTGACTGCACATTAAATTTTGAAAATAAAATGAACTAGCTAATAGCAAGTACTAACTCCAAATTTATTTAAATCGAAGATAAAAGAATCTACTAACAGGTTTTTGAGTAAGTCACACTTATGAATCAAACGTAAAGGGGATTAGGATTCATTCTCAAGTTCCATCACTTTTGATTTCTACATACAAGGGAACTCAAGCCCTTTCATTTATTTAATATATGAAAATCATTTTAACCAACAAACCCCTTGTTAATGGTTATTTGTAATTCACTGAGTTATTTTAGGCTTCATTTGATAAATAAAGTATAAAGAACCTTGGAGAAGTTCATTTATTTGCAAGAGAGGTTTTTGCTAACTGAGAATCCTAATTTGAGTGTAGTTTTTGCAATAGGGCAGAATTACCGATCAACGTTTTGGCGCTAGGAGGGCCTATTGAATGATTTTTGTGCTAGTTTTTTTTGAAAGGTTGTTTTGAAAATGTGGTTTTGGACTAATGTTGTTTGTGAAAGGTTGTGATTATTTGTTTGATATCAGTTTTTCGATAATACATTGAGGCTAATAATTTGTTATAAAAATAATTATTGATGATATGGTTTGGTTGATGTACTATTGATGAAAGTTTTCTACTATTATTGTTAAGATGGAACCAACGTGTATAATTACTAGAGCTAAGGCTACAAAATATACTATCTTTCAAATCTTATTATCTACTTATAGATCAAAAATAATGTAGACCCAAGTAGTTATTATTTTGTCTAGTGGGGTTTCAGTTGGATCTTATAGTGTCCCTGTTTTATCTATTGTTCCTTTGGTAACACCTCAGCTCAATCTACCTATTATTCCTTTGATAACATCTCAGCTCAATCCAATGGCAAACATGGTTGTAAATGTGGCTACAAATGTTGCTTTGTATGGAGCACACAACAATCCTTTGCTACTTGTTGGATCTTCTCATGACCTACCCAAAAATTACGATAAAGTCTTACCTAAATATAAGAACAATGGTATAATACTTGTAGAAGAGCATATTCGAGCCTATAAAGATACATTAATTAGGTTGCAAGTTGAACACAAAGATGTGGCTTATAGATTTTTTCCTTTAAGTCTAGATGATCTAGCATATGACTGGTACATGAGCCTACCCGTTGGCTCCATTACTTCTTGGGCCCAAATGGAACAGTCCTTTGTAGACCAATATAGGCTACCCTTAGATCTGGCAGTAATTTATAGTCAATTTATGACTTGCAAAAGGGGACCTAACAAACCAATAAGTATGTTTAACACTAGGTTTTAGAAGCTTTACACGAGGTTAACTGGTCATTTTATCGTTACAGTAGATGTAGCTCTTCAGATATACTTTGGGGATTTAGATCCTTTGACTGCTATGTTTGGTAGGAGGAATCCTTTGGTCACCTATTTGGCTTTAGCATACATGGAAGCCATGACTATTACCTACAATAGGATAGCTTGGTTCTTACAATCAGATTCCTATGATAAATAAATCTTCATTAAATCATAATCCTATGTTGAATGCTTTACCTTACAATAAGGGTTATCCTAATATACCTGCTCATCCCCCTACAATGGTTTATCTAAACGTACATATTAATCCAAATCCTCCATTGTTATTGGAGAATCATTCAGCCAATCATGGAGCCACAATAGCAAAAACTTATGCTTTACCTGCTTGAATCATTTTCTCAAACCAAATATTCAAGTTCACAACATGATGCAGGATTTGAATGTCTAAAATCAAAGTATTGTGCCCAATCAGAATATTCTAGGTTTTTGGAATTCAACTAATCCTACTACTTCCACTACTCAACCCCATGATCTTGAGTCAAAGGTTAAAGACCTAAAGAGGTTGGTCCAAAATTTTAGTAGCGATATGGTTCAATCTCAAAAGTATGTATCGCAAAAAATTAACTTTAGTTTTCAAAGGAAACAATAGAATACTTGACCAAAAAATGGGGGGGTGCCTAGTCTGATTACCAATTACAATAATGCTAGACAATATTAGATGATTGTAAATATTTTGGATTTTGTTAGGAGCACCTAGTGTAGGATGCATTCTACTAACGAGCATAATGAGAATGAATACCTAGTGCTTTAGCAGTCTAGAGGTATCTTTCAACAAGATATTGATGATTTGGAGATAGTTCCTAGTAATGACTATTTACATGAAGCTAGCACGAGCAAAGGCAAGACTCATGCTTTAGTGGTTGAAACCTTTGGTACTGATAGTGATGAAGAAGAATAAGAAGATGATCTTGCAGAATAAGAGGTTCAATATTTTGGGTAAGTTCAAAATGGGAATCATAATTATCATTTGAGGAATAGGAGCAAGGCCTTGAATACATCTTCTACTCCGTCCAATAGCTCTATCATTCCATCGGATACTAGGACCAATAATAATCTCACACCTCCTACTAAGATGGATTTATCTAAACCACCTCAAAGGGTACAAAGTGGGGATAAAATAATTTATAGCATTGTCAAGGATTTAAATAAAATGAAAGCTAATATCTTTTTTTTTTAAGCGAAAAACCCCTTGCGGTGCTGCCTTGGTCTGAGAGACCGTGAACAGGGGGTTCTACACCATCAAAGTCACCCAGGAGTTGCACCCGACCCTGCCTGCACCAACATTATCAATTGGATTTTGGATACCCAATTCAAATTTTTGGTAGGGTGGATATTTGAAAGCTAATATCACATTGTTTTAGGTGGCATAGATGATTGATCAAAAAGACTCATTGATCAATGCCTTGGGAAATTTAGGTAAAATTAATACAAAGAAAGCTACAGAGACTCATTTTGCCTTATGAAAGGATAAATGAGAAGTACCTCCTTTTATTCTGATAATTTGAATCGCAAGAAATAATCTACATAATTTTTTGGTAGATTCGGGTGCGTCAGGGAACGTTACACCTTATGCTATCTGTAATAGGTTAGGATTGAAACCCAACCCTTCGAATAGAACAATGATATAATTAGACAAGTCAAAGGTAAATATGGTAGGTATGCTTCAT
Source organism: Wollemia nobilis (assembly GCA_028583015.1). Classification (NCBI taxonomy): domain Eukaryota; kingdom Viridiplantae; phylum Streptophyta; class Pinopsida; order Araucariales; family Araucariaceae; genus Wollemia; species Wollemia nobilis. The sequence continues at coordinate 5,231,452 of JAQPPZ010001739.1, read as the reverse complement.
AAAATCCTTATTCAAGTGTCATCTAAACCTAGGATTCAACAATATATTGATATTCATGTTGTTGACATTTCAGATAAATATGGTATGTTTTTGGCCAAGAACTAGAGCAAAAATTTGAATGGTTACCTCACCACGGATTGTTCACACATGTGGTTACCCTAGAAAGGAGTAGCTAATAATATCTAGGTTGAAAGGGAGCCTAGGATCAAAGAGATGATCACAGATTATAATAGACCAAATGAGACTCTTTACAATGAGTCAAAATTGGGTGTCTACACCTTAGATACCAACTAGGTCACAAATGAATCTAATGATGAATTTTTATCTGTCAACTCCTATGTCAATGATAACGTAGTTTGGACACTAAATTTTGATGGTTCTAGGTTGAAATAGGGTAGTGGGGTTGGAGTGGAGCTCACTAGACCTAAAGGGAAGTCTTCTCTTGCTACATATAGACTACAGTTCCCATGCACTTGTAATGTAGCAGAGTATGAAGCTTTGATATATGGATTACGATTAGCGCTAAATAAGAATATAAAATGCTTGAAAGTCTTAGGATATTTAGCACTAGTTGTTAAGTAGGTGAAAGGGGAATACACATGTTGAGATGAAATATTATCCCACTACAAAACTAGAGTTAGAGACTTGATTGACGAATTTGAAGCTTTTAATATTTCTCTAATTTCTAGAAAAGGTAATCAGATCGCTGATTCTTTGGCAGTTGTTGTAGGTACTTTAAAACCTATTGAAAAAAGGAAATTAAAGAAGTTCTCAATGGAATTTGTCCCCTGTCTATCCATACGTGATAACTTTAAAAACTTACAATTTTTTAAAAGCGATAGACACCTTTTTTATTTTGTGACTAATTTAGGTGTCTCCAAGAATCAAGTTATTTATGAGGATCAAAGACTACAAGAATATGGGGACGAAGAAGAGAAAATAGTGAAGAAGGTCAATGCCATCCCAAAGGGTAATGTTTATCCTGAGAATTTGTTTGATATTGACTATCAAGGCAAGAAATCTAGCAATATCTCACCAAAGGAGGACGCTTATGATAGTGTCAATATTGGAAGTAATGAGAAGTCTCATAATATACTTAGTGGTAAGGCCTGTGCACCTTATGAAATGGAAGGAATAGTGCATTTGCTTAGATAATATATTGATTGTATTGCTTGGACATATGAGGATCTAAAAAATTATAATCAATGTGTTATTATGCACACTATCCCTCTGAAGCCAGATTCCAAACCTTTTAGGCAGAAACAACGTACAATTAACCCTTTGTTGGAACCACTCATAGAAAAGGAAATAAAGAATTTTTTGGATGCTAAGATTATATTTATTTTTTTTCATTCCACTTGGGTTGCTTAGTGCCTGTTAGGAAGAAAATTGGTGAAATTAGATTATGCATTAATTTAAGAAATCTCAACAAAGCTTCACAAAATGACAATTACCTCCTACCTTCTATTGATAGCATCTTACAAATGGTCAACGAATCTGAATTGATATCATTTTTGGATGGGTATTTTGGTTATAATCAGATTATCATTGACCCCAGAGATAGAATGAAGACTGCTTTTACCACAAAAAGGGGTACGTTTGTGTATAGAAGAATGCCTTTCGATTTGCTTAATGTAGGTGAAACTTTTCAACGGGCCATAGACTATGCATTTAGAGACCTTATTGGTAAGTGCATAGTTGTTTACGTAGATGATATCCTTGTGTTCTCAAATAAAATAAAGGATCATATTGAGGATTTGAGAAAGGTCCTTCAGAGATGTAGAGAACATGGAATCTCACTTAATCCTAAAAAATGCATCTTTGGAGTGATGGAAGAGAAATTGCTAGAGCATGTGATATTGAAAGAGGGTATTTCTATGTATCCCACACAAATAGAGGTTATCCAAAGGATCCCTTTCTCGGGTAGTAAAAAGGAGCTTAGGTTATCTACTTGTTGTGGTGCAGTGGTAAATACCCTAGGTGCTGGTAGAGGCCGACCCATGTTCCATTCCCCTTGTCTCCATCCTGCAGATACATGGTATAGTTAGTAATATCCTATGTGCTGGTAGAGGCCAACAAGGCTTCATTCCTCCTATGCCCAACCTGTTGAAAGTGGCACCTCGAAAGGGGAGTTTTCCACTATAAATTAGTTTTATCTGCTTGTTGTGGTGTAGTGGTAAATGACCTGGGTTCTGGTAGAGGCCGACCCAGGTTCCATTCCCCTTGTCTCCATCCTACAAATATATGGTATAGTTAGGAATGTCCTATGTGCTAGTAGAGGCCGACAAGGCTCCATTCCTCCTATGCCCAACCTATTGAAAGTGGCACCTCGAAAGGGGTGTTTTCCACTATAAATTAGTTTTTATCTGCTTGTTGTGGTGCAGTGGTAAATTCCCTAGGTGTTGGTAGAGGCCGACCCAGGTTCCATTCCCCTTGTCTCCATCCTGTAGATATATGGTATAGTTAGGAATGTCCTATGTGCTGGTAGAGGCCGACAAGGCTCCATTCCTCCTATGCCCAACCTATTGAAAGTGGCACCTCAAAGGGGTGTTTTCCACTATAAATTAGTTTTGGGTTCAAATCTCCACCTACCAAAAATCTGAATTGGGTATCCAAAATCCAATTGATAATGTTGGTGCGAGTAGGGTCGGGTGTGACTCCCGGGTGACTTTGATGGTGTAGAACTCCCTGTTCATGGTCTCTCAGACCAAGGCGGCCCCGCAAGGAGTTTTTCGCTTAAAAAAAAAAAAGGATATTAGGTCTTTCTTTGGGAAATAATTTTTGTTAGGAAATTTTTTTTCGGATTTGTTAAGATAGTTAACCTTTTGAATGAAATGATGAAAAAGGATGTGAATATCAAGTGGACGCATGAGGCAAGGACTGCTTTTCAAGGTGTGAAATATGCTATTTCCAATGCATCTATTTTAGTAAGTCTTGATTATACAAAACCATTCTTTATCTACACTTTTGCATATGACCACTCGTATGCCAGTGTGTTAACTCATAAGAGTGAAGAATGAGTTGGGTGAAATAAGAGGGAAGTGGATGTCTACTCTTAAAGAGTTTGACCTTGAAATCCACCCAATGAATTTGGTTTGAGGTAAAGGTTTGACAAAGACTCTTGCAGAGATAGATCCTCAAATTTCCTATCAATATTACAACGTAGAGGACATCATGCAATATGAATGGTATGTGGATATTGCCTACTAATTACTGAATGGTAAGTGTCATCCACACTTGAATTATATAGAAATAAGGGATCTGCATCTGAAATCCATAAATTTCATGATTAACATTGGTATATTATACAGGAAGAATCATGAGGGAATATTTCTTCATTTTTTAAACAAAGAAGAATCCACGCATATCTTGCATGAATTTCATAGTAAGTGTATCGCCCAAATTTTTTGCACCCTTACCTTCAGGCTAAAGGATCCATGCCCTGGAAGGGGGATGCGAGAAGGATGGGACAATACCTCGGATGGAGAGGCCCTTTGAAGGTCGCGCCTCTCGGGGGAGGGGTATAAGGGTGAATTTTTGACGGATGGTGGGGTTCACCAGGAAACTTTGAGTGGCAGTTTCCATGCCTAGGTTGAGAATGGGTTTGATGTGTTCATTTTATATTCAATCATTCATATTCCTAGGTTGGCCAAAATGAATCTAAGCTATTCTATATGAAATTTTGGGTTTATATGAAGACAACAAACATGAATGAATCCTAAATACAGAGACTATGTGAAATGGAGAGGAATACACCCGATTCTTGATGTCTGATGAAGATTCTGAAGCTTGTAGGAGTCCAGATCATCCCGGATATGACAGGATCATCTGTAATTGTACAGAATCATCCCAAATCATAGGCGATCATCTGAGATCAGACAAGATCATCAAAAACTGATGAATTCGTCAGAAACCTGCAATCATGGAAATAGACACCAAAAACCAAAAATGCAATTGCAAGAATGATGCAAAATGATAGAAATAATAGTATAGATGCTTAAATAATAAATCCAGATAGCAAATCAAATGGGATGCACTATTTTAATAACTTATTTTAAATTTTATCATGCAAATATGCTAAATGAGGTGAACTCCAGGATGCAGAATATAAATAAATCGATCTAATGCATAATTAAATAAGAAAGAAAGGTAGAAAATGCAAACTCGGGGCTCTGGTTGCCCCTAATCTGAACTATAGTCAAAATCATCTACAATCGTACGAGATCATCGCCGATCTCGACAGGATCATCCGAAATCATGTTGGATCACCTACGATGATCCGAGCTTCCTCCGATTGAAACATAGTAAAATCCTACAATAAAACCTGAAAATACAAATGCAAATGATGGGGGCGAGGATGTTCTAATACAACAAAAAACTAGAGTTGCAGGGAAATGATCAGCCAGGGGGATAAACTAGGAAAATCCCAAGTTTATATAGGATTAGGGGGAGGTTAGGAGGTTGGGGATCATCCCAATCTGGGAGATCTCCAATGTAGGAATCTCCAACCGCGTAGACACGCTTCTGCCCGAGTTGGAGAGGTTGTTGAAATAGAGGCTAATTATGAAAATTTGGTTTTGGGATGAAATCGTCTGGACGTTCTGTTCCAGATGAATTCGTCCGATTTGGGATGATATCGTCAGATCGGCGATGATATCGTCCAATGGTCAAAACAAATTCTAAAAATGGCATGAAAAATGAGGTGAGCGGTTAATGAGTGGTTTTGGGGTTAAAATTCAAATTTTTAATCTTTTTACTGATGGTTTAACTATGCCAATTTTAGGGTGCTACATTTTGCCCCCTCTTTAGCAAATTTTTTGAAGAAAATGCGTTAAAGACGAGTTCTTCATGCTTTACGAGAAAGCAAAAATTTATTCCATTTTTTAGACGATGATTCTAGGTCGAATCGTACAACTGCTTGCTATGGTGCCCCCTCCGAGTTTTTACCCAAATCGAACGTTTGAGGTAAAAGCGCAGAAAAGCAAAATTTAAAAAAATGTTGTTTTTAAATAAAATTAAGAAAAATAGGGTAAAACCCTAATTCATTTTTACTGTTCACTTTCATTGTTTCAGAGCTCTACAGGCGAAATGGTGGAAACAGCACACAGATCGATAGAGGTCCGACGCGGGTTGCGGGTAAGGATCTAAACCTGATACATTATGTTTTTAACTTGATTTGTTTAATTTTTTAGTTTAAATTTTAATTGTTTTTGGTCATCGTGGCCATTTTTAGGCCGTCGATGACGTCGGGATGAAATCGTCCCAATTTCATCGAAATCGTCCCTATATCGCCGATTTCGTCTAAGGACGAAATTGGAGAAATAGGGGCGATTCCGTCCAATAAAGGATGATCCCTAAATTGAACAAAAGGGAGACGATTTCATCCTACCAAGGATGATTTTACTAAATTTAGTACGATATCATCCAATAATGGATGATATCATTTTTTTATGAGATGAAATTGATTTTAATTGATTTTAATGATTATGTACTAATGATTTTTTGTTGTTTTATTGTTTATTTTGCAGAGGGGATTACTAAAGAGTCAAGAATGGAAATATGGGGGGCTCAGAGATGATGTAGCCATGCTCGATCAGGCCGAGCGGGATAGACTAGCAGAGGTTGGACTACAACATGTGGTAGAGATGCCACAAATTCCTATAGACATGGGGCTACTGATAGCCCTAGCAGAGAGATGGTATCCGGGATCATCCTGCTTTCGACTATCGATAGGGGAGATGGCTCCCACTCTAGAGGATGTATGGAGGATCTTGAGGATCCCCATACATGGGTGATTCATGACTCCTTCGGCCAATCAGGGCCATGCTATGATGCGATTGTGCAGTGACCCAAGCTTCGCCTTGGAGAAGGGCAGAGTGAACATCGAGGCATTGAGGCAGATGCCTGGGGCATCTCGATTGACTCAAGTTTTGGTAGGGGTGGTGGGTGGCCTACTTCTATGCCACCAGAGTGGATGCAGGTTATCATGGCTCCTCTCAGATGTGGTCTACGACATGAGAGACCATGGTTATAGGTTTGCTTGGGGCAGTTTTGTACTATGCCGCTTGTATAGGATCCTTTACAGGGTCGTATACAAGGGAGGTCGATGTCTGGTGCTGACATCATTGCTATAGGTTTGGTGTTGGGAGCACATTGCGGTGCAGAGGCCGGTAGGGCTTCCACTGATAGGAGTTGATCGGGAGAGACCCCAAGTTTTCTATTGGTGGCTCTAGAGAGGGTCACAATGATGGATAGATCTGTCGATGTCTCGAAGGTTGCTAGATGACCTCATCCTAGATCAGATCACCTGGAGGCCATGGAGAGAGCATCCAGGGTGGGGAGAGGATGGACAGGAGTTGGCTCACATCAAGTGAGTCTTCTAGTTGAGGATGGAGTGGGGAGAGGTAGAGCTCCATCGCTACGACCGAGTTTTGAGGTAGTTCGGTCTACAGTAGGGGATCCCTTCTCTTAGGGATTATGAGTACTCCTAGACTATCTGGGATAATACTACATTGAGTGGGGCTCTAGACATGCAATGGTTCTGGAGTCAAGATGCTGATGATGCCCCCATTCAGCTAGTGGATGGGGATGATGTTGGGGTAGCAGATGGATATGATGCCTGGTATGCAGGCATCCACCCTCCTCGGATGATGAGGGCATAGGGTTCGATGCACGCTATTGTGCAATGGATGGGGAGGTGGTGCCAGGCTACCATCGATGCAACGAGGAGTCATGGAGGGAGGGATCAATGATGGCCTCCTTAGGAGAGATATCGAAGAGTGCCACAGGCTTGGAGAGACCATAATAGCCAGAGAGGAGGGAGGAGGGACTCCCTTCTCAGTAGAGGGAGAGGCCACCATCGCCCGATAAGGGCAAGGGTGTCGAGGTGGGGGAGAGCAGCGAGATGGTGGCTCTTCGAGTGGAGAATGCCCACCTACGAGCTCAGGTGTAGATGCTGTAGGATGAGGCTACATGACTCAGGGCTCAGAGCGGAGGGGCGAGCATGCGGGAGCTGGCATGGGCTATTGCTCAGACCACGTTCTATCAGGGAGTATACTTCCAGCTGGTTCTAGAGGGCTAGAGGATACAACTACCAGCCGACATTGCGGAGCCGATCAGGATGGGGTCATCGAGGACATCCTCACGATCGACGTCGAGGACCCATGATATGGGATGGACTTCGATGGGACCACCTCCTCCACCTCAGGGTAGGAGAGGAGATGAGGCTGAGAGCTCGAGGGCTTCTCGAGACTAGCTGCACATTGACTATAGACTGTATATTTTTGAGAGGATTGAGTATGCCAGGGTATAGATTGTGGCATACCAATCCATTTTGATATGATGTACATATATTTCTTGATATATATATATATATATTTATATATATATATATATATATTCTTTTTGTGATATGACTTGTGCATATGTTTTATGATGCTTTAATATTTTAATTGTTGATTGATTATTCATGTAATTATGTCATTGAAAATATTATAATTTTATGTCATGCCATAAAATTTAAATGAAATAATCTGATGTAAACAAATTGGTTGTTGTGGTGTGATTTGATGAAAAAATAAAGTGACTTCTAACAATAATTTCAAAGGACATTGTCATTGTTACATGACCATTTCATGGAGTCGCCGCTCGCTAGGTCATTAAGCTAATCCCGATAGAGAAATATTGCTAAAAGTAAAAGGGTGCTTAAGAGACTTTCTTAAGACTTTTGTGATGTGATGATGAAAATTGATGATGGTGATGATTTGTTTTCAGATGTCCATGAAAATATTATGCATGAAATATTAAAAATATGATTTTTGCTAGGCATAAAATTCCTAAGTGTGATAGAAATTTGAACAATTGCCTAGGAATTATACCATCGTCGCAAAAAACTGAATGTTGACATAATGAAATGAAATAGAAAAGTTTTCGTTCTTTTTAAAGCACAATTGTGTAACATAATGATTTAAGCCATATGCTTTTATGGATTAAATAAATGGGAAATAAAATTAAAATGATGGTTTGCGCTAGGCATAGAATTTTTAGGTATAGACTTATACCATCATCGTGAAATCCAAAGAAGAAATTGATATAATAGTTTTATTGCATAGTTGATTTTTGAGTTTGAGATAAATAGAAAATATAAGATGAGGACTTGCACTAGGCATAAAATTCCAATTTAGGTTTAGGAACTATACCATCGTTGCGAAAGTCAAAAATATATAAATGTGACTTTATTGCTAGATTTTTGAACATGTTTTGAAAGAAATTTTGGATTTTGAAAAAAATGTATTTAATTGTTTTTATGCTAAGCAGATATTCTCAAGTAAGAAAATCAAATTATTCCAGAAGATTTGCATAAATATTTTAAATTATCTCAAAGACAAAATTTAGATTTATAAGGAACCCCGTGTGCATATGTGAGTTCATTGCCGATCTTGATCTATCATAATGATACAAAATCTCTCAAATACAAATGTGTGTGCAATTGTATTGTTCATTTACCAATTTTGAGCAAGATAATTTGATACAAGTAATTTGAATTAACCAAATGAGTGTTCGTTAACCATGATTTATATGCATATAACCGTACCAAACTACTATGTAAGTCAGGTCATCAAGAGCTAGCTGATCCATAAGCAGACATAGGTCTGTACAAAAGAAGGTCGCTAATGTAATAGACATATCACCATGCTAGGAGTTACCCAAGGCCAAGCGGGTTGGGCACAAACCACCTGTTATGGGGCTTACCTCACAGTTTTTGAATAATTGAGAATTCCAGGGATTCAAGCTCATTCACCCTTCTTTTCTTTTCAAAGGGTAGGGGAAGGGATTTTATTGCTTTTTGTTTTTTCTTTTCTTTTCTCTTTTTTTTTTTTTGTATTTTTGCTTGATACTGAGATAATGCTGAAATATTGTTGAGATGGTACAAAATGCTACTGAAATAATGCTTCTTTTTCTCATGATTTTTTCTTGTTTTCTTTTTCTTTTTCTTCCTATACTAGGGATACTTGCTCGGATTGGCTGTAGAGCAAGGGATTTTTATTCTGGGTAGGGGTGAGCTTGTCCTTTTGTCAATTCTCAAAGATTCTAGACCATGTGCATGATAGGATAGCAGGGGAAACTTTTTGCTCAAGAGACCACTTCTACTATGTAGCATCATTTTGAATTTGCAATGAAATCATTTTAATGTGAAAAGGTATACTTGGTTCAAGTAAATAACAAGATCAGCTTCTCTATGCTCAAAACTTTATTTAATTCAACTGTGGACTTTGATATAAGAGAGATTAATAATCATACCAAATAAGATCAAGATATTTATTCATGTGAGTGTGAAAGTGAGGGATTCCAAATAAATGCTAATTTATCCAAAACAACTGAAAATATAACTGCAATACTTCAAGAATTGACAGGTGCAAAAATAAAAGATGTTTTTGAAGATTTTGATGTTTTTTATATTTTGATTTTGATTTATGAATTGAGAGAATACATAATATTACTATTTTTGAAATTTTTATATGAATTTACTAAGAATGAGACAAGATGTACAATATATACAGTGATGAAATTACCATAATTATGCATAATAGCGCTTAAGATGCATAATGTTCATAGGTTCTTTAAGATCTTTACCATCTAAGGTAGCTAATCTGTATGCTCCCGATCCAAATTTAGCAGTGATGATATATGGCCCAAGCCAGTTAGGTTCAAATTTACCTTTAAGGTCTTTAGTTGCATTAGTATTTTTTTTATTTTCTTTTAAGATGAGGTCATCGATCTCAAAGGATCGGTGATGAACTTTCTTAAGATATGCTCGTTTGAGCTTGTTCTGGTAGGCTCGAAGATGCTCCAAAGCATTGATGCACTTCTCATCTAGGAGTTCCAACTGACTAAATCTGCCAGCATGATATTCATCTCCTACTTCAGTATCTTGAAGTAGCAGAGCCAAAGAAGGAACTTCTAATTCAAAGGGAAAAATAGCTTCAACGCCATAAACCAAAACAAAAGGTGAAGTGCCCGTGGGAGTACGAACGCTAGTTCGATAAGCCCACAAAGCAGGATATAATTGAATGTGCCAATCTCGGCCAGATTTATTGACCAGTATTTTGAGGATTTTAATTAATGTTTTATTAGATGCTTCGCTTGGCCATTACCCTGAGGATAATAGGGAGTGGACCAACGATGTTGAATTTTATATTTTTGACATAGTTTCTTTACATATTTATTTTTGAAACAAGTTCCATTATCCGAGATGAGATTTGCAGGAATTCCGAACCTACAAATAATTTGATTAAAAATAAATTTGGAAACTTGGGTTCCAGTGCAAGAAGCTAAGGGCATAGCTTCAACCCACTTCGTAAAATACTCGATGGTGGTTATGATGAATTTGTGTCCATCAGATGACACAGGATTGATTTTTCCAATAATGTCTAAGCCCCATTTTGAAAAGGGCCAAGGAGATGAAATAGCCTACAGTTCTTGTGCAGGCGCATGGACAAGGTCAGCATGTTTCTGGCACTTGTCGCAATGGCGCACGTAATCATGTGCATCATTCTCCATGGTAGGCCAAAAATATCCTATCCTAAGGAGCTTCTTAGCAATGGCGCTACCACTAAAGTGTCCCCCACAAGATCCATCATGGGCTTCACTCAAAGCTGATCTAGACTCTTCTAGATTCAAACATCTCAGTAGGATACCTTCAAAAGATCTCCTATATAAGGTATTGCCAATTATGACGAAGCGACTTGCTCGTCTACGCAATAACCGATGCTGGTTTCTATTAAAACCTTCAGGGAAGGTCCCATTTTGAAGAAAATTGAGGATATCAGTGTACCAAAGTTCAGGAGTAGTTTCATTGATTAGAAACACGTCCAAAGGTTCCAAGCATGATTTAATTGAAGCGGGTTCCTGGAGTCGATGAATAATGATGGTAGCATATTCGTCATCTAACTCCAAGGGTAAAAGAGATGCAGTTGGCCATAGCGTCACCGCACGATTGCTAGTTCTAGGAATAGCTTCCAAGGTAACTTGATCAAATAAAGATATTAATTGTAATACATATGCTTTATATGGGCACAATTTATCATCTCTGGTCTGATAAACATCATTAATTTGATTTATAACAAGTTGAGAATCATCAAAAACTAATAGATTTTTAATTTTTAGTGCCATGGCAGCTCGTAATCCAAGGATTAGAGCCTCATATTCAGTAGTGTTATTAGTACAAGCAAACGTTAATTTAAAGGATAGAGGTATGAGATGTTTCTATGGAGATATCAAAATAATACCTGCACCAACCCCACTCATGCATCGGGCTCCATCAAAGTATAAGGACCATTGCTCTAAATGATCTCCCTCTAATTTAAGGCATTCGTCAGGAAACTCAATGATGAGGGGATGGGTGGATTCTAAGGGTGCAGCAACTAATTGATCTGCTATGATTTGACCCTTAACAGACTTCTGTCCTATAAATATGAGTTCAAACTCGCTTAGCGCAAGAACCCACTTTGTTGTGCGACCAGATAAATAAGGTCGACTCATGAGATACCGCAAGGGATCAGATTTAGCAATAACGTATGTTTTTTGATTGAGCATATAATGGCATAGTTTTGTGTAGAAAATATGACTGCTAGACATAACTTCTCTAATGTTGTGTAGCGGGTTTCATAACTAATTAATGTTCTGCTAATGTAATAATTAGCACGCTCTCTCTTCTCATCATCAAGTTGAGCTAACATAGCTCCTAAAGCAAAATCTGAAGCAAAAATATACAAGATAAATGGGCGATCAGGTCTAGGTGGTGAAAGTATAGGTGGGTTAAGAAGATATTGTTTGAGGAGTTCAAATGCTTCCTGACATTCATTGTCCCAATGGAAAGAGACATCCTTCTTAAGAAGCTTAAGAAAGGGTCCAGTTTTATCCGCCAGCTTATCGATGAAGCGACGGATGGCTTGAAGCTTACCTTGTAGACTCCGTAATTCAGATATATTTGTGGGTGCGGGCATATCAATGATAGCCATAATCTTGAGAGGGTCAATTTTGATGCCACGTAAAGAAACTATAACCCCCAATAATTTACCGGACTTAACTCCGAATATACATTTGGCTGGATTCAATCGGATAAGATATTCCCTTAACCGATTAAATACTTTTCTCAAGTCATCTAAATGGTCATCTTCTTCAGTAGAACGAGCTATAATGTCATCTACATAATCATGTAGTATATCATGCATCATATCATGAAAGATATAAGTCATGGCTCATTGATAGGTTGCACCTGCATTCTTTAAACCGAATGGCATCACTTTCCAACAAAAGGTCCCCCAAGGGGTAATAAAGGTTGTTTTAGCCTGATCTTCAGGAGCTATCCTGATCTGATTATAACCAAAAAATCCATCCATTAAGGATATCATTCCACTCCCAATAGTAAAATCAATGATCTGATCCATATTGGGAAGGGGAAAATCATCTTTAGGGCATGCAACATTAATATCTCTAAAGTCTGTACAAACCCTAACCTTAGTAGCTTCTTTCTTAGTTACTGGAACTACATTCGAGATCCATTCAGCATAATCAATGGCTTGTATAAAAATAACATTCAGGAGTTTTTCTAACTCTCCTTTGACTAGTAAGGCCACTTTAGGATGCATTTTTCTAAGTTTCTGTTTAATAGTTTTAGCATCCGGATGGACTACTAGGTGATGCATAACTACGTAAGGGTCTAAACCTGGCATATCTTCATATGTCCAAGCAAAGACATCTTCATATTCTTTAAGAAATGCAATGTATTTATCCTATTTTTCTTGACTCAATTCTGATCCGATGTTGATTATGTGAGGGTTATCCTCGGTTCCAATGTTAATTTTTATGACATTTTCTACTTCCATGTGTAGATCTCTCTCAAAATTAGGTGGGGCGGGTGAAACGCCCAATTCCTGTAATTCTTCCAAGGTTAACTTGGATAATTCGTCTTGAGGAGTCATGGCCTCAAGCTGGGCTATACTAGGTATAGAGCCATCAAAATAAAATCCATTATGTAATAATTCCTCAATGGAGACATCATGGAAGATATCTCCCTCCAACTCATCGTCGGATTCAGCGATCATCTCAGGATAAGCTATAGATAGCATATTACATGTGAATGGCTTATTCGTTAAATGCAAAGCATCACGTTCATCTAAATAATCTTGGTAACATATAAGATGGTCATCATCCTCAAATGGCTGACCCTTACTAGAAAATAGGCCCACACCACATCGGGTGGGCCATGGCTCTACCTCAAAAGGTTCTTTCATACCATTCTGGAAAGGTCCCAAACCTTTCCCTTTATATCCCAATTTAAGCATTATAGGTTTGGCTTTAGTATACTCATTAGTAAAATAACATCGAGCATATCCATCATAATGAGTTCTGATGTTTCTGGGTATTCTACCCTAGTCATATCCCTTATAAATAAAGGCACAACTCTCGACTTGGTAAATACTTCCCATAGGTTGTGGGAGGCCCAAGGTATGAGGAGATGGTGGCAAATTATTTAAAATAAGGGAATCTTGCATAGAAACATTCGTTTCTTCTGATATAAGAATTTTAGATAGATCGGGTAAGAGCTCGTCAATAAGAGCATAAGAGGTAGAAGGAATATTTCCTACGTCTTCTGATGTGGAGAATATGCATTTGGTGGATATAGATGGTGTAGAGGTGTCAATAGATGGGTCTATTATAGGTATAGAAGTTATAGGAGTAGAACAAGAGACATTGGTTGTGGGATTAGGATCTTTCTTAGGTCCTAATGCGGTTTGTTCAGAAGATGGTTGAGCTATATGTGAAGGTGCATCTGATGGAGAAGAAGTAGATGACATTGTGGGTGTGAGTTTCACACGTTTAGATGGATAATGAGAATTAGGATGTGTGGATGACAACACGGGGCAAAATTGAACTCCAATAGGTTCTGCCAAAGCACACATATCAAAGGGTCTTGGATCACCATGAATGGTAACCAACTGATTCTTAAATTTGAATTTAACACATTGATGTAAAGTTGAGGGAACAGCTCGCATCACGTTGATCCAAGGGTGACCCAAGAGTATATTGTATGATGCAGGGCAATGTACAATAAACACAATCGTATCCAAGGTTCTTGGACCAACCTGCAATGGAATGGTAATAACTCCACACGTTTCTTGTGTTTCATCATTGAAAGATTTTATGATCATATCAGTTCTTTTCATTTCCTCACTTCTAAACCCAAATATTTGGTAGAAGTCAAAAGTGCAAATATTTAAAGATGAACCATTATCAATCAAAACTCGTTTGACTGCTACATCTCCAATTAAGGCGGTAATATATAAGGGGTTATCTTTATGTAAACTATGTTGAGGTATGTCTCTATCCCGAAAGTCAATACAATCAACTTCATGAGTTATTATAGTATTGGCCATGGCTTCAGGTTGAATGTCTTGTGGTACCATCATCTGGCTTAATGTGAGCATTAATTCATCTCTATGTGTAGGAGAAGATCTTAAGAGGTCCAAAAGGGAAATTCTAGCTGTAATATTTGATAATTGTTCATTAATATTATAAGGAGGTTTAGGTTGAACATTAGGTGCATGATTCCCTTTATTAGGAACCTTCAAAACAAATGGAGTTGATCCACCATTCTGAATTTGATCTTGTTGAGAATTTTGAGCTTGTTGTCTAGTAACAACTCCGATGGTACCCACAATATTATTCTGTGGATGATGAATGGGTCTTGGTCTAGCGTTTATAGCTAACTCATTAGAAAGTAATTGGTGGGATGATGGTCTAGTAGTGACTCTTCTTGGAAATGGTTCTTCTGGAACCATATGACTTGTGATAGGGTGAATAGTATCTGATTCATCTTCAAAGCTATTCGATTGATTTGATGTGATTTCCATATCACTCTCAGTCTCATATTCTGTATCACTAAGATCAGGTATCTAAATATTATATAGAGGCCTGGTTGTAACCATGGATAAAGTTGTGTCAAAGGTTTCTAGATCATGAACAGGTAAATGCCCACTAATAGTTCCTACATATCGGGCAGGAGGAGGAACATTATGATGTTCAATTTGATTAGCCACCTCCTTACCATGTTTTGGTAAAGGATGTTGAAAGATGTCTAATGACTGATTGGCATTCTGATTCTGGTTTTGTGTGGTGTTCTGTTGAGCGTTATTAGGAGGATTTTGCTTAGGTTGAAAGGCTTGTACCTCCATCTCATTGTTATCAATCAAGTCCTGTATTTTATGTTTTAATATTTTACAAGAGTTGGTAGTGTGTCCAGGTCCTCTATGGAAGTCACAATGTAAATCTGCTCTGTATCCGGGTATAGTTGGATCAGGTTCCCGGATATTTGGTAATTGAATCAAGCCTCATTCTAATAATTGTGGTAGAATAGTTGATAAAGGTTGATTTAACCTAGTAAATTCTCGAGGAGGTCTATCAGGAGGTTTCAGTACAAACTTCTCCGTTGTCTTTGCAGCATTAACATTAGCAATATTTTTGCTATCAGTGACTCCATCACCCACAACTTGTTTATTCTTATATTGATTTTTGGATGTTTTCTCATCGTCTTTCTTTTTAAGCTGACCTCTCCTAATGAGAGCATCTTCCACTCTTCGGGCTAAGTCTATAGCCTGATCGAAGGTGGTCAAGGTAGCAGTTGATAATTCGTAAGATAGTTGCTCTTGCAAATTATTAATAAAGATGTCCAACATCTCCCTATAAGGTAACACAAAGTGCAATTTTCCTATCAATTGTCTCCACCTAGCTAGGAAATCAGCAAAGCATTCATCTTTGTCTTGTTTTAAGTTATACAAATCTTTAATGGTCACATGTCTTTCGATATAGGCACTAAATTGATGAACAAAAGACTCGGCAGTTTCTTCGAAATTCCTCAAAGAATTAGTGGGTAATTGATAATACCACTCTAATGCCATTCCTCCCAAGCTTTTCGAGAACATTTTTAGTAATAACAAGTCATCATGTGATATATCATGACATGCTATCCTAAACATACGAAGATGCTCTATGGGATCTTTCGTTCCTTTATATATGGGCAGGATAGGCATAGGAAAATGTTTAGGATACGGCTGTGCTACAACTATAGGATCTAAAGGCTGACTACACATCTCTCGATAATTGTACGAGGGATGGTAGGGATCTATCTGGTCCATGCGGGAAACTAATTGTTTCACCATGGTTTCAAGATTACTAGTTTGTCCACCATATTGGTTCGGTGGGACATAGGTATGGGATTTATGAGTGTATGATGGTGTGGCATAAGGATTAGATGCTATATTGCTATTATGCAAAGTGTTGGTAGGAAGAGTATTATGAAGGGGATTTGTAATAGTATTATGTTGTATCCTAGATTGTTGGTAATTGGTGTTTGGTTTTGTTTTGGGTTTTTGTTGATTTGAGGTATGTTGCTCAATAGCTTGGCGAAATAGAGCAGTAAATGATGGTTTCTTTTGTGCGGGAATGACCCTAGGCTTGTTAATATGCACTTTAGGTGGTTGGGTAACCTGTTGTTGTTGCATGTTCCGGATCATAGCTACTATATCCAAATTGGATGGTCCAGCTTGATCACTCTCTTGTTCAATAAAGGACAAGGGATTAGTGCATGTGTGAAATACGTCTTCTAGAGTTGCTTGAGTGTCACTAATTCGATCCTTGTCCATATGGACTGCTCTATTAAAAACACCAATATTTGTGTTAATGAACTTCCAAAATTGTTCCATGTTTTCAAAAGTGATAGCTCCTCCCGGAGACATTTTAGGGGATGAGGATCCTTCCTCTCTATTAGTTTCTTCTTGTTCATTTGCTACAGCAAGCTCTTCTTCTTGCTGGTCTAGGATTTCTTCTTCCTGAACTTGGTCCTCAGGAGGGACATTTTGGTCAATTAATGGTCTTCCTAACCAATCTTCATCTTCTTCGGTTTGTTTTCCATTCCTAAGTCTAGGCATTGTGCTACACTTAGGTTTTAGCAAATATATATACTTATATATATATATATATGATAGGGTTGAGAGGTATATATTTTAACTATATACCTACTATAATACTTAAAAATGAAATGTTTTGTTTTTTTTTTTGTATTATTATTTCACAAGTATAAAAATAACAAACAACATGCTAGTTGCAAGAAATAACAATAGTAAAAAGAATGACTTAGTTTTCTATAAATAGTTTATGGATATCGTTGATAGGATCAAGTTCATCAGGAGTCATGAAATGCTCCTCTTCAAATTGGAAGTGGTTTTTCAAGAACTTGACAAAGTGTGCTATGGTAATATGATCTACTTCAGACTCTGACTTATAAAAATAAAGTTCATGGCAATACTCTCGATACAACACAGCTCTAGGAACTCTATTCCATATCTTTCTATCCGTAAGAATGACTTCTTGATCCTCTATACGAGATAGAAATTTATGTACTATAACTGCGTTCTCAAGGTATTCCTCAAAGGTGTACAATTCTGAAGACACAAGTGCTCTTTTATCTGCTAACCACCTATGGCAAGCTCTCTGAAGTTCATGGTACAAAGTCACCTGATCGGGATCCAGGATTCTATCTAGGACAAACCTCTTAATTTGCCTAAGTTCTGCAGATCTAGATTCAATAATACCCAATCTCCTATCAAGTTCATCCCACAAAGGTTGGACTCTATTTGTTTGAGGTACTCTAAGCACGAAAGTAATCTCTATGGCCGTTAATTGATTTTCAACATTTATGGTGACAACTCGTCTTCTATTATAATCTACCATCTAAATATGATATGCAAATTTAACAGTTTTCTAATGATTCTAGATGTTCTTAATAATGTGTTTTTTTTTTGGATTGTTTTCAAAAGGTGTTTTAGTTTCACGTCGGGTTCACCAAAAATGTATCGCCCAAATTTTTTGCACCCTTACCTTCAGGCTAAAGGATCCATGCCCTGGAAGGGGGATGCGAGAAGGATGGGACAATACCTCGGACGGAGAGGCCCTTTGAAGGTCGCGCCTCTCGGGGGAGGGGTATAAGGGTGAATTTTTGATGGATGGTGGGGTTCACCAGGAAACTTTGAGTGGCAGTTTCCACGCCTAGGTTGAGAATGGGTTTGATGTGTTCATTTTATATTCAATCATTCATATTCCTAGGTTGGCCAAAATGAATCTAAGCTATTCTATATGAAATTTTGGGTTTATATGAAGACAACAAACATGAATGAATCCTAAATATAGAGACTATGTGAAATGGAGAGGAATACACCTGATTCTTGATGTCTGATGAAGATTCTGAAGCTTGTAGGAGTCCAGATCATCCCGGATATGATAGGATCATCTGTAATTGTATAGAATCATCCCAAATCATAGGTGATCATCTGAGATCAGACAAGATCATCGAAAACCTGATGAATTCGTCAGAAACCTGCAATCATGGAAACAGACACCAAAAACCAAAAATGCAATTGCAAGAATGATGCAAAATGATAGAAATAATAGTATAGATGCTTAAATAATAAATCCAGATAGCAAATCAAATGGGATGCACTATTTTAATAACTTATTTTAAATTTTATCATGCAAATATGCTAAATGAGGTGAACTCCAGGATGCAGAACAGAAATAAATCGATCTAATGCATAATTAAATAAGAAAGAAAGGTAGAAAATGCAAACTCGGGGCTCTGGTTGCCCCCAATCTGAACTAGTCAAAATCATCTGCAATCGTACGAGATCATCGCCGATCTCGACAGGATCGTCCGAAATCGTGTTGGATCGCCTGCGACGATCCGAGCTTCCTCCGACTGAAACACAGTAAAATCCTGCAATAAAACCTGAAAATACAAATGCAAATGATGGGGGCGAGGATGTTCTAATACAACAAAAAACTAGAGTTGCAGGGAAATGATCAGCCAGGGGGATAAACTAGGAAAATCCCAAGTTTATATAGGATTAGGGGGAGGTTAGGAGGTTGGGGATCATCCCAATCTGGGAGATCTCCAACGTAGGAATCTCCAACCGCGTAGACACGCTTCTGCCCGAGTTGGAGAGGTTGTTGAAACAGAAGGCTAATTATGAAAATTTGGTTTTGGGACGAAATCGTCTGGACGTTCTGTTCCAGACGAATTCGTCCGATTTGGGACGATATCGTCAGATCGGCGACGATATCGTCCAACGGTCAAAACAAATTCTAAAAATGGCATGAAAAATGAGGTGAGCGGTTAACGGGCGGTTTCGGGGTTAAAATTCAAATTTTTAATCTTTTTACTGATGGTTTAACTGCGCCAATTTTAGGGTGCTACAGTAAGTATGGGATGGGATATGGATTTTCTAATGCTACAGCTCACCACGATCTTAATATCTGGTTACTATTGGCCTCATATATTCAAGGATATGCATTCCTATGTGAGGACTTGCCACATATGTCATATTGTTACCAATAGAGAAAGACAAGCACCAATGCCATTGCAACTAGTAATTGAAATGAGACCCTTTACCCAATGGGGACTAGATTTTATAGGGTTTATTAGTCCTAATTCTTAAGCTCTCCATAAGTACATCCTAACTACTTATGATTATTGTACCAGATGGACTGAATCCATCCCTTTCAAAAATTGTACTATAGAGGTCGTCATTCAATTTTTGAAAGACTACATCGTGACTAGGTTTGGAATACCTCATTCTATTGTTTGCAATAATGGATCTACTTTCATTTCATCTCATTTTTCATAGTGGGCTTATGATAACAAGGTGAGCATTAAGCATTCTTCTAATTACTATCCTCAAGGTAATGGATTAGCTAAATATTTAAATAAAAACTTGTTATCTGTTATTAAAAAATTGCTTGAACACAACCTTAGATATTGGCACAATAAATTAAAGTTTGCATTGTGGGTTGATAGGATAAGAACTAAGGAATCCATTGGAACTTCACCTTATCATTTGGTATACGGTCATGATCCAATTTTTCTTGCTAATATTAAATTGCAGACTTTACATTTTATGAAGGAATATCTTGACACTGATGATAATATTGAAGCACGTCTCACTTATATAATGCATCTAGATGAAAAACTAGATGAGGCATTGCTTCACTTTGGTAAACATCAAGACATTGTAAAGATATGGTTTGACAAAAGGGTAAAAATTAGGGATTTTAGAATTTCTAATCTGGTTTTACTTTGGGATAAGGCACATGAAAAAAAGGATGACCATGAAAAGTTTAACTGTCTTTGGCTTGGCCCTTACTAAATATTTTAAATTATTGGTAAAAATACTTTTTTTTTGAAAACCTTAAGTGGAGAGGATATTCATTTTCCTATGAATGGGTAGTTCTTGAAGCACTACTTTCACCCATGAGGTTGTCAAGGTCTTATTTTGTTTGTACCATTATTGTATATAGCTTTAGTGTGTTGTGCCTTTGTTTTTATTATTATCTTGGTGTGGCACTTTGTGCATTATTTTATAAACATGTTTGTTTTTCTTTCTTTTGGTTTTCCTTAGCTTAGGATAGGCTTTTGCTCTTCTCCCTTTGTTTGGGGTAATTTTTGTGGTGATCGCAAGCTTTGGATTCTTGTTTTGGGATTTGATCTTTTTTTAAGTAGGTTAGATTATCTAGCTTGAAAGTAGGTAAAAATGGAGAACAAGAGGGTGAAGCTACTTAGTGATTATTCTTAGACTTTGGGATTAAAATGGTGGAAGATGGAACACTAAACTATTTTGCTAAAGCTACACATGTAAATTATATTGTTAAAGGACATTGTTCAAAATTTTGAAGAATGAAGTCATTTTTCTTAGCATATTTAGGCAAAAATATAACTTACTCCATCTTTAGCCTTGAATGGTCTCTAACCCAGGTTGCAAGAAGATTTTGTAAAAAACAATATGAAAAAAAAAAATTGTTTACCTAATACCTAGGTGATCCAAACAATATCTACTAGGGCTATAGACGCATGGCTGGCAGTAGAGTGGGGTCTAGGAGATATCAAGGTCACCTCCACTGGGGCTATAGATGCCCGAATAGTAGTGGATAAATGCAAAGGGACATCTTTAATGAGTAATACTTTATAGCCTATATTTGAATCAGGTGGTGGAATCTGAATGATTTCCAGAATGAAAAAATGAATCACATTCCACACATTAAGCAAGGGTAAATGGTCTAGTGGTTTTATCAAAATTTGTCTACCCTCGTCTTCTCTAGATAATGCTAAATAAATTTCATTTAGTTGATCTTGGTTTTCTTGGTTTCAGGGTAGGTTATTTACCCGAAATGCTTAGGAGCATTTCCCAGCAAAGTCGTCATTTGTTGTGGCCATCCCACAACTAGCCCCAAATTTGGAGACCCACCTTTGGATTTATTTTTTCTTTTTTGAGATTTTTGGTTATTTTTGAGGGATAATTTTGTTGAAGGGTTCATACCCATGAGCATGCTTTGCTAATTTTGTTTTACGGGTTATAGTCTCCTTTGTTTGCATCTGAAGTGTTTTACGTGTTGTATTTATTTTAAATTTTCTTTGAATTAAATTAAGTTCAAATAAATAAATAAAAACTTATTATTATTATATATTTCATACATATAATAATAGTAATATAAAAATATAAAATAAAAATAAATAAATAATAAAATAAAATTATAAATAAATAAATATATATTTCATATATGTATGTTAAGGTCTTCATATTTCTTTGATCATTTGTTGCTTTTATATTGGAATATTAGTATTCAAAGCTAGTTAATTTAAAATGATAGCGATATGGTTTTTAAATATTTTTATTTAGGTTTATGCCTTTAGGATTTTATATTGATTGGTTTAGATTTTTTATTTTGATTTTAGGATACACCAGGGCAATAGGTTGACATGGCTTGTTGTGTTGTAGGTTTTAGACACTAAAATTGGATTCACTTAGGCACTGGATAGATATGACATGGCAAAAGTGACTAAATCGGGTGCTGCAATGCATAACCTCAAGTGTGCTAACGTGGATGAATTCACTTGATGAACAGGGTAATGTCAATGTGGCCAAAGCTATAGATTTTAGAGGTAGACACAAATGATGACTACTCAGACTGGATTATGGGGAAAGCCATGTTGTGGAGAAATGACTTATTAACAAGGATGAAAGGGACCTTTTCATAAGGATAGGTTGTTATGTTGTCATTTATGACGACCATGAGGATCGATGCTATGATTTGATGGTAGAAGCTGCAAAACAAAGTCTACTCAGAGAATGTCAAATTCAAAATAGTATTGAGACTGTGAGGTATCACTATTCGATCTGGAGCTATCTAAGAAGCGTACATGGTATGTCGATAGATAATGCATATAGACATTCACAGTTGCATTACAACTACGATGGATGTACCGAGCTATGAAATATGGTGACGTTGGGCAGTGAATATGAGCGTATAGCTTCCTTGCATAAGTTGGTATAATATACAAACATAGATGATGCAAATTGTGGAAAAATATGTCATAGTAGAAGAATATAGACAACAGAGGGAGAATTCACAACAAAGTTGAATAGTGACTTATTAAAAAAATTTCCTAAGGCCCGTGATGCAAATTTGTTTTGTCAAATAAACATGATGAAACGGTCGTCGCTCAATTGTGTAAACATTTAGGGACAAAGGTAAGTTTCATCTACATGGATGGAGAAAGGTATATGGAGCTCAATTAATACTAAATGACGTGGACTATGTAGAATGAGGTGCTTGATTTGAGGGCGTCACAACTAGGAACGTCGATAGATGTAGAATACACTTCATGGATGACAACACAACTAGGAAATACATGGATATAAATGTTATCGATGATTTGGGCATCATGAATGTGTGGTGAACAACCTTTGTGATTTTAGCAAGTATGAGCAATGTTGAAATACACCCAACATATGTTGAGTGGGGATAGAAAATGCCATAAGCATGGCAAGCGGTAATCACAGATGCAAAGCTGATATCTTACTGAAGAATGGTTATAGAGGAAATTGGAAGTATTATTGAATGGTTCATAAAGATAATGAGAGAAAATATCATACCATTACATATTCGTAGTGGCAATATTGATGATAGCTCAGTCCATAGAGGAGCCTATGCATCTAATTTAGACACCAAAAAATTCAAAAGTATGACATGGTGAATAACCAGTTAAGTGAAGATGAATATCCATGAGCTACCAGGAAGAAACAAATAAATAGGCACCAACAAGGATGCAGTGAATATGTGGATTCAAACACAAAGACCCGATGTGGGTGCTTCGATGAGTGGATTAGAATCGGATCAATTTCAAGCTAGTCAGGATAGCAATGCAACAAGAAATGCTCCACTAAATTTTAGTATTGATGATGACACAATGGACGTCGGGTCATGAGGGAGTCTCACAGTTGGTAGGATTTTTCAAATGGAGGAGATTTAAAAACATATAGTTTTAGCAGCATTTGAATGCGTTCGAGTTGGTTTTTAGAAGTCATTGATTTAGTAATATAGATTATCTTTAGTTTGCTCGCCATGTGACAGTGATGCAATGCATGTGGTAAACGAATATGTGCTCTCGATTGGAATAAAACCGACAATGGAGGACAATGTGGATAATGATTCATATATGGCAGTGTTTGGTTATATTCATTTTACAACAAAGATAGTATGGGGTCTATTTCAACAATGTTTGCAATGAAGAACAAGGAAAACAGATTGTAGTGATTAATATTAGTGAAGATTATTTGAAATATTGTTATCAGGAAAGAGTGGATGTCTATGATGTAGAGGAGCATGAGGTACGTGATGGGTGGCATAGTTGAATGATTTGCAATGAATGATTTCCAGGCTGTCACATGGTCCTATGAGAAAGGCCAAAATAGACATTGTTATAGATAAAGGTGCCAGCATGGGACACTTACGAGATGACACATTGATGAAGAATACATGCCACATATTTTAGAAAAATGCATAAAGAATCCATCAAAAAGAATATGAGTGTGGTTTCAATGACATTTGAGAATCAAAGTGTGACATTTACAAATGCCTTAAGAAGAGAACGTTATTAAGAGAATATTGCCCTAAAATATTTTTTGGAGCCAAACACCAGGATGGATATGAGTTTTCAATAAAATCGCCAGAGAAATGAAAACATAAACCAAGAAAAGGAAACGAAAATATGATATAAATGAGATAAATATCCATTTCCAATAGGGAAATGGGCCTAGAAAAAATTACAAAATGAGACAAGGTGGAGAAATATGGGGATGGGGGCTAGCAATTGTGAAAATTTGGTTTACATTTGTGTATTCAAAAATCAAGATTTGAATATAATAGAAAACACATTTTTTGTTGCCATATTCTTTTCTGTTTTCTCATATATTGAACTTCCTATTTTGATGTGTTATGCACGAAGGTGGTTACATCGGGATACAAATTTTTGATATGTGTTTTAAAACCTTTGGCTCTCGCCATAACCGATGTTGAGATTGTGATCTTGTAGGTCTAACCTATTTATGTTATTATTAAAATCTAACCCTGTTTATTGCAACATACTTTGAAGCCTTTCATAGTGTTATTTCTTTGGTTTTGTTCTATTTTTGTCATCTGGTCCACTTTTCCAGAATTTGTTTCATTTTTGGTCTTCTTCCAGAATTTCAAGTTTCTGGTTCTTTTCCAGAATTGTAAGCTTCTGGTCCATTTCTAGAATTTTACAAACCTCTGGTCCTTGTTCGAGAGTTTGATATTCATTTTTTTAGTTTTAATATATTTTACAATCTAGTCCTATTTTCTAGATTTTTGTGTGTATTTTCTCTAACCCTACCCTTTTTTATTTTCTTTTATCGTGTATTTAGTTTCATTAGATTGAATCCTAACAAATTATTATTTGCTATTCTAAAGTTAGGATTTCAAAATCAGAATATTTCTAAATAAGTTTATTAATGTCAATTCTGTAAACTGATTTAGAATTTAGTGTTGTCATTTTAGCACTCCACGGGGTTTATATTTTTGCATGGATTTTTTTTTGAAGGATAAAAGAAACCAGTTTATTTTAGTTGTTCAAATATCTCCTTTTATCATTTAAATCAAGATAAAATGAATCTGCAAGTTGAGAGGGATTTACTAACCTGTAAGTTTCACATTCAAGTAAAGATAAAATGAAGTGGGTTTCCCATAGCACTTGTTGACTGCACGTTAAATTATGAAAATAAAATGAACTAGCTAATAGCAAGTACTAATTCCAACTTCATTTAAATCGAAGATAAAAGAATCTACTAAATTTTTTTTGGGTAAGTCACACTTATGAATCAAAATTAAAGGGATTAGGATTCATTCTCAAGTTCCATCACTTTTGATTTCTGCATACAATGGAACTCAAGCCCTTTCATTTATTTAATGTATGAAAATAATTTTAACCAACAGGCCCATTTTTAATGGTTATTTGCAATTCACTGAGTTATTTCAGGCTTCATTTTATCAATAAAGTATAAGGAACGTTGGAGAAGTTGTTCATTTATTTGCAAGAGAGGTTTTCGCTAACTGAGAATTCTAATTTGAGTGTAGTTTTTACAACAGGGCAAAATTACCATTCAACAAGTCTAAGAAGCCAAGATCTATGACCTCTTTAATTGTACTTTTTATATTTTTTGTACTTTCTTTGAGTTTAGTTATTATGTCCCCCCATTTAAATATTAGTTGGTTTCCATATGTTACCTTAGGTGAGCAAAATCTTGACTCACTCAAGTATCTCTTAGAGTATGCTAATAGGTATAGGTTCTCTTTTTTTTTTTGCATATTGTGGATTACTACCTCTGCCTACTCTACTTTACCCATAAATTTGAAGAACACAAGCTTATACTGAGAGGGAGGGTGAATAGTATAAGACCACATTTTACTTTTCTTTTCAATTCAATATTATGCAGTGTATAGATAGTAGTATCAATAGCAATAATCAAAGCAATACACAAAACACCATCCACAAAAGTGACACAACAATTTATGTGGTTCACCCAATGCGGGATACTCCACGAAGAAAATATTTTTCTAAAACTTTATCAATCAATATCTTGGTAATCCTTCCCAATTCTAATGTTTATGGACCTCTGTCCAAAGGAGATGTTGATCCCCTAAATCTCAAGTTCATGGATCTCTTCCATAGGAGAACTCTTTCCCCTTCTACTCTAGCTAGTGATCTTCTAGAAGACTCTTTCTCTCTACTGCACTGACTTGTGGATATCTCTCCACTTAAAGACTCATCACTCGGATCTATATTCAATTTTCCTGGCTACTGGATATCTATCCATTGATTCTATGTCCTTTGTACTCTGTCACCTCCAAAGCTCTATCAATAGGCTCACTCAGAACCTTCTCAAATCTTCTCAATAGGTCCACTCAGAACCTACTCAAATCTTCTCAATAGGCTCACTTAGAACCTGCTTAAACCTTCTCAATAGGCTCACTCAGAACCTGCTCAAATCTTCTCAATAGGCTCACTCAGAACCTGCTCAAATATGCTCAAAAAACTCACTCAGAACTTGCTCAAATATGCTTAACAAGCTCACACAGAACTTTTCCAATCACATAGAATCATAAAGAGAATTTTTAGAGACTCTATATGTTCTAAGCTCAATGTTCAATCAATATCTCAACTCAATCTCATAGAATCATAAAGAGAATTTTTAGAGACTCAATATATTCTATACTCAAATCCCAATCTCAACTCAAATCAATCTCATAGAACCATAAAGAGAATTGTTAGAGACTCTATATGTTCTATTCTCAAATCCCAATCTCAACTCAAATAAATCTCATAGAACCATAAAGAGAATTGTTAGACTCTATATGTTCTATTCTCAAATTCCAATCTCAACTCAAATCATAATATAGAATAGTTTATTTCTAGGAACTTGAACAACCACTTCACACAATCACTTGACTAGGCTCAATCAACTCAACTCAACGAATCACTTCAAGGATCAATCATTTCTCACAAACCCTAGTCCAAGAATGATTCAATAAAATCAAAATATTTCTAACAATGCTCAACCACAAATCTCACATAACAATGATACTCATGTTCTTTTCTAACTCAAGTTCAATTTCTTTGCTCAACCAATGGTCTTAAACAAAAATGCTTATAAAATAAGGTTTAATCACAACACTCAAACCAGAAAACCTTGAAGCATTTAAACCAACACTTTCGAAAAGGAAACCACAATCAATACTTTTATCTCCAATGATATTTCAGAAATCAACCACCATAAACAATCAATAGAAGAATGTGCCCATACCTTACTGATGCCAAGAATTTATCCACAAAATATGCCACACTCAACACAAATTTCCTTCTCAATGAGGGTTAGTGGACTTCAAATAATAATCACAAAATAAAGCATAACCCAATTTATACCTTTTTACTCCAACTCAATAATCACATCCACCAAATATATATTCAATAACCCTCAAGCAAAATATTTTTCTCAAGAATGTTTCAATAATTAAAATCACTCTCCAAATAACATCTAAAAAATGTGCCAAATAAGTAATAATCCTTATTACTCCTCAAACCATTTATACCCTAAAAGAAATTAAAATCTATACCTAATTACTTATCTCTCCAAAAACCACTTTTACTATAAAATTTATGCACATATTTTAAACTAATTTTAGCACCCAATAAAACAAAAAAATTATTTTAATTTTATTTTACAACTTTAATGCATACCTTGGCATGAATTTCGGAATATCAAACATAGCATATAAATCTTGGAAGCATGTGCACAAAAAATCACAACTAGCGTACTAGTTCTCTTTTACACAGCAAAATGGAGTTCGTAGGATTCGAACTTGAGTCTTGCAGCTCCTGCATCCTAATAGACGCTTGCGCACCACGTGAGCTAGCACTCCACACAAGACCAAAAGTGCCTCACTCTCCTTTATCCTCCATGCAATAGCCAACACAAAATATATTCCTCCTTTCTTAAGCAAAACGAAGTGCACGTGATTCAAACACTCAACCACTTGCCTCCCAACACCTTTGCATTGCTCAAGTTGCCAACAGGCCACACTGCCCACGATGTCTTTGGATTCAACCACACCTCAACTTATTTTTTGCCTCTACCTTTAAACATTTTTCATACGAGCTCTTTTCACTTTCTAATAATCACATTAACCACAAGAGCAAGGATGAGGAATAATAAACCTTAGGTCATCCTTTTATATAGTCTTCTCCCTCATATTCGACGACATCGACGGATTAATTTTATTTTTAATTTTAAAATTTAAATTTTAATTTTAAATAATTTAAAATTTAAACTAAATATTTAAAATATATCCATCACCGGGGCACCTTTTTTGATGAAATGAAAAGCCAACTTGGGTTTTAATAAAAACCTATTTCAGATATGCCATCCATGGTTTTAAATAAAACCTTTTATTTTTCCTACCCTAGTTTTCACAAAAAGACTTTCCTTGCACTTTTCACAAAACATAGTGCATGCCATCATAGATCCTTTTGACATCAATGACAACATTTTAGCTTAGGGACTCAAAATTTCCAACACAATTCCTCTCTTTCTTTGCTAAATTATCCTTTTTTCCTATATTACCTTTGAAATATCTCATAAATACTTCCTTAATATTAATCCAGTATTAGACTCAACTATTTCAACAATTCCTAGGAAAGGATAGGACTTTGTGGCTTCTGATTCTCCTTTTCATGCTCCAATTGCACTATTGCCAATATTTATTTCTAATTTTAGAGCTTGGCCCTTAACTATTTTAGTTCCTTCTCCTATTTCTAGATCCTTCTGCCATCCTATCACAATTGCTCTTCCAAACTTTGAATTTTTCTATCTCTCTACTATAATTGCTCTTTAGTCAAAGATTTTTCTAGTAGAAGCTTCAAGTCCTAGACTTTAATTTTTAGAGGATTTTTCTCTACTTCATTCTTTAGCCTATGCTACAGGTTTTTGTTATTTTTTGTATTTGCATACTTTACTTTCATCTAATTATTATGAAGTAAAAGTATGTCTACTTTAGTATGAATAGCTCTGAGTGTATCTTCCCTGGGAATCTTTGAGATATCATACCTCTACATCTTAATGTGATAATCCACTATCGTCATTTTAAAAATTAGATTTCTAACCTTTGGAAATGCAATTGCTTTGGATCACTCCCTAGTGATTGGATCTATACCATCATATGCTTTTGTGGTTGCTTTCTTTATAACATTTTGAGGTACTTGCCCTTGTGCCCATTTCTATATGTCTAATTCAATTTGATGAATTATAGAGAAGACCTACAATATTTTATGACCATAGGTAGGGAAAGTAGTAAGGAAATATTGGAAAGGAGAAAAATTCATTGATGGGGATCAAGGATACATTGCTAGTATTTACAAGGGTATGTAGATATGTTCTCTTGGGGTTTTTTTGACTTTTATGTGTATGAAAAGTGGGAGTCACTTCCAGTGGTGTATTTTGAGGGGGTGAAGAGTAGTGGTAGAAGATGTACCCGATCCTCTCATTTTTGGTATTAATTTTTGAGTTACTACATCAAATTTCTATATTTTTATTTTAGTTCTTTGAACCTCCTTCTCTAGCTACAACCTTTTGTCTTTATTTTAGGTTTCCTTTTGCTTAGTGCTTAAATGACTATTTCTCTTTGCCTTCTCACTAGATCTTTCATATTGAATATACTAGTAAATTTTAATATGGGCCTTATCTTTACCAAGGATTGCTATAGCAGTTGTTTCCCCTACATGCTCTATTATTTGAACCACCTCAACTTCCACCAAGTGTTTTTTGGATCTTCCTGACTTGATTCTAACAATATTTCTATTAGTGGAACACGTTTAGGCACACTTGTATTTTTAGCATATATGCTTTATCTCCTGTGTACGACTAGTTCTACTAAGCTTGAATATTCATTTGAATATCCATAAGCAACTAAGTGTTTTACTTTTATGGGGATTTTTCAAGTTGTTTCTTCCTCTTCTTCATAAAAATACATCTCTTCTTCTTGATCCTTTAGTTTTATCAACTAAAGGATATCTCTCCCCTTGGTATTGTTCCATTTAGAGTTTATATTACTATCAAATTCCTTTTCAAAATCACTATCTAAAGGATTGGGGAATACCTTATTTTCATTATATTTCTTGCATCATGAAATCCACCACTCCTAAATCTTGTCTTAAGTACAATCTAGATCTTCCTTAACATTTACTACCAACTTATTGCTTATCCATTGATCTTTATCTATTATAGGATCATAAAACTTCTATAGCGACCCTAGGGAAGTGGCGCACCATCCACCCACTCTATTTGCGATTATTATTAATGTTTAACATGTATTAAATGAAAAAGCATAAAATAAAGGCATAGCCAAAGTGCGAAGAAATAAAAGAATGAATGCTTTGTATTGATATTTCCAAGATCCGGTTACATATAAATCCCTCTACGGGATACCCTTCATTTGATACATGATTTTACACAAAGAGGGTAGCAGATGTATAAAATATCCCCTAGCAAGGGGTGATGCGCCTTTATAGGCTTCTCGATGACACACACATAACTGTATGAGGGCTTACAGATGCCTCCTTCTCCAGGTCTGATTCCTAGAGGGATCCTCTTGCTCTCGTATGTTGTAGATTTGTCCGATGAACCTGTAGCCCTGTGAGCAATGAAACAACAACACATGCTTAGATGTCCGAGATTGCCTC
This sequence comes from Wollemia nobilis, assembly GCA_028583015.1. Taxonomy (NCBI): domain Eukaryota; kingdom Viridiplantae; phylum Streptophyta; class Pinopsida; order Araucariales; family Araucariaceae; genus Wollemia; species Wollemia nobilis. The sequence continues at coordinate 5,200,752 of JAQPPZ010001739.1, read as the reverse complement.
CCTGGATGAGGCTATTAGCATAATGAAAACAAATGCAATGAAACTAGTACTATGAATGCAAATAACTGAAATAAAGCTTATGCTAATGATATGAAAACATGGAAAAAGCATAATAAAAGAAACTATCACCAAAACCCTAGACTAGGTTGCGGGCCACTATCCAGGACAGCGACCGCTAAGGTGAAATCTGTCTCTATTGATCCAAAGGCTATGGGCTTAAGTCTGCTACTAATGTTAAATGATTATTGTATGTGCACAGATGATTACCTCTCGGATGGCTAGCACTTCGTTGCTCCTCAAGGATGCTCAGATTTTCTCTCCAATCTGACAGGGTTTTGCCATAGAAATGATCTCTAAGGGAAGCTCTCCAAGTCTCTAGAAGCTCTCCTCAATGATCCAACCTATTCAAATTTTTGATATCTGATATATGATGTTCTCTCTCTCGATTGATAAAAATAAGGTCCCCTAGTGCTTTTAGGTTTACTCCTTATAAAGTGTTTTGAAGCCCTAGGTCAATGTTCAAACCCTAGGACTGAATCCCTCATGCGCACTTGATGTTAGCATGAGAATTTGAGCTTTTGCCTACCCTTGAGGGGTAGTTAACTGATGTCTAAATCTGGACTTGAGTCTTTCATGTAGACTGGCTGTGAGGAGGAATGCAAAGTTATCCCCGCTCGCCCTTATTGCATGCATACTACCACTTTCGCCCATGATTAGGCTAGATTGATGGCAAAATGCTTTTTAGGTTTAGTTATTGTCATCTATAGTGGCTAAGGTTTGGCTGCTCTGAGCTACAATGGCTAGAATCCACTCTGGTCCATAGCGGCTAGGCTTGGATGGGCTGAAAATGCCCCAAATGAGTGGTAAAACCCACTTTTGATACTTGGAAGGTCCCAAGGTTTAGTCACATGACCTCTGAGTGTGCCTATGTGAGTAGTCTCCTTGAACATGACATGTTTTAGGTGTCTACATATGCCCCTTTTTGTGATGCACTGAGTGGAAAACACAACATGGAGCAAAAACATAGACTGCTATGTTTGTAGGGTGTATGATGATCATTGATCTGATCAATGTTGGATGGCCCAATCATGCAAGATGACACGCATCCTTGAATCATTGCTTCAACCTGATTGAAGGCTTAATTTAGCATAGGGCTTGCACATGTCCACTTGCACTCATTCCTCAAATGCAATCGGGTAGCTTATGTTGCTACAATAGAACCGACCGGAGGAGAGCTACAAATTGAAGATGTCATATTTGCTTATGAACCCAACAAATGAGGGAAAGTTTTGTAAGAGTTGTATGCAATGATTCATAGGATGAACATAATTTTGATATGATCAAGTGATCTTTGGTTGACTTTGATTATGATTATTTGAATATTTGAACTACCCCCTCACATAAATGAATTGGTGAGGGAAGGCAATGAATGAAGTGACAAGTCGCTTGACCACTTTGACTAGCTTTGGTTCCTTTCTAGTTGTTTGTTCTTTTAATGGGCAACCCCCATCCAAGTGTGATTTCAATTGTTTATGATGATCATTCATCCCTATCCCGAGGAGCGGTCCGACCACAAATAGCCTTCTTAGGGAGTTAGGATGAGTGATTCTATTTATGCTTGTATTGCATCACTTGGCTCAGTGTTTTTGGTGTCATAAGAGAATTAGGATGATTCCATCATACCCATGGAGCAGTCTGACCATCTTGATCTTCTTCGAGGTTGAGGTGATGCATCGTAATTCCAAAATGAATAATTTGCCCTGAGTAGCTCTATGGTAACTTACTCATCTCACCAAGTTGCATGGAGTGCAAATCATTGCAACCGTCGAGTTGATAGAGTAAGTAACTGAATATGAAGCTTACTCAAGATTTGTTTTTATGTGATTTTTTTGTTATTTTGATCATTTTGATGATTAGGGACCATCAAAATATGTTATGGACCATCAAAATGTGCTTATTTGATTTTTTTACTATTCCTCCTAGAAGGAATCTTCCTGATTTTTCTTGTGCATCCGGTCATTGTCAGGTCCAGCGGCCACTAAGTCCCTACCTGTGGCTGCTCTCGCCCTGAGCGGCCATGAAGTTTGGGCCACTGACATCAACAGCGGTCGAAGCGTGACTTGAGGAGTACAAAAGGAATCTAGGGTTTTGACTTTTCATTTTTTCCAACTGGCATTTTGCTTTCTAGAGCTCTGACGAGAAAGTGACATTTGCGTCTTGAAGTGTTGTTGCGTTGGAGACTATGGCTACACAGGGAGAGACATCTGCAAGCGGAGGAGCCGGAGCTTCTCGGGTATTCTCTCAAACCTTGACCCTACTTTCTTTTTGGGTAAAATTGAACCTCACTAATTAACCGATAAATGAACCTCACTAAACTTGTTGGCAATGAACCGAATCTATAGATAGGTTTAGGTTAGGTTTTGTTTTGGTGGGCTTGCCCCCATTTGTCAATTTTTTTAATTTTTTTTTCATTTTTTGCCTAGGGCGTACATGTCTACTATGTTTCCCATCGGCCACTGCTGCTTAGAGCAGCTAGCTCGACCTATAGTTTGGCCGCTGTCACTCAGAGCGGCTAGCTTTGAATCCCAATGGTCAGAAATTTGACCATTGGGGTTTGGCTGCTTCTGTCCTCAATGGCCAGTTTTTGGCCACTGTAGGTGACAACGGCCAAGAGCCTTAGTTAAATTTTGTGAATTTTTGGATTTTGCAAGGTGATTATGCTAATTTTTTTGAATTTTTGAACTGCTTTCTTGTACTATGCTACATGATTAGGTGCATTTATTCCTCTTTTACTCAGACTTAGGATAGTTTATCATTATGTGCACCACTTTTCATGTTTTATTTATGATTCATGCCTTAGATGCATTGTAGTTATACCTTTGATTTTTGCTCTTAGATTCTCACTGCTCGGGCTCGGGACCCGAAGCTCCTTAATGACCTTCTCCCACTCCTGGATGATACGGACTGGACCTAGCTTAAGGCCCGTGGACTACAGTATGTCACTCGGCTACCCTAGATTATGTCATACCAGGCCTACCTCACTACCCTAGTTCATCGATGGGACCCTAGGATGAATACCTTCCATATTCCTACCGGTGAGATGACTATCACATCGGGAGGATGTATATAGGATTTTTCGGATCCCCTTTGATGGAGTGGCCATCGTCTCTTCGACCACTAATGATCGTGATGCAATTTTTTCTAGGGTGTTCGGAGGGCATGCAATGGCTGCCTTCAAGGACACCAAGTCTAGGGGTGTCTCTGTTATACGTTGGTACAGGGAGCATGTCTTCTCGGAGAGGCATGTGGTATTGCTGATGGTCATCAGCAACATTCTCATCCTGGATTGCTCAGGCTTGAGGTTCCCGTGGAACCTCCTTGCGATGGTTCAGGATTTGATGGATAGTGAGTAGCCCATTATCTATGCATGGGGTAGGTCTCTGTTAGCACAGTGTTATGATGAGTTGTATCACATCCACCGATGGGGCCGCATCAACATTGGTTGCAGCTTGCTCCTCCAGGTCTAGGGATGGGAGCATATCAGCGTGGATCATCCTCGAGGACTCCCTACTAAGATTACAGTCATTGATGCTAAGATGTAGTGCTATGCTGCCAGGTGGGCTCGAGAGCACGAGGAGCGCAAGAGCCACCCTAATGTGGGGGAGCTCCCCCATTATACTACTACTTTCATTGGACTGTAGGTCCGATGCCATCATGTGGCATCCATATTATGAGTGCCCAGCTTGGGATGATCCACCCAGCTTTACAGCTAGGATGCAGCGTGAGTGGTGGCTCATTGGCCGTAAGGTTGGCATCAAGGAGTATTTCTTCTACTCTCGGGTTCTTCGTCAGTATGGTTTATAGTAGGATGTGCCACTTGTCCCATTCTTGTATAGGCGCATCGGAGTAGAGAGAGACCTCCCTCCCCCACATATCATAGAGTTGGCTGATGAGGAGGATGCCCTAGTAGTTGACCCATGAGTTTCTGGGGGAGTCATAGATGCATTTGCATAGTGGTGGGGTGATTGGATGTGGCATGGTGATGGTAGTCTAGGCCATGAGGATGATGGTGAAGATGGTGTAGATCCAGCAGGACGTAGAGTTCAAGCTAGGACTGAGGTATGGGGCCAGTCGATAGAGCAGGTGGTAGTGGAGGAGCAGGAGGCTCCTGAGGAGGAGGATGAGGAGTTGGATCTCGAGGAGAGAGATTCTCCTCTGAGAGCACAATTGCATGATGTAGAGGTCGAGCTCCAGTTGGCCAAGATCTAGGTACAGTAGTATGATGCTATCATTGCCCAGTGGGATGCTACTATAGTACAATGGGATGCTACTATAGAGTAGCTTACTGCTTAGATACAGGCTCTGCAGGTTGCTATTGGGGGTGGTACTTCTAGGATGTAGGTTGTTGTTGATCCTTCCACATCTTAGGGCTCTACAGGGATAGATCTAGGGGTAGAGATCAGGTGGATGCAGACTCTTCTAGATGAGTATGAGGTGGAGATTGCGGGTCATGTAGGCTGTATTGCTTCTCTCGAGATGCAGATCAGGAGGCTAGGAGCCACTCCTAGGGAGAGGACAGGTGCAGGTGGTTCACAGGCTAGTGGGCACTCCACCTCAGGGTAGTCTTCCATCCAGCCTAGTCAGAGGACCTAGACTCATAGAGAGAGGCCAGCAGGCTCACACCACTCCACCCGAGATCCATCCATAGGGGGTGGTGCTATAGGGGGCACAGGCCTAGTGTTTGATTGATGATGTTGTAGGATTTTATTTTTGAGGTCAGCTGACCTATTATGACTATAGCCTTTGGGCAATTTTGTATATCCATGCACTTTGAGATACACATTTTGAGACACCTTTTGAGACACACATATTTATATGAGACTTTGCATTATGCTTCATTATGTGTGTCATTTATTGCTTATGTTTTTGTTTTACTTATGTGATGTGATGATGGCATTATGATGAGTTGGTATGTGTTAGATGATAGGTGATATTTATGATGATATGGATATTGAGATGGATGCTTATGTATATGTTTATGTAGATGCTTATATGATTTGATTATTGTGACATGATGTGATGTATCATGAGTTGATTTGATGATGGATTTATGATTCTATGTATGGGTGAATGCAATGATGTGATATTATATATGGATGGATGATTTATGACATTATGTATTTATGGATGCAATGTTTTCGTTAGATGCATGTTTAATTTTGATTTAATTGTATGCATCTAACTTATGTTATGATATGGTAAATGCAATGTGTCATGCACTATTTATATGATATTTAATCTAATGTGAATGAACCTGTATGCTTTAATCACTTAAAACATAAGGAATGCATATGATATGATTTCAACAATCTAAATGGGTGATACCACAGAAAGTATAACAATCATGAATGTAAATAATCATTCTTATCACAAGAACTAATTATTTGGGCATTCATATGTGAAATGTATTGGCGTGTATGTATGTAATTTCTTGATGAAGCTTATGTTATTTAAAAGGTTCAAAATAGTCAGTGGTCGTATAGATATTATTTCTAACATCTATCCGGTATCTAGCCTACTTTGTTAATACCCCTTAATTTGCAAATTTCATAAATAAAATTGATGATGTGGTGAATGATATGATTTGTTGCTATGTAGGAATTTTTGAGGCTTTTCCTGAGACTCAAACACTCTAGTTACCCTATCAACAGTTGTGTACTGACCACACTAGACTTTTGAAGAAGCAAGGCTTTCATCATGGACCTATGGATTCATTATCCCTGTGTGTGCAAATGAATATATTTAGATAGAACTCAAGCATTTCCTCCGATGTCAGGCGGGATTCTTTCAGCCCATTGCTAAGATCGTGGATCCTCAATTGTTCATCTTATCCTGTGTTGGACTTAGTTGGATTATACCACTAGGTAGCATTGGGTCACCTAAAGCTAGCTCATCCACATGCAAACATTGGTCTACACAAATGCAAGATGCTATTGTGATAGACATATCATCATGTGTAAGGGTACCACCATTGCCAGGCATGGTTGTACACCAACCTGTAATGGGGATCACCTTCCGGTTTTGTGCAATGCTGAGAATTCCAGGGATTCAAGTTCCATTCCCTTATTTTCTTCATTTCATTTGGGATACTTGCTCACACTTAGTGATGAAAATCACTGTTTATTTTTTACTAATTTTTTTGTTTTTCTCTTGAGCAAGGGATTTATGTAAGGATGAAATTCACTTGTTTGTTTTGACTTTTGACTTTTGCTTGATTTTGGGATTTTGAATTATGACTTTGGAAACTAGGATTTTGAATTTGTGCTTTGTTTCGAGATTTTTGCTTGTTTTAATGAAAGCAAGGGATTTATGTAGTGATGATAATCACTCATTTTTAGGTAGGGTGGAACTTGTCCTTTTGCCAATTCTCAGCACCTTTGAACCGGTCGCATAGGGGGATAAGCAAGGAAGATCCTTTTCTCTTAAGGTAACCTAGACCACTTTATGCAACTTTCATCTTTCCCTTGTACCAACTAGGATTTTAGTGTTTTCAATTAGTGATAGGATCCTGAATATCTGAGGCATTCATGACTAGACCTTACTCTCTACTAATCAAGATGGCTTCCCAAAAAATTGATAAGACCACTAGATATGGTTGAATGACCAAAAAATCTTAGCCTATTCCTTATAGCAACATGATATGGTTGTGTTGAAAAACATAGTTACACACATGGATGAATGGATGAAGGTGGACTTGTGTATTTGTGGTTGTGATACAAATTGTGGCATCATTTGCAAGAGTGTGATCATAACATATGCAAATGCAATGGGTATGCATGTTTGATGTAATGCAACTATATGGATGCAAATGTAAAATGCAACTATTTTTGTATTTTTTATTTTGCATTATTTTTGTATTTTTTATTTGTGTTTTTACCAAAGGGCTTATTGTGCCTTTGGGGCTTTTAGATTTTGACCAAGTGGTGTGAAGCCATATTTGGAGCATTTTTTATTGAAATTTTTGACCCGCCTTTGGAGCATTTTTTTGTACTTTTGATGTTTATATGGTATTTTTGAATATTTGAATGTTTTTGTATTTTATGAATATTTGAATGTTTTTGTATTTTATGTATAAAATATCTTCAAATGAATGATATTGAGAGGCTCAGGCTCTTCAACACCATCCAATGATGTGAGGTGATATGCCCCAGGCCCAACCCTTTCTGAAATCATGTAGGGGCCTATCCAGTTTATCATAAATTTGTCTCGTAGGTGCGGTGGTAGATTTGAGTTTTGCTGGTTTTCTTTGAGCACAAGATCCCCAACTTTGAATTCTCTCAAGTGGACTTTACTATTGTAAGCTCATGCAAGGTGATCTTGATAAACATGGAGATGCTCCAAGGCATTGACTCAATGTTCATCAAGAAGCGTTAACTGATCAAGGCGGCCTTGTCATGCGGTGTCATCATCTATGAAGTCCTTCAATGCTATGCATAGGGTTGGAATCTCCAACTCTAGGGGCATGATGGCCTCAGTGCCATATACAAGTGAAAATGGTGTTGCCCCAATGGGCATCTGCACACTAGTCCTATATGCCCACAATGCCAAAGGTAATTGCAAATGCTAGTCCTTATGATTATCTTTCACTATTTTCCTCAAGATGGAGACTATTGTTTTGTTTGAGGCTTCTGCTTGCCCATTTGCTTGTGGATAATAGGGTGTTGAAAAACTATGTTGAATATGATATTTGTTCATTAAAGCATGCACATTTTTGTTCTTGAAATATGGCCCATTATCCGATATTATCTTCGAAGGGACCCCAAAATGACTTATGATATTGTGGAGTATAAACTCCACAATCCTTGGTCTAGTTTTCGATGTCAAGGGGATCGCTTCGACCCATTTGGTGAAATACTCAGTGGCCATTATGATGAACGTGTGTCGGCTTGAGGATGGGGGTGAGATCTTCCCTACTAAGTCTAGTCCCCACTATGAGAAGGGCCATGCTGCCTGGATGGGTTGCAAGGCTTGTGATGGCAAGTGAGTGAGGTTTGCATGATGCTGGCACTTAACACATTTCTTGACATACTCACAATAGTATTTCTCCATAGTGGGCCAATAGTAACCCATTCTCAAGATGCACTTAATGATGGCCATGCCACTGAAGTGACCACCACACGTACCATCATGAGCTTGCAAAATTGCCCAGGATGCTTCTTGGGGCTCAAGACAATGAAGGAGCATTCCATCATAGCCTCATCTATAAAGGATCTCTCCTAGCAAGATATACCTCATCACCTTCTATTTAAATGCTCATATTTCGACATGCGATAGGCCTTGTGGTACCATTCCAAGTTTCAAGAAGTCCCATAATTGGGAAAGCCAATCTTGATAAGCCACAACTTCTATGGATAAAATGACATGCTCCTCTTGTGATCCAAAATTTGTGAACATAGATTGAGAAATAACCCTATGGTGAATGGTCGTACCACACTCCATAGGACCTTGAGAGATCAAAGATTCCCAAGGTGTCATTTGCAAGAAAGCTCTAGCTCTGAAGGACCAATCCAGATTTGGTTCGGTCGGATCATGTTGACTGACTCTAGATTGTCAATAACCTCATGTTGTAACATTAGCTGCATGAGCACTTTGACGTGAATGGTTATGAAATCAGTAGATGGATTCTGAGGGATTAAGGATCCCAAAGATGCCATGGTGTCTACAAATCTGTTTGACTGTACGGGGATTGCCTCGATGTCATACCATTCCAGTCGGGCTAGGTAAGTGTCAACAAGCTCCTTGTAAGCTTTCAGGAGTGGGCACCTACATTGGAACAATCCTTTGACTTGATTAACTATGAGCAAAGAGTCACCAAAGATATTCAATCTTTTAATGCCCATTGCAATGGTTGTTTGGAGTCCCAAGATCAAGGCCTCATACTCTATGTTATTGTTTGTGCAAGGGAAGTCTAACTTGAATGATAAGGGCAATGGAGCACCCTACGGTGTGATAAAGACTATCCCTACTCCGCCCCCTTGCTCACACTTTGAACCATCAAAGAACAATGCCATGTCTCTTTCTTTTTCAGGTTCTTCGAGTTTAGGCGGATCTGATAATGCGAAGACCACATCATCAAGAAATTCTATGGTGAGAGGCTTGCTATCTTGAAGAGGTGCCTCTACTAATTGATCTGCTATGACTTGTCCCTTGATGGAATTTTGGCTTATGAACTCTAGATCAAATTCTATCAATAGCATGATCCACTTTGTAGTACGTGTATTATGATAGGTCTTGTTCATCATATACTACAAAGGATTTTGTTTTGATATAACGTAAGGTCGTATGGCTCAACATGTAGTGTCACAACTTTTTGGTTGCAAAGACCACTACTAAACACAACTTTTCTACATACGCATATCCTAGCTCATAACTCACCAAGGTGCGACTAATGTAATATATGACTTGCTCTTTATCTTGTGCATTATTTTGGGCCAACATGGTGCCCAAAGCGAAATCAGTAGCTGATATGTATAGTAAAAATGGCACGTCTGGCCTTGGTGGAGCCAATACCGATGGTGTTTCCAGGTAAGTTTTGATCTCTACAAAAGCTTGTTGGCACTCTTCATCCCAATGAAATGGGACATCCTTGCATAGCAACCGATTCATGGGTCGACACTTGTCTGATAATTGTGCAATGAACCATTTGATGGATGCTACCTTGCCTTGTAGGCTTCTTAACTCCCTAATGTTGGTAGGGGTGGCCATTTCCATTATAGCTTTTACCTTTGTAGGATCGACTTCAATGCCTCTCTTAGAAATGATGAAACCTAAGAGCTTACCAGAAGTCACGCCAAACACGCACTTCTTAGGGTTCAATCTAATGTTGTGCTCAATGAGGTGATCAAAGACTTTCGTAAGGATTTCACCGTGCTCTTGTCGTACTAAAGACTTGGCCAGCAAGTCATCCATGTAGTCTTCTAAGATTGTGTGCATGTAGTCATGGAATATATATGTCATGGCCCACTGATACGTGGCACCAACATTCTTTAGGCCAAATGGCATCACCTTGTAATAGAATGTTCCCCATGGAGTAATGAAAGTGGTCTTATGCTGGTCTTCGGGTTTGATTCAGATTTGATTGTATCTAGAAAACCCATCCATTAGGGAGAGCATCTCATGACCTGCAGTGGCATCAACAAGAGCATCTATGTTTGGCAATGGGAATGAATCCTTTGGAGTTGCCCTATTCAAGTCTCTAAAATCTATGCAAATGTGGACTCTTCCATCTGGTTTTCCCATGGGCACCATGTTCGAAACCCATTCAGGATAATCGATGGGAACTATGAAAATCGCATCCAATAGTTTTTGTAACTCATTCTTCACCATCAAAGTGATGGTTGGATGCATTTTCCTCAACTTTTGCTTGATTGGCTTCTTCATGGGATCCAATGAAAGGTTGTGAACAACTAACTTTGGATCAATCCCTAGCATGTCTTTGTAAGTCCAAGAAAAAATATTTGGCCTCTCTTTAAGGAGAGGAATTATGATGGCTTGTTCCTCTGGAGATAGACTTTCTCCGAACTTGACTTTCTTTGGTTGAGTAGGATCATCACTGATGTCCATCTCGAAAGTCACTTCTATAGCCATATGTGACCCATCCTCCATCTGGTGAGGTATGGGTATCAAATGAATGTCATCGATGGGATTTATAGGTCCTACTGACTCAGAATCCAAGCCAACATGGAATACATCATATGCACATCCTGATGCAAAATGAAATGGTTGCCACACCTCTTCGCTAGAGAAAAGGTCTTCAGGCTCTATGGGTGAATCAACATGATCCCAATCAATAGCCTCTGTATCAAGACATAGTGGTTTAGTAGGATCCATTGGGTTATGAAGTGGAGTGGTCAAATCAATGGAGATCATATTGATGGATGGAATGAAATCTCTAGGACCACATGGGTGAAATATTGTCTCAGAGGTTTCTCCTCCATACTCATGATGAGGCTCTAGAGGAAAAGGAATCTTTGGATCTAGCCCATGAGCAGGCTGGATAATAGGATCATTGGGTTCTAAGAGCTCTTTGAATGTAGGTGAAGGGGGATTGACCATACGATGAATGGCATTTAAGTCGATAGGTCTCCCCAAAAACTTCAAGCTAGGGTCTATGGCATGAAGTGTCACTTCTCTTTCTACCAGTATGTTGACTTGTCGTAAGTGGTGAGGCCCAAGATAAGCCATCTCAGTCTCATCTTCAAAATCATCATCACTTATCCAAAACCCATTAGCATTGGTATGTGGCCCTAATATAAGGGGTACATGTCTTGGCCCTAAGTAGGCCATCTCTATCTCATCCTCATATTCTTCATCACTTATGAAGATGCCATTTGCATTAGTATGTTGCCCCAAGTCATGGGGCCATTGCCTTGCCCCTAGGTAGGCTCTCTCTATTGAGTCCTCTGACTCATAGCCACTTTCATCCGATATGTACCCACTCTCATTGTGGCTGGACCAGGCAAGGCTTTGTAAATAGCGAGGCCCATGATAGGATAAGCTTGTTTGTTCTTCATCATCACTTGCCTCGTATCTATTTCCTTCTCGCTCTTCATCCCATAAGTTGCAACCTATTGGGATGGCATCAATTGTGGAGCTTGGATGATAAGTCTCGGGTGGTGGTATGTTTACCATGACCACTTGTCTATTGCTCGGATATCTTGTACTTGGTGGGTGATAAGGAATAAAATTGATGTCTTCTCCTAACCCCAAGCTTAACCTATCCAAGGCTACTACTAGAGAGTCATCTCGACCTCTGATGTGATAGCCTAACCCAAACCTGTCATAGGGAAGCTGGTATTACGGCTCGAATGGCCGCCTACGCCCTTGCTCATATATACCAAGACCATAGCCATGCCAATGGCAATATTCAAAATAGCTTAGAGCATACTCGAGATTAGAGAGGTAACAAACATTAACAATGAATAGTTCATCATTGTCCTCTTCTATGTCTGTAGACTTATGGGCGTAGTCTAGGCCAGCATAGATAAAATTGGTTTGGTTGGGAGGGATTCCAAGTGGAACCACTATTCCCACTGGTGGTCTTAGGTATTTTGGCCATCCCATGTCTTGTGTAGACTCTATGATGGGTATGAATGTTATGTTCTACACAAGATACTCTCCTATCCCTATACTTTCCAAGTGTATTGTCGCATGTGATGTGGATGATCCTACAGATGACACTGGCGAAGTGGGTTCTAGTATCTCCTCAGCTTGATCTTGGAGATCTTCTTCTTCCATGGGACTTGGAATTTTCTCAATGCCTATGGTTAGCACTTCCTTGGGATTTCTTTCCTCAACTAAAGGTGCCTTTAGCTTCTGATTGTCTTTTGGTTTAGATGTTGATGGTCTCTTAGAAGCATTAGTCATTTTGGGTGCAAGATGAGGTGTTGATGTTGATGGGTCTTTTCGTACCCCTTTGTCTCTGTTATCTAGTTGTGTAGTTGGAGATGAAGGTCCTACATACAAGTGGGTAGAGGGAATTACAAATTCTCCTAGAAAATCCACCTGATGGACATATTTGAATGGCTCTTCATCAGCCAACACCACATAGACTTTGTCATCATGCACGTACTTGACACATTGGTGTAAAATCGAAGGAACACACTTCATATCTCTTATCCAAGGGTGCCCTAGGAGGATGTTGTATTGCATGGCCCCTTCCAAGACATGACACATCATAGGGATGGTCTTATGCCCCACCTTGATGGGTAGGACTATCATTCCCATAGTATTGCATAAAGCATCATTGAAAGCTCTTAATGTGTAGGCTCCCGAAATGATATTTGACTTGGGGATCTTAAGGTGTTCTATTGTTGTTGTTGTGATGATGTTGATTGAAGAACCCATATCGACCAAGACCCTCTTAAAAGGTAAATCATTGATTGATGCAACAATGTGCAATGGAGGGTCTGGTAAGGCAGTAGACACTGTCTTAATCTCATGATCATAAAATCAGATTACAGGTTCTTGACATTCTTGTACTTGTCCCACAAAACAAGTGAATGCATTTGGATCTTGTGGTTGGAGCTCAATTGATCTCAAAATCTCCATCAAAGTCTCCCTATGCTTTGGGGACTATTGTATGAGCTCATAGATAGATAGCTTAGCCGGAGTCATTTGTAAATTTTGCTCTAGTCTACTCCGAATAGTTACCACAGGTCAGAGTTGGTGGACCTGGAAGGTTGTTCTACCCCTACCTCTACCTAGGTGTAGCTAGGACATTAATAGGAGCTGTAGGAGGTTGTGGTTGACCATATCATCTAGTCCTGGTAGCTATATTGACAATTTCAACCATCCCAATGCACCCATGGGTAGGTGTATCAATTCGGACCTGATTGACTTGGGCACCTTGCCCTCTAGGGACCTCATGGTTGGGCAACGGGTTTTTGTATATGCCCATATCTCTGTTATCAGGAGCCAATGGGTTGTCAACTTTAAGTTCTCCTACCTCAATCATGTTTTGTACCTGATGTTTGAAACCAATGCAAACTTCAATATTATGCCTCGATATCCTATGATAAGGGTAAAATTGATCTTCCCTATATCCTTTTGGCTTAGGATGGTTGGGATCTATAAGAGGTACATCAGGAAATCTGATCTTCCCAGCCTCGCTCAATTGGTTGAAAATTGATTGCATTGACTCTGATAGAGGTGTAAAATAGCGAGGTGGCTTGCATTCTCTGTTTCACCCTTGATTGTTCTTTTGATCATAATTGGTTGGTGGGGGTTGTGCTTGATAATTCTGGGGTTGTTGTGCATCCCCATCCTTAGGTGCAACCAATACTACTTGATTAACTGGAGCAGGGCTTGCCTGCTTCTGCTTGTATTTGTCATTTTTGCCATTCTTGTTCCACTCCTTGTTTCAGAGCTTGATGGTTCCCTCATCTACTTTTATGTCTTCAATGAGTTTGGCCTATGCCAAGGCTTCCTCAAATGAAGGATATTTTTGAAGTTGTAGCAAGAGGGAAATATGTTTAGAACAACTCTTGGTGAACATGCAGACAATCTCTTCTGTGGGGATGAAGAATGATAACTTTACCATGACTTTTCTCCACCTATCCCCATATTCCATTACTGGCTCATCATCATAATGTTTTAGGTTGGCCAGGTCTAAAAGGTTCACCTTTATTTTAGAACCAAAGGAGAAATGCTTCAGGAATGCATTTTCTAGTTGTTCAAAATTAGATATGTTGTGCTTGGGCAGTTGGTTGAACCATTGAGTGGCAGCGCCCAAAAATGTCATAATGAAAGTCCTTAGCATAAGAGCATCATTGTCTTCAATATGAAAACATGCATTGATAAAATTGGTAATATGCTCTTGTGCATCTTCTTCACCCTTAAAATTTTCTAACCTAGGCATCTCAAAATGCTTAGGATATGTAGGGCTAGGGACCGATGGGCATAATGGTTGGTTGTGTATTTTACTCAATGTTGGTTGGTTCCCTACCGTCTCTTGTTTCTCAAAGGACTTCATATTTTTAGTGAGTTCCTAGAATGCCTTTGAGGTGAGGAGTTCCTCTTCTTGGAGGCCCCCTCATGGAGGGTAATGGAGGTAACTCTATGTGCCTTTGACTTGTTCTATTCTCTTCCCTCCTACGAGGGGATTCAGGATGTGTTTGATCCTGATTTATCATATCTACCCTTTCTCCACCAATTTTGATGTTGTTCATAATTTGAGTGGTGGTTTCATTGTGGGATTTCTTGTTGTCTATTGCACCCCTCTCTTGGTGAGTCAATATGTTTATCTCTTTGATGACCATTGTCATTGGCTTGTAAATTGATGCGAGCTAGTTGCTCAGCTTGTTCTCTTAGACGTTGCTCATGTTGGTGCAAAAGCCTTTCTCTTTGTTTATCATGTTCGAGAGCTTCCACTAGCTCTCGCTCTTTGTGCAATGCATTTTCTAACCATCGCATGCGGTCATATTGCACTATTGAAGAAGACCCAGGTTTATCTAATTCTGTTCTTGTGGTTTTGATTCATAGATTCCTCGAAGAGGTCTCTACTATTTCTTTGCTCTTGCTAGCTACTGTAATCTATTCTGTGTGTTGATAAGTGTCTCTATGGTCAGACTCTACATGAGACTTGTGGAGTCATTCTGAAGCATCCCCAGGTTGAGAGGTGCACTTAGAAGTAATAGTTCATGAACTTCTAGATGTAAAATTTTCTGTGGCTACGGTTCTGGGAGGTGGCCTCGGATGCAACCGATCCAACTCATCTAATTGTCTTGTTTTCCATGGTTGATCCCTTGGGGTGCCATTTACTCCAATGAGGTCATAATCTATTGGAATCCTTCCTCTTGTGTGAAGGGTATCTTCTGTTTGATGTCTATGATTGGATGTAGCTCTAGTTTCTTGCCCTTTAGTAGGTAGACCTATTCTCAATGTCTCATGTGAAGTTTGAGATGTTGTGACTCTTGTGTGTCTTTTTGGTGATGAGGGATTTGTGGCCCTATCTACCCTCCATGAGGATGGATATGGGGAAACCTCATCATCCCTATGTGAAGAATGGGGTCTAGAACCCTCCTTATGTCCATGTGGGGAGGAAGCTCTTGAAGCCTCCTCATGTCTTTGAGAAGTTTCTATGTGTTTAGAGGAAGGCCTTGAGGCTTCCTCGTGTCTCCTTGATGATGATGGCCATGAAGCCTCTTTGTGTTTTTGTGATTTAGTTCCATGATTTGACTCTCTATTTGGGGTTTCTCGAGGAGAGCCCCCAAGGGTTGAATTATCACCCCGTAGACTTGCAGAACTACGTCTCACTATTTTATGAGCATGTGGTTCAATGTTACTATGACTTCACCTATGAGTATGTGTTGCTTCAGATTCTCCCTCGATATTGGACCGAGGATGTTTACTTCTGGTTTTGACCATTGTGCTTGTGAATTAGTTCTTTGGATTGCAATTTAGATGTAGCCAAACAATATCAAGCAAGTGTTTATCTTGATTAATAATTTATGTGTGCCCTAAATTGTTTGATGTGTCTTTGATATGTTGTTGCTCTTGTTTCTTGCTCTTGTTTTGGATTTAGAATAAGGAGACTCATCCATAGTGGGAATCAAGAACACCCATGCCAAACATGATTTTCTCAAAAAGAGACTAGGGTACACCATTGAAGTCCCAGTGGGGGGTTCACCTAGCTCTTCCACTCTGAACCAATTGTTCCAATAGTGGGAGATAGTTTGAACATGAGTAACTTAGTACCACTATAAAGAAGTTCCCAATTCTATTCTAAGAAGATCTAGGGGGCAAGCCGGTGGAAGGAGATGAATGCCAATGTCACCGGACTGAATTGAAGGTTGGTGATGAAATCCAACTCTCCAATGTTTAAAACATGCGTGTGTGTGGGGTTCATTTTAAGTTTGCATAAAGTAAAATGCATCATACAACAATAATGTCTCTTTCCTATATGCCTGATATGAATGACGTTTCACTTTTCAGAAATATGCATAACTAGTATGAGATTCATGGATGCACTCTACTTTGTGCAAATATGGCCTCTAGTAGGGCCTCAAAGCAAGCAAACCAACACATAATTTCTAGCATGCTAGATTCTAGGGTAGAATTTACAAGCATAAGCCATTGTTCCTAGCAATGCCTAGTGGAAATCTAAAAAAACTCTAAGATGCACCAGATGCAAGTTCTTTCCTTTCCATTCCTTAATTTTCCAAATTAAAATGTGGTTTAATGTTCACTATTTTTAGGAAAATAGAAGTAGATAAAAGAACATAAATCATCAAAAAAGTTGTACCAACCTCAAATCCAGCTTAGAGAATCAATATTTTGACCTCTACTACACTCAAGTTCTGGCCGTTGTCGACCAGAGCGGTTGATTCTTGGCCATTGTAGACCAGAGCGGTTGAGTCCTGGCCACTGTAGACTAGAGTGGCTAATTTCTGGCCATTGTAGATCAGAGCGGCTAGACCTGCACACAAAAACATGGATCAGTAAAGTGGTAGAAAATAAAAACTAGGTGGGGGTCCCACCATGATCACCATCTGTAGCGACCTCGGGGAAGCGACGCACCATCCACTCACTCTATTTGCGATTATTATTAATGTTTAACATATATTAAATGAAAAAGCATAAAATAAAGGCATAACCGAAGTGCGAAGAAATAAATGAATGAATGCTTTGTATTGATATTTCCAAGATCCGGTTACATATAAATCCCTCTAAGGGATACCCTTCATTTGATACATGATTTTACACAAAGAGGGTAGCAGATGTATAAAATATCCCCTAGCAAGGGGTGATGCACCTTTATAGGCTTCCCGATGATGCACACAAAACTATATGAGGGCTTATAGATGCCTCCTTCTCTAGGTCTGATTCCTAGAGGGATCCTCTTGCTCTCGTATGTTGTAGATTTTTCCAATGAACCTGTAGCCCTACAATCAATGAAACAACAACACACGCTTAGATGTTCGAGATTGCCTCCCTGGATGAGGTTGTTAGCATAATGAAAACAAATGCAATGAAACTAGTACTATGAATGCAAATAACTAAAATAAAGCTTATGCTAATGACATGAAAACATGGAGAAAGCAGAATAAAAGAAACTATCACCAAAACCCTAGACTAGGTTGCGGGCCACTATCCAGGACAGTGACCGCTAAGGTGAAATCTCTCTCTATTGATCCAAAGGCTATGGGCTCAAGTCTGCTACTAATGTTAAAATGATTACCGTATGTGCATGGATGATTACCTCTCGATGCTAGCACTTCTTGCTCCTCAAGGGTGCTCAGATTTGCTCTCCAATACGACAGGGCTTCTCCACAGAAATGATCTCCAAGGGAAGCTCTCCAAGTCTCTAGAAGCTCTCCTCAATGATCCAACCTATTCAAAGTTTTGATATCTGATATGTGATGTTCTCTCTCTCTCTGATTGATAAAAGAAGGTCCCCTAGTGCTTTTAGGTTTACTCCTTATAAAGTGTTTGAAGCCCTAGGTCAATGTTCAAACCCTAGGACTGAATCCCTCATGCGCACTGGATGTTAGCATGAGAATTTGAGCTTTTGTCTACCCTTGAGGGGCAGTTAACTGATGTCTAAATCTGGACTTGAGTCTTTCATGTAGACTGGCTGTGAGGAGGAATGCAAAGTTGTCCCCGCTCAGCCTTATTGCATGCAGACTACCACTTCCACCCGATATTAGGCTAGATTGATGGCAAAATGCATTTAAGGTTTAGCCGCTGTCATCTGCAGTGGCTAAGGTTTGGCCGCTCTGAGCTACAATGGCCAGAATCCAGCCACTCTGGTCCATAGCGGCCAGGCTTGGATGGGCTAAAAATGCCCCAAATGAGTGGCAAAAACCACTTTTGACACTTGGAAGGTCCCAAGGTTTAGTCACATGACCTATGAGTGTGCCTATGTGAGTAGTCTCCCTGAACATGACATGTTTTAGGTGTCTACTGCTTCTAGGTATAACACTTCCTTCATGGGAGCCACTTTTGCATTTCATTAATATCAAGATTGGGAGATTAGTCCTCTACTTTATTCCTCTACTAGTCAATATCTAGTAGAGGAAGATGTTAAAATGTTAGAGGCTTAATGTTTAATTTGCTAATTTAGCTTTAAATTTGTCATCTATATCATAGCTCCACATGTTTGGCACTATCAACAGTTACATACCACTAAGATTTTCATCCAATTTTTTTTCCTAACCTCTTGTTGTTATACTTATAAATTTTAAATTGAAAAGATAGCAATAAGTGCAAGCTTTCTTAATTTTGGCTCCAATTTTTCATCTACTTCATCAAATTTTCTGTACCAACTTGGTCGATTTCATATTGACATCATATTCTTGGATTTTGGTAATCCATCCAACTATTTTTTTCTAACTCCCCTTGCACTATGAATTTTTGAATGTCTGGATGCACAATATACACTATTATTTTTTAAGAATAATTTGAAAAACTTATATTAAAATAAATATCATTTAAAAGTTGGGATGAGACTTCTCCTAGCCCTAGGCAAAGAGAACACATGTTTACAATAGTAAAAGAAGATTTGCATTGGAGCAAAATATCCTAAACCTTATTTCTACAATGGTTGTTCACTTGTTTACAACTATAAAAGAATATCTACATTGAAGCACAAATATCCTAAGTCATATTTCTGCAATGGTTATCCAAATTAGCTAAATATTGGATTTTCTCACTAACCTACCTAATCATATCATCCTCAATAACCATGTCATTGTGCCACTGAACCCCTACCTCCTTCTCAATTCCCATATTAGCTAGGAATTTTGCCACTTAATTTAGATCTCTACTCACATAAACTGAAATCACATCATTTAATTCCCTCCACAATTCCTTAATTTGAGTTATAATAATCCTCAACCTCCATGTCTTCAAAGAAAAGTTCCTCATGCAATCCATAGCTCTGATCATTATTTGATAATATGATTCTAGGATTATCCTCCTGTAACCTTGTTTTACTATCCAAATAGAAGCAGATTTGATAGCTGAGGCTCTACTTCATTATTTGTGGCTCTTCCCAAACCTTACAGTTCCCAATAGAGCACTGCCCCAACATGATTCCTGCAAACCACTCTAATTCTAGCTCTACCTGGATTACCTTTTGCAGCTCCATCAGTATTAATTTTAATACAACCTTCTGGGAGTGGTTTCCAACTAGATCTGTCCTACCCCTATTGCACTTTAAATTCCTTCTCCATTGTCTCTATAATAGCCTGAGTTTTCTCTTTAGCATACATTGCCACAGTTTCTAAGAATTTGCTCCAAATGACCTGCCACACTCCATCTAAATATGAAAATGTTTCTCTAAAAATTCTACCATTTCTCTCCAACCACACTTACCACCAAATGAAGTTTAATCCAAGCTCCCAACCAATACAAAGAGCTTTAGATTTAAATCTACCCCTCTTCCATATTTCCCAAATATTAATCCGATTCAAATCACCATTGACTCAAATTTTATAAGATAAAATCCATCTCTCCCAGATTTTGTGTGTGAATGGGCACTCAAACATCAAGTGGTAAGATGTTTCCTCACTCTTGTAGCATAAAACACATTGATATGGAACAATTATTCTCCTCCATATGAGTTTATCAAAAGTAAAAATTTCATTATGCATGAACTACCAGGCAAAAAAGTTTACTTTCGACCAACCCTTGGACTGCCAAATATTTCTCCAATACTCAACATGATATGCATGAGGAGGAGGCTCTAGAAGGATATTATCATATCCATCCTTCACTATGCAAAAACCAAGGTTCCCATAGCCCCAAGTTAATTCATCCTCATCATATCAACCTATCAGAAATATTTTTGCCAAAATCTTAGTCATGATGGGTTTCAATTTTGGAGGGATTGAAATTGGCCACTCATCCAACTTCTTAATTTTGCTTAAACTTATAATCCCCAGCTGACTAGTTTTGAAATAACTTTTAATTTGGACCCAACCCCTAGTTTCCATGGTCATTTTTATTGGTTGCAGTTCTAGAAATTATACAATGATAGATGGGTATTGATCCCATGAATTCATCCAAAATTGTGCCTTCTCCCCTCTCCCCACTTTCCAAAATAATCCATATTTCACTATCAAAGATCCTAAATTTAGATCCTACCACACTAATAATCCATTACCATCCAAAGAGAAATGACCCACTTCATTTGGATTTACCTGTCCCAAATATATACTAGTCAAAACTCTACTAAATATAGAAATTGGTTGGGAAACCCATCTCTAGTAAAGCTTTCCATTCAAAGCTTTATTATTTAACTTTGATCTTATCAATCCTAAACCTCCTTTTACCTTGGATTGGATTACCTTCTTCCAACCTACTAAGGCCTATTTCCTCTCTCCTGTTACTCCTTCCCATTGAAATTTTCTAGCCATCTTGTCCAACTCTGTCCATATGGTATGTGGGGCAGCAAGGATAGAAAATTTATAAATTGGCAATGGCCTAAATGACTGATTGTAAAAAATTTAATATACCGCCATAGCTTAACCACTTGTAAGACCAATTATTAATTATTTCCTTGATACAGTCCAAAATATTCCTCTAGATATCTATTTTTAGTTTTCTAAAATGCAAAGGGACCCCCAAGTATACCACTAGGAGAGAAGTCCTCGTGAATCCCAAGATATCTAAAATTCTATCCTGAATCCTTTGATCAAGATTGAAAAATACCACTTTGGATTTTATCATTGATGACTTTTTTTGTGGTCCTAAGGTAGACATTAAGTGTATCTCTAATACTTCTTGCTTCCCTGAAGTTGGCCACTCCCACCAATCCTGTGTCATCTACAAACTATAGGTGATTCAAAACTTCCTCACCCACCTTGATACCTATTAGCAAACCTTGTTGTCTTCTCCTCAATATGATTCTACCCAAACCTTCAACCAATATGAGAAAATGATAGGGGGAACAAGGATCTCCTTGACGAAGGCCTCGAGTAGCTCCAAATGGTTGTGAGGGAAGACCCTTGATTAACACTGAGTATGTTGAAGTAGAAACATAGCTCATGATGCATTCTATCCAATCCTGAGAGAAACCAAAGGCTGCCATCATATTTAACAAGAAGCTCCACTCTACCCTATCATAAGCTTTTGACATACCCAATTTTATGAACATTCCTCTATTACCATATTTTTACATTGAATGGATTGCCTCCTGAGCTAGAACCACACCATCCAAGATTTTTCTGCCCTCTACAAAACCCCCTTGCTCTAAGGAGATAATGTTATGTAGAAGAGGTTTTAGCTACTCACCCATTACCTTTGTGTTTATTCTATATATGACATTGCATAAAGTAATAGGTCTATAATATGAAATATGCACCCCCTCCTCCCCTTTTGTAATTAAGGTAATGGAAGTATGATTTAATGCTTTAAGTATTCTTTTACTACATTTGGATTCATTTATAACATCCATTACATCCTCCTCTAATTTTTCCTAGAAGGCCTAAAAAAACTTAATTGGAAATCCATCTAGACCTGGTGTTTTTTCAGTGCTCATTCCAAAGACTATTTTCTTCAATTTCTCTCTATAAATGGGTTTAAGTAGGGCCTGATTTTCTTCTTCAAAGATAACAAAGGGTATGATAGTAAGAACTTCTTTTTGAGCCTCTTCATCTTGCACCATACTTTCCTTAAATAGTTTAGAAAAATAACCCATTGAATGGAAATGCATACCTGGAATTGCATCAAAGGAGTGTCCATTCTCATCTTGAAGAGATTCCATGTTGTTCATTTGTCTCCTAGCACAGGCAACCTGATGGAAAATTTTGGTATTTTTAACACCTTCTAATAACCAAGTGATTCTTTCTCTCTGCTTCCAGTAGGTCTCCTCTTAGTTTTCAATATCCTCAACCGCTTTACACGATGCATCATCCTCTTATTTGAGTTGCTCTATAATTGTTCCTTCCTTGAAGTGTTTTTGAACCTCATCCCAACTGGACACCAATGGAGCTATTTGGACCTAGAATTTTGTCTTGTTAGCTTACCTCCATTGTTTCAGTTGATCCTTGACATAATGAAGTTTTTTGTGGAATATAAACATTTTTGTCCCATATGTTGGGTGGCCCTCTTCCCACCACTATGGAATTTTCTTTCAAAGTTCCTCTTTTTGTAACCAAACATTTTCAAATTTAAATGGTTTGTGATGTTGCACTGTCTTGATCCCCCCTTCCAACAAAATTATAAAGTGATATGAAACTGGACCCTCAAAAATCTGAAATTTCATATTCCATTTCACAAATGCAAATGATCTAGCTTCACCTTCCTGCTATGTGGTTGCATCCTCTTATTAGTCCAAGTATAATTGGTTCCAGGGCATTTAATATCCACCAAGTGTAATTCCTGGACTTGGGCAATCATAATTCGATCCCCTAGGTCCAAAATTGGGGTTCCCCCTTCCTGATCTCTAGAGGATAAGTTAGCATTAAAATCCCTAAAAACAATCTATTCTAACTCCTTCCTTGAGACTCTCATGTTATGCACAGATTTCCATTGATGCATATGACCATCTAGGTTTTGAGCCCCATAAACATTTATGATTAAAACCTGTTTAAATGTCACATTGTTCCTAAAATGTGATGTGAGGACACCCCTCCAAGCTATATTTTTTATTGCAGTCCATTCAAGAGAGTTCCAAAAAGTAACCATCCCCCATGATATCCCTTGGGGAGCCACTTCCATATGACCAGCACCCCTCCAAAGTCTATTAATTGTTTTACACATAAGATCCAATGATATTTTTTTCTCCTGGATAAGCAAAAAATTGTTTTACATTTTTATTAGTGTATTTGAATAGCATATTGATGGGTTCTACTATTTAAACCCCTAACATTCCATGATTGTATAATCATTGGTTACCTTTAGAGAAGTAAAATTCTATTGGCGTCATTTATCCTATAGTGATAAGTTTATATCCTTGAACTGCTATCAATTCCTTATTTGATTTCTACCCACTCCTTGAGAGCTGATATTTTTTTTTCTCTTTTCCACCTGGGTTGTCCCTAGAGTTAGCCTTTCTCTATTCTTTTCTGCTATACCCATGATGACATCCTTAGTTATCGAATGCTCTTGGTTATGCACTATCAATTCCCCTACACTCTCTGATTGTGGTAACTCACTATACTCAATTACTTGCTCTAGGATGGGAGGAGGTGAAATAGGGGCTTGAACATGGTTGTTATTGTTTTCATTATTCACATCCACTCCTTCCATGAATTTTTCTTCTTCTTGGTCCACTAGATTCTTGAATATCTCATACCTATTGGAGGGCTTGAGTTGGGTTTTCTCTTTACCATATTTTTCTTTTGCCTTATCCTTATTTTGGGTTTTTCAAAATCATATCCCTATTATTCTTTTACTTGAGAAATGTTGGTTCTTTCTTTATTGATTGTTGACTTACCCTCCTTAGAAATATTTGACATTTCGAGAGGAGCCTCCATTTTTATGTTCATATTGTTTGGCAGGATCAGACCAAATGTCCATATTTTTTGTAAACTTTGCACTTGAAATGCAATGCCTTATAATCTATTTGTTGAATCCAAGATAGTCCTGCAAGTTCAAGTTCAACCTCTGTCGACAAAGGTTGGCTAAGATCCATTTCCATGCATAATATAGCATAAATGACCATGTTTTCTTCCATTGTGTCTTTGTAAACATTCAAATTTCTTCCAAGGGAATTATCGATAATTTCTAATACCTGATCACTCCAAAAGTCCATTGGAAGTGCATACAAACAGATCCAAACTGGGACAATAGTGGATTCAATTCGAGGATCAAATCCCACTCTCTAGGGTTGAACAAATAATTTTTTTGGACAATGATTTCTATTTTTTTTATTCAAAATCCCTATTTCTGTAGGCCAATGAAGAAAACCTAACAATAAAATATCCATTGCTAATAAACCACAAAGAATACTCACCAAGAAGCTCCCATTTTTTTGGACCCAAGTGCAAAAAATTTAGGGTAGGACTAATAGCCATAAATTTACAAATCAAATCATGATTGGATCTATATAAAACTATTTCTTCTACCATCCTTTTCTCAATGACAATATTTGTCCTTGATTCTGATTGTGGCAAGCATCCATTAACTCGTTGAGATGTTGATTTATTTTCAACAGCCATAAAGAGCATTTTTAATACAATTTTTTGTGCTTCTTTAGTATTTGTTGGATATTTATCCTTTAACAAATCTGAAAAATAACTATGTCTCTCTAAAAGAGGATCCGGAGGTGTTCCCATTGGACCCTCCTAGGGACACAATCTTGTCTTCAAGTCCACATAAACAAAAAATTTCTTTGACTACCCAATTGATGCCCTAGTTTTCAATATACACTATTATTTTACTCTAATATATAATGCCTTTGATTTTTAGAGTTGTCATAAGAGTAAATACCTGTTTCTCAATGAAGTTGTAATGTTCTTCATAGTTGTGTAGTTTCTAACTTAGAAAATCTATAGGCCACCCATTATGATCTCTATCCTTTTGAGTAAGTATACTATGTAGCTCTCTTCTACACCAAACACAGAGAATAAAATCTCTTTGATAGTCTAGATTTACCAATATCGAAGCTCTAGTTATGGATTCATTTATGATTTTAAAAGCATCTCTTCTAGCTTCGATCCATGTGAAAGTTGCATATTTTCTTAGCATCTCTATCATTGGCTTCATTACTAATTCTGGAAAGGTTACTTATTCTGACCTATTATATTAGAAGATGGTCATTATTGAGTTACTTGTAACCACCAATGTTGGATGTTTATGATCATTCATCCTTCATGATGAATTATATTAAGAAATTAATATAGGTTATATATACTTCGTGTTGAACTAGTCAAAGTTTAAGGGATTTCATCTCAAATAATAAGTGGAAGTATATGACTTAGGGCTAGGCCACTCTTTCATCATAGTTGAATAGTTATATATCCATTAAATATTTAATTTTTTGCAAAAGAAAGTTTACCTATTCACACTTTGTATTACCTATCTATCTTCAAGAGGTTCATGAATATAATTACCTCAATTACCTATATTTTTTTATATTTACATACATCTCTTTGAACTAAATTTATTGTCTCAATTGGCTATTTCAGAATAGTTTATCATTGAGAACCAATTTAAAAGATAACTTGTTTCATCAAATAATATATAGTTTTTAGAAGAATTTACTTCTTTTAAAAAATATAAATTAATTTGGTTTAAATAACAATGTCTTTTGATGTAAAAAATTTAGGGTCCTTTCAAAACCCTCTTATCAATAAAAAGATAATGTCTTGAGACATAATTTATTTCTCTTGGATAAATTTTACTTCTCAATAAATTTCGAATTCAAGCCCACCTATGAGTTCTCTCGACTTGGTCGTATAACACTAAGTTATTGCTTCACTTTATTAGTTCATTCGAGATGACTAAAATTTTTCTCTCACATGCTATTCATAACATGCTGGATCATTATATTCAATAAATAAATTCTTTGAAATCCTTATCTCTCCAATAACTAACTTAAAGAAATTTTTAACAACCTTAATAAGCTCTAGATATGACTCCAAATCCCTAGTAATTTAAATAAATCAAATATCTCCTATTTAGCCTTATAACTCTAATATAAAAACTTTAATTTAAAATTTTGGTTTATTAAAAACCAAAAATTTTATAATACCTTTGAAATTTTATGGACTCATGTGCACACATTTTACTATTTGAATTT
Source organism: Wollemia nobilis (assembly GCA_028583015.1). Taxonomy (NCBI): domain Eukaryota; kingdom Viridiplantae; phylum Streptophyta; class Pinopsida; order Araucariales; family Araucariaceae; genus Wollemia; species Wollemia nobilis. Next base: position 5,174,501 of record JAQPPZ010001739.1, on the reverse strand, counting down.
TCACTACACAAGCATAATAATTATTGAATGTGTTTAATCATTTAAGGTGCTTAACCGTATGCAATTTTCCAATTCATCATCCCTTGTCTCAAAATATGACACATGCTAATGGTATTGATTAATCCTTGCTCTATATTATTAATATTTCCTTTCCTAGGTGGCATCTATTTCCAAAAATATAATGCATTGAAATGAATAATGGCATTCATCGTATCTTTTTCCATGCTTTTTATCACCTTAAATTGATCCTAGATTTGATGTTGCCACATCCACTTAAATCAAGTAATTTCTTGTTTGTTAAATTTCAGTACTGTTGAATTATGCCATGCATCTATTTTAATATTCTCTGAATCAAGATTAACAGTCCTTAAAGCAATTTTTTGGAATTGTTTCTTGTTTAGCATTGCCAAGCTTTCAAAAGATACACAGACCATAGACTACACTTGCTCACTATTCAAGATGCCATTAAATATATTATTAAGTAATTACTTTTATCTAGGATGCCACATTATATGCTTCTTGTCAGTTTTGACTGCAACACAACCATTTTTTCTTGTCAACATCCCAAAACTGGCACCTTGAATATTGTTGTCAATTTCAAAAATACTTCCTATGAAAATAACATCTCTTGACCTAAAATTATTTTGCATGGTTTAAACCTCCAATAACTTTATCGACTTAATATGAGCGCAATCTTCTTTATAGCTTGTATTGGATGTTAAAAACATGAATCCAATCTTCTGGAATGTTGCATTTGATGCTAATGGCCTTGGATTCCACTCACTATCCACCTTGAGTTTGGTTCATTGACCATCTTAAACTCGGTTTAATTTTTATCTAACTATATTTAATTGGATTATTGTCTACCATTCTTTGAATCTCTCTGACTATTCTATCTCCCAAGTGTACTAACCTTTCACATGCTTCAATAGACATTTCAAATCCTTTTGGCCTAAGGGTTCCTTATGGTGGATGTAGTGAAAAATTCTACCCTTCAAAGAAATGCTCAAACTGTATGACTACAGTAGTGCGTGTTTGCTCAGCATTCTTGACTCTTTGAATCCTCTACCTCAAACAATAACTATTCCACTTTTCTATTCTAAGTTGGGCATGTTTTATTTTCCAAGTCATCTTGTTGTGCTACCTATTTGAATGCATTGGATTGTGTTGCCTTCTAAGTCAATTAGAATTTCTTCTCAGACTCTCTATGCACTAAAAATTTTTGTGTGCTGCACTATATCCTAAAACACTCAGATTATTTTGAGTTAATCATTGATTTACAGGCTAGCTTTAGCTTTACTTATTATTTCATTCTTAAAGCTTTATATTTTCTCTAGCTTCTATTTTATAGTGATCTTCGATGTTCTTCTACATCGGCTATATTCCTCCTAGGTGCAATTTCTTAGTTTAATTCCTTAACTCTTTATTCAGTGCTACCCTATCCTAACAAAATTCCTTGATGCTCTTCAATGATTTGCATCATTGCTCTTTTTCTACCTCAATGCTCTTTTTCAATAATCTGCTTTGGAACTCTTTCTCAAGGCTTCACCTTGATATTGCTCTATATTGATATTCTGCCTCATTGTTTTACCTTGTTATTCTACTTTTCTTTAGCACTCTACCTTGGTGCTCTATCTTGAAATTTCACTTTTGTGCTCATATCTTATTCTATGCTCTTTGGTTTTACAAGAGCTTTCAATGATATTTCTTTCCTCTAATGTTGCTCACATAATAATATTTAGTCAAATCAATATTTATTATGTTGTCTTATTTTTTCCTTCAATGTGGCACTCCTTCTGAATATTCCTCTAATACTTGTGAATGCTAGCTTATCTCCTCCTACATGGCACTTGATTCTCCTTAGGTTTTCCTTAACATGTTGCTTACTTTGAACTTAGTGCTTCGTATCTACTTAGGTTTCCCTTAGCTTTCTTTCCTCTTAGCTAGGTGATGCTTCATGTCCTTTTTTCTCTATTTAATGGCACTTTGTATCCTATCACCTTGCTCTTAACAAATGGTGCTTCATCTCCTGTACTTCTCTACAATACTTTGATCTTAGTTTGTTGTATTCTCAGGTGTCTAACATCCATCTTCTTTGATGCTTCTTTGTGTCTTATTTGCTTCCTTTAATCTCCTTTCATTTTCTACATTTGTATGTTGGTGATTCTTGCTTGTTATCTTCTTGCTAATCTCCTTTATCTCCTTTGATGCAGGTGTAGGTGGTACTTTATATTTTCTAGTACAATATGCTTTCAAAAATAAAACTCGAACACTTGAACACTATGCTATAAACTTTAATGGATATGTTCCATTAACATCTTCAACTCCTTAAATATGCAATTTGCTCACCTTTTAATATTCAAATTTGTATTTGTTCTATGTTTTCTTTACCTTCAATATTTATGTCTTTGACATTCAAACTTGTTGCCTTCAATCTTCTATTATGTCTAAAACTTAGACATCCTTGTTATGGGATGCACAATATTCTTTCTCTAGATTATTTTCTCCTTATAGCTCCTTTGCACTTTGATTGTCCCCCTTGTGCTTAGTTTAATTATGAGCATTAATCTATCTCTTACTTTTATGGGCTTCTCATTGAATGGTGATGACTATTCCAAATCTAATAAAAAAAAATTAATCTCCTTTCTTTCTCTTGAAGCTCTTCTCTATATCTTCAATGTTTTTCTTCTATATTTTAGTCTTTTTTCTTGATTTAATATGCTACCCTATCTAGATTCAAGACTTATTGTTGTGGTTCTATTATGATGCTTCACTTTCTTGTGGCAATGCTATGAAAGTTGCCTTGTGTTCTCTAAACTTGTTGTATATTTTATTTATTGTTTCCCTTGTGGCATTTACTACCTTTATCTCCAATGTTGTCCTTGTGACATTCAAATATTATCTTTATCTTTAATATTGCCCTTGTGGATTTCAAATGCTATCTTTCTCTTTAATATTACCCTTGTGGCTTTCAAATGCTACCTTTCTCTTCTATGTTGCCATTTTGACATTCACACTTTTTAATATTTCCCTTGTGGCATTCACTCTTCTCAATATTTCCCTTGTGGCATTCACAGTTTCAAAATACCGCCTTGATATTTTCTTGTCTTGAATTCTTTGTTTTTTCTATCTAATGTGGACTTCTAATATGTTTCCTTTGAAGTGTTATATATTGTCCTTTAACTAGGATTGTCCTCAAGAATTTATGCTATTTTGAAGTCTTCTTTCTTGTATATTTAATATTTATTAGGACCTTCTTCTTGGGTCTTTGAGTCTGCCTTCAATGGGACTTTTTCAAGTCTCCTTTCTCTATCAATATCAAGGTCTATCTTTGAGACATGAATCTATATTGTATATATATTTCTATTCAAAATATATTCTTAGAATAGATAAACTCAATTTGTATACTGAATAAATTTTACCTTGAGTTGGTTCTCTAAAATTTGAATCTTTAATATTCATTGGTTGTCCTTCAACTTAGTGGTATTAATTCTTGGCTTCACCGATTTTTATTCAACATAGTGGAAATGCGTATCTTCACTAGTCAATATTATACAATGGTAATATCCTTAACTTCACTGGTCTTTCCTTAGCCAGTGGAATTGTCCTTAAACTATTTGCAACTTTTAAAAACCTATGCAAGTAACCTTGTTGTGGCTCTGATACCACTGACATCTTTTGCAGCATAATATCTAATGGAAATATTACAAGAAAATAACCACAAGAATAAAATAAATTTGCAATATAAAGGACTCAATATAGATGATAATAACACAATAAATAACTCAGAAATACTCATAGAATAATCACATGGAAATGCTCATGAAAATACTAAAAATTATATAGAATAAAGGTCTATTAATGTATGTTATAAGCTATGCATTTTTATAGTAATTACAATGCTTTATAATAAATATATAACAATATGTGAATCCTCATATGGTGCACTCTTGACCTTCACTCTTCTTTGTAACTCTTCACTTTCCTATTCTAAGGACACATGTGCACTCTTACATAATGGACACTTGTGCACATTTACACTCACAACACTTGTACACATAATTACATGACACTTGTGCATTTCTTGTGTATTATTACATTACATGAAATACAAACTCACACTCTAATATAAGAGACATACCTAATATAATAATTTACCAATATGGTACATTGACAAGTGCCAAATAATGTAATATTATCCAACACAACCAACTTTTGGTTACTTTAATGAGCAAGTATTTTCTACATACTTTGGGGATAAAAGGTCCTAATTTAAACTAAATGAAGTCATGATTGGCTTAATAATTTATTTGGTGTGTTTCCATTATCTTGGAATAAAACAAATCAATATAAAATTAGTGCAAAAGGATGTAGCAGCTTCACAATAAAAATACTTTTAAAAGATTCCATATCCAAAGGAATTAAACCATTATGGAATTAAGATTCCATAGCTTTTCCTATTAGAATCACACTTTTTTGTTGTGCTTGCACAACACGCACCTGTTAGCATGGACTAGGAACCCAATTTTTTTTATTTTTGATTAATTTTATCTTTTTTTCTTAGGCTTATTCATGATAGCCAATCATCCAAAACACTTAGGTTTTTTAGCTGAAATCTTTTAATTATAGATACCCAATGTTTGATTGCCTTGAGTTTGTTGTGATGTTTATTGTCATTATTGTGTAGTGTGAACATTTTAAAATGGAAAATTACATCTTCTCTTAAATTTATCTTGGAATAATATTTCCAAAAATTACCCACATGTCTATGTTCCCATAGCCTTGGCACCCTAAGACTGCTTAAAATCAGGCATCACAAACTTGAATTTCCTCTACACAACACAGATGGTTTCACTTCTAGACCACATATCCATTTCACTACTCAGTAAAATTTGGTAAAATAACTTTCATTATATGCCTCTCAAAAATGGTTTTTCCAAAAGTATAAAATTTTATATTCTTTGAGAATAGTTGATCTCCTAGATGGCTTATTTTCAGCAAACCATCTAGTTGTCCAAATTATCTGTAAACACCTACCTAATCACATAGCACTCACTTTTAGGCCCTATATATTTTTCCATGATCAATAAAATTTTATGAAACCACTTCCACTAGATGCTCCTCAAAAATAGATTTCTAAAAAGTATAAATTTGCTTATATTTTGAGGATATTTGAGGCTCAAAATTGCTTGTGTTTTGAAGGCTATCCAAGCTATTGCGATCAAGGTAACTCATAGGGAAATTTAAAAAACTAAGTGAAGAAAATTTTGGACACCAAAAATTTTTGACAACTCAAAACACTATTTCCCATCGAAACCAAACACTTAAATTAGATATCCCTTTCCCATAAGAACATGGTACTCGAAGTGGAAATATCTTCCCTGCAATGTCGCATGCCAGAGTGTCTTGGCAATGATGTTAACATTATTTTTTAAAGACATAAATTTGGTAAGTGGAAGAAATGAAAGAAAAAATGCTAGATGCTAGATTTTTTGGCAATGACAACAACATTAGGTTTTTAAATCCTGACTTTCAAAAATCCTAGATGCCAAAGTTTTTGGACAATGATATTAGTAATTATTTTAAAAGGCCTAGCCACTAGTGAGGAACACTTAGTAAAATAAAAACAAACTCAAAATCCTGAGGAAATATAAAACCCAACCTAGAATTCTAGAAAATATTAAGATGTGTGTTTTGGTGTAATGCAAGGAACCCAAGGAAATATAAAATAAAAAATTAAACATAAGTACAATAAAAATGACATAATTATAAATTTTTGACATAAGGAAAAGCATCAAAAAAATTCTAACAAATAATAAAGCCTCCGGACAATTATGGAAAATAAATACACTAAGTGAAGATTGCTTGGTCAAAACCTAGCTACTAGTAGGGGAAATTAAAAACCCCTAGTAATAGGAAGAATGGTGAAGCCCCAGTAAGTATAAGAAAAGTGTTACAAGCAATATTAAAAATTGGAAAAACTACCCCAATCAGTGAAAAATTACCGTGGTTGATGCCCTATAAATGGATGATGTTATTATAGGGTATCATCTCTGAAACAAATAAGAAAAACTAAAAATACCTCAACATATGTTTTGGTAGCTTATAGAAAGTTAAAAATCTTGACTAGAAGCTTTGGGACTTGCAAGAAAGCTATAAATTAAAATAGAAAAGAAATATAAAAGAATTAAATTAAATTAAAAAACAATACATATAATAAAATGTTTTTAAAATAAAAAATAATAATAGATTCTAGATGGTTGTATTTATGCTTTTCTTTGTGGGATAGTTGTTGTGATTGCTTTAGATATAAAGGTGGTAAACATGATGACAAACTTGGGATTTAAATGTTGACCAGAAAAAATCAAATCCGACAAACATAAGTGTAGAGTGGACATAAGTGGAGAGTGGTGGACATGGTAAAATTAATACCAACCCACTTGCTATGATTGGTATACCAAGCATTAAATTAGTTAATAAATCAGGCTCTAGAGACCCCAAGTATTGTGTAAATGGAGATTTAATAAGACATGGCCAAAGTATTATAAATCTAATGAGGTATGGTCATAGTATGGATGAAAGCAATCCCAAGGATCACGTCATGGATAGTAATTTATTACAAAATGTAACACTATGTGAAGGCCAATAATTGTAAAAATAGTGGTTCACTAGCCTATTATAAAGGTCAAAAACCATCTATTAGTAGGCCCCTTAGATTTAGTTTTTTCTTTGTGTTTCCATTTTTGTTGGACAGTTTTTCTAAACCAATTTGAATATCATTTTGAGCTCTATTCTTGTAATCCAATTAAGTGGACAAGTTTGAATCAATGTACTTAACAACTATATTTATAGTATAAGGCTTTTGTAATTTGTTATGTGCAATCTACACATGTTTATGGTGGTTGAACTCAAACCATTTTATAGTTTGTTGCTGCTCTAAATATTGTACCATCTCAAACCTAAGATCATGTGAATACTGTTCAGGCAGATATTGGTTTGAATCAATTTTTTTGCTTTACCATATTAGAACAAAATTTTAGGGTAGTATGGGAATGTTTATTTTTATTTTTTTTCTCTTACCCTTAAACCTTTGACTTTTCTTTGGATCCTATTTAGATTAGGAGTAGATTAATTTATGTTTGAAGCATTAAATCTAGTTTTTTGAGGTGCATTTTAAATTTTATACAGCTTCAAAATTGGTATTGTTGTTATATATGCAGTAATAATATTGAAGGTAATAAACGATATCAAGTGGGAAATCACAATTTACATAGCTTAAAAATTATTTTTTTATTGCCTAGTTTTAATTCCACTAAGCTTATGTATATTTAATATCAATGCTATTTAATTATTTTCTGATAGTTAAGTGTTTGGAATTTAGACATTGTGCCTATAAAATATATCTTTTAGTGTCATACTAGCAAAGACCCCTTGAAGTAATGGCTACCAATGACCTATAGGTTTACCTACACTGGCCAATACCTAGCATACCTGAACCTTAGAGGAAACAAATTATCTTTCAAGAGGGAACAAACCATGTTCCAAGTATGTTGGATTGTCCTTGACACACCAATAGTTTGACTTTTGCCTCTTCATACCTAGCAAGGAGGATGATTAAATTGTTGATTCACTGAGTCCACTAGGCCCTTATGCTCAATAGAACTAGTGCTAAGAGAAGGGTTGAAAGAAGAGTCAAAGTGTGTCATTTGCACACTCAACAATGATCTTACTTGTTATCTTTAGATAAACTAGTCCTAATCAGGCCAAAATTTTGGTTCCTATCTACTTAATATAATGAAAACGTGACTCTCCATCTAGATTGACAAATTGTAGCACACACATTCCTACTCTAACCTTCAAAATAGAGTGAATCCATATAAAAATAATTACAATTTCCTACTCTACATAGAATAAAGTAACAACTCTTGTGTACTTCTAAGAGATGAACCTAACTCTAGAAGAAACTAGAATCGATTCCCTTAAGCTAATTCATAAATAGTCACTTAATTTTAAAATAAGTGTTATTTTATTGATTAAAACAAATATGTCACAATGTTATTGTGGTGCAAAATATTCACTAGTCATTGAACATATTTTCTACTTTCTAATCTCCCTAATAAATTAGTATGGGATACATATATAAGCCTTCAACATATAAACTAGTTATTTTTGGTTAAATATAGGGGATTCTAGTTCAATATAACTAAAACCAAACCTATACCCAATATTATTTAATATAAATGGTTATTTTAGTAAATAAGGATAATTTGATCCATCTTAGTCATTAAGCTATCTTTGTTCATTCTTCATTTGCATGTCAAGATATTTGCTAGTCTATTCTATTATATTTATAGCACACAATGGTTCAAGTTGTCTATTCAAATAACCACTCAATTTTCCATGACATATCATTCCTAAATGGAGAGGGAAAAAATATTTTCCAGTTGGAAATTATGATTTTCATGACATAAATAGTATCTTGACCAACACTTAGCTCACTAGTACAAGTAGTAGATAAGAAACTATTCAACAACACATTAATTATTGAACACAAGTCCCCAAATTGCCTTCCTTCCATGTGTGCTAAGAAAATAAGACATCAACTCTCTTACATAGACAAACACAATGGGTGCCATATGGTGTGATGATGATGATTGTTAACAATTCAACCACTCAATTCATGGTAGTGAAGATCCTTGTGGTTGCCTTCTTACTTTGATATAGTGCATATTATTATTTTATAGCCAAGGCATCCTCTATTGACTATAGTACTAACATTTATGATGATGACTAACATTGCGGTCATGGTTGAAGTAGTGGTGAAGATCACTATGTTGAAACAAGAGTGGTTGTTGTAGTAAAAACTAATGTTGTAGCAAAGAAAATTGCTACTGTTGTAGTAAAAATAGCTACTATGAAAAAGACTACTATCACTACAATGAGGGTTATTGTTGCTATAGTGAGAACCACTATTACACCTACTATTGTAGTGAGTGCTATTATTGCTACAATATCATACATCGTTATAATAGGTCACTAGAGTCCTAAAAAATGATATACAACAAGGATGTATTTCCCTAGAGGTTATCCCACATCATCATCATTAGTGCGATGCATCAAATAATACACAAATTATCCCAATTTCTCAACAAATCATGTCAAAAATGCAAAAACTTACACCAAGCATGCTAATGCATTAACTTATCATAGAATATGAAAATTGTAATAATATATTAACATATATGTCATAGAAATAATCCATTGTTAGTGCCACAATGTGTACAAAAATGATCCAAAATAGAGGCCCATCAAGTTGGCCACATACATGGAAGGATTTTTAACCCTTTTTCCCATTTTTTTCTAGAATGAATATAATTTTTAGTAGAGATAAAGAGGAAGAATCCATTTGTACCATATCCCAAATCCAAAGAGATTAAGAGATGTTTTATTTTTAAGAAAAAATAAAGAAATCCAAACTCCTTTTTAACATCACTATCTCATCAATCCCACTATAAGTAGTAGCCACCATAAACTTATAGTATAGCCTTTGTGAAAATGCCCCAATGAGTTAATTTCCAAGCCTTTAGCCCCAACCCTTACAAGGCCATACATTTGTTCAATATTTATCCCTAATTATGCAATTTTTATTCACTACTATGGGGTAAGTCATTGAAATATATTTTCAAAAAACTAATAAAAATTAAACTAGCAAATTGCTATACCAACAAAATTGCTAATTTTGCAAAACCAAAATAAATTTTGACTAAAGTCTTGAAGCAGTGAATCATTACTTTTAATTTTGAGCTATTTGCATCCCCACTACTAGACCAAAAGGAAAAATTGCAATTTGGTCCTAGATAATAAAATTTGAAACCTCTAATCCCCAAACTAAAAATTGGATTTCAATGTATGGTAAGTAGTAGTATTGTGTAAAAAGCAATTCCCATGAGCCCTTCATCCATTATTGTAATGGTCCCAAAAATAAACATGCATAAGCTACATAGAATTCAAAATCAACCAAATAGGTATGCCCCTCCAAGTCTAGAAATAATAACGCCACTAAGCCTACTAAGGCTAAGGATATGTATGATGACCCATAATACCTAGCAAATTGCAAGTTAGTCCTAGATAATGAAATTTGAAACCTCTAATACCCAAACTAAAAAATATATTTCAATTTATAGTAAGTAGTAGTATAGTGGTAAAATAAACTCCCATGAGCCCTTCCATTCATTACCATAATGGTCCTAATAAATGCACATGCACAAGCTACATAGGCTCCAACATCAACTAGATAGGTAGGCCCCTTTAAGAATAGCAAAAAGGTCCCTAAGCCTAAGAAGGCTAAGGATATGTATGATGACCTTGTTAAAGTAGGTGTTTAGACTCTAGCTCATGCTTACCTAGGTAATTTATTTTTATATTAGTTTAGTTTATTTTTCCCACCCACTTTATGTGTGGATATTTGGTTTTATATTATTTAGATATTACATTCCTAGGGAGTTACACTCATTGATTACATTTGGAGGGTTGAGATATTGTCTCCATAGATCATATCACACCTTCATGTTTGTACGATGGATATTGATCCTTATCTCTTTGTTGATCCTATGGTTGTGGTGGATATTCCTTGCCTATTTAAGCAAGGCTTGTTCATTGTATTCACAATCAATTCTGACATATGATATGATATTATAGTTTTTTGTGTTAGATTCCATTATCTTGTTTTTTAGTCTCTCTATTTTGGTTAATGTGGTGTTGCTTCAACCCCTTGATCATTATGGCTTGGTTCAGTTTTTTGCATTTTTTCATAATTTCTTTCATGGTATCAAATCTTTGAGGACTATTGGAAACATCTATTGTTGTTGTTTATGCAATCGGATCATGTCGGAGGTTTTGTAGTTGGAGAATGGAGGTTTCTAAGCCCTAGAAGGTGAAAAATGAAATTTTTTCTCTTCTATTATTTTACAAAGAGCTTCTATATATTTAATAGCCCTTCATTGCATATTTTTGACCCCTCTAACCATGGGGATTGATCAGAAAGGTTCTATTTTTTGGAAGTTTTTTTTGGAGTTTTTTTGTGGGTCATTTTAATAGTTGCAAAACTATTGGTGGCCTTGTTCACCTAATCTTCATCGATCCAAAACCACTACCGATCAATTTTAACCGCTAGTGGTCACTGTCGTATACAAATTTATTATTTGTATGTAGGTTTTTTCTTGCACATAATCCATGAAATATCTAGTTTTCTACAATATATGAAGTTGCTTGTTGTAGATCTGGTTTTATGAGATCTACAACCTATCTTCTTCACTCCTACGTTCTTTCCAAATTTCAAACTCATATTTACATTTAAGTTACTAACAAGGTTTGCTAAAAATATATATTTTTAAATGTATTTTATTGGCTATTATGTGTATTTGAAAACAACTTTGTAAAATATTTATTTTGTGAAGTTGTTACTCATTTTTTCTTTTCAAATTTACAAAATTTCAATGATTGTAAAAATTATATCTGATCATATACTCTTTGTAACACCTGAATTATAAAGGCATTTAATTTTTGGGGGGCTCTTATTTTTGGAAGCATTTAATTAAACCTTTTGGGTGGGGTGTCTTGGTGTCAATTTGAACACCATATTTTTGGATCTTGCATTTTATTTCTTGTGATTGAAAAATGGGTTTAGAGGATTTTGAGCCACTTAACTCACATAATTATCACATATGGAAGCCATGCATGATGACACTTATTCAATATAAAGGGTTATCAAGATTAATGCAATAAGAGCTACCTAAAGTTACAAAAGAGTATCATAAGTTTGTTCGTGATTGCAAAATGGATGAATGTAAGGGATTAATTAGTATGCATGTGAGTGATAACTTGTTGTTCCATCTTAATTATTATGACACTCCATTTCAAATTTGGGAGAATATTGAGAAGCTATTTGGTCAAGTGGACACTTTAATAGTTTTACATCTTGATGCTAAGCTATTTGGTCAAGTGGACACTTTAAAATTTTTACATCTTGATGCTAAGCCATTTGGTCAAGTGTTGGAAAAAGTTTCAAGACTTAGAGGAATCCTTTAGGAATAAAAAATTATCCTTCACTCCTTCAAAATATAAGGGTAAGGTTTTGAATGCTTTTGGAAAATCATCTAATGTTATTTATAAGGATTGGATTTTAGATTCTAGAGCGACTCATCACATGACTTCATCTAGGGAGTCATTTGCCACCTTGTGTTCTACTTCTACATGTTGCATTGAGGTTGGAGATTCTTCTTCCATTTTAGTCAAAGGAAAAGGTGGCATACAGTTTGATGGTAATTGCATTAAAAATGTTCTTTGTGTTCCAAATATTTCCACTAATTTTCTCTTTCTGTACCAAATTTTATATTCTATGTGGGAAGAATTGTGTTGTTTACACCTCAAGGAGCTTTTTTTAGAGATTTGAGTGACCCACAATCTAGTGTTACACAAATATTTTCTGACCATAGATCATGTATTTATCACTTTAATGGTTTTTATTCTTCACTTGGAGGTACTTTTTTGGTGGCTCATGCAAATTATGAAAGCAATATTTGGCATGAGATATTTGGCAATCTCAATTATAGATATTTGAAGGATTTGAAGCACTCATGATATGGTCATTAGATTTCGTAAGGTCTCCTGTATTTATGGAGTTTATCCAGGTTATGTACTTGGCAAACAACATCAAGATCCTTTTTCCAAAGGTAAGTCCAAGAGAGCTTCTTCCCATATTTATTTGGTGCATAGTGACTTGATGATTTTTCACACTCCTTTTTTGGGAGCTAAGTATGCACTCACCTTTAGTGATGATTTATCAAGGAGATCTTGGGTATATTTTCTCAAGTTCAAGAGTGAATTTTTTGCCACATTCAAAATCTTTAAGGATTCTTTTGAGAATCAAAAATTGAGTTACATTAAGAAGCTTCACATAGATAATGGGGGGGAGTATTTTAGTAGGGAGTTTTTATATTTTTTTATCCTTTATGGTATTCTACATCAACACTCTATCCCACATATACCATAGCAGAATGGTGTAGCTGAGAGAAAAAATAGAACACAAGGAAATGACAAATTGTATGATGCACTCATGAGATTTATCTCCAACTTTTTGGGTCGAGGCAGTAAATTGTGTCAATTATATTCAAAATCACACAGCTCATCAATATCTTGAGTAGATGACTCTAGAGGAGGCTTGTACAGGGACCAAGCCTAATGTTTCTCATTTTTTTAGTTTTTGGGAGTCAAGCATGGGCTCATGTTCCAAAGAGGAAAAGTATAGCTTTGGATAGAAAGATTAAGCCACTCATTTTTTGGCTATTATGAGGATATGAGGGCTTATATATTATTGTATCCAAATAAACATGAAGTTATTTTTTGAACTTGTGCAATTTGATAAGCAACTGATCCCACTCTTTCTACTCCTCCATCCTCATCTACTTTTCACTTTAAAGATGGTTGTTTTGATGATGATCACAGTGAGGATAATGACATTTTTGAGATAGTTGCAGAGGTTCCTCCACATGCTACTCCCATGCCTAGATGGTCTTGGACTACATTAAGGAGACAACACCTTTCATTGAAGGTCTTCCACCTTCAAGGTATACTTCTACTTCTAGCATGGGATTTTTCTGTCAAGCAATTTTTTTTTAACCACAGAGGTTTGATGAGACCCATGGCATTCGGGAGTGGGATGATGCCATGGATGATGATTATTATTCCTTAATGAAGAATCATACTTGGGATTTGGTTCCTCTTCCAAAAGGAATAAAAATGGTGAGATGAAAATGGGTGTATCACACAAAATATGCAATATATGGGTCCATTCATAGGTACAAGGCTTCACTTGTGGTGAAGGGTTTTTTATAGGTTGAGGAGGTTGATTACTTTGATATGTTTACCTCTACCACCAACTTGTATTGTGTTCATATTGTACTCTCTATTGCTGCATCATAGGGTTGGTCAATTTACTATATGGATATGAAGGTGCCTTCTTGCATGGAGATTTGCAAGAAGAGATTTATATGGATCAGCCTCCAAGATTTGTCCAATATTATTCATTAGTGTGCAAATTATGAAAATTACTTTATGGCCTCAAACAAGCCCCCAATCTTGGTATGAGAAAATGGATTTTTTTCTTTTATCTTCTAATTTTTTGAGATATCATTATGATCCTATAGTTTACGCTTTGAGGGATAGAGAGGACATCATCATCATTATATTATATGTTGATGATTTATTGATCATGGGCAGTTATAATTCACACATATAAGTTGTATAGTACTCTCTTTTTGAGTATTTTGAGATGATATATCTTGTACTTTTACACTTTTTTCTTGGGTGTCATATATCACAATCAGATTCAGGGATGTCTATTTTCAGTAAAAGTATACGTTGGATTTTCTTCAATGATTTGGAATAGTTTATTGCAATCCATATCCTACTCCTTTTTGGTTAGGTGTTGTTTTGAGTGACACATATTCTACTCCCAAAGTCGATGCCACCATTTATAGATAGTTGGTTGGGATTTTGATTTATTTAACTCACACTCGTTCTAACATATCATTTGTATTTGGTTTGGTATCCTAATTTTCACATGATCCACATGACAGTCATTGGTAGGCTACCAAGTAAATTTTGTGGTATCTTTGAGGGACTTCACATTTTGGGCTTCACTTTTCTAGCGGGTCCTTACAGTTGGTTGGGTATACAGATTTTGATTAGGCAGGTTGTGTTGATACTTGATCGTCTACTTTTGGTTATGTCATCTACCTTGGTTCTTCACCTATTGTTTGGGTGTGCAAAAAGTAGAAAATTATTGCACTTTCATTGATAGAGGTAGAATATTGGGCAACAATATTGGCTAGTCAGAAGATTATTTGGATTCAAAAATTTTTATAAAGCTTGTTTTCTCACAAAATCAGTGCGGACTTCACTTTGGTGTGATAACCAAAGTATCATACATATTTCTTGCAATCCTATTGAACATGAGAGGACCAAACACATTGATATTCATATGCAATTCATTCAATATCTTATCTAGGATGGAGTGATTAGCTTGGACTACATTCCCACTCCGTAGAATTTTTTTTTTTGATTGGTAGAAGGGGTGTTGAAAGGTCCCCAAACCTTGTACAAGAGGAATTACATGAATTCCAGAATGACCGAGGTGGTCCAAGAAGAAAAGACTAAAGAGCGGGCAAACATCCACACGAGGAAAGGTGTCGCGAAATCATGACCAAAATGGTGATGTCACGAAATAGCGACAAGATGCACCGAAGCTGCCAAGAGAAGAAAGGAAGTCATGAAATCATGACAAGAAGCATCGTCGAAGTCGAAGGAGGGAAGAAGTCACGAAATCGTGACATAGTGCAAGGTTGCTGCCAGAAGAGAGGAAGTGTCGCGATATCGCGACAAGTTGTTAGGTTGGAGCCGGAAGAGAAGAAGTGTCGCGATATCGCGACAATTGTGAAAGCCCGCTGTCGAAGAGAAAAGGTGTCGCGAAATCGCGACAAGATGAAAGACCTCTGTCGAAGAGAAAAAGTGTCACGAAATCGTGACATTATGGAAGACCGCAATCGAAGAGAAAAAGTGTCACGATATCACGACAATCTGGAAGACCACAGCCGAAGTGAAAAAGTGTCACGAAATCGCAACAATCTGGAAGACCACTACCGAAGAGAAAAAGTGTCACAAAATCGCGGCAAGATGGAAGACCGCTGCCGAAGAGAAAAAGTTTCACGATATCGTGACATTATGGAAGACCGCAACCGAAGAGAAAAAGTGTCGCGATATCGCGACAAGAAGGAAGACCTCTGCCAAAGAGAAAAAGTGTCGCGATATCGTGACAATCTGGAAGACCATAGCCGAAGAGAAAAAGTGTCACGAAATCGCGACAAGATGGAAAACCGCTGCCAAGGAGAAAAAATGTCACAAAATCACGACAAGATGGAAAACCGCTGCCAAGGAGAAGAAGTGTCATGAAATCGTGACAATCTGGAAGCCCGCCGTCGAAGAGAAAAAGTGTCACAAAATCGCGACAATCTGGAAGACCGCAGCCGAAGAAAAAAAGTGTCACGATATCGCGATAATCTGGAAGACCACAGCCGGAGAGAAAAAGTGTCGCGATATCGCGACAATCTGGAAGTCCGCAGCCGAAGATAAAAGGTGTCGCGATATCATGACAAAATGGAAGGCCGTCGTCAAGGAGAAAAAGTGTCACGATATCGCGACAAAATGGAAGACCTCCGCCAAAGAGAAAAAATGTCGCGAAATCGCGACATGATGCAAGAAAGCGCCTGAAGAAAGAAAGTGTCATGATATCGCGACAAGTTGCAAAAAAGCACCCGGAGAGAAAAAGTGTCGCGATATCGCGACAAGTTGCAAAAAAGCACCCGGAGAGAAAAAGTGTCACGATATCGCGACAAGTAGCAACCTCACGGCCTGTTGAGTGGTATTTTCACCCAATTGTGAAAACACACTCTCCGATAGGATTTGGGTTCTAAATCCTCTGCTTGCAAAGAAACAATTTCTCCAAGGTTCCTGTTATGTTAGCATTCTGCATCTATGTATTAATAATCTCAAATGAAGATATTCATTTAAAATGCTTGGAACACCTTAGTGGTTGCAAGTAACTGAAAACAAGGGGCACTGTGGTTTATTTTACTGTGATAACTTAGTGATTGTTCATTGAACCCTGATAAAGTAAATGTGATTTGATCCTCAAATGACCATGCTGTAACTTCAAAATGTAAATTGATGAAATGCAATAGCATGAAGGAATTATTTATGGATTTTGGAGTTTTTTAATTTTTTAATTTTTATTTTAATGCCTGTAAATAAAATTGGAACTTCTGAAAATAAAATGCAGCAAAAAGAAAAAATAAAATGCAAAAGAAAAGAAATTTAAAATTGCATTCAGTTTGATGCTATCCCGTCCTGGCAAAACCGAAGATGTGAGGTTTCCATGCATGCAACCTAACTTATTGAACCTGCAAACATGCACAATCCAGGTAAGTTAAGTGCTGGTCTCTGGGGTTTACTGTTATTTTTTAGATTTAGACATTCGCATGAAGCAACCAAGAGAACTTGCATTAAACTTCATCTATAAGCCTAGAAATCTGAAAAAGGGAAAGATAAACATTAAAACATGCATGCAGAAAATAACTCCTTCTTTCTTGCCAACAAGATGCAAATTTTTGAACACTCTGCATTAATAATATGTCAAGTTACAATGGCAGCATCTCTGGTTTTCTCAAAACCAGAAAAAGGAAGGAAAACAGCCTTAAAGCAGGCCCAGAATGACCCTCTGGCCTCTAGCACTGCAACTCTGCTCCAGCGGTTTCCGCCCCTTGTGCCAATCTGTGCATCTACATTTATACTTGTTGTTGAATTGATTCCCCTTCCACGACGGTTCGTTTCATCTTCCAGTGGCTGCTCGTTTCACCTTTCTTGACTACGTGTGTTTTGGCTTTATGCTCGACATCGAGACGCTTGATCTTCTCTGTAACGCTTCTGCAGCCTGTACGCCATGTGTCCCGCACTTTTTTGCACGTTCTGTAACGGTTCCATGAAAATCGTGACCAAAAAATAGCATGCAGCCTTGTCCGCCTTCCTGGTCGCGAAAACGTGACATGTCACGAAATCGCGACATGTCGCGATATCGCGACGTTTTCCTCTTTCGTACCATTTGCCCGCAACCTGTCGTGATTTCGCGATGCTTTTTCGTTCGTACACCTGGGCGGCTTTCTCGTGGAATCGTGACAATTTTCTCTTTCGTGCTGCTTCGCTGTTTTCTGTCGCGAAATCGTGACACTTTTCTGTTCCGTACCATCGACCCGCTTTTCGTCGTGAAATCGCGACGCTTTTCTATTTCGGGCTGCTTTGCTGCATGCTATCGCGAAATCGCGACGTTTTTCTACCTCGAGCTCCCTTGCTGCTTCTGGCCGTGAAATGCGACATGTCACGATTTTGTGACATATTTTCTCTTCGTACTACTTTGTCGTTTCTTGTCGTGATTTCGCGACGCTTTTCTGCTTTGCCCTGTTTGACTGGTTTGACCCGTTATTTTGTGACATGTCGCGATATCGTGACACTTTTTTGCTTCGTCTTTCTCTCTCCTCTCTGGGCCGCGAAAATCAAACATGTCACGATTTCGAGACGGTTCCGCCCAGCTGCTGCCGTTGACCGTGATTTTGTGACATGTCGCGATTTCGCGACACCTTTTCATTTCGGCCGCGATTTTGCGACATGTCGCGATTTCGCGACACCTTTTCATTTTCGGCCGCGACGGAGCAACATGTCACGATTTCGCGACACTTTTCTATTTTTCGACAGCGATGGCGTGACAGGTCGTGATTTCGTGACATGTCACGATTTCGCGACATGTCGCGATTTCGCGACACTTTCTATACTTGTGCATTTTTGCCCTTTTTCTTGATTTTTAGCATCTGGGTCACTGAGATCTTCTTTGAAAGCATGCAAAAAAGGTGGGTCCCCAATTTTGGGGTGTGTTGTGGATCAGCCACAACAAATGGCGACTCTGTTGTCAAATGCTCCTAAGCATTTGGTGAGAACCCAACCCTGGAAACATATATAAACTCAAAAACATGCATTAGCACATAAGCAATATAACAAATGCCCAAAGATCAGAAGTACATGAATCATCAGAATCATCAAGTATTAGCTCGGTGTGTGCAATGTGTTTTCATTCCCTATCGTTTGAAATTGATCAACATTCCATTGTCAGTTTTACATGAATGCATATATGAGACTGTGAATGATTTGTGTAACCTAATAAATATGCTTGGAGATTTTGCTTTTTAAAAAAAAACATAGACCTTCTAGTATCATACACAAACATTCAAGATTGCCAAACCCTCTTAGGATCAACTATATGAATTGCTTTATTATATATCCCAAAGTTGGTTATGAGTCCCTACTATCTTGAACCCATGTGCAAGTGGATGTGAAATCAGAACTTTGGGGAATCAGACTCCCAACCTAACCGAGATGGGAGTTTAACCCTATCCTTACTATTCTGATTTAGAATTCATTACCTCACTTTGAGCAAAATAATTTAACCAATTATGGAAGAAATGGTCATGCTAGTCTAACCCTTTGGACAATCAGTGGTCTTGTTTTTTAGACAAGACATGTTGCCATGCATGGGCATACTTAACCCCACAATCCAAAACTTATCTTCATTTCTTTGGACCTTGGGGATGACTACCCATCCTTTGCAGAGGACAAGTAGTACGATCCTTCCAATCCAAACTTTAGATGTAAATGGAAAATATTAATTTTGTTGCTTAGACCTTGGGGATGACTACCCATCCTTTGCAGAGGACAAGTAGTACGATCCTTCCAATCCAAGATTTATTATGAAATGAGACATAGGAGCTTTGGGGAATCAGATTCTCAACCTAAGCGAGATGAGAATTTATGCCCTATCCTTACTACTCCATGTAGGTCAAATCAAAGCTTTGGGGAATTGGATCCTCAACCTAAGTTCGATGAGGATTTAACCCTATCCTTACTACTCTGATTTTAGGCTTTAAGCTCTATGGAAGTGGTCAAAACCACTGTTTTAAGGATCATGTTGCATAATAGGATAGACATGAAATACTTCTTTCGCCCAACCCTTTTCTTCCAAGTTAGGTTTTGATCATTTTGCTCAAGATCCTTTTTAATGTATAAGACGTGCTTGGTTCTAGATATCTCAAGACTCAGTTTCCAACCTTAGGATTTTCTTCTTATTTATGTGATAGCATAACCTTAAGAGGATTTGACACACTTTAATGATTTGCATTTGAAATGCACTTGCAACTACGATGGCATGTATGTGCAAAGTGAGATGTAATATGAATGCATTGTCTTTTGAATTGCAGATGAAATATTGCTATATAAAACTGACTACTTCATGCATCACAAGTTTCAAACGATATTATTAAATTGTTTGTGTTACTTGTGGAGCTTTTACAAGACAATTCCAATGTTTCATATTCTCCCGATCTAGAACATAAGTTAGCATCTCAAGGCAACTTTTTCATCATCATTTTTTTTTTTTTTATAGACAAACAAAACATGTCAAATAAACACACAACTTTAAATCCAAATCCAAATAGCAATCCCAAAATGAAACTTGAAAACACAAACCCAAAACCAGAAACCAAAATCTATATACAAATGTACACTATAATACAAAATGATGCAAAGCTTGGATTATCACTTTCCTGGATCCCACACATGATTAGAACATTTCAACAAAAATATGACATGATATGCATGCCAAATGTTGTGGGAATCCAACACAAACAAGACTAAGCCAAACAATGCAACAAATTTCCACTTGCCATGCTCACCATACCAATTTGATTTAGTTCCAATAATACTCCCATAGGTGAGCATCAAATTACTAAAATGATTAGACAATAAATGATTTTCAATTTTATCTTGTCTATTCTTTAAAATGTGAACTTCATAATTCCCTCCTTGATTTAGAATTAGGCTATCCTTTTCAAATATGCAATTTTGTAAGTAAGAGCCTATTTCTACAAATTTTAAAGCCAAATTATTTTCCAAATTTGTAGGCCAATCAAATTTATGTAACAATTTACAAGCATCTAGGATATTTACTAAATTAGGATCATTAAAAGTTTTTATCCTAGATCCAATTAATAATTGTTGATGAATTTGATTTAACAATTCAAGTGCATCAACTTCTTTTCCATTCATTAAAACCATGTTATTAAAGGTGTGATTAAAAATTATACCTTGTTTTTCATTTACATTTAATGACATTTCATCACCACTATCAATCAAATTCAAAACATGGTCATGCAAATTTTCAACCCTCAAATGATTCTTGGTCAAAGTGTATGTCCCATGACTCATCTTGATGATCCTTCATTTGAGTTGCTTCCAATTGATCAATCTCTCTGTCATTTGGTTCCAATTCTTTGTTCACTACCCAAGGTATCTCTTCATTTGAATCCTCAAAATCATCATGCAAACTTGCATCCACACTTTCAATGAATTTATATTCAACATGATCTAATTTTGTCACCTTTTCAAATCTTGTGAATATGAGATCTTCGTATGATGTAGAAGGCTCAACATCTTGCATATCAAGTGAAATATGAGTTTCAACTATGGAGATGTGAGAAAAGAATGCATTATCATATCTCCCCCAACCATTGTAAAAATCGTCATCCAAATCTGTGAGATGAAACTCCATGGTATTTGTGACATGATCTCTTGATTCATTCATCCATTCTTTTTCTTCTTTGTCCTTGGCGATAGGATCATTATAATCTTCCAAAATTTGATGAGATTTGAAACTCTCTTCCAAAACATCCTCAAATCGTACAGGAGTTGTAATATCTTCCTTTGAGTAGGCAATTATGTCATCCTGCATATCAATTGGCACACAAGTTTCATTAGTAGCTTTGGAAAGAGTGAAGTCTTCCCACTTCTTCCAAGCATCATAATAATCATCTTCCAAAATCAAGCGGTGACGTTCAACTATTTCTTCAAGATTTTCCAATTCATCAATGTGTTTCTCATCAAATTCATCTTCACCTTCCTTAGATGGTTCAATTATTTCCAAAAGTGGGTTATTTCTTGAATTCAAATTTATAAGGCTATCATTGTCCAAATTAGTAACCCATGATTCATTATCACAATTTGGAGGGTGAAGAATTTCTTGATCCTTAATTTTACACATCTCATCAATAGTATCTTCCAAGAACAAGTGGTGAGACTTTATCATGTCTTCAAATTCATTTATTGTTTTTCTCCCCATTTCACTTTCAACCACTTCATTTAATTCCATGGCAGGTTCCATCTTATCACATATATCAAACATTGTTGAATTTAGAACCCCTTCATCTAGATAATCATGTATCTCTACATGATCCTCACTAGTGGATGTTGTCTTAGCAATTTGCACCTCCTCGTGGACTACATCTAAGGTGGTTGTAAGATTTGGATATTCAAATTCATCCCCTTGATCATTTACCTTAGATATCATTGGAGTGGAGGGTGCTATGTTTGATGGTTGGTGTAGGTTGGCATCAAAAGAACAATCTCTCATATGAATATGTTGTGCCTTTTCTTCTTCAAGACCTTGTCGTTCTATCTCTTCTAAGACCTCATGGATTTTCTCTAGGGACAAACCACTCAGCTTTTCCTCAATGAGTGAAGCAAGTGTGGGGTGTATGGCTCCTAGGTATACTTCCATGGCTTCCTCTTCTAATGTGTTAAAATTTTCCCACATTTGGGAGTGCAACTCATGAAATCTTCCATTGAATTGACTCAAGGATTCATTAGACTCTTTACATATGGAGGTAAACTGATTTTTCAAGATTTCTAAGTCAACCTGATTACCAAAATGATAAAGATAAGTTGCTTCTAGTTGTATCCAAGAAGTCCTAACCTCCATGGGTAGTTGGCTATACCAAAAGAATGGTCTATCATCCAAAATGTATGCAAATAACTTACAAGCCACCTCCTCATAGAAAATCTGGAATTGACATAATGTATTCTTGTAGACATGCAGTTTTTGCAAGTATCCTAGTGGCACCTCTTGATTAAAACACCGTAAAAAATCCAATAACATTTTAGGAATTTGATAGGGTACCACAGGTATAGATAAACCCTCATAATGATCCTCTATCATAGATACCATTCTTTCTCTTAGAGATGTTATTTCAGCTCTCAGGGATATCCTTTGCTCCTCAAGTGTTGCCATTAGTGAACTTAAAATGTAATTTTAGAACCAAATCTGTTGAATATTCAACCTGCAATATAAAAAAGAAATCAAGTTAGCATCAACTAAGAGATGTATTCATTAAAATCAAATGAAAAGTAATTGCATGAGACCAAAATTCTGAAAAATTAAATCAAATCACTTTAATTTTGTATGAACAATCAGAAAAATATACAACATACCTGAATTGCTTAAAATAGAACAGGTAAATAAATTCAGACCGTCCTTTTTACAATCTGCTGAATGTTAGAGGACTAAAGCATAAAAAATTAAATTTAAATAACACTAAAAATAAACCCGTACGGCCCTCCTAGCACCAATCCGTTGAGTGGTGTTAGAGGCCGAAGATGCTAATCAAATGGACTTGAAATATTTAGCAATTTAAAATTCTTAAATAATTATAAACCCGTAGCATCTAAAAATCACGATAAAATAAACATTAACATGCCCTCCTTCTAGCGCCAATCTGTTGAGTGGTATTTTCACCCGATTGTGAAAACACACTCTCCGATAGGATTTGGGTTCTAAATCCTCTGCTTGCAAAGAAATAATTTCTCCAAGGTTCCTGTTATATTAGCATTCTGCATCTATGTATTAATAATCTTAAATGAAGATATTCAATTTAAATGCTTGGAACACCTTAGTGGTTGCAAGTAACTCGAAAACAAGGGGCACTGTGGTTTATTTTACTGTGATAACTTAGTGATTGTTCATTGAACCCTAATAAAGTAAATGTGATTTGATCCTCAAATGACCATGCTGTAACTTCAAAATGTAAATTGATGAAATGCAATAGCATGAAGGAATTATTTATGGATTTTGGAGTTTTTTAATTTTTTAATTTTTATTTTAATGCCTGTAAATAAAATTGGAACTTCTGAAAATAAAATGCAGCAAAAAGAAAAAATAAAATGCAAAAGAAAAGAAATTTAAAATTGCATTCAGTTTGATGCTATCCCGTCCTGGCAAAACCGAAGATGTGAGGTTTCCATGCATGCAACCTAACTTATTGAACCTGCAAACATGCACAATCCAGGTAAGTTAAGTGTTGGTCTCTGGGTTTACTTGTTATTTTTTAGATTTAGACATTCGCATGAAGCAACCAAGAGAACTTGCATTAAACTTCATCTATAAGCCTAGAAATCTGAAAAAGGGAAAGATAAACATTAAAACATGCATGCAGAAAATAACTCCTTCTTTCTTGCCAACAAGATGCAAATTTTTGAACACTCTGCATTAATAATATGTCAAGTTACAATGGCAGCATCTCTGGTTTTCTCAAAACCAACAAAAGGAAGGAAAACAGCCTTAAAGCAGGCCCAGAATGACCCTCTGGCCTCTAGCACTGCAACTCTGCTCCAGCGGTTTCCCACCCTCTATGCCAATCTGTGCATCTGCATTTATACTTGCTGTTGAATTGATTCCCCTTCCACGATGGTTCGTTTCATCTTCCAGTGGCTGCTCGTTTCACCTTTCTTTGACTGCGTGTGTTTTGGCTTTATGCTTGACATTAAGACGTTTGATCTTCTCTGTAACGCTTCTGCAGCCTGTACGCCATGTGTCCCGCACTTTTCTGCACGTTCTGTAACGGTTCCATGAAAATCATGACCAAAAAATAGCATGCAGCCTTGTCCGCCTTCCTGGTCGCGAAATCGCGACATGTCGCGATATCGCGACATGTCGCGATATCGCGACGTTTTCCTCATTCCGTACCATTTGCCCACAACATGTCATGATTTCACGACACTTTTTTTGTTTTGTACACCTAGGCGGCTTTTTGTCGTGAAATCGCGACAATTTTCTCTTTCGTGCTGCTTTGCTGTTTTCTGTCACGAAATCGCGACACTTTTCTGTTCCGTACCATCGGCCCGCTTTCCATCGCGAAATCGCGACGCTTTTCTATTTCGGGCTGCTTTGCTGCATGCTGTCGCGAAATCACGACGTTTTTCTACCTCAAGGGCTCCCTTGCTGCTTCTGGCCGCGAAACTGCGACATGTCACGATTTCGCGACATATTTCCTCTTTATGCTCCTTTGTCGTTTCTTGTCGCGATTTCGCGACGCTTTTCTACTTTGCCTTGTTTGACTGGTTTGACCCGTGATTTTGTGACATGTCGCGATATCGCGACACTTTTCTACTTCATCTTTCTCTCTCCTCTCTGGGCCGCGAAAATCAAACACGTCGCGATTTCGCGACGGTTCCGCCCACCTGCCGTTGACTGCGTTGACCGCGATTTTGCGACATGTCGCGATTTCGCGACACCTTTTCATTTTGGCCATGATTTTGCAACATGTCGCGATTTCGCGACACCTTTTCATTTTCGGTCGCGACGGAGCAACATGTCGCGATTTCGTGACACTTTTCTATTTTTCGGCAGCGATGGCGCGACAGGTCGCGATTTCGCGACACTTTCTATACTTGTGCATTTTTGCCTTTTTCTTGATTTTTAGCATCTGGGTCACTGAGATCTTCTTTGAAAGCATGCAAAAAAGGTGGGTCCCCAATTTTGGGGTGTGTTGTGGATCAGCCACAACAAGGCCAAAGCAAAAAGGATGTCACGAAATCGCGACAAGCTAAAAATTCATGACCAACGGTGAAAAGTGTTGCGAAAACATGATAAGTAGCCAAAACGCAACCGAAGGGAGATGAAGGATGAAAGGATGTGAAGACTCGTCTAGATCCAGAAGCAAACAAACCCGATGCCCAGTTAACTCCTCACATTGTGCAGACATTGGATGTAGGAGCGTCCCTTAGGCCAATGGGGAAGGAATCTCTCCAAACATGAATATCCGCTTCGTCAACTCCCTTGTTAGCAAGCTAGTCCGCAGCTTTGTTTCCTTCCTGGTACTGATGCTTAATGATTAATTTTGGGTAAATGCCAATTAGTGCCTTGCATTCTTGGAAGATCGAAACAAGGGCCCAGGGAGGCACAGAGGTCCCATTGAGCCAGTTGATGCAGTGCAATGAGTCTCCTTCTATGATAAGTTTGTTGATGGTCAAGCCTTCCAAGAGAATCAAGCTTTTTAGTAAGGCCCGAGCCTCTGCCATATTGTTAGATTGAATTCTCAAGTTCTAAGCAAAGGCCAAAATTATTTCTCCTCTGTGATTTCTGAGAATTCCTCCTCCGCCAGCCACTCTGGGGTTTCCCTTGACTGCGCCATCGAAGTTAAGCTTGTGCCACCCAGTAGGAGGTAAGACCCACTTGATAACAGACCTGTCGACAGAAGTACGGGGTGTAGCAAAAAAATTGAAAAGATTGAAAAGTTTAGTTAGGTCCGATTCAAAGCCAGGAGGGGGGGGTTTGGAAGACGAGACAAGAGAGGCATTCTCTGCAGCAAGGGCCAAGATTTTTGCCACAACAATCTTCTTATCAGTAGCATGGTTTTTGAAAATTCTATCATTTCTCTCAAGCCAAATCTGCCACAGGAAAATGTGGAGGCAAGCTTGCCACATGAATTTAAGTTGACTGTTCTTGAAATGTCGGGGCCATTATTGAAAAAGGAGGGGAATGGAATGAGGGAGGGCTATGGAGATGGTGAAGGTGTTGAGAACCTGGTTGAGCATGACAAGAGAGAAGGGACATTCTAGAAAAACATGCAAAGTTGATTCACAGGCATTTTTACACAGGATGCACCAATTGGGAATGAGTAACCCTCTAATTATCAAGTTGTCAGTGGTGAGGATTCTATTTTGGATGGCTAACCAATAGAATAATTTGACCTTGGGAATGATCTTGGGGACCCAGACCTGGTTAGATAAGTCCTGGCCATCACTGGGAGCTTCTTGGCTGTAGTAGGCATATTTAACAGTGAAATTCCCTGAATCTTCAAGGTTCCAAACCATGGTGTCATCTTTGTGAGAGCTAGGGATGATGCAGGTCCTCAGCAAGTTTTGTAACTACCTGAGCACCTCGGTGATATGCCTAGGCCCATTAAGAGCTAGGTGTTTCCATTCGGGTCTTGGAAGATATGAGTTAATAAAATGACACACCTTATCTCCAAAGGTGTCTTCAGTAACCGTCTTGAGCACTGCAAGATGAGGGTCTTAGCTGAGAGGTTTGTCATGGATCCACGGGTCTTCCCAAAAGTGGATGGTCATTCCATTTCCAAGACACCACCTTAAGCCTTCCATAATGATCTTCCTTGTTTTGGTGACACCATTCCAAAAATGAGATCCGTTAGGTAGATTGTGCTCTCCAAGAAAGGGAACCTGATGGAGGTACTTAGCTTTGATGATGTCAATCCAGGTGACTTTTTCATTGATGGTAAGTCTCCAGGACTGCTTGGCAATGAGGGCCATGTTCATCCACTTGATGTCCCTGAACCCGAGTCCTCCATCCTTTTTCTTGGAACAAACCTTATCCCAGGCAATAAGGGAAAATTTGTTCTTGTTTTCATTTCCCGCCCAAAGGAATCTGCGTTGAATTTGCTCAATTCTTTGGCAGATGGAAGCAGGAGCTTTGAATATAGATAAGAAAAAAATATGAATACTTTGTATGCAAGCCTGGACCAGAGTGGCTTTGGCTGCCTGACTGAGCATTGAACTTTTCCAACCTGCAAGTTTCTTGTTGAGGCGATCTAAAACAGGGTTCCACATAGCCAAGACCGATTTGCCATGGAAAAGTGGTAATCCAAGATAGGTAGTTGGAAGGCTCCCAATGGTACACCCAAGGATCTCAGCAATCCTGTTTTGCCTGTGGATGGGAGTATTGAGAAAGTATAGCTTGCTTTTGCGGTAATTGACTTTCTGGCCAGTCGCCTCTTCATAAGAATCAAGAATGTTCTTAATGATTTTTGCTTCAGGAACAGAAGCATGAGAGGATATAATAGTATCATCCACAAAATTTTGATGGGAAATGGCATTGGTTTTTGAGGCTGGTTTGATCCCGAAGATGAGTCCACTGTTGCAAGCAGCGGTAAGTGTTCTTCCAAGGGTTTCGGCCAGAATGATGAAGAGGAAGGGTGACAGAGGGTCCCCTTGACGGATGCCTTTGAAACTTTGAAAGAAGCCAGCAGGTGAACCATTGATAAGAACATAGAACCAAGCAGTAGAGACACATTCACGGACCATCTTGACCCATTCTTTGTGAAACCCAAACTTCTCAAGGACCTCGAACAGGAATTTCTAGGAAACCCGATCAAAAGCCTTGTTCATGTCAAGCTTAAGGAACATACTGGGTTTTTTATTTTTAGATGCCGAATGGGCCAATTCATGGATGGTTATCACTCCATCAACAATGAATCTGCCTTTGACCGAGCTCCCTTGGCACTGGTCGATGATGGAGGGAAGGATGTCTTTCAATATGTTTGCCATGACTTTGGTGATTAGTTTGTAGATGACACTACAGAGACTAATAGGTCTGAAATCAGAGAGAGAAGCACGATCATTGGACTTGGGAATTAAAACAATGAAGGTGGAATTGGCTTCTCTTGGCATATTTTTGGCTCTCTGGAAGAATTTAACTGTAGCTACAACATCAGAGCCCACAATATCCCAAAAATGTTGGAAAAATCGGGGTGGGAAGCCATTAGGTCCAGGGGCCTTGTCAGGTTCCATTGCAAATAGAGCATCTTTTATCTCCTCTTCGATGAAGAATTGGAGCAATTTCCCATTATCATCGTTAGACACCAACTTTGGTATGTTCTGAAGCAGAGAACTTGTTGTGTGGGGGTTGTAGTCAACACTTGGACCTAAGATTTCCTGGAAGTGGCGCACAGCTTCCTGTCTGATAGCATGGATGTCAGAGGCAATGGTGCCATCAGCCTTGGTCAACTCAGAGATTTTATTTGAACCTCTGTGGTGCATGGTGGAAGCATGGAAAAAATTCATGTTGGTGTCTCCTTCTTTGAGCCAGAGGCTTCTGGATTTTTGCCTCCAGTAGGACTCTTCCTTAGCCAAGGCATTGTGAAAGTTTGAAAGGAGGATTTTTTCTTCCATGAAATTTTCAACCCTCTGATCCCCTCCCTGAATCAGATTTTCCACCCTTTTGAGCTCATCCATTAGATGCTTTTTCTTGATAAATAGGTTGCCAAAAACCTCCCTGTTCCAGCATTTCAGCTTGATCTTGATCACTTTGAGTTTGAGGAACAGATTCGAGAGAGGGTTTGGACTAAATTTTTGTTGCCACCATTATCGAATACACCGACCTAAATCTGGATGGGTGAGCCACATATTTTCAAACCTGAAGGGGGTTTTGAAGGTTTGCTGGGGGTGGGAACAATCCAAAATAAGAGGGTTGTGATCAGATCCAATTTTTGGGTGGCTAAGAAGCCTGGCATCACCAAAAATAGGAATGAGCTCTTTGGATAAGAGAAATCTGTCAAGCTGAATTTGGATGTGGTGAATGCCCACCCGTCTGTTGCTCCAAGTGTAGTTGGATCCTTGGAGCGGCATGTCCATTAGCTCGTTGAGGTTGACAAAATCTCTAAAATATTTAATGCATCTGCTAGTGATTGGATTGCCTCCTTGCTTGTCAAACAGGTGAAGGGGAGTATTGAAATCTCCACAGAGCATCCATGGAAAGTCAGGAAAGTTATTGTGCATTGCGAAAATGTTATCCCACAACAATCTTCTATTGACAGGACTGTTTGGTCCATAAACATTGGTGGCAATCCATTGAAGGTTAGTGACTTTATTAGTGAACAAAATGTTGATGGTTCTGTCAGAGACTGAAAGAACTCTCCCCTCAATAGTTGACGAATCCCACAAACAAAGGAGACCCCCAGAAGCCCCTGAGGAGGGACAAAAGGCAAAATTGTTGTTTTCCCAGATTAGCTTGCAAACTTGAGTGTTGCTATTCTCGTCCAGTTTGGATTATTGAAGAAACATGATATTTGGTTTTAGGGTTTTTCTCACCGATTTGATAGTCCTCTGTTTAGTAGTTCCATTGAGGCCTCTGACATTCTAGGAGACAAACTTCATCGAGTTGACTTGGGGTTTGCTTTGCGACCTCTACCTCTCCCTTGAGATGGAGTAAGTTTAGGTCTAGCCTCATCCAAATCAAGGTGGGTGGGTTTTTCTAAAAAATTGCCCAAGGAGGTAGGCACAGATCCATCAGCCGTTTCAATATCAGCTACTTTGGCAAGCTTTTCTGCATTGGACGGTCTTCCCCTTCTCTATTCTTTGTTAACATCAGCTTTGGGAGCAAGAATGAGAGATTTCGATGGGATAGAAGTATGGAGAATGTCATTGGTGTTAGTCCTAGGGACAGGCCGATGGGGGGATGGCGAGCGGGGAGACTGGCATAGGGCAACAGACTCAGGGGAGAGGGGAATAGGACGGTTCTGAGTCGGGGGAAGGGGTGGGAAGGGAAGAGGAAGGTGAGATGGACCAAAATCTGAGGGTGAGTTTGGGGAGGTCATTGCAGCTTTACCCTTGGACAAGGGAGACTGAATCACAATGGGTGTGGGTAATATGTTTGAATCTATGGGAAGGTCATCGGAGATGTCCTCTCTAGTATGAATATTATTTAAGGGAGCAAATTGATTGGAACAAGAAGGCAGAGCACTTACATGGTTGGGAGCAGAGGTTTTAGGGGGGCCTGCAGAACGGCCATGACCCCTACCAAAAGCCTTTTTTTGGGTGTTGGGGAACTGGGAATCCTTCTTCCTGCCTGAATCGTTGGGGATGTCTTTTTTTCGGGAAGGGCATTGAGAAGCCAGGTGGCCCTGAGTGTTGCACTCCATACAAAAAGTGGGCTTGTTCTCATACTCAACTCCTTGACATCTTTTGTAGCTCCTGTAGGTGATGTCGATGCAGGTAGGCAGAGCCGAATCTAGATTAGCCATGACGCAGACATGAGCATAGGTCATTCTGGTTCTGGCTCGGGTAGCAGGGTCGATGGCGACTAAATCTCCAATCGGTTGAGTGATGCCTTTGAGTGCATAATTGTAGAAGAACTATGGGGGAAGCCCATGGATTTTGATCCAAATCAGAGCAATGTTGATAGACTGGGTTTCAGGGTCAAAATCTTCCCCCCATCTTCGTAGAAACAGGCTACGACGATCGAAAAACCAAGGTCCTCCAGTAAGAATGCGATGGGTGTCGAGGGCATTGTTTAGCCTTATCATAAAGAACCCCCTAGGAAATGCCACTAGCTCCAAGCTGCCTAAAAACTACCATTTGGAAAGAGCCCACTTGCAAATAGTTTCCATATCAGGTCGAGCACCGACAAATTTCCCAACCAGAGAGAGGGACTCTTGGAAGATTAGTGGTTCCATAGCCTCTCTTGGACAAGAAACTTCAGTGCCCGAAATAGAGAAGGGCAGAGGAGTTTGGAAAGAGAAAGCTCCTATCGAAGACCTGACTTTATCTACAAATGACAAAGACCAAGGTCGTGCTTTGGAAGGAGAGGAGGGTGAAACCCTAACTTTGTCAGAAGCTGATTTCACCACGTCGTTTGGGTCTTCACCGTGACATTTTCTGAGTGGGCCTGCAGTAGGCCCAACACCATCTACAGGTCCCGAGGACAAACCTGCCAGACCAGCATCCTCCAGCGTCCCTCCAACATCGCCATCGCCAACGCCATCGTCCACAGACGCACCCGCTCCTGATCCCGCCATTCTTCACCACAACTTTGAAATCATGTATTTTTATCACTCAGTAGAATATTATTGACATCTTCACTAAACCTTTTCCAACTCATTTTAATTTGTTGTGAGAGATGTTTAGGGTGAAGGAAGTTGTCCTTGGGGGTGTGGATGAGGCTACCTTTCTTTTTTCTTCTTCTCTCTTTCTATTTGGATGGTTTTTTCCACATGGTTTTCCCTCCTTATGGTTTGAGAGCTTTTGGATACACATTGTACATGAGTACTTGATCAGGCCTTGTTGTCGAGACTCATACTATGGATATGCCACTTTTTTTTTACCCTTATATTTGCTTGAGGGAGGGTGTCATAGTAGGTGTTTAGACTCTAGCTCATTCTCACCTAGGTACTTTATTTTTATATTAGTTTAGTTTATTTTTTCCTACCTACTTTACGTGTGGATATTTATTTTTATCTTAGTTAGATATTATGGGGAGATTTGGCATTCCTAGGAAGTTACACTCATTGATTAAATTTGGAGGGTTGAGATATTTTCTCCATGGATAATATCATACCTCCCTATGTGTACAATGGATATTGATCCTTATTTATTTGTTGATCCTATAGTTATGGTGGATCTTCCTTGCCTATTTAAGCAAGGCTTCTCTATTGTATTCACAATCAATTCTGACATGCAAGTTTTTATGTTAGTTTGCATTATCTTGTTTTTATTTTTTAGTCTCTCTATTTTGGTTAATGTGGTGTTTCTTCAACCCCTTGATACTTGTGGCTTGGTTCAATGTTTTTAATTTTTCCATTATTTCTTTCATACCTATACCAAAAGGTGGTCAATAGGTAATTCAATCATTACCCTATAGAGGTCAAAAAATAAGCTAAAATGTATTATGAGATAGGATCTAGTAAAATATCCTAGAGAATGAGTAGGATATGGTCATTGATTATTTCCATAATTCTAGTACCATAGGTGTGGGACTCTGTAGAGATAATTAAACATTGTGTTGAAAATCCTAACAAATATTGCTACATAATTTTCCCTCAACTTAAGACCAATAAATGGTTTTTATCGTAGAGGGTGATATTAAAATAAAGTTAAACATGAAGGAAAATATAGCACACTAGGCTACTTAAAACTTGAAGTCCTAGATAAACTACTACAACTTTGATTATAACAATGGGAGGGACTTCTTAGATTCCCAACTAAGGAACCCACAAGATGCATAAAACTTTGGACTACCACTCAAGATCAAGTAGTTCAAGGATGATGTATAGATGGTTTTGTCAAGAATTAAAATGGTGTTGGGGTAGGTAACTGATTAATTGGTTGAAGAAAAATATGTGGCCCTATTACATGTAGTCAAGAACTACCCTAGATACTCATAAATGATTGACTACGCCAAATATATAGCAAGCTAGATGAACGAGTAGCTAAATAATTTCAATCAAACTAGACAATTCAACTATATGTCATATCTCATTTGATTGATTCTATATTAAAATAAAAACTAGTTTCCAAAGTTGCAATTAGATTACATTAAGCCGAATAATATGTTGGTGCTAATCTCTGACCATACTAATGTGCTTTATAAGTCAAAATAGAAATCAACATATGAATTCTATAATGTTTTATACCATCCCATAATGAAGGGGATGAAAGAGAAGGTACCTGAGCTATTAAAAAAAATACCATAGTTTATTAAGGTACAAAAAGCTATTAAACAATAACTTCTACTTGGGAAATTATAAGCCCTTCATTAAGTTATTTGATTTGTTTAATATGCCTTATGAGTTACTTATATTTGTGCAAAATTATGTGTTCAACCTAGAATATATGTAGCTCAATTATAATGACCAACAATACTTCAAAGGATGAAAGAAGTCCACATTTTACGACACCAGGAAGATAATTTTGGCAATCTCACCAAAGATTAGGAGGTTCCATGTATTCATTATGATAGGATGAGGAGCTTGGGAATGACCCTACTAAAGGAGTTATAGTCTTATGATCTTTATTATATCTTCACTAATTAACTAATAGTGCATGGCCTGAACACATTTTATGCCCATGAAAGAAGACATAAAGTGGAGAAAGAGGTCAATTTGGATGAGGATACTATAATTATGAATTGGAATCGCCATAATAGTATGAACAAAATTGGTCCTAGTTAAAGGTATGCTCGAATTAGAAGAAGAAATCCTGTAAGAAAGAATGACATGACAAATAATTATTTTAGCCAAGGACAGAGCCATAGTGATGGAGGCCTGACTTCAAAGGCTAACCTTTACTTCCTCTCTTTCTTATGTTTATATCTCTTCACCATGTGTAACTTATTCTATTAAGTGTTAATTGTCCTTAATTTCCCTTACTTCTTCTCTTTCCACTAAGTGTCATGTAAATAAGTATGAGTTATGTAAGCGAGGTTTCATGTTAGTAAGTGTGAGTTATGTGTCATGTTAATAAGTGTGGAGTTATGAGTTGTGAAGAGTTTATATAAGTGTAAAGTTTAAGAGTCTTGAGTCTCATGTATTTATATATTGAAGATAGAGTATCAAAGAATAAGCATTGCATCTATGAATTTCTTAAGGTAGATATTTACCAATAATATATTTCTATGAGCTTGTTATTGAATTGTTATGAATATGTGATATTGAGATCCTATGGAAATAGTTTTGGATTGCTAACACTTCTTCAATGGCCAAAAATAATTTTTGAGGAGAAAATAAAAAATCTAAAAGCAATGCTTCACTTGATCTAGTTACCAAGCTAGAATAATATCAAGAGGCTAAAGAGGATGATAGGGAAAAATGAGGGTCTCTCATAGATCCATTATGAATATCACATTGGGAAGGTAGATATGCTCATAAATTTAGAGTTTTTAGGTGATTAGGTTTGGCAGGTGTTGATAAGAGTATTACCATAGAAGGCCTAGGAGACCCAACAACTCTAAAATTTTGCAGCAGCATGATACCAATCTTGTAGACTCTACACCCAAGGATAAAGGTAAAACTTGTGATCTCTTACTAATTAAACTTGGTTCCTCGTGAAGTTTCCAAAAATATAGTAGCTTAGCTACTACCTTAAAATTCCCAATAACTAGGGCCATGAAAAATAAATAGTCATAGTTTTGGAGCCCTAAGAACATATTTTCAAGTCCTCAAAATTTTGAAGAATGACTTAAATTGACTAATCATGGAAGCAATGATTCATTCAAATCATGCAATGTGTACGAAAGTCTAATATTTATAGAAGGTGTGAATAATTATTTTTTAGAGTAGAAGATTGCTCCTTTTAGATGAGCAAATCACTAATTTTTGGGGTAAGTGGGATAAGGAGTTTAAAACCCAAGGAAATTTTAGGAAAATAACATTTTTGTCATCTCATGGAATCAAATGCTAATTAGAAGGATTCTAACTAGTTTAGAGATAATTTTGGAGGAATGTAATATTTGGTAATGTATCATTTGGTAAATATGCCCCTAAGTTAGCAAATTTACTAGGAGTAGAAATAAATATCTTAGGTAACTCATAAGTGAATAATTTTCTATAAATAAGACCTAAAAGATTCATTATAAACATCTTTTGGCTATTAAAAAAAATTCACTACACTTTGTGGACTCCACATTGTACTCTTAATCTAATGCTAGAATAATAGAAAGAATATACATAGCATTTTTTCTTTAGTTGTGGCATGTCCCCTTTAAATTATGGAATACATAGTGATTGTGGAACTACCCTTTCACTTTCTATTAGTCCTTTTCTTATATTTTTTTATATTATACATGTTGATGTGCTTTGATGTTATTTGATTTTTTATGTGTTGATTGATTTTACACTCTCCTTGCTACAACTACACTAGTGTTTTAATTTGTTATATTTACTTTAAATTTCTTTCATCCTTACCTTCTTGTATTCATTTCCTTGAATATACTTTCTAAATTAGTTTATATTAGATCAACTATGTTATTGGGGATCCTATCTAAATCCAAAGGTTATGGAAGGCATGATCATCCTTCTTCCAACTATCAAACAAAATTGTGGGTGCATTAGAAATTAGACCTTTTGCAATTAAACGTTATGTTGGGTTAATATCTTGGCACTAATTTTAGAAGTTGGATACTTTTGTAATCATAAATAGGTTTCTTAAAGCATAAAAAATATCCTCTCTTAATATTTAATTAATGCATATAAATTGGAAGGAGAATCCAGTCTATAAGATTGAATTTATTTTATTGGAATTGAAATATACATGTGCTTTACCAGTAAGCCTTCTATATCTATTTAAGATTTTACATGGGGATATTGTCCTACTACAATGAGCTAGTGGAATTAAGTGTTATTAGGCACCTCTTGTAGGGTAATAATGGTCTTTGGAACTATGTTTCAATGGACTATGATATGAGATATATCTTCTTTTTGTTTGTTCTTTCTGAACAATCATAAGCATGTTATTTCTTAAAATACATTTCTTTGGACTATTGCATTATTTTCTATAATTGTGCATGGATGTTGGTCCCACTAATATTGTATGTTGGTGGTATGTAAATATGATATGCCTCTCATCATGAGTACCATCCCTTATTAGTCCTCTTATCATAAAGTATTCTTCTTAAAAAAACATAATCTAACATTTCAAGTTCCTTGTGATTAAAAACACTATTTTTAAGAAATGATTGTACATTATCACCTTCATATTAAATTTTAGAGTAGTGTCTCAACCCTTTTCCAATCAAAGAACCTTATGGCTAGTTGTTTTATATTATACATTAACATCTACAAAATCAACCATACTAGAGGTTATCCAAAATAGATTCTAAACATCTAATAAACTAGTGACTGGGGCAGATATGATCACCTTAAAAATTGACTACCATCAATTGCTCAATTGTTTAATTTTTACCTACTAGGTGGGATAATAAAAGATGTTTTTTTTTCTAAAAATGGTCTATCAAATACCAACATCTTATTTACTATACCTTCATTCAGTGGTAACTCAATTACTTTCAAACCCAATATTGGTCTATCAAAAACCCTAAGAATACTCCTTCCTCTCCTACATCAAGAGAAAGGTCCTTTTTATATTTCCTCCAATGACCCTGAACATAGCCCAACCTTAGAAATATTAGTAATAGTTGCAATTTAATTACCCTTAGTGGAATACCATTGCGTCTCTTTTCTTGGCTAAGGATAAATCAATGAACTCTACTATCCTAAAATCCTTGCTAACAATATTTGAACTCGAGTAAAAAATACAATATGATCATTTCCAACATCTTATTGGCCTAAAGACTATCCATAGCATTGAGAATGAACATGTGATATTGTAACTACGTGATCTATCTATGAGATAAAGTTTTCATCTAATGTAATAGCATCACTAAAGGAATAATCAGAAGCTAACATTACTTGGCTAGTGGCTTGATATGAAAATTTATAAAAAATAATTGATTAATATATACTATGTGTAATTCAATAACAAAACTAGACATCTTATCAAAGCCCTTATATATTTTTACTTGCACTTCCATCGAGCATGAAAAATAATACCTATATAAATAATACCTTCTAATCCATAGGAGGCAATGTATTATCTCAAATCCCTACATGTAAACTTAATCCTAATGATTGTAAACACAAGGATACATATTTTCATAGAAATAAATAAGAGGTAGAGAGAGTTGATAAAATACTAATGAAGATAGGAACCATAGTGTAAAAATTATTAATGGCGCTCTAAATAGAGTTTATATTAAATCTACCAAACTAGAAAAAGTAATAATGTGTTCCAGTGTTTGTAATAATTCTAATCATAGTTGAGAAAATCTGCAAAAAATTCCAATTCAAGACGATTTTTCCCAATTCACAACCTAGCTGATTATTTACTAATTTTATCCCTTTTTTTCAAAAAATTATGATATGCATGAAAAAAAAAATTAAATTAAATGAAAATTTGTATTTTCTTCATTTTTTCGATGAAAATTTCCAATTTTTTCCCAATTTTTTTGTTGATTCCTTTCCATGTCAATTTCGATCCACTTCTAATTTCCTCAAATATGATTCTAATAAATTCTGACACTATAGGCATCCATCCTACCATATTCTACCAAACATCCACAAGTAATAGATCAAAGTAAAATTAGTTGGCATTACCTCTTGTTCCTTCAAAGGAGGATCAAATCAATAAGATCCTAAAGTAATTGGAAATTATAAATGTAGGTATAAGATACTTGTCCAATAAGCTTGTCATATTTGAGAGGTAAAACTAGCCAAGGTACAACAATTATCCAAGTCATGATAATCAGGGACACATATCTTTTGTCACTAGATATAAATCAAACATATATGCACATGAACAATGTAGTGTCATACCAAATGATGACCTGTTATGATATGCATATAGATACAATTATGACTTGATAGCATGCCTAGTAGAGAAACTCAAATTGAGCCAAACAATAAGCACTTCGTGGTAGAACCTTTCCCAAGGATTAGTTATCCCTTGTTGCAATTCAATCTTGGTCAACTTCAAGTGCTTAACCTCAACATTCTCTTGTGAGGATTTTGATGTACTATAGTAAAGTCAATACTACACATGCTTGAATAAGAGAGCATGAGCAAAGCACAAGACTTATGATTATGGAAAATTCTACTCTCACGGTTCCTAGGAGAGGCAATCCTAAACCAAATAGGGGAGAAAGCAACTACATCTCAACCTACGAAATAAGTACAAAAATATCAACCTCCACTAAGAAGATTAATATTTCTATTAGTCCATCTAGTGTTTTTACTTAGAAACAAGTAGAATAATATTTTGATCATAAGAATATGGTACTTGACAAGTTAGAATTCCTACCTCTCTTGGAGAATGAAAGGATAAATCTATTCAAATCTATAGAATATTCATACAAAGAGGGAAAATGCCATATTTTTAGGAATTTTTAATCTCATTGAACAACTAATCAATAGTTACTCAAGGCTAATCAAGTTTGATGTTTTGCTCCTTCCTAGTTAGTTTTATTTGTTGAAATAATTTATAAAGGGTACAATCCCTAAAGAGAAAGCTAAAGCTCATCCAAGAGATAAAGTGAATATCAATTTGGTGGTCTAGAACTATAAAGATACTATAGAAATACCTCCTCAAAAAATAAGAGGGATACCTCGTTCTACCAATCCTATCAAATCTACATCACTCTTAGGTTGATGGATTATTACTACATAATGTTATTTTATATTTAAGAGGTGCTCTTTGTATTATGTTGAAGGCATTAGTATGCATGACGTATATGAATACCCATGATGGACTAGTAAATAGATGGCTCTAAGGTCAACATAGTTGGAGCAATCAAATGCTTGATAATGACTATACATAAACATATTAAGCTTGTGGTTGTATAAGAGGTCATAGTGCTTGTTCTTCCACCATATTTTAGCATGATACTTGTTGAGTGGCATTTTCACCTAGTTGTGAAAGTACACTCTCCTTTAGGATTTGGGTTCCAAATCCCCTCTTGCAAAGAAATTAAACAAACAACTTCTCCAAGGTCTCTGCTGTATCAGCATTTTGCATATGTGTATTAGTAATCTTAAATAAAGATATTCAATTTAAATGCTTGGAACACCTTAGTGATTGCAAGTAACTGTAAACAAGGGGCAATGTTGGTTTATTTCATCATGAAACTTTAGTGATTGTTCATCGTTTTTTTTGGATTTTGAAATTTTTTTTAAT
Organism: Wollemia nobilis; assembly: GCA_028583015.1. Classification (NCBI taxonomy): domain Eukaryota; kingdom Viridiplantae; phylum Streptophyta; class Pinopsida; order Araucariales; family Araucariaceae; genus Wollemia; species Wollemia nobilis. Next base: position 5,135,441 of record JAQPPZ010001739.1, on the reverse strand, counting down.
GTTTATTTTTAATGCCTGAAAATAAGTTAAAATTTTTGGAAAAAATAAAATGCAGAAAATGAAAATGAAATACAAAAAACTGAAAATAAAACGCATTCAGTATGATGCTATCCTATTTCGACAAAACCAAAGATGTGAGGTTTTCATGCATGCAACCTAACCTATTGGACCTGCAAACAAGCACAATCCGGATAAGCTAAGTGCTGGCTCCTAGGGTTTTAAATGAGGTTTTTCAGATTTAAACATTCGCATGAAGTAACCAAGAAAACTTGCATAAACTCCATTTACAAGCCTAAAATATGAAAAGGGGAAAGATAGACATTTAATCTAGCATGCAAAAAATGACTCCTCCTTTCTTGTCCATAAGATGCAACTTTTTGAAAACTTTTGCATTAAAAATGTGTCATTTTACAATAGCAAAATTTTTGGTTTTCCCAAACCAGTCAATGGGAAAAAAATGACTCAAACAAGTCCAAAATGGCCCTCTTGCCTTCAACTCTGCTCGAAAAAATTTCCAACCCATGTCCATGAAGAAGAAAAACCAGTGTACGAAAGAAAAACAGCCCAACTAGGTCCATAATGGCTATCTTTCCTTCAAATCTGCAATGCTACTTGCAGCAGTTTTCCACCCATTCTGGCCTCTTTGAATGGTGTATTTAAACTTGTGAACACATTGTTTCTCCTTCCATGATGGTTCGTTTCATTTGCCAATGGTTGTTCGTTTCACCTTCCCTGCATGCGTGTGCTTCGGTTTCCAAGAAACTTTTTGTTTCTATTTTGTGGCCCTTCGCTTCATTTTCTCCACATGGGCTTGCGTCTGTTTCCATCCGTGTGTAACGACCATCTTAAATGATTTCCAATAATTAAATATTCCTTATGTAACGCTTTGTCTTATTTACTGGATTTTGTCCTTATGTCCGCGTCACTATGTAGGTTTGTTACCTTGGAAAAAATAGAACATGTCGCGATATCGCGACACTTCTTGTTTCTCTGTTTGCCTGCCCCTTTTGAATCATGAAAATGTAACATGTCGTGATATCATGACACTTTTGGCCCCTTTCATATTTTGTTGCTTTTAGCCATGAAAATGTAACATGTCGCGATATCGCGACACTTTTTCTTTCTTCTATTTTGATCGCGAAAATGCAACATGTGATATCGCAACACTTTTTCCTCCTTTGACCACGACGTTGCAACATGTCGCGATATCGCGACACTTTTTCTCTTTTGGCCACGATGTTGCAACATGTCGCAATATCGCGACACTTTTTCTATTTTGGCCGTAACGATGCAACATGTCGCGATATCGCGACACTTTTTCTTTCTTCTGTTCTGGTCGCGAAAATGCAACATGTCGCAATATCATGACACTTTTTCTTTCTTCTATTTTGGTCACGAAAATGCAACATGTCGCGATATCGTGACACTTTTTCTCTTTTGGCCGTGATGGTGCAACATGTCGTGATATCGTGACACTTTTTCTATTTTGGCCATGATGATGCAACATGTCGCGATATCGCGACACTTTTTCTCTTTTGGCCGCGATGGTGCAACATGTCGTGATATCGCGACACTTTTTCTATTTTTGCCACGACGATGCAACATGTCGCAATATCACGACATTTTTTCTCTTTTTGCCGCGATGATGCAACATGTCACGATATCGCGACACTTTTTCTATTTTGGCCGCGATGATGCAACATGTCGCGATATCGCGACATTTTTTCCCTTTTGGCCGCGATGATGCAACATGTCACAATATCGCGACACTTTTCCCTTTTGGCCGCGATGATGCAACATGTCACAATATTGTGACACTTTTTCCCTTTTGGCTGCAATAGTGCAACATGTCACGATATCGCGACACTTTTTCTCTTTTGACCGCGAAACTGCAACATGTCGTGATATCGCGACACTTTTTCTCCTTGTGGTGTTTTGCATTTTTCCTTGATCTTTAGCCTATGGGCCACTTCGGTCTTCTTGGAATACAAGCGACTTTGCTGGGAAATGCTCCTGAGCATTTTGGTGAGAACTCAACCTGAAAACACATAGACTCAAATATAAGCGTTAGCAAATATCCCAAGAATGAAACTAGATGAGAAATACATGAAATATTAGAATTATTAAGCATCAACTTGGTGTGTGCAATGTGCTTCATTCCCTATCGTTTGAAATTGATCAACATTCCATTGTCAGTTTCACTTATGATTCGTATGCAAGGCTATGAATGATTTGTGCAGAATTCGATGTATGAAAATTATGTTAGAGATATAGCAACTTGCTTTGCAAAGGCTCGAACTTTCTAGTATCATGAACAAACATATTAAAACTGTCAAACCCTCTTAGGACCAAGAATATGTATACTGAATTAGTTTACTAGATCCCAAAGTTGGTTATGTGCCCCTACCATCTTGAACCCATGTGCAAGTGTGAGTGAAATCAGAGATTTGGGGAATCGGATTCCCAACCTAAGCGATATGGGCATTTGACCCTATCCTTACTACTCTAATCTGGAGTTCATTACCTCATCTTGAACAAAATGATTTAACCTGTTATGGATGAAACCGTCAGGCTAGCCTGTCCATTTGAGCAGTCAGTGGTCTTGATTTTAGACAAGACATGTTGCCACGCATGAGCATACTCCACTGCCAGCCAAGCGTCTATAGCCCCGGTGGATATTAACCCCATAATCCATGATTTGGCTCTACTTTTGATTTCTTGGACCTTGGGGATGACTACCCATCCTTGCAAGGGACATGTAGTACGATCCTTCCAATCCAATATTAATGATGAATGAAAAATATTTGCTTTGGAATTTCAAGTTCTTAAGTGGGCAAAATAGAAGCTTTGGGGAATCATATTCTCAACCTAAGTGAGATGAGAATTAGACCCTATCCTTACTACTCCATGAAGGTCAAATTAGAGCTTTGGGGAGTTGGATCCTCAACCTATGTTCGATGGGGATTTAACCCTATCCTTACTACTCTGATTTTAGGCTTTAATCTCTATGGGAGTGGTAAAAATCACTGTTTAAGGATTATGTTGCATGATAGGATAGACACAAAATACTCCTTTCACCTCACATTTTCTTCCAAGTATGGTTTTGACCATTTTTCTCAAGATCTTCTTTAATATGCGTAGAACGTGCTTGGTTCAAGATAGTTCGGGCATCAGTTCCCAACCTTAGGATCCTTTTAATATATGTTATGTAATAACCCTAAGAGGATTTGACACATTTTCAATGATTGTACATGAAATGAAGATGCAATTGGGATGAAATGTATATGCAATGTGGAATGTAGCATGAGATATGAATGCATTGCTCCCTTTGAAATGCGGATGGAGTATACCACCTACTTTGCCATAATTTATAAAGCTGACAACTTCATGCATCACAAGTTCAAAACGATATTCTTTAATGTGTTTGCGATATTCGTGGAGCTTTCTGCAATACAATTCCGATGTTTCATATTCTCCTAGTCTTAGTCAACATTCATAAGGACCTAAGTTGACATCTCGTTTTTCTTTCTCTTTTTTTTTTTCAAGACAAATCAAAAGTGTCCAAAGGACCAACACACAAAACTTAAAACCAAAGTGAAATCCAATCCAAAACCAAAACACCAAAACTAAAAGTATATACAAATGTACAATATAATGCAAAATGGTGCAAAATTTTAGATTATCATTTTCTCGGATCCCAAACCTGATTGGAATTATTTAAAAGACGTATGACGTGATACGCATACCAAGTTTTGCAGGAATCCAACAAAAACAAGATCAACCCAAACAAAGAAACAAACTTCCACTTGCCCCTCTCACCATACCAATTTGATTTAGTTTCATTAATAATCCTATGGTAGAGTTTCAAATTTTCAAATTGATTAGACAATGATTGATATTCAACTATTTTATGTCTATTCTTTAAGATATCCATTCCACACTTTGATTCATGGTGTAGAAATAAGCTTTCATTTTCATTCAATAAAACCATAACATTAATAATATTTGAATCAAACCATTCATTAGGCAAACCTTCATTCGAATTTTGCATGGTGAAACCAAAAAGGTGAGATTTTACCTTTGGCATGTTTTCATTTGACCTTACTTGAAGAGGATTTGAAAATTCCTCTTTTCTCTCATGACATTCGTCATCATGTAGCACTTGTTCTTTCTCCATGATTTGCTTATCAAAGGCACCAAACTTAGGTACCCAATTGAACACATGTCCATCCCTTTCAAACCATAAGTCTTGTCTATCTAGGGGTGGGTTAATTAACACATTTTCATGATCAATCACTTGGGTTGTTTTGGGTAACGTGAGATTTTCAATTGGATCATCAATGATATCAAACCCAAATGATTTAGGTTTTGTAATTTTCTCATTTTGAAATGGCATAATCATTGTAGCACAAGTAAGTGGATCAAGATTTTCAATTTCTTTTCCTCCAAAGGAATCTAAAGCAAATGACTCTCTTTCTTGATTCATGGCTGTAGAATCCTTATCATGCTCCAAAATTTGATGAGATTCGAATTCCTCTTCCAAAACTTTCTCAAATTGTACAGGATTTATAGTATCCTCATGTGAGGAAGCAATTGAGTTATCCTGCATATTAATTAACACAAGTTTATTAGAAGATTTAGATTGATTATATTCTTCCCACTTTTTCCACGAATCATAGTAATCATCCTCCAAGTTCAAGTTGTGACGCTCAAGTACTTCTTCTTCATCTTCTGATTCATCAACATGTTTCTCATCCAATTCATCCTCACCTTCCTTATTCTCACTCTCTTGACGATATAGAGTTTCTACCACCAAAATGTTGTCCTCTCCTTGTTGATGTTGGGGTGGACCCTCATTTGGCACAAGTTCCAAATCATCCACTTGAGCTTGGAGACAATGGGTATACCTAGAAATTTTGAGACAATTCCTTTCATTATGCTCCTTTGTATTATGCAATCTACACCCCTTTTCCCACGCAAAATCAGAAAGATTAAGAATGGAACTAGAGTGACTTGGTCCCGTGTAAGTATCTATCTCGATTAGCAATAGGGGAAGGCACACCCCCATTGTTTGGCTTCGTATTCCACTGTCTCCCTCTATTGTTGAATTTTCGATTTGGGTGAGGGGCATGGGATTCATACTTCTATTTTTGAACCAAATCATTACTCAATTTGTGAACTATCTTTTTGAGCTCTTCAACATCTAAATAAATATCTTTTGGTTGAGCTATGTTATTGCTAGTTCTAATAGGATTTGCGTAATTGGTGAGATCTTGAATTAACATTTGAGTTGGATTTTGAGCCACTTGATTTGCGTAGGGATTCACACTTTGAATCGGAATTGGATTGGGTGTGTAAGCCGATGTTGATGAATATGGTTGTTGATAAGGCAAAGCATTTATGCCTGATATTTGCGGTGCCATGATCTGATTCATCATAGGAGCTTGACCATATGGACCATATTGTCCTATCATAGGCATCTGGGATAACCCATAACCCCGTGGTGTCATTTGTTGTTCAATGGTCATAGCTTCATTGTAGGCTAGAGCAAGCGTGGTAACTTGAGGATTTTACCTTGCAAACATTGTTGTCATAGGATCCAATGCCCCAAAATATATTTGCAAAGCTACTGCGAGATCAATGGCGAAATACCGAATTGCTCTATTATAGAACTTCTGAAATCTCTGATTAAAAGTTTGGATTGGCTCACCCTAGCCTCTTTTGTATGTAATGAACTGATTATAGATGATTGTGGGATCTAATGGTGACCTGAATTGGTTGACAAAAGCATCCTCCATTTGCATCCATGATGTAATGGAACCAATAGGTAAGCAAATATACCATTCGTAAGCCACTTGGTCTAGGATCATGGGGAAGAGTCTACAAGCCACATCTTCATGTTGAACTTGCAATCTCATCAAAACATCCCTATAGGCCTGAATATGTTCTTCTACGGTCCTTGGGCCATCCGATTTGTATTTGGGAAAAAATCTCTCTATATTCTTAGGGATCTCATGAATATCCCCTGCAATATTCAAAGGAATGTTATTGGCTCCGTACCAAGAAGGTGGTGGAGGTTGGGCCATTTGATTCAAAATCGATGATGATAACCCTACAAGAACCGGATAAAACTCTCAATACCTCAAAGAAAACCTACGACACACAGAAAATCCTGTAATTAATGAAATTGAAAGAACAACTTCAAAATCAATTTGTTAGTCATGAATGAAAGAAGGAACCATGACAAAGCAGTATTCTAAAAATGTAAGTTTTTGATTCACCAGATCGCATATGAGCAAGTGAAGAGCATACTCCTAGTGTTGTAGGCTTTCTGATTCACAAGATCGCATTACACGCAAGTGAAGAGCATAATACCAACAACAAATACATTTTAGACAAAAAATAATTCCTTACGAATAAGCATGAAATTGACTAGCAAATATCAAACATGTAACGACCAAGAGATGTATCCATTAAAATCAAATGAAAGTAATTGCATGGAGACAACCTCTTTAGTCAAGACCAAAATTATATATATATATATATATATATATTTTTTTTTTAAATCAAATCAAAATGCATTATTCCTATATGAACAATCAAAAGCGTTAGAACAATGCATAGCGATTCATGTCCTCTTTTTAACACTACAAGGCTGTATTGTTAAAAGATGGCTAAAGATAATAATCAATAGGACATGAAATATTCAAAATTTAAATCCCTATAGCATTTAAATCACTCCGAAATAAAACAATTCAGGCCCTCCTTCTAGCGCCAATCTGTTGAGTGGTATTTTCACCCAGCTGTGAAAGTACACTCTCCTTTAGGATTTGGGTTCCAAATCCCCTCTTGCAAATAAGTTAAACAAACAACTTCTCCAAGGTCTCCGTTGTATCAACATTTTGCATATGTGTATTAGTAATCTCAAATAAAGATATTCAATTTAAATGCTTGGAAAACCTTAGTGATTGCAAGTAACTGTAAACAAGGGGCAATGTTGGTTTATTTCATCATGAAACTTTAGTGATTGTTCATTGTTTTTTGGATTTTGAAATTTTTTAAATGTTTATTTTTAATGCCTAAAAATAAGTTAAAATTTCTGGGAAAAATAAAATGCAGAAAAATGAAAATGAAATGTAGAAAACTAAAAATGAAATGCATTCAGTATGATGCTATCCTATTTTGACAAAATCAAAGATGTGAGGTTTCTCTGCATGCAAACTAACCTATTGGACTTGCAAAACAAGCACAATCCCCATAGACTAAGTGCTGGTTCCTAGGGTACGAAATAAAATTCAGATTTCAAATATTCGCCTAATGTAACCCACAAAAAATGGCATTAACATTATCTATAAATTTGAAATATGAAAAAATGAAAGAATAAACATTAAATCCATAGCATGCAAAGAAAATATCCTTCTTTCTTACCCACAAGATGCAAATTTCTGAAAAATTCTGCATTAAAAATATGTCATTTTACAATAGCAAAATTTTTTGTTTTCCCAAACCAGTCTGTGGAAGAAAAACAACTTAAACAGGTCCAGAATGGCCTTCTCGCCTTCAACTCTGCAACTCTGCTTATAGTAGTTTCCAACCCCCAATGTGGAAGGAAAACTATCCAAAAAAACCCAGTGCCAAGGCCTTGCCTTCATTCCTGCAATCTTCTCTGAAAAGTTTCCCACCCCCTTCTGGCCTCTTTGAATCGCATATTTAAAATTTTCAGGAAGTTCTTCGTTTCGTTTTCCAATGGCTATTCATTTCACCTTCCCTCTGCATGCATGTGCTTTGATTTCCAAAAATACTTTTTGTTTCTATTACGTGGCCCTTCGTTTCATTTTCTCCACATGGGCTTGCATCTGTTTCCTTCCGTGTGTAACGACCATCTTGAACCCATGTGCAAGTGTAAGTGAAATCAGAGCTTTGGGGAATTGAATTCCAAACCTAAGCGAGATGGGAATTTAACCATATCCTTACTACTCTGATTTGGATTTCATTACCTCATCTTGAACAAAATGATTTAACCTGTTATGGATGAAACCGTCAGGCTAGCTCTGTCCGTTTGAGCAATCGATGGTCTTGCTTTTAGACAAGACATGTTGCCACGCATGAGCATACTCCACTGCCAGTCAGGCGTCTATAGCCCCTATGAAGATCAACCCCATAATCCAATATTTGACTTTAATTTTGATTTCTTGAACCTTGGGGATGACTACCCATCCTTGCAAGGGACACGTAGTACGATCCTTCCAATCCAATATCGTAGAATGAAACATATTTGCTTTGGGTTTCAAGTTCTTGAGCGGGTAAAATAGAAGCTTTGGGGAATCATATTCTCAACCTAAGCGAGATGAGAATTAGACCCTATCCTTACTACTCCATAAAGTCTAAAATTAGAGTAGTAAGGATAGGGTTAAATTCCCATCTCACTTAGGTTGGGAATCCGATTCCCCAAAGCTCTGATTTGACCTTCATGGAGTAGTAAGGATAGGGTCTAATTCTCATCTCGCTTAGGTTGAGAATCCAATTCCCCAAAGCTCTGATTTGACCTTCATGGAGTAGTAAGGATAGGGTCTAATTCTCATCTCACTTAGGTTGAGAATCTGATTCCCCAAAGATTCTATTTTGCTCGCTCAAGAACTTGAAAACCAAAGCAAATATGTTTCATTCTACCTTTTTTTTTGCATCATTGATATTGGATTGGAAGGATTGTACTACGTGTCCCTTGCAAGGATGGGTAGTCATCCCCAAGGTTCAAGAAATCAAAAGCAAAGTCAAATCCTAGATTATGGGGTTGATCTCCACCAGGGCTATAGATGCCTGACTGGTAGTGGAGTATGCTCATGCGTGGTAACATGTCTTGTCTAAAAGCAAGACCATTGACTGCTCAAATGGACAGGCTAGCCTGACCGTTTCATCCATAACAGGTTAAATCATTTTGTTCAAGAAGAGGTAATGAACTCTAGATCATAGTAGTAAGGATAGGGTTAAATTCCCATCTCGCTTAGGTTGGGAATTCAATTCCCCAAAGCTCTGATTTCACTTACACTTGCACATGGGTTCAAGATGGTAGTGACACATAACCAACTTTGGGATCTAGTAAATTAATTTAGTATACATATGTTTGGTCCTAAGAGGGTTTGACAGTTTAATATGTTTGTTCATGATGCTAGAAATTCTGAGCCTTTGCAAAGTAGGTTGTTATATCTTTAACATAGTAGTCATACATCAAATCCTGCACAAATCATTCATAGCCTTGCATACGAATCATAAGTGAAACTGACAATGGAAAGTTGAACGAGTTTCAAACGATAGGGAATGAAGCACATTGCACACACCAAGTCGATGCTTAATAATTCTAATGCTTCATGTATTTCTCCTCTAGTTTCATTCTTGGGATATTTGTTGACGCTTGTATTTGAGTCTATGTGTTTTTTAGGTTGATTTCTCACCAAAATGCTTAGGAGCATTTCCCAACAGAGTCGCCATTTGTTGTGGCTGATCCACAACGTACCCCAAAATTGGGGACCCACCTTTTTTGCATGTTTTCCAAGAAGACCGAAGTGGCCCATATGCTAAAGATCAAAGAAAAAGCAAAACACCACAAGGAGAAAAAGTGTCACGATATCGTGACATGTTGCATTTTCGCGGTCCAAAGCAAAGGGAGAGGCCAAAAGAGAAAAAGTGTCGCGATATCGCGACATGTTGCACCATCGCGGCCGAAAGAGAAAAAGTGTCGCGATATCGCGACATGTTGCACCATCGCAGCCGAAAGAGAAAAAGTGTCGCGATATCGCGACATGTTGCACCATGGCGGCCGAAAGATAAAAAGTGTCGCGATATCACGACATGTTGCACCATCGCGGTCGAAAGAGAAAAAGTGTCGCGATATCGCGACATGTTGCACCATCGCGGCCAAAAGAGAAAAAGTGTCATGATATCGCGACATGTTGCACCATCATGGCCAAAAGAGAAAAAGTGTCGTGATATCGTGACATGTTGCACCATCACGGCCAAAAGAGAAAAAGTGTCACGATATTGCGACATGTTGCACCATCACGGCCAAAAGAGAAAAAGTGTCGCGATATCACGACATGTTGCATTTTCGTGACCAAAACAGAAGAAAGAAAAAGTGTCGCGATATCGTGACATGTTGCATTTTTGCGACCAAAATAGAAGAAAGAAAAAGTGTCGCGATATCGCGACATGTTGCATCATCGCGGCCAAAGGGGAAAAAGTGTTGCAATATCGTGACATGTTGCATCATCGCGGCCAAAGGGGAAAAAGTGTCACGATATCGCGACATGTTGCATCATCGCGGCCAAAAGGGAAAAAGTGTCGCAATATCGCTACATGTAGCATCATCACGGCCAAAAGAGAAAAAGTGTCGCGATATCGCGACATGTTCCATTTTTGCGGCTAAAAGCAACAAAAGACGGAAGAGGCCAAAAGTGTCGCGATATCGCGACACTTTACATTTTTGTGACTCAAAAGGGGCAGGCAAACAGAGAAACCAAAAGTGTCGTGATATCATGACATGTTCCATTTTTGCCAACGTAACAGACCTGCATAGTGACGTGGACATAAGGACAAAATCTAGTAAATAAGACAAAACATTACATAAGGAATCTTTAATGATTGGAAATCATTTAAGATGGTCGTTACACATGGAAGGAAATAGACGCAAGCCCATGTGGAGAAAATGAAACAAAGGGCCACAAAATAGAAATGAAAAGTATTTTTGGAAATCAAAGCACATGCATGCAGAGGGAAGGTGAAACGAACAACCATTGGAAAATGAAACGAAGAACTTCCTAAAAATTTTAAATATGTGATTCAAAGAGGCCAGAAGGGGGTGGGAAACTTTTCAGAGAAGATTGCAGGAATGAAGGCAAGGCCTTGGCACTGGGTTTTTCTAGATAGTTTTCCTTCCACATTGGGGGTTGGAAACCGCTGCAAGTAGAGTTGAAGGCGAGAAGGCCATTCTGGATCTATTTGAGTTGTTTTTCTTCCACAGACTGGTTTGGGAAAACCATAAATTCTACTATTGTAAAATGACATATTTTTAATGCAGAATTTTTCAAAAATTTGCATCTTGTGGGCAAGAAAGAAGGAGATTTTCTTTGCATGCTATGGATTTAATGTTTATTCTTTCATTTTTTTAGATTTCAAATTTATAGATAATTTTAATGCCATTTTTTGTGGGTTACATTAGGCGAATATTTGAAATCTGAATTTTATTTCGTACCCTAGGAACCAACACTTAGTCTATGGGGATTGTGCTTGTTTTGCAAGTCCAATAGGTTAGGTTGCATGCAGAGAAACCTCACATCTTCGGTTTTGTCGAAATAGGATAGCATCATACTAAATGCATTTCATTTTCAATTTTTTGCATTTCATTTTCATTTTTTTGCATTTTATTTTTCCCAAAAATTTTAACTTATTTTCAGGCATTAAAAATAAACATTTAAAAAATTTCAAAATCCAAAAAACAATGAACAATCACTAAAGTTTCATGATGAAATAAACCAACATTGCCCCTTGTTTACAGTTACTTGCAATCACTAAGGTGTTCCAAGCATTTAAATTGAATATCTTTATTTGAGATTACTAATACACATATGCAAAATGCTGATACAACGGAGACCTTGGAGAAGTTGTTTGTTTAACTTCTTTGCAAGAGGGGATTTGGAACCCAAATCCTAAAGGAGAGTGTACTTTCACAACTGGGTGAAAATACCACTCAACAATACTATTAAGGGAATGGATGACCAAGTTATCCAGTAAAGGATACATTTTCATGGAATAATCCCATATAAAAATCACTCATAAAGATAAAGTAATTTATATGGAAGCTAAAAATAGGAGTCCATTCCACATTGGGACTTATGAGGAACTACCTCTTAGGCAGGCCAAGGTCCACTTTGTTGAAGAACAAGAATATGAGCTAACCCTAGAATAAAAAATGGATGAGATTTATAACGAATTTATTCAAATACCATTTAGAAACCTTATATATGACTATGATAAATTTTGGATGCCCTACAAGGAGGCTAAACAAGGAACATATGTGATAATTTATTATATTGATGAAATATTGTGTGCTAAACAAGGCAATATGTAAGAGCATTAAGAAATATAAACCTTTTACTTTAACAACACTCAATGCATAAATGAGGTTAATTCTAAAGTGATCTTAAATAATTATTATAATAAATTGAGGGAACGTTCCTTTAGATTGACATTCAAATGCATATGTAAGAAAGCAAACTATAAGGCTCTATGCCTTTGACTTCACAATTATAGCAATTGGGATTAAAATACTTTAAAAACTATGGTGATTTTGAATTGATTATTAAGTAAGATAGACCTTTGTGTTCTACAAAGTAAGGTTGGATGAAATTTTATGAATACTAAGTATGATGTTTGCTAGAATATTTTGATTCCATAAAATTCGAAGCAAAATCAAGACATTAAAATTAGGTGGTTAACTTCTTAGCTAGTAAAAGTGGTCAGTTTGACCCCACTTGAAGACTATTGATTGTCAAATAAAAATAATTTAAAATGATATTTAAACCATTTGTACCTGATAAAATATAAATTTGGAATGTTTTTGCAAGCGATCGGGATCTTATGAATTACTTGATCAATGAAGCACACATTGATAGAAGTAAAATCTATTTTCCATATAAGAAAGTGATCAATGTGAAAGGTAGTCACATTTTGAAATCATTGATAATATTAAAGAGTTTATTCTATCCTAGCAACCAACCCGAGAAATGAGGTATGCAATTCAAATCTTTATAATATAGGAAAGTCAAAAATTTTGGTGATAAAACTCTAAATATAACAAATGAGCTCATAGAAGAGCTCAAAGAACTTTGCTCTAACTATAAGAACTACATAACTTGGGACTATGAGGGATTAAATATATTTGTAAGAGATGTCACGATACATAGCAGTGAATATATTCAAATCGTAAGGCCCTTTAGGTAAAAGCAAAAACCAAATAATACAAAGATATAGACATTAATGCAAAGGTACTAGTGAATTTACTAGAGGTAAAATACATATATGCTATTAAAAATTCTACCTAGGTGGAAAACCTAGTGCTCATTTGGAATAAGAAGGGTTAGATTTATTTGTGTATGTATTTTAAAAATCTCAAACAGACCTCCTTAAAATATCATTGTTTATTATCATCGATGGAACAAATAATAGAGATAGTACTTGGTTTAGAGATGTTGTCTCTATTACAACCAAATAGGGTATATTTGCTTATAAAAAAATGGTTTTCAAGATATCAATTGTAGGTTTCATATTCCAAAAGGCCATGCATATAACTTTTTAAAGCTAAATCAATAAGATCATCCTTATCTACTTGGATGGCATGACTGTATCCTTGAAAAAATAGAAAGCATCATTTCTTCCACGTAGAGTAGATATTTGAGAGATGCAAGGAATACGAGATCTCATTAACTTTAAAGAAATCATTATTCTATATCAAAGAATGAAATATTTAGGGGCATCTTGTATGAAACAAAGGGTTAGAAATTTTTTCTAAAATGATCAAAGTAACATCAAATTTGACTTCACCAACAAGTAAGAAAGGAATGCAATCATCCATGGAGCAAATGAATTTTGTCAAGTTCATTTTAAACTTCACTGAGATAGTCAAGTCTATTATAACAATGCTAAAAAAGAACAAGAAACTTGATGGTTTGAGGAGGTAAAGGTGGCATTACATTTGATAAAATAATCCATCTCACAAGATCTAGAGCTAATCAATTAAAATTATCAAAAAGAGTTCATCCTCTATGTGATTGGTGTTAAGGATAACATTGTCACAATCCTCGCACGAAGGAATAATAAAGAAGAAGAAAATATAGTTACCTTCATGGTAAATATGCTACAAGACTATAATACCATATATACATTCATTAAAAAGTAGGTCTACACGTTCATGAAGATCTTAAGCAGTTTCGTCACTATATATCTTGGATAAAATAGTTCATCTCATAAGACAGACCTAATCAATTCAAATTATTAAAAGGTTTTCATCCTATATATAATTAGTATTGAGGATAGCATTTTCACAAACCTCACACAAAATAATAGCAAAGAAGAAGAGCATACGGTTTACCTTCATGAGCCAAATACTACAAGACTATGAGACCATATATACATTCATTTAAAAGGTGGTCTATACCCTCATGGAGCTCTTAAGAAGTTTTATCACTCTGTCTGATAGAGAAAAGTGATAATATATGTCACTCATCCAGATATCATGAACTACATCCTACAAGGGAAAATATGCAAAAAGAGAGCAGGATGGGTCACCAAAGTACAAGCACGCAATATAGAGGTCAAGACCAGCAAGATGATTTGCAAGAGAGAACTTTGCAAATTGCTTGCCAAAAGTAAAGCTTGTGAACAAGTTTCACCTTTAGAAGAAGAAGAAACTAGAACATACCAAGAGTCTATGGTGCTTAATCCCAATTAAATTCTATAGATTATGCCCTTCATAATAAGTTTCATTATCCTCTAAGTTTTAAATTAACTCAAAGGTGTAGATTTAGGACACAAACTTATAAATATGTAGTTCTAGATTATACATTGCTTAAAATAAATTTGGATGACATGCTACTCAAATTTGTGGAGACACAAAGGATACTTGATATTTTACGATAGTTTGACCAAGGTTTCTTTCCTTTCCCAATAACTCACATAATTTTATATAGTAGGATACTATTGGCTTAGTAGATTCAAAGGTGCACATAAGTGAGTTAAAGTGTGTGAAGCATGTGGCATGCACATTGGAAGAATAAGGAAGGTTTCTATACCTTTGAGACAAGTGATTGCTAATTAAACTTTTCAAAAATGGGATCTATAGTTTATAAAAAAATTCAACCCTTGATCAAGCATAGAACACAAATGGATTTTAACAACAATAGACTACTTCATACAAAGGATGAAATCCATTATTTTAAAGTTTACCAATTAAAGAATGATGATTAAAGTCTTGGAGAGTATAATCATCAGGTTTGATGTGCCATTAATTATAGTGTAGAATAATGGATACAATTCTAGAGGAGGTAAAGTTACCAAATTTGCCTTGAAATGTAGAATTATCATGAAGATGTTTTGAAACTACTACCCATAGGAAAATAGGCTTGTAGAATTATCATGAAGATGTTTTGAAACTACTACCCCTAGGGAAATAGGCTTGTAGAATCCATAAATAAGAACCTAATAAGGATTTTGAAAAGAACAACCATTGCATCCAAAGAATCTGGGATATTTAGTTGAATAAGGCATTACGAGATAATAGGATCCCTCCTAAAGTATGATTGGAAATTTGCCTTACAAGTTAGCATACAGAAGTAAATTTTCTAATCAATCTTACACTCCCACCCGTGAGCATTGTGATGCAAGTTGAATTAGGAGTATAAATTGTACCCTTGGAGACGAAATTAAATTAATTTCTTCTCTTGGAAGAAGAATGAAGGTATAAGATTGTCAATAATTAAAAGATATAAAGTTACATATTGTTACAAATACTAAAATATAAAATAAAAAAAAATACAAATTGTCCATAATTAAATCACTTACATGTAAATGAAAATAAATAGGAAAGAAAACAAATAATAAAATCTAAATGCAAGCCATTTTAGCGCGCGCCCGGTGGGACTCGAACCCACAATCGCCTGATTAGAAGTCAGACGCCTTATCCATTAGGCCACGGGCGCCAAGCGGGATTTGCAAACGCCTTATTATTTTACTAGCAAAACATAAAACAATTGGCAGGGTGATGGAAACATTTTGCGTCAGACTGCAGACGTTTGATCCAAAAATAAATTGTTTTATCTGATCTACAGTAAGCTGAATAGGATCGGTTTTAACATTATTTTATTCCATTTTCCATGTTTTTATTTTAAATTGGAGGATAAATAGATGGAACCGAACGTGCCATGCTGAGCACTATTTTAGCGTCTAAATAAATATTTGTGTTTAATAGACATCATCAATCAGAGTGGCACAGCGGAAGCGTGGTGGGCCCATAACCCATAGGTCCCAGGATCGAAACCTGGCTCTGATATTAAGTCAGTGAAGCTTCCTTCGTATGTCGTTTATAAGTTTTTTTTGTATTTACTTATTTTTGGATCTTTTACTCCGTCTCATCGTCCCCGGGCAACAATAACATCTCTCTTCTCCTCCTATTAAAAAAAGAATATAAGGCGAAGAATAGAGAGATTGACTCTCATCTCTCTTCTCCTCCTATTAAAAAAAGAATATAAGGCGAAGAATAGAGAGATTGACAGAGTCGTCCTTGGTCATGCAACCAGTAACGTCATGTTTCATTCATCTTATTTTATCTTATATTATAATTCATTTTATATAGAGAAATAATCTTCAATTATTATTTTAGTTTTCAAACTAAATGATTATTAATATCGTTTGTGTTATATCCCCGTGAGTGTGGTTTACTCGTCAGGACGCTACTTGCATTATTGGTGATGTGACCCGGTTCAATCCCCATGGTGGATATGTATAATAAGTATTACTCAAAAAATAAATAAATAAAATATCGTTTGTGTTAATATTATGCTTTGTACTCATGAGGTTGGCAATGTTAGTTATAATATTCATGGTGATAAGTTTGGCAATGATAACTTGGTTTGTGTTAATATTATGCTTTGTACTCAAGAGGTTGTCAATGTTAGTTATATATTCAGTGATAAGTTTGTTAGTAAGTTACAAAATTATTTGTTTAATTCTTATATGCTTATTCTATGTTAAGTTTTTGGATTTTATTAGGGCATCATGATTTGGATTCCATTCATTTATCGTTTAAGAGTATGTTTATTTTGTTTTTCTTGATGGTTATTATTGGTAATAAGAACTTGTTTATATAAATAATTTAATATTGAAGAACTTCGTTCTTTTTTAAATACTTATACTTCAAGAGAAGGAATTAATCTATGTAAAGGTCTTTGATCTTTTTAGCATTTATTATTTTGTCTTTGAACTGGAATTAAATTTAACAAATTATTGTTGCTACATTAATATTTGATTAATTGCTTCGATCGACTTGTCCACAATTTACCTAAGCTTTAATACTTTTGAATCTCTTAGAACTTTAATAACTCGGTGCATCACGACAACACAATTCTATCTCTTTGTTGTAGCAACAATGGATGGCACACATTTTTTGTTAGTGGTTGACTTGTAGACTATTGTATCTTGCCTTGTAAGATAACTTCTCAAGAAATGGAACTAGTATTTTATGATTTAATTCCTATAAGAAGCTTCCAATTGCATGTAGGATACATGCTAGCAATAAGTCATCCCTAGGGAAGTTTCTTGAGCTTCTCTAAAGTAGGGTGGACCATCCTTTACCTATGGGAGGATAGGCTACCTTACAAAGGAAAGAGAAGCTTCTAAAGATGTCATTCCAAAAGATATTTTGTAATGTTGCTTGTAGCGTCTCACTAATCATGGTATTTGCTTGTACAACTTGGGTGGGCCTAATGGTAAGACTTTGGAACTCTTAATAGGAGGTTCAAGGTTCAAATCCAATGGGGGTTAGAGTTGTACACCATACTTAAGTAACCAATGTTTGGTTGGATAAACATATATGGGGTAAATAACATCCTCTATGAGGGGCATCTCATATGGCCTATGGTCTTAAGGACATTATAAACTACTTTACCTTACTTTTTAATAGGCCTTGATGGTAAGAATGCTAGAGATGTTGATATTTAAGTAACCAATGTTTAATTGGATAAACATATAAGGGTTGAATAACATCCTCTATGAGGGTCATCTCATATGGCCTATGGTCTCAAGGACATTAAAAACTACTTTAAATTCATGTAATGCTTGTATCTCAATTTAGAGATTCAATGATTAAAAAAAAATGAAGTAGGAGGTGGTATGACAATATTGGAAAATACATGTCCATTTGGTGTCTATTGTCAAAGGTTTCATAGGAATACATGTTATCATGTTCTACACACATGTCTACTCAAGCATTTAGAATTTGATTTTAGTGAAAATGTATGTATCCTTTTTCTAAAGTGAGTGCTTTTATTGGAAATTGTGATACTCAATGGGGCCAAAAGTTAGGACAACTATTAAAACAAGACAACAATGGAATTGTAAATGAAATTTGAAAAAGGAAAATTATATTCTTACCTATATTTGGAAAGAATGTGAAGCATCTTATGTGTGTGTGTGTGTTTATTTATTTATCCATCTATCTATGTAGAATGTACGAATTTGAAGATTGATGAAGCATTTTTAGGCGGTTTCATGTAATTTCCTTTTCTATTCATTTTCTCTTTTCTATGTTGTGTTGAATATTTCTTTGAGAGTACCACCACAACTCACATACAAATATTAGAGCTTGGAGATTGGATACTGGAGAAAGGGAGAGATTGAGGATTTCATTCTTTTTAACCATAGAATTCAAAATTCAAGTTTTTGGAGGAAAAAAATTATACATTATTAGTGTAGCTATCATGGCACATGGTAATGCTTCATTCTCGTCACATAATCTAAACAAGAAATTTATTATTTTTGGTGCATAAAGATGAGGATTTAGTTGTTTACCAAGGAAGTCTAGAGTGTTGTGAAACATAGATATAATTAACTAATAGATTAGATTATTTTGTTAGTCATACATAAAAATAACATGTAGGAAGCACAAATAAAATATACCTTGCTTTTATGTCATATACAAGTAACCCTTGATATGATCACTTTTCTAATAATTGTCAATGTCAAGACTGTTAATGGAGCTTGAGACACAATGAACATAAATTTATATACATGCAAGAGAGAATATGAAAATCTAAGAATGAAAAAAATGAAAATGTGAGAGATTATTGTGTAAGGGTGCATGACATTGTGCACAAAATGGGTGTCTATGATGATGAACCAACACATGGAGATGTTGTCAAAAATGTGTTGAGAACATTGAAACCAAAATGAAATAATTATTATACAATGATTATTGAAGAAAGTAAAGATTTAAAGAAATTAGAGTTTGATGCATTGGTGGGATCACTTATGTCTTATGATGTAAGAACTCAAAATAATGAAGAATATAACATAGAGTAATCTGTTGCTTTGAAGGCTAGAGTGTCAATCGATAATGTGGCTAGCTCAAGATCCAATTCCCAAAGTCATAGAGGGGAGCAACAAAATCAACATTCTATAAGAGAAAGAGGTCATGGTAGAAGAGGAGGCTATAGTGAAAGAGGTATATGAATATTTGTGAATAAAATAAATATTCAATACCACTATTTTATAAGTATGGCTATGATGAAAGAGAGTGTAGAAATAATAAAAGCAATGAAGGAAGAAAAAAGGAAAATATTTCACACAAAGAAGGTGAAAGCTCAAAAAATATGTTGTCATGTAATGTGGCAAAAGTTTTAACTAAAGAGACTGATGACTAAATAAGGTAATATTATTAAGGTGACTTTCTAACTCAAGATAGG
This sequence comes from Wollemia nobilis, assembly GCA_028583015.1. NCBI lineage: Eukaryota > Viridiplantae > Streptophyta > Pinopsida > Araucariales > Araucariaceae > Wollemia > Wollemia nobilis. The sequence continues at coordinate 5,115,936 of JAQPPZ010001739.1, read as the reverse complement.
TGCGATTTTTGCTACAATTCTTGATATGATTTTGTGGAGTTCCTTCCTCTAAAGTTTAATTTTTGGATGATTGTACAAACAATTGTTAAGATCATTGATTTTCTGCATATTATTAATCTTATTAGCAATATTATTAACTATATTAGCTAAGGTCATCATTTATTATATTTGTCAATGGGCCATAGCTTGTCTAGTGAATGCTAGGGAGGGTGATTGTCTAAACTTACAAGTAGAACATTGTTTATGTTCCATAGTATCGGGTACTACCAAAATTGCACTCTTTTTTACAACAAATAATTCAAGGTATGATTAAGTATATCAAATAATTACAAAAGTGAAAAAATCCACTTCCAATGGATCAAGCTCAAAATGAGCTTTTCAATGAGTATAAATAATGGTATACTCATGAAACAATGACTACCTTTCAATTTGGCAATTTACAAAGTCCATTTAGACAAGGAAAACTAGGTTGATTTGTCCTTTCTCGAGAAATATTTTCAAACTATGCTTTTTTTAAAATGTCCCCCCTTTACATATTATAATATAAAGGTTCCCCCATTAACACATTAAAAGGCAACAAAGTACACTACTTAGACAAAGCTTTTCTAGCTACAAATAAGACCATTTAAACTCCCAAATCATGGGTTTTCTCTTGATTTGAGGTCGTACCAACTTTTTAGTGAATACTGATAAATGGAAAATGTAAACCAATAAAGACTTGGCTTACCAATCCACACCCAATATGGGATATAGCATAAAATCTATCTCGTAACACCTATGAAAAGCAACATATACAAACATACCAGTATACTTTACAAACATAACGTCCAAATCAATTAGACAACATATTTCGTGTCTCCATGTAAAAAATTCTTCAACAATATTCAATTTTGAGCCTCTTCCTTGTTGTATTCAACACATCCACAATAGATAGCCATAACTCACTAGATGGTATTACATCTAGACTGGTGTGATAAAATAGTCATTAATCCTCTCAAACAAACTCTAGGTTATAAAAATAATGGATAGTTATGTGTAGTCATATGTTATCTTCATGTTCTACCTTCTATCAGACTGCAAAAATCATGGCTTATTTTGCCATCATGCAAATAAACAAGCTCTCCAAAACTAATTTTCTAGCTATGTTCCAAGTCATAAAATAGCATGTGCATCACTTGGCCACATTTCTCAAATTGCCAACAATTGATTTTGCAATGACTAACTCATCAATTATAGCCAAACTCTTGATGAATTGAGACATCAATCCATCATAAAATTTACTTCAAATTACCACAAATCTCTTGATCAATGTAAAGTGTAGACATGTCTCCTTTGACAGACATTGTCTCCAACTAGGCTTTCCATGAAATGATCTCCACAAAATAGGCCACAACAAGCCATGTCATGTAACAGATATTTCCACGTATATGCCATGAAATTTATAGCTTGGTCAACCATTTTTTTGCAAGTTTGAAATCAAATCTGCTATCGATAGGCATCAATGTTATCTTACACCAATCAACAAATCCAAGCAAACTCAAATCTTAGACATCTGGTTAAGTGCACCCAATTACTAACACATGGATAATACTTATTGAGCTACCACAAACAAATATTTATGTCTGGTTTATAACCAATAGTATATTCTTAAAGAAATAAACTATTTTCCATATTGCAAAAATTAACATGTTATGTCCTAGAAAAAACACTCAATCCAAACAAGTTGAAATAGTGTTAAGCAACATAATATTCATTTATGTAGCTTTTTGAATAACCACTATATTCTATGTTGATAATAATTTTTCATGGAATTCTTCAGTGCATTGACAAATAGCTCTACATTATTCACATGAACTAGCTCTAGTTGATGTCTCAGACCAACCTTTAATTCCATGTTTGAGAAAGATGACGCTTAGACATGGCCAATAATCTTATTTCATGGTGGAGGTAAACATCGTACAAAAGTTCTCCCAGGATGCAATGCAACCAAGGATATTTACTAAAATTTTCCATCTAAAATTGATGCTTAAGATAATAGTCAATATTATCTAATGAAGCAATCCAACAATGAAAATAAAGAAGCTTTAGACACAAACTAGACTCTTATTTGATGCAAAAAAGCCAAGAAAACATAGTTCAAACTAGAAAACCAAGTCTAGGACCTAATGGCAAGAAATTTCTTATTCCCATTCTGAACCAAACTAGCTTGAGGGAAGAGGATACTCTCTCCCAATTCAACTTTCCATTGTGATACCAAACTGACGAGGATTCACAAACACAAACGAACTGAACAATTCACAAAACTCATATTGAATGATATTATTTTAAATATGGCTATAAATAGCCAGAGTACATGGATACCAAGCCTCAACAGTTATAAAATTGGAGGCTTAATATTTCTTGATAGACCATATATAAAATGATAGACCACATAAATGTATGATTACATGGAGGCTATATGATTAGCCATGAATAATAAAAATGGTAATTTTAAAATATAAAAAAAGTGGCCATGAATAAAAAAAGGTGGCCTTACATAATATATATTATATTGGTTCCTTATTAGGTGACTCATACAAGAGAAAGGTAAAATTCAGAGACAAAAAAGCATTGGGGGTTGAAGGAAAAGGAACCTTATATATTAATACAAAATATAAAAAGAAAAGTATCCAAAATACATACTTTACACATGGAATGAAGCTTTATTTGATAATTGTGGGGCAACTTATAGAGGAAAACTACAAAGTAGTGTTTGATAATAAGAGTGGTTCATCTATGATAATCAAATGGGAATCAATCAGTGGTTGTTGTATGTATAAAAATAATAGTATACTTTATTGGGAGGAGAAGATAACAATTTTTACCATTTAAAGATTGAGGACAACATCTGGTTATTGCACCAAAGGTATGGTCACTTGAAATTTTAAAGCTTGTATATTATGAAAAATAAATGGTGCACATAATGCCTTGTATAGATGCAATAAGTGAAGTTTGAAGGTTGTACAATGGAAAAAATACATAAAGAGAGTTTTACAAAAGGAAGAGCATGGACAACATCCTATCCACTAAAATTTATTCATTCAAATATTTGTGGTCCAATGTATACCAAGTGTTGGTAAATCTTATTCTATCACTTTCATTAATGATCATACTAGAAAAATATGGGTATATTTTTGAAGAATAAGAATGATGATTTTATGTATTAAATAGCTTCAAATCCATAGTAGAGAACAAAAGAAGATATAGAATCAAAACATTAATGATTGATCATGATGGTGAGCATTGTTTTAGTAAATTCAATCAATTTTGTGATGCACATGGAATAAGAATACAATTGAAAATTAAATATACACCTCAATGAAATGGAGTGACAGAAACGAAGAATAGGAAAATCATGAATATGGAAAGAAACATGGTACTAGAAAAATGTTTGAATAATCATTTTGGGTTGAAGTAATTACAACAATAGTGTACATTTTGAATAAAAGTCCCATAATTATAGTAAATAACATGAATCTTCATGATGTATGGCATAGAAATATTTATTCATAAGTCACTTGAGAGTGTCATATTGTTTGGCTTATGTTCATGTTTAATATAAGAAAAGGAAGAAGTTATATTGAAAGAGTCAAACTTTTTTGTTGGTTATTTTAAAGAAAGCAAGACATGTACATGTTATGACCTAATAAAATTGAATAATATACCACCATGTTTTTTTGAGAATGGTGAAGGGGGTACCAACTAGGTACTTTTTAGACAATGTATCAATGCATGAGGTGATACCACATGTTATTGGCCCAAATTGGGGACTACCAACTAATGTTGATTGCATAGGCCATTGGGTTGTGTACTAGAAAACTAGAATATGCTACTTATCACACTTGGATTCACTCTATAATCTATAAACTAGGGTATCCCACTTATCACTCTCTATTTTGCTCATTTGTGCTTCACAAATTTTGATGTTGACTATATGATTGTACAATCAATGGGTTTGATGATTTGGAAGAATGTGCTTGTCCAAACCCATATTTATATCCTCCATGTGGAACCCTATCTACCACATTGGCCTTTGATATGTTGGCCCATGTGATATCATCACCTACCATATTAGAAAAAACCATGTCATCATCTACCATAATACTTTCCACATCATCAACTGCCATGTCATCATGAAGTGTAAATTCCATGTCATCATCAACTACAATGTAATCACTAGATACCATATCATCATAGGATATCATGTCGTTGTTGAACACCACATCATCATAATGTGTGGCATTAACATGTACTAGAGAAAAGGAGTTGATATTATCACTATGTGTCATATCATTAGATTATGTCATGTCATCACACAATGTCAACTATGAGGTGATAACATCATTTATTAGCGAGATGCCATCATAGTATTCATCAAAATATATGGGATGGTTGAGTTAATTTTTTTTATTTCACAAGTCTAATGCCCCCACTAATCAATAAAGGAGGTTAAACCCCTTTCTCTCCTTTGCATGTCTCTCTCCATGGATGTATGTGTTATGGCATCAAATGACATCTTGGTGATGCATAATGCCCTAACAATCATGTACATAATTTATTATTGCACAGGGAATATTTTATAGAATATTCCCTATTTTAAATATGTTTTTTTAAATAAAGAGAAATATAATTTTTTTATATAATAAATAGGTATCTATAGGTGAAATGGAAAAAAGTGGTAAACTTAGACCCTTTGAAATTTCATAAAAAGACTAAAAATACTAACAATTTATTTATTGCAGACACCCAATTTTGAACCCATTATCAATATTTAAGTTTTCAAATATATTTATCAATCATTCAATCAATCAACCAAATTGCAACAATTATCCTCATAAACAAATTTACAACATTTATTACTCTAGAAGCAAAAGAAATGGGACATAAGCAAAATCTCTCCTAGTGCTTTTTCCTCCCAAGTAGTATTTCTATAAAATTTGACTTTTCAATATTTTCTAGCCCAAATTTAACCTTTAATGACCATCTCAGCAATAGCATTAGAGCATTAGTGCCATCAGTTTTATCATTCTCTAATACTTTTGATGATGATGCACCAAAAACAAAAAAAATACTGATGGTACCTTTCAAGTCATCCACCATTAATGGATCCAATCATATTTGTAGCCCTAGTAGAATTCCCAAGCCTAAGAATTGTCATTTAAAATCTTCCTTTATTAATGAAATATTATTCCTATTGAAGAACACAAGCTTATACTGAGAGGGGGGTGAACAGTATAAGACCACTTTTTACTTTTCTTTCCCAATCAATATTATGCAATGTATAGATAGAAATATCAGCAATAGTAATCAAAGCAATGTACAAAACACCACACACAATAGAGACACCACAATTTACGTGGTTCACCCAATGTGGGCTACTCCACGGAGAAAATATTTCACTAAAATTTTCTCGATCAATCTCTTGGGAATCCTTTCCCTATTACAATGTTTATGGACCTCAGTCCAAAGGAGATGTTGATCCCCTAAATCAAGTTCATGGATCTCTATCCATAGGAGAACTCCTTCTCCTCTGCTCTGGTTGGTGATCCTCTAGAAGACTACTGCCTCCACTACATCTGGCTTGTATATCTCTCTCCATTGAAGACTCTTGTCCCCACTCAGAAGACCTATCCTCACTACCCTAGTTGATGGATCTCTATCCACTAGAGACTACTATCCTCTCTGCTCTGTCACCTCCAAATATCTATCTCAAATCTACACTAAACATAATCCTTCGATCTAGCACAAATCTTCTCAACAAGTCCACACAGAACTTGCTCAAATCTGCTCAACAAGTCCACACAGAACTTGCTCAAATCTGCTCAACAAGTCCACATAGAACTTGCTCAAATTTTCTCAACAAGTCCACATAGAACTTGCTCAAATCTGCTCAACAAGTCCACATAGAACTTGCTCAAATCTTCTCAACAAGTCCACATAGAACTTGCTCAAATATGCTCAACAAGTCCACACAGAACTTGCTCAAATATTCTCAACAAGTCCACATAGAACTTGCTCAAATCTACTCAACAAGTCCACACAGAACTTGCTCAAATCTGCTCAACAAGTCCACATAAAACTTGCTCAAATCTGCTCAACAAGTCCACATAGAACTTGCTCCAATCTCATAGAAACATAAAGAGAATTGTTAGAGACTCAATATGTTCTATACTTATCACAATGCTCAATTACTTTCAATCACTCTCTTAGAAACATAAGGAGAATTGTTAGAGACTCAATATGCTTCCAATTCAACTCAATGCTCAATCACTTTCTCAACTCAATTCAAAATATATAATAGTTTGTTTTATGGAACTTGAACAATCACTTCACACATCCACTTGACTAGGCTCAACCAAATCTACTCAACCAATCACTTAATGAAACAACCCTTTCTCACAAACCCTAGTCCAAGCATATAATCACCAACTCAAAATATTTCCAACAATTCTCAACAACAAATCTCACATAACAATGATACTCATGTTCTTTTCAAACCCTAGTTCAAGTTCTTTGCATGACAACCCACTTCAACAACAATGCTTATAAAACAATCTTCACATAACAATGATACTCATGTTCTTTTCAAAACCCTAACTCAAATTCTTCACACAATCAATGGCTTCAACAACAATGCTTATTAAACAAGGTTCTAATCACAACTTCTTTATTCCAGAAAACCTTGATGCATTAACTCAACACTCTCAAAAGGAAACCCTAATCAAGTCCTTTTCACTCCAAACTTATTTTCCAGAAAACCAACCAATCAAATTAAACTTTGGAAAATGTGCTCATACCTTTTTCTTGATGATGAAGGAATCTTCTAAATCTACCAAAAATCTCAAACACTTCTTGCCAAGCTCAAAGAAATTATAAGGTGATTAATTTCCTCAAATTACAATGCAAACATTAAAACATACATACACCTTATCACTCCATATTTAAGAAAACATTCATCAATATTTACAAAAAGTAAATTACCACTTACACCTTATAATCTCCCACTAATATTCAATGCACTCTTCTTTTCAAAAACAACCTAAGACAAGAAGCTCCCTTTATCCTTTTAATATTTCAATAAATCAATATGCCAAAACACTTTATTAAAATAAAACTTAACACCTTATTCCTCCAACTAATCAAAAATCATTTCCAACTAATAAACCTTTCATGCACCCTTTTAACTCCAAACTTTAGGCATCACACAAAAATTAAACTTCAAAATTAATTACCTTGCCTTGGAGGGGATTCGAACACACATCACAGCCTCAATCGGTGCCCTACTCATGGCTCCCAATGCCACGCAAGCTAGGCGCTTGCTTGGGGATAAACGAGCACCACGTGCTCAAAACCTTCCCCGCTCGCCTTGCGCAAAACGTGCGCCTTCCTTGGCACTCAACACCAATGCAACTACCACAAACAAAAATGTTGCCATCGAGTTTCGAACATAGACCTCCTTGCGCCCAACACCCTAACGCTGTCCTCTTTGCCACTAGGCCACTTGCCTCATTGGCGCTTGGTCTTTTGGCGCAAGTCCCCTTGACGTTATTCGCTGGTGCTTAAACAAAAATGTTCGCTGCTCTTTCTTCCTTACGAATTCAAAACACTATTGCATGCTTCGATTATTGAGCAAAAGGATGATCTCAAATGCCTTTAAGGCATAGCTTATATACCAAATTTCTTCCTCCATGCATGACGTCGACGTTTGATTTACCCTCAACGATTTTTGGACATCGGCGCTCGAATTACCTTTGGAGCTTTATTAATTTATAAAATTTTTAATTTAAATTTTATAAATTAATTCTTTAAACCCTATGGTTTTATTTAAACCATATTTCACTTTGCACCTTGGTATAAATAATATTTATTTATAAAATTTAAATTCATTTTGAATTTAAATAATTTATCAAATAAATATTAAATCTCCCTTTAGCTTTTCAAATAAACTTTCTTGGGTTTTTATGAAAACCATTTAACTTATGCTTCCACATAATATTTAAAAATATTATGGAGCCCTTTGCCTTTAACCTTTGCATTGTTCCTCTTGACCTTTGACTTTATTAGAAGCTTCTTCCTGAATATCAATGACAACTTTGATAACTTGTTTCTTGACAAATTTCTTGATATTAATGATGACCTCATTTCTTGACATCAATGACAACTTTGACTTGAGGACTCAAAATGTCCAACAATCTCCCCCTTTTTCATTGATGGTAACCCAAATTATTTTTACCAAAAACTTGACTTTTTCCTGTTCTACTCCCCTTGGGACATTGCTCCCCCTAGCTCAATGCTCTCTTCAAATACCAAATATCTCTCCCCTTACTCAAATCTCTCCCCCTTTGAAATCAATGGAAAAGGGTCACCTTTGGGGCTCGGGGCTAAGAATGAGCCTCTTAGCTTAGCCCCTCCCCCACCTCCTCTTGAGGTGGTTAATTATGGGGTGGGAGTATTTCTACTCCTAGAAAGCACTGTTCTTTACCTTTATCCTCTTTCCTTCTTATCTGATCCTTCTGATTCCTTTGATTGTTTCTTTCCATGTCCATGTTCCTGTTCACATTCTTGTTCCTATTCTTGTTCCTGTTCCTATTCATATTCTATTCATGTTCCTGTTCCTATTCATATCCATGTTTCTGTTCTTGTTCATATCCATGTTCCTGTTCCTATTCATATTCATGTTCTTGTTCCTATTCATGTTCATATCCATGTTCCTATTTTTGTTCATGCTTGATTGGAATGTCTGCTCTACACCACTTTGTTGTGTGACCATCATTGTTGCACTTATAACACTTAATGTTATTATTCCTTGGAGGTGCAAATGCCATAGGATTTCTCCTAGTGAAGCCATATCCTCTTCTGTCATGAACCCTACAATTCATTGCCTTGTGACCAAACTGATTACATGAGTAGCAATACCCATGGAAAAGTTATTTGTTCCCATATTCCTATCTTTCCCGTGTCCTGCACTGTGAAGCCATGTGCCCAAACCTATGACATGAAAAACATCTTCCATTGAAGTTTCCTTGTCTTGACCTCATAGGTCTCTTAGTCTCTCTTGACCTATTTTTATTGTTGTTCCATATGTATCTTCTTTGTGCATTGTTCCTGTATTTTTTGAACTCTCTATTGTCCAACTCATCCTCAGATGTCTCACTTTATTTTACACTATCTTCTTCTGAAGTATCTTCATCTAAAGTTTCTTCTCCTCCAAAACTTGAGGATGATTCTCCTTCTTGTTTCTTTTGAGCTTGTTCAAAACCAATGCCTGTTTTGTTTGATGTAGTATTTTGTGTCTTGATGAACTTATCCAAGTTATTTGAGCTATTTTTGAACCCTTTCATCTTGATCTTGGAGTCCTCCAAATATTCTCTTAGTAGTGCCACTTCTTGTGCTAACTTCTCACATTCTAAGATCTTTGCTTCTAACTTATCCTTGAACCTTTTTGCCTTAGCCTTTGATTTTTCTAAATCCTCTATAAGCAAACTTCTCTCTTCATCACATTATTGGAATTGAATTTCAAGTTTAGAGTTTTGCTTTCTTACCTTCTTTACTATTTCAAGGGCATAGATAAGTTCTCCCTTGAGATCATATCCATCCTTTTCTGAATATTCCTCTATTTGTTTACCTTTTTCTGCATCTTCATTTTCTTTTGTCTTGTCTTCTATGGAATCACCTTCTTTATCTTCCAATGCCATTAGAAGATTTTCATCTGGTCCTTCAAGTGTATCTTCATATTCATCATCACTGAAACTATAACCATCCTTTGTACAACTATCTTCAAGATGTCCAAAGTTACCACATCTAAAACACTTGAGAATGATTGGAGTCCTTTTCTTAACTGGTTCTTTCTCTTCAATCATAAATAGGACTTCATCTCTATCATTGTCTGAAAAACTAGCATCACTATCACTTGAGTACTTACTTGCCTTATCCGCATAGTAGCTTCTCTTTTTCCTTTGAAAGAACTTCTTTCCTTGTCTGCTTTGTCCATCCTTGCTTTTCTTCTGGTGCCTGTATCTTTTTGATTCCCTGTTTTTGTGATCCTATTTTTCTTCACCATTGTTGTTCTTGGGTTCTTGAAAATCTGTTGCAAAATGTCCATACTTTCCACAATTGAAACACTTAATAGATCTTAGATCTTTGGATCTTCTATAGTCCTTATCTCTTCTACCATAGTTAGCTTCTTCATCACTGGATGACTCATTGCTTGATTCTGACTTCTTACCCTTTGTCTTATTGATTGCTTTGAATGTTGCTTCCTTCTAGGGAATAGGATCTTTTGTTCTTATCTCAAATACTGTGAGCATACCAAGCAACTTATCTCTTGTCAAAGTATCACCATCCATTGACACTTCTATAGCAGAAACCTGTTCACTAAATATTTTTGGAAGAGATCTTAATACTTTATCACAAACATCAAATTCATCAATATTCATTCCAAGTCCTTGCATACCATTAACAACCTCATCAATTCGAAGTAGATAAGCACTAATATTTTCCTCATCATTCATTCTTAATGCTTCAAGTTGTCCTTTGAGATTTTACATCTTTACTTTCTTGACACTTTTATCTCCTTCATATATATTTTACAATTTATCCCACATTTCTTTTGCAGTTTGACAATGCATAACTTTCATAGACTCTATTCTACGTAAACCTCTCACAAGTGCATTCATTGCTTTTGAATTATAGTGCTGTAGAAGCTTACCTTCCTTATCTGTAGGAGGATTGACTAAGGGATCATATCCAAATTCCATTACTTCCCAAATGTCATTGTCAAGTGCCATCAGGTAGATCTTCATCATCATACTCCAATACATATAGTCACTTCCATAAAATACTGGTGCTGAATTATTTGAGGACACCTCCTTAGGATCCATTGTGTTCTTGTTAGATTTTCCTTCAAGCTATTAAAATCTTCTGAAGGAACCCACTCTGATACCAATTGAAGAACACAAGCTTATACTAAGAGGGGGGGTGAACAGTATAAGACCACTTTTTACTTTTCTTTCCCAATCAATATTATGCAATGTATAGATAACAATATCAGTAATAGTAATCAAAGCAATGTATAAAACACCACACACAATAGAGACACCACAATTTATGTGGTTCACCCAATGTGGGCTACTCCACAGAGAAAATATTTCACTAAAATTTTCTCGATCAATATCTTGGGAATCCTTTCCCTATTACAATGTTTATGGACCTCTATCCAAAGGAGATGTTGATACCCTAAATCAAGTTCATGGATCTCTATCCATAGGAGAACTCCTTCTCCTCTACTCTTGTTGGTGATCCTCTAGAAGACTACTGCCTCCATTACACTGGCTTGTGGATCTCTCTCCACTGAAGACTCTTGTCCCCACTCAGAAGACCTATCCTCACTACCCTAGTTGATGGATCTCTATCCATTGGATACTACTTTCCTCTTTGCTCTGTCACCTCCAAATATCTATCTCAAATCTGCACTAAACATAGTCCTTCGGTCTAGCACAAATCTTCTCAACAAGTCCACACAAAACTTGCTTAAATATGCTCAAAAAGTCCACATAGAACTTGCTCAAATATGCTCAACAAGTCCACACAGAACTTGCTCAAATATGCTCAACAAGTCCACACATAACTTGCTCAAATCTTCTCAACAAGTCCACATAGAACTTGCTCAAATATGCTCAATAAGTCCACACAAAACTTGCTCAAATATGCTCAACAATTCCACATAGAACTTGCTCAAATATTCTCAACAATTCCACATAGAACTTGCTCAAATATGCTCAACAAGTCCACACAAAACTTGTCCAATATCATAGAAACATAAAGAGAATTGTTAGAGACTCAATATGTTCTATACTTATCACAATGCTCAATTACTTTCAATCACTCTCTTAGAAACATAAGGAGAATTGTTAGAGACTCAATATGCTTCCAATTCAACTCAATGCTCAATCACTTTCTCAACTCAATTCAAAATATAGAATAGTTTGTTTTATGGAACTTGAACAATCACTTCACACATCCACTTGACTAGGCTCAACCAACTCTACTCAACCAATCACTCAATGAAACAACCCTTGCTCACAAACCCTAGTCCAAGCATATGAACACCCACTCAAAATATTTCCAACAATGCTCAACAACAAATCTCACATAACAATGATACTCATGTTATTTTCAAACCCTAGTTCAAGTTCTTTGCATGACAACCCACTTCAACAACAATGCTTATAAAACAATCTTCACATAACAATGATACTCATGTTCTTTTCAAAACCCTAACTCAAATTCTTCACACAATCAATGGCTTCAACAACAATGCTTATTAAACAAGGTTCTAATCACAACTTCTTTATTCTAGAAAACCTTGATGCATTAACTCAAACACTCTCAAAAGGAAACCCTAATCAAGTCCTTTTCACTCCAAACTTATTTTCTAGAAAACCAACCAATCAAATTAAACTTTGGAAAATGTGCTCATACCTTTTTCTTGATGATGAAGGAATCTTCTAAATCTGCCAAAAATCTCAAACACTTCTTGCCAAGCTCAAAGAAATTATAAGGTGATTAATTTCCTCAAATTACAATGCAAACATTAAAACACACATACACCTTATCACTCCATATTTAATAAAACATTCATCAACATTTACAAAAAGTAAATTACCACTTACACCTTATAATCTCCCACTAATATTCAATGCACTCTTCTTTTCAAAAACAACCTAAGACAAGAAGCTCCCTTTATCCTTTTAATATTTCAATAAATGAATATGCCAAAACACTTTATTAAAATAAAACTTAACACCTTATTCCTCCAACTAATCAAAAATCATTTCCAACTAATAAACCTTTCATGCACCCTTTTAACTCCAAACTTTAGGCATCATACAAAAAATTAAACTTCAAAATTAATTACCTTGCCTTGGAGGGGATTCAAACACACATCACGTAGCCTCAACCGGTGCCCTAGCCATGGCTCCCAATGCCATGCAAGCTAGGCGCTTGCTTGGGGATAAACGAGCACCATGTGCTCAAAACCTTCCCCGCTCACCTTGCGCAAAATGTGCACCTTCCTTGGTGCTCAACACCAATGCAACTGCCACAAACAAAAATGTTGCCATCTGAGTTTCGAACATAGACCTCCTTGCACCCAACACCCTAACGCTGTCCTCTTTGCCACTAGGCCACTTGCCTCATTGGCGCTTGGTATTTTGGTGCAAGTCCCCTTGACGTTATTCGTTGGTGCTTAAACAAAAATGTTCATTACTCTTTCTTCCTTATGAATTCAAAACACTATTGCACGCTTTGATTATCGAGCAAAAGGATGATTTCAAATGCCTTTAAGGCATAGCTTATATACCAAATTTCTTCCTCCATGCATGACGTCGGTGCTTGATTTACCCTCAATGATTTTTGGACGTCGATGCTCGAATTACCTTTGGAGCTTTATTAATTTATAAAATTTTATTTTTTAATTTAAAATTTTATAAATTAATTCTTTAAACCCTATGGTTTTATTTAAACCATATTTCACTTTGCACCTTGGTATAAATAATATTTATTTATAAAATTTAAATTCATTTTGAATTTAAATAATTTATCAAATAAATATTAAATCTCCCTTTAGCTTTTCAAATAAACTTTCTTGGGTTTTTATGAAAACCATTTAACTTATGCTTCCACATAATATTTAAAAATATTATGGAGCCCTTTGCCTTTAACCTTTGCATTGTTCCTCTTGACCTTTGACTTTATTAGAAGCTTCTTCCTGAATATCAATGACAACTTTGATAACTTGTTTCTTGACAAATTTCTTGATATTAATGATGACTTCCTTTCTTGACATCAATGACAACTTTGACTTGAGGACTCAAAATGTCCAACAATTTTTCAAATTCTTATCATCTCTAATCCTATAATATTCATTGCAATTATTCTCCCAAGAAGCAATTTATTCCTATAAATCCAATACTTGGGGTGTCCAATTCATATTATCTAGTAATATAACAAAATATTGCCAAATTATCCAAACCCCATAAGGGGGGCGGAGGTTCAAGGTTCAAATATCGGGCCTCACCAGACTGAACGCTTGTCCCTTTCCTGGTGCTTTCAACGGCGTATTAAAATGATTGTGGCATGGTGGTTATAGGGGCAGACTGCACGAAGATATATGTGGTAGTTTTCGGGACGAACATCACAGAATAATGTGGCAGCCATAAAAAGCTGGATAGCCTGCCCGGATTCGTGGTGGCTACCAATTCCACCATGTAAATACAAAAAATAAAAAATAAAACAAAATCTTACCAAATTATATCTAGATTTATAGGAATTTATCTTTGTGCATAACAAGGTTATACCAAAATATTATCATAATTTTTTCAAGGCATCCCTAAGCATTTGAGAATCCAAGAATTCAAGCACTCAAGTATCCAAGCTCAAACTCTCATGTTTTATTCAGTAGCAAGCAAGCTCCAATCAATATTTTGTTAGCTTTTGAAGCTTTAAACTTAAAGGAAATGCAACCACAAGTATGGAAATAAGCATGCAATTTTATAATTATGATAATGGCTAAATAATATGCATGAAATAATGATAGAAAACTTGATACAATGCTCAAGAAATGCTCATATATGAAATCTCATGAAAATATACAATGCCATGCAATGGAGATCACTACCTCTCCATTTTGCAAAAATAGGTCTACATTGTATCTACTAATACTTTACATATACACTCCAAAATCCTCTGTCTTTTATATTCTATGAAGGCCTATTTATAATGAGATGTAACTATTTACCTTCAATATTCCTATGACACCTCATTATTCTATTCTAAGGACTTATGTACATGTGGACTACATGCACATTTACATCATTACACATTCTAACACTTGTGCATTTATTACATTGCTTTAATAAAGTACTTAACTCCTAATATACTCATAATCTAAATATGTACCCACGATGGTACATTAGTAAGGACCAAATAATGTAATATATTCCAACACCCTTCTATATTACATTATTTGGGTATTGAATACTTTAGTCTTCAAAGAGGTATTCATCCTTTGAGTGTTCTTCAGTTAGATAAGGTTCTTCTTCTTTTGTTTTTGTCTTCCTGTTGTCTCTTATTGTCCTTTTTATTTTACTACTTCTTTTTGTTCTACGGTATTTGGATGAGTCTTTGACCTTGTAGTCTTTTAGGCATCTTTGATGAACTATTGATCTCATAATCTGGTAAGCCATAAGTGGATCAACACTACTTCCTTTTCTGTATGGTTTGTTTCCTTGATCTTCAAAAATGTTGAGCTTGAAATCATTGTTATTTAATGCTTTTGAAACAAGAATTTGGAAGAAACAATCTAATTTGAATATTTAGTATTTCATAAAATATTGTATAGTATTTGTGTTTGTAGTAATAGGAGTAAGATAAATGATATTTCTCTCCACAATATTTACATGGGTGGAAACTCCAGCAATTTATCTTCTCATACCCAAATTTGTTGCAATAGGTACATATCAAAGATATTCTAGCTTCTTTGAAATATCTTTTAGTAATATCATGTTTGTCTATTTCCTTGATAAAATAATTAACTATGTGTGTACAATTGAAGCTATTTCATCTTTATTTCCTTCATAAAAATACATGAGATATTTTTATCAATGTTATTTTCTACCTTTTCAATATCTTCAAAAGTGTAGTCATCATTAACTCCCTTTATTATTTCACCATAATATGCTCTTAAAGAATCTACTTTCACCAGACTATTAGTTTGTGAGTTTTCAGAAATCCTTTTAAATTTCATTGATTCTTCTCTTCCATTTTCATCTTCCTTATTATCCAATGAATTCTCTAAATTATCAATCATTGAATCAAGTGTATTTCTAAGCCATATTGGTATTTTCCTTGCTCCTTTTCTAATTGTATTATCTAGTGAGTTCTTTGGAGTAGACATCCTTATAGCTCCCTAGTTTATATATTGAGAATGGTTTTTTTCATAGAATCTTTGAGGTAGTCTACTTTATGATTTCCTAGTACGATAATTAGTATTCTTCTTCAATTTGTAGAATCAATCTTGAAAATACTTTTCCAATTCTTGTAAAAGTATCCTTTTGAGTTACAAGTATTTGAGTAAATAATGAACTTGATAGTATGCTAATATTTCTAGACTTGCTTTAGGTTGAATTCCTTTTGTCTCCCTAGTAATGTGATAATGTTCAACTTCTCTAAAACAACTATTTTATCTCTCCTTGTAGAAAGCTTAATGATAAGAATTCTCAATATCTTCAAGATAGTTAAGTTGGATTCTCTATGTCTCTTTAATTTTGAGTATGAGACTAATAAAATTGATCTTCCAAATTTTGAATAATTCTACAGTTTGACTTGATTCTACCTTGGTATTTTCTAAATTCTTATGAATTTAGTTTGGATTAGGATTCATTATATCTCCCTAGTTAGAAATTTAGAATAAATATGTATTAAGATTCACTAAACTTATAACTCCTTGTTAAATATTTGTAAATAGTTGAAGCAATAATAATAAAAACCCTGTGAAGTCAACCATTCAAAACAATGGCAGTGGCAATTTTTCAAATCATGAAAAAAAAAATTACAAAGTGCGAAGGATTAGGATTTTTTCCAAAAAAATATCTCATCTTTTAGGAGCTATATCTTCACAAAGAGTTATCCGATTCAGTTGATCCTTGGACTAACTTGTGCAGAATTTGAATAGATTTAAAAAGAGTGGTCATATGCAAAAATTCAATCAATATTGAGGGACATACGATCCTGTGAAGTCAACCATTCAGAACAAGGGCAGTGACAATTTTTTAAATTGTGAAAAATGAAATTATAAATATTTACTAGCTAGGGTTCGAACGATGGGAATAACAATGAAGGGCTAGGACTTGAGCAAGGCAAGATATTCTATCTAGATAAAGAATTTTTCAGCTAAGTTCTTTTTTCCCTTTCTCTATCTAGAAAATTATGCATGAAAATTTTATAAATTTTTTATCAAATATTATATTTGTTATAGAAATTTAAGATAAATTTCATTAGATTTTGAGTTTTAGTTTCCTTTCCATGGATTTATTTATAGTTAAATCCTTAGAATCATCCCTAGTTGTAGAGGTTAGTGAGTGCACCTTAGAGAGATCCTCATTACTCCAAGATAGGGTAGTTTTTGGTAAATTTAATGGGTATTGGCCACGAGCTTCAACCTTGAGAAAATAGATTGATAGGATTTGGAAGTCTCCTTGAGTGATTCTATATTTTCTTCCCAAAGGTTTCTTCCCAACCATTTTTTTTCTAGATAAGAAAGAGAAAGACTCCTAAAAGGGGGTCCTTGGTTTATGGTAAGAGTAGGGCTCTTACTTACCCACTGGTGAGAAGGCTTTTCACCTGAAAATGTAAATATATCCCTAGTACTAGTCTGGGTTAGGATGTTTGGATTACCCATTGAATTTTTGGAAATAGATACCTTCAAGGCAATAGGAAACACTCTAGGAGAATTCCTTGATATTTTAGATATAGCAAAACATGGATTTTTGGCTATTTATGCTCGAATATTGGTCATGATTGATATAAGTAAAGCTTTACCAGAATCGATCATTCTTTAGTATGGGGATAAGATGTGGATCCAAACTATAGATTATAAAAACATCTCTTTTAGATGTAGAATATGGCATGAGGTGGGGCATATTGAGAGATCATGCCCTAAGAAGAGCCCAATAGAATCATTTGTAGAAAATCATAAGAGAAATTTACAAATGGTTATGGATAAATATGGTTTCAACTTCCAAAAAATAGATCTATAAAAATAAAATAAAATGAATAGTGGAGACCAATAAGAAAGGATACTCGAATAAATTTCAATTCTTTTGAGGTTGATCAAAACTTAGAGGACACAGGACAACAATTTCAACATATTAGCAAGGAACCATCTATTCAATATGATAATAATTTAAGGAAGAACATTCTCTATGAGAAATGTGTTTCATAAGATTTTGAAGACTCTCTTGAAGTACCATGCACCATTCAGGAGAAAATAATTGGTAAATAAATTACAGTTTTAGAAGTTGATACCTCTACCATTAATAAGGAAATACCAAAAAATGAGCAGAATAATTCAAAAGCTTCTATGATAGATCCAAGAGAGGATAAATATGTTGAAAACAAAATGGTGAAAGAATATTGAGGAATATAATAATAATACCTACTTATGATATAAAAAAAGACAAAAAAATAAAAACCCTAAAATTATCAAGCAAGATTTAGGGAAGCAAAAGATAACATAGAAAAAGGAACACAAACTAAGTTGGTTGAACTTCTCTTTACTAAACAACAAAATGATATTGGTAATATGCAAGAGCGGCCAAAATCCCCTAATGAGACATGATTATCATCTCATGGAATATAAGGTGTGCTAATGCCCCCTCAAATCATAGGTGTATTAGGGACCTATTTTTAAGTAATAAACCTGATATTCTCTATATCCAGAAAACTAAAATGACAAAAGAAGAAGTTTCAAAAACTACAAAAGCAGTTTGGGCAAGATGTGAATGGGATGCTAAGGATTTTGAAGGAGCAGTAGGGAGAATTCTAACTTGTTGGAATCCTTATAGAACCTCTTGTGCTACTTTGTTGATATTCACTTCATCCTTATCAATGTGTACAGTCCTACAACTCAGTCAGGTAGATTATAAGGTTTGAGTGGGATTGAGGACCTTATGAGAAATAAAGACCAAGAAAGCCATTTCATGATCATTTGATATTTTAATGCCATTACCAAGCTGAATGAAAAATTTGGGAGAATTAGGAAATTGATCCAAAGTATGAAATATTTCTCAACTTTTATTCAAAACAACAATCTATGGGAAGTTGATTTTGAAGAAGACAACTATACTTGGACCAACAACAAGAGAGACCAAAACCTAATATCAAAAAAAATAGATAGATGCATTCTCTTAGATCATTGAGTATATGAAGGAACTTGTGCTAAAATTAATACCTTAACAAGGATTGGTTCAAATCATTGCCCAATAAAAGTTAAAATGGTGGCTAGTAAATTCAAAAAAATATCATATTTTAAATATGAGCAGATGTGGTAAGACCATCTTCAATTTGTTGATATGATAGATCAAACATGGAATTCTTTAGGTAATGGTGGGTTGTATGCTTGTCCAAACCAAATTAAATCTATGACATCTAGATTAAAAATGGAACAAGAACACCTTTGGAAATAGTTTTGAGAAGAAAGAAGAACTAAAAGATAAAATTTCAAAATTCCAAAAAGGTGATGACAATAATACAAGCTCAGAGGAAAGGGAGTTGCTTAGTGAATATCATAATATTTTGAGTAAGGAAGAGAAATTATGGAGATTAAAATCAAGACAAACTTGGTTAAAAGGAGATAAAAATACAATTTTTTTTCATAGGATGGCTATAGTACAAAGATATTCTTCTAGAATTGGTAGAATTAAATCAATAGAAGGGGTTTGGATTGAAGATCAGAGTGAAATTAGAAAAGAGGCTAAGTCATTTTATTAGAATATTCTAGGTTCAGAGGAGATCAAAGTTCTTAATGATAAACTTCTTCAAGATGTTCCTTCAGTTATAACAAATGAAGACAACAGGAAATTTGTGGAGCCTATTACTCTAGAAGAAGTTCATTTAGCTCTTTTCTCTTTTAATAAGGATAAATCCCCTAGTCTAGATGGGCTCTCTGCAACATTTTACCAACATAATTGGGATATCGTGAAGGAATATTTATTTATGGTAGTGGAAAAGTCTAGGGTAAAACAATACATTCCTTATAAAATAAATGAAACTTATCTTACCCTAATTCCAAAAAATAAGGATGCTTAATCCTATGTAATATGGATTATAAGATTATTTCCAAAGTGATGGCGAATAGATTAAGGTCATTGTTAGACAAAATAATTTCAGGTGAGCAAGGATATTTTATGAAAGGGAGACAAAGTTTGTATGGTATCATAGTAGCTCATGAAGTTATACATTTAGCAGCTTCAAGAAAAGAGAAAGCTATGATCTTAAAACTTGATATGAGTAAAGCCTATGATAGGGTTAAATGGAATTTTCTTTTTGTAGTTTTAGATAAGTTTGGTTTTGGTAAGAAATGGGTTAGATGGATTAAATATTATGTCACTACAGTTTCTTATTTAGTGTTTGTCAAAGGGTTAGTGAAAAAATATTTTAAAGCCAAGAGAGGCCTTAGACAAGGAGATCCTCTATCTCCTTATTTGTTCATTATTATGGTAGAAGTTTTGAGTAGAAACTTAAAGAAGGCTTACAAATATGGGGTTATAAGTGGACTTAAGGTTAGTAATAACATCAATAACATCACCCATAAATAATTTGTAGATGATACAACCCTTTTTGGAAGGGCAAGGATAAATGAGGCCAGAGCTTTGAATAAATTTTTAAAAGAGTACGAAAGAGCTTCAGGGTAAAAAATTAATAGGACTAAATTCAAAATTTACTTTATTAACACTCCTACTAATATCAAAGCAAGAATTTATAGGTTGCTTCAAATGGAGGAGGCAAATTTACCAACAATTTATCTAGGGATGTCTTTATTTAAGGGGAGAATGAGGATAGATTTATGGAATCCAATTATTAGTAAAGTTTAAAATAAAATTCTAGCTTGGAAAGGTAGATGGTTATCATTAGCAGGAAGAGTGCAGTTTATTAAGTCAGTCTTACAAGCCATCCCAACATATTATATATCTTTGTATTCTATGCCAAAATTAGTTGAAAAAAGTTTAATATTTATTATGTGATCCTTTTTATGGTCAGGTTTACATTATAAAAGGAAATTTTCTTTGGTGAAATGGAGAAAGTTGTGTGATGACAAAACTAGGGGAGTTCTTAGTTTAAGAGATCTTACAGATGCAAACTTAGCTCTTAGGGGAAAAGTTATCTAGATATTGTATAAAGAGATTCAAATACAATGGAAAATAATTCTTCTAAGTATGTTGATCCCAATGACCCAAGTTTAATATTTACTACATTCTCTCTTCCAAATGGTTCTGCTCTTTGGAATAGTTTAAAAAAATCTATTGATATTATGATTAAAGATTTAATATGGGTGGTGGGAACTAGAGAAAACATTTCTATTTGGATGGATACTTGGTGTGATAAAAAACCACTCAATTTAGATCCATTTTTGAAACCTTGGATGAGATTGCTTCAAGACAAATACGATGATAGGGTTTCAAACATTTTGTACAAGGATCGAGAAGGAAGATACAAATGGAAAGAAGATTTTTTTGCAAGTACACAAGACATTGATACCGAGAGATAATTGAGTAGAAATATAACAACAATAATTATTTCAAGGGGTACCAAGGATATATTGATTTGGGAGTTGAATAGCTCAAGAGAATACACAACAGGAAGTGGATATAATGTTCAACACCAACATATTAATAATATCACTATAATTTGAAGAGATATTTGGGATAGCCCAAGCATTCCTAAAGTCAAAATGTTTGTTTGGATAGTAGGTCATAGAAGAATTTTATCCTGGGATAACATTATGAAAAGGGGTTTTCATGGCCCCTCTAAATATGTTTTCTGTAATAAGGAGGAGGAGAGTATTAACCATATCTTGGGACATTGCTCAATAGTCTAAAATCTATGGCAATGAATTCTTAATATGTTTGGTAAATGTATGGTAATGAATAGCAGAATTGAAGATTGGTTAAAGAAATGGTAGATCACTTATAAAAGTTAGGATTTACAAAAAATATGGGATATATCAAAAGATACAATATTTTGGACTATATGGCTAGAAAGGAATAGAAGAATATTTAAAGGAAAGGAAAGTAGTTTAGAGGTAATGAAAAAGAATATATGTTTAGCCATAGAGGAGTCTAAACCAACCCTATAAACTCACCCAATCCCTAATTTGGAAGTAGAGAGTCTTGATAGATGGATTCAAGTCATTAAATGGAATTATGATGTTGGGTACAAGAGAAGCAAAAATAAGGTAAAGAATATAAAGTGGAAACCACCAGATGTGGAGTGGGTTAAATTGAATTTTGATGGAGCATATAAAGGAAACCTAGGACCATCAGGAGGAGGAGGAATAATTAGAGATTTTGTCTCATTATGCTTTCAATTGTGGATTTAATACAAAGAGTGAAGCTAAAGCTTGGGAAGCTTTAGAAGGGTTAAAAATATTTAAACAAATGAAATGGAATAGAGTTTGGATGGAAGGTTATTCTCTCACAGTAATAAATGTAAATTTTAAGGAAAGCAAAGGCTCCATGGAACATACAAGATATTATTGTGGAAATTCAATATCTTGCTAAAGAGTTTGAAGAAATCAGGTTTACACATATTTTAAGGGAAGGAAACAAATGTACAGATAAGCTAGCCAATAGAGGGGTTTTGATTGAGGATCATGAATTTAACATACCCTTTCCATGGTTAGAGGAAGTAGAAAGTTTAGTTGAAGCTGACAAAAATTGTTGATTACCTAAATCAATTAATGATTAAGATTTACTTTAATGTTTTTAATTTATACTATTTATTATAATTTTTGTGGTTGCACTTGTGTTTCAAGAAGGAAACTAGCAATTCATATTTGGTAAAGTAGACTATGTTAGTGCGATGTTTTGGAAATATTACTCTAATAAGATGCAAGGCATAGATAGTAGAGATGAATTTTTGGCATTGTGAAGGCTTATATAGAAAAATATCAAGAAAGATGCTAAATTATCGAGTAATTGTATTCATACAAATATTGAAAAGATCCAAAAAAATAAAAATCAAGAATTCAGACATTTTATGTAAAATGATGTAGGTTTCTAACTATAGCATCTCAATTGAGATGAGAAGTGTATCTATTTGTAAACTCTAAAGCTCCAAAGAAGAGATATGTAATTTGTTAAGGGTGGGGGCCCAAGTACAACCCCTTTTTATAAAGAAAAAAAAAAATAATAAATATTTTAACGCTTATATTCTCTACTTCCTTCTCAATATAATCAAAATTATTTCTAGAGATTAACACCTTATTACTCTTATCTTTTAATTTCTCTAGAATATAAGGTTTATATGATTTTAACCTTAATAAAATTTGCAATATTACTCTTACCTTTCCAATGCTAAGCTCGGTCTTGAAATTTCTCTATAATCAACTCGAACTATTGTGATTTGATGGCAGTTGACTCCTTGTCAACTTTGAGATGCAACTTAAAGTTTTCACTTCTTTCTTCACCAATATGTGTGCTTTCTCCAACATTGGTATTCAGACCTATGAGCATCTAATCTCCTTGTTGAATGTGCTTTCCTTCACACTTCTATTTGGGTAGAAATTATTATTTCCTTCAACATCGCTTAGCCTTCGAGCTTGTATCTTACTAGCGGACGTGTTCTTCCATGACGTAAATTGCTTTGGAATGCTATCTCCTACCTATTTTGTGTTTGCTTCTCTTTAACATAGTTGTGCTATCCTGAGAACTTTATGAGTTACTTGGCTATTATTCCTTGATATCTGCATCACTTCACTTAATTAATACACCTTAATATCTCTCCTCCAGCTTCTAGTTGACATTGCTTTTATGGGTGCTATATAAGTGCTTCTCTATAAGGGAATCTCTATGAATTGAAATGTAGCATGCTATGGATAATTCCAAGTGGTGTTAGCATTATATTACTACTTTAAAAATGCTTTTACTCCTTCCAATTCCAAATGACAAGTGTTGTTAGGTAATTTAATATATTCCTTCAACGTCCCTGATCTACGATTGATGCCTTCTTCAAGAGCATTATGTAAATAATTTCCAAGGATTCCCATTTGCTTGAGTTGTCCTTGATGTCATGGTGAATGCATGCAATGCCTTATATCATGTGGTGTAAGTCATTTGATTCTTTTACTCTAACTGATGTAGGTTATTTGAATGCTTTTTTTATGCCCTTCTTGTTATACTTCAAAAATTTCTTTTGATAGGATAATGATGGTTATTATCCAATGTTTCTATGGAGAAAGTAGTTGTTCTTCCAACAATTCAATTGAGGGTTGATCAAGGCTATGAGATGGCTTCAGATGATGAGTATCCTTCTTCAAAAGTAAACCTTCTTTGAAATCAAAATGCCCTTGTTGTTTACATTGTACAATGAAGATTGTATCTTCTCCTTAAGATTGTTGAATTTGCCTTGCAATTTGTGATTGAATTCATGTTGGATACTTGGGCTAAATGGGATGTTTTCTTTGGTGCAAGTTGCGTCGATAAAATTGTGGCTAGACTTGGTGCCAACGTAGCTTCTTCCAATGTAATTTAATTAATAAAATACTATGATGCCTTCATAGCTGTGATGTGCTATTTGATGCTTGGAGGTAGACTTTGTTGTGCTCCTTGTGTTGCCTTCACCAAAGGCTATCAACTATGTAAGATACTTTTTAATGTACCTATTTTACCTTCACTAAAGGCTTCCAAGATGTAGAACATATTTTTCTTTATGTCCTTAGCTTAGCTAATAGCTTCTCCTACATTTTTCTCAATGATACTTCAATGGATATGTATTATTAGAAGTCTAAAAAGTAATCACTTTATTCACATTTTTGTTAATGACTTCTCTTCTTGATTTGAGTGAATAAAATACAGGTAGATGATGTCTAAGATATCTCCCTTTGCCTTGTAGACACTTCAATTTTAGAGCTCTATTGAGTGGATCTAAAGAGATGCTTGCAAATGTTCAATGAAATGGTGTAGATGTTTCCCCTTGTAATTTTCAACTAACTCTCTCAGCTTCTCAAACTGATGGTTAATACTCGTTTTATAGGTTGAGATGAGTTGGACATAATATTGCCTTCTAACCCTTGTCAATTCTTACCTTGCTTGGTTACTTTCACACTTACTAATACAAGCTTTTCAATAATGAGTTTGCACTATAGAATATGCAAAATTGTAGTCTTCTTTTTCTTAGAAATAGTCAATAGAATGTTGATATGTTTCTTTCTATTGAAATATATCTAACTTATATATTTTTTCTTGTGCAAGTTCAAAACTTGTAAACAATAACTTTTGCACTGAATTGAAGACTTAAATGAACACTATTTATTCAACCTTTAAACATTGAAACTAGTGCTCAATAAACTTGATAAAAAAAACCATGAGATGATACTGGGTGATGGCGGGAGTAGCAGCGACAGTAGGGACAACAACAGGGATTACAACAGGGTTTGCAATGAGATCTGGTCCAGCAGGGAGTGCTACTATGGGATATAGAATAGGGGTTGATCTAGGTACAGACACGGGCCAAGGGGACCCTGGAACTGGGACCCATATGCCTTTAGGCCTAGGATCCTATGGGGCCATTGGTGCCACCAGGGGCCCCTACCACAAGGAGTCCCCCGACAAGGGTGCTGGGGAATCTACCATTGAGGGTCCCAACAAACCCTTGTATGTGCAGATCCTTGCAGGAGAACCCAACCACCCCCGAGCCCCGTCCTCGGGGCTCTCCTTAGCAGGGACGCACATCTCCATCAAGGATGACGTGTTTTCATCCTTTGTCTCAGCTTCCTCCTTCTCCCTGGTAGGGAAATTCATCGGGGGCTGCCCAGACATGGAAACCATTCATCGATGGGCTTTCTCCAAGTGGAAGACCTCAGGCAGCATGCAGATCGTTGCCCTGTCAAAGGGCTTCTTCCTCATCAAGCTGAACAATGAAGAGGACACTAGTAATATTCTCATGGGTGGGCCCTGGTTCCTAGGACATAGAAGCCTCTTCCTTTAGTGTTGGGCCACCGAATTCAACCCCAATACTCAAAGCATAAATGTTGCCCCGATCTGGGTCAGACTTCCCAACCTCCCCTTCCATATCTGGTAGGAGGGGGTGATCAGACTCATTGCTTAGGCCATAGGTGAACTCGTTGCTTTTGATTCGACCACCAAGGCAGGATCCCGCATGGTCCATGCCAGGATATGCATTGCTGCTAACCTGGAGATAGAGCTCCCCTCCTTGATCACCATCTCATCGGGGCCCTATTTTTGGTGCCAAATCCTTGTTTATGAAAACAAGCCATCATTATGCACCCTCTGCAACTCCTAAGGTCACCTCCCTAATCAGTGCCCCCTATCCAAGAAGCCATAAGATCTTGCCATAGATGATCCTCCTTGGAAGGCATCGTATCGTGAAAGGGGCCCTTCTCATGGCCCCCTCGAGGAGGGAAACCCCCCATGGCTACCCATACTAAGAGTGGTGTAGCCATCCAATAGATAAAGGAAAGAAAAAGGTTGACCCCATCTCGACGGACGAGCAACACCAGGTATGCATCACCCCTGACCCCATCCCATAAGCTCCTTCTACATCTCTACAAGGTCCTGAGCCTTCCCCCTAAACCTTGCAGGCCCTCCCAATCCTCCCCTTTCCCAAATGACCTCCCCAGTTGATCCCCCCCATCCCATCCCCATGAGGAGGTTCCCCCAGCCTTCACCTCTGGCTTGGATAGCCTCCTAGGGCTCCCCTCGCCCCATCCTTCATTGACCTCCCACCTCCTAGTGAACCCCTACCCCCCTGATCCTACCCCTACCCACCTAGGCCTACTTCAAGGTTGGTTTTGAGGCATCGAAGGGAGATGATGATGGTAGCCCTACCTTCTCCCAGTCCATCCCTAAGGGTTTTAGCCCCAAAAAGACCCACAACAAAAAAATTGTAATAGATTTTAGAAGAAAGAAGAAGAAAGACCGACCCATGCTCGACAAACAACGAATCAAGAAAATAAAGGATGAGATCACCAATGGGATCCAATCAACCCTCCTAGGTGATGCCCTCAGCTTCCCGCCAGAAGAATCCCTCAGACCCAAACCTCCCGCCCAACAAGGGAAGGGAGGCAAGCGACCCCCCAAGGGTGTCAAATGAAGATCATCACCTGGAATGCTAGAGGGCTCAATGGAGCCCCCACAAGATGTGCCATAGCCTAGTTACATAGGGATCACAAACCCTCGATTTTGCTACTTCAAGAAACTAAGTTGGATGAAAATTCATCCCCTAAGATTTCCAGAGCAATCTATAACAATGGCAAATACCTCTCCACCCCAGCCCTTAGCTCCATTAAGGGTCTGATGTACCTCTGGGATCATGGCATGGTCAAAGATAGATTGATCTTGTCCTCCCATAGAATGATCGATGTCATGTTCCATAGTCTGGAGTCCAAACAAACTTGGATCCTCTCCAAAATTTATGCACCTAACAGTCTGGTTGACAGGGCCTCTCTATGGAACGATGTCAGCCTCATGAGAAAAGCTTTCGCCTCCCTCCCTTGGATCTTGGTGGGTGACTTCAATAGCCCCCTCTTCCCTTCATACAAGCATGGAGGATCAGTACTGATCTCTAGAAGCATGAAGGACTTCGATGAATTCACTAAGGACATCGAGCTTATGGGCATCCCCCTGAATGGTACCAAGTTCATGTGGAGCAACAAATGAGTAGGGGCCAATCTCATTCAGGTCAAAATCGATAGGGTCTTCCTCTTCAGGGAGGCCATTCCCCTATTTGTGGATGCTACCCACTTGGCCCTCCCTCACATTGTGTTGGATCATAGTATCCTTCTATTTGAAGCCAATAGGTGCCCCCCAGAAATGACATTTCTGATTTGAGTCCATGTAGTTCCACCACCTCGACTTCAAGGAATAAGTGGGCAGATGATGGAGCCTCCCCGTCTTGGGATTTCCTATATTCCTTCTTCACTAGAAGTTAAGGATGTTGAAGGACAACCTTAAGGCCTGGAACAAAGCGGTATTCAAAAACATTTTTGAGAGCAAAGAAATCTTGTAGAAAAAGCTGGAAGACTGTAGCACCCTAAAATTGGCGCAGTTAAACCCTTAGTAAAAAAGATAAAAATTTGAATTTTAACCCCAAAACTACCTGTTAACCATCCGTTACCCGCTCCCCTTGTTTTTCGTGCCATTTTTAGGATTTGTTTTGATCTGTTGGATGATATCGTCGACGATCAGACGAAATCATCCCAGATCTGACGAATTCGTCTGGAACAGAACGTCCAGACGATTTCGTCCCAAAATTGAATTTTCATAATTAGCTTCTATTCAACAACTTCTCTAACTTGGGTAGAAAGCATGTCTGCATGGTTAGAGTCTCCCCCATTGGAGATCTCCCAAATTGGGATGATCTCCAACCTCCTAACCTCTCCCTAATCCTATATAAACTAGGATTTTCTCAGTTTATCCCCCTGGCTGACTGATTTCCCTGTAAATTTAGTTTTTGATGCATTAAAAAACCTTCATACTATTTTTGCATTGTATATTTCAAGTTTTTCTTGCAGGGATTTTACTGTTTTTCAACCAGAGTAAGCTCGGATTGTCGTAGGCGATTCCAAACGATTTCGAATGATCCTATCGCAAATCGACGATGGTATCATACAATTGGATGCGATCTCGACTAAAGTCTAGATTGGGGGAAATCAGAGCCCAGAGTTTGCATTTATTTATCTTCTCTCTTCATTTAGTTATGCATTAACTTATTTTATTCTATTTCTGCATCTTGGAGTTCACCTCATTTAGCATAGATGCATGATAAAGTCAAAATAAATTATCAAATTAATGCATTTCATTTAATTGTTATTTGGATTTATCATTTAGGCTAGTTTACTATCATTTCTATCATTTCCCCTTGCTTTTGCAGTTGCATTTTTGGTTTTTGGTATCTATTTCTGTGATTGTAGGTTTCTGACGAATTTGTCTGATGAATTCATCAGGTCGACAATGATCTCGTTTGATCTTAGATGATTGAATGTGATCTAAGATGATTCTATGTAATTGCAGATGATAATGTAATATTTGAGATGATCTGGACTTCTATAAACCTCATAATCTTCATCAGACATCTGAAATTAGGTACATTCTATATTATTTAGCAAACTTTCTGTGTTTAGCACTTATTCATGTTTTTTGTATCCATATAAATCAGCATTGGCATATAGAATAGCTTAGATTCATCTTGGCCAAACCTAGGAATTGAATGATTAAAGAACAAAATGAACACATCAAATCCATTCTCAACCTAGGCGTGGAAACGACCACTCAAAAGTTTCCTGGTGAACCCACCATCTATCAAAAATTCACCCTTATATCCCCCTCCCCGAGAGGCGTGACCTTCAAAGGGCCTCTCAGTCTGAGGTATTGTCCCATCCTTCTCGCATCCCCCTTCCGGGCACGGATCCTAAAGCCTGAAGGTAAGGATGTGAAAAATTTGGAGTGATACATTTTGGTGAACCCAACGTGAATACTAAAACCTTTTGAAAACAATCCAAAAATAAAAAATAAAAATAAATGCATTTAGAATCATCAGACAAACAAGTAAGATTGCATATCATATTTAGATGGTATATTATAATAAAAGACGAGCTGTCACCATTAATGTTGAAAATCAATTAACAGCCATAGAGATTACTTCCGTGCTTAGAGTACCTCAAACAAATAGGGTTCAACCTTTGTGGTATGAACTTGATAGGAGATTGGGTATCATTGGATCTAGATCAACCGAACTTAGGCAAATCAAAAGCTTTGTCCTAGATAGAATCCTGGATCCTAATCATGTGACTTTGTACCATGAACTTCAGAGAGCTTGCCATAGGTGGTTAGTTGATAAAAGAGCACTTGTGTCTTTCGAGTTGTACACCTTTGAGGAATACCTTGAGAATGCAGTTGTAGTACATAAATTTCTATCTCATATAGAGGATCAAGAGGTCATTCTTACGGATAGAAAGTGATAGCCTATCGGTCACTGGCGATAAACTTCTCACATGACGATATATCTATCACATTAACTTGTGTACAGATCAATGTTTGCATGTGGATGATCTAGCTTATGGTATCCTAGATGACACTGCAGATTAATCTAACTACATACAACAAAGGAGTTAGTGGAGCTAATTAGGTGATCCTTAGTACAGGTTCGGTTGAAAGCCCATCTGGCACTGGTGGTATCCTGACAAATACCACATAAATGAACTCAATCGCACACACAGGGCTATGAAATAGCTTGGTCAAAAACAAGTCCAATTCATACCTTGTTCAAAAGTCTCGTAAGATAAAATACAATCATGGCTAGTAAGTTAAAACCGTCTGAGTCTCGGAAAACCTTTGCTACATTTCTAAACCAACTGCGCTACTTTTCATCCTTACAATACCACCAGAAAATACAAAAAAAGAAACACCACATTTGTACATAGCCAAATAATGGAGATCTAAAACAGTCTATGGTGCCATAGTCAAACATCACAAAGTTCATCCATCCATCTTATTTCTGCATATCACATGCCAATCAAAAACACTTGCATCCTCATGCATCCATCAAAATAAATCAACATACAACATTGGTAATTATCATACCATATGCATCCATCAATATAAATTAGCATGCATCCACCAACATCAACCATTGTGCATAAAGTCATGACATATATGCAAAGAAAGAAAATAAAAAACAACAAAAACATCACAAAAAGCAACACAAAAACATAAGCAATAAATTGATAGACACAAGTGCTCTTGCACTTAACCTCTTGGCACAACAAATCGATGTCGAGGCCCAAATTATCACCCTCCTACTTCCCCAAGAAGGCTACCATAGCTGGACCGCTCCACGGGAAGATGGGTTCTTGCTGATTTCACCCCATTATGGCATCACCAAAAGGGTTAACACCCACCAAAAATAGGTCCAAATGTCGGGAAATTGCACGTGCTCAAATGGTAAAACATCTAAAGGCACCCTAACCTAAGTCATCTTGGGTCAAGCGACTCGTCACTTTTCTCACGAAGGTCATTCCCTCATTGATTCGTCGCTTGATGGGGTAGTCACACTTAGTCACCAATCAACAACCACACACCCAATCAAGGCAATGACATGCATTCAAATAATCATTGACAAAGACAATCGCACTCCTGCTTGGGGCAATAAACAAGCAATCATTAAGTTGATCAAATACTTGGCATTCCCGAAGCATGAACACAAGGTTTCCCCTGTGGATAAAAGGTTGCACCCTTTGCCTAATCATGACTAATCAATGTCCAAGCTCAAGTCACACCTCACCAAAATAGGTTAACACTTGAAATCAAATTCCTTAGCTCGTCAAAAGCAAGGATTCAAGAATGCATGCCCTTTCCATACTTGGGGCATCAAAAGTTGGTTAGGTTACCAAGAAACCCTAATCATTAGTGCTTTGGTTCTCTATTTTTGCTCAGCGCTGTAAGGGGCATCTGTAGACACCAAAATAGCACCATTCTGATTAAGTGACTACAAACATTGATCGCATTGACATACATAGCTTTCAGGGCAGCCCTCAGAGGTCAAACAGTGGTCCTGGCCACTTGCACAGCAGTTTAGAAGGTCAGAAAAAGAGCCTTGCTAAAACCTTCATCAAAGTCTTCAAGCCTTGCTAAAACCTTCATCAAAGTCTTCAAGCCTTGCCAAAACCTTCATCGAAAGCAAAGTCTTTGAAAGCAAAACAGGCCTCAACAAAAATGGAACCTAGCCTTAGACGTCGCGAAATCGTGACGTCGTGATTTCGCAATGTCACGAAATCGCGACGTCACGATTTCGCACGTCGCAAAATCGTGACACCTTTGGCCCCGAGGGGAGCCTCGACCAAAGGTGTCATGATATCGCGACACCTTTGGCCCCGAGGCTACCCTCGGCCAAAGGTGTCATGAAATCGCGACACCTTTGGCCCCGAGGGGAGCCTCGGCCAAAGGTGTCGCGATATCGCGACACCTTTGGCCTCGAGGCTCCCCTTGGCCAAAGGTGTCGCGATATCGTGACGTGCGATATCGCGACACCTTTGGCCAAGGGGATCCTCGGCCAAAGGTGTCACGATATCGTGACACCTTTGGCCTCGAGGCTCCCCTCGACCAAAGGTGTCGCGATATCACGACGCGCGATATCGCGACACCTTTGGTCCCAAGGGGAGCCTCGGCTAAAGGTGTCGCGATATCGCACGTCGCGATATCGTGACACCTTTGGCCCCAAGGGGAGGCTCTGCCAAAGTGTCGCGATATCGCGACGTTGCGGCACTTTACGTCTAAAAAGCATATTTGTGATAATCAAAGGCGGACTTTGACATGGCCACTGCATCCAAAGAATGGTTGTCACGTGGCACCCTTACGTGCCCCTCTCCAAAGAGACCTCGTGGATCTGCAGAACGACGGACTTTAATGAGACAAGCCGTTTCGAAACAAATCCGATCCAGAGCCACGCCTCATAAATGCGATCTATCAGTGCGAGCCATGTCTCATAATGGCCCGATAAGGATCAAATCTAAGTGGCCCTTGTGGATTTAGGGTTTTAACATTAATGCTCTCAGAGGCGAAAACCTCTATAAAACTAGCTCGATACGAAGTAAGAAAAGAGAGAAGATTTTGGGTGAACACAACGAAGTGCTGTTCATTTGAAGACTCGATTATATCAGTTTCGACCTTCGAACCAGACATTTGACCACAGTGAATTACCAATTTGCCGACAACACATTATCCGGGATTTTGAGCCAATTCCTAGTGGGTTGGCGTCGAAGCTGGATTTTAACAGGGCGGCCCGCTTGGGCACCCTACGCATGTTCATAGTTTTACTTGAGTATATATATATATCGTTTTGAATATATCTTGTTAATGAAAAATATTTTAACCGTTTATGTTTCACATTTTTGAACACTTGCTATTTTCAAAGATGACTAAAATAGTTTATGTTCTATAACATACGTTGTTTTCAAATACAGTTGCTATTGACAGTTGATTGTTTATTTGAATACAGGAAAGACAGCAAGCTAGAACTCATTAAACACCGAGCATAGAATACGGTTTGGCCTGCCCATTTTCAAATGTGGGCATGTGGATAGAAACAATATTGACTTCGATTGTAACCGAGGCAGACTAACAATCCTGGCCCCTAAAAGGCAGGAGATGTATTGTAACCGAACGGAATTAATTTATATTCGGTTGATTTAAAGTTCTGTTTTATTACATCTTTAATACTGTTTTTCATTCCGAAATCTCATGCTTTCAGAAAGAGATGGAATAGAGTTCCTAGAGCTGTGTTATATCGAGAGTATTGCCATGAACTTTATTTCTACGAGTGTCGAGTCCAAACGAGATAATCACCATAGCACACTTTGTCAAATTATTGAAAAACCATTTCCAATTTGAAGAGGAGCATTTCATGACTCCTGATGAACTTGATCCTATTAATGATATCCACAAACTATTTATAGAAAACTAGGCCATTCTTTTTATTATTTATTGCATTTAGTATGCTGTTTGTTGTCTTTATAATATTATTATAAAAAATAATAAAAACAAAAAAACAAAACAAAAATATAACAAAAATTAAAACATTTCCTTTTTATAGTAGGTATATAATTAAAATATATACCTTCCAAATTTGTATACATTATATATATATATATATATATATATATATATATATATATATATATATATATATATATATATATATATATATATATATATATATATATATATATCAATATATATTTGATGAAATCTAAGTTTAAGCATAATGACTAGACTTAGAAATGAAAAACAGATCGAAGTAGAAGAAGATTGGTTAGGAAAACCAGTAAATAAACCAGATGTCCTTCCTGAAGACCCAATTCAGGAAGAAGGAGCCCTAGACCAACAAGAAGAAGAGTTTGCCGAAGGAAATGAACAAAGAGAAACTGTTAGAGAGGAAGGATCCTCATCCCCTAAAATGTCTTCGGGAGGAGCTATTACTTTTGAGAACATGGAACATTTTTGGAAGTTCCTCAATACTAATATTGGCACTCTTAATAGAGCAGTCCATATGGACAAGGATCAAATTAGTGACACTCAAGAAAATCTAGAAGACATATATCACACACGCACTAATCCCTTGTCCTTCGTTGATCAAGAAAGTGATCAAGCTGGACCATCCAATTTGGATATGGCAGCTATAATCCAGAACATGCAACAACAATAGGTTACCCAACCACCTAGAGTGCCTGTTACCAAGCCTAGAGTTATTCCCACACAAAATAAACCTTCATTTACTGCTCTATTTTGCCAAGTTATTGATCAACATACTTCAAATCAACAAAAGCCCAAAACAAAACCAAACACCAATTTCCAACAATCTGGGATACAACATAATGCTACTACAAATATTCTTCATAATACTCTTCCTACCAACCATCTACATAATAGCAATATAGCATCTAATACTTATGTTACACCATCATACGCTCATAAATCCCATGCTTATGTCCCACCGAACCAATATGGTGGACAAACTAGTAATCTTGAAACTATGGTGAAACAGTTAGTCTCTCGCATGGACCAGATAGATCCCTACCGTCCCTCGTACAACTATCGAGAGATGTGTAGTCAGCCTTTAGATCCTATAGTTGTAGCACAACCCTATCCTAAACACTTTCCTATGTCTGTCCTACCTATATACAAAGGAACCGAAGATCCCATAGAGCATCTTCGTATGTTTAGGATAGCATGTCATGATATATCACATGATGACTTGTTATTACTAAAAATGTTCCCAAAAAGTTTAGGAGGAATGGCATTGGAGTGGTATTATCAATTACCCACTCATTATTTGAGGAATTTCGAAGAAACAACCGAGTATTTTGTTCATCAATTTAGTGCCTACATCGAAATGCATGTAACCATTAAATATTTGTACAACTTAAAACAAGACAAAGATGAATGTTTTGCTGATTTCCTAGCTTGGTGGAGACAGTTGATAGGAAAATTACACTTTGTGTTACCTTATCAAGAAATGTTGGATATCTTTATCAATAATTTACAAGAACAACTATCTTATGAGTTATCAACTGCTACCTTGAACACCTTCGATCAAGCTATAGACTTAGCTCGAAGAGTGGAAGATGCTCTCGTTAGGAGAGGTCAACTTAAAAATAAAGATGATGAGAAAACATCCAGAAATAA
The DNA here is from genome assembly GCA_028583015.1 of Wollemia nobilis. NCBI lineage: Eukaryota > Viridiplantae > Streptophyta > Pinopsida > Araucariales > Araucariaceae > Wollemia > Wollemia nobilis. The sequence goes on along the minus strand of JAQPPZ010001739.1, from coordinate 5,080,921 downwards.
ATATAAAAATAAACAAGTTGTGGGTTATGGAGTTACTGATAGTAGAAATATTGCTACTATTAATGCTGCGAATACAACAGAGAAGTTTATACTGAAACCTCCTGATAAACCACCTCGAGAATTTACTAGGTTAAATCAACCTCTATCAACCATTCTACCGCAATTATTAGAACGAGGTTTGATCCAACTACAAGCTATCCGGGAACCTGATCCAACTATACCCGGATACAGAGCTGATTTACACTGTGATTTCCATAGAGGACCTAGACACACTACCAACTCTTGTAAAATATTAAAACATAAAATACAAGACATGATTGATAACAATGAGATGGAGGTGCAAGCCTTTCAACCTAAAAAAAATCCTCCTAATAATTCTCAAAAGAACATCCCCCAAAATCAAAATCAGAATGCCAATCAATCATTAGACATATTTCAACATCCTCTACCAAAACATGGTAAAGAGGTGGCTAATCAAATTGAGCATCATAATGTTCCCTCTCCTACCCGATATGTAGGGACTATTAATGGACATTCACCTGCTCATGATCTGCAAATATTTGACACAACTTTATCCATGGTTATGACCAGACCTCTATATAATATTCGAACACCTGATCTTAGTGATACAGAATATGAGACTGAAAGTGACATGGAAATCACCTCAAATAAATTGAATAGTTTTGAAGATGAATCAGATGCTATTCAACCTATCACAAATTCTATGGTTTCGGAATAACCATTTCCAAGAAGAATCACTACTAGACCATCCTCTCACCAATTACTTTCCAATTAACAAGCCATAAACACTAGACCAAGACCCATTCATCATCCACAAAATAATATTGTAGGTACCATCGAAGCTATTACTCGACAACAGGCTCAAAATTCTCAACAAGATCAAACTCAGAATGATGGATCAGTTCCATTTGTTTTGAAAGTTCCTAATAAAGGAAATCATGTGCCTAATGTTCAACCTAAACCTCCCTATAATATTAATGAACAATTATCAAATACTACAACTAGAATTTCCCTTTTGGACCTTTTAAGATATTCTCCTACACATAGGGATGAATTAATGCTCACATTAAGCCAAATGATGGTACCACAAAATATTCAACCTGAAGCCATGGCCAATACTATCATAACTCGAGAAGTCGATTGTATTGACTTCCAAGATAGAGATATATCGCAACATAGTTTACATAAGTACAACCCCTTATATATTACTGCCCTAATTGGATATGTAGCAGTTAAACGAGTTTTGATTGATAATGGTTCATCTTTAAACATTTGCACTTTTGACTTCTACCAAATATTTGGGTTTAGAAGTGACGAAATGAAAAGAACTGATATGATCATAAAAGCCTTCAATAACGAAATACAAGAAACGTGTGGAGTTATTACTATCCCATTGCAAGTTGGTCCAAGAACCTTAGACACAACCGTGTTTATTGTACATTGTCCTGCATCATACAATATACTCTTGGGTCACCCTTGGATCAACGCGATGCGAGCTGTTCCCTCAACTTTACATCAATGTGTTAAATTCAAATTTAAAAATCAGTTGGTTACCATTCATGGTGATCCTAGACCCTTTGATATGTGTGCTTTGGCAAAACTGGTTGGAGTTCAATTTTGCCCTGCTTTGTCATCCACACATCCTAATTCTCATTATTCATCTAAACATGTGAAACACACACCCATAACATCATCTAATTTTTCTCCATCAACTCCACCTCTACATATAGTTCAACCATCTTCCGAACAAACCACATTAGGACCTCAACAAGATCCTAAACCCACAACCAATGCTTCTTGTTTTACTCATATAACTTCCATACCTATAGACTTGTCCATCGACATCTCTACAACATCTACACCTACTAGAGGCATATTTTCTGCATCCGAAGATGTAGGAAATGTTCCTTCTACTTCTTACGCTCTTACTGATGAGCTCTTACCCGATTTATCTAAAATTCTTATATAAAAAAAAACAAATGTTGCTATGCAAGATTCCCTTATTTTAAATAATTTGCCACCCTCTCCTCGTACCTTGGGCCTCCCACAACCTATGGGAAGTATTTACCAAGTCGGGAGCTGTGATTTTATTTATAAGGGATATGACTAGGGAAGAATACCTAGAAACATCAAGACTCATTATGATGGATATGCTTGATGTTATTTTGCTAATGAGTATATTAAATCTAAGCCTATAATGCTTAAATTGGGATATAAAGGGAAAGGTTTGGGACCTTCCCAAAATGGTATGAAAGAACCTTTTGAGGTAGAACCATGGCCTGCCCGATGTGGTGTGGGCCTATTTCCTAGTAAAAGTTAGCCCTTCCCATTTGAGGATGATGACAATCTCATATCTTACCAAGATTATTTGGATAAACATGATGCTTTGCGTTTAATGAATAAGCCATTTACATGTAATATGCTATCCATAGCTTACCCTCAGATGATCGCTGGATCCGATGATGAGTTGGAGGAAGATATCTTCCATGATGTCTCCATTGAGGAATTGTTACATAACAGATTTTATTTTGATGGCTCCATACCTAGTATAGCCCAGCTTGAGGCCACGACTCCTCAAGATGAATTATCCAAGCTAACCTCGAAAGAATTGCAAGAATTGGGTGTTTCACCCGCCCCACCTAATTTTGAGAGATATCTACACATGGAAGTAGAGAATGTCATAAAAATTAACATTGGAACCGAAGATAACCCTCACATAATCAACATTGGGTCAGAATTGAGTCAAGAAAAACAAGATAAATACATTGCATTTTTTAAATAATATGAAGATGTCTTTGCTTGGACATATGAAGATATGTCAGGATTAGACCCTTATGTAGTTATGCATCACCTAGTAGTCCATCTGGATGTTAAACCTGTTAAACAAAAACTTTGAAAAATGCATCCTAAAGTGGCCTTACTAGTCAAAGAGGAATTAGAAAAACTCTTGAAGGTTATTTTTATACAAGCTATTGATTATGTTGAATGGATCTCGAATGTAGTTCCAGTAACTAAGAAAGAAGCTACCAAAGTTAGGGTGTGCACAGAATTTAGAGATATTAATGTTGCATGCCCTAAAGATGATTTTCCTCTTCCCAACATGGATCAAATCATTGATTTTACTGTTGGAAGTGGAATGATATCCTTAATGGATGGATTTTATGGTTATAATCAGATCAGGATAGCTCCTGAAGATCATGCTAAAACAACCTTTATTACCCCTTGGGGGACCTTTTGTTGGAAAGTGATGCCATTCGGTTTGAAGAATGCAGGTGCAACATATCAATGAGCCATGACTTATATCTTTCACGATATGATGCATGATATCCTACATGATTATGTAGATGGTATTATAGCTCGTTCCATCAAAAAAGATGATCATTTAGATGACTTGAGAAAAGTATTTGATCGGTTAAGGGAATATCTTATCTGACCGAATCCAGCCAAATGTATATTCGGAGTTAAGTCCGGTAAATTATTGGGGGTTATAGTTTCTTTACTTGGCATTGAAATTGACCCTCTCAAGATCACGACTATCACTGATATGCCCACACCCACAAATATATCTGAATTACGGAGTCTACAAGGTAAGCTTCAAGCTATTCGTTGCTTCATCGATAAGTTGGCAGACAAAACATGACCCTTTCTTAAGCTTCTTAAGAAAGATGTCTCTTTTCATTAGGACAACGAATGTCAAGAAGCATTTGAACTCCTCAAACAATATCTCCTTAACCCACCTATGCTTTCACCACCTAGACCTGATCACCCATTTATCTTATACATTTCTAATTCAGATCTTACCTTAGGAGCTATGTTAGCTCAACTTGATGATGAGAAAAGAGAGCGTGCTAATTATTACATTAGCTGAACCTTAATCAGTTATGAAACCCGGTACACAACATTAGAGAAACTATGTCTAGCAGTCGTATTTTCTACACAGAAACTATGACATTAAATGCTCATTCAGAAAACATATGTTATTGCTAAATTCTATCCTTTGCAGCATCTCATGAGTCAACCTTATTTATCTGGTCGCACAACAAAGTGGGTTCTTGCACTAAGCAAGTTTGAACTCACGTTTATAGGGCAAAAGTCTGTTAAGGGTCAAATCATAGTAGATCAACTAGCTGTTGCACCCTTAGAGTCTACTCATCCCCTCATCATTGAGTTTCCTGATGAATGCCTTAAATTAGAGGCAGACCATCCAGAGCAATGGTCCCTATACTTTGACGGAGCTCGATGCATGAGTGGGGCTGGTGCAGGTATTATTTTAATATCTCCGTAGAAACATCTTATACCTTTGTCCTTTAAATTAACGTTTGCTTGTACTAATAACACTGCTGAATATAAGGCTCTCATCCTTGGATTATGAGCTGCCTTGGCACTAAAAATTAAAAATCTATTAGTTTTCGATGATTATCAACTTGTCATAAATCAAATCAATGATGTTTATCATATCAAAGATGATAAATTATGTCCATATAAGGCATATGTCTTACAATTATTATATTTATTTGATCAATTTACCTTGGAAGCTATTCCTCGAACTAGCAATCGTGTAGTTGATGCTATGGTTGTAGCTGCATGTCTTTTGCCATTGGAGTTAGATGACAAATATGCTACCATCATTATTCATCAACTCTAGGAACCTGCTTCAAATAAATCATGCTTAGAACCTTTGGATGTGTTTCTAATCAACGAAACTACTCCTGAACCTTGGTACACTGATATATTTAATTTTATTCAAAATGGGACCTTCCCTGAAGGTTGTAATAGCAATCAATGCCGATTATTACATAGACGAGCAAGTCGCTTCGTAATTATTGGAAATATGTTGTATAGGAGATTTTTTGAAGGCATCCTACTATGATGTTTGAATCTAGAAGAAGCTAGATCAGCTTTGAGTGAAGCCCACAATGGATCTTGTGGGGAACATTTTAGTGGTAGCACCATTGCTAAGAAACTCCTTAGGATAGGATATTTTTGGCCTACCATGGAATATGATGCACATGATTATGTGTGCCATTGCGACAAGTGCTAGAAACATGCTGACCTTGTCCATGTGCCTGCACAAGAATTGTAGGCTATTTCATCTCCTTGGCCCTTTTCAAAATGGGGCTTAGACATCATTGGAAAAATTAATCCTGTGTCATCTGATGGACACAAATTAATCATAACCGCCATCGAGTATTTCACTAAGTGGGTTGAAGCTATGCCCTTAGCTTCTTGCATCGGAACCCAAGTTTCCAAATTTATTTTTAATCAAATTATTTGTAGGTTTGGAATTCCTGCAAATCTCATCTCGGATAATGGAACTTGTTTCAAAAATAAAGTTGTCAAGAAATTATGTCAAAAATATAAAATTCAACATCGTTGGTCCACTCCCTATTATCCTCAAGGTAATGGCCAAGCAGAAGCATCTAATAAGACATTAATTGAAATCATCAAAATACTGGTCAATAAATCTGGCCAATATTGGCACATTCAACTATATCCTACTTTGTGGGCTTATCGAACTAGCGTTCGTACCCCCACGAGCACTTCACCTTTTGTTTTGGTTTATGGCACTGAAGCGGTTTTTCCCTTTGAATTAGAAGTTCCTTCTTTGGCTCTAATACTTCAAGATACTGAAGTAGGAGATGAATATCATGTTGGTAGATTTAGTCAGCTAGAACTCCTATATGAGAAGCGCATCAATGCTTTGGAACATCTTCGTGCCTACCAAAACAAGCTCAAGCGAGCATACCTCAAGAAATTTCATCATCGATCCTTTGAGATCGGTGACCTTGTCTTAAAAGAAAATAAAAAAAATACTAATGCAACTAAAGAGCTTAAAGGTAAATTCAAGCTCAACTGGCTTGGACCGTATATCATCACTCCTAAATTTGGATCGGGAGCATACCGATTAGCTACCTTAGATGGTAAATATCTTAAAGAACCTATGAACATTATGCATCTTAAACGCTATTATGCATAAAATCTGGTCATTTCATCATTGTATATATTGTTATTTTGCATATTGTTTTCTTTTAGTCATCCATATAAAAATTTCAAAAATAGTAATAGTATTTATTCTTTCAGTTCATAAATTAAAATCAAAATATAAAAACTTCAAAATCACCAAAATCTTCAAAAACATCTTTTATTTTCACACCTATCAATTCTTGAAGTGTTGCAGTCATATTTTCAATTATTTTGGATAAATTAGCATTTATTTGGAATCCCGCACTTTCACACTCACATGAATAAATATCTTGATTTTATTTGGTATGATTATTAATCTCTCTTATATCAAAGTCCACGAGTTGAATTAAATAAAGTTTTGAGCATAGAGAACTGATCTTGTTATTTACTTGAACCAAGCATATCTTTTCACATTAAAATGATTTCATTGCAAATTCGATATGATGCTACATAGTAGAAATGGTTTCTTGAGCGAAAAGTTTCCCCTGCTATCCTATGATGCACATGGTCTAGAATCTTTGAGAATTGACAAAAGGACAAGCTCACCCTACCCAGAATACAAATCCCTTGCTCTACAGCCAATCCGAGCAAGTATCCCTAGTATAGGAAGAAAAAAAAGGAAAATCAAAGCACATGAGAAAAAGAAAAAAATTATTTTTTACCATCACAACAATATTTCAGCATTATCTCAGTTCCAAGCAAAAATACAAACAAAAAAAAAAAAGAGACAGAAAGAAGAGAAAAAGAAACAACAAAAGCAAAATCAATAAAATCCCTTTCCCTACCCCTTGAAAAAGAAAATAAGGGTGAATGAGCTTGAATCCCTAAAATTCTCAATTATTCGAAAACTGTGAGGTAAGCCCCATAACAGGTGGTTTGTGTCCAACCCGCTTGGCCTTGGGTAATCCCTAGTGTGGTGATATGTCTGTCACATTAGCGACCTTCTTTTGTACAGACCTATGTCGACTTATGGATTAGCTAGCTCTTGATGACCTAACTTACATAGTAGTCTGGTACGGTTACATGCATATAAATCATGGTCAATGAACACTCAGTTGGTTAATTCAAATTACTTGTATCAAATTATCTTGCTCAAAATTGGTGAATGAACCATACAATTGCACACACATTTGTATTTGAGAGATTTTGTATCATTATGATAAATCAAGATTGGCAATGAACTCACATCTGCACATCGGGTTCCTTATAAATCTACATTTTGTCTTTGAGATAATTTAAAATGTTCCTACAACTCTTTTTGGAATAAATTCATCTCCTTATTTAAAAGAACATCTGTTTAGTAGAAAAATAATTACATACATATTTCTTTCCAAAATCTAAAACTTCTTTCAAAACATGCAATAAAGTCACATTTATTTATATATTTGACTTCCGCAACTATGGTATAGTTCCAAAACCTAAACCAGAATTTTATGCCTAGTGCAAGTCCTTATCTTATATATTTTTTATTTAAAAAAAATCAAATCGTGCAATAAAACTGTTATATCAATTTCCTTTTTGGATTTCGCGATGATGGTATAAGTCTATACCTATAATTCTATGCCTAGAAAACCATTGTTCTAATTTTATTTTCCTATTCATTTTAATTCATAAAAACATATGGCTTACATCATTATGTTACACAATTGTGCTTTAAAAAGAACGCAAATTTTTCTATTTCATTTCATTATGTCAACATTCAATTTTGCAATGATGGTATAATTCCTAGGGAATTATTCAAAAAATTTATCACACTTAGAAATTTATGCCTAGCAAAAATCATATTTCTTTTAAATATCTCATGCATAATATTTTTTATAAAAATCTAAAAACAAATCATCACCATCATCATTTTTTTTCATCATCACAACACAAAGTCTTAAGACAACCTCTTAAGCACTCTTTTACTTTTAGCAATATTTCTATACTGGGATTAGCTTTACGACCTAGCGAGCGGCAACTCCATGAAATGGTCTATAACAATGAAAATGTCCTTTGAAATTATTGTTAGAAGTCCCTTTTATTTTGCATCACATCATACCACCAAAAAAACCAATTTGTTCACATCAGATTATTCCATTTAAATTTTATGGCATGACATAAAATTATAATTTATTTCCAATGACATAATTACATGAATAATCAACCAAAAAAATCCAAAATTAAAGCATCATATAACATATACACAAGTCATATCATCAAAAATACCATCTATATATATCAACCAATTATATACATCATATCAAAACTGGATTGGTATGCCACAATCTATACCCTGGCATACTCAATCCTCTCAAAAAATGTATGCAATCCAATCTATGTCGCTAGTATCGAGAAGACCTCGAGCTCTCAGCCACATCTCCTCTCCTACCCTGGCATGGAGGAGGTGGTCCAATAGAGGTCCGGGCTATGTCTCGGGTCCTCACCGTCGATCGTGAGGAAGTCCTCGATGATTCCACCCTGATCGGCTCCACAATGCCGATTGGCAGCTGCAACCTCTAGCCCTCTGGAACTAGCTGGTAGTATACTCCCTAATAGAATGCGGTCTGAGCCATAGACCGCACCAACTCTTGCATGCTCACCCCTTCCCTCCGAGCCCTGAGCCATGTAGCCTCATCCTATAGTGTCTGCACCTGAGCCCGGAGGTGGGCATTCTCAGCCTGGAGATCCGCCATATTGTTGCTCTCCCCTACCTCGACATCCTTGCCCTTATCGGGTGATGGTGGTCTCTCCCCCTGATGAAAATGGAATCTCTCCTCCATCCTCACCATCTGTTGTGGTCTTTGTGGAGCCTGTGCCATCCTCTGGCATCTCCCCTATGGAGACCATCACTACTCTCTCCCACCGTGACCCCGTGATGCCTCAATAGCAGCTTGGTGCCGCCTCCCCATCCATCGCACAATCACGTGCACCAGACCCTATGCCCTCGTAATTCAAGGAGGGCGGATGCCTACGTACCAGTCATCATATCCGTTAGCGACCCTAACATTGTCCCCATCCATTGGCTGGATAGGGGCATAATCCGTGTCTTGGCTCTAGAATCACTACATATCTGGAGCCTCACTCAGTGTAGTACTATCCCAAACAGTCTGGGAGTACTCATAATCCCTGAGAGATGGGATCCCCTGCTATAGACCGAACTATCACAAAACTCAGTTGTAGCGATGGAGATCTACCTCTCCCCACTCCATCCTTAGCCAACAGACTCGCCTGATGTGAGCCAGTTCCTGCTCGTCCTCTGCCCACCCTGGATGCTCTCTCCATGGACTCCAGGTGATCTAGTCTAGGATGAGGTCATCTAGTAACCTCCGTGACATCGGCAGATCTATCCGCCGTTGTGACCCTCTCTGTAGCCACCAATAGAAAACCTGGGGTCTCTCTCGGTCAACCCCTATCAGTGGGAGTCCTACCAGCCTCCACACTGTGATGTGCTCCCAGCACGAAACCTATAGTAGCGATGTCAAAACCAGACATCGGACTCCCTTGTATACAACCCCGTGTAGGATCCTATACAAGCGGCACTGTACAAAGCTTCCCCATGCAAATTTGTACCTGTGGTCTCTCATGTCACAGACCACATCTGAAAGGAGCCAGGGTAATCCACACCCGCTCTAGTGGCACAGCAATAGGCCACCCACTATCCCTACCAAAACTTGAGTCAACCTAGATGCCCTAGGCATCTGCCTTAGAGACTCGATATTCACTCCACCCTTCTCCAGGGCAAAGCTCGGTTCTTCGCATAGCCTCATCATAGCCTAGCCCTGATTGGTCGTAGGAGTCATGAACCATCCTTGTATGGGGATCCTCAAGATCCTCCATACATACTCTAGTGTGGGAGCCATCTCCCCTGTCGGTAACCGGAAGTAGGACGACCCCATATACCATATCTTTGCTAGGGATGTCAGTAGCCCCATGTCTGTCGGTACTTGTGGCATCTCTACCACATGCTGTAGACCGACCTGCGCTAGTCGGTCTCGCTCCGCATGGTCGAGCGTGGCCACGTCATCTCTCAGCCCCTCGTATTTCCATTCTTGACTCTTTAGTAATCCCCTCTACAAAATAAACAATCAAACAATAAAATTTATTAATAAACCAATAATTAAAATTAATGACATGCAATTCAAACAAGCTTAATTTCATAAAAAATATGATATCGTCCACCATTGGACGATATCGTCCTAAATTGAGTAAAAACATCCTTTTTAGGATGAAATCGTCTCCAATTTCTCAACTTGGGGATCACCCCTTGTTGGACGGGATCGCTCCTAGTTTGCCGATTTTGCTCTCAGATGAAATCGATGATCTAGGGATGATTTCGACGAAATGGAGACAATTTCGTCCTTATGTTGTCGACGGCCTAAAAACGGCCGCGATGCCCCAAAATAGTCAAAATTTAAATAAAAAATTACACAAATCAAATTAAAAATATAATTCACTAGGTTTAGATCCTTACCCGTAGCCCGCATCGGACCTCTATCGATCTGTGCGTGGTTTCAACCATTTTGTCTGCAGAGCTCTAAAACAGTAAAAATGGATAGTAAAAATGAATTAGGGTTTTACCCTATTTTTCTTAATTTTATTTAAAAAAAAATTAATTTTGCTTTTCTGCGCTTTTACCTCAAACGTTCGATTTGGGTAAAAACACGGAGGGGGCACCATAGTAAATAGTCATACGATTCGACCTAGAATCATCGTCTATAAAATTGAGTAAATTTTTGCTTTCTCGTAAAACGGGAAGAACTCGTCTTTAACGCATTTTCTTCGAAAAATTCGCTAAAGAGGGGGTAAAATGTAGCACCCTAAAATTGGCGTAGTTAAACCCTTAGTAAAAAATATAAAAATTTGAATTTTAACCCCAAAACTGCCCTTTAACCACCCATTACCCGCTCCCCTTGTTTTTCGTGCCATTTTTAGGATTTTTTTTTACCATTGGATGATATCGTCGACGATCAGATGAAATCATCCTAGATCTGATGAATTCATCTAGAACAGAACGTCCAGACGATTTCGTTCCAAAACCAAATTTTCATAATTAGCTTCTCTTCAATAGCTTCTCTAACTTGGGTAGAAAGCGTGTCTGCACAGTTAGAGTCTCCCCCGTTGGAGATCTCCCAAATTGGGATGATATCCAAACTCCTAACCTCTCCCTAATCCTATATAAACTAGTATTTTCTCAGTTTATCCCCATGGCTGACTGATTTCCATGTAAATTTAGTTTCTCATGCATTAAAACACCTTCATACTATTGTCGCATTGTATATTTCAAGTTTTTCTTGCAAGGATTTTACTATTTTTCAGTCGGAGCAAGCTCGGATCGTCATAGGCGATTCTAGACGATTTCGGACGATCCTATCACAGATCGGTGATGATCTCATACGATTGGAGGTGATCTCAACTGCAGTCCAAATTGGGGGTAATCAGAGCCCAGAGTTTGCATTTCTTTATATTCTCTCTTCATTTCTTTATGCATTAACTTATTTTATTCTATTTCTGCATCCTAGAGTTCACCTCATTTAGCATAGATGCATGATAAAGTCAAAATAAATTATCAAATTAATGCATTTCCTTTAATTTTTATCTGTATTTATCATTTAGGCCAGTTTAATGTCATTTCTATCATTTCCCCTTGCTTTTGTAGTTGCATTTTTGGTTTTTGGTATCTATTTCTGTGATTGCAGGTTTCTGACGAATTCGTCTGACGAACTCGTCAGGTCGACAATGATCTCGTCTGATCTTAGATGATCGACTGTGATCTGAGATGATTCTATGCAATTGTAGATGATAATGTAATATTTGAGACGATTTGGACTTCTACAAACCTCAGAATCTTCATCAGACATCCGAAATCAGGTACATTCTATCTTATTTAGCACACTTTCTATGTTTAGCATTTATTCATGTTTTTTGTATCCATATAAATCAGCATTGGCATATAGAATAGCTTAGATTCATCTTAGCCAAACCTAGGAATTGAATTATTAAAGAACAAAATGAACACATCAAATCCATTCTCAACCTAGGCATGGAAATGACCACTCAAAAGTTTCTTGGTGAACCCACAATCCATCAAAAATTCACCCTTATATCCCCCTCCCCGAGAGGTGTGACCTTCAAAGGGCCTCTCAGTCCGAGGTATTGTCCCATACTTCTCGCATCCCCCTTCCGAGTGCGGATCCTATAGCCTGAAGGTAAGGATGTGAAAAAATTGGAGTGATACAAAGACATACAGGCCAACGTCTAGGAGAGAACAGTTGATCTCGTTTGGAGGGAAGAGGAACAAATGCTCCTAGTTGAAAATCACAATGTTTTAGCTAGAGAATAGACCATTTGGAGGTAAAATTTGAGATCTCTCTGGCTCAAAGAGGGTGATTCCAACACCAAATTCTTTCATACCTCCACCCTCAAAAACTGGAGCACCAATAACATCCCTGAGCTCATTTGCAACGATGGCAGGTTAACAAGGGATGAGGAACAAATCATGTTGGAGGCAACTAGTTTCTATCAGGAGCTCCTTGGCATTAAGCTCCATCCTTTCCCCCAAGCAACTATAACCCTCCTTGACCACAATACCCTTCCATATCCCCCCAGGCCAATGAGGCGCTCCTCAGCCCTCTCACTGACAAGGAGATCAAATCGACCCTCTTCTCTATGAAGGTTGATGTGGCCCTTGGCCCCGATGGATTCCCCCCTACTTCTTCCAAAACTTTTGGGACCTTGTCGACCAAGAGGTGTGTGTTGCCATTTCCGACCTCCAGAGCACCAGATCCATCCCCAGAGGTATCAACTCCACTTTTATCACTTTGATCCCTAAGTCCCCAACAACTAAATCCCTTTCTGACTTCCACCTCATAAGTATCTGTAATGTCCTCTACAAGGTCCTCACCAAATCCATAGCTAACAGGCTCAAATACATCCTCCCTCTTATCATTACCCCCTCCCAAGGAAGCTCTGTCAAAGGGAGAGTGATCACAGATGAAATAGTCCTAATTCATGAGGTCCTCCACTTTGCCACCCTGGCCAAAAAACTAGCCTTCCTCCTCAAGTTGGACATGAACAAATCCTTTGACTGCGTCAGTTGGAATTTCCTTGTTGAGGTTCTCCTCAAGTTTGGCTTTCATCCCTCTTGGGTTGGTCTCATCCACCGATGCATGTCATCCCCATGGTTCTCCATCTTGGTCAATGGATACCAGACCAAGTTTTTTCCCAGTGCCAGAGGGCTTTAGTAGGGTGACCCCCTATCCCCTATCCTCTTCATCATCCTGGAAGAGGCCTTGGGTCACACCATCTTGAGCACAACCAGAAGCAGACTCATATTTGGAATTAAACCTGATTCAGACCTAGCCTTGGTGTCCCATCACTAGTTTGTGGATGACACTATCCTAACCACCTCCGCTTCAGTAGCCCAAGCCAAAGTCATCAATCAGATCCTTCATCTTTATGAGGAAGCAGTAGGGCAGGAAATCAACCTCCAAAAGAGCAAAATATTTTTCATCCACACTCCCCTGGTGAGACAGGCGGTGATAGCTTGGATTATGGGATGCTCCCTCGACACCCTCCCCAACACCTACATAGGGCTCCCCCTATTTGTGGGTTTTCCCTCCAAGGTATTATGGAGCTCCTTGGTCAAGAGAATTCATAAAAATCTAGCCTCCTATAAATGTCACCTCCTTTCCCAGGTTGGCAAAGCCATCCTTACTTCTGCCTACCTCCAAAGCATCTCAGTGTACTTCATGTCCATCTTTAGAATCCTGACCTTGATATGTGCTCACATCGAGCATATACAGAAGTGTTTCCTGTGGTCTAGCAGTGAAGAGAAGACAAGAATCCCTCTGGTCACTTGGTCCCTGGTGTGTCGCACCAGGACCAAGGGTAGAATTGACCTTCACTAGGTTTCCCTAATGAATAAGGCCCTTTTTTCCAAGAATGCTAGGAAAGTTTTCTCCAATTTTTTGGCTGAATGGGTGACCATCATTACAAGGAAATATCTCCAGCACCAACCTTTCCCCAGTCATCACTAGACTTGGGATGGATCTACCTTCTAGAAATCCCTGATCCTCACTAAGGACCTCATTCAAAAAGGGAAAATGTGGATCCTCAAGGATGGGACTAGCATTGACTTTTGGAATGATAGATGGCTTCGGGATGAGGCCTTGAGCTCAAATCCTGATTTCCTAAACCTAAGACATCACTTGGAGCCTCCTTAGGGGGTCCAAGGTGGCAGATTACATCATCAAGCGATAGGACAGAGTAGGTTGGGGGCCCATCAAAGCCCCCCATTTCCCTCGCCAAGCTGGTAGCCTCTCGAACTTGCTCTTCACAACTATCATTCCCTCACAGGTAAGAGAGGACATGTGTGTCTGGAAAGGTACCAATAGTGGCTCCTTCATGGTCAAATCTACATATGCCCTCCTAAGGGATCCCTAGAAAGGTCATTTCTTGATCAAGCAGGTGTAGCTCAAAAACCTGATCCCCAAGATCAGCTTTTTCATTTGGACAACCATCAAATCCAAGATTCTCACCATCGACAACCTGGCAAAGAGAGGCTTCCTTATTCCAAATAGATGCTACCTGTGCTACAAATATTGGGAATTGGTCTCCCACATTTTTTTAGGTGACCTTTCTCCTTCGAGGCCCTTGGGAATCTCCTTTCCAATTTCTCCATCCAGTGGGCCCCTCCTGGATCTCCTCATCCAATGGCCCTATCCCTTTTCCCACCCCACCCTTTGCTCCCTTTGGGCCTACTCCCTCTCCCACCTATTCTGGAAGCTCTGGCTTGAGCACAATAGTAGAGCCTTTTATTCCCCGCCTTAGGACCCCTAAGTGGTGGTAGCCAAAGTGCTTGCCTTTGCATCTAAGAATTCTCACTCCCTCCCCCTATCCCCCTACTGTGAGCTAGTGAGCTAACCCTCCTCAGCTCCCTTAGAGTGTAGACGCTCCCCCCGCCTCCCTCCCCCCCCATATAGAGCCTCAGCCAGATGGTTGACCCCCCTTGGGTGGCTTAAATTGAACTTTTTTGGGGCATCTAAAGGGAATCTTGGGCCCTCAGACATGTGTAGGGTCATCCAAGATCACTCTGGTCACTTGATTCTTGCTAATTCAGAGCCCTTGGGCTTCCAAACCAACAACTTGCGAAAGCTTCGACCCTCCTCTATGGGCTTAGAGTTCTTTAATATTTCCCAAGAAGGGTGATCATCGAGGGTGACTCCCTCAAAATCATTAATGCTATGACCAAGCAAGGAGAGATATTGTGGTATATTTCCAACATTGTCCAAGAAGCCCATGCCATCATCTAGGAATTCCCTTAAGCGTCCATCTGCCACATCTATCGATAAGGTAATAAGCTCATGGACCTCATGGCTAACTTAGTGGTGACGTCTATAGACATTTGCATATGGCGTGATACCTTTCTTGATGCCCTTCGAGATGCCACATCTCAAGATTACCTCCTGATCCATGATGTTGGTACTAAAATATAATTTGCTCGATTACAACACCACGTTGACTTGGAGACATAGGGACCCTTCTGGTTTTTTGGTGGGTGTTGACTTGTGCCTAAGGATTCCCAAGATCATTGCTTCATATGGATTTTTTTGCAATAACCACCTCAGCACCATGTCAGATCCCATAAAACCCCTCTGCCTTTGTGTTGGCCTTCCCAACACTGCTCAGTCCAACCAACTACCACCCAAGCTCTCCAATCTCATTGCCTATTTCCTTTATGCAACCCTTCTTGTCAATTCGGGTACTCTGTGCATACTGCTCATCTAGCCCAATCTGGTCACGCCTCATATGCTTCGTCTGAACCATCACCCTTTTCCCCACCTTTGCCACCCTTTGCACATGTTGTTAGTACCCTCAGTTGCCAAGTCCCAATGCATACAACTCTTCAAAGTCCTTCTAGCTCCCATTCTACCTATTTATTCCCCCTCGAGCGTGCTAGCCCACTCCCTCTCTGCTCCCTTTTCTATTGTTTATCCCCTACTAGAGCGCTCCTTGGTGGTCCCTGGCTTTCTCTGCCTTGTCCCTCTGCCACTGGCCTTTGCCCCCACCATGTCTTCTAGAAAACTCCCCTACATTGAGACCTCATATCCTATTCTCATCGCTTTGGCTAAAGTTTTCATGGATGCTAGGTCCCTCACCCCGTTCCTCCTCAAGTTTGCAGGTCAGGATGAAGAAATTATGTAGGCATTCCTCGATACCTGGGATGGTGGCGAGGTGGTCATGAAAGGGATTCACTTCAAAGTGACCAAGGATCTCATGTTCAATGTCACTAGGCTCCACCATGAAGAGAAATGGAAATACATCCATCATGATAGACATAATTAGGAGGAGGAGCTCGTTCATTTCTCAGACCACTCCTGGGACAAGATCACCCTGTACAAGAAACACATACCTAAACCCTACGATGAGGCCCTCATGCCCATCATGTAGTTTATGACCTATGATGATCCCGATCAGAAGCTCTATAGCTTCCACCTTAGTTTTGTCAATTACTTGTGTAAAGCTATTCTCCTGTGTACCCCCTTCTACCTGCTTTATTCCCTGACCATATCGATCGAGAAAGCCTAGAAATCTCACACCCATCCCTCTCATTAGGGATTCATGGTTGTTCTCTATTGCCACGCCATCACCAACTAGCCCCCTACCCAATGCATCTCTCCCCTCTCCACAAATCCCTCCACCACCTCCCCGACCGCTTCTAATTTTGAGCATAAATCCAAGGAGGACAATCCCAACGATGTTGACACCTCTCCCCCTCCCAAGAAGCACAAGACCACCCTAAAGAGGTGGGTGTTATCTCGAGCCCCTAGCGAAAGCAGTGTCCCTAGCACTCCAGCTCCCGATGGATCCCCTACCCCAGGTGTCCCAGCCCCTGGTGGCCCTGGCGCCCCTCTTAGGAACAGATCGTCCAATCACCTCAAGAATCCAAAGATGGAACCCACCACAGAGGTAATTTTGGACTCTAAAGATGATATGGGGATCTTCCCCCTTCGCATCCTTCTAGACATGGCAATAAATTCCCTTACATCAGTTGCCAATGCAGTATCAACCTCAGTGCATATCTTCAAGACAATTTGATGTAGGCTCAGGGATGGGTTTGATGGGAATAATTAGCAGTCCCATTCCTGGTCCAGGGGGGCTCCCCTCCCCTAGTCGATGGTGGTGGTAGTGTACTACTAACGAGGAGCCCAGTATGTGCAACAATTTTGTAGGTGCTTTGTCTATCTTGTCTCCCCCCTAGGTTTTGTTTTGGTTGGGTTTGCCCTATCCCTAGTACAGGACGTTTCCCACCGTTCGTAGTAATGTCCACCCCTGGTCTGATTTAACAAGGTTTTTGGTTTGCTGTTGTCTATTGCCTTTACTGTAATAAGGTTTTGGGACCCTTTAAAAAAACCCCTTGTATATAAAATGTCAATTATAAAAAAAAACTTGATAAAAAATTAAATATAAGAGTTCATAATAAACCTTTTGCACATTTGTTGCATACATACCTTTTCTCCTAGATGATGATGATGGTGATTTAAGTCACCTAAATTGTTGCATTTTGTAGATGATATTGCAACTCTTCTAGGCTATCTAAAAATAGCTCTTTAGCTCACCTTTTTCAACTTTAACACTTGTTGTGGCTGCTCCACAACTAGCCCCAAAATTTGGGGACCCACCTTTTTAATTGTGTTTTTGAGAGTTTTGGTAGCCTCGAAGCAATCACTTGGATAGGTTTCATCCTTTATAGGCGCATATCCATTTTCGAGGTTCTTTGTTGTATAGTGTCTTTTATTTTCTTTTGCCTTATTTTGGGAGTGTTCGTGAGATTATTTGTATTCGCATTTCCTTCATGTTTTTGTTTTAAGGTTTTGGGTTGATTTGATGGTTGTGAGTGTAAAATTAATTTTAAAAGTTTTATTTTTAAAAATTTTAAAACTAATGATTCACATTTTTGGAATTAAGGTAAAAAAAATAAAAATTATAAAAGAAAATAAAAGAATTTAATTACTATATATATGTATATATATTAAATTAAATAAAACAAAATAAAATAAAATAAACTTTTTTATATATTTATATATAAAGGTTTTAAATAAAAATTTAAAACATAAAAAATATATAAGATAAAACCATAAAAATCAATAAAAAATAATAAAACACTTTATACTTATATTTACATTTATATTTATATATAAGCACATAAATAAAATAATTTAAATGTAACTTTATGCTTCTCGAGTTCTAATAAAATGATGTTATGATTTTTATATGAAATGAAATCATTTTAATGTTGTGTTGTGCCTTGTAGGTTCCGCGGCGATTTGAACTTTAGGATGATGCGAAGTCATGTTACGGCGACCGCCTGGGTGGAAGACAATGACGACCGGTGCATGACTATGAACATGTTTCTAGGCGAGCGATGTAGCGTGACATGGCCATGTGACACAGGTAGAAGTGCACACGTGGTCCATAGAGAGGCAACCAACAGGACGGTGTTACCGATACCATGAACTAACAACAAGAAGAAGACAAAAGGGGTATATGATAGGAGTTTATCCTCCTTTGACACCACCATACGATAGAGAAGTGTTGCGATGGAGAGAACGACACCACATCTAATGTTGCAGGATCAAGACGCACCAGGAGACGCATTCGAAGATATTCGAAGTAGTAACATCGAGTGAGAAGGGATATTTCGATAAAGTTTTAAATCGCAAAAACAACTAGGCATGGCTACAACGCATATGTGATCCGTTTGAAGGTGATAATATAAAGAACAATTACGTGGTGAGAGTCAGTTGGGAGACCTCAAAAATGTAGATGGAAAGAACGATTCCACGATGGATAGATCCATATGGTGAACAATGACTCGAGGGGATATTAGGTTTTTACTGCGATCTACTTGACAACTCATTTGTGGATTCCATGGGCATCACGAGAACAAAGAGAAAATGCCGAGATCACTATGTCTACCGGTAGCATTTGGTAGCGGATAACTAGGTGATATAATAGGGACGTCATAATCGATGAGATGCGCATATCAATGAAAGGATTAATTAAGTCTAAGGAAGAAGGTAACGTGACGTGGCTACCGCCAAGCGACATGGACATTGTCAACCATAACATAGGCCATGACAGTGACAAACACAAAGAGTATTTGATAATTGCACACCATTATAGAGATGTAGGTTTGCACATAATGTCTTGGTCAATACGATTTTGGTGGAGTGTTGCAAGGTGTGTGACGTAGGTTTAGATGAGGACTGAATAAACGGTTGGGTATATGTCATCATATACTGCAAGGATAATGCGAAAGTGTGAAAAAATACTGTTGGACCCACGACATAGAGATCATAATAGCAGTTAGACTCCGTAGCAGGCCAACAAAGACGACGTGGATGATGGTAGCATCGTCGAAATTTGAATGAATCCATAGTGGTGGATGAAATGAAGCATGAATTGATGATGTAGACACAACATGTGCAGAATAGGATAGAACTTTTAATATAAAATAATGGAGGGTCTATGCTTTAGGTTATTCCCCCCATTGAATTTGGCATTTTTGGTAGAGGTTTAGTGCCCATTCGGGCATTAGTGGTAAACATAACCCACGATAGCGATGGTCTGGCACGTCAACAATGGTTAGAGACAAGATCACCATTGGAAGTCAAGCATCGAGTTTTAGATGATAAATGGAGGGTCGCATGGTCATGGTTGGACATGACAATAATGACAAGGTCCATTTCACATTGGTCTAAAGATGCATGTAGGCCTGTTTAATTAAAAAAAAAAGAACCCGGGTAGTATTGACCATTGTCCACGTCGAACATTATCCGCACGCGTGGAATATTTGGGCAGAGGGAATAGAAATCCCTCTATGGTAATTATTTATTATAAGGAAAAGGCCAAAATTGAAAGGGCCACCAAGCATCGTGCATAGTATATTATTACTGGAAATAAAAGTAACCCCCACCAAAGTAATAAAGATGTGAGGACAAAACATTCCTACACGCGGGCCATTGGGGAATGGTAATTATTTTATGTGGTGGTTACGCATGGGGATAAGGCCATCTATGCAAGAGCATCCGAAGGCCAAAGTGAGGTGGGAAAACCAAATGAAAGAAGGTGAAATTAAACAAAATTGGAAAATAAAACGAATAGAATTGGAGCAAAACATAAACGTTTGAAGAGAAACGAAGTGACCAAACGAAGAAAATGAAAAGTTGCATGTAAATATTAAATATACCATCAAAAGACAAAAACTAGGCTGGATATTTTAGGAGCTCGTTGGACCATTGTGGAGGTCAGATTTCTGAATGTGTTTTTGCCAAACCGCTGGACAAATTTTCATCACATGATGCCTATTTAGGGGCTGTAATTTTCTGCACCCATGTTAAACATTGAATACCCTTTTTGCTGCAATATGATGGAGAAAATCAGATTTTATGCATTTTTAATGGTTAATTTGTTTTATATCCGGCATATTGCACCTTTTCCTTATAAGCTCGCACCGCATTAGTTATTTAACTGCGTAAATTCGAGTAATTATAATGTTGGTTTTTGTGCAGAATATTCATGCATGTAGGGTTTGTGGAGGAATTCGGGTTGCAGCATTTATGTTTTCATTTTTATTTTATTTTTATTTTTCTGACTTTTCTTTTGCAGATTTTTAATTTTTTTTAATTTTCAGAGATTAAAATAAAAATTAAAAAAAATTCAAAATCCAAAAATAATTACACGTATGCGTAGAATGAACTTCAAAGTTTCATTTTGCACTTTTACGTTTTTATTCGGAGTCATTTCGATTTTATAAAAATTATTTAAAATGACTGTTTTATGCAGATTTTTATAATTTCGAAAATTTTATTTTTTACATTTTGAAGCCAAATCAGATTTTTTCAGTTTTATATTTCATTTGCAAGCATAAAATGAACTTCCCTTTATGAAAATTTCAATTTCATAAAAGGGGGGCAAATTTTAATGGCATTCCATAAGCTATCATTTTGGAGCAATAAATGCACCTTCTCTTTATGAAAATTCTGATTTCATTAAAGAGAGGTAATTTATCATTACATCAAAGGTTATTGTTTTAAAGCATTAAATTATTTCCTCTTTATGAAAATTTTGATTTCATTAAAGAGGGATAATTTATGATGACATTTTGAGGCCATTATTTTAAGGCAATAAATTGTCCTCTCTTTATGAAAATTAATTTCATCAAAGAGGGATAATTTATTAATTATATCAAAGGCTATCTTTATCTTCATGATAGAAGCTACATTTAATGAATCCATTCATCATTTTAGATTCATATTCATAGATAGATTTAATCTTCTATTTCATGCTTAAAGTAGGATTTAATGCAAGATAAAACTTGTTTAAAATCTACTTAATCAAAAGAAGATAAAATCTACCTTAAAACATTCAAGATAAAAGGAATTAAGGCTCTACATCGTGGTCATATGAGGGCCAATTCACATTTACTTTTATTTAAGTTTCATGAACAATCATTAATTTAGCATGGTAAAATGAACCAACACATGCCCCTTGTTAACAGTTACTTGCAATCACTAAGGTGTTCCTAGCATTAATTGATATATCTTTATTGAGATTACTAATACACATGTGCAAATGCTAATATAGCGGAGACCTTGGAGAAGTTGTTTTGTTTTAACTTCTTTGCAAGAGAGGGTTTTGGGATCAAAATCCTAAGGGAGAGTGTAATTTCACAATTGGGTAAAATTACCACTCAACATTTTGGCGCTAGAAGGAGGGCATGAATTGGTATTCATTGATCTAACACTTTTGGATTGTTCATGGTTACTCAAGAGTTTTAATTGCTAAATATTTCAAGTTCATTTGACTAGCATCTTTGGCATCCTTTAGCACTCAACACTTTGGGAGCTAGGAGGATTTGAATTGATTTATTTTATTGCTATTTAGATGCTAAATTGTTCATGTTACTTGAAATATTTATTTAAAAACATTGGTCTTGACTAACGAGGTTTTGTTTCCATATGATTACTTTCATTGATTCTAACATTCTCTATTTTTGATGATGCATTAATGCTAACATGTTGCAAATTTGAGAATGTTCTTCAATTTCATGGTTTAATAGATACATATCTCTTGGTTGATGCTAACATGATGATTCATATGTTACATATTTGAGATTGGTTAGTCATTTCATGCTTCTTTGTAAGAAATCTTTATTTGACTAACAAATTGGTTTTGAAGTTATTCTTTGAGTTTCACTAATGGCATCGGTTTTTCAAACTAGGGCAGAAACTTCATTGTGGATAGTTGGCTATTATAGTCACTTAGGTAGGCCTACTCACCAAATTCCTCAAGGGGTAGAAAATCATTTACCCATGTTTAAGCGTGATGTGACCTCGGCTAAGGAACATATTCAAAGATACAAGGATACCTTAAGGCAATTGCAAATATGGAAAGGAGATGTTCCTTGTAGATTATTTTCATACACATTGGATGAAGTTGCATATGAGTGGTACATACACCTACCTATAGATTCCATTACTTCTTGGGCTCAACTAGAAGCATCATTTACTAGCCATTTTCAAAGACAAGTTGACCCTATTCGGATGTTAAATCAATTTATCTCTATCTCTAGCGAACCTAATGAGTCCATGAGTGAATTCAATGATAGGTTTCATAAGTTGTATACCGAAGTGGTGCCCCATTTCTTCATTTCAGAAGAGAGAGCTATTGAAATATACATGGGAGCTATACAACCCGTAGTGGCTACATTTTTAAGGGAAAATCTTGATGACCCATATTTGCATAGAATCTATGAGGCCACGATAGAATTAGAACAATGGGCCATTTCAAAAAGAGAAAATGTGGACCAACCATCATTGCTTAACCCTAGGGTGAACGATCAAGGGGATGAAGTTGAATGTCCAAATATTACAACCACCTTAGATTCCATCCAAGAGGATGTGCAAGTCTCAAAGCCAAGGTCCATTAATGAGGATTGGGATGAACAAACCCATCAGGATATGATTTGGTCATGTTTACTCAAAAAGGAAGATTTGGACGACTATTGGGAGAAAGATACAAGAGTTGATCCTATTGAACAAACCCTTGACTCAACAAAGGTGGTTGAGACTGAATTTGAGAAGTCAATAGATGAATCTAAAGATATGGTGGAATCTCATCACTTATTTTTGGAAGATGACCATTGTAAAGATCAAGAAAGCCAACATGAGTCAAGTAGTGATGAGTTGGAGATGAGTGAATCAAAGTTTTGGTTTACAAGTGAGGATTGGTATGATCCCATTTTAGAAACCCCTAAGCCATCAAAAGTGGTTGAAAGTAATGTTGAAAGAAAATCAATAAATGAATTCGAAGACATAATAGAGTTTCACCACTTGTTCTCGGAAGATACTTTGGATGATATTGTTGAAATTGATGGCCAAGAAAACCCACACCTTCCAAATTGTGATAAAATTGAATTTTGGGTTACAAATGTGGATTGTGATCTTACAAATTTGAATACAAAGAGTAACCCACTCTTGGAAATGATTGAACCATCTAAGGAAGGTGAAGGTGAGTTTGAGGATCAACCCATTGATGAATTTGAAGAATGTGAAGGTATAGTTGAGCATCACACCCCAATTTTGGAAGATGATCATTGTTGGTGGAATAAATGGGAGAACTTTACCGCTCTTTCTAATGAAGCACTCACTTCACTTGATATGCAGGATAAGTTGCAAAGGCTAGTTCTACAACTTAAAGGAAACATCTCTCAACTACAAGAACAAAGGCCTCAAGATGCATATCTTGATGATGCTCCAAATCATCCTCATGAGACAAAGATTGAAGATACTAAAAGTGATATTCTTTTGGACAATGGAGGGACTCCTAGAGTGGAATGGTTTTGAAACATGTGATGAATCAGGACCTTCCATAAATTTGGATGAGATGATTAAATTTGGTGATCAAAGCCTTCAACATGCTAGAGATGATGACAAAGAAAAATTTGAAGAAGAATTTCTTGAATATTTTGAGGAAGAAATAGTATGGATGGTTAACAAGAAATGGGAAGAATATGCTCACTCCAAACATTCTAATGAAATTTTTGTGTCAATTGATATGCAGGATAATACAATTGCTTCCTCACATGAGGATATTACAAATCCTGTACAATTTGAGAAAGTTTTGGAAGAAGGGTTGGAATCTCATCAAGTTTTGGAAAGTGATAAGGATTCTACAACCATGGATAAAGAAGGAGAACCATTTGATTTGGTCCCCTTTGAGGGACAAGGAATTAAAAATATTGATCCACCTATTGGTTCTACAATGTCTATGCCATCTCAAAATGAGGAAATTTCAGAACCTGAATGGTTTGGGTTTGATATCACTGATGATCCAATTGAAAATATCACGTTATCTGAAATAACCCAAGTGATTGATCATGGAGATGTGTTAGTTGACCCATCCCTAGATAGACAAGACTCATGGTTTGAAAAGGATGGACATGTTTTTAATTGGGTGCCTAATTTTGGTGTCTTTGATAAATAGGTCATGGACAAAGAAGAAGTGCTACAAGAAGATGATGATGAAAATCATGAGAGAAAAGAGGAAGTATTACAAATCCTCACAAAGGTTTGTCAAATGAAAATATGCAAAAGGTAAAATCTCACCCTTTGTGTTCCACCATTCGAAATTCAGGTGAAGGTTTGCCTAATTGCTTGTTGGATTCAAATGCTATCAATGATGAAATGCCATTTGTGGTTGATAAAGAATTTGACTTAATTACTCCTCACACCACTAATGATATTGCTTTGTTGAATGAAAAAGAAGTTGATATGCTTGAAGTGTTAAATCAAGTTCATAATCAATTAGTTATTGAATCTAGGATACAAACTCATGATGATCCTCATTTAATAAATATCCTAGATGCTTGCAAGTGGTTGCATAAATTTGATTGGCCTACAAATTTGGAAAATGATTTGGCTTTAAAGTTTTTAGAAATAGGCTCTTGTTTGCAAGATCTCATATCTGAAAAGGAAAGCCTAATTCTAAATCATGAATTGAATTGTGAAATTGACATTATAAAGAATAGACATGAAAGAATTGAAGATCAATTATTGTCTAATCAATTTAATGATTTGAAGCTCACCCATGGGATGGTTAATGGAACTAAATCAAATTGGTGGGGTGAGAGAGGCAAGATGAAGATTGTTGTATTGTTTGGCCTAATCTTATTTTTGTTGGATTCCTGTAAAACTTGGCGTGCGTATCATGTTATATGTCTTTTAAAATGTGCTAATCATGTTTGGGATCCAGGGAAGTGATAGCTCAAGCTTTGCACCATCTTGTACCATATTGTACATTTGTATATAGTTTTGGTTTGTGTTTTTAGTTTTGTGTTTTGGGTTGTTCCCTTGTTTTGAGGTAATGTTTCGTGGTCGCTAACTTATGGTCTCTTATGGTCTCTAGCATTTTTGAAGCTCCTTTATTTAATAGGTTGGAGTACCTGATCTAAAAATTGATGAACCCGAGAAAAGGGGGATGAGTTATTTGGTGATCATGCTCAGATTTTGGGACTAAAATGGTGGAAAGTGGAACAATGAAAGATTTCACCAAAGCTCCACATGTAACTCACACACGTTAAATGGTGTTTCTAGAATTATGAAGGATGAAGTTATCTTGATTTGCAACCCTAGGCAAAAATCTAAAATGCTTCACTTGTAGGCTGCCTAACCCTAGTGATGCTTGAAGCTTTGCAAGGTTGTTTCTTTTGAAAAGGAAAAAATTTATATGAAAAAAATGAGAACGAGAAAAAAAAGAGAATAATAAAAAAAGAGAACGAAAAAAATAGAGAAAGAAAGAGAGAGAGAGAGAGAGAGAGAGAGAGAGAGAGAGAGAGAGAGAGAGAGAGAGAGAGAGAGAGAGAGAGAGAGAGAGAGAGAGAGAGAGAGAGAGAGAGAGAGAGAGAGAGAGAGAGAGAGAGAGAGAGAGAGAGAGAGAGAGAGAGAGAGAGAGAGAGAGAGAGAGAGAGAGAGAGAGAGAGAGAGAGAGAGAGAGAGAGAGAGAGAGAGAGAGAGAGAGAGAGAGAGAGAGAGAGAGAGAGAGAGAGAGAGAGAGAGAGAGAGAGAGAGAGAGAGAGAGAGAGAGAGAGAGAGAGAGAGAGAGAGAGAGAGAGAGAGAGAGAGAGAGAGAGAGAGAGAGAGAGAGAGAGAGAGAGAGAGAGAGAGAGAGAGAGAGAGAGAGAGAGAGAGAGAGAGAGAGAGAGAGAGAGAGAGAGAGAGAGAGAGAGAGAGAGAGAGAGAGAGAGAGAACGAGCATTGAAAAGCTTGATCAAATCAGTCACAAGATCTAGAGAGAGAGAGAGAGAGAGAACGAGCATTGAAAAGCTTGATCAAATCAGTCACAAGATCTAGATAACCTCCACCGGGGCTATAGACGTCTGACTTGCAGTGGGGCTTTGTCTATAGTAATTTTGTTACGAGCGATACTTCATAGCCTAATGCAAAAAGGGATGATGGAATCTGGAGGATTTTTAGATATGCAAAACAAATAACTTTGCACACACTGAGAAAAAGCAGATGGATTAGTTGCTTCTATTTATAACTATTTACCTCCATTTTCTCAGGACATTGCTAAATAAGTTACGTTTCACTGATTTTGTGTGTTCTCATTTCAGGTTGGGTTCTTTACCCAAAATGCTTAGAAACATTTCCCAGCAGAGTCGCCATTTGTTGTGGCTGCTCCACAACTAGCCCCAAAACTTGGGAACCCACATTTTTAATTGTGTTTTTGAGATTTTCGGTAGCCTCAAAGAGATTACTTGGATAGGTTTCGTCCTTGATAGGCGCATCTCTGTTTTCAAGGTTCTTTGTTGTATAGTGTCTTTTGTTTTCTTTTGCCTTCTTTTGGGAGTGTTCGTAAGATTGTTTGTATTCGCATTTCCTTCATAGCTTTGTTTTAAGGTTTTGGGTTGATTTGATGGTTGTGAGTGTAAAATTAATTTTAAAAGTTTTATTTTTAAAACTTTTAAAACTAATGATTCACATTTTTGGAATTAAGGTAAAACAAATAAAAATTATAAAAGAAAATAAAAGAATTTAATATATATATATATATATATAATAAGATGTATATATATTAAATAAAATAAAATAAATAAACTTTTATAAATATTTATATATATAAAGATTTTAAATCAAAATATCAAAAAAAAATTAAACATAATATATATATTTATATATTATAATATATAATATATATATAAATAAGATAAAACCATAAAAATCAATAAAAAATAATAAAACACTTTATACTTATATTTACATTTATATATATCTATATATATATATATTTATATATAAATATAAGCACATAAATAAAAATAATTTAAATGTAACTTTATGCTTCCTGAGTTCTAATAAAATGATGTTATGATTTTTATATGAAATTAACTCATTTTAATGTTGTGTTGTGCCTTGTAGGTTCTGCGGCGATTTGAACATTTGGATGATGCGAAGGCATGTTATGACAACCGCCTAGGTGGAAGACAATGACGATCGATGCACGACTGTGGATATGTTTCTAGGTAAGCGATGTAGCATGATATGGCCATGGGACACAGGCAACAGTGCACACATGGTCCATCGAGAGGTAATCGACAAGATGGTGTTACCGGGACCATGAACTAATATCAAGAAGGAGACAAAAGGGGTAGATGATAGGATTTTATCCTCCTTTGACACCACCATATGGTGGAGAAGTGTTGCAGTAATGGAGATAATGACACCACATCCAATGTTGCAGGATCAAGACGTATTGGGAGACGCATTCAAAGATATTCGGAGTAGTAACAATGAGTGAGAAGGGATATTTCGATGAAGTTTTAGCTCATGATAACAACTATGTATGGCTACAATGCATATGTGATCCATTCTAAGGCAATAATATAAAGGATGATTATGTGGCGAGCGTTGGTTGGGAGACCTCAAAAACGTAGGTGGAAAGGACCATGCCACAGTAGATAGATCCACATGGCGAATGATGACTCGAGGGGACATTAGGGTTCGATTATGAACTTCTTGGCAACAACTCGTTTGTGGATTCTATGGACATCATGAGAAAAAGAGAAAAGATCAAGATCACTGTATCTACCAATAACATTTGGCAACGGATAACCAGGCAATATAACAAGGACGTCACAATCGTTGAGATGTGCATATCAACGAAGGTATTAATGAAGTCTAAGGAAGAAGGTAACGTGACGTGGCTACCGCCAAGCGACATGGACATCATCGACCATAACATAGATCAAAATAGTGACAAATGCAAAGAGTATTCGATAAATACATGCCATTACAGGGATGTAGGTTCACACATGGTGTCCTGGTCAATATGATTCTGGTGGAGTGTTACAAGACGTGCGACGTAGGTTCAGATGAGGGCCGAATAAACAGTTGGGTTTATGGCATCGTATACCGTGGGGATGATGCAGAAGTGTGAAACAACACTGATGGGCCCATGACGTAGCAATCGTAATGGCAGTTAGAATCCGTAGGAGGCCAATGAAGACGACACAAACGATGGCAGCATCATCGAGATTGTAATGAATCCACAATGGTGAACGAAATGAAACATGAATTAATGATGTAGATGTAGCATGTGCTGAATACAACAATGCTTTTGATCTAAAATAATGGAGGGTCTATGGTTTAGGTTATTCCCCCCAATGAATTTGGCATTTGCGGTAGAGGTTCAGTACCCATTCGAGCATTAGTGGTAAATGTAACCCACGACAGTGATGGTCTGGCACGTCAACGATGGTTAGAGATAGGGTCATCGTTGGAAGTCGAGCATCGAGTTTTGGATGACAAATGGAGGGTCATACGATCATGGTTGGATGCAAAAATAATGACAAGGTCCATTTCACATTAATCTGAAGATGCATGTAGGCCCATTCAATTTAAAAAAAGAACCCGGGTAGTATTTACCATTGTCCACGTCGAACGATGTCCGCACGCGAAGAATATTTGGGAAAAGGGAATAGAAATCCCTCTATGGTAATTATTTATTATAAGGAAAAGGTTAAAATTGAAAGGGCCACCAAGTATCATGCATAGTATATTATTACTGGAAATAAAAGTAACCCCCACCAAAGTAATAAAGACGTGAGGACAAAACGTTCCAACATGGGGGTCATTAGGGAATGGTAATTATTTGATGTGGCGGTTACGCATGGGGATAAGGCCATCTATGTAGGAGCATCCGAAGGCCAAAGTAAGGTTGGAAAACCAAATGAAAGAAGTTGAAATGAAACAAAACTGGAAAATGAAACGAATAGAATTGGAGCAGAACATAAACGTTTGGAGAGAAACAAAGGGACTAAACAAAGAAAATGATAAGTTGCATGTAAATCTTAAATATACCATCGAAAGACAAAAACTAGGATGGATCTTTTAGGATCTGGTTGGACCATTGTGGAGGTCAGATTTCTGAATGTGTTTTTGCCAAACCGCTAGACAGATTTTCATCACATGATGCCTATTTAGGGGCTGTAATTTTTTGCACCCATGTTAAACATTGAATACCCATTTTGTTGCAATTTGATGGAGAAAATCAGATTTTATGCATTTTTAATGGTTAATTTGTTTTATTTCCAGCATATTGCACCTTTTCCTTAGAATCTCGTACCGCATTAGTTATTTAACTGCATAAATTTGGGTAGTTCTAATGCTAGTTTTTGTGCAGAATATTCATGCGCATAGGGTTTATGGAGGAATTCGGGTTGCAGCATTTCTATTTTCTTTTTTATTTTATTTTTATTTTTCTGACTTTTATTTTGTAGATTTTTAATTTTTTTTAATTTTCAAAGACTAAAATAAAAATTAAAAAAAAATTCAAAATCCAAAAATAATTACACGTATGCGTAGAATGTATTTCAGAGTTTCATTTTGCACTTTTACGTTTATTCTGGAGTTATTTCGATTTTATAAAAATTATTTAAAATGACTGTTTTATGCATATTTTTATAATTTCAAAAAAAAAAAAATTTACATTTTGAAGCCAAATTAGATTTTTTCAGTTTTATATTCATTTTGCAAGCATAAAATGAACTTCCCTTGATGAAAATTTCAATTTCATCAAAGGGGGGCAAATTTTAATGACATTCCATAAGCTATCATTTTAGAGCAATAAATGCACCTTCTCTTTATGAAAATTCTGATTTCAATAAAGAGAGGTAATTTATCATTACATTAAAAGTTATTGTTTTAAAGCATTAAATTATTTCCTCTTTATGAAAATTCTGATTTCATTAAAGAGGGATAATTTATGATAACATTTTGAGGCCATTATTTGAAGGCAATAAATCGTCCTATCTTTATGAAAATTAATTTCATCAAAGATGGATAATTTATTTATTATATTGAAGGCTATCTTTATCTTCATGATAGAAGCTACATTTAAGGAATCCATCCATCATTTGAAATTCCTATTTAGATTTAGATTTTAATCTTTTATTTCATACTTAAAGTAGGATTTAATGCAAGATAAAAACTTGTTTAAAATCCACTTAATCAAAAGAAGATAAAAACTACCTTAAAAAACTAAAGATAAAAGGAATTAAGGCTTACATCGTGGTCATATGAGGGCCAATTCACATTTTCTTTTATTTAAGTTTCATGAACAATCATTAATTTAGCATGGTAAAATGAACCAACACATACCCCTTGTTAAAAGTTACTTGCAATCACTAAGGTGTTCCTAGCATTAATTGATATATATTTATTGATATTACTAATACACATGTGCAAATGCTAATATAGCAGAGACCTTGGAGAAGTTGTTTTGTTTGAATTCTTTGCAAGAGAGGGTTTTGGGATCAAAATCCTAAGGGAGAGTGTGATTTTTCAATTGGGTAAAATTACCACTCAACAACACTCCACTAATCTACTACTCAAAAAAGTGATTTGGTGGCTCCAATACTCTTTTAGGATGTACCTCTGAAATATGATCCTTAGCAGCCACTAATGTTGCCCAAATTGCTACCTTTTTTTTTTCCTCAACTCTGAAAAATTTTAGATTGTAGAGCAATCAAAACCTTCATCGAAACTTTATCCTTGAATCTCTTAGATTCAATGGTTTCTCTATATCTTTTCTCTTGTCAAATTCTAATTTCAAACGTGGCCTATCTAATGACCATCTTCTCAATATTCTTACTGTCTTGAGGTGTACACTTTTCTTCTCTAAAATTTGGTAAGCTTCTTGTTAAATTCTTCTCTCTTGGGCTTGTTGTCAGATGGCGACAATTGTCCCAAGTTCTTTATCAGAAAATTCTCCTTGGTAGTAAATTTCTTCAATGAGTTCTTCTAGGAACTCTTCCAATGAGGCTCACCAAGCCTTATCCTTGTTTCCCCTTGAGACCTCTCTAAGGTCTTCAATCTTGCTGCTTCTAAAAATTTAATGAGACCTTCCTTGATCTCTTTAATATTCAACTATGGAATTTTTACAATGAGATCCTCTCCTTGGATCTCCCAAATATGGTACTACTAAAATATTGCAATAGGACTTTTGTTAGTCCTTATTAATGCTCAATATTCCACTATGGGAGTTCTTCAATAGGGCCTTCTATGGACCTCTTCCTCAATGTGAAGTTTTCAATCTTCAATGGAGATTACTAATCTCCAATATTAACTAGGACTCTTCTCCTTCAATCTCTTCTTCCTTCAATGGGGTCTTCTTTCTAGGACATCCTTGATTTGTAGTTTTTAGTGTGGCTTCCTTAGCCACTAGATCTCTTCTCAATCTCCAACTTGAAGTATTCAATCTGCAATTCTTTTAATGGGACCTTTCTTCATAGGCCTCCAAATCTTTAATTCTACTCTTCTGCAACAAAGAACTAATCCCTATGCGAGGAAAACACATAGAATTTCAAGCAACGAAGGTGAAATTATTCTCTATCTATTGTAGGAATTTTTTCAACTTCTAGGAGTTAATTTTCTACAACCAAAATATTAGAAATAGATTTTTTGTAAATCTATATAACAATATTCACTAGTTGGATTGCCAATCTAGTGGATTCAATGTTGAGTTCTAGTCTTCACAAGTTTTTTTGCAACTCTATGGAAAAACTCTTGCCAATAGTAAATTTTAAAATCTTAAAATAAGATTTACAATCTCCTCTAAATATCTCTTGTGGCTCTCTCTATTTCCTATTGGTCTATCGTGTGTTCTGATACCACTGTTAGCTTTTTAAACTTTAAAATTAAAGTAAATGCAACCACAAGTATAGAAATAAGCATGCAATGTTATAACTATGATAATGGCTAAATAATATGATAGAAAACTTGATACAATGCTCAAGAAATGCCCATATATGAAATCTCACAAAAATTACAATGCCATGCAATGGAGGTCACTACCTCTCCATTTTTCAAAAGTAGGTCTACACTGTATCTACTACTACTGTACCTATACACTCCAAAATCCTCTCTCTTTTCTACTCTATGAAGGTCTATTTATAATGAGATGCAACTCTTTGCCTTAAATATTCCTATGACACCTCACTGTTCTATTCTAAGGACTTATGTACATGTGGACTACATGCACATTTACATCATTGCACATTCTAACACTTGTGAATTTATTACATTGCTTTAATAAAGTATTTAACTCCTAATATAAACATGTACTCATGATGGTACCTTAGTAAGGACCAAATAATGTAATATATTCCAACATGTTTTACAAGGTAAAATAATCTTAGCCTCTTGGAGCAATGAGTGTGCTTGAGGTTTGAGCTATTTCCCTTTGTTTTTAACACTTTCGTTGCTTTTTGGAGCTTTTATCTTTACTCTTGTTGAACATTAACTTGCTTTGATAAAATCATTTATCTTGGTTTTTATTTGCATTGAGTAGGTTCTCTACATCTCTTGGTCAAATGCCTTCCTTGCCTTGGTCATTTAGTAATCAAACCTTGTATTTGATTTCATTTTATTACTCTCTAAATTAAAATCACTAACTAATTGTAGGCCTACTTACATTATCACTCTCTATTTTTATGCAATCATAGAGAGTGAAAGCATTATCTATCAGGTTAAAGCATTGATAGTGCTATTGCTAGCCTAGTGGTGCTTCTTCCACTAACCATTTAATTCATTATTTATCATCTTATCATTTTTTAGCTCCTAATTTAATAGGGTTCTAATGTTGTCCAATGGAGCCTAGTATTCCTCTCCAACTTAGGTAGACCCCTTTGTTGTTAATCCTTTCTTTTTCTATCTATTTTATAGAAAGGTAAAACTGCCATAATAGAAACACTTCTATATTTATAGTAGAACCAGGTTCATCTAATCCTTACCACTTTTATTTTAGCATTTAGGTTTTAGATCTAATTTATTTTATTAAAATTCACTTCTATTTTCTATTTTCTATTTTTTTGAAAAAATAAAGAAAAGGAAAAATAACTAGTTTAGAACTTTAACCATTAAAGGGACCAACTAAATCTTTGATATAGTCATCATAGAAAAATCAAAATTGTATATAGTTGTATCTAGGTTGTTTTTTGTATCTCTCTTGGACCCTTACCTTTAAAAGAGAAAATCATCTTTGTTTTTATCATCAAATCAAAATTATTTTAGTTTAGGCCTTATTGTATTTGTATATTATCTTAGGGTTATATTGAGGTTAAGCGTAGTCAATCAATTTATTAGAAGAAATGTAGGTGTTATTCAACAATCTATTATACTCTAGAATCTAAGCCCATAAACTACCCCTATCCTTGAGGTGACAAAAGAGAAGAGATGGAAGAATCATGAAGAGAACCTTCATAACACCTTTCACATTCCTTTTCTCATATTTTGTTGAACCCAACATGAACACCAACATAGGTCCTAAGCTCATATTTTACCAAGCTAAACTATAATCAAACTAATATTTTTCAAAATTTAATTAAGACCATTAGTCTTGTTTGTTTATATTAGATCACATTCAATCTAGATAACAAGAACATAACTGATTGCTAATCCTACTAAGGGTTTTTATGATCCTCTGAGTAACTACTATATGAGTTACTAGGTTATATTGGGTATATAGTGAGCCTATGCCACTAGCTTCCCACATTGAATATTGTGTGTAATTATGCCTAGTAAGTAGTATATTATAGTGGGCTAGTGGAAGTCATGAGGAGGCATCACTATTACCCCTCACATATCATCTTGGCCACGTATAGTGGTCAATTCCATGTATTGGATTTCTTTCATGTATCAATGAGTATTTCGAGAGGATTCAAGTATATCAGGAGCTTCGATATATAGGGAGGTCCCTAAGGTATATAGGTTGGATTTGATATATCAAGGGAAGGGGATACAAGGTTGCTAAAATATCTTCTCCTTATTATTTAATCAACTCTATAATATTTAAAACTTAATTAATCCTTTCTTCCAAACCTATGGCTAAGAAAAGCTACCTAATCCATCACATTATTCATTAGTTGGTCATTATAGACACCAATTTTTGCATATTTTATCCCTCTTAGACCTTATCCATTAACCTTCTAATTCATCTTCACAAACAAACACTTTCGTTAGAGTAGGCTTGAAAAAATCTTTCCAATGGGTATAAATAAAGTTATACTCCCTTAATGATTATAGCCTAGGACCAAACAACATGGGCCCTATGTCGTTTCATTTTTATCTAGATAATCGGGGGATGCATGTAACCTCTCTCTTCTTCTAGACCTGATAAAATATAATAAAATAATAATTTTAATCAAATCCAAATTACAATTACAATTTTGAAATAAATTAAATATAAATCAAAATTAATAAAACTTCTAGTAAAACTAAAATAAAATAAAAGATCAATAGAAGATGAACTTAATTAAAATTAATAAGTTAAATTAAAATTAAAGATAAAATTGATTAAAAAAAAATTAATTAAAGATAAATATATACTTGATTAAAATTAAAAGTTAAATTAAAACTAAAGATAAAATTAATTAAAATTTGAAGTAAAATAAAATCAAAATAAATTTAATCAAAATTAAATTAACTATTAAAAGGTAAATCCATTGTTCCTCAATGCACCTGCCAACTAGCTACCTTGATCATGTGAATCTTCAATGCACCTGCCAACTAGCTGCCTTAATCATGTGAATATGGTTGCCCTAAGCAAATTTCCTCGATGTGCTCCTATTCATTGATTTGGGCATACACCTCCCTTTTTGATGCAACCATTGGCCAAATACATGAGTTGCTCCCAAGTTCCCTAGCCTTGGGCTTGCAAAATTACACCTTGGGCAGTTCTACCCATTGGTTTACTCTAGCATGGCACCTTATAGTTTATCAATCTTACAAGCATTACCCTTGACCAACAGATCAATCTAACTACCACTAAAATTTGTATTAAAAGGGAATTTCATACCCATGCTTATAAATATCACCTCCAACATTTTTTGAAAGAGGAGAAAAAAATCCCTATGCTTGCATAAACTCTATTGAAATATTGAATGAACAAAGCTTCTTTATGAATATTGTCCCCTCCTACTAAACTGATGACATGATGATGTTTTATGTGGTCTTTGCTCGTATCAACTGATAGATGATTTGATTTATTTCCTGGTGTTGCTAATAACTTGATTTGGTTTTCAATCAATGACACATCATTGTTGTGACTACACGAAATCTTAACAAACCGAGGTGATACCTTCCATTTTGCTCTTCTCTACCACTTTAGTATCTAGTTCTTCATTGCTTTGTTATAGTATTTTGGTTTGTGATATGGCTTGACTTGCTATACTAGTCTTTTCATGCATAAATATTTTAATGTGTTTTTCCATCTCTTGAATTTTTTTTTTTATAGTCATACAGTTCATTCATTTACACTATTGTCTTTTGTTAAACCTATGCATAACTTATAGAAGTTATATACTCGAAATTTGAAACTCTCATGCTCTATTACTTCTGCCATATTGACTTTCATGTCTCATGTCAAGAAAATGAGGGTCTGAGCCATTGTCAAGGAAGCACATATTTTCCTTCCCATCATTAGTAGGTCCCTCTTTTCATTAATATCATGTATTCTATTGTTAGCATTATTCTTGTAGGTCTAGATTCTGTAACCAACCAATCATTTATTTGGATGGTCTCTTCTAACCTGTTTGGGTATTCGTGTTAGGTGCATTTTTGCTTAAGACCTCTAATAGTCAATTTAGTTGCACAACCTTATTATTTCTTTTAATTTTAATATATGCATGATAGTAGTTTAGTAGTGTATTGCATATTATCTTTACTTTTTGTTGCACATTACAATTGGCTTAGATCATTTGTTTATTATCTATGTTATACTTTGCATTTATTATAAACAAGTAGTAGTTATTTCGTTAGGTTATTGCATCAGGAAGCATTGGTAACTTCAAAATTTATGCCGCTATAATATTTGGGTATTCTTGTAAAATTATTACGTGCCTTGATGAATGATTTATGGTCTATTTGTAAGCTTAGATATAGCATGCTGAAAAATTGCTTTTTGTGACTGTTAAAAGAGGTTTAGCTCATAATTGGTCATACTCTATTATTAGTTGTCCCCTCATAGAAATTTCTGATTATTGTATGATTTGAAGGGAATATGCACTTTCATGAATTTTATAAAATTCTTTTTATTGTATTCTAGTTCTTATACCAAATTAACTTCTTTAAATACTTTATTTTAGGCATTTTGTTTCTACTAAGCTTGTAAGGTCAATAGACAAAGTGTTGTATATAAAAATAGTTTAATAGGCACAATCTTGTTTGTTTTTTCCCATAGTACAAAATAAAAATCGTAACAACCAATTTATTATTGCTTGAAACAATATATATATATATATATATATATATATATATTTCCATTATGTATTGGATACATGGGGAAATGGTTGATAGGATAAGTATTATTTTATCACTATGTCAAAGTGTTATTATGTCCCCAAAACTATTGTATCTCTTATTATATGTTTTACCTTTGGTATATTAGTTAAAATATTCAATATTAATATATTAACATGTAGGTCCGAGGTGTAGACCAATTGGTTCATCCAAACCCCATAAGGGGGCGGAGGTCCAAGGTTCAAATCTCGAGCCTCGTCGGACTGAACACTTGTCCCTTTCTTGGTGCTTTCAACGGCGTAAAAGGTTTAAAATTATTGTGGCATGGTGGTTATAGGGGCGGATTGCGCAAAGATCTGTGTGGCAAATTTCGAGGCGGACAGCGCAGAATACTGTGGCGGCCATAAAAAGCTGGATAGCCTGCTCGGATTCATGGCGACTATCGATTCCACCATGTAAATACAAAAAACAAAAAAATATATATATATTAACATGTATCTCCTCATTGTATATGACTATTTCATTGATGGAACATGTTTTGTAATTTGTGAGATTAAAAATAAATATTTACTTTTACATGTTTAGCATAAGTTAAGCCTTCATATAAATTTGGTCCTCCTGGATATTTTATCTTCTATATTTTGTCAACATTAAATCTTGTTAGTTAAAATAAGAATCCTAAAATAAAAAAATAATAAGTATTTATTTATTATCTTGTTATTATATCTTTGGATATTCATTTTTCTTGGATAGTTCTGCCTTTTGTACATATCATCTATGCAACTTATAATAAATTCTATTTTTGTAAGGTTAATCAAAGGATCTTAGCTACCCAAACTTATATTTTGTGTTAATGAATCCATTAAACATAACATAGTTTATGCATCTCATACATCATGCACATACTAAATAAATTTAGGTATTTTACCACCCTTATATTTTAGTGAACCCAATGTGAACACCTCTATGAGCCTCCAAGATCCCTTTTGAGCTTGACATTAGCCTTAACAAAAGATAAATTTAATTCAATACCACCTAATTTTTTTTGTGTATATTATAAAATATTAATCAAATATTAACAAATAGGACCAGCCCTCTCATGTATTATATTGATACACATATTATCTTGATCCATGTATCTAGGTGTGGTTGATCCTCATACCATTCCTCATCCACATACCTCAATGTCTTTCCTCATGTACAACCATGTATATAGATGAGACCAAGCTTCTTCTACATACCAATGGGTATCTTGGAAGGACATGTCTATTGGAAGGTTAGGTATATCAAGAGACCCTTCTAAGGTATATCGACCAAATTGGTATATCGAGAGGAGGGGTAGAACTGAATAAAACACTTTTTACTCTTTATTTAATTCTTAATTAATTATTAAAAATATAAAATTAATTCCCATATCTTTTCAGCTTTATCCAATGGTCAAACACCCATACAACACCCACAATAGAGGGTACCAAACCGCCCCTTACATGCCTTCTTTGAAAATGATCTTAAAGAGGAAAACCCCTTTGAAAATCATAATTTTAAGGGGGGTGAGGACCATACCCACCCTAAATAAAAAATATTTTAAATGGTTTCTTTCAATTCGTTAGATCATCTAAGATATTTTATATGAGAAAATAGATATGTCTTTATAAATATCCTTAGGGATGAAATTTCAAATATCTTCATTTTGCAACCTAGTTTTGATCACATGCCCTATAATCCATAACATGAGAATAATAAAGCAAACACCAATCAATCGAATAGAAATTTAGCACCTCTAACTTTAATACATATGGAGCCCACTTTGTAGATTCTACCACCCTCTATTGTTTCTACTATAGTGGCATAGCTCAAGAGATCCTATTTACCTCTAGATACCACTTGCCCACAACTCATGTAGACATTCTATACCTAGACAAAATTTGACACATGAATAAACCAATATCTACAAATGTACCTATCACTAATCCTTTCCACCTATCATTATTCACTAAAAGTTTGGTGTGGCCTCCATTTCAACATTCACGTCCTCAACTCATTCTTTCCTTTGACTAGCCTCTACATAGTTTCTAGGTTCACTAGAAATGCAAGGTGAGGTATAGTAAGTCATTTCATATTCAATATCTTCAATATTATTACCTGATTAAATTTGAATTCTTGTTGTTCTCCTTTTATAGTTTTCATCCAACATCTAATTGGTTGGATGTGGAAGCAACAACCTCTTATTTTTTACTTGGGTTGAATTTGGTGGTAAACTAGTCTCTTGGGAAAAACTAGTATTATTTCCATTAACACTAGGAACTTGTGGAGGATCTTGATTGACATCCATTTATCCATATAAAATTTTCCCCCCTTAAATAATAACCTTTTAAATATTTTTGTTATGATCATAAAACACATCATTCTCAAATATTTACACTCCCTAAACACAATAATTTTCTGACTAACAGAATTGAAAAACTTGTAAGACTTACTATAATCACTATAACCTGTAAAAATGTGAGGCTCAATCTTGGGTTTTATTTTTTATTTTTATCATCATTAATTTGATAAAATGCTAAACAACAAAATAATCTAAGATGATCGACCATTGGATTCTTACCATACCATGCTTCATAGGGTATCTTGTTTTTCACTGCCATTTTAAAACTATTCAAAATGTAGATTATTGTTTGCACTACTTTGGCCTAAAACTTCCTCTCTAACTTCTTGTTCTCCAGCATGGTTATTATTGATTCCATTATGGTCCTATTCTTCCTTTATTCAATAAATTTTTGTTGTGGTGTGTAGGGATCAATAAAATACCTTTTTATTCCATGTGAAAAGCAAAAATCTAGAAAATTCTATGAACAAAATTCCCCACCTTTATCAGTTCTTAACACCTTGATAGAATAAACTAATTACTTTTTAGCCAATTCCTTGAATTTCATGAAGGCTAATAATTACCTATATTTGGTCCTCAATAAGAAAACCCACATTATTCTGGTAGCATGATCAATAAAGGAAATAAAAAATATTTTTTTGTCTATGCTAGGACAAGACATGGCCCACACAAATATGAATGTACCAGTCCCAATTTCTCGGTAGCTCTCCATTTTCTAGTTGAAAAATTTTCTGTATTATTTTTCCAAGTATACATGCCTTGAATGCTTCATTCAATTTGGATTCAATCCTTGGAATACCATCAACCATTATGTTCTTATAAAGAACATGTAAAATTTTGAAATTTAAATGACCATATCTAGAGTGCCACAACATGCCTGATTCCTCAATGGTAGAAAATAAAAAATTATGATTTAACATATTTAATATCAATGGAAACATTATATTTTTTGACATACTATACTTTCCAATCAATTTTTTACCTTTATTCTTGTCATATATCAAACATTCTCCATTGTCAAAAAGTAGGTTGAATCCTTTCTCTACTAGTTGTCCATCACTCATGATATTGGGCTTCATGCTTGGAGAAAATATATGTTGTTGATATAACCCTTCCCATAATTTGTGGTGATAGATATAGTTCCTTTCCCTTCTACATGAATCACCTTAAAATACTAAAATCACACACAAAACTCTGCTCTAATACCAAATGAAATTTCTAGAGGTGGAGAGATCCAAAAATCAACAATAAAGCAATTATGATCTAAGACAAAATGAATATTAATGGAGCATGAATATCATACAAAAATGTTCCAAGAGTGTTTAACAAAAAAAGAATATAAAATGATGAAATATCCTTAACAAAAAATCTTCAATTGGAGCAAACTATATTGCTGGTCCAAACTAGAAAATTAGATCTAGAACTGAAAAACACACAATTGTTTTTTTTAAAAGGCTCCACAATAGTGCACCCAATGTGTGCTCTAAAAAAATTTGATTATTCTATATTCAAAATGAGTCCAATTACAATGTATATAATTATCAATCAGCCTTGATCAATCAAAAAAGCTAAAACAACTCAAGTTTCTAAAAAACTAGCTTTTGCCATGGCCACCTTGCACGGTGTTTTTTTCCAATTAGCTAAAATTCTTAATTTTTTTTTTAAGCGAAAAACCCCTTGGGGGGCCACCTTGGTTTGAGATACCATGAACAGGGGGTTCTACACCGTCAAAGTCACTCGGGAGTCGCACCCGACCCTGTCCACACCAACATTATCAATTGGATTTTGGATGCCCAATTCAGCTTTTTGGTAGGGTGGAGATTTGAACCTAGGACCTCCCTTGGAGGATTGCCCTCTCCTCTCCAACTCACCTACAACACCTGGGTTCTCAAAACTAATTTATAGTGGAAAACACCCCTTTCGAGGTGCCACTTTCAACATGTTGGGCATAGGAGGAATGGAGCCTTGTCGGCCTCTACCAAACACATAGGACATTCCTAACTATACCATATATCTGCAGGATGGAGACAAGGGGAATGGAACCTGGGTTGGCCTCTACCAGCACCCAGGGCATTTACCACTGCACCACAACAAGCAGATAAATTCTTAATTGGCATAAAAGAAGATAACTAAGATATTTTTGTGTGTACTTTATTTTAGTTACAACTTACTTAACTAGCCTTGATTTGAGGCACCCTCTTCTTGAAGATAACTTATCTAGAAATTAACTCGTTGGCCCTATTTTCTAGGAATAAATCTAGAACTTGACTTTAACTCAATCTAACTATCCAATCTGATATAGATTGACTTATTAACTAATTATAGATAAAAATAACATCTCCTAAAAAACATAACACTAATTTAATAATTATGGGTGACTTTTGACATCACCCTCAACAAGTGTTAGGTACATTTGTAGATATTGGTTGATTTATGGGTCAAATTTTATCTAGGTATAGAATGTTTACATGAGTTGTGGAAGTGGTATCTAAAGGTAAATAGTATATCTTGAGATCTATTACCTATAGTAGAAACAATAGGTGGTGGTAGAATCTACAAAGTGGGCTCCAGATGTATTAAATTCAAAGGTGTTAAATTTCTATTTGATTGATTATTGTTTGCTTTATTATTCTCATGTTATGTATTAGAGAGCATGGGATCAAAACTTGGTTGTAAAATAAGGATAACCATAAAAACATATCTATTTTGTCATATAAGATCTCTTATATGATTCAATGAATTGAAAGAAACTATTTCAAATATTTCTTATTTAGGGGGGTATGGTCCTCATCCCCCTTAAAATCAATATTTTTAATGAGATTTTCCTCTTCAAGATCATTTTCCAAAGAAAGCATGTAAGGGGTGGTTTGGCACCCTCTATTATGGGTGTTATATGGTTGTTTAACCATTGGACAAAGCTAAAAATGGGATGAGGATTAATTTTATATTTTTAAGAATTAATTACGAAGGAAATAGGGAGTAAAAAGTGTTTTATTCAGTTCTTCCCGTCCTATCGATATACCAATATGGTCTATATTCCTTAGGAGGGTCCTGATACACCTAACCTTCCAATAAACATGTCCTTCCAAGATACTCGTTGGTATATGGAAGAAGCTTGGTCCTGAGGGAAGACCTTGAGGTATGTGGATGAGGAATGGTATGAGGATCAACCACACCTAGATACATGATTCAAGACAATATATGAGAGGGTTGATCCTTTTTTATAATATTTGATTAATCTTTTCTAATATACACAAACAAAATTAGGTGGTCTTGAATTAAATTTATCTTTTTTTAAGGGTAAGTTCAAGGTCAAAAGGGATCTTGGAGACTTGTAGACGTGTTTATGTTGGGTTCACCAAAATATAAGGGTAG
Organism: Wollemia nobilis; assembly: GCA_028583015.1. Classification (NCBI taxonomy): domain Eukaryota; kingdom Viridiplantae; phylum Streptophyta; class Pinopsida; order Araucariales; family Araucariaceae; genus Wollemia; species Wollemia nobilis. The sequence goes on along the minus strand of JAQPPZ010001739.1, from coordinate 5,038,333 downwards.
TAAAATAGCTAAATCACTTTAGTATCTACATGATGTACTGGGATGCATAAACTATGTTATGTTTAATAGATTCAATAACAAAAAAACATGTTTTTTTTGGATTGGTTGAAAACGGGGTTTTGAAAGGGTTTCCAAACCTTTTACAAATGAAGTAGAGAGAAGATATTTGCAAGGAGATGGTCTCCATGAATATAAAAACAACATAGGATATGATACCAGAAGGACCATCTCTAAAACATTTAAAATGAACAACAGGATCATCCTATGTGGCAAAGGCATAAAAATAAAAACGTAGCTTGTGGAAGCCGGAAATAAGAGTCAAAAGAGGAATGTCATCTAGAAGGATGCAAGAGATCTAAAAGCCATGATATAAATTTTGATTTTCAAATGTAAAATCTTGCCCAAGAGGGGCCTAGGATAGAATGTACAAATGGTACAAATTTCAAACATGGAATCCCACCCAAATATGGGCCTAGAAAACTAGAAACCAAATGAAGAATCCTACCTACCAAGAACAAACTAGAATATTGTTTCCCACCCAAGAGAAACAGTAGGCCAAAAAAATGCTTGAATATGAAAACCTATCTAATGGGAACCCAAGAAAAGTAGGTTTGAACAAAGAATTCCCACCAGAAAGTGATTACATCATCTAACAAATACCAAAGAAGTTGTAGCAAAAAAGAATCCTACCTAGGAGGAGCCCAAGAAAACTAGGATTTTAATATCGAACCCCACTCAATAAGAATGAATTTGGATCATTGTTTCTCACCCTATAAAAAAAAGAAGTCTATAAAATTACTCTAAAGCTATAGAATAGTGGTAGCTTGGAAAATGAAATAATATCAAGGTGAGATCTCTTCAGGCTACGAGGTCTTATTGCAATGGATATGAAGATCATAGTTAGAGGGCAATAAAACCTATAAAAATCAAACCACCATGGCACCTCGTGCTTGGAAGGAATCATCTCACTCAGGGACTATCATCAGAATATTATCATCTATAGTAAGCACACACGCATAGATCCCCCCTCTAGACTAGAAATATTATAGAGAGAAAATTTGTTAAACAACCTACCAAGCAAGAATGCCAACCAAACCCACAAATTGTCCATTTGATAAGAGATCCATGGACACCTTCACTCGCATCTGCTCAAGAAACCCTGGGATAATAACCAAAGACCAAAAAGAAGCAACAAGGAAATGAACCATATAAACCCTAGGATAGATAAGAGGGATATTTCAAATATGGACTGACAATTGAAGACAATAAGATCTTAAACTAACTTTTTAAGGTCCACACAAGCAACAACCAAGAGCCACTCTACTACAGATGATAAAACCGTGTACCTCTCCAAGACCAAGAAAAATACAAAGAGGAAACCCCAAGCTATAATAGTACAAGAAAATAGGAAATAAGGAGCCCCATTTCAAATGCCAAATCCAATATAGGAGAAAAGATAAACTTCCAGTAGATAGCAATAATGCATTAGCCCCTATGAATACCAAAAAGGTCCATTGGGATAATCTTTGTAACTCTACATCTCGATTCGATTCATCCAAAAGCCAACCATCACTAAAGGCCACCATGGGAAAAAACTTTGATATGATCGAGCCAAGCACCTACAATCTCGTAAAAATGGGAAAACACATCCTGGAAGGCCCCCTAGGAGGATCCCGTAGAGGTCCTAGAGATGGAGTAGGGGAACACAAAAGGATCATACCGACTGGGAGTCTGCAGGATAGGAGGAGGAGTAGGGAACTTGAGACAGGGTCTCTCTACCTAGATCAGGAGACCTTCCACTTCCCCCCCACAAAAAAAAAAAAAATTTTAGGTAACTAAGATCCGTTGATTAACCTTTTAAAAAAATAATATTTATTATAAGGTGCAGAGATGATATATACAAAAGGTATAATTGTCCAATAAAAAAGAAATATCCAAGATGTAATAATAAGATAATTAATAAACACTTATTATATTTTCATTTTAGGATTCCTATTTTAACCTAAAAAATTTAATGTTGACAGAATAAATAAGATAAAATATCCAAGAGGACCAAATTTATATGAAGTCTTCACTTATGCTAAACATGTAAAAGTAAATATCTCTTTTTAATCTCACAAATTACAAAATGCATTCCATCAATGAAATAGTCATATACAATAAGCAAATACATGCTAATCTATTAATATTGAATATTTTAACCAATATACCAAAGGTAAAACATATAATGAGAGATATAACAATTTTGGGGACAAAAAAACACTTTGATGTAGTGACAAAATAATACTAATCCTATCGATAGTTTTCGCGTGTATCCAATACATAATGAAGACTATGTGTTTTTTATTTTTGTTTCAAGCAATAATAAATGAGTTGTTAAGATTTTTAGTTTGTTCTGTGGAAAATAGACAAACAAGATTTTGCCTATTAAACTAATTTTATAAACAACACTTTTTCTGTTGACCTTACAAGCTTAGTAGAAATAAATTGCCTAAATGAAGTATTTAAAGAAGTTAATCTGGTATAAGGACTAGAATACAATAAAAAAATGTATAAAATTCATAAAAGTGCATATTCCTTTGAAACCATACAATAATTGGAAAGTTCTATGAGGGGACAACTAATAGTAGAGTATGACCAATTATGAGCTAAACCTCTTTTAACAATCACAAAAAAATAGTTTTTAGCACACTTAATCTAAGCTTACAAACCGACCATTAATCATTCATCAATACACCTAACAATTTTACAAGAATACCCAAATTTTATAGTGGCATAAGTGTCTAAGTTACCAGTGTTTCCTGATGTAATAACTCAAAGAAATAACTACTACTTATTTATAATAAATGCAAAATGTAACATAGATAATAAACAAATGATCTAGGCCTGTTATAATGTGCAACATAAACTAAATATAATATACAATACACTACTAAACTAATATCATGCACATATTACAATTGAAATAAATAATAAGATGTTGTGCAACTAAATTTACTCTTAGAGGTCTTAAGCATAAATGCACCTAACTCGAATACCTAGACTGGTTAGAAGAGACCATCCAAATCAACAATTGGTTGGTTATAGAATCTAGACCTACATGAAAAATCCTAACAATAGAATAAATGCTATTAATGAAAAGAGGGGCCTACCAATGATGGGAAGGTAAAGATGTGCTTTCTAGGCAATGGACCAAACCCTTGTTTTTATTGACATGGGACATGAAAGTCAATATGTTGAAAGTAATAGAGCATGGAAGTTTCAAATTTCTAGTATCTAACTTCTATAAGTTATGCATAGGTTTGGCAAAAGAGAATAGTGTAAATGAATGAACTGTATTACTAAACAAACTTCTATTCAAGAGATGTAGAAACACATTAAAAAAATTACACATGACTATTGTAGTAGGTCAAGCCATATCACAAACCAAAGTAGTTGGATATACTAATAGTAAAATGATGTCTATCAAGTCTACAATACTATAACAAAGCAATGAAGAACTAGATACTAAAGTGTAAGAGAAGGATGAAATAGAAGGCATCACTTGGGATTGTTAAGATTTTTCATAGTCACAATAACGATTTTTCATTGCTTGGAAACCAAACCAAGTCATTAGTAGCACCAAGAAACAAATTAAATTATCTATTGGGTGATACGAGCAAGACAACACACAAAATATCATCACGTCATCAATATAGCAGTAGGGAATTATATTCATAGAGAAGCTTTGTTCATTCAATATTTAAATAGATTTTATGCAAGTGTAGATAATATTTTCTTCCTCATTAAATAAATATTGGAGGTGATATTTATACACATGAAAATGGAATTCTCTTTAAAAAAAATGTAGTGATAGTTGGATTGATTTGATGGTCAAGGGCAATGCTTGTAGGATTAAAAAAATATAAGGTGCCATGCTGGAGCAAACCAATAGGGTAGAGCTACCCAATATGTAATTTTGTAGACCCAATTCTAGGCAAATTGGAAGCAGCTCATGGGTTTGGCCAATGGTCGTGTCAAAAAGGGAGGTCGATGCCTAGATCAATGAATAGGAGCACACCAAGGAGTTTTGGTTGGGGAGGCCAAATTCACATGATCAAGGTAACTAGTTGGTGGGTTCATCAACGAATGATGGATTTACCTTTAATTTTAATTTAACTAGTTAATTTATTTTATATTAAATTTATCTTTATTTTATTTTACTTTTACTTATATTTAATTTTTTCTTTAATTTTAATTTATCTTTTAATTTTAATCAAGTTTATATTTAATTTTAATTTAACTTTTATTTTTATGAAGTTTATATTTAATTTTAATTTAATCAAGTTTATCTTTAAGTTTTTTTAAATTGGTTATATGGGATGGAAATGGCCTCACCAGTATTGCATCATCACCACATAGTGGTATTACAACAAAGCTGGAATATTATCCATGTATCACTTGGAAATATTTGAACCTTGGTCTCCTCCTTAAATGTTGAGGAATCTAATCATTTGAACTAATGCCACTTGATAATATATTGGAGTTTACATAGGTTTTTAAGAGGGGTCTTGGTCCCTCATACTGGAATTTGAACTTGAGTCTCTTTGATGAAAACCCAAGGACTTACCACTACGGTATCCCTCACAGATCTTAGTTTATCTTTAATTTTAATTTAACTTTTTATTTTAAATAAGTTCATCTTCAATTTTATTTATTTATTTATTTTTTTGAATTTACATGGTGGAATCGGTAGCCGCCATGAATCCAGGCAGTCGTCCAGCTTTTATGGTCGCCACAGTATTCTGCATTGTCCGCCCCGGAAGCCGCCACATAGATCTTTGTGTAATCCACCCCTATAACCACCATGCCACAATCATTTTAAACCTTTTACGCCGCTAAAAGCACCAAGAAAGGGACAAGTGTTCAGTCCGGCAAGGCCCGAGATTTGAACCTTGGACCTCCGCCCCCCTTATGGGGTATCTTCAATTTTATTTTACCTTTAGTTAAATTTATTTTTAATTTAAATTTATTTTAGTTAAATTGATATTTAATTTCAAAATTATAAATTGGATATGATTCAAATTTTTATTTTATTATATTTATATTAGGCACAGAAGAAGAAAGAGGTTACATGCATCGCCCGATTATCCAACTAAAAATGCCAGGATGTGTGGTCCATGTTTCTTGGTCCTACGTTGTAGTCATTGTGGGATATTTATTTGTTTATACCCATTGGAAAGCTCTTTTCAAGCCTCCTCTGACAAAAGTGTGTGTTTATGAATTCAAATTAGAAGGTTGGTGGATAAGGGCTAAGAAGGGTGAAAGTGTGTAAAAATTAGTGTCTATAATGGACAACTAATGAATAATGTCATGGATTAGGTAGCATTTCTTAGCCATAGGTTTAGAAGAAAGTATTAATTAAGTTTTAAATCTTGAGAGGATATTTTAGAAACATTGTATCCCCTTCCCTTGATATATCAAATCCAACCAATATACCTTAGGGACATCCCTATATATTGAAGGTCATGATATACTTGACTCCTCTTGATATACTCATTGATACATAAGAGAAAGCCAATACATGGAACTAACCACTTGGATACTTGGACAAGATGGTATGTGAGGGGTAATAGTGATGCCTCCTCATGACTTCCACTCTCCCACTATAATATACTCCTTACTAGGTATAAGTACACACAAGATCCAATTTGGGATAGGCTCACTATATACCCAATATAGCCTAGTAACTCATATAGTAGTTTCTCATAGGATCATAAAGACCCTTAGTTGGACTAGCAATTGATTATGTTCTTGTTATCTAGACTGAATGTGATCTAATATAAAAAAGAAAGATTAATGGTCTTATTTAAAGTTAATAAACATTAGTTTGATTATAGTTTATCTTTGTCAAAGATGATCTTAGGATCTATGTTGGTGTTCATGTTGGGTTCACTAAAATATGAGAAGATGACTAGGAAAGGTGTTCTGAAGGTCTTCTTCATGATTCTTCCATCTCTTCTCCTTCGCCACCTCAAGGATAGGGGTAGTTTGTGGGCTTAGAGTATTTATTCTAATAGATTGTTGAATAACACCTACATTTCTCCTAATACATTTTTTGAATAAGCTTAATCTCAATCTATCCCTAAGGTAATATACAAATACAACAAGGCCTAAACTAAAATGATTTTGATTTGATTATAAAAATAAATATGATTTTATATTTTAAAGGTAAGGATCCAAGAGAGATACAACAAACAACCTAGATGAAACTATATGCAATTTTTATTTTTGATGATGACTATATCAAAGATTTAATTGATCCCTTGAATGGTTAAAGTTCTAAACTAGTTATTTTCTCCTTTTCTTTATTTTTCAAAAAAAAAATACAAAATAGAAACTAATTTTAACAAAAGAAAATGAATCTAAAACCTAAATGCGAAAATAAAAGTGGTAAGGATAAGAACCTAATTACTATAGATATATAAGTGTTTCCATTATCACAAAAGTGTTGTCCTAATTATACTATGCCTATATGGTGATTTTACCTTCCTATAAAATAGATAGAAAAATAAAGGATTAACAACAAATTGGTCTACCTGAGTTGGAGGGGAATATTAGGATCCCTTTGTGAGCATTATAACCCTATTAAATTAGGAGCTAAAATTTGATAACATGACAAAATCATGAATTAAATTATTAGTGGCAGAATCACCACTAGGCTAGTAATAGCACTATCAATACTTTAACCTAATAGATAGTTCTTTCACTCTCTATGACTACATAAAAATAGAGAGTGATAATGCCAATAGGCCTACAATTAGGTGGAAATTTCACTTTAGATATTAGTAAAATCAAATCAAATGCAATATTTGATGACTAAATGAATAAGGCAAGGAAGGAAATCATCCAAGAGATATAGAGAACCTACTCAATGTAAAGAAAAACCAAGATAAATGAGTTGATCAAAGCAAATTACTGTTCAACAAGAGTAAATATAAAAGCTCCAAAAGCAAGAAAAGCTTCAAAAGCAAGGGGAAATAACACAAACCTTAAGCACACTCATTGATATTAGCCTTGTAGAATATTGATTGGAGCTTTTTTGCTACTTACAAAAACTTGAGAGCTTGAGCTTGGATACTTGAGTGCTTGAATACTTGAATGATTGGATGCTTGGGGATACCTTCACAAAATTATGACAAGTTATTGGCATAACCTTGTTATGCATGGAGATGAATTCCATGAATCTAGATATAATTTGATAAAATTTTGATATATTCCTAGATAATATGAATTGGACACCTCAAGTATTGGCTTTATAGTAAGCCATGGCTTCTTGGGGGAAGAATTGCATTGAAGATGATAGGAATAGAGATGGTAAGAATTTGAAATGGGAAAAAATGTCATTAATAGAGGATTTTGCAAATGACAATTCTTGGTCTTGGGAAGTCTACTGGAGCTCCAAATATTATCATATCCACTAATGGTGAGTGTCTTGAAAGGTACCATTAGTCATTTTTTTAATTTTTTATTCATGACAATCAAAAACATTAGAGGTTGATAAAACTGGTGGTACTAATGCTTCAATGCTATTGCCAATATGATCATCAAAGGTTAAATTTAGACTAGAAAATATTGAAAAGTAAAATTTTGTATAAGTATTACCTGGAAGGCAAAAGCACTAGTAGAGCTTTTACTTATGCCACATTGCTTTTGCTTCTAGAGCAACAAATGCTCTAAATTTGGTCATGACGATAATTGTTTCAATTTTGTGGATTGATTGAATGATTGATAAATATATTTGAAAACTTGAATTTTAATAATGGGTTCAAAATTGGGTGTCTACAATGAACAAATTGCTAGTGTTTTTGGTCTTTTTGTGAAATTTCAAGGGGTCTAAGTTTAGCACTTTTCTCCATTTCACCTCTACGTAGCTATTTTTTTGCTTTTGTTAAATAATAGGGTTTTGAAAGGGATCCTTCCCTTTTAAAACTCCCAAAAATTCAAGAAAATTAAATGAATCAATATAGGCACAAAAAACTGCTTATCTTCTTACAAATAAAATTTTGCATTTTCAAAATAATACAACCTTTTCTGACCAAAAGTGCGATGATTAGAATTGTAATCATCTAAATAGACTACAAGATTGCTAGTTGTAATTTATTTTTAGTAGTGGGAAATTATTAAAATTAGTTTACAAATATTGTAAACAAATTGGAAATAAACTTGTCATTAATCTACAAACACTATCCCTCCAACCGCTTTGGATTCCATAAAGTCGATAAACCCCTAGATGCACCATCAATAGGAACCATTTCCACCTAAGCTATTTTCCATATTGAATTCTTCACCTTATAAAAATTGGAATCATCTACTTTAGTCTCTTTTAATAAAATAATATCAACCCTCCTCTCCTTTTTTAACTCTCTAAGCACCCTATGTTTAGTTGGGGAATTCATACCCTGAATTTTTATAAGATAGAAAATTCATTTTGTATCAAGTTGAGGAATTTTTCCTCATCCCAAAGACAAAATTATTTGCTTCCTATCAGCTACATCATTAGCAATAACTTTGATTGTCAATTCCCAAATATTGGGCCTTCCTCGAGAAACTAAAATTCCCAAATCAACCTTCTTAGATTTCCTTCTACTTCCAACAAATGTTTTTTGGATAATATTTTCCTCCTTTTCCAACTCTGAATCACTAGAAGAAGTCCATTTTCCTCCATCTTCTTCATCCTCAAACCCATTCTAAATAATGTTAATATTTTTATTTTTTTTCTCCCATAGCCAATCAATGTCACATTCTACTTAGGAGTGGTTTCTCCTAAAACCCTCATTTCTATGCTCTTTTCCTTCAATCCTGCTAGAGTGTGGCTCTTTCTCAATATTCTTTTCTACATGCCAAGAAGAATTATTTTCATTTTCAATAAAAGCCTCAATCATTGGTTCATTAATACCTCCAGGTTGAGTTTATGGAATAAACTCTTCTCCTCCAATAATACCATCCCCATCAAGGGTAGCAAGAACCTCAAAGTTATTTGAATATGGACCCTTACTACGTTCACCAATTTATTTCTACCCCATAATGTCTCCTTTCTTAGTTTCCTTTTTCCTTCAAACCCTCAAAGGTTTTCTAGTTCTATTATTCATAACTTTCTCCTTAGGAGTTTTTAGGCATGTTTTACAAATATACCCTGCCCTTTTGCAAAGGTTACGCAAGGGAATAGAAGTTTTATATTGAATTTATTATTCCCATTTCCTATAATCTAAAACTAGCCTAATAGATTCAGGCAATGGTTCAATTAGATCTACCTATACACAAAAATAGGTCACTATCATTCTGGTCCAAGATTTAGTAACTAAATCAAAAGTAATTATTTATTAAAGATACTTTCATCCAAAATTCCATTGGAAGTCATGATAGACTCAATGATAAAGACATTGATTAAATACCCTCAACAAAACATTTTCCATATCCTTCAAATTTGTAGATTTAAACATCAAAAAATCATTAGGCAAATCCATCACTACTTCCTACCCCATAAGTCTCCATTTATCCCAAACCCACTTAAATATTGTATCTAAATCAAGTTTATTGCCCAAAATTTTCTTAATCAAAGAAGCTTTTTATTTCTAAATCACTTTTTCAACTAAAATTTTTGGGACCTTAAGAGTAAAACCTTTTTCATCCTAATCCAGAGATAGAACAAATCCTTCTTCTTGCTAATTTTGACCTCTCTTCAAAACTTGTGCCCAATAAGAGCCTCCCTTTGACTTTTATGTTGCACTGCTCCTAGATCCAAAGGGTTAGAATCTCTCCTATCCGCATCCTTAGGGGATTTTGCCACAACAAAACCCTTACCTATCACCTTTCTTGCTCCTCATGTCCCTACTCCTCCTTCAAAATACTTATATACCCCAACCTTTATCCTCTAGGGCTTCCTCTGGTAGACGCATGCCACTGATAGCTTTATCTTATTTCAGATATTTGGAGGAAGAATAGAGAGAGATTGTGAAAAATACTTAAAATAAATAAATTATGTGGAAAACAAAGTTTCAAATTGTATCCTTAAAAGACTTTCAAATACTATTTTATACTCCAAAACACTTATACATACCTAGTTGCTACATTGAAATTTTTTCTATTTCCCTTTGTTAAAAAAAATCAAATTTAAAATAGGGAATATTCTATCAAATATTCCCTACATAGTAGTAGATTATGCTCATGATTGTTAGGGTATTATGCAAGATGTCATTTTATTCCATCATGCATGCATGCATGGAGAGAGGTATGCAAAGGAGAAAAATAATGTAACCTCCGGGGTATCGGGCCTACGAAGTTAAAAATTTTAACTCAACCATACCATATATTTTAATGAATACTATGATGTCATCTTTCTAATCAATGATGTTATCAACCCATAGTTGACATTGTGTGATGACATGACATAATTTGATGACATGGCACATAATGATGATGTCAACCCATTTTCTTTGGCACATTTTGATGTTCCTTGTGATGATGTGGCATCCAACAATGAAATGACATCATATGATGATGTGGTATCTAGTGATCACATGGTGGTTGATGATGACATAGAATATACACGTCATGATGACAAGGTAATTGATGATGTGGCAAGTATTATGGAATATGATGACATGGTTTCTGCTAATATGGTAGGTGATGATATCATATGGGCCAACATACCAAACACCAATGTGGTAGATAGGGTTCCACATGGAGGATATAATTATGGTTTGAACAAACACATTCTTCCAAATCATCAAACCCATTGATTGTACAATTATATAGTCAACAATAAACTTATGAAGCACAAATGAGCAAAATAGAGAGTGACAAGTGGAATACCCTAGTTTATAGATTATAGAGTGAATTAAAGTGTGATAAGTGGTATATTCTAGTTTTCTAGTACACAACCTAGTGGCATATGTAATCAACACTAGTTGAAAATCCCCAATTTGGGCCAATGACATGTGGCAACACCTCATTTATTGATACGTTATCCAACAAGTGCCCAGTTGGTACCCCCTTATCCACTCTCACAACGACATGATGGTCTCTTATTCACTTTTATTAGGTCATAACATGTATATGCCTTGCTTTATTTAAAATAACCAACAAAAATGTGTGACTCTTTTGATATAACTTCTTCCTTTTATTATCTTAAACATGAACATAAGAAAAACAATCACACTCTCAAGTGAGTTATGAATAAATATTTCTATACCATACCTCATGAAGAATCATGTTCTTTACTATAATTGTGGGATTTTCATTCAAAATGTACACTATTATTAAAATTACTTCAACCCAAAATGATTATTCAAACTTTTTTATAGGACCATGTTTCTTTTCATCTTCATGATTCTCCTATTCTTCCTTTCTATCACTCCATTTCATTTAGGTGTATATTTAATTGTCAATTGTCTTTTTATTCCATGTGCATCACAAAATTGATTGAATTTATTGAAATAATGCTCACCATCATGATAAATACTTAATATTTTGATTCTATATCTTCTTTTATTCTATACTATGGATTTGAAGCTCTTGAGTAAATAAAAGCATCACTCTTATTCTTCAAAAATATACCCATGTTTTTCTAGTATGATCATTAATGAAAGTGATAGAATAGAAGGATTTACCAACACTTGGTGTACATTGGACCACAAATATCTAAATGAATAAATTGTTGTGGATATGATGTTGTTTGTGCTCTTCCTTTTGGAAATATCTCTTTATGTAGTTTTTCCATTGTGTGGTCTTCACAAACTTCACTTCTTTCTTTTATACAAGGTATTACATGCACCATTTAGCATTCATCAAATACACCCTTAAAAATTCAAGTTACCATACCTTTGGTGCCATAACCAAACGTTGTCCTCGATCTTTCAATGATAAAAATTGTCCTCTTCTCCTCCCAAGAAAGTATACTATTATTTTTATACATACAATAACCATTGTTTGGTTCCAATTTGATTTGTCATAGATGAACCACTCTTGTTATCAAACACCACTTTATAGTTTTTCTCTATAATTTACCCACACTTATCAAATTATGCTTCATTCCATGTATAAAGTAGATATTTTTGGATATTTTTATTTTTATATTTTGTGTTAATATATATGGTTCCTTTTCCTTCAACCCCCAATGCTTTATTGTCTTCAAATTTTACCTTGCACTTATATGAGTCACCTGATAAGGAAATAATTTAATATATATTATAATGTTATATATATATATATATATATATAATTATATAATATAAAATAATGTAAGGCCACCTTTTTTTATGCATGACCTCCTTTGTTTATATTTTTAAAATTACATTTTTTATCATTTGTGGCTCATCTTATAGCCTCCATGTAATCAAACATGTACATGGATTATCAAAAAATATTAAGCCTCTAGTTGTACAACTATTAAGGCTTGGTATCCATATGCTCTGGCTATTTATAGTTGTAGACATGGAAATACACCATGTAAGAAAAATATTGAAAGATATAAGAAATGCATATTAATCAACAATGAGTCTTTGAATACAAGGCAACCCTGTTAGAGGGATTTTAACAATGTATAATGTTTGAAGAATGAAGGGGGAATGACCTCTTTTTATAACAATATCCTATGTGTAATCTCTTCTCATGCCATAATCGGGTTGTGGGTGGGTTTTAATTTGTGCTTGTTGGACCACCCTAGTGCTCTGCCAACTACTTCACACCTACACACATGCAAACCAAATTGGATCAGTAACATTTGAGGGGCCTCCCTTGCATGAGGCCCTTGCCAAAACAAAGATAATAAAACATTACAAAACCTATTTAGATATTCACAAAACCTTGATAAAATTTCATAAAACTAAGAAATGTAATATCTTAAACCTTCATTTACCTACATGTTGAGTGGGTGCTCTGTCTATTGTGCATCTAGGTAACCATCAATAATGGTTGGCTCTATGGAGCTGGAGGTAACGGTTAGTGACCACTAGTTACGGTTAGGATTATGTAACTAGAGGTGACAGTTGGGACCAAGTGGTAGATGGGACTAGGTGCTCATGCTAGAGAGTTCTAGTGGTCCTTGGGTGTCCCTTGGTATAGATGTGGTGGAAGAATGATGACTGGTTTGGGTACGGTTGTTGGTCAAATCTCATGGTCAACTCTTCAAGAAAACTCCATGGATTCCATGATTGAGCTCTTCAAGGTCTTTGGTGATGGTAGATGGAGTCTCCAAGGATAACAAGGAAGTTTGGCCAAGTTTTAGTAACATAACAGTAAGCTTTCTATTCTTCTTGCAAATGATGGAAATGGAGGGGTATTTATAGGAAATTGGTGAGGGAAGGGGTAGGTGATATGGAGGTGAATTAGAGGGGATGTGGCAGCCATGTGGGTGTGCAAAGGCCAAGAACAATCTAAGGGATTCCACTTGGAAGAGTGTCCACCCTCCAAATTTAATGGCTTTGGGTAGAGTGAACTCTCGCCCACTCAAATTCCTTAAATTGACCTAGGGGAGAGTGAGGGGCATGGGGACATGTGTGCTTTGGGAGAGACTTATGGAATTTTAAATTGCTTAAAAATATGACATGGAGGGTGAACATGATTAACTCATTTAATTTGCCAAATTAATTTCCTTTGACTTGGAGCTTTTCTTGCATTTTTAAATTACTCAAATTTGGAGGGAAAGATGGGTGGGGAGACAAAGTGAAATATATGAGGGTTGTTGGTGGAGATTGTGGGTAGACCTAGGGATTTGAGGGGGATTTTTAAATTATTGTGTATATCCATTGGGATTTGGATGAGTGTTTAATATGGGATTAAGATACTGAGGGGATAAATGGAAGAATTGAACAAATAAGAGGGATTATGAGAACTTTGAGGGGGAAGGGAGGAATAAATGAGGGGTATTAGGTAGAAATTAAGAAATTAGGGAGACTAAGAGAGGGATTAGAATAATTAAGAAGGGTAGGAGGAAATTAGGGAAAAATTAGGGGGAATTGAAGAATTTAGAAAATTAGAGGAAAATAAGAATTTTAAAGAAACCTTCGAAGAATTTAGGAAAAAATGGAAGGAGGAAATAGAATTAGAAATACTAGGGAAAATTTAGAAGAAATTAAGAAAATTAGAAGGAAGAGGGAAAATTAGAGGAATTTAGGAGAAATTAGAAAGGACGGAGGAAAATTAGAAGAAATTAGAAGAAAAGAGGAAAATTAGAGGAATTTAGAAGAAATTGGACAAAATTAGACACCTGGTGATGGTTTTGTGATAATTTGGGGATTTTGGTGAATTTGCAATGATTTGAGGGATGTTTTGGTGGTTTTGTGGAAATTCAATTGCAAATGACTAAAATTTGGTGTCTACAATAGCCACCTTTGAAATGAAATCAATCAGGTTGAGTTTTATGAATAATTCAGAATATATGTGTCTATGAATCTTCATCAGTTTGATATCATTGTGATAAGCTAGATTGGGAAAAAGTATCCTCTTCCCTTAGGTTAGTCTAGTTTAGAATGGGAATGAGAAATCTCCCGCTAGTAGGTACTGGACTTGGTTTTCTAGTTTGAACTATGTTTACTTGGCTTAGCTACATTAGCTAAGAGTTTGGATTATATTTAAATCTTCTTTATGTTCATTTTTGCATTGCTTGATTATAGAACATTGATTATTATCTTAAGTGTCAATTATGGGAAGAAAACTTTAGTAAATACCCCTAGTTGCATTGCACCCTAGGAGATATTGTGTACGATGTCTACTTGATCTATGAAAGAAGATTTTTGGACATGTCAAAGCATCAGCTTTCTCGAACATGGAGTGGAAGGTTGATTTGAGACACCAAATAGAGCCAGTTTATATAAATAAATTAGATTTATTTTTCAATGTGCTAAAGAATTTCATGAATAATTATCACTAGCATAAAATATAGTGGTTATTCACAAAGCTGTATAAATAGACATTATGTTTCTTAATGCTATTTTAGCTTGTTTGGATTGAGTGATTTTTATAAGATATAACAAGTTGATTTTTGCAAGCTAGAAAAGGGTTCATTTCTTTAAGAAGCTACTACCAGTTGTAAGCCAGTCGTAAATATTTATTCATGTGGTAGCTTGACAAGTATTATCCATGTGTTAGGAGTTGGGTGCACTTAACCCAATGTCTAATATTTGAGTCTGCTTGGAGTTGTTGGTTGGTGCAAGATAATATTATTTCCTATCAATAGCAGAGTTGATTTCAGATATACAATCAATCAGTCGACCAAGCTACAAATTTTGTGGTATATATGTGGAAATACTGGTTACATGGCATGGCTTGTTGTGGCCTATTTCATGGAAATCTTGGTTGGAGGTAATATATACCAAAGGATATATGTCTACATGCTATAATGATCAAGAGATTTATGATAATTTAAAGTAAATTTTATGATGGATTGATACCACATTTCATCAATAGTTTGGCTAGAATTAACGAGTTAGCTACTGCAAAATTGATTGTTGGTAATTTGAGAAACATGGCCAAGTGATGCACGCATTATTTTATTACTTGGAACATAGCTAGCAAATTTAGTTTTAGAGAGCTCATTTATTTGGAAGGTGGCAAAAGAAGCCATGATTTGTGTAGTTTTATAGAATATAGCACATAAATATAATGTAAGATGACACATAGCTATTCATTATTTTTGCAACCTAGAGTTTGTTCGAGAGGATTAATTACTAGTTTGTTACATTAGTCTATGGTGTAATAACATCTAGCGAGTGATAGTTATCTACGGTGGACATGTTGAATACAAGAAAGACATTCAAAATTGAAGATATTTGAAGATTTTTTTGCATGGTTGGAGACACAAAATATGTTGTCTAATTAATTTGGACATTGTGTTTGTAAATTATCACTAGTACATCTATATCTGTTGCTTTTCACAAGTGTCACTAGATAGCTTTTTTGCTATATCCCACATTGGGTATAGATTGGTAAGTTGAGTCTATTGGTTTAAATTTTCCATTTATCATTGTTCACTAAAAAGTTTGTGTGGCCTCAAATCAAGGATAAACCCATGAATTCATAGTTTAAATGGTCTTATTTGTAGCTAGCAAAGTATTTTTCCAAGCAGGGTACTTTGTTGTCTTTTAATGTCTTAAGGTTGGAGCCCTTATCTTTTAATATGTAAAGGGGGACATTTTAAAATAAGCATAGTCTAAAAATATTCCTTGGAAAAGGACAAATCAACGTAGTTTTCCTTGTCTAGAGGGATTTTGTAAATTGTCAAATTGAAAGGCACTCATTGTTTCATGAGTATACCCTTATTTATGCTCATTGAAAAGCTCATTTTTATCCAGATACATTTGAAGTGAAAATTTTCACTTTTGTAATTATTTGATATACTTAATCATACCTCAAAGTATTTGTTATAAAAAGGAGTGCATTTTTGGTAGTACTTGACACTCTAGAACATAAGCAGTGTTCTACTTGTAAGTTTGGAGAATCACCCTCTATAGCATTCACTAGATAAGCTACGGTCCATAGGAAAATAAAAAAAAATGATGACCTTATCTAATATAGTTAGTAATCTAGCTACTAAGGTTAATAATATGTATATCTAACCACCATCCTCTAAGTTCTGCACTCCTGATACCCATTCTCATATAAAATGTGATGTTAATATCTATGATGGGTCTAGAGATATTGAAGTTCTCAATAATTATATTCTAGACATGGACACTTGGTTTACTTACATCTAAATACTTGATAATGATAAGGTCCCCTTTGCCAAGTTGAAACTTTTGGATGTTGCTTAGATCTTTATTACCAAGCAACAAACCACACAAAATCCCATCACCACTTGGGATTAGTTTGTCATAGTATTGAAGGCCACATTCTATCCATCTAATTATTATCAATATTTATTCATACATTGGCTTTATTTGAGGCAAGGAAGCCATATGTCTATTCAAGACTATATCTATCAGTTCAAATGCCTACGTATCTTGCTTCGTGTTCAAGATCCTACTCCTACTCTTATTGCTAATTTTAAGAGTGGCCTTTAGACACACTTGTTTTGAGAGTTGAAATGTACTCCTCTTGATCCACTTGGTGTAGCTTTTAATCACGCTCAGCTTGTATAATAGAATTTTTTTCTCAATCAAATACACCATGATATTTTTCAACTAGCACGTCTTAGTCTTCTTATTCAACCAATGCATCTTGATCTACTTATTTAGCAAACGCATTCAAATCTTAGGGACCTCAGAATAAGCAACACTTTTCCTATATGAAGAGTTATTCTTATCCTTCCTCAACTCCTTCTGAAGTATTATGTTATTATTGTAAAAAGTTGAGTCATATGATAAATAGTTGTCTAGAGAAGAAAAATAAACAATTGTTTGTATAGTCATCCAAAAATAGAACTTTGGAGGAAGAAACTCCATAAAATCCTATCAATACTTGTAACAAATATCATATCTATCCTGAGCTACAAGGTCACCTTAATAATGTCACCCTATTGAGTCATCATTCTCTTTTAAAAGGTCATGATAATCTATTTGTTACTCGTGCTCATCTTACCCCTAATTTATCTATGGATTGTATCAACGACAATGGCCTCCAACAAAACTTGATTGCAAAGTCTACTGTCAATAAATTATAGCTGCCTATATATCCTCATCCTCATCCATACTCACTTGTCTAGAAATATTTTGATACTACTTCTGTGATTACGCACACTTGCACCTTGTATTTTTCTTTTATCCCTAAGTATGTGGATACTATGATTTGTGATATCACTGCTATGGATTGTTGTGGTCTATTTGTAGAAAAACCTTATCAATATGATAAGAGGGCTCAATATGATGCATATCATAACACTTATACCTTCCAACATGAACATAATTATTTTTTCATTTATAGTACCCAACCCACTCCATATTTGGCTCATAATAATTTGCATTAGACACACAAAATTTGTATTAATTTTTATTCAAACACAACATCACCATCCTTAATCCAAATCCTTTTTTTCCACTTGATATGTTACCCCTTTGCAGGTAGATAATCATAAAGCACTTGCTCTTTCTCTTAATTTTATTGCTACTCCTGCTTTAGTTCCTCTTCCTATTTTTATGACTGTTCCTATTGCTCCTCCTGCTCTAGTTGTTCTAGTTATTTTAGTTCTTGTTGCTCTAGCTCTGATTGTTCCTGTTGTAGTTGTTGCTCTAGTTCCAATTAGTCTTCTTGTTCGAGATGTTTCTTCTCACTTTTGTTCATTATTTTGTACACATTGGAGTCCAATGCTTCTATGGTGGGAAGGAATGATAAGAAAATAATTTAATATATATTATAATATATTTTATCATATAATATAAAATAATGTAAGGCCACCATTTTTAATTCATTGTCACCTTTATTTATATTTTTAAAATTACCTTTTTGATTATTTGTGGCTAATATTATAACCTCCATGTAATCAAACATGTATATGGCATATCATTTTGTATATGGTCTATCAAGAAATATTAAACCTCTAGTTGTCCAACTATTGAGGTTTGGTATCCATGTGCTGGTTATTTATTGCCACCTTTGAAATGAAATCAATCAGGCTAAGTTTTGTGAATTATTCAATCCATATATGTCTGTGAATCCTCATCAACACCTAACTCCACAATCAAATCCTAATTATATGTCATATAATTTGAACAACCAAAATCTAAGTACCAAGACTCTTTAGTTAAAACTTTTACCACATTACATGACAAGAACATATTTTTTGACCTTTCACCTTCTTTGTGTGAAATATTTTTCTTTTTTCTTCCTTCATTGCTTTTATTTTTTCTACACTCTCTTTAATCATAGCCATACCTTATAAAATAGTGGTATTGAATATTTATTTTATTCACAAATATTCTTATACCTCTTTCACTATAGCCTCCTCTTCTACCAGGACCTCTTTCTCTTATAGAATGTTGATTTTGTTGCTCTCTTCTATGACTTTGGGAATTGGATCTTGGGCTAGCCACATTATCGATTGACACTCTAGCCTTCAAAGCAAAAGCTTACTCTAAGTTATATTCTTCATTATTTTGAGTTCTTACATCATAAGACATAATTGATCCCACCAATGCATCAAACTCTAATTTCTTTAAATCTTTACTTTCTTCAATAATTGTTGTATAATAATTATTTCATTTTGGTTTCAATGTTCTCAACACCTTTTTGACAACATCTTCATGTGTTGGTTCATCATCATAGACACCCATTTTGTGCACAATGCCATGCACCCTTACACAATAATCTCCCACATTCTCATTTTTTTTTCGTTCGTAGATTTTCATATTCTCTCCTGCATGTATATAACTTTATGTTCATTGTGTCTCAAGCTCTATTAACAGTCTTGACATTGACAATTATTAGAAAAGTGATCATATCAAGAGTTACTTAAATATGACATAAAAACAAGGTATATTTTATTTGTGCTTCCTACGTGTTCATTTTATGTATGACTAACAAAATAATCTAATATTCTATGTTTCACAAAACTCTATACTTCCTTGGAAATCAACTAAATCCTCATCTTTATGCACCAACAATCATAAATTTCTTGTTTAGAATATGGGACGAGAATGAAGCATTACCATGTGCCATAATAGCTATGGGACGAGAATGAAGCATTACAATGTGCCATAATAGCTACACTAATAATGTATAATTTTTCCTCCAAAAACTTGAATTTTGAATTCTATGGTTAAAAATAAAGAAATCCTCAATCTCTTCCTTTCTCCAGTATCCAATCTCCAAGATCTAATATTTGTATGTGAGTTGTGGTGGTACTCTAGAAGAAATATTCAACACAACATAGAAAAGAGAAAATGAATAGAAAAGGAAATTACATGAAACCGCCTAAAAATACTTCATCACTATTCAAATTCGTACATTCTACATATATAGATGCATAAATAAATAAACACACATACAAACACACACACACACACATAAGATGCTTCACATTCTTTCCAAATCTAGGTAAGAATATCATTTTCCTTTTTCAAATTTCACTTACAATTCCATTGTTGTCTTGTTTTGATAGTTGTCCTAACTTTTTGCCCCATTGAGTATCACAATTTCCAATAAAAGCACTCCCTTTAGAAAAACGATACATACATATTCACTAAAATCAAATTCTAAATGCTTGAGTAGACATGTATGTAGAACATGATAATATGTATTCCTATGAAACCTTTGACAATAGACACCAAATGGACATGTATTTTCCAATATTGTCGTACCACCTCCTACTTCATTTTTTTTAATCATTGAATCTCTAAATTGAGATACAAGCATTACATGAATTTAAAGTAGTTTTTAATGTCCTTGAGACCATAGGCCATATGAGATGACCCTCATAGAGGATGTTATTCAACCCTTATATGTTTATCCAATTAAAAATTGGTTACTTAAATATCAACATCTCTAGCATTCTTACCATCAAGGCCTATTAAAAAGTAAGGTAAAATATTTTATAATGTCCTTAAGACCATAGGCCATATGAGATGACCCTCATAGAGGATGTTATTTACCCAATATATGTTTATCCAACCAAACTCTGGTTACTTAAGTATGGTATACAACTCTACCCCCCATTGGATTTGAACCTTGAACCTCCTATTCGGAGTTCCAAAGTCTTACCATTAGGCCCACTCAAGTTGTACAAGCAAATACCATGATTAGTGAGACGCTACAAGCAACATTACAAAATATCTTTTGGAATGACATCGTTAGAAGCTTCTCTTTCCTTTGTAAGGTAGCCTATCCTCCCATAGGTAAAGAATGGTCCACGCTACTTTAGAGAAGCTCAAGAAACTTCCCTAGGGATGACTTGTTGCTAGTCTCTATCCTACATACAATTGGAAGCTTCATATAGGAATTAAATCATAAAATACTAGTTCTATTTCTTGAGAAGTTATCTTACAAGGCAAGATACAATAGTCTACAAGTCAACCACTAATAAAAAAGGTGTGCCATCCATTATTGCTACAACAAAGAGATAGAATTGTGTTGTCGTGATGCACCGAGTTATTAAAGTTCTAAGAGATTCAAAAGTATTAGAGCTTAGGTAAATTTTGAACATGTCGATCGAAGCAATTAATCAAATATTAATGTAGCAACAATAATTTGTTAGATTGAATTCCAATTCAAAGGCGAAATATTAAATGCTAAAAAGATTAAAGACCTTTACATAGATTAATTCCTTCTTTTGAAGTATAAGTATTTTAAAAAGAACGAAGTCAATATTAAATTATTTATATAAACAAGTTCTTATTACCAATAATAACCATCAAGAAAAACAAAATAAACATACTCTTAAACGATAAATAAATGGAATCCAAATCATGATACCCTAATAAAATCTAAAAACTTAACATAGAATAAGCATATAAGAATTAAACAAATGAGTTTGTAACTTACTAACAAACTTATCACTAAATATGATAACTAACATTGCCAACCTCTTGAGTACAAAGAATAATATTAACACAAACGAAGTTATCATTGCCAAACTTATCACCATGAATATGATAACTAACATTGCCAACCTCTTGAGTACAAAGCATAATATTAACACAAACGAAGTTATCATTGCCAAACTTATCACCATGAATATGATAACTAACATTGTCAACCTCTTGAGTACAAAGCATAATATTAACACAAACGATATTTTATTTATTTATTTTTTGAGTAATACTTATTATACATATCCACCATGGGGATTGAACCCGGGTCACATCACCAATAATGCAAGTGACGTCCTGACCGGTAAACCACGCTCAAGGGGATAAAACACAAACGATATTAATAATCATTTAGTTTGAAAACTAAAATAATAATTGAAAATTATTTCCCTATATAAAATGAATTATAATATAAGATAAAATGAGATGAATGAAACATGACGTTACTCGTTGCATGACCAAGGACGACTCTGTCTATCTCTCTATTCTTCGCCCAAGTAAATTAAAAAAAAAAATTGGAAACGAGATAATGAGGGAAGCTTCTCCGACTTAATATCAGAGCCAGGTTTCGATCCTGGGACCTGTGGGTTATGGGCCCACCACGCTTCCGCTGCGCCACTCTGATTGATGATTTCTATTAAACACAAATATTTATTTAGAAGCCAAAATAGTGCTCAGCATGGCACGCTCGGTTCCATATATTTATCCTCCAATTTAAAATAAAAACATGGAAAATGGAATAAAATAATGTTAAAACTGATCCTATTCAACTTACTGTAGATCAGATAAAACAATTTATTTTTGGATCAAACGTCTTCAGTCTGACGCAAAATTCATTTGAGGGAAATGTTTCCATCACCCTACCAATTGTTTTGTATTGGCCTAGTAAAATTATAAGGAGTTTGCAAACTCTGCGTGGCGCCCGTGGCCTAATGGATTAGGCGTCTGACTTTTAATCAGGCGATTGTGAGTTCGAGTCCCACCGGGCGTGCGCTAAAATGGCTCGCATTTAGATTTTATTATTTGTTTTCTTTCATATTTATTTTCATTTATTATTTGTTTTCTTTCCTATTTATTTTCATTTACATGTAAGTGATTTAATTATTGACAATTTGTATTTTTTTAATTTTATATCTTAGTGTTTGCAACAATATGTAACTTTATATCTTTTAATTATTGACAATATTATACCTTCATTCTTCTTCCAAGATAAGAAATTAATCTAATTTGGTCTCCAAGGGTACAATTTATACTCTTAATTCAAGTTGCATCACAATGCTCACGGGTGGGAGTGTAAGATTGATTAGAAAATTTACTTCTCTATGCTGACTTGTAAGGCAAATTTCCAATCATACTTTAGGAGGGATCCTATTATCTCGTAATACCTTATTCAACTAAATATCCCAGATTCTTTGGATGCAATGGTTGTTCTTTTCAAAATCCTTATTAGGTTCTTATTTATGGATTCTACAAGCCTATTTCCCTATGGGTAGTAGTTTCAAAACATCTTCATGATAATTCTACAAGCCTATTTTCCTATGGGTAGTAGTTTCAAAACATCTTCATGGTAGTAGTTTCAAAACATCTTCATGAGAATTCTACATTCCAAGGCAAATTTGGTAACTTTACCTCCTCTAGAATTTGATCCATTATTCTACACTATAATTAATGGCACATCAAACCTGATGATTATACTCTCCAAGACTTTAATCATCATTCTTTAATTGGTAAACTTTACTATAATGGATTCCATCCTTTGTATGAAGTAGTCTATTGTTGTTAAAATCCATTTGTGTTCTATGCTTGATCAAGGGTTGAATTTTTTTATAAACTATAGATCCCATTTTTGAAAAGTTTAATTAGCAATCACTTGTCTCAAAGGTATAGAAACCTTCCTTATTCTTCCAATGTGCATGCCACATGCTTCACACACTTTAACTCACTTATGTGCACCTTTGAATCTACTGAGCCAATAGTATCCTACTATATAAAATTTTGTGAGTTGTTGGGAAAGGAAAGAAACCTTGGTCAAACTATCACAAAATATCAAGTATCCTTTGTGTCTCCACAAATTTGAGTAGCATGTCATCCAAATTTATTTTAAGCAATGTATAATCTAGAACTACATATTTATAAGTTTGTGTCCTAAATCTACACCTTTGAGTTAATTTAAAACTTAGAGGATAATGAACCTTATTCACGAAGGGCATAATCTATTGAATTTAATTGGGATTAAGCACCATAGACTCTTGGTATGTTCTTGTTTCATATTCTTCTAAAGGTTAAACTTGTTCACAAGCTTTACTTTTGGCAAGCAATTTGCAAAGTTCTCTCTTGCAAATCATCTTGCTCGTCTTGACCTCTATATTGCGTGCTTGTACTTTGGTGACCCATCCTGCTCTCTTTTTGCATATTTTCCCTTGTAGGATGTAGTTCATGATATCTGGATGAGTGACATATACTATCACTTTTCTCTATCAGACATAGTGATAAAACTTCTTAAGAGCTCCATGAGGGTATAGACCACCTTTTAGAAGAATGTATATATGGTCTCATAGTCTTGTAGTATTTGGCTCATGAAGGTAAACCATATGATCTTCTTCTTTGCTATTATTTTGTGTGAGGTTTGTGAAAATGCTATCCTCAATAATAATTATATATAGGATGAACACCTTTTAATAATTTGAATTGATTAGCTCTAAGTATTATGAGATGAACTATTTTATCCAAGATATATAGTGACGAAACTGCTTAAGATCTTCATGAATGTGTAGACCTATTTTTTAATGAATGTATATATGGTATTATAGTCTTGTAGCATATTGACCATGAAGGTAACTATATGTTCTTCTTCTTTATTATTCCTTTGTGTGAGGATTGTGACAATGTTATCCTTAACACCAATCACATAGAGGATGAACTCATTTTGATAATTTGAATTTATTAGCTCTAGATCTTGTGAGATGGCTTATTTTATCAAATGTAATGCCACATTTACCTCCTCAAACCATCAAGTTTCTTGTTATTTTTTAGCATTGTTATAATAGACTTGACTATCTCAGTGAAGTTTAAAATGAACTTGACAAAATTCATTTGCTCCATGAATGATTGCATTCCTTTCTTACTTGTTGGTGAAGCAAATTTGATGTTACTTTGATCATTTTAGAAAAAATTGCTAACCCTTTATTTCAGACAAGATGCCCCCAAATATTTCATTCTTTGATATAGAATAATGATTTCTTTAAATTTAAGGAGATCTCGTATTCCTTGCATCTCTCAAATATCTACTCTAGGTGGAAGAAATAATGCTTTCTATTTTTTCAAGGATACAGTCATGCCATCGAAGTAGATAAGGATGATCTTATTGATTTAGCTTTAAAAATTTATATGCATGGCCTTTTGGAATATGAAATCTACATTTGATATCTTGAAAACCATTATTTTATAAGCAAATATACCCTATTTGGTTGTAATAGAGACAACATCTCTAAACCAAGTATTGTCTCTATAATTTGTTCCATCGATGATAATAAACAATGATATTTTAAGGAGGTTTGTTTGAGATTTTTAAAATACATACACAAATAAATCTAACCCTTCTTATTCCAAATGAGCACTAGGTTTTCCACCTAGGTAGAATTTTTAATAGCATATATGCATTTTACCTCTAGTAAATTCACTAGTACCTTTGCATTAGTGTCTCGATATTTGGATTATCTGGTCTTTGCTTTTACCTAAAGGGCCTTACGATTTGAATATATTCAATGCTATGTACCGTGACATCTCTTACAAATATATTTAATCCCTCATAGTCCCAAGTTATGCAGTTCTTATAGTTAGAACAAAGTTCTTTGAGCTCTTCTATGAACTCATTTGTTATATTTAGAGTTTTATCACAAAAAACTTTGACTTTCCTATATTATAAAGATTTTAATTGCATACCTCATTTCTCGGGTTGGTTGATAGGATAGAATAAACTCTTTAATATTATCAATGATTTCAAAATGTGACTACCTTTCACATTGATCACTTTCTTATATGGAAAATAGATTTTGCTTCTATCAATGTGTGCTTCATTGATCAAGTAATTCATAATATCCCGATCGCTTGCAAAAAAATTCTAAATTTATCTTTTATCAGGTAAAAATGGCTTAAATATCACTTTAAATTATTTTTATTTGACAATCAATAGTATTCAAGTGGGGTCAAACTGACCACTTTTACTAGCTAAGAAGTTAACCACCTAATTTTAATGTCTTGATTTTGCTTCGAAGTTTATGGAATCAAAATATTCTAGAAAACATCATACTTAGTATTCATAAGATTTCATCCAACCTTACTTTGTAGAATACAAAGGTCTATATTACTTAATAATCAATTCAAAATCACCATATTTTTTAAAGTATTTTAATCCCAATTGCTATAATTGTGAAGTCAAAGGCATAGAGTATTATACTTTGCTTTCTTACATATGCATTTGAATGTCAATCTAAAGGAACGTTCCCTCAATTTATTATAATAATTATTTAAGACCACTTTAGAATTAACGTCATTTATGCATTGAGTGTTATTGAAGTAAAAGGTTTATATTTCTTAGCGCTCTTACATATTGCCTTGTTTAGCGCACACCATTTCATCAATATAATAAATTATCACATATGTTCCTTGTTTTTTTTTTTAAGCGAAAAACCCCATGTGGGGCCGCCTTGGTCTGAGAGACCATGAACATGGGGTTCTATACCGTCAAAGTCACCCAGGAGTCGCACCCAGCCCTGCCCGCACCAACATTATCAATTGGATTTTGGGTACCCAATTCAGCATTTTGGTAGGGTGGAGATTTGAACCTGGGACCTCCCTTGGAGGATTGCCCTCTCCTCTCCAAATCACCTACAACACCTGGGTTGCATATGTTCCTTTTTTAGCCTCCTTGTAGGGCATCCAAAATTTATCATAGTCATATATAAGGTTTCTCAATGGTATTTGAATAAATTTGTAATAAATCTCCTCCATTTTTTATTCTAGGATTAGCTCATATTCTTGTTCTTCAACAAAGTGGACCTTGGCTTGCCTAAGAGGTAGTTCCTCATAAGTCCCAATGTGGAATGGACTCCTATTTTTAGCTTCCATATAAATTACTTTATCTTTATGAGTGATTTTATATGGGATTATTCCATGAAAATGTATCCCTTATTGGATAACTTGGTCATCCATTCCCTTAATAGTATCATGCTAAAATATGGTGGAAGAACAAGCACTATGACCTCTTATACAACCACAAGCTTAAGATGTTTGTGTATAGTCATTATCAAGCATTTGATTGCTCCAACTATGTTTACCTTAGAGCCATCTATTTACTAGTCCATCATGGGTATGCATATATGTCATGCATACTAATGCCTTCAACATAATAAAAAGAGCACCTCTTAAATATAAAATAGCATTATGTAGTAATAATCCATCAACCTAAGAGTGATGTAGATTTGATAGGATTGGTAGAACGAGGTATCCCTCTTATTTTTTGAGGAGGTATTTCTATAGTATCTTTATAGTTCTAGACCACCAAATTGATATTCACTTTATCTTTTGGATGAGCTTTAGCTTTCTATTTAGGGATTGTACCCTTTATAAATTATTTCAACAAATAAAACTAACTAGGAAGGAGCAAAGCATCAAACTTGATTAGCCTTGATTAAGTTCTCATTAGTTGTTCAATGAGATTAAAAATTCCTAAAAATATGGCATTTTCCCTCTTTGTATGAATATTCTATAGCTTTGAATAGATTTTATCCTTTCATTCTCCAAGAGAGATAGGAAGTCTAACTTGTCAAGTACCATATTATTATGATAAAAATATTATTCTACTTGTTTCTAAGTAAAAACACTAGATGGACTAATAGAAATATTGATCTTCTTAGCGGAGGTTGATATGTTTGTACTTATTTCGTAGGTTGAGATGTAGTTGCTTTCTCACCTATTTGGTTTAGGATGGTCTTTCCTAAGAACCGTGAGAGTAGAATTTTCCATAATCATAAGTCTTGTGCTTTGCTCATGCTCTCTTATTCAAGCATGTGTAGTATTGAATTTACTATAGCACATCAAAATCCTCAAAAGAGAATGTTGAGGTTAAGCACTTGAAGTTGGCCAATATTGGATTACAACAAGGGATAACTAATCCTTGGGAAAGGTTCTACCACAAAGTGCTTATTGTTTGGATCAATTTGAGTTTCTCTACTAGGCATGCTCTCAAGTCATAATTGTATCTATAAGCATAGCATAATAGGTCATCATTTGCTCTGACACTACATTGTTCATGTGCATATACCTTTGATTTATATCTAGTGACAAAAGATATGTGTCCCTGATTATCATGACTTGGTTAATTGTTGTACCTTGGCTAGTTTTACCTCTCAAATATGATAAGCTTATTGGACAAGCATCTTATACCTACATTTATACTTTCCAATTACTTTAGGATCTTATTGATTTGATCCTCCTTTGAAGGAACAAGAGGTAATGCCAACTAATTTTACTTTGATCTATTACTTGTGGATGTTTGGTAGAATATAGTAGGATGGATGCCTATAGTGGCAGAATTTATTAGAATCATAGTTGAGAAAATTAGAATTGGATCGAAATTGACATGGAAAAGAATCGAAAAAATTTAGGAATCAACAAAAAATTGGGAAAAAATTGGCAATTTTCATCGAAAAATGAAGAAAATACAAATTTTCATTTAAAAAAAAAACTTTTTTCATGCATATCATAATTTTTTGAAAAAAAGGGGTAAAATTGGTAAATAATCAGCTAGGTTGTGAATTGGGAAAAATCGGCTTGAATTGGGATTTTTTGCAGATTTTCTCAACTATGATTAGAATTATTACAAACATTGGAACAAATTATTACTTTTTCTAGTTTGGTAGATTTAATATAAACTCTATTTAGAGCGCCATTAATAATTTTTACACTATGGTTCTTATCTTCATTAGTAGTTTATCAACTCTCTCTACCTCTTATTTATTTCTATGAAAATATGTATCCTTGTGTTTACAATCATTAGGCTTAAGTTTACATGTAGGGATTTGAGATAATACATTGCATCCTATGGATTAGAAGGTATTATTTATATAGGTATTATTTTTCATGCTCTATGGAAGTGCAAGTAAAAAAATATAATGGCTTTGATAATATGTCTAGTTTTGTTATTGAATTACACATATAGTATATATTAATCAATTATTTTTATCAAATTTTCATATCAAACCACTAGCCAAGTAATGTTAGCTTCTGATTATTCCTTTAGTGATGCTATTACATCATATGAAAACTTTATCTCATAGATAGAGCAAGTAGTTACAATATCACATGTTCATGCTCAATGCTATGGATAGTCTTTAGGCCAATAAGATGTTGGAAATGATCATATTGTATTTTTTACTCGAGTTCAAATAATGTTAGCAAGGATTTTAGGATAGTAGAGTTCATTGATTTATCCTTAGCCAAGCAGAGAGACCCAATGGTATTCCACTAAGGGTAATTAAATTGTAACTATTACTAATATTTCTAAGGTTGGGCTATGTTCAGGGTCATTGGAGGAAATATAAAAAGGACCTTTCTCTTGATGTAGGAGAGGAAGGAGTATTCTTAGGGTTTTTGATAGACCAATATTGGGTTCGAAAGTAATTGAGTTACCACTAAATGAAGGTCTAGTAAATAAGATGTTGGTATTTGATAGACCATTTTTAGAAAAAAAAACATCTTTTATTATCCCACCTAGCAGGTAAAAATTAAACAATTGAGCAATTGATGGTAGTCAATTTTTTAAGGTGATCATATGTTCCCCGGTCACTAGTTTATTATATGTTTAGAATCTATTTTGGATAACCTCTAGTATGGTTGATTTTGTAGATGTTAATTTATACTATAAAACAACTAGCCATAAGGTTCTTTGATTGAAAAAAGTTTGATACACTACTCTAAAATTTAAGATGAAGGTGATAATGTACAATCATTTCTTAAAAATAGTGTTTTTAATATATTTTTAATCTCGTCGGACTGAACGCTTGTCCCTTTATTGGTAATTTCAGTGGCGTAAAAGGTTTCAAATGATTGTGGCATGGCGATTATAGGAGCGGACTGTGAGAAGATCTGTGTGACGACTTTCGGGGCAGACAACGCAGAATACTGTGGCGACTATAAAAGTTGGACAGCCTGCCTAGATTCGTGGTGGCTACCAATTCCACCATGTTTAAAAAATATATATATGTTTTTAATCACAAGGAACTTGAAATGTTAGATTATGTTTTTTTAAGAAGAATACTTTACGATAAGAGGACTAATAAGGTATGGTACTCATGATGAGAGGCATCTCATATTTACATACCACCAACATACAATCTTAGTGGGACCAACATCCATGCACAATTATAGAAAATAATGCAATAGTCCAAAAAAAGGTATTTTAAGAAATAACATGCTTATGATTGTCCAGAAAGAACTAACAAAAAGAAGATATATCTCATATCATAGTCCATTGAAACATAGTTCCAAAGACCATTATTACCCTACAAGAGGTGCCTAATAACACTTAATTCCACTAGCTCATTGTAGTAGGACAATATCCCCATGTAAAATCTTAAATAGATATAGAAGGCTTATTGGTAAAGCACATGCATATTTCAATTCCAATAAAAGAAAGTCAATCTTATAGACTGGATTCTCCTTCCAATTTATATGCATTAATTAAATATTAAGAGAGGATATTTTTTATGCTTGAAGAAACCTATTTATGATACAAAAGTATCCAAATTCTAAAATTAGTGCCAAGATATCAACCCAACATAACGTTTAATTGCAAAAAGGTCCAATTTCTAATGCATCCACAATTTTGTTTAATAGTTGGAAGAAGGATGATCATGCCTCCCATAACCTTTGGATTTAGATAGGATCCCCAATGACATAGTTGATCTAATATAAACTAATTTAGAAAGTATATTCAAGGAAATGAATACAAGAAGGTAAGGATGAAAGAAATTTAAAGTAAATATAACAAATTAAAACACTAGTATAGTTGTAGCAAGGAGAGTGTAAAATCAATCAACACATAAAAAATCAAATAACATCAAAGCACATCAACATGTATAATATAAAAAAATATAAGAAAAGGACTAATAGAAAGTGAAAGGGTAGTGCCACAATCACTATGTATTCCATAATTTAAAAGGGACATGCCACAACTAAAGAAAAAATGTTATGTATATTTTTTCTATTATTCTAGCATTAGATTAAGAGTACAATTTGGAGTCCACAAAGTGTAGTGATTTTTTTTAATAGCCAAAATATGTTTATAATGAATCTTTTAGGTCTTATTTTTAGAAAATTATTCACTTATGAGTTACCTAAGATAATTATTTCTACTCCTAGTAAATTGCTAACTTAGGGGCATCTTTACCAAATGATACATTACCAAATATTACATTCCTCCAAAATTATCTCTAAACTAGTTAGAATCCTTCTAATTAGCATTTGGTTCCATGAGATGACAAAAATGTTGTTTTCCTAAAAATTTCCTTGGGTTTTATACTCCTTATCCCACTTACCCTAAAAATTAGTGATTTTCTCATCTAAAAGGAGCAATTTGATACTCTAAAAAATAATTATTCACACCTTCTAGAAAAATTATACTTTTGGACAGATTGCATGATTTAAGTGAATCATTCAATTTAAGTCATTCTTCAAAATTTTGAGGACTTGAAAATATGTTCTTAGGGATCCAAAACTATGACTATTTATTTTTCATGGCCCTAATTATTGGGAATTTGAAGGTAGTATCTAAGCTACTATATTTTTGGAAACTTCACGAGGAACCAAGTTTAATTAGTAAGAGATCACAAGTTTTACCTTTATCCTTGGGTGTAGAGTCTACAAGATTGGGATCATGCTGTTCCAAAATTTTAGAATTGTTGGGTCTCCTAGGCCTTCTATGGTAATACTATTATCAACACCTGCCAAACCTAATCACCTAACTATAAATTTATGAGCATATCTACCTTCCCAACGTGATCTTCATAATGGATCTATGAGAGCCCCTCATTTTTCCCTATCATACTCTTTAGCCTCTAGCTATTATTCTAGCTTGGTAACTAGATCAAGTGAAGCATTAATTTTAGATTTTTTATTTTCTCCTCAAAAATTATTTTTGGCCATTGAAGAAGTGTTAGCAATCCAACACTATTTCCATAGGATCTCAATATCAAATATTCACAACAATTCAATAACAAGCTCATAGAAATATTTTATTGGTAAATATCTACCTTAAGCAATTCATAGATGCAATGCTTATTCTTTGATACTCTATCTTCAATATATAAATACATGAGACTCAAGACTCTTAACCTTTACACTTATATAAACTCTTCACAACTCATAACTCCACACTTATTAACATGACACATAACTCACACTTACTAACATGCCACCTCACTTACATAACTCACACTTATTTACATGACACTTAGTGGAAAGAGAAGAAGTAAGGGAAATTAAGGAGAATTAACACTTAACAGAATAAGTTACACATGGTGAAGAGATATAAATAGAAGAAAGAGAGGAAGTAAAGGTTATTATAGCCTTTGAATTCAGGCCTCCATAACCATGGCTTTGTCCTTGGCTAAAATAATTATTTGTCATGTCATTCTTTCTTACAGGATTTCTTCTTCTAAGTTGAGCATACCTTTAACTAGGACCAATTTTGTGCATACCATTATGGAGATTCCAATTCATAATTATAGTATCCTCATCCAAATTGACCTCTTTCTCCACTCTATGTCTTCTTTCATGGGCATAAAATGTGTTCAGGCCATGCACTATTAGTTAATTAGTGAATATATAATCAAGATCATAAGACTATAACTCCTTTAGTAGGGTCATTCCCAAGCTCCTCATCCTATCATAATGAATACATGGAACCTCCTAATCTTTGGTGAGATTGCCAAAATTATCTTCCTAGTGTCATAAAAGGTGGACTTATTCATTTGAAGTATTGTTGGTCAATATAATTGAGCTACATATATTCTAGGTTGAACGGATAATTTGGCACAAATTTAAGTAACTCATAAGGTATATTAAACAACTCAAATAACTTAATGAAGGGATTATAATTTCCCAAGTAGAAGTCATTGTTGAGTAGATTTTTGGACCTTAATAAACTATGAAATTTTTTTTAATAGCTCAGGTACCTTCTCTTTCATCCCCTTCATGATGGGATGGTTTAAAAAATTATAGAAGTCATATGTTGCTTTCTATTTTTACTTATAAAGCACATTAGTATGATCAGAGATTAGCACTAGCATATTATTCGACCTAATGTAATCTAATTTCAACTTTGGAAACTAGTGTTTATTTTAATATAGAATCAATCAAATGAGATATGACATATAGTTGAATTGTCTGGTTTGCTTGAAATTATTTAGCTACTCGTTCATATAGCTTGCTATATATTTGGCGTAGTCAATCATTTATGAGTATCTAGGGTAGTGTTTGACTACATGTAATAGGGCCAAATATTTTTCTTGAACCAATTAATCAGTTACCTATCCCAACACCATTTTAATTCTTGATAAAACCATCTATACATCATCCTTGAACTACTTGATCTTGAGTGGTAGTCCAAAGTTTTATGCATCTTGTGGGTTCCTCAGTTGGGGATCTAAGAAGTCCCTCCCCTTGTTATAATCAAAGTAGTATTAGTTGATCTAGGACTTCAAGTTTTAAGTAGCCTAGTGTGCTATATTTTCCTTCATGTTTAACTTTATTTTAATATCACCCTCTACAATAAAAACCATTTGTTGGTCTTAAGTTGAGGGAAAATTATGTAGCAATATTTGTTAGGATTTTCAACACAATGTTTAATTATCTCTACAGAGTCCCACAACTATGGTACTAGACTTATGGAAAGAATAAATGACCATATCCTACTCATGCTCTAGGATATTTTACTAGATCCTATCTCATAATACATTTTAGCTTATTTTTTGAACTCTATAGGGTAATGATTGAATTACCTCTTGACCACCTTTTGGTATGGGTCTGAAAGAATTAATGGAAAAATTCAAAACATTGAACCAAGCCACAAGGATCAAGGGGTTGAAGCAACACCACATTAACCAAAATAGAGAGACTAAAAAATAAAAACAAGATAATGCAAACTAACATAAAAACTTGCAATATCATATAATATGTCAAAATTGATTGCGAATACAATGGAGAAGCCTTGCTTAAATAGGCAAGGAAGATCCACCACAACTATAGGATCAACAAAGAGATAAGGATCAATATCCATCGTACAAATAGGGAGGTGCAATATGATCCATGGAGAAAATATCTCAACCCTCCAAATGTAATCAATGAGTGTAACTTCCTAGGAATTCCAAATCCCCCCATAATATCTAACTAAGATAAAAATAAATATCCACACATTAAGTAGGTGTAAAAAAATAAACTAAACTAATATAAAAATAAAGTACCTAGGTGAGCATGATCTAGAGTCTAAACACCTACTATAACACCCTTGCTCAAGCAAATATAGGGGTAAAAAAGAAGTGGCATATCCATAGTATGAGTCTCGACAACAAGGCCTGATCAAGTACTCATGTACAATGTGTATCCAAAAGCTCTCGAACCAGAAGGAGGGAAAAGAATGTGGGAAAAACCATCCAACTAGAAATAGAGAAGAAGAAAAAAGAAAGTTAGCCTCATCCACACCCCCAAGGACAACTTCCTTCACCCTAAACATCTCTCACAACAAATTAAAATGAGTTGAAAAAGGTTTAGTGAAGATGTCAATAATATTATACTGAGTGGGAATGTAGTCCAAGCTAATCACTCCATCGTGGATAAGATATTGAATGAAGTGCATATGGATATAAATGTGTTTGGTCCTCTCATGCTCAACAGGATTGCATGAAATATATATGGTACTTTGGTTGTCACACCAAAGTGAAGTCTGCACTGATCTTGTGAGAAACCAAGCTTTATCAAAAATTACTGAATCTAAAGAATATTCTGACTAGCCAATATTGTTGCCCAATATTCTACCTCTATCAATGAAAGTGCAATAATTTTCTACTTTTTGCACACCCAAGCAATAGGTGAAGAACCAAGGTAGAAGACATAACCAAAAGTAGATCATCAAGTATCAACACAACCTTCCTAATCAAAATATGTATACCCAACCAACTGTAAATACCCCCTAGAAAAGTGAAGCCCAAAATGTGAAGTCCCTCAAAGATACCACAAAATTTGCTTGGCAACCTGCCAATGAATGTCATGTGGATCATGTGAAAATCAGGAGACCAAACCAAATACAAATGATATGTTAGAACGAGTGTGAGTTAAATAAATCAAAATCCCAACCAACTATCTATAAATGGTGGCATCAAATCTGGGAGTATAACTTGTGGCACTCAAAACAATACCTAACCAAAAAGGAGTAGGCTATGGATTGCAATAAACTATTCCAAATCATTGAAGCAAATCCAATGTATACTTTTGCTGAAAAATAGAGATCCATGAATCTGATTGTGATATATGAAACCCAATGAAAAAGTCTAAAATTACAATATCTATCATCTCAAAATACTCGAAAAGAGAGTACTATACAACTTATATGTGTGAATTAGAACTACCCATGATCAATAAATCATCAACATATAATACAATGATGATGATGTGCTCTCTATCCCTCAAAGCGTAAACCATAGGATCAAAATGATATCTCAAAAAATTAGAAGATAGAAGAAAAACATCCATTTTATCATACCAAGCTTGGGGGCTTGTTTGAGGCCATAAAGTGATTTTCATAATTTGCACACTAATGAATAATCCTGGACAAATCCTGGAGGCTGATCCATATAAATCTCTTCTTGCAAATATCCATGCAGTAAGGCACATTCATATCCATCTAGTAAATTGATCAACCCTGTGATGCAATAATAGAGAGTACAATATGAACACAATCCAACTTGGTGGTAGAGGTAAACATCTCAAAGTAATCAACTCCCTCAACCTACAAAAAACCCTTCACCACAAGTGAAGCCTTGTACCTATGAATGGACCCATCTATTGTATATTTGGTGTGATACACCCATTTGCATCTCACCATTTTTCTTCCTTTTGGAAGAAGAACCAAATCCCAAGTATGATTATTCATTAAGGAAGAATACTCATCATCCATGGCATCATTCAAATCCTGAATGCCATGGGCCTCATCAAACCTCTATGGATAAAAAAAAATTGCTTGACACAAAAGTACCATGCTAGAAGTAGAAGTATACCTTGAAGGTGGAAGACCTTCAATGAAAGGTGTTGCCTCCTTAATGTAGTCCAAGACCATATAGGCATGGGAGCAGCATGTGGAGGAACCTCTGCAACTGTCTCAAAAATGTCCTCATCTTCACTGTGATCATCATCAAAACAACTATATTTAAAGTGAAAAGTAGATGAGGATGGAGTAGAAAGAGTGGGATCAATTGCTTATCAAACTGCACATGAGTTCAAAAAAGAACTTCATTTTTATTTGGGTCCAGTAATATATAAACCCTCATATCCTCATAATAGCCAAAAAATGAGTGGCTTACTCTTTCTATCCAAAGCTATACTTTTCTTCTTTGGAACATGAGCCCATGCTTGACTCCCAAAAACTAAAAAATAAGAAACATCAGGCTTGGTCCCTGTCCAAGCCTCCTCTAGAGTCATCTACTCAAGAGCTTGATGAGTTGTGTGATTTTGAATATAATTCGCACAATTGACTGCCTCGACCCAAAAAGTTGGAGGTAAATATCATGAGTGCATCATACAACTTGTCATTTCCTTGTGTTCTATTTTTTCTCTCAGCTACACCATTATGCTATGGTATATGTGGGATAGAGTGTTGATTTAGAATCCCATAAAGGATAAGAAAATATAAAAGCTCCCTACTAAAATAATCCCCCCATTATCTGTGTTAAGCTTCTTAATGCAATTCAATTTTTGATTCTCAACAGAATCCTTAAAGATTTTGAATGTGGCAAAAACTTCACTCTTGAACTTGAGAAAATATACCCAAGTTCTCCTTGAGAAATCATCACTAAAGGTGAGTGCATACTTAGCTCCCAAAAAAGGAGTGGGAAAAACCATCAAGTCAATATGCACCAAATCAAGATGGAAAGAAGCTCTCTTGGAATTACCTTTGGGAAAAGGATCTTGATGTTGTTTTCCAAGTACATAACCTAGATAAATTCCATATATACAGAAGACCTT
The DNA here is from genome assembly GCA_028583015.1 of Wollemia nobilis. Lineage (NCBI taxonomy): Eukaryota > Viridiplantae > Streptophyta > Pinopsida > Araucariales > Araucariaceae > Wollemia > Wollemia nobilis. The sequence continues at coordinate 5,001,542 of JAQPPZ010001739.1, read as the reverse complement.
AGGAAATCCAATGACTATATCATGAGTGCTTAAAATCCTTCAAATATCTATAATAGAGATTGCCAAATATCTCATGCCAAATATTGCTTTCTAAATATGCATGACCCACCAAAAAAATACCTCCAAGTGAAGAATCAAAACCCTTAAAGTGATAAATACATGATCTATGGTCAGCAACTCCTTGTGTAACAATAGACTGTGGGTCACTTAAATCTCTAATCTCAGCTCCTTGAGGTGTAAACAACACAATTCTGCCCACCTAGAATCATAAATTTGGTACACAAAGAGAAAATTAGTGGAAATTTTTGGAACATAAAGAACATTTTTAATGCATTTACCATCAAAATGTATGTCACCTTTTCCTTTGACTAAAATGGGAGAAGAATATCCAACCTCAATGCAACATGTAGAAGTAGAACACAAGGTGGCAAATGACTCCCTATATGAAGTCATGTGATAAGTCGCTCTAGAATCTAAAATCCAATCCTTATAAATAGCATTAGATGATTTTACAAAAGCATTCAAAAAATTACCCTTATCTTTTGAAGGAGTGAAGGATAATTTTTTATTCCTAAAGAATTCCTCTAAGTCTTGTAACTTTTTCCAACACTTGACCAAATAGCTTAGAATCAAGATGTAAATCTTTTAAAGTGTCCTCTTGACAAAATAACTTAGAATCAAGATGTAAAACTCTTAAAGTGTCCACTTGACCAAATAGCTTCTCAAGATTCTGCCAAATTTGAAAAGGAGTGTCATAATAATTAAGATGGAACAACAAGTTATCACTCACATGCATACTTATTAATCCCTTACATTAATCCATTTTGCAATCACAAATAAACTTACGATATTATTTTGTAACTTTAGGTAGCTCTTCTTGCATTAATATTGATAACCCTTTAGATTGAATAAGTGTTGGCTTCCATATGTGATAAATATGTGAGTTAAGTGGCTCAAAATCCTCTAAACCCATTTTGCAATCACAAGAAATAAAATGCAAGATCCAAAAATATGGTGTTCAAATCGATACCAAGACACCCCATACAAAAGGTTTTTATTAAATTCTTCCAAAAATAGGAGCCCCCAAAAAATCAAATGCCTTTATAATTAAGGTGTTACAAAGAGTATATGATCAGATTGAATTTTTACAATCATTGAAATTTTGTAAATTTGGAAAGAAAAAATGAGTAACAACTTCACAAAACAAATATTTTAGAAATTTGTTTTCAAATACACATAATAGCCAATAAAATACATTTAAAAATATATATTTTTAGCAAACCTTGTTAGTAACTTAAATGTAAATATGATTTTGAAATTTGGAAAGAACTCAGGAGTGAATAAGATAGGTTGTAGATCTCAGAAAACCAGATCTACAACAAGCAACTTCATATATTGTAGAAAACTAGATATTTCATGGATTATGTGTAAGAAAAAACCTACATACAAATAATAAATTTGTATACGATAGTGGCCACTCGCGGTTAAAAGTGATCGGTAGTGGTTTTGGATCGATGAAGATTAGGTGAACAAGGCCACCAATAGTTTTGCAACTATTAAAATGACCCACAAAATAACTCCAAAAAAAACTTTCAAAAAATAGAATCTTTCTAATCAATCCCCATGGTTAGAGGGGTCAACCAAGATGCAATGAAGGGCTATAAAATATATAGAAGCTCTTTGCAAAATAATAGAAGAGAAAAAATTTCAATTTTCACCTTCGAGGGCTTAGAAACCTCCATTCTCCAACTACAAAACCTCCAACATGATCCGATTGCATAAACCTTAATAATAGATGTTTCCAATAGTCCTCAAAGCTTTGATATCATGAAATAAATGATGAAACAATGCAAAAAAATTGAACCAAGCCACAAGGATCAAGGGGTTGAAGTAACACCACATTAACCAAAATAGAGAGACTAAAAAACAAGATAATGGAAGCTAACACAAAAAACTATAATATCATATTATATGTTAGAATTGATTGTGAATACAATGAATACGCCTTGCTTAAATAGGCAAGGAAGATCCACCACAACCATAGGATCAACAAAGAGATAAGGATAAATATTCATCGTACAAATAGGAAGGTGCGATATGATCTATGGAGAAAAGATCTTAACCCTCCAAATGTAATCAATGAATGTAACTCCCTAGGAATGTAATATCTAAATAAGATAAAACCAAATATCCACACATAAAGTGGGTGGGAAAAATAAACTAAACTAATATAAAAATAAATTACCTAGGTAAGCATGAGCTAGAGTCTAAACACCTACTTTAACAAGGTCATCATACATATCCTTAGGATTATTAGGCTTAGGGACCTTTTTGTTATTCTTAAAGGGGCTTACCTATCTAGTTGATGTTGGAGCCTATGTAGCTTGTACATGTGCATTTATTAGGACCATTATGGTAATGAATGGAAGGGCTCATGGGAGTTTATTTTACCACTATACTACTACTTACTATAAATTGAAATATATTTTTTAGTTTGGGGATTAGAGGTTTCAAATTTCATTATCTAGGACTAACTTACAATTTGCTAGGTATTATGGGTCATCATACATATCCTTATCCTTAGTAGGCTTAGTGGCGTTATTCTTCCTAGAGTTGGAGGGACATACCTATTTGGTTGATGTCAAAGTCTATGTAGCTTATGCATGTTTATTTTTTGGGACCATTACAATAATGGATGAAGGGCTCATGGGAATTGCTTTTTACACAATACTACTACTTACCATACATTGAAATCCAATTTTTAGTTTGGGGATTAGAGGTTTCAAATTTTATTATCTAGGACCAAATTGTAATTTTTCCTTTTGGTCTAGTAGTGGGGATGCAAATAGCTCAAAATTAAAAGTAATGATTCACTGATTCAAGACTTTAGTCAAAATTTATTTTGGTTTTGCAAAATGAGCAATTTTGTTGGTATAGCAATTTGCTAGTTTAATTTTTAGTAGTTTTTTGAAAATATATTTCAATGACTTACCCCATAGTACTGAATCACAATTGCATAATTAGGGGCCAATATTGAACAAATGTATGGCCCTGTAAGGGTTGGGGCTAAAGGCTTGGAAACTAAGTCATTGGGGTATTTTCACAAAGGCTATACTATAAGTTTATGGTGGCTACTACTTATAGTGGGATTGATGAGATAGTGATGTTAAAAAGGAGTTTGGATTTCTTTATTTTTTCTTAAAAATAAAACATCTCTTAATATCTTTGGATTTGGGATATGGTACACATGGCTTCTTCCTCTTTATCTCTCCTATAAATTATATTCATTCTAGAAAAAATGGGAAAAAAGGGTTAAAAATCCTTCCATGTATGTAGCCAACTTGATGGGCCTCTATTTTGGATCATTTTTGTACATATTTTGGCACTAACAATGGATTATTTCTATGACATATATGTTAATATATTATTAAAATTTTATATTTTATGATAAGTTAATGCATTAGCATGCTTGTTGTAAGTTTTTGCATTTTTGACATGATTTGTTGAGAAATTGAGATAATTTGTGTATTATTTGATGCATCGCACTAATGATGATGTTGTGGGATAACCTCTAGGGCAATAAATCCTTGTTGTATATCATTTTGTAGGACTCTAGTGACCTATTATAACCATGTATGATCTTGTAGCAATAATAGCACTCACTACAATAGTAGTAGTAATAGTGGTCCTCACTATAGCAACAATAACCCTCATTGTAGTGATAGTAGTCTTTTTCATAGTAGCTATTTTTACTACAACAGTAGCAATTTTATTTGCTACAACATTAGTTTTTACTACAACAACCACTCTTGCTTCAACATAGTGATCTTCACCACTACTTCAACCATGACCACAATGTTAGTCATCATCATAAATATTAGTACTATAGTCAATAGAGGATGCCTTGGCTATAAAATAATAATATGCACTATATCAAAGTAAGAAGGCAACCACAAGGATCTGCACTACCATGAATTGAGTGGTTGAATCGTTAAAAATCGTCATCATCACACCATATGGCACCCATTGTGTTTGTCTATGTAAGAGAGTTGATGCCTTATTTTATTAGCACACATGGAAGGAAGGCAAGTTGGGTACTTGTGTTCAATAATTAATGTGTTGTTGAATAGTTTCTTATCTACTACTTGTACTAGTTAGCTAAGTGTTGGTCAAGATACTATTTATGTCATGAAAATCATAATTGCCAACTGGAAAATATTTTTTCCCTCTCATTTAGGAATGATATGTCATGGAAAATTGAGTGGTTATTTGAATACACAACTTGAACCATTGTGTGCTATAAATATAATAGAATAGACTAGAAAATATCTTGACATGCAAGTGAAGAATGGACAAAGATAGCTCAATGACTAAGATGGGTGAAATTATCCTTATTTACTAAAATAACCATTTATATTTAATAAGATTGGGTATAGGTTTTTTTTTAGTTATATTGAACTAGAATCCCCTATATTTGACCAAAAATAACTAATTTAGATGTTGAAGGCTTATATATGTATCCCATACTAATTTATTAGGGAGATTAGAAAGTAGAAAATATGTTCTATGACTAGTGAATATTTTGCATCACAATAACATTGTGACATATTTGTTTTAATCAATAAAATAACACTTATTTTAAAATTACGTGACTATTTATGAATTAGCTTAAGGGAATCGATTCTAGTTGCTTCTAGAGTTAGGTTCATCTCTTAGAAGTACACAAGAGTTGTTACTTTATTCTATGTAGAGTAGGAAATTGTAATTATTTTTATATGGATTCACTCTATTTTGAATATTAGAGTAGGAATGTGTGTGCTACAATTTGTCAATCTAGATGGAGAGTCATGTTTTCATTATATTAAGTAGATAGGAACCAAAATTTTGGCCTGATTAGGACTAGTTTATCTAAAGATAACAAGTGAGATCATTGTTGAGTGTGCAAATGACACACTCTGACTCTTTTTTCAACCCTTCTCTTAGAACTAGTTCTATTGAGCATAAGGGCCTAGTGGACTCGGTGAATCAACAATTTAATCATCCTCCTTGCTAGGTATGAAGAGGCAAAAGTCAAACTATTGGTGTGTCAAGGGCAATCCAACAAACTTGGAACATGGTTTGTTCCCTCTTGAAAGAGAATTTATTTCCCCTAAGGTTCAGGTATGCTAGGTATTGGCTAGTGTAGGTAAACCTAGAGGTCATTGGTAGCCATTACTTCAAAGGGACTTTGCTAGTATGACACTAAAAGATAGATTTTCTAGGCACAATGTCTAAAATCCAAATGCTTAACTATCAGAAAATAATTAAATAGCATTGATATTTAAATATACATAAGCTTAGTGAAATTAAAACTAGGGAATAAAAAGATAATTTTTAAGATATATAAATTGTGATTGCCCACTTGATATCGTTTATTGACTTTAAGATTATTATTGCATATATAACAACAATACCAATTTTGAAGTTGTATCAAATTTAAAATGCAACTCAGAAAACTAGATTTAATGCTTCAAACATATATTAATCTACTCCTAATCTAAATAGGATCCAAAGAAAAGTCAAAGGTTTAAGGATAAGAGAAAAAAAAGAAAAATAAACATTCCCATACTACCCTAAAATTTTGTTCTACTCTGGTAAAGCAAATAATTTGATTCAAACCAATATCTGCCTGACCAATATTCACGTGATATTAGGTTTGAGATGGTACAATATTTAGAGGAGCAGCAAACTATAAAATGGTTTGAGTTCAACTACCATCAACATGCGTAGATTGCACACAAAAAATTACAAAAGCCTTATACTATAAATATAGTTGTTAAGTACATTAATTCAAACTTGTCCACTTAATTGGATTACAAGAATAGAGCTCAAAATGATATTCAACTTGGTTTAGAAAAACCGTCCAACAAAAATGGAAACACAAAGAAAAAACTAAATCTAAGGGGCCTACTAATATATGGTTTTTGACCTTTGTAATAGGCTAGTGAACCACTATTTTTATAATTATTGGCCTTCACATAGTGTTACATTTTGTAATAAATTACTATCCATGACGTGATCCTTGGGATTGCTTTCATCCATACTATGACCATACCTCATTAGATTTATAATACTTTGGCCATGTCTTATTAAATCTCCATTTACACAATACTTGGGGTCTCTAGGGCCTGATTTATTAGCTAATTTAATGCTTGATCTACCAATCATAGCAAGTGGGTTGGTATTAATTTTACCATGTCCACCACTCTCCACTTATGTCCAATCTACACTTATGTTTGTCGGTTTTGCTTTTTCCTGGTCAATATTTAAAACCCAAGTTTTTCATCATGTTTACCACCTTTATATTTAAAGCAACCACAATAACTATCCCATAAAGAAAAGCATAAATACAACCACCTAGAATCTAATATTATTATTTATTTTAAAAACATTTTATTATATGTATTGTTTTTTTAATTTAATTTAATTTTTTTATCTTTCTTTTCTATTTTAATATATAGCTTTCCTGCAAGCCCCAAAGCTTCTAGTCAAGATTTTTAACTTTCTATAAGCTACCAAAACATATGTTGAGGTTTTTTTTAGTTTTTCTTCTTGGTTTCAGAGATGATACCCTATAATAACATCATCCATTTATAGGGCATCAACCACGGAAATTTTTCACTGATTGGGGTAGTTTTTCCAATTATCAAGATTGCTTGTAACACTTTTCTTATACTTACTGGGGCTTCACTATTCTTCCTATTACTAGGGATTTTTAATTTCCCCTACTAGTAGCTAGGTTTTGGCCAAGCAATCTTCACTTAGTGTATTTATTTTCCATAATTGTCTGGAGGCTTTATTATATGTTAGAATTTTTTTGATGCTTTTCCTTATGTCAACAATTTATAATTATGTCATTTTTCTTGTACTTATGTTTACTTTTTTATTTTATATTTCCTAGGGTTCCTTGCATTACACCAAAACACACATCTTAATATTTTATAGAATTCTAGGTTGGGTTTTATATTTCCTCAGGATTTTGAGTTTTTTTTATTTTACTAAGTGTTCCTCACTAGTGGCTAGGCCTTTTAAAATAATTACTAATATCATTGTCCAAAAAAATTGGCATCTAGGATTTTTGCAAGTCAGGATTTAAAAACCTAATGTTGTTTTCATTGCAAAAAATCTAGCATCTAGCATTTTTTCTTTCATTTCTTCCACTTACCAAATTGGGGTCTTTAAAACCCAATGTTAACATCATTTCCAAGACACTCTAGCATGTGACATTGCAGGGAAGATATTTCCACTTTGAGTACCAGGTTCTTATGGAAAAGGATATCTAATTTAAATGTTTGGTTTCGATGGGAAATAGTGTTTTGAGTTGTCAAAAAATTTTGGTGTCCAAAATTTTCTTCACTTAGTTTTTTAAATTTCCCTAAGATTTACCTTGGTCGCAATAGCTTGGATAGCCTTCAAAACACAAGAAATTTTGAGCCTCAGATATCCTCAAAACATAATCAAATTTATACTTTTCAGAAATCCATTTTTGAGGAGCATCTAGTGGAAGTGGTTTCATAAAATTTTATTGATCATGGAAAAATATATAGGGCCCAAAAGTGAGGGCTATGTGATTAGGTAGGTGTTTACAGATAATTTGGACAACTAGATAGTTTGCTGAAAATAAGCCATCTAGGAGATCAATTCTTCTCAAAGCATATAAAATTTTATACTTTTGGAAAAACCATTTTTGAGAGGCATATAATGAAAGTGATTTTACCAAATTTTACTGAGTAGTGAAATAGATATGTGGTTTAGAAGTGAAACCATCTATGTTGTCTAGATGAAATTCAAGTTTGTGATGCCTGATTTTAAGTAGTCTTAGGGTGCCAAGGCTATGGGAACATAGACATATGGGTACTTGTTGGAAATATTATTCCAAGATAAATTTAAGATAAGAGGTAATTTTCCATTTTAAAATGTTCACCCTACACAATAATGACAATAAACATCACAAAAAACTCAAGGCAAGCAAAAATTGGGCATCTATAATTAAAATATTTCAACTAAAAAACCTAAGTGTTTTGGATGATTGGCTATCATGAATAAGCCTAAGAACAGGTGTGTGTTGTGCAAGCGCAACAAAAAATTGTGATTCTACTAGGAAAAGCTATGGAATCTTAATTCCATAATGGTTTAATTCCTCCTGATATGGAATCTTTTAAAAGTATTTTTATTGTGAAGCTGCTACATCATTTTGCACTACTTTTATATTGATTTATTTTATTCCAAGATAATGGACACACACCAAATAAATTATTAAGCCAATCATGTTAGGATCCTCAATCCTAAAATTATTAGATAGTATTAGTTAGTATTATTAATCATTTAATTATTATATTATTAACTTATAAAGTGAACCATCACAACCCTTCATAACATGAACCATCACATCTCTTCATACGTGAACCATCATGTCTCTTCACCAACGTAGATTTAGGGTAGATATATATATTAGGTTGGCCATCCATATCAAATCATCCAAGAAGAAGAAGAATAAGCATAGATTCTAAGGAGGGAGCCCCCTATAGTGGCAAAGCGATTACAAGGGAGCCCCCTTTGAGTGGCCTACAATTACATTTACATTAATTTGTTAATAATTTTATAGTAAGACCTTGGGGTATTACCATTTGGTATCAGAGCCATGTGGGACCCAGTCATGTGGGAATGGCTCAAAGATCTTCATCAAATTATTTCTGTGTGTGAGTATCAAACTCGGTTTGAGGATATCACCAAACACAACACAATATTGGATGAATCAATCTCATCAATGGATTCATTAGGGGATTAAAAGGGGAAATTAGAATGGAGGTGACAAGGTTCAATCCCTATACCATGATGCAGACCTATGGGTTGGAAAAATTAGCTAAAGATAAAATTAATGTACAACAATGATTAGGGAAACCACTTATGGAAAAATAATCGACCACTTACATCGCTTCCAAACCTATGCATAATGGAAGGGCACAAAGCACTTACACAACCCCCAAATCTAACCGAACTTTATAAATTAAACATCTTAGCTTTGAGGAGATGAAGGAACGACAAGTAAAAGGACTCTGTGATAATTGTGATGAACAATTTGGACCCCACCATAAATGTGCTACACTAATATTGTATTTATTGAAGGAAGTTGATCCCTATCTCTCCATAGAGCAAGTAGATGAGGCAGTTGTGTCCAAAGCGACCGGTGCACCTACTCACCACAATGAAGACAATGAGGTCGATGTGCAAGAAGTGATTGATGTACCAAGGAAGGATGAGGTAGACATACCCAAAGTGATCAATGCTAGCCAAAAATGCACTCTACAAGACCTACACATACCTTCCTCACCAATAGTGAGTTCTTGCCATATGACCAAACCTATTCGGAACCAACATAGAGTGACTACACACTCCTCCGTTGGCTCTACCAAGGAACCAAAAAAGGATATGAAATCATTACCATCACTTTTGATGCATCATTCTGAAGTATTTGAGGAACCCCAAGGGTTGCCCTCCCATAATCATCATGATTTTACTAAGGAAGATTCTACTATTGTTCTTGGCAACCCCCTGCTAATGCTTCGTCCTTATCGATATCCCTGCCTACGAAAGGATGCCATTAAAAGAGTCCAAGAACTTACACAAATCCTTATTGGAAAATAAAAGACAAATCTTCTCACTTTGAGCTTTGAGGACAAAGCTCTTTTTAAGGAGGGTGGCATGTTAGGATCCTCAATCCTAACATTATTAGTTAGTATTATTAATAATTTAATTATTATATTAATAAATTATAAATTGAACCATCACAACCCTTCATAACGTGAACCATCACGTCTCTTCATACGTGAACCATCATGTCTCTTCACCAACGTAGCTTTAGGGTAGATATATATATTAGGTTGGCCATCCATATCAAATCATCCAAGAAGAAGAAGAATAAGCATAGATTCTAAGCAGGGAGCCCCCTATAGTGGCAAAGCGATTACAAGGGAGCCCCCTTTGAGTGACCTGCAATTACATTTACATTAATTTGTTAATAATTTTATAGTAATACCTTGGGGTCTTACCAAATCATGACTTCATTTAGTTTAAAGTAGGACCTTTTATCCCTAGACTATGTAGAAAATACTTGCTCATAAAAGTAACCATAAGTTGGTTGTGTTGGAGAATATTATATTATTTGGCACTTGTCAATGTACCACCTTGGTACATTATTAGATTAGGTATGTGTCTTATATTAGAGTGTGAGTTTGTATTTCATGTAATGTAATAATGCACAGAAAATGCACAAGTGTCATGTAATTGTGTGTACAAGTGTTGTAAGTGTAAATGTGCACAAGTGTCCATTATGTAAGAGTGCACGTGTCCTTAGAATAGGAAAGTGAAGACTTACAAAAAAGAGTGAAGGTCAATAGTGCACCATATGAGGAATCACATATTGTTATATATTTATTATAAAGCATTGTAATTACTATAAAAATGCATAGCTTATAACATGCATTAATAGACCTTTATTCTATATAATTTTTAGTATTTTTGTGGGAATTTCCATGTGATTATTCTATGAGTATTTCTGAGTTATTTATTGTGTTATTATCATATCTATTGAGTCCTTTATATTGCAAATTTATTTAATTCTTGTGGTTATTTTCTTGTAAGATTTCCATTAGATATTATGCTGCAAAATATGTCAATGGTATCAAAGCCACAACAAGGTTACTTGCATAGGTTTGTAAAAGTTACAAATAGTTTAAGGACAATTCCACTGGATAAGGAAAGATCAGTGAAGTTAAGGATATTACCATTGTATAAGATTGACTAGTGAAGATAAGCATTTCCACTATGTTGAAGAAAAACTAGTGAAGCCAAGAATTAATACCACTAGGTTGAAGGAAAACTAATGAATATTAAAGATTCAAATTTTAGAGAACCAACTCAAGGTAAAATTTGGTCAGTCTACAAATTGAGTTTACCTATTCCAAGAATATATTTAGAATAGAAGGAAATCTACAATATAGATTCAGGTCTCAAAGATAGACCTTGATATTGATAGAGAAAGGAGACTTGAAAAAAGTCCCATTGAAGGCAGACTCAAAGACCCAAGAAGAAGGTCCTACTAAATATTAAAGATAGAAGAAAGAAGACTTCAAGATAGCATAAATTCTTGAGGACAATCCTAGTTAAAGGACAATATATAACACTTCAAAGGAAACATATTAGAAGTCCACATTAGATAGAAAAACAAAGAATTCAAGACAAGAAAATAGCAAGGCGGAATTTTGAAACTGTGAATGCCACAAGGGAAATATTGAGAAGAGTGAATGCCACAAAGGTAATATTAAAAAGTGTGAATGTCAAAAGGGCAGCATATAAGAGAAATGTAGCATTTGAAAGCCACAAGGATAATATTAAAGAGAAATATAGCATTTGAAATTCACAAGGGAAATATTAAATATAAAGATAATATTTGAATGTCACAAGGACAACATTGGAGGTAAAGGTAGTAAATGCCACAAGGGAAATAATAAAGAAAAGAGACAACAAGTTTAGAGAACACAAGGTAACATTCATAGCATTGCCACAAGCAAGTGAAGCAGCATAATAGAACCACAACAATAAGTCTTGAATCTAGAGAGGGTAGCATATTCAATCAAGAAAAAGACTAAAATCTAGAAAAACAACATTGAAGAGATAGAGAAGAGCTTCAAGAGAAAGAAAGGATATTAAATGTTTTTTTACTAGATTTGGAACAATCATCACCATTCAATGACAAGCCCATAAAAGTAAGAGATAGAATAATGCTCATAATTAAACTAAGCACAAGGGGGACAATCAAAGTGCAAAGGAGCTATAATGAGAAAATAATCTAGAGAAAGAATGTTGTGCATCCCATAACAAGGATTTCTAAGTTTTAGACATAATATAAGATTTAAGGCAACAAGTTTGAATTTCAAAGGCATCAATATTGAAGGTAAAGAAAACATAGAACAAAGAAAAAGTTGAATATTAAAAGGTTAGCAAATTGCATATTTAAGGCATTGAAGATGTTAATGGAACATAGCCATTAAAGGTCATAGCATAGTGTTCAAGTGTTCGAGTTTTATTTTTGAAAGCATATTGTACTAGAAAATATAAAGTACCACCTGCACCTGCACCTGCACCTACACCTGAATCAAAGGAGTTAAAGGAGATTAGCAAGAAGATAACAACTAAGAATCACCAACATACAAATGTAGAAAATGAAAGGAGATTAAAGGAAGCAAATAAGACACAAAGAAGCATCAAAGTAGATGGATGTTAGACACCTGAGAATACAACAAACAAATATTGAAGCATTGTAGAGAGGTACAGGATATGAAGCACCATTTGTAAAGAGCGAGGTGATAGGATACAAAGTGCCATTCAATAGAGAAAAAAAGGACATGAAGCATCACCTAGCTAAGAGGAAAGAAAGCTAAGGGAAACCTAAGTGGATACGAAGCACTAAGTTCAAAATAAGTAACATGTTGAGGAAAACCTAAGGAGAATCAAGTTCCATGTAGGAGGAGATAAAATAGCATTCATAAGTATTAGAGGAATATTCAGAAGGAGTGCCAAATTGAAGGAAAAAATGAAGACAACATAAGCAATATTGATTTGGCTAAATATTATTATGTGAGCAACATTAGAGGAAAGAAATATCATTGAAAGCTCTTGTAAAACCAAAGAGCATAGAATAATAGATGAGCATCAAAGTGAAATGTCAAGATAGAACACCAAATTAGAGTACTAAAGAAAAGTAGAATCACAAGATAAAATAATGAGGCAGAATATCAAGATAGAGCAATATCAAGGTGAAGCCTTGATAAAGAGTTCCAAAGCAGATTATTGAAAAAGAGCATTGAGGTATAGAAAGAGCAATGATGCAAATCATTGAAGAGCACCAAGGAATATTTTTAGGATAGGGTAGAACTAAAGAAATATTTAAGGAATTAAACTAATAAAGATAGCCGATGTAGAAGAACATCGAAGATCGCTGTAAAATAGAAGTTAGAGAAAATATAAAGCTTTAAGAATGAAATAATAAGTAAAGCTAAATCTAGCCTATAAATCAATGATTAACTCAAAATAATCTGAGTGTTTTAGGATATAGTGCAGCACACAATAAGTTTTAGTGCATAGAGAGTGAGAAGAAATTATAATCGACTCATAAGGCAACATAATCCAATGCATTCAAATAGGTAGCACAACAAGATGACTTGGAAAATAAAACATGCCCAACATAGAATAGAAAAGTGGAATAGTCATTGTTTGAGGTAGAGGATTCAAAGAGTCAAGAATGCTTAGAAAACACGCACTACTGTAGTCATACAGTTGAAGCATTTCTTTGAAGAGTAAAATGTTTCACTACATCCACCATAAGGAACCCTAATGCCAAAAGGATTTGAAATATCTATTGAAGCATGTGAAAGGTTAGTACACTTGGGAGATAGAATAGTCAGAGAGATTCGAAGCATAGTAGACAATAATCCAATTAAAGACAGTCAGATAAACATTAAATTGAGTTTAATATGGTCAATAAACCAAGCTCAAGGTGGATAGTGAGTGGAATCCAAGGCCATTAGCATCAAATGCAACATTCTAGAAGATTGAATTCATGTTTTTAACATCCAATACAAGCTATAAAGAATATTGCACTCATATTAAGTCGATAAAGTTATTGGAGGTTTAAACCATGCAAAATAATTTTAGGTCAAGAGATGTTATTTTCATAGGAGGTATTTTTGAAACTGACAATAATATTCAAGGTGCCAGTTTTGGGATGTTGACAAGAAAAAATGGTTGTGTTGCAGTCAAAATTGGCAAGAAGCATAGAATGTGGCATCCTAGATAAAAGCAATTACTTAATAATATAATTAATGGCATCTTGAATAGTGAGCAAGTGTAGTCTATGGTCTGTGTATCTTTTGAAAGCTTGGCAATGCTAAACAAGAAACAATTCCAGAAAATTGCTTTAGGGACTGTTAATCTTGAATCAGAGAATATTAAAATAGATGCATGGCATAATTCAACAGTATTAAAATTTAACAAACAAGAAATTACTTGATTTAAGTGGATGTGGCAACATCAAATTTGGGTTCAATTTAATGTGATAAAAAGCATGGAAATAGATACAATGAATGTCATTATTCATTTCAATGCATTATATTTTTGGAAATAGATGCCACCTAGGAAAGGAAATATTAATAATATAGAGCAAGGATTAATAAATACCATTAGCATGTGTCATATTTTGAGATAGGTGATGATGAATTGGAAAATCACATACGGTCAAGCACCTTAAATGATTAAACATATTCAATAATTATTATGCTTGTGCAGTGAAAATTTAAATAATAAAATATGTGCACACGAGTCCATCAAATTTCAAAGGTATTAAAAATTTTTTGGTTTTTAATAAACCAAAGTTTTATATTAAAGTTTTTATATTTGAAGTTATAAGGCTAAATAGGAAATATTTGGTTTATTTAAATTACTAGGGATTTGGAGTCATATTTAGAGCTTATTAAGGTTGTTAAAAGTTTCTTTAAGTTAGTTATTGGAGAGATAAGGATTTCAAAGAATTTATTTATTGAATATAATGATCCAACATGTTATGAATAGCATGTGAGAGAAAAATTTTAGTCATCTCGAATGAACTAATTAAGTGAAGCAATAACTTAGTGTTATACGACCAAGTCGAGAGAACTCATAGGTGGACTTGAATTCAAAATTTCTTGAGAAGTAAAATTTATCCAAGAGAAATAAATTGAAGAACACAAGCTTATACTGAGAGGGGGGGTGAACAGTATAAGACCACTTTTTACTTTTCCTTTCAAACAACTTTCAATTCAATAAAATACAGTATAAAGATAGTAGTAACAACAACAGTAATCAAAACAATGCACAAAACACCAACCACAAAGTGACACAACAATTTACGTGGTTCACCCAAGGTGGGCTACTCCACGGATAAAACTTTCCTCTAAAAGTTATATCAAAGTCCTCTGGGAATCCTTCCCGATTACAATGTTTATGAGCCTCGGCTCAAAGGAGATACCTTCCCCTAATTCTTCTTTGTTGGTGATCCTCTAGAAGACCTCTATCTCTTTTTGCCCTTAGCAAGTGGAACTCTATCCACAGAAGACACCTGTCTTCCCTGCTCTGGCTGGAGATCTCCGTCCTCAACTCTGTCACCGCAAAGTTGGTCCTCTTATCTCGCACCAAACACAGTCCTTCGGTCTGGCACAATTGTCCTCTTCCTCTGTTCTTTTCTGCACTTGGTCGAAAGCAACTTTTCACTGTCTGTGCAACTACAGCAGCACAGTCTTCTCAAAATACAGCAGCACTATCTTCTCAACTTCTGTGCAAACACAGTAGTGCAATCTTCGCAAAATGCTGCAGCACTATCCTTGCAACTTCTACGTAAACACAGTAGCACGTCCTCACAAAATATAGCAGCACTTCGGCTATCGAACTCCTCACTTCTGCACACTGTCTCCGAATGTCACAATACCAACAACTTCTGCTCCTTTGCACATCCACCGCAGCACAGTCTTCGCATACTCTGCTTTCTTTACACAGCCTGTGTAAATACTGCAGCACTCGATCGCACAACAACTTATGCGCCTATGTGCAACCACAACAACACCCTCTTCGCACAGTCTGCTTCTCCTCGATCGAACTTCTTCCCACACTCTACTTCTACAAAAATTGCACTTCGAATGCACACTTCGATCGATTCGATACGACTGCTCTTTACGCACAATAGACTTCTCTTGCGCAAACTCGACACTCACATTCGATGCTTGAAACTCGAAAATAGTCCTCCTTTTATAGCAATAATTCATGATTAAATTCTTGATCTTAGTCGGTTGTATATCCCTAAAACAATCATCGGCTGCACAACCCCACACTTCGTCGGCTCAAGGTTAACTCCGTCGGCTTCAACCGCCTCTGTTGTTCTGTAGCTTTTCTAGCATGAAACTTCAACATGTCACGATATCGCTACGCCTTTGCCTACCGTACACCTTGTATTACTTGCTGTCATGAAATCATGACACTACTGCCTGTCGTGCGCCTTCTTTGGTCTGTTGTCATGAAATCGCGACACTACAGCCTGTCGTACACTTTCACTAGCTTGTTGTCACAAAATCGTGACACTGCAGTCTGCCTTACACCTTGCTTTAGCCTGTTGTCACGAAATCGTGACACTCCCTGACTTTGCTGACGTCATCATGTCTTCTGTCATGAAATCGTGACACTGTAGTCTTCATGACCTTCCTCTCCGCTTTTGTCATGAAAACGTGACACTCCTTCCTTTTGCTGACGTCATCATCATTCTTGTCGTGAAATCACGACGCTTTAGTCTGCAAGGCCTTCTTCTCTGCTCTTGTCATGAAATCATGACACATTTGCTTTTGCTGATGTCATCAACAACTCTGTCATGAAATCATGACATCATCTCCAACTGCAAGCTGCTATCTCAACCTATCACGAAATCACGACGCTTCTGGCTTCCGTACGCTTTCTTCACTGCCTATCACGAAATCACGACAGCTTACACTGCGGACTCTTTCTTCTGCACCATGTCGCGAAATCGTGACATTTTTCCATCCGTACAGCCTCCTTTGCAGAATGTCACAAAATCGTGACACTTTTCTTTCTCTACCTTCCTGCACCGTCCGAGTCACGAAAATGCGACATGTCACGAAATCACGACAGTTTTGCCTACTTTGCCTCTGCCTTCCAGCATGTCACGAAATCGTGACAGATTTGCCCAAACTTTCTCTCTCCTCAAACATGTCACGAAATCGTGACAGTTTTGCCAGCTTTGCATCTACCTTCTAGCATGTTGTGAAATCATGACAGCTTTTCCAATGCTTTCTCTCTCCTAAAACATGTCACGAAATCGCGACAGTTTTTCCAGCCGCCTGCATACTTTTTCTAACTTATCTTTTTCTTGATCTTTTGCAACTGGGCTACCCTGATCTTCTTGGAAACTCACTGTCCATCTGAAACTTTCACCAATACACATTCTTTGACATCAAACCATATTGCTTCAAGACCTTCTTGACATCAATGACAACATCTACACTTAGAGCAAGTGCAATGTACCCAAGGTACCCAAAATTGCCAACAATCTCCCCCTTTGTCATTGATGGCAACCCTTAACTTAAAACATATCTTCAAGAGCCAAAACTGAACCAACTGAGAATCTGCAATGAAGTTTTTGCTCCCCCTGACTTGAAGCTCTCTTCTTCACTATGAAGCTCTCCCCCTTACTCATATCTCTCCCTCTTACTCAAATCTCTCCCCCTTTGTCATCAATGGCAAAGGGTCACCTTTGGGGCTTGGGACTAAGAATGAGTCTCTTAGCTTAGTCCCTCCCTCACCTTCTATTAAGGTGATTTAAAATAGGGTTGGGAGTGAAACTCCCATTAGACACTCATCATCATTAATATCTACAATTTCTTTGTCGGGCCTTCTCTTGAATTCTTTTTCCACATTGTTGTTCTTGTTACTGTTTTGATCCTCGGACCTGTTCATACTGTTGTTCCTATTCCTTTCATCATTCCTATTTTTCTCCATACCTTGATCCTTGAACCTGTTCATATCACTTTTCCTATTTCTGTTGTCATTTCTGTTCTTATCCATGCTTTGATCCTTGGATTGGTTCATACTACTGTTTCTGTTGCTGTAACTCGAAAGATCAACTCTACATAGTCTAGCTGTGTGACCTGCATTGTTGCACTTATAACAGATAACATTGTTATTTTTGTTCGGCATACTCGTTTTTTGAATCCGCCTGTTATGACTAACCCAGTTCTTGTTATTTGCTTTGCAAAAAATTGCCTTGTGCCCGAACTGTTGACAAGAGTAGCAATACCCTTGAAAGAAATTACGGCCCCTGAACCTGTCATTTACTCTCTTCACTTGAGTCATGCAATGAACAGCCATGTGACCAAACCTGTGACATGCAAAACATCTGCCGTGAAATTTTCTTTTATTCGACTTCATGGGTCCCGAAAACTTCTTCTTCTCAATCTGAATATCATTTTCTGTTTCTGCGTATCT
This sequence comes from Wollemia nobilis, assembly GCA_028583015.1. NCBI lineage: Eukaryota > Viridiplantae > Streptophyta > Pinopsida > Araucariales > Araucariaceae > Wollemia > Wollemia nobilis. Next base: position 4,983,425 of record JAQPPZ010001739.1, on the reverse strand, counting down.
ATCACTTACGGATTTATGAACTGAAGTACTTTCTACATCAGAACTCTCTTCCTATTGAAATTTCTTGCTAGATTCCCCAACCTGTTTCTTGTGCGGCTCAACAAAACCGAGACCTGTTTTATCTGTTGGTTTTCTTTGTCCTTTGATGAGAAATTTAACCTTCTTGGAGCTATCCTGAAATCTGTAGAGCTTATCCTTGTACTCTTTATTTTCTTCTTTCAAAGAAGCCATTTCCTGTTCAAACCCACTATACTCCAGAATTTTAGAATCTAACTCATTCTTGAGTTCTTGTGACTTAGCCATAGAGACTTCAAGATTTTCTATAAGTTCATCTCTCTCCATACAACATTCATCTAATTTAATCTTGAGTCTTTCATTCTTCTTTCTTTCCTTTTTCAAAACACTAAGAGCATTATTGAGTTCACATTCAAGATCCTCTATTTGATGGCACTTTGAATTATCACGGCCTTTTTCAGATTTCTTATCACTAGAGGTGCTACCTTTTTCAAAAACCATACATGCATCTTCATTGTAGTTTTCTGAAGCATCCTCATACATACTAGCAACCAAATCATTATTTTTGCAATCATCCTCAAGGTGCCCAAAATTTCCACATCTAAAACATTTCATGATAATGAATTTATGTTTCGGTTCTTCCTCTTTTTTTGAAATGAACAACATCTCATTTTCATCATCACTAGAAGAACTTTCACTATCACTGCTAGAACACTTACTTGCTTTGTCTAAGTAGAAGCTCTTCTTATTCTTGTGAGAATGCCTCTTTCCATGATTGTTGTACTCATCTTTGCTTTTCTTGTGATTGTTGTACTCATCTTTGCTCTTTTTGTAATACCTGTACTTTTTAGAATCCTTGCTCTTAACATCCTGTATATCTTCATCACTTTCATTTTTGGAAATAGTACAGTCAGTAGCATAATGACCAAATTTCCCACAATTGAAACATCTTATATTTTTCTTGCTTTTGTGCTTTCTGGAAATCTTGCCTTTCTTGCTGTAATATGCCTCTTCCTCACTAGAAGACTCATCACTTTCTTGAATCTGTTTGCCCTTTGATTTCTTGGTAGCTTTGAAAGCTGCCTCTTTCTTTACATCAACTTTCACTTGAGTTCTTAGCTCAAATGCTGCAAGAATACTATGGAGCTCATCCTTTTTCAATTTATCTAAATCTTTAGCTTCCTCAATAGCAGAAATCTTTTCACTAAATCTATTAGGAAGAGATCTTAAAATCTTATCACACACATCATTTTCAGCAAGTTCAAGACCTAAGTCTTTCATAGAATTAACAACTTCATCCATACGGAGCATGTAGTCACTAATATTTTCATCATCATTCATCTTGAGTTGTTCAAACATACCTTTAAAATGTCTCAATTTGGCCTTTCGGACATTTGCATCACCTGTATGAACAACCTGCAATCGTTTCCACATTTCACTAGTTGTCTTGCGGTGAATAACTTTGGTAAGATCAGCCTTCTGTAAACCCTTCAGGATTGCATTCATGGCTTTTGAGTTGCTGTGATGTAGGAGCCTGTCTTCTTTAGTATAAGGACCATGTGCAGGAATGGTGTACCCATCTTCAACAACTTCCCATACCTCATTACCAAGAGCCATTAGATAGACTTTCATTCTTGCACTCCATAGGCCAAAATCTGATCCGTCAAGAATAGGTGCTGCATTGCCACTTGAGTAGTCCATTGTGTTCTTTGCAAACTTTTCCTTCAAGTTGTTAAACTTTTCGAAGGCACTGGCTCTGATACCAATTGAAGAACACAAGCTTATACTGAGAGGGGGGGTGAACAGTATAAGACCACTTTTTACTTTTCCTTTCAAACAACTTTCAATTCAATAAAATACAGTATAAAGATAGCAGTAACAACAACAGTAATCAAAACAATGCACAAAACACCAACCACAAAGTGACACAACAATTTACGTGGTTCACCCAAGGTGGGCTACTCCACGGATAAAACTTTCCTCTAAAAGTTATATCAAAGTCCTCTGGGAATCCTTCCCGATTACAATGTTTATGAGCCTCGGCTCAAAGGAGATACCTTCCCCTAATTCTGCTTTGCTGGTGATCCTCTAGAAGACCTCTATCTCCTCTACCCTTAGCAAGTGGAACTCTATCCACAGAAGACACCTGTCTTCCTTGCTCTGGCTGGAGATCTCTGTCCTCAACTCTGTCACTGCAAAGCTGGTCCTCTTATCTGCACCAAACACAGTCCTTCGGTCTGGCACAATTGTCCTCTTCCTCTGTTCTTTTTTGCACTTGGTCGAAAGCAACTTTTCACTGTCTGCGCAACTACAACAACACAGTCTTCTCAAAATACAGCAGCACTATCTTCTCAACTTCTATGCAAACACAGTAGTGCAATCTTCGCAAAATGCTGCAGCACTATCCTTGCAACTTCTGCGTAAACACAGTAGCGCAGTCCTCGCAAAATACAGCAGCACTTCGGCTATCGAACTCCTCACTTCTACGCACTGTCTCCGAATGTCACAATACCAATAGCTTCTGCTCCTTTGCACATCCACCGTAGCACAGTCTTCGCATACTCTACTTTCTTTACACAGCCTATGTAAATACTGTAGCACTCGATCGCACAACAACTTATGCGCCTATGTGCAACCACAACAGCACCCTCTTTGCACAGTCTGCTTCTCCTCGATCGAACTTCTTCCCACACTCTGCTTCTATGAAAATCACACTTCGAACGCACACTTCGATCGATTCGATACGACTGCTCTTTGCGCATAGCAGACTTCTCTTGCGCAAACTCGACACTCACATTCGATGCTTGAAACTCGAAAATAGTCCTCCTTTTATAGCAATAATTCATGATTAAATTCTTGATCTTAGTCGGCTGTATATCCCTAAAACAATCGTCGGCTGCACAACCCCACACTTCGTCGGCTCAAGGTTAACTCCGTCGGCTTCAACCGCCTCTGCTGTTCTATAGCTTTTCTAGCGTGAAACTTCAACATGTCGCGATATCGCTACGCCTTTGCCTGCCGTACACCTTGTATTACTTGCTATCACGAAATCACGACACTACTGCCTATCGTGCACCTTCTTTGGTCTGTTGTCATGAAATCGTGACACTACAACCTACCGTACACTTTCACTAGCTTGTTGTCACGAAATCGTGACACTACAGTCTGCCTTACACCTTGCTTTAGCCTGTTGTCATGAAATCGTGACACTCCCTGACTTTGCTGACGTCATCATGTCTTCTATCATGAAATCATGACACTGTAGTCTTCATGACCTTCCTCTCCGCTTTTGTCATGAAAACGTGACACTCCTTCCTTTTGCTGACGTCATCATCATTCTTGTCGCGAAATCGTGACGCTTTAGTCTGCAAGGCCTTCTTCTCTGCTCTTGTCATGAAATCGTGACACATTTGCTTTTGCTGACGTCATCAGCAACTCTGTCATGAAATCGTGACATCATCTCCAACTGCAAGCTGCTATCTCAACCTATCGCGAAATCATGACGCTTCTGGCTTCCGTACGCTTTCTTCACTGCCTATCGCGAAATCGCGACAGCTTACACTGCGGACTCTTTCTTCTGCACCATGTCACGAAATCATGACATTTTTTCGTCCGTACAGTCTCCTTTGCAGAATGTCACGAAATCGTGACACTTTTCTTTCTCTGCCTTCCTGCACCGTCCGAGTCGCGAAAATGCGACATGTCACGAAATCGCGACAGTTTTGCCTGCTTTGCCTCTGCCTTCCAGCATGTCACGAAATCACGACAGATTTGCCCAAACTTTCTCTCTCCTAGAACATGTCACGAAATCACGACAGTTTTGCCAGCTTTGCTTCTGCCTTCCGGCATGTCACGAAATCGCGACAGTTTTGCCAGCGCTTTCTCTCTCCTAAAACATGTCGCGAAATCGTGACAGTTTTTCCAGCCGCCTGCATACTTTTTCTAACTTATCTTTTTCTTGATCTTTTGCAACTGGGCTACCCTGATCTTCTTGGAAACTCACTGTCCATCTAAAACTTTCACCAATACACATTCTTTGACATCAAACCATATTGCTTCAAGACCTTCTTGACATCAATGACAACATCTACACTTAGAGCAAGTGCAATGTACCCAAGGTACCCAAAATTGCCAATATAAATTATGTCTCAAGACATTATTTTTTTTATTGATAAGAGGTTTTTGAAAGGACCCTAAACTTTTTACATCAAAAGACATTGTTATTTAAACCTAATTAATTTATATTTTTTAAAAGAAGTAAATTCTTCTAAAAACTATATATTATTTGATGAAGCAAGTTATATTTTAAATTGGTTCTCAATGATAAACTATTCTGAAATAACCAATTGAGACAATCAATTTAGTTCAAAGAGATGTGTGTAAATATAAAATAATATAGGTAATTGAGGTAATTATATTCATGAACCTCTTGCAGATAGATAGGTAATACAAGGGGTGAATAGGTAAACTTTCCTATGCAAAACTTTAAATATTGAAGGGATATATATAGCTATTCAACTATGATGAAAGAGTGGCCTAGCCCTAAGTCATATACTTCCATTTATTATTTGGGATGAAATCCCTTAAACCTTGACTAGTTCAACATGAAGAATATATAACCTCTATTAATTTCTTAATATAATTCATCATGAAGGATGAATGATCATAAACACCCAACATTGGTGGTTACAAGTTGGTAATATTTGCAACTCAAGAACTACCATCTTCTAATATAATAGGTCAGAATAAGTAACCTTTCTAGAATTAGTAATAAATCCAATGATAGAGATGCTAAGAAAATATGCAACTTTCACATGGATCTAAGCTAGAAGAGATGCTTTTAAAATCATAAATGAATCCATAACTAGAGATTTTATGTTGGTCAATCTGGACTATCAAAGAGATTTTATTATCTGTGTTTGGTGTAGAAGAGAGCTACATAGTCATACTTACTCAAAAGGATAGAGATCATAATGAGTGGCCTATATATTTTCTAAGTTAGAAACTACACACCTATCAAGAATATTACAAATTCATTGAGAAATAGGTATTTACTCTTATGACAACTCTAAAAATTGAAGGCATTATATCTTAGAGTAAAATAATAGTGTATATTGAAAACTAGGGCATCAGTTGGGTATTCGAAGATATTTCTGGTTGATGTGGACTTGAAGACAAGATTGTTTCCCTAGGAGGGTCCAATGGGAATACCTCCAGATCCTCTTTTTGAGAGACAGTTATTTTTCAGATTTGTTAAAGGATAAATCTCCAACAAAGATTGAATAAGCACAAAAAATTGTATTAAAAATGCTCTTTATGGCTACTAGAAATAAATCAACATCTCAACGAGTTAATGGATGCTTGCCACAATCAGAATCAAGGCCAAAGATTGTCATTGAGAAAAGGATGGTAGAAGAAATAGTTTTATATAGAGCCAATCATGATTTGATCTGTAAATTTATGGCTATTTGTCCTACCCTAAATTTTTTGCACTTGGGTCCAAAAAAACTGGGAGCTTCTTGGTGAGTATTCTTTGTGGTTTATTAGCAATGGATATTTTATTGTTAGTTTTTCTTCACTGGCCTATAGAAATAGGGATTTTGAATCAGAAAAGAGAAATCATGGTCCAACAGAATTATTTGTTCAACCCTAGAGAGTGGGATTTGATCCTCGAATTGAATCCACTATTGTCCCGGTTTGGATCCGTTTGTATGCACTTCCAATGGATTTTTGGAGTGAGCAGGTATTAGAAATTATCGATAATTCCCTTGGAAGAAATTTGGATGTTTCCAAAGACACAATGGAAGAAAACATGGTCGTTTATGCTAGATTATGCATGGAAATGGATCTTAGCCAACCTTTACCGACAGAGGTTGAACTTGAACTTGCAGGACTATCTTGGATTCAACAACTAGATTATGACGCATTGCCTTTCAGGTGCAAAGTTTACCACAAATATGGACATTTGGCCCGATCCTGCCCAAACAATACGAACATAAAAATGAAGGCTCCTCTTGGAATATCAAATCTTTCTAAGGAGGGTAAGTCAACAATAAATAAATAAAAAATTTCTCAAGTAAAATAAGAATAGGGATATGGTTTTGAACAACCCAAAAGAAGGAGAAGGCAAAAGAAAAAATATGGTAAAGAGCAAACCTAACTCAAGCCCTCCAATAGGTATGAGATATTCAAGACACTAGTGGACCAAGAAGAAGAAAAATTCATGGAAGGAGTGGATGGGAATAATGAAAACAATAACAGCCATGTTCAAGCCCCTCTTTCACCTCCTCCCATCCTAGAGCAAGTAATTGAGTACAGTGAGTTACCGCAATCAGAGAGTGTAGGGGAATTGATAGTGCATAACCAAGAGTAGTCGATAATTAAGGATGTCATCATGGGTATAGTAGAAAATAATAGAGAAAATATAACTCTAGGGATAACTTAGGTGGAAAAGAGATAAAAAATATTAGCTCTCAAGGAGTGGGTAGAAAATAAAATAAGGAATTGATAGCAGTTCAAGGATATAAACTTATCACTGCAGGATCAATGAGGCCAATAGACTTTTACTGCTCTCAAGGTAACCAATTATTATACAATAATGGAATGTTAGGGGTTTAAATAGTAGAACCCATCAATCTTCTATTCAAAGACACTTAGAAAAATGTAAAATAGTTTTTTGCTTATCTAGGAGAAAAAATATCATTGGATCTTATGTGCAAAACAATTAATAGAGTTTGGAGGGGTGCTGGTCATATGGAAGTGGCTGCCCAAGGGATCTCATGGGGGATGGTTAATTTTTGGAACTCTGTTGAATGGACTGCAATAAAAAATATAGCTTGGAGGGGTGTCCTCACATCACATTTTAGAAACAATGTGACAACTGAATAGGTTTTAATCATAAATTTTTATGGGGCTAAAAACCTAGATGGTCAGATGCATCAATGGAAAGTTGTGCATAACATGAGAGTCTCAAGGGAAGAGTTAGACTAGATTGTTGCTAGGGATTTTAATGCTAAATTATCCTCTAGATATCAGGAAGGGGGAACCCCAATTTTGGACCTAGGGGATTGAATTATGATTGCCCAAGTCTAGGCATTACACTTGGTGGATATTAAATGCCCTGGAACCAAATTATACTTGGACTAATAAGAGGAAGGAATCACATTGCAAGAAGGTGAAGCTAGATCATTTTTGGTTTCAGAGGAGGCATTTGTGAAATGGAATATGAAATTTCATATTTTGGAGGGTCCAGTTTCATATCACTTTTTCATTTTTTTGGAAGGAGGGATCAAGACAATGCAACATCATAAACCATTTAAATTTGAAAATATTTGGTTACAAAAAGAGGAACTTTGAAAGAAAATTCCATAGTGGTGGGAAGAGGGCCACCCAACATATGGGAAAACAATGTCTATATTCCACAAAAAACTTCATTATGTCAAGGATCAACTAAAAAAATTGAGGTGAGCTAACAAGATAAACTTATAGGTCCAAAGAGCTCCATTGGTGTCCAGTTGGGATGAGGTTCAAAAACACTTTAGAGAAGGAAAAATTACATAGCAACTCAAAGAAGAGGATGATGCATTATGTAAAGTGGTTGAGGATATTGAAAAATAAGAGACCTATTGGAAGTAGAGAGAAAGAATCACTTGGTTATTAGAAGGAGATAAAAATACCAAAATTTTCCATCGGATTGCCTATGCTAGGAGACAAACGAACAACATGGAATATCTTCAAGATGAGAATGGACACTCTTTTGATACAATTCCAGGTATGCATTTACATTCAATGGGTTATTTTTCTAAACTATTTAAGGAAAGTATGTTGCAAGATGAAGAGGCTCAAAAAGTTCTTACTATCATACCCTTTGTTATCTATTAAGAAGAAAATCAGGCCCTACTTAAACCCATTGATAGAGAGGAATTGAAGAAAGTAGTCTTTGTAATGAGCATCGAAAAAACACAAGGTCCAGATGGCTTTCCAATTAAGTTTTTTTAAGCCTTCTAGGACAACTTGGAGGAGGATGTAATGGTTGTTATAAAGGAGTCCAAATGTAGTAAAGGAATACTTAAAGCATTAAATCATAATTTCATTACCTTAATTCCAAAAGGGGAGGAGGGGGTGCATATTTTAGATTATAGACCTATTGCTTTATGCAATGTCATATATAAAATAAACACAAAGGTAATGGGTGAGCAGCTAAAACCTCTTCTACATAGTATTATCTCCTCGGAGCAAGGGAATTTTTTAGAGGATAGGAAAATATTGGATGGTGTGGTTCTATCTCAGGAGGCAATCCATTCAATGCAAAAATATGGTAATAGAGGAATGTTCATAAAATTGTGACATAAGCAAAAAGCATGCACCTATCTACTGTATTAGTCTATAGTCATCATAAAAGCATAAAAGGTTGACACATTGCATAAATTCAACAAGATGATATTTCTTATATTGATTATGAATGAATCTCTATTACACATATGCCCCTCTTAGGGTCACTTGAATGATGATACAATTTATACAATTGCCAATGCCCTCAATAGGGTAGGCACATTAATATTACCCTTTGATTAGTCACAAACTACCTTGGGGTGGAGTTGACCCCCTTCTTCACAATGTGGAAGGATTATGATATGGACCCCTCTTGTACCTGTCTTCCTATGATCAAGAAACAACAACACACAATCAAAGAGATAGATAGCCTCTCATAATAAGGCCCTTTAAGGAAACATACATGATAATTCCATTTAAACTAATAATCAAGAAAACATAAATAAAACCTTTAAAAGATGCTAATTGAATCAATATTTGTAATATAGCATAAAGGAGATTGTTAGACAAATAATGCATGGATTAGGATAAAAAAATAGAAGCATAGAGGTGCATAAAAGATCCACAAATATCCTAATTAATGCAAACATTAACTATCTATTCTAAGATAATTCCTACAGTTAGAATTATTCTAAATTGCAATTAAACCTAATAAATGATTAATCTAACCTATTTAACTAGACATAAATGAAAATATTAATGTGATCTGTCACCTATTACAAACCGTAGCTCTAGTGAGTGGTCTGCACTGTGAACCGTGACTGACAGCCATAGTTTAACCTCTGATGGGTTTACCCTCAAAATAAGGGGTAGTGGGCTTGATCTCCTTGTCCAAATTTATGTTCAAGGGTTGCATTTGTTTTCCTCAGACTGATTTGGTGGTCAATTTGATGTGAAGGGCATTCATTTTCCCGGATTTGCGTTTCTTGATCCTCCTAGGCACCTAGGGCATCCATAATGCAATTCATCATGAATGGTAGCAAAAGGGTCAGGGATTGAGTGTACAATTTTCCAGGGCTTTGCTGCTCAAATATCCAATGCTTGCTTCTCTTTTATCCCCATTTGGAGGGGGTATTTATAGCATGCCTCGAGGGCTAGGGGTGGCTTCATGGAGAAGCCAAGACCAAGAAGGGTGGTTAGGACAGTTGGGATGGAAGCCTATGGAATATTCCATCCTTAAACTACCTTCTTCTATATATTTTTGCCGTTCCAACCAATTTGGCTCGGATGGAAGGCCTAACTAAACTTCAATTAAGATCGTAGGTCATAATTGTGGTCCAGATTGTAGATCGTAGGTGTCAACCACGGTTTAGACTCGATAACCCTAATGTTCTTGTTTAAATTTGATAAATAATTTAATATAAAATATAATCATAGGCCACTTATAGTGGGCTCCCTTGTAATTGCTTTGCCACTATAGGGTGCTCCCTCCTTGCCGCTTATAGGGGGCTCCCTCCTTAGAATCTATGATTCTTATTCTTCTTGTTGGATGATTTGTGTGAATGGCCAACCTAATATATATCTACCCTAAAGCTATGTTGGTGAAGAGACGTGATGGTTCACGTTATGAAGAGATGTGATGGTTCACATATGAAGAGTTGCGATGGTTCACTTTATGGGTTAATAATATAATAATTAAATGATTAATAATACTAACTAATACTAACTAATAATGTTAGGATGGAGGATCCTAACATGCCACCCTCCTTAAAAAGAGCTTTGTCCTCAAATCTCAAAGTGAGGAGCTTTATATTTTGTTTTCCAAGAAGGATTTGCGTAAGTTCTTGGACTCTTTTAATGCCATCCTTCCGTAGGAAGGGATATCGAGAAGGATGAAGTGTTAGCATGGGGTTACTAGAAAAATTAGTAAATGTGTGATGATGAGGGAAGGGCAACCCTTGGGGTTCTTCAAACACCTTAAAATGATGCATAAAAAGAGGTGGTAAAACTTCTACATTATCCTGTTGTTCCCTGGGAGAGGCAATGGAGGAGTGTGTAGTCACCTTTATGCCTTATTTTTGAATAGGTTTGACCCTATGGTGATAACTCACTATTGGAGAGGAAATTGAGTGTAGTTCTTGTAGAGTGCATGTTTGGCCATAATGAGTCACTTCAAGAATGTCTACCTCATCCTTACCTGATGCATCGATCACTTCTGGCATATCGACCTCCTTGTATTTATTGTTGTGAGTAGGTGCGCTAGGCACTTCAGACAAAACTACCTCATATTTACCTTTTAGGGATTGACAAGGATCAACTTCCTTCAATAAATACAATGTTAGTGTAGCGCATTTATGATGGGGTCCAAATTGCTCATCACAAGTGTCACAAAGACCTTTTGCTCGTCGTTCCTTCATCTCCTCAAATATGATATGTTTAATTGGTAAAGTTCATTTAGGGTTGGGGGTGGTGTAAGTGGTTTGTGATTTCCCCATAGGTGGTTTTCCTAATCGACATTGAACATTGAGTTTATCTTTGGCTAATTTGGCCAATCCATAGGTCTGCATCATGGTATAGGGATTGAACCTTGTCACCTCCATTCTAATTTCCTCTTTCAATCCACTAATGAATCTATTGATGAGAATTGATTCATTCAACCCTGTTTTGTGTTTGGTGATATCCTCAAACCAAGTTTGATACTCATGCATAGAAGTGATTTGACGAAGATCTTTGAGCAATTCCCACATGATTGGGTCCCACATGGCTCTGATACCAAATGCAAGAACCCTGATGTTCTTGTGTAAATTTGATAAATAATTTAATATAAAATGTAATCATAGGCCACTTAAAGGGGGCTCCCTTGTAATTGCTTTGCCACTATAGGGGGCTCCCTCCTTGCCACTTATAGGGGGCTCCCTCCTTAGAATCTATGATTCTTATTATTCTTGTTGGATGATTTGTGTGAATGGCCAACCTAATATATATATCTACCCTAAAGCTACGTTGGTGAAGAGACGTGATGGTTCATGTTATGAAGAGATGTGATGGTTCACGTATGAAGAGTTGCGATGGTTCACTTTATGGGTTAATAATATAATAATTAAATGATTAATAATACTAACTAATACTAACTAATAATGTTAGGATGGAGGATCCTAACAGTTGCGGTCCAGATTGCAGACCGTAGGTGTCAAATGCAGTTTAGACTGGAGACCGTAGGTCTTGGCTGCGGTTCAGAATGATTAGACCAAAATGCCTAAATTGAGTGGTTAGAACCACTGCTCTATCTTGGAGTCTATCCAAGATCCTCCATATGGTCTTGTAGCATGTCCATATGAGTAGTCACCCTCGACATGACACATTTTAGGTGTCTCCAGATGCCTCTTTTGAGATGCATTGTGAGATTGAACAACACTGAGAAAAAATATACATTCTAAAATGATGGCTAAGGTTCTATGATGATCATTAGTTGGATCAACATTAGATGCCCTAGGTCCAACAAAAGGATGCGCATATTAGAATCATTGCTTCCAACTCATGAAAGGCTTAAATTTTGATAAGTCTGCACTCGTCATCAGACATTTGGATAGCATCAATGCCAAGTATGGGTATCTTCTGACCCATAAATTCGAAGGATGAGAGTTATAAACTAATTATCATATTTGTTTTTTACCCCAAGCAAAGGGGGAAGCTTATGATAGTTGTTGACAATGATTCACAAGAACGAACACAATTTTGACAAGATCAGGGGATCTACGATCTTAGGGATCTTCTACTGACTTTGATTATGATTATGAAATTATGACCACCCCCTCAAGTGACGAGTCGATGAGGGTAATGACAATGTATGAAGTGACATAATCACTTGACCATAATGAATGATTCTAAATAAATTAAGAGTCGAGCCTTTTAATGCATTGGCTAGGCCTAGTTCTGCTTATGATTGCAACTCTTAGTAGTATTTGCATATTTCTATCCCATGGAGCAGTCAAGCTACAATAGTCGTCTTAAGGAATCAAAATGATACAAATGCAACTAGACTTGTGTTTAATCATAGTTATCGATGATTTGATGAAAGATGTCATAAAAGAAAGGACAATTTTACCCCAAATGTACTTATGGTGATTTAATCATCTTGTCAGATTGCATGGATCACAACTCACTGCAACTGCAAAGTGTATAGGATAAATCACTGAATACGAGGTGCATTTCGTTTTTAATTATTTGATTTTTTTGTTTTAATTTTTCATTTTGATTGATCCCAGTGCTTTTAACATCACCAAATTGGCAATTTTAATCATTGATTTTGAATTTTAATCCAATGGGAGTCATTAATTTGCTCTTTTAGACCTTCCCATGGTGGGTTTTGAGTGCATTTAATGCTAGCTATGGACTGCAGATACGGTCCGCAGTTTAATTTTTCAAAATTTGGTAATCATGGGTCAGACCTACAGGTAGAAAACCCTAGTTTCAGAACCATAGATGTCAGTTGTGGTTCACCGAGACAAGAACCTATAAATTGAATTCCCATTTGAAAATTTTCATTATTTTCTGGCAAGCACTAGAAATTTGAGAGCTCTGAGAGTGAGAGAACCTTCTCTAATCTGAAATGCTACCACACTCCATTGTAATTACACTCATCTACCTCGATGGTGGATCCTGATCAGCCATCTACTAGCCAAGGCCAGGGTGCAGGCAAGGTAACTCAAAATCGAGACCTCAAACTCAATACCAGTAAAATGAACGACATTAAGTAATGCGGGTAATGAACCTCACTAAACTGTGGGTAATGAACCCCACTAGTCCAGGTTAGCTTAGGAGTTAATTTTGTGAATTAGTGGACTATGAGGGTACCCAAAATGGGTGCCTCTCCTAAACTATAGTTGGTAGCTACGATTCCCAATTGGCAAATTGGGGACCGCAAGTTTTAGCTGTGGTTTTTTTTTTAATGTTTTTGTCATTTTTAGCACTGTTTTTAGCTAGATTTTGTTTTACATTATGCTTGTTATTTTAGAGGTTGAATTCTAGAGCTCGAGAGCCAGAAATTCTGAAGACTCTCTGTAAGGCTCTATTTGATGATGTCTGAGATTGGTTTTGAGCTTTCAGGTTTGGCTATGTCATGGATCTGCCCACTATTAGGGTAGATCAAGCCTACCTGACTGTGTTGGCCCGATGCTAGAATGCACGGACCAACACATTTCACTTGCCTACAGGTGAAATGAATGTTACTTTGGAGGATGTCTACAGGATATTTAGGATCCCCATTTATGGTGAGGCCATCGTCTCCTCTACCTCCAGGGTAAAGGAGGTTGTTTTTTATTCTATCTTCGGTGACCAGAGCGAGGATGGTAAGGATGCGATTGACCATGGAGGGGTGCACATCAGTGAGTGGTATCACGAGGATGTCTTCTCTACATGGGAAACCCTCTTCATGCACCTCATAGTATATATTATCCTTCCAAAATCCTCGAGTGTGAGGATTCCCTAGAACCTCTTGTCCACTACCTGGAGGGTTCTTCAGAGTTATGTAGAGGAGCCCCTACTTCTATCATGGGGGAGCACCCTGCTATATCAACTCTATAGGGAGTTGTATCAAATTACTAAGCATAGTCGTAAGGGCCTCAGTTGTATTCTTCTCTTGTAGATCTAGGGGTGGCAGCACATTCAGATCAAGCATCCTACAGATCTTCCATTGTGTATCACTTCTATTGCTGATGAGCATCGGTGTTATGTTTCCTGTTGGCATCATGAGGAGGAGGGTACCCACAGTCGGATCCATACTAGTGATGTCCAAAATTACATCACTTAGTTCATGGCACTTGGCCTAAACGATGTTTAGTGGTGGCCCTATATGGATTTCCCAGCGTGGCCAAAGGAGGTCCAGTGGCTGAGACAGGCACACCATAATAGATGGCTGATCGGCCATAAAACAAAAATTTGAGAGTATCAATTCTACTCTCGGGTCCTATGGTAGTTTGGGCTCATACAAGATATTCTAGATATCCCACTTAGATACAGACGCTTGGTCATGGAGCATGATCTACAGTGTATCATTCCTGAGCCTTTAGGAGATGTTGATGATGACTACTAGGAGACTGAAGTTGAGACTACTAGGACCACTCCAGAGTATGATAGGTAGTGGTCCATGTTCATATGGTACAACACAGGGCCTATAGACTGAGATCCAGATTAGGCAAAGGTAGAGGTGGATCCCGACGAGCACAGGGTGCGCCAGTGGATAGAGGGTGGTTGGGGAGTAGAGACCACCATCGAGGAGGCTCTCAAGATTGACCTAGATGAGGAGTCTCCAGAGGAGGGTGAGGTCCCTCCTGACAATGTAGAGGGTCTACTCTTAGCTCAGGTGGTTGACTTGTAGAGTCAACTCAGATGATTCCATACACAACAACTACATCAAGATATTACTATCGCCACTCTAGAGGTGAGAGTAGCTAATAGGGATAGGTGCATGACTGAGGAACAAGGTCAGATACAAGATCTTATAGCATGGGCCATAGATGTAGAGGCCTAGGTTCAGATACTATAGACTGCACTAGAGTTAGCCTAGGCATAGCGGATTGTAGTAGAGATGGAGAAGGATCTCTTTTGGGTATCAAGGGGGCTATGCCATCTCCTTAGGTTACTATGGGGCCTTTGATAGCACCATCGGTAGCTCCAGTAGGTGTTTAGGATCTGATAGCCGAGGTAGAGTGACTACGCAACATGGTCATGAGGACCAATGAGATGCATGCATCCTAAATCGCTCATGTTGATCAGCTAGCTGGCTACATTGAGATGAATGGGCTATAGGTTCCTTAGGATCCTTTTTCTTTAGAGTCTCAGTGGACCAATTCTAGGAATTTTGAACAGTCTATGATGAGCTCAAGTCATAGGACTCACAAGACTGAGAGGATGCATAGGTCCTCTAGCTCACATGGTGTGACATCGTGTGCCAAGCCTAGAGATGTAGGGCAAACTTTAGGGGCCACTTGTTAGAGTACTAGCCTGCTGTAGTTACCAGTTTCTCATGTGCTAGGCACCTTAGGATTTGGAGGTAGGTAGGATCCATAGCAAGACCCACCATGGGTACCAGAGAAAATAGGAGAGCAGGCTCTAGAGCATAGTGCTGAGGGAGGCAGTGAGAGCTCCAATATCGGAGGAGCAGACTAGATCTGGGCTCTACTAGATGCAGACTACATTTTTTATATGCCATATTTATTTTGGGTGTAAGGTCAAGGACCTACACACTTTGTAGTCTGCGGGTATTTTTATGCACTCCCTATGTACTCTATCGGACACATATATATACGACTTGATAATTTATGGCTCATTAATGTGTACCGATTATTTATTTTTGATTTTATGTTTATTTTTTTGGTAAGTATATTAATTTATATACAAAATAGGTTTTTTAAGAGGATCCCAAAACCTTATAACAAGAGAGGCCATAGCCTTTACCATTAGAAAGAGCCCCTTGGGCTAATACATTAGGTACCATATGAAAAATTTGCAAAAAAAAAACCATAGTGATGCCCATGAGGGCTAAATCAAACCCTCCCAATGGAGGTCAAAAAAACTAAAAAAAAAACATAAAAAACACATAAGCATCCATATATAGATCACTGCCACCAGACGACAAAAAGGATCACGTCCCAGGAACCTCCCTTACACTTTCGGATCCTCCTGGGCCTCACACCCCTTAAAGTGCTTGAGGATCCTCACCATTGCATTTGTAGAGAAGAGGATGTTGGCCATCATTTCTAACAGGAACTGGGGTGACAATCCCTCTGCTTCACTCTTAGTGTCAGAGTTGATTTGCTGTGGCAGAGTCTCTTTCTCCTTCTTCACCTTCTTGAGCTGTAGCTATGATCGGGATGGGGTCGAGGCGTCATTATAACCTATATTGGTTGGATTTCTACGAGAAAATATTTGGAGGGATGTAGGATTAGCCACCTTAGGGGAGCTGCTTCGGACAGGGTTGTAAGTCTCATCCTCTTGAACAAAACCAGGACTACTAGGGGCTTGGGTAGCAATAGGGTGGACTGCCTGGGGTAGAGGATGATTCACAACGACATGGCTAAGATGATTCTCATTAACCCCTGGTGGATGGGAGGGTATGATGACTTCTTGCTATTTTTGATAGTGAGGCCAAGGGATTAGACAAGATAGTCAATAATACATATCTTCTTAGCATCCCTCGGATGGTTCATAAAACTAATGTGGAAACTGCATAAAGGCTTGTCAGGATCATTGCAAGTAATATACTGTAGGATAGGGATGACGAAAAGGTTCCAAGGTTTAGGGAGGGCATAGCGAAGGAGGGCCGACTTATCCCACCCAAGGTTTTGTCATTTGTCAAGGAATTGCTCTAATTCCTCTTCCCAATTATGATGATCACGCTGAATGTTACGACCTACCACCGACAACCCAATGACCTCACTCAGAATATCAATGGATATTTTAAAATTTAGCCCCATCACCACAACCTCGCCCCAGTTCTAGGAGTCCACAAAAGCATGGGTGACATTGTCTTCGGGCCCTTAGAATTTTTGGAGGAAAGGGAACATACCCTTGGCCTTCATAAACATCATGGCTTCATCACACAGGGAAAGCTCAATTGGCTCAACGTCAGGAGAAGCTATGGATTCAAGAAAGTACATGCTAGGAGCTAGGACAGGGAAGCCAGACTACTCTGTGCCACACTCCAAGAACACCTTACACAAAAAATGACAAGGCTCACCCAAAAAACCACTAAATTAAATAGATTTTATTTGGAGATGAGCCTCACATGCATGCAGGGAGGACCATCATTACCAAAGATAGCATTAGATCCAAGATGGTGGCAAATATTGATTCTAAGGTGGACACATAATCTCTAAAGGTGCCACGCATTGCCAGAGGTAGTGGCACCTTTGGTTTTTGTGTCTAGAGAGGTGGGCCGGAGCATCCTCTCAAGGTGGCCCGGGAGAGGGCCAATGGTGATCTTTGCTTGGGTACGTCCAACCTGTCCAAATATCTATAGGGGAGATGAAAAAGCACCCACCTATCTTCGAACTCTGCCAAGCATGAGGGACAGGATCGGGGATCTGCTGGACCACCTTTCGAGGGCCTTTGGGAAAGGATCATTCTCGGTATGCCTACCATGAACCATCATGATGGATGTGCCAATTGGACCCAGTGGAACAGGTGTCGTGGCTCTCCCTGAGTCCATCCACCTAGGTCCAATCCTTTCATCATGCATATGTGGAGATATTAAGAATATCCTGGCTGGCGATCTTCTCAATGTCCACTGGGAAACCTTGATGCCACACCACAAGACATGTGGAATTTAAACCTTTGTTTGCTAAGTTGTTAGCTAGACCATTGCTCTCCCTGTAGGTATGCTTGATATGGACCTAGTTCCTCCCATGTAGGATGCTTTTGGCCTCAGTAATGATATTGTAAACCTTCCATGCCATATCCTTGGTCGTCGTCATGTAGTTGATGATTTTCAAAGAGTCCCCTTCAACAACCAAGGGATGAGGATCCTCTGTCATGAGCTCGAGTCCTCTCAATAGTCCTCTAGCATCTGCGACATGATTAGTTTGACACCCTAAGTTTTCATAGAATGTCATTACAAGCTTTCCATTGTGATATCAAAATGACCCTCCTATAGTGGCTTCCCTTGGGTTGCCATGAGACGCCCCATCAAAATTTAGCTTCAACCACCTGTGATGAGGCCTGACCCACCTAACATTCTTCCTAGAGACCCACGGATCCTCCCACTCCTTACTCTCCCAGGATAGCTTTAAGGATTTAAACAATCCTTCTTCAAACACATGTTTTGGCCAAGGGCTAGGGATAAGCTTGGCATTCTCAATGACAAAGGTGATGATCCTATGAGCAACTGAGAGAGGATCCCTAGGGGGGTGGCCAAATATCCAACCATTGCGTTCCAACCATACCTACCACAAAAAGTGGTGGAAGTAAGCATTCCATAGGAAACGAATATTAGGGTTTTTAAAAGGATTGACCCATTGGAAGAAAGCCTCCTTGATGGTCTTGGGGGAAACCCATTAGATCTAGAAGGTGGAGAGGATGGCACCAAGGACCGATCCAGTGTATCCATAGTGCAGGAAGAAATGGTCAGAGGAATCACAGGCAGACTCGCACAAGTAGCATCTATTGGCCAAAATAAACCTCCTCTTGTGAAGATTGTCAATAGTGAGGGCTTTGTTCTAAAAATAAATCCAAAAAAAGAAATTTACCTTTGGGATAACTCCTTTCCTCCAGACCATGTTGTAAGAAAATTATGAATTTAGCCCTTTGCACTGAAAACCATAGGCAGTTTTGATAGAGAAACCCCCATCATCGGTCCCCCTCCATATCAATATTTTTGGTCCTCTGCTAGTGGGTATGATGATGTTCTTGAGGATGGAGGAAAGGAAGCCGGAATTCGTCTCTAGCTCTTATGCGTTGATGAATTTCCACTGTAGGTAGACATTTCTACATTCAATGAAATTGGCCACCTTCTGCCCAACATTGTTTTCCAGGAAACTTTTAAGCTGAACCAGCCCAGTCTGTTCTGATAGAGGATCCTCTAGGGCACACCTGTCCTTCCAAAAGTCTATACTTTGACCATCCCAAAGGATCAACCTGATGCCATTTTGGATCAACTGTCTAGATTGGCCAATGGATTTCCAAAAAGCCGACCCCCCAGTAGGAATTCCAACCTCAAGAAGGGGAGTGTTGTTGAGGTATTTCCTTCTAACAATCCTAACCCATTCAACCGGTTCTTCGACTAGGATCCTCCAAGTGTGCTTGGCAATGAGCGCTAGGTTAAACATGGACATTCTTTTGAGCCCTAATACACCTTGATTTTTGCTTCTACACACTTTGTCCTAGGCTACCAGAGGGATCCTGGACTTATCTTCATTGCCTGACCAAAGGAAATTTTGTTGAGCCTTCTCTATCTTGAGAAGAACTTAGGCAGGAAATCTAAATACAGACATGAAGAAGGTCGAAATCCCTTGGAGGCATGCCATGGTAAGGGTTGCCTTGGTAGCTTGGGATAGGAGCTTGCCTTTCCATGATGCCAAATTTTTGTGGATCCTCTCAATCACCATATTCCACATCCCTTCCTTTGCATGCCCATAGAAAAGAGGGAGTCCAAGATAGGTGGTGGAAAGGTAGTCAATAGAGCATCCTAGGATCCTTGCAATTTGAACTTGACGCCTGGTCGAGGTGTTGATGAAAAACATCTTGCTTTTGATGTAATTTACTTTTTGGTCGGAAGCCTTCTCATAGAGTCCAAGGATTCGTTTGATGGATTTAGCTTGAGCTACTAAGGTAATAGTGGATAGAAGCATGTCATCCACAAATTACTAATGGGTAATCACATCAATCTTTGAGGCAAGGAGGATACTTGTCACCTTCTTACGACGTTGGCCATCCTTGAGAGCTCTTACCAATGCTTCTGCAAGGATAATGAAAATGATGGGGGATAGACGATCCCCTTGGCGTAAACCTCTTGAGATATGAAAAAACCCAACAGGAGAGCCATTGACTAGGATCGGGAACCAGGGAGAGGAAATGCAACCCTGGATGAGATCGATCCATAGGGGGTGGAAGCCGAACTTGAGAAGGATCTTCTGAAGGAAACATTTTTCAACCTTATCGAAGGATTTTTTCATATCCAGCTTAAGAAACATGACAAAATTCTTAGACATTGAGGCCGAATGCAGGGTTTCATGGATCGATATGACCCCATCCAGGATGTTCCTCCATTTTACCAAGCTTCTTTGGGATTGATAAATGATGAGGGGAAGTATGACCTTCAAACTATTGGCGATAACCTTGGTCAAAACTTTGTAGATGATATTGCATAGGTTGATGGGCCTATAATCAAAGATGGATTTGCAAGCAGAGACTTTTGAGATGAGGGCCAAGAAAGTGGAATTAAAACTATGAGGGACAACTTTGATTTCTTGAATTTCTCTAATAGCCTTACATACATCATTCCCCACCACATACCACATATTTTGGAAGAAACTTGGAGAGAACCCATCCGGTCCAAGGGCTTTATCGGGTTACATTGAAAACAAGGCCTATTTAACTTCATCGTGAGTGAAGGGATCCACCAGTTTGGAGTTCAAGTCCTGAGGAACGATGCTAGGGATATTAGCAAGAAGAGTATCCTAAGCTTTATTGTCACCCATCGAGGCACTTCCCAAGAGGTTCTGGAAGAAAGAAACTACTTCGATCCTGATCTCTACAATGTCAGTGGAAGATGATCCATTGCTACACACGATCTCCCTGATCTTGTTGGATACCCTGTGCTGCATGGTGGAGGCATGAAAGAACCTTGTATTGGCATCGCCTTCCTTGAACCATAGGTCTCTTGAATTCTACCTCCATAAGGTTTCCTCTCTAGCCAAGATATTATGGAATTATGCTAGGAGGTTCCTTTCCTCCTCCCTAGTGGGGCTGCTGTGGTCCCCTACTTTGATTCTCCTTTCTATCTCCTGAAGTTTCTTAGTAATAGATTTCTTACTGGAAAAAAGGTTGCCAAAGACCTCCCTATTCTAGATTTTTAGGTTTTATTTGACAATCTTCAGCTTCTGAGCCAACTGAGAAGTGGCAGACCCTTTGACACTTTGATGCCACCAAGAGGACACTTGATTTTTAAAATCCTTGTGTTGGGTCCACATGGCTTCAAAACGAAAAGGAGTTTTGAAGGAGGGAGGCCTACCGGATTCAAGGAGGATGGTATTGTGGTTTGATCTGATCTGAGGTAAGGCCAATAAAGTGGAATTGCCAAACCATGGGATAGCTTCTTGAGAAATTAGGAACCTATCCAACTTGACCTGGATGAGTCCGCTATCAATCCTCCTGTTACTCCAAGTAAAAGATGATCCTTTGAGCTGAACATCCATGAGCTCATTGGTATTGAAAAACCCTCTGAAATCCTCCATGCTTCTGCTATAAGAGTCATTGCCTCCTCTATTTTCAAATGGATGCAAAGGACTATTGAAGTCCCCTGCTAAGATCCAAGGAAAGGTGATAAACATGGTCCTCATTTGAGTTACTATTTCCCACATCGTGACCCGATCAATGGGTGAGTTTGGGGCATAAATATTTGATAGAATCCAAGACTGCTTACTGGTCTTGGAATGAAACAAAATGTTTAGGATCCTATTTGAGGATGACAGAAGCCTTCCTTCGACCAGGGTAAGATCCTAAAGACACATAAGCCCCCTCGACGTGCCTTGAGCAGGATTGATAAGGCAATATCCATTGGCCCAAATGGCCTTGGTAGCCTTTCAATAATAGATTTCATCAATTTTGGTTTCTTGCATAATGAATATGGAAGGATTAATCCTTTTACTTAGGTCAGCCACCAACCTCTATTTTGCTGCCTCATTTAGGCCCCTCACATTCCATGACAGGACCTTCATCTCAAGGGTTTAGGATTTTTCCTGCCTCTCTTCACCAGCTAGAAGGGAGGTTTGTTTCCTTGCTTGTCGTTGTCAGACTCATCAGAGAAAAGCATTGACTGGGTCCCATTTGTGACATCCTTTGCTATTTCCTTGTTTCTTTTCTCATTGTCAGAGGGTATCCCTCTTTTCCTTTCACTGCCATAGTCTATTACCTATTTCTTGCTCCTGGTGTTCCTGGGGCTGATCCTTCCTGAGAGAAAAGGGTCTTCTTTTTCATATGAAGGAGAAGGGGTGCCTCTCCCCTATTCAAGCAATTTGGGGATTTTCTATTGCTCACCACCAGGTACTCATCCATATGAGAATTTGGAAAAACAATTTTAGGAGTGGGCTGTACCTGGGTCATTGGATCCTCTATGTTAGGATTGGTGAGAATCGAAGATTTTGGGAGTGCCTCCTACTCCTTTTGCCCTAGCAGGGATCCTTCTCCTTGCTCACTACTTTTCTTACCTTATTCCACAATGGCACTTTGGCCAACCTCCTAAGGTGCTCGATGAGCAGGATTACACATGATGTGTTTTGGGCCTACCGATGATTCCTTGTTGAGAGGGGGGATACCCTGGTTCCTCTGCATGCCCTTGGTTGGACCTACCACCTTTTGGTTATGGGTCCTCAAACTAGGGCACTGATTCAGTAGATGACCTTGGGTGCAGCAATGAGTACAAAAGGTAGGCTTATTTTCATACTCAATGGGCTACCTCCTGACCATATGGGATCCTCTGTACAAATTTATGAAGGAGGGTAGCTTTGTTTTAAAGTTAGCGGAGACACAAAAGTGGGCATTGACCATCCTGGATCAGAATTTGGTGGAGGGATCAATGGAAATGAGCTTGTATATGGATCAGGATATCCATTGAATGACATCCTCATGCCAGAACTGGAAAGTAATGTTTGGCAACCGAACCCACAGAGGAGCTACATTTATGTTTTGAGTTTCAGGGTTAAAATCATCCCCCCAATTTTAGAGAAAGAGGCTCTTGCATCCAAGGATCTAGGGTCCCCCAGCTAAGATGTTGTAATAGTCCTCTTGAGTATTGAGTCTAATGGAAAAGAAACCTTGAGAGAGAGCAATGATTTCCATGTTTCCATTGGTTTTCCACTTGGAAAATGCCCATTTTTGGATGGTCTCCATGTCTAGTCTCCCTCCTACAAACTTGCCAATCAGAGTGAAACTCTCAAGCTCCATGTAGCTATCCATTAGGTCTTCAGGGATAACTAGGTTTGTTCCACAAGGAAGCAGTTCTTGGGAGGATTGCTTTGTTGAGGATCCTAGCCTCGAGACCTGAGCATAGGACCATTTTTGGTTTAGGTTTAGCCTACCCTTTTTTTCCTCCTTTTCAAGAGGGTCTTTTCCATGCCTGTCTGACCCATCCTCCTGGGTCCATGATGCATTAGCCACTACCCCGTCAACCATGCCATGACTGGTCCCTCATGGACTCTCGCCTGATTGTCCTGCCTCCTTTTTGTCGTATCCTCCTGATTGATCTCCATACGTCACTCGATCGCTACCTTTCCTGCTTTCCATCATCCCTCCCCTTCATTATTGTGGATAATTATTTGTGGATGAATGATTGATTTTATGTTTATTTGATGCACATGGATGCAATGCTTATGTTGATGCTATGTTTATATGATGCGATGTATAGATGAAATTCACTAGATAGATATTTGATTTATGATTATGATGTTATGCAATGATCTATCTGTTTAGATGTGCTATTTATGATGGATGCAAATGGATGCACTGTTTATTTTGAATTGCTTTGTGGGCATGCGTTCATTTTTATGAAGTTATGGTATGCTATGCAATGTATGGTAATGCATTATGTACATAATAATAATCTAATGGGAATGAACCTATATGCTTTAATCACTTAAAACATAAAGAATGAATGTAAACTATATATATCAATTTTAAAATATGACACCACAAAATGTATGATAATCATGCAAAATAATTGATAATCCTCATTACAAGGACTTAATCAATTAATCACCCATATATGAAATGCAGTGAAATGGATTGGTATAATGCTAATGAATGAATATGTCATTCTGTATATTTTTCTTTGCTACACTTATATAGTCAGTGGTCGTCTAAACATTATTTTTGATATTCATGCGGTATCTATCCTATATGTTTTATTGTGCTTTGTAAAATACATTCTGATAAATGAATGGCTAGTATTTTTAATGTCTAATGATATTTGGTGCTTTGTTTCTATTAGATAACTTTTTGAGGTTTTCCATGAGACTCAGACACCCTAGTAGACTTCTCCAAAAATCACATACTAATTGTACAAGGCTTTTATTGGACAAGGCTTTTGCCATGACAGACCCAACTATTCATTATCCTTGTGTGTGCATGTGAGTATTTTTAGATAGACCATAAGCATACCCCGTATGTCAGTCGGGACTCTTTCAACCCATATGTGAGATAGGGTTCCTCATACAATCGTACCATCCTTGTTTCAGCTTTGATTAGACTTATACAACTAGACAATCCTAGGTACCTAGAGCTAGCTCATCTTGCAAATTGATCAGGGCTACCCCTCCAAATGCAGGTGGAACTATTTCAACCCATTGCTATGTTTGGGGATCACCCAATAGAACTACCCTCCAATTGTAGGCAGGACTCTTCCAATCCATTATTGCGATCGGGGATCACTCTAGGGATTTCAAAAGGTGGACAATCCAGGGATTCAAGTTCTCACCCTTATTACTTGCTCCTATGTAGTGATAAAAATCACTGTTAGTCCACGTGTTACCGTTTTATTTGAGTAAGGTATTTTTATAGTGCTTTTGATTCACTATGTCACTTTACATTTGATTTGAACTTTATACTTTGAAATTTACACTTTGTAACTTGGGATTTAAACTTTGTAACTTTAGGATTTATAAGGGAAATTCTTGTCCTTTTGCCAAAGTTCACCACTCTACACTGACCTATTTGCAAGATAAGCAGGTCATTAAACCCATATCTCTAGATACCTACGACTGCTTTCGCAGCTTTCATCATCTCTTGTATTAATAGGATTTTATATTGTTTTGCTTAGTGACAGGATCTTGATATGTTGAAGCACTATCCCAACTAATGACCTCATCTATAACAACAAAGTAATATTTCTACAATATCTTAAGGAACCACTAGGTATTTTTGAATGACTGGAAAACTTAATATACATACATATTTCTCCACAATAGGTATCGTGTATGAATGCAATGAATTATGATAAATGCAAGGGTACATGATTGAAACACACGTGCTACCATTTGTAAGATTTTGATAGACACATTACACTCTACTATGGAATACAACGAATGAAAAATTCCTAAATGCAATATGATGATGTGAATGCATGTATGAAAATACAAACTGCAAAAGCAAATGTTTTTGGATTTTATGCTTTACCAATTTTTGTTTTGGGAATTTTATATATTTTTAAATTTTTATGAAGTTTAGAGCTTTCATATTTGACCAAATGATGAGTATATATGCCTTTGGAGCTTTTTGGGGTTGACCAAGTGATTTTTAGAAATCCTTGGAGCATTTTGGATTGACCAAAGGTCTTATAGATGCCTTTGGAACCTTTTAGTTGACCATAATCTTAGCAAGAGAGCATGGAGCCTTTTAGGATGATCGAGAAGCTATATGAACTCTCGAAGCCTTTGGGTTGACAAAGTGATTTTTAGAAATCCTTGGTGCCTTTTTGGGATGACTGGGTGGCTTTAAGCAACCCTCAGAGCCTTTGGGTTGACCAAGCATTTTCAAAAATCCTTGGTGCCTTTTTGGGATGACCAAGTGGCTTTAAGCAACCCTTAGAGCCTTTGGGTTGACCAAGCGATTTTTAGAAATACTTGGTGCATTTTTGGGATGACTGAGTGGCTTTAAGCAACCCTCAAAACCTTTGGGTTGACCAAGTGATTTTTATAAATCCTTGATGCCTTTTTGGGATGACCGAGTGGCTTTAAGCAACCCTCGAAGCCTTTGGGTTGACCAAGCAATTTTTAGAAATCCTTGGAGCCTTTGGGTTGACCAAGTGACTTTTAGAAATCCTTGGAGCCTTTTTGACTAACCAAAGGGCTTACAGATGCCTTTGGAGCTTTTTATGACATGACCAAATCACTCAAATGAGAGCTTGGAGCCTTTTGGGATGACTGAGTAGTTATAGGAACTCTCAAAGCCTTTGGGTTGACCAAGCGATTTTTAGAAATCCTTGGATCCTTTTTGATTGACCAAAGGGCTTACAGATGCCTTTGGAGCTTTTTTTTTCTACAATCTCTAAGAATAGAATGCCTTAATATGGATGATGTTGAGAGGTTCAGGCTCTTCAACACCCCCTAGCGACGTCAGGCGATAGGTACCCGAACCAATATTTTTAGATATGATATAGGGTCCTAGCCAATTAGCCATAAATTTGCCTCGTATATCAGGTGGTAAATTCAAGTTATGTTGGTTTTATTTTAGCACAATATCCCCAAATTCAAAGTCTCTCTAGTGGAATTTGATATTGTAAGCTCATTTTAATCACTCCTGATAGACTCAGAGATGCTCCAGGGAATTCATGCGACGTTCATCTAGTAGCATCAATTGGTCTATTCAAGCTTGTCGCATGGTGTCATCATTGATGAAATCTTTCAATGCGACGCGCAGCATTGGAATTTCCAACTCTAAGGGCATAATGGCCTCAGTGCCATATACTAGTGAAAATAGAGTTGCCCTAGTGGGAGTCCAAATGCTAGTCCTATAAGCCCATAATGCAAGGGGCAGCTATATATGCCAATCCTTGTGGTGTTCCTGCATTGTCTTTTTCAAGATGACTACCATAGTATTGTTTGAGACCTCAGCTTGCCCATTTGCCTATGGATAATATGGAGTTGAAAAACTATGTTTGATATGGTACTTAGATGTTAAATCTTGCACAGTTTTGTTCTTAAAAGAAGTTCCATTATCCAAAATAATTTTGGATGGTATCCCGAAATGACTTATGATATGCTCCATTATGAACTCTGCTATGCGAGCTCTAGTGGTCATTGTTAAGGGAATGGATTCCACCCACTTTGTAAAATACTCAATAGCCGTAATGATGAATGTATGTCAGCCTGATGATGGAGGAGAGATCTTTCCAATTAGATCAAACCCCCACTAAGCAAATGGCCAAGCCGCTTGGATGGGCTATAAGGCCTATGATGGCAGGTGCATAAAATTAGCATGATGCTGACATTTGATGCATTTCTTGACATATACATTGCAATCCTTCTCCATAGTGGGCCAATAATAACCCATTCGAAGGATGCACTTGATGATGGCCATGTCGTTGAAATGGCCATCAAACATACTATCATGAGCTTCTGAAATTGCCCAAGATGACTCTTGGGGCTCAAGACAATGAAGGAGGACTCCATCATAACTTTGACGGTACAAAATTTCTTCTACCAAGACATATTTAGTCAATTTTTATTTAAATTTTCATCTTGCGGCATGCGACAGTCCCTTCGAGACAAAACAAAGTCTTAGGAAATCTTGGATTTGTGACATCCAATTATGATGAGCCTCAACTTTGACTGCTAAGACAACCTATACCTCCTACGTATTTACTTTTACAAATGTAAATTGGGAAACAACCTGGTTGTGAATGGTGGTTTCACTCCCTATAGGACTCTAGGAGGTTAAAGACCCTCAGGGTGCTTTCTTGAGAAAGTCTTCATCTTTGTAGAACCAATCATCTTTTGGTTTCACACTAACCATGTTGACTACTTATTTGTTATAAAAGGTTGCATGCTCTACTGCAGGATGTGAGAGCGTCTTGACATGGATGGTAGTGAATTCAGTGGTTGAATTATGAGGGATCAAGGATCCCAAAGATGCCATGGTGTCTACAAACCTATTTGATGAACGAGGGACTGCCTTGATGTCGTACCATTCTAGTTTAGCCAAATATGTGGCAACAAGATCTTTGTAGGCTTTCGGTATCAGACATCGACATTGAAATAGTCCTTTAACTTGGTTAATTATGAGTAGGGAATCATCGAAGATGTTTAGTCTCTTGACATTCATGGCGATGACTATATGGAGGTCCAAAAGTAGGGCTTCATATTCAGCATTATTATTGGTGCATGGGAAGTCTAGTTTGAATGACAAGGGCATTAGAGCTCCTTGTAGCTGTTGGTCACCAAATCTACCTAGGTAAAGATTTTGAGTAAATGTACATGCCCTAGACCTAGACCAACATTGAAAGGCCGAAGGGAAGAGATGCCCTTCATACCAATCTCCAGAGAAATGCCGACTCCTATGCTAAACTACTTGGGTGTTTGAGGATAAAGGTGCAGGAAAGAGATAAAAGGAGTTAGGGTTAGAGAAATCGATGATGTAAGGTGGGAGAGAACAGGAAGCATGATTGCTGACCAACAACTTGAATAGCAGCAAGGAACACTAAGGGTAAACGAAAGAAATGCAATATCAACTTTCCTATGTATCCTTCGGGCGGGTTTCAGGGTACCTTCCCCGATCGCACACCAGATGCAGAGTTCAGAATCCAATATACAAACGAAGAAAGACAAAAGAATTGAGCATAGAAGGCAGCATAAAAGAAATCCAATACAATGCTTTTCTGCTCCTATGTATCCTTTAGAGCGAGTTTCAGGGTACAGTCCCCGATCGCACACCAGACGCAGAGTTCAACATCCAGTATACAGACGAAGAAAGACAAAAGAAGCAAACATAGAAGGCAGCATAAAAGAGAAGAATTGAGCTCAAAAACCTTTTAGTATTAATAGCAGGATATCAAATTACAGCAACTTTCTAGCAGATAGTTCCCCCCTTTTACATTATAAAATCTAGGTTTTTATAGAGGACCCGATCCTCTGAGTCATTATTACATAGGATGGCAAAGTATGTTCTTGAGATCTAAGAAGTCAGCTCCTCGTAGCCTTTGAGACTGAGCTTTCAAATCCATTAACATAACTGGCCACTGTGACTGAGTCAACCATGGAAATATGCATTGATGATCTGCCTAAGTGTCCTTGGTTTTTGGGTGCAATGCTCGAGTGGCCGCCATGCTTGACTGATACTTCACTTCCAATTGCCAAAAATGAGCAGTGAGCTTGTCGGGCAAGTAAAGATGCATTTATGAGAAACTTTGATGGTCTCGAGAAAATACCCAGCTTGAAGCGCGTGCACTTCACAAAAAAGCAACATGTTGCAATATCGTGACATTTCCCTGTCTTCAGCTTGGTTCTTCTTGTTGCATCGCAAAAATATGACATGTCGTGAAATTGCGACATTTCTATGTCTTTGTCTTCTTTTGTTGCTTTTGGCCATGAAAATGCAACATGTCGCGATATCGCGACACTTTTCCTCTTCTGCGCTTTCTTGTCGCTGTCGGCTGCAAAAATGCGACATGTTGCGATATCGCGACACCTTTCTTCTAATGCGCTTTCTTGTCGTTGTCGGCCGCGAAAATGTGACATGTCACGACATTTTTATGCCTTCAACTTGGTTAAAACTCTTCTTGCGTCACGAAAATGCAACATGTCGCGATATCATGATGCTTTTCTCTCCTGGCGCTTTCTCCTCGCTCTGAGCCATGAAAATGCAACATGTCACGATATCGCGACACTTTTCTTGCTTGCTCTTTCTCCTTGCCTTTGGCCACGAAAATGCGACATGTCACGATATCGTGACGCTTTTCTCTCCTGGCGCTTTCTCCTCGCTCTGAGCCGTGAAAATGTGACACTTTTGTCTTCTGCTCTTCCTTGTCGCTCTGAGCCACGAAAATGCGACATGTCACGATATCGCGTCACTTTTCTTCGTTTGGCCTTTTCTTTGTTTTCGGTCACAAAAATGTGACATGTCGCGATATCACGACACTTTTATTTTTCTGCTCCGCATCCTTGCTTTCGACCACGAAAATGTGACATGTCGCAATATCGTGACACTTTCTCTTTCTTGCGCAGAAGCTATCTTCTTTGGCCTGCTTGGCAGTGAAGCTTTTTCTTCTTCATTCTGTGTACAAAGGGGATGGCATTGAAAGCCAAAATTGCTGCAACACTTACAAACACTTTCGAAGCAACAAACAAAACACTTTACAAAGAGAAATTTTTGATTTTTTTCTACCCCTTGTGTAATGTGACAAAATTATCAAAAAATTTTGCGGCTCACGGGGCATTTAGCTTGTCTGAATGCAGATATCCCAGGCATTTATCCATTGGGCAACAAATTCATTCCCATTGTCTTCTTCTTTGACCATCCACTGATAGCATTTTATTTTTTTTTGTTTGTTTGTGCCTAAGCTCCTAGCAACACTTAGTGCTTTCGACACTTATTTACTAGCCGGGCTATGTTCAGTATTTACACAAAATTTTGTGACATGATTGGCATGCCGCCACTATAGACCCAGCTTCGGGTGCCTATCCGGTGAACCAGCAATGTTCGGACCATATCAGATTGAACTTCAGTTGATCTTTGAAATTTGATTGGCCTCTTCCCAAAGTTTTCCACGTTGTAAACAGGGAGCAATGCAGTAGGTTGTAACTCCTGCCAGTACCCATACTGGTGATGAATGATGTGGCAAAGAAGTTCCCCGCATGGGGGTCTTTTGTGGGTACCGATTGTGGTGATGGCTGGAACCAATACCAAAATTCAAATGAATCCATTAACTATGGGCTGGGTACAGGTTCTTCCATCCTCCTGATGTGGTAACAGGGCTCCTTCGGCAAGGAGTAATCTTCTAGGATCTCTTCAGGTTCAGCCTCCTGATGAGGCATGCTTAATGGGCTCTGGTTGAATACCTATGTGCCATCCACTGGGACACAAAAAGGGTGCAAAAATATGCCCTCTTTGTTCTCAGGTTCTGCCACTTGAGACTGCTCTTCTTCTTGGCCCCTCCTCTGATGGAGATTGCAAGCAACCATATTGTTCATTGGTGGGGCAAAGCTTGCATATTCCCATTATTAGACTTGGATGAGATCTGCCTCTCGAGCTCCAAACGACTGCATCTCAGGCCTCTGCTTAGGATGAGGAATTTTCCATGGTGAATACTGTGCAGGGTAGACAGGAGAAGCAATTATTGGAGGAAGTGATGGAGTTTCCCCCCACTGCCACTTTCCAGATAAGAGTAGGAGCTGCTCTGCTCATACTACTTCCTCAAATATTTGAGGAAATATTCGTTCACCCGATTGTAGCAAGATGAGGCCCATGTCCGGGTGAAAGGCCCGAACATAGAAGAGGTGGGCTTGGGCGGATGTCAGTTGGATCTCCCTTAGAATTCACTTCTAGCTTCTACAAAATCAGAAATTGAAGTCCGTGATGCTCTCCAAAGGTTCTCCCTTGATGGTGGAGAGGTAGGTCAAAAGCTGGAAGGGGTCCTGAGAGCCATCAAATGCTTCGAGTAGTGCTCCCGCTAAGTCATCCCATGAGCAGATGCTTTTACGCTTGAGCAGTCTATACCACTACAACGCCCTTCCTTCCAAAGATAGGACCAAAAGTCTGATCATGACATCTTCATGGAATATGTCATGGATGGGCCTTAAATCAACAAGATATTCAAGGTGTTCTCAGGCCATTCCCTTAGTGCCATTGTATTTTGGCACTATCTTCAAGGCACTTTCAGGAATTTCATGGTAACTTTGAAGATTCAGAGGGCCATGATCATCCCAGCTGGGATAGCATACCCTCTCCATTATAGCAGTGGCCTGCAGATATCACAGTTCTCGCCGCTGAGTCGAAGTCACCAGGTGAACATTCTTCTTCGCTTGTGAGGTCAAGGCTGCTCACCGAACCTTGATTCCTCTGAGATGTCTTCTTTTAGTTTAAAAAGGCACCTACGATCAAGAAATATGGATCTTCAGCTCAGTCAGAGTCGCCAGGTGATTTTACCAGATGGAGGCAAGCCAAAGATTCACCAACTCGGGCTTCCTTAAAACATGGGGACTTTTTCCATGAAGGCACAGGTTTAAGTACTGGTCTTTATGACTTAGAGATTTTTGAGTTGAATAGAGTCACCAGATGCTAAGAGTCTTCCGATAATGAGAGCATCAGATCTCACTACCACTAGTCAGGTGATACTGACCAGGTCACACCGAGAACTGGTTAGAACTATCGACCCCGATAAAGATAGGTTTTACATTAAAATATGGGACCTTGACTGGTTATGGATCTTACTAAAATAGACATAGTCGATCCCACCGGGCGTGCCAGAAACTGTTGGTCACAAAATCTGCCTAGGTAAGGATTTAGAGTAAATGTACATGCCCTAGACCTGGACCAACATTGAAAGGCCGAAGGGAAGAGATGCCCTTCGTGCAAATATCTGAAGAAAGGCTGGCTCCTATGCTAAACTACTTGGGTGTTTGAGGATAAAGGTGTAGGAAAGAGATAAAAGGAGTTAGGGTTAGAGAAATCAGTGATGTAAGGTGGGAGAGAACAAGAAGCACGATTGCTGACCAACAACTTGAATAGTAGCAAGGAACACTAAGGGTAAACGAAAGAAATGCAATATCGACTTTCCTATGTATCCTTCGGACGGGTTTCAGGGTACCTTCCCCGATCGCACACTAGACGCAGAGTTCAACATCCAATATACAAACAAAGAAAGACAAAAGAATCAAGCACAAAAGGCAACATAAAATAAAGCCAATACAATGCTTTTTTGCTCCTATGTATCCTTCAGAGCGAGTTTCAGGGTACAGTCCCCGATCGCACACCAGACGTAGAGTTCAGCATCCAATATACAGACGAAGAAAGACAAAAGAAGCAAACACAGAAGGCAGCATAAAAGAGAAGAATTGAGCTCAAAACCTTTTAGTATTAATAACAAGATATCAAATTACAACAGCTTTCTAGCAGATATTTCCCCCCCTTTTTACATTATAAAATCTAAGTTTTTATGGAGGACCCGATCCTCTAAGTCATTATTACATAAGATGGCGAAGTATGTTCTTGAGATCTGAGAAGTTGGCTCCTCACGGCCTTCGAGACTGAGCTTTCAAATTCATTACCAGAACTAGCCACTATGACCGAGTCAACCGCAAAAATATGCATTGATGATCTGTCTAAGTGTCCTTAGTTTTTGGGTGCAATGCTCGAGTGGCCGCCATGCTTGATTGATACTTCGTCAAGGACTGATACTTCGCTTCCAATTGCCAAAAATGAGCAGCGACCTTGTCGGGAAAGTAAAGCAAGGCACTTTGATGGTCTCGAGAAAATACCCGGCTTGAAGCGTGTGCCCCTTGCAAAAAAGCAACATGTCACAATATCACAACATTTCCTTGTCTTCAGCTTGGTTCTTCTCGTTACATCACAAAAATATGACATGTCACGAAATCATGACATTTCTATGTCTTTGTCTTCTTTTGTTGCTTTTGGCCATGAAAATGCAACATGTCGTGATATCGCGACACTTTTCCTCTTCTGTGCTTTCTTGTCGCTGTCGACCGCGAAAATGCGACATGTCATGATATCATGACACCTTTCTTCTTCTGTGCTTTCTTGTCGCTGTAGGCTGCGAAAATGTGACATGTCATGATATCGCGACACTTTTATGCCTTCAGCTTGGTTAAAACTCCTCTTGCATTGCGAAAATGCAACATGTCGCGATATCACGACGCTTTTCTCTCTTGGTGCTTTCTCCTCGCTCTGATCCACAAAAATGCGACATGTCGTGATATCGCGACACTTTTCTTGCTTGCTCTTTCTCCTTGCCTTTGGCCATGAAAACACGACATGTTGCGATATCGCAACCTTTTTCTCTCTTGGCGCTTTCTCCTCGCTCTGAGCCGCAAAAATGCGACATGTCACGATATCGCGACACTTTTTCATTCTTGCACTCCTTTCGGCCGCAAAAATATGACATGTCATGATATCGTGACACTTTTATTTCTTGCACTTCTCGTTGTCGGTCGTGAAAATGCGACATGTCGCAATATCACGACACTTTTATGCCTTCAGCTTGGTTCCTCTTCTTGCATCGTGAAAATGCAACATGTCGTGAAATCGTGACATTTCTATGCCTTTGCCCTCTTTTATTGCTTTTGGCCATGAAAATGCAACATGTCACGATATCGCGACACTTTTCCTCTTCTGTGCTTTCTTGTCGCTCTGAGCCGCGAAAATGTGACATGTCACGATATCGCGACACATTTCTTCTTCTGGAACTTCTTCTCACTGTCGGTCGCAAAAATGCGACATGTCGCGATATCGTGATACTTTTGTCTTCTGCTCTTCCTTGTCACTCTAAGCCACGAAAATGCGACATGTCGCGATATCGTGACACTTTTCTTCGTTTGGCCTTTTCTTTGTTTTCGATCGCGAAAATGCGACATGTCGTGATATCGCGACACTTTTCTTTTTCTACTCCACCTCCTTACTTTCGGCCGCAAAAACATGACATGTCGCGATATCGTGACACTTTCTCTTTATTGAGAAGAAGCTATCTTCTTTGGCCTGCTTGGAAGTGAAGATTTTTCTTCTTCATTCTGTGTACAGAGGGGATGGCATTGAAAGCCAAAATTGCTGCAACACTTACAAACACTTTTGAAGCAACAAACAACACTTTACAAAGAGAAATTTTTTATTTTTTTCTACCCCTTGTGTAATGTGACAAAATTGTCAACAGTAGCATGAAAAACACTATCTCTATGCTAGCTCCTTGCTCACACTTTGAATCATCGAAGAGCATAGTCATATCAGCATTGTTCTTTGGTTCTTCAGGTTTAGGAGCTTCGGATACTACAAAAACTGCATCATCTGGAAGCTCTATTGTTAGAGGCCTACTGTTGGACAATGGTGCCTCTAACTAATCTACTATGACCTATCCCTTAATGGAATTCTATCTTATGAATTCCAAATTGAATTCTGTCAATAGCATGATGCACTTTGGAGTATGTGTATTATGATATGTCTTGCTCATCATATACTGCAAAGGATTTTGTTTTGATATCATATATGTCATGTGACTTAACATGTAGTGCCACAATTTCTTGGTAGTGAACACTACTGCTAAACATAGTTTTTTCACATATGCATATCCTAGCTCGTAACTCACCAAGGTTCAACTAATGTAATATATGGCTTACTCTTTGCCTTGTATGTTATTTTGGGTCAACATGGTCCCTAACGCAAAGTCTATTGTCGATATGTAGTAGAAAATTCTCTTCTAGCCTTAGTGGAGCTAACACTGGCAACATCACCAGGTATTGCTTTATCTCAGTGAAGGATAACTTGCAGTCCTCATCGCAGTTGAATGGGACACCCTTATGTAGCAGTCGATTCATGGGTCGACATTTATCTAATAGTTGGGTGATAAATCACTTTATCGAGGCTACCTTGCCTTAAAGGCTCCTTAATTCCTTAATATTGGTGGGAGGACACATTTCCAAAATGGCCTTGACCTTTGTTGGGTCTACTTCGATGCCTCTCTTGGAGACAATGAACCCTAGTAATTTTCCAGAAGTTACACCAAATACACACTTCTTAGGATTCAGCCTGACGTTGTGCTCTATCAAGCGATCGAAGACTTTTCTTAAGACCTTCACATGCTCTTCTCATAGCAATGACTTGGCTAGCAAATAATTGATATAATATTCAAGAATTTTGTGCATATAGTCATGAAAAATGTATGTCATGGCCCGCTAGTATGTGGCACCAGCATTTTTGAGACCAAATAGCATAACTTTGTAGCAAAATATTCCCCATGGCATTATAAATGCAGTTTTTTGCTGGTCTTCAGGATTAATCCAAATTTTATTATAACCAGAAAAATCGTCCATTAAGGAGAGCATTTCATGACTAGCAGTAGAGTCTAATAGAGCATCGATATTGGGCAATGAAAATGAATCTTGGGTGTTGCCTTGTTGAGATATCTAAAATCCATACAAATACAGATCCTTCCATCTGGTTTTCCTATAGGTACCATATTGGATATCCATTCTGGATAGTCGATGGAAATGACAAATTCTACATTCACAATTTTTGCAATTCATCTTTCACCATTAAGGCTATTGTTGGATGCATCTTTCTGAGCTTCTGCTTGACGGGCTTCTTGGATGGGTCTAGCGAAAGGTTATGAGTAACCAAATTTGGGTCTAGACCAAGCATATAATTGTATTTCCAAGAAAAAATGTCAGGTCTCTCTTTCAGCAGAGAGATGATGCTAGCACACTCATATGGAGTGAGACTCATTCCAAATTTAACCTTCATTGGATTGGTGGGGTCTTTATCGATATCCACTTCGAAGGTTTCCTCTACTGACATATGGGATCCGTCCTCAAGATGATGAGGCATAGGTATCAAATGTATGTCATCATTTGGATTTATATGTTCTTTTTCGAAAGCATGTTCAGCATGATAGACATCGTAAGCACAACCTAGTACAAAATGAAATGGTTGCAGCATCTCTTCATTCAGGAAGAAGTCTTCAAGCTCTACTAGAAAATAAATGCAATCCCAATCAATAACATCTATGTTCAGATGCAATGGTTTGGATGGATCTACTGGATTGCTGAGCAAAATGGTCAAATAAATGGAGACCATGTTGATGGAATGGAATTGATCTCCAGGACCACATGGACTAAAATCTACATCATCTGTGTAGCTTTCATACCCAAGATCTAGCTCATATGGGATGGGGATGAAAGGGTCCTCCCTGTGGGATGCCCGGACAACTGGATACTCTCTATGCACTAATTGCAAAATGGGATCTCTTGACTCAAGTATCTCAACATAAGTAGGTGGATGGGGAAAGAGTCTTTGATATTCCTCTTCTAGATTTATTCTTTCCCTAAGGTGGCATTGGAGATTAAACTCTCGATACAAACCCATAGTTGTAATAGGTGGTAGACCTCGAGGTGGATTCCAATTACGTAGGTGATGAGGCTCCAAATAGGCCATCTCCAATGAATTCTCATCATCACTATACATATATAATCCTTCACTTCCCCCCATATGCAAGGGGTGATATGCCAGATGTGGTCCCATGTATTCGATTCTACGATCATGATCATCACTATCTGGATAAAATGGATAAAATGATTGTATATATGACACCGATGCAAAAACTAGCTCTACTTCCTCTTTAGAGCGATCAGTGTTAAGAGGCACTTCTTTTTATAACATACTCTGACTCTACAGACAATAGATGTAGCAAATATACTAGCCTTAGATCGGTCATCTTAGCCTCATCGCTATGGTCGCTACTATGAGCAGACCACTCTATCGTGTCCACAAATATTGGGAGATTAGCTGGATGAGGCCTTAAGTAGGACTGCTATGTCTTGTCTTCATAATCACTATCGACCATGAAATGCTCTTGTATCTCATATAATTGCTCTCTAGGAAGCAAATGGTGTAGAAATTCTAGAACCACGAAGGCTCGCTAAATTTCCTCTTTATATTGATCATTATTTGAGGACTCACCATATGCATCATAACTTGGTCCACTTATTTTGGAGGTGGACTCCTCTTCATCTTCACTAAAAAGATCTCCTGACTTGATCTTGGGATTCCTCCACCTCCATGGGAGTGGCAGCCTCAGTGGCGACTGGTTTGAGTGTGTTCTTTGTTTCTTTCCTACCTAATTTTACCTTTACTATCTCGTCATCCTAATGCATTGCTGATGCACTCAATCTCAGAGAAGTTGCAGTGGTATATTCAAATATGTTTGATACAAATACTGATGGTTGAACATGCACTGCCTGTTTACCTCTTGGAACCCTTACTGGTGATATGGGTCGTATGTCCAAGTGCATTGATGGGAGTACGAAACTCCCTAGAAAATTTGCTAAGTTCATGAACTTGAATGGTTCTTCGTCTGATGAAACCATGTGAACTTGTCCCTCGTGTATATACTTGACACACTAATGCAATATTAAGGAAACACAATGCATTTCATGAATCCAAGGCCTCCCCAGTAGGATGTTATACTGCAAGGCACCATATATCACGTGACACATTACGGGAATGGTCTTTAGTCCCACTTGAATAGGTAGGACAATCGTGCCAACCATAGAGCATAATGCGCCGTTAAATGCTCTCAATGTAAAGGTGGTTGGTATGATGAGTGATTTAGGCAATTTCAAATGGTG
Source organism: Wollemia nobilis (assembly GCA_028583015.1). NCBI lineage: Eukaryota > Viridiplantae > Streptophyta > Pinopsida > Araucariales > Araucariaceae > Wollemia > Wollemia nobilis. The sequence goes on along the minus strand of JAQPPZ010001739.1, from coordinate 4,945,587 downwards.
CAGTGCCTTAGTCATGATTATATTGATCAACAAACTGGTGTCAATCAAGACCCTTTTGAATGGCATGTGGTTAAAACATGCAATGATATGTAGTGGCGGGTCAGCCACACTTGCAAAAACTATTTTCACTTCGTGATCGTAGAATTGGATCATTAGTTCTAGGAACTATTATACGTGCCCCACAAAGTTTGTGAATGCCTATGCATCTTGGGACTATAACTTAATGAACCTTAGAATTTCCATAAGAGTCTCCCTATATCTAGGAACTGTTGTATAAGCTCATATATTGACAACTTTGTAGGAGTCGTCTGTAGGTTTTGAACCAGCCTGCTCCTAATGGTCACCACTGGTCTCATTGGTGGGCCTAGAATATTTTGTTCCTGTCATTGCTGGGGCATGGCTTGTATTTGAATAGGAGCATGAGGTTGATTCAGCCATTCGTACCTCCCATGTCTAGTAATAATATTGACCATGCTAACGAACCCCTAGGTAGGTGGTTCGACTCGCACTTGATTGATGTGGCCATCATGGTTATGGGGCACCTCATGGTTTGGTAACGTATTTTTAAAAATCCCCATGTTTTGGTTGTCCAGCATCTAGGGATTTCTTGGTACCACAAGCTCTCACCTTTCTATCATATTTTGCACAATATGTTTGAAAGACTAGCATACCTCGATGTCATGGCCTTTCGCTCTATGAAATATGCAAAACAAATCTTCCTGATAAACTTTGGGTTTGGGCTGATTAGGATCAACCATCTTGAATTTGGGTAATATTATTGCCTTGGCCTCGCATAGCTGATGAAAATTTGATGTCAATGATTCTATCCATGGTGTGAATATGCGAGGTGGGTGTTGCTCTTTTTTCTTACCCTTGTACTTATTCCTGCCTTGGTCGTATTGCGCAGGAGGAGGATGGGCTTGATAATTTTGTTTCTTTTGCACCTTATCCTCATTTTGGAGATTTAGTACCACCTAATTCACATGGGTCTGCTTGAACTATTGCTTTGAGGTGCTCTTTCTATATCCCTCTTTCTTGGTTTTGAGATTCAATTTGCCCTCCTGCAACTTGATGTCCTTAATTACCTTGGCTTGCACCAAAGCTTCTTCGAATATCGCATACTGTTGCAGCTACAACAGTAGCGAGATGTGCTTGGCACAACTCTTTGTAAACATTCGGGTTAATTTTGTGGTAGGAATCGAGAATGAAAACTTTGCCATTAATCTCCTCCACCTCTTCTTGTACTATTCTATTGGCTCATCATCGCGCTAAGCTAGCACAACCAAATAAGAAAGGTTGCTTGTTTCTTGATGCCAAAGTAATAGCGTTCAAGAAAGGCATCATCTAATTGCTTAAAATTTGTTATGCTATGTTTTTTTAGCTGATTAAACCACTCTCAGGCTCGCCTAGAGAGTGTCATGACAAACATACGCAATAACAGTGTATCATTGTTCTCTATCTGGAAGCAAGCATCTAGAAAGCTTGTGACATGTTCTTGCGCCTCTTCATCACCCTTGAATTTGTCTAACCTGGGCATCTCAAAATGCTTAGGGTATAGGGGTGTAGGCACCGAGGGATCTAAAGGTTCATTGTGAATTTTTATCAGTTTCGACTTTTGGATAGCTGTGCCTTGTTTCTCAATTGCTTTGACTTTCTCAGCCAAAGCTTTGTAAGCCTTAGAAGATAAAAAGTTATCCTCCCTAAGTCAGCGTAGAGGCAGTTTGGGAGGTACACCCCTCTTCTGTTGAGGTGGAGGGCGTTGCTCTTCCTCCTCCTCAGCTAAGGAACTCTCAGGATATTCCTATTTGCATATGTTCCCCTCTTGTTCCTCATAATGTTGTTGCCTCTTATTGTCAACCGAGGGTGATCACTCTCTTTGATGGGTAGTGATATGAGTGTGAACACTTACATGCTCATGGTGCATGTCAACTGGTAGAAAAGCCTTCCTGTGCACCTACTTTCTACACTCATCCTGATAATATAGGCTAGCCCTAACCAACCTATCTTCCTGCTCTACATGCTCCTTCTGGACAAGGATGCGCTCCTTGCGCAAGCGCTGCTCATACAACCTTTGTCTAGTGAGCCTATGTGCTTGAATATCTTCATCTTCAATGCGCTACCTCTCTAGGTGAGCATCCTCCAATTGATCTTGGAGGAATTGGCATTTTTGTTTAAAGGCCAGTCGATATGATCTTTCAACCTACTCAGTCGTAGGAGGCTTTTGGTACGCTTGCTTTGTATGAGCGACCTTGTGGGTTTCATACCCATAGAACTGATGTGCTATACCTTTGCCTCTATCGGTGAAGATAACATCGACATCATGCTATGTCCCATGCTATGTGCCACCATGCATGGATGGTGGATGTGAGACATGAGGGTGCTTAGAATCCTCTCCATGCTCTCTAGTAGTTCTAATGGTGCACCCGCTATTCTCACTCGAAGCACGAGTGGGCAAAGTCGAAGACTTACAGCCTAGCTGCTCTAACACACTACCTAGATTGTCTAGCTTCCTAGACCTCCACCTCTCATGGGGTGGTGTTCCATTAGCTCCCACATTTGACATATCGATGGTGATCTTGCATGCTATAGTATGCATGGGTGTATGGGTAGACTTGCATTCAGCATGGAGCCTGTCTACTTGCCACTGAATGAGCGGATCTCTATTCATTCTATACTCAAAATGTGGGGGTATAGTACACCCTATAGACTTAGTGTAAATGGGTACCAATATGGTCCCCTACATGACATACTCTTCGATCGATCTCGTGGACGTGTGTGTACTATGGTCTCGATAATGACTTTCGAGTGGAGCACCCTCAGGCTAAGAAGCTCCATGCTCTAATATACATCTAACAAAATGCATTAATGCTAGGCTATCAGGGATATGCTCAATAGGATCCCCTCGTGTCGAGTTTTCTCCTCTAATACTCGCCGAACATCATTTGGTTTGCTCATGTGGTTTAGGACTAGACATGTGTATCTGTGAATCGGTTGGGGCTTGGTCATTGGCTTTAGACTTGCACATTTTTTGACCACCCTGTGTATCCACCATAGTGTACCTAACGTTTAGATGTATATTTTATTATCAAACACGGTATACAATGATGCTTATCTTATTTTTAAATTTTGAAATATGCCCTAAACTTTTTGATGTTGTTTCAAAATGTGTTGTATCAGTATGAGAAACTCTCGCATGTTTTGCAAAATCATTGGATTCTATTATCAGTTTAATTGGATTTCACCTATATACTCACACAGGTCGAATATGGGAATGAAGTCCATACTCAACGATGTAGAATAGGTACTACCAACCCTCACCGAACACATCGTGCACAATGATACACTCTTTTGAAGATGAGTGTGTATTATTTTGCATAGATAGGATAGTTCTTGTGTCAGCCTTGGCAACGAGCGGGTCCTGATAATACAATTTCAAATGAGCCAACCAAATGGTAATTACATCCACTATTGGTCTTAATCAAATGGGTTGGATGTGAGAGCCCAACGCCACTGATGTTTAAATGAAACATGGTGTGTGTGGTACATTTTACTTTGCATAAAGACAAATGCATAAAAGAGCATTCATATGATCATTCCTACATGATATGCATAAAAATAAAAGTAACATTTCAAATTCAGAAAGCTATGAATGCTATGTCCTACATGACGTTATGACAATGCAATTACGATGAGCTGGACTCTAATTGGGCCTCAAGCATGCAAATGACCATTCAATTTTTATCAAGGTCACTGTATTCTAGGACGAACTACAATCAGAGGTCCGCTATTCCTAGTAGCACCTTTCTAATGGAAGGAATGCGAAAGCAAACTAGGACTATTCATTCACCCCCCATTTTTTTTAGTGTACCTAATTTGCAATTGATTTAAAGCTCACTGTAAAAACACAAAACAAAAATATAGAACAAAGAATAAAAATAGATCCTACCTCAGCTCCAGATCTGATGCCAAGTGGTTTCTCTGTTGTATACTACTACTATAAACCACCACTCTGGTATATGGGCTACAGTGTAAACCATGGGTGAAATCTACAGGCCAACAAATAACTATAGTTGTTAGTTGCGGTTAGCACCTGAGACAAGCAAACTCTAAAATGTCAGCACTCAGGGGCTATAAATGCGGAGTTCCACCGTGATCGCCTTCTGACATAATAAAAAAGCATGCACCTATCTACTGTGTTAGTCTATAGTCATCATAAAAGCATAAAAGGTTGACACATTGCATAAATTCAACAAGATGATATTTATTATCTTGATTATGAATGAATATTTGTTACACATATGCCCCTCTTAGGGTCACTTGAATGATGATACAATTTATACAATTGCCAATGCCCTCAATAGGGTAGGTGTATTAATATTGCCCTTTGATTAGTTGCAAAATACCTTGGGGTGGAGTTGACCCCCTTCTTCGTGATGTGGAAGGATTATGATATGGAATCCTCTTGTACATGTCTTCCTATGATCAAGAAACAACAACACACAATCAAAGAGATAGATAGCCTCTCATAATGAGGCCCTTTAAGGAAACATACATGAAATTCCATTTAAACTAATAATCAAGAAAACATAAAGAAAACCTTAAAATATGCTAATTGAATAAATATTTGTAGTATAGCATAAAGGAGATCGTTAGACAAATAATGCATAGATCAGATAACAAAATAGAAGCATAGAGGTGCATAAAAGATCCACAAATATCCTAATTAATGCAAAGCATGAACTATCTATTCTAAGCTAATTCCTACGGTAAAAATTCTTCTAAACTATAATTAAACCTAAGAAATGATTAATCTAACCTATGTAACTGAATATAAATGAAAATAGTAGGGTTTTCTATCACCTATTGTAAACCGTAGCTTTGGTGAGCGGTCTGCACTGTGAACCATGGTTGACAACCCTGGTTTGACCTCTGATGGGTTTACCCTCAAAATCAGGGGCAGTGGGCTTGATCTCCTTGTCCAAATTGATGTTCAAGGCTTCACACCACTTGGTCAAACTCTAAAAGCCCCAAAGGCACAATAATACCTTTGGTAAAAAACAATGCAAAATCAAAAATACAAAAATAATGCAAAATAAAAAACACAAAAATAGTTACATTTTCCATCTGCATCCATATAGTTGCATTACATAAAACATGCATACCCATTGAATTTGCATATGTTATGATCACACTCTTAAAAATGATGCCACTGTTTGTATCACAACCACAAATACACAAGTCCACCTTCATCCATTCATCCATGTGTAACTGTGTTTTTCAACACAACCATATCATGTTGCTATAAGGAATAGGCTAAGATTTTTTGGTCATTCAACCATATCTAGTGGTCTTATTAGTTTTTGTGGGAATCCACCTTGATTAGTAAATAGTAATGTCTAGTCATGAATTCCTCAGATATTCAAGATTCTATCACTAATTGAAAACACTAAAATCCTAGTTGGTACAAGGGAAAGATGAAAGTTGCAAAAAGTGGTCTAGTTTACCTTAAGTGAAAAGGGTCTTCCTTGCTTATCCCCTTATGCGACCGGTTCAGAGGTTCTGAGAATTGACAAAAGGATAAGTTTCACCCTACCCAGAAATGAGTGATTATCATCACTACATAAATCCCTTGCTTTCATTAAAACAAGCAAAAATATCGAAACAAAGCACAAATTCAAAGTCCCAGTTTCCAAGGTCATAATTCAAAACCCCAAAATCAAGAAAAAGGTCAAAAGTAGAAACAAACAAGTGAGTTTCATCCTTACATAAATTCCTTTTTCATGAGAAAAAAAAATCAGTAAAAAATAAACAATGATTTTCATCACTAAGTGTGAGCAAGTATCCCAAATGAAATGAAGAAAATAAGGGAATGGAACTTGAATCCCTAGAATTCTCAGCATTGCACAAAATCGGAAGGTGACCCCCATTATAGGTTGGTGTACAACCATGCCTAGAAATGGTGGTACCCTTACACATGATGATATTTCTATCACAATAGCATCTTGCATTTGTGTAGACCAATGTTTGCATGTGGATGAGCTAGCTTTAGGTGACCCAATGCTACCTAGTGGTATAATCCAACTAAGTCTAACACAGGATAAGATGAACAATTGAGGATCCACGATCTTAGAAATGGGTTGAAATAATCCCGCATGACATCAAAGGAAATGCTTGCGTTCTATCTAAATTTATTCATTTTCACACATAGGGATAATGAATTCATAGGTCCATGATGAAAGCCTTGCTTCTTCAAAAGTCTAGTGTGATCAGTACACAACTATTGATAGGGTAACTAGAGTGTTTGAGTCTCAGGAAAAACCACAAAAAAAATTCCTACATAGCACCAAATCATATCATTCAACAAATCATCATTTTCTTTATGAATATTGCAAATTAAGAGGTATTAACAAAGTAGGCTAGATACTAGATAGATGTTAGAAATAATATCTATATGGCCACTGACTATTTTGAACCTTTTATATAACATAAGCTTTATCAAGGAATTACATGCATACACACCAATACATTTCATGTATGAATGCTCACACATTCATGATTGTTATACTTTATGTGGTATCACCCATTTAGATTGTTGGAATCATATCCTATGCATTCCTTATGTTTTAAGTGATTAAAGCATATAGGTTCATTCACATTATTAACATCATATAGACAGTGCATGACACATTACATCTACCATATCATAACACAAGTTAGATGCATACAATAAAATCAAAATTAAACATGCATCTAACAAAAACATTGCATCCATAAATACATAATATCATAAATCATCCATCCATATATAATATCACATCAGTGTATTCACCCATACATAGAATCATAAATACATCATCAAATCAACTCATGATACATTACATCATGTCACAATAATCAAATCATATAAGCATTTACATAAACATATACGTAAGCATCCATATCAATATCCATATCATCATAAATATCACCTATCACCTAACACATACCAACTCATCATAATGTCACCATTACATCACATAAGAAAAACAAAAATATAAGAAAAAAATGACACACATAATGAAGAATAATGTAAAGTCTTATATAAATATGTGTGTCTCAAAAGGTGTCTCAAAATACATGGATATACAAAATTTCCCAAAGGCTATAGTCATAATAGGTCAGCTAACCTCAAAAATAAAAGCCTACAACATCATCAATAAAACACTAGGTATGTGCCCTCTGTAGCACTGCCCCCCATGGATGGATCTTAGGTGAAGTGGTGTGAGCTTGTTGGCCTCTATCTACGATTCTAGGTCCTCTGACTAGGTCGGATGGAAGACTGCCTTGAGATGGAGTGCCTACTAGCCTGTGAACCACCTGCACCTATCCTCTCCCTAGGAGTGGCTCCTAACATCTTGATTTGCATCTCGAGAGAAGTAATACGGCCTACATGAACCTCAATCTATCTCATACTCATCTAGCAGAGTCTGCATCCGCCTAATCTCTGTCCCCATATCTATCATTATAGAGCACTAAGGTGTGGAAGGATCAACAACAATCTGCATCCTGGAAGTACCACCCCCAATAGCATCCTGTAGAGCCTGTATCTAAGTATTAAGTTGATATATAGTGGCATCACTTTGTACTATAGTAGCATCCCACTAGGCAATGATAGCATCACATTGATGTACCTAGATCTTGGACGATTGGAGTTCAAACTCTACATCGTGCAGTTGTGCTCTAAGAGGAGAATCTCTCTCCTCAGGATCCAACTCCTCATCCTCCTCCTTAGGAGCCTCCTACTTCTCCACTGCCACCTGCTCTATCGGCTAGCCCTATAAATCAATATTGGATCAAATCCTATGCCCTGCTAGATTTGCACCATATCCGCCATCATCCTCGTGGTCGAGACTGGCATCACCATGCCACATCTGATCACCCCACCATTGTGCAAATGCATCTGTGATTCCCCCAGTGACTCATGGATAAACTGTTGGGGTATCCTCCCAATCAACCAAATTTTTGAAACCTGGGGGAGGCAGGTCTCTCTCTGCTTTGATGCACCTGTATAAGAATGGGATAAATGGCACATCCTACTATAAGTCGTACTGATGAAGAACCCGAGAGTAGAAGAAATACTCCATGATACCAACCTTATAGTCAATGAGCCACAACTCACGCTGCATCCTAGCTGTAAAGCTAGGTGGATCATCCCAAGCTGAGCACTCGTAGTATGTATGCCACATAACAACATTGACCTATATTCTGGTGAAAGTATTAGTATAATGGATGAACTCCCCCATATTAGGGTGACTCTTGCGCTCCTTGCACTCTCAAGCCCACCTGGCAGCATAGCACTACATATTAGTGTTAATTATTGTAATATTAGCGAGGAGTCCTTGGGGATGATCCACATTGATATGCTCCCACCCCTAGACCTAGAGGAGCAAGCTATAAAATGCTGAAATGGCCCCGCAGATGGATGTGATACAACACTGTGCTAACAGAGACCTACCCCATGCATAGATGATGGGCTACTCACTGTCCAAAAAATCTTGAACCATTACAAAGAGGTTCCACAAGAATCTCAAGCCTGAGCAATCCGAGATCATAATGTTGCTGATGACCATCGATAATACTGTGTGCCTCTTCGAGAAGACACACTCCCTGTACCAATGTATAACAAAGACACCCCTAGACTTGGTGTCCTTGAAGGCAGTCATTGCATGCCCTCTGAACACCCTAGCAAAAAATACATCATGATCATTAGTGGTCGAAGAGACGATGGCCACTCCATCAAAGGGGATCCAAAAAATCCTATATACATCCTCCGATGTGATAGTCATCTCACCGATAGGAATATGGAAGGTGTTCATCCTAGGATCCCATCGGTTAACCAGGTTAGTGAGGTAGGCCTGGTCTGACATAATATGGGGCAATCAAGTGACATACTATAGTCCACGGGCTTTAAGATAGGTCTATTCTATATCATCCAGGAGTGGGAGAAGATCATTAAGGAGCTTCGGGTCCCGAGCCTGAGTAGTGAGAATCTAAGAGCAAAAATAAAAGGTATAACTACAATGCATCTAAGGCATGAATCACAAATAAAACATGAAAGTGGTGCACATAATTATGAACTATCCTAAGTCTGAGAAAAATAGGAATAAATGCACCTAATCATGTAGCACGGTACAAGAAAGCAGTTCAAAAATTCAAAAAAAATCAGCATAATCACCTTGCAAAATTCACAAAATTTAACTAAGGTTCTTGGCCACTGTCGCCTATAGCAGCTAGAAACTAGCCATTGAGGACAAAAATGGCCAAATGCCAATGGTCAAATTTCTAACCATTGGGATTCAAAGTTGGCCGCTCTAAGTGACATCGACCAAACTGTAGGCCGAGTTGGCCGCTCTGAGCAACAGCGACCGATGAGCGACATAGTAGACATGTATGCCCTAGGTTGAAAATGAAAAATAAAAATAAAAAATTGACAAATGAGGGAAAACCCACCAAAAAAAAACCTAGCCTAAACCTAACTGTGGATTCGATTCATTTATAGAAATTTTAGTGAGGTTAATTTATCGGTTAATTAGTGAGGTTCAATTTTACCCAAAAAGAAAGCAGGGTTAAGGTTTGAGAGAATACCTAAGAAGCTCCAGCTCCTCCGCTTGTCGATGTCTCTCCCTGTGCAGCCATAGTCTCCAACACAATAACACTTCAAGTCATAAATGTTGCTTTTTTGTTAGAGCTCTGGAAAACAAAATGCCAGCTGGGAAAATTGAAAATTCAAAACCCTAGATTCCTTTTGTACTCCTCAAGTCGTGCTTTAGCCGTTGCTGACATCAGGGTCCCAAATTTCATGGCCGCTTAGGGCGGGAGCAGCCATAGGCAGGGACTTAGTGTCCGTTGGACCTGACAGCAGCCGGATGCACAGGTAAGTTCAGGTAGATTACTTCTAGGAGGAATAGTAAAAAATCAAATAAGCACATTTTGATGGTCCCTGATCATCAAAATGATCAAATAAGCACATTTTGATGGTCCTTGATCATCAAAATGATAAAAATAACAAAAAAATCACATAAAAACAAATCTTGAGTAAGCTTTATATTCAGTTACTTACTCTATCAACTTGGCAGTTGTAACGATTTGCACTCCATGCAACTTGGTGAGATGAGTAAGTTACCATAGAGCTACTCAGGGAAAATTATTCATTTTGGAATTACGATGCATCACCTCAACATTGAAGAAGATCAAGATGGTCGGACTGCTCCATGGGTACAATGGAATCATCCTAATTCTCTTATGACACCAAAAACACTTACCCAAGTGATGCAATACAAGCATAAATAGAATTGCTCATCCTAACTCCCTAAGAAGGATATTTGTGGCTAGACCGCTCCTCGGGATAGGGATGAATGATCATCATAAATAGTTGAGATCGCACTTGGATGGGGGTTTTCCATTAAAAGAAAAAACAACTAGAAAGGAACCAAATCTAGTCAAAATGGTCAAGAGACTTATCGCTTCATTCATTGCCTTCCCTCACCAATTCATAATGTGAGGGGGTAGTTCAAATATTCAAATACTCATAATCAAGGTCAACCAAAGATCACTCGATCATGTCAAAATTACGTTCGTCCTATGAATCATTGCGTACAACTCTTACAGAACATTCCCCCATTTATTGGGTTCATAAGAAAATGTGATATCTTCAATTTGTAACTCTCCTTTAGTCGGTTATGTTATAGCAACACAAGCTACCCGATTGCATTTGAGGAATGAGTGCAAGTGGACATGTGCAAGTCCTATGCTAAATTAAGCCTTCAATTAGGTTGAAGTAATGATTCAAGGATGTGTTTTGTCTTGCGTTATTGGGCCATCCAACATTGATCAGATCAATGATCATCATACACCCTATAAACATAGTAGTCTACATTTTTGCTCTGCGTTGTGTTTTATACTCAGCGCATCGCAAAAAGGGGCATCTAGAGACACCTAAAACATGTCATGTTCAAGGAGACTACTCACATAGGCACACTCAGAGGTCATGTGACTACACCTTGGGACCTTCCAAGTATCAAAAGTGATTTTTACCACTCATTTGGGGTATTTTCAGCCCATCCAAGTCTGGTCGCTATGGACTAGAGCGGTTGGATTATGGCCGTTGTAGCTTAGAGGGGCCAAACCTTAGCCCCTATAGATGACAATGACTAAACCTAAAAAACATTTTACCATAAATCTAGCCTAATCATGGGCTGAAGTGGCATTCTACATGCAACAATAGTGAGCAGGGATAACTTTGCATTCCTCCTCATAGCCAGTCTACATGAAAGACTCAAGTCCAGATTTAGACATCAGTTAATTGCCCCTCAAGGGTAGGCAAAAGCTCCAATTCTCATGCTAACATCCAATGCGCATGAGGGATTCAATCCTAGGGTTTAAACATTGACCTAGAGCTTCAATACACTTTATAAGGAGTAAACCTAAAAGCACTAAGGGACCTTATTTTTTATCAATTAGGAGAGAGAGAAAATCATATATCAGATATCATAAATTTGAATAGGTTGGATCATTGAGAGCTTCTAGAGACTTGGAGAGCTTCCCTTGGAGATCATTTCTATGGAAAAAACCTATCAGATTGGAGATCAAATATGAGCATCCTTTAGGAGCAACGAAGTCATCCAAGAGGTAATCATCCATGCACATACAATAATAATTTAACATTAATATCATACTTAATCCCATAGCCTTTGGATTAATAGAGAAATATTTCACCTTAGTGGTCACTGTCTTGGATAGTGGCCCACAACCTAGTCTAGGGTTTGGTGATAGTTTCTTTTATTCTTCTTTTTCCTTGTTTTCATGTCATTAGCATAAGATTTATTTTAGTTATTTGCATTCATAGTACTAGTTTTATTGCATTTATTTTCATTATGCTAATAGCCTCATTTGGGGAGGCAATCTCAGACATCTAAGCGTGTGTTGTTGTTTCATTGCTCGTAGGGTTTCAGGTTCATTGGAAAAATCTGCAACATACGGGAGTAAAAGGATCCCTATAGGAATCAGACTTGGAGAAGGAGGAATCAGTAAGCCCTTATACATTTTTGTGTGCGTAATCGGGAAGCCTGTAAAGGCGCATCACCCCTTGCTAGGGGATATTTTATACATCTACTACCCTCTTTGTATAAAATCATGTATCAAATGAAGGGTATCCCGTAGAGGGATTTATATGTAACCAGATATTGGAAATATCAATACAAAGCATTCATTCTTTTATTTCTTCGCATTTCAGCTACGTATTTATTTATTTATTTTTGGTAAATTAAGTCTGTCATTAACCGGGTTTTAACGGTTGACCCAAAACCAATTTATAAAAATCAGCCCTTGGCTGAGGAACCCCACCATGAACCAAACTGAGGAAACTTTGTCCTCTAACCTGACACTACTGCTTAGCCAGACACCAAAAAAACCAGACCATACTACCCACCATAGTTGAAAACCCCTTTAACAAAAAGAGACAAAGGTCCTATCAGGACCCTAAATACCCCAAGCACCCACACTTCGCATAGGAGATCACCCATAAAACCGTAGGAAACAAAAATACATTGCCACAACCAACACAAAAAAACAAAATGTAGATCATCCATCCATAGTACAGGCCAATCAAAGGAAGACTCTAGTCCTCATCCTTGACCTCCTCTTCCTGATTTTTGTCTTTGTCTTCTTCGTTGTCGTTAGTCTCCGGGTTGTCGACCACCATCTTGTTGCTCTGGTATCCTTCATTAAAGAAAAATTTGGCCAAAATCTCCTGTAATTCCTGTATTTGCTGATTAATGTTGGCCATCGTGTTCAGGACATACCTTTTCAATTCCTATATTGTAGGGTTAGGACCCTCATCTTCAGACATAATCTCCATGATTTTGCTACTTCCCTGAACTTGCTTGTTTTTTAGCCTCAGGGAAGACCTAATGGGTTGGTCATCAATTCTCAGTATTTTCCTTGTCAGGCCTCCCTTAGCGCTAGACTCACCCTCATGCTTCGGGATAGGGGAGGGTTTTAGAATACCAGGGCTCTTGCGTCCCCTCAAAATTTCACCATGAACCGCCAGGGGATCCTCAAGAGGAGGGGCAGGGACAGGTTGGGGAGCATGGAGAAGGACATATTTGTAAATGACCTTGAGAAGGTCTTGATGCATGGGCATGGAAAAGCCTTTTTTACTGTGATAAGAGGTGATGGTGTGGTTCAGGGAGTTCATAAAAAATTGGAGAATGCTTATGGGGTTAACACCCCAAAAAAAGTTGACAAAGGTGTAATGTAAACTGAGTAAAGTTTTACCAGGGTCCTCCGCCATGATGAATTCCATCACATTCTTCATAACTGCATTCCAGGGAGTCGATAGGTCCATCCTTGTGAGGTTATTCTTTACCTCCTTGTAGATTTTTGGGTTATCCTTAAACTCTTTGAGCTCCACCTCCCAGTGGTGCTTTTGATGGTGAATTGACCTTCCCTTGATCGACTGGCCAGTAATTTCCACCAGCAGCTGAACATCAATGAAAAATTTGTGACCTCTGATCTCCATGCGACCATCCTCCCATGTTTCCATCACAACCAACATAATTTCATCTTCCACACCAGAAAACAGATCAAAAAATTGGGTAAAAGACTATCGGCCAGAATATCCTGTGCAGCAGGCTCCATGACCACCATGTTGGGCTCAATGTATATCATGTTTGATAGGGTAACTATCAAATTCCTCTCTAAATTATCTAAAAGCTTGCCACTCATGGTTTCCTTCAAAAGACTCTAGTAATTAATGATTAATAGGTGATGGTTTCTTTGCTTGTCGTATCCACCCATTGCTAAGTCCTTGAAACCTGTGCCAAAACTAGAAACAACTCACGAAGGACCTTTGCCTTGATAATCATACCAAATCATCATGTGGATCATACCGTCGTAAGCCTTGATCCTGCTGATAGGATCTATTTTCTTGGTATTGATGTGTATGTTAGTCCTAAGACCCATCGCAGGGACCCTCCTCTCAAGGAAGGTTGGCCCATGTCTCAATGTGTTTGGAAACTTGCACCTCCCCCCATGGTGCACCCTCCTCACATAACTATCATTTTTAGTAAATACCACCCCCACCTCGTAGTCCTACCACTTGTGAGTACGAGTTTCCAAGTTGGCCTTAGGTTGATCACAATCTGATTCCAACCTAACCATATCCAATAAGAAAATCCTTCTTCTTTGGGTATTTTTCCTCCTCACGATAGTGATCCCCGAGGTACACGTGACTTACCACCGTGATAGCCTCATTGTTCCACTCATAGTATTTCTAATTGGATGATATTTTCCACATCATCTAGAACCTCATTCATCCACGTGATCAGCCTGTCAGCCTCGACCTTGATGTTTGCCAATTTATTCGTTGCTTTATTGGCTTTGCAGAACATGTGTTGCATGATAAGATCTTCCCTCACATTAGCAAGGATTATTTTGTCATTGATGATGGCCTCTATCCTCCAAGGAGGTTTTCTTTTGTTATTGAGGAGGTTGACAATATTTAGGGAATCCTATTCCATGTAGCAATTACCTTGAACCTCGTGGAGCAGATGCAACCCTCTCCACAGAGCTCTAGCTTCGACCTCATTATTGGTTTTAATCCCTAAGTTTTCATAAAAGGACAGCACGACCTATCCTTGGTGGTCTCTCACCACACCTCCTACTCCAGATTTGCTAGGGTTGTCCTTGGTAGCCCCATCAAAATTTAATTTGATCCAATCCGCAGGGGGGCAATCCATCTAGACTCTACCATTGGATGAGGTTTGCACACTCCTATGGACTCGTCTAAGGAAAGATCAATGGATTTAGCAAGGATTTTCTCATGCACAAGGATGGATTTGGGAGACTAAGAAAGGATGCTGAGATTTTATTTGGCAAAGGCCAAAATTTTGGTAATGATAGAAAGCGGGTCAAGAATAGAGTCATTAAGGGCTCTAAAGGCTCTATGGTTTCTCTCCAGCCAGATTTGCCATAGATAGTGATGGAGGTAAATATTCCATAGGAACCTCAAATGGGAACTGATGAAGGGAGACGACCATTGATGGAACAAATTAGGAACCATGGCAGGCATTGCCCATGAGATGTTAAAGGTTTGGAACACCCCATTTAGGATGACTATCGACCAAGGATATTATAGAAATATGTGATGAATCGATTCCTAGTTTTTCCTGCATAAATAACATTTGTTAGGCAAAGTCATACCTCTTCGTATCATGTTGCCTATGGTGAGGATTTTGTCTTGAATGGCAGCCCAGGAAAAGTGAGCTAGCTTAGGGATCAACTTTTCAATCCACACCACTTTGGAAAGAAACGACGGATCCTCATAGTCGAGAAGCAATCTGTACGTCGATTTCATTGAGAAATCCCCACTTTCAGTTACCACCCACCTCATATGATCCTCATTCGTATTTCTAGGAATGAATTGTTAAACTAGCACACCTTCAAGTTCCTTAGATTTGTCTAGTAGTCCATGCACCTTTACAGACTTCCACCTCAGCTTATTCCCCTCCTGTCTTAGGAAGTCTGCAACCATGGGTCCAAAATTTTCATCAGTGAAATACTTGATTCTTGCTAACCTAGGGTCTGTTATAAGGGCCTCCTCCCTTGCCCATCTATCCTCATAGAATTTGATCCTAGTGCCATTCCCAATTATCCATCTCATCCCTTTATTAACAATCTCCCTGCTTGCCAAAATTGCTTTCCAGAATGATGATCCTCGTATCGGAATAGGAGTGTTCAAAAAATTGGAACCTTGTAGGTATTTCATTTTCATAATGGCTATCCACTCATTATATTGGCTTGATAGGACATGCCATGCTTGTTTGGATAGCAATACAACATTTAGGTGGGAAACTCTCCTCAGGCCAAGGCCTTCTCCATCCTTGGGAAGTCAGACTTTGTACCACCCAACTAGGTGGATCCTGTGCTTTCCTTCCAATCCTGACCACAATTTTTTTTTTTGAATTTGTTCTATCTTTTGGAGGACTCGATCCGAGGATTTAAAAACTGATAGAAAGTAGACAAGAATGCTTTACAACGAAGCCATAGTTAGGGTAGCTTTAACTGCTTGGGATAAAAAGTGACCTTTCCATCCTGCTAACCTCTTCTGGATTCTTTCCACCACATTGTACCACATAACTCGCATAGGAGCCCTAGTGAAAAGAGGTAGGCACAAATAAGATATTGGAAAAGTAGCTATGGCACATCCCAAGATCCCTACAATCCTGATCTGTCTCTGAATGGGAGTTTTGAGGAAGAATATTTTGCTTTTGGTGAAATTGACCTTCTGATCGGCTACCTCCTCATACAGGGTAAGGATGTGTTCGATTATTTTGGCTTCTACCACCGATGCAAGAGGGAGCATCAACATATCATCCATAAATTTTTGGTGAGTTACCTGGGATGTTTGGGAAGTTGCTTTGATACCAGAGATGAGACCATATGAAAATTTTGCTTTGATGGTTCTACCCAGGGCTTCAGCCACAATGATGAATAACATGGGGCTAATAGGATCCCCTTGTATTAGACCCATACAACTTTGAAAGCACCCTACAGGGGATATGTTAACTAATACAGAGAACCAAGTCTTATGGATACATCCTCGAATGAGATTTACCCATTGGGGATTAAATCCAAATTTAATCAGCACTGCCTCAAGAAACTCCCAATTTATGTGGTCGAAAGCTTTTTCATATCTAGTTTTAAAGCAAAGGATGCTTTCTTGGTTTGATTTGTAGAGTGAAGTGCTTCATGAACCATGATGACCCCATCAATGATAGATCTCCCTTGGACTGATATTCCCTAACATTGGTCAATGATAAGGGGTAGAATATCTTTCATCCTGTTTGCTATTAATTTGGTGAGAATTTTGTATGTTACATTGCACAGGCTCACAGGTCTATAATCGGCCATAGTTTTAGGAGATACTCATTTTTGTATCAAGGCTATAAATGTGGAGTTGTAGCTTCTAGGAATGTGTTTGGAAGATTGAAATTCCCTCATGTCTAAACAAACATCTTCCCCCACCGTGTCCCAGTAAGTTTGGAAGAAGCGGGGAGAGAAACCATCAGGCCCAGGTGCTTTATTCGGATCCATGGAGAACAAAGCTTTTCTGATTTCCTCATCCGAAAAAGGATCGACGAGTTTCCTATTTATGTCATTATCAATAGTTTGAGGAATAGCACGTAAAAGGGATTCTTTTACATTAGCCTGGCATTGCACTTCTTCTCCCAGGAGATTTCTGAAGTAATGTACAACTTCATTTATGATTTCTTGGACATCTTGAGTTGTGGAGCCATATTCCTTGATCAGATCATGTATTCTTTTGTTGCTCCTATTTCACAGAGTGGTCACATGGAAGAATTTAGAGTTAGAATCCCCATCCTTGAGCCATAATGCTCTAGATTTTTGCCTCTAGTACATTTCCTCATAGGCCAGGATATTGTGGAATTCAGCCAAGAGAATTTTTTCTTCTGATTTGGTTGCCTCATCATATTGACCGTTTTCAATGCTCCTTTTGATAACAGTCAGTATATCACTGACCTCTTTATTTTTTTCAAACAGATTCTTGAAAACTGCTTTATTCCAAATTCTAAGGTTATCTCTCACCATCCTTAGTTTCTGGGCTAGCTTGAAGGAAGGGCTTTCGTGACCATCGATCTTCCATCATTGAATGATTCTTTCCTTGAGGCCCTTATGCTTGGTCCACATTACCTCGAATCGAAAGGGCTTATTGAAGCAAGAGCTTTGGGGAACCTCGAGTAGGATAGGGCTATGGTCAGAAGTGATCTTGGGCAAATATAATAGGGAAGAGTCTCCAAAGGCCATGAGAGTCTCTTTCGAGAGAAAAAACCTATCTAGCCTCTCCTGAATAAGATTTTTCCCTACTCGTCGGTTACTCCAAGTAAACTTGGCTCCTTTTAACTTGACATCCATTAGTTCATTTGTGTTGATGAACAAATTGAACTCCTCCATACTTCGATGAGGCAGCCCAGATTCTCATTTTTTATCATACGGGTATAGGAGAGTATTAAAGTCTCCCCCTAGAACCCAAGGAATGTCCTAAAATGCTTCACCCAAATGAGTCAAGTAAACCCACAGAGACTCTTTCCTGAGCAGTATTAGGGGTGTAAACATTTGAGGTGATCCATGACCTATTATTATCTAGATCATGGAATAGAATGCTTAGGTCCCTCTCCTCATCCTGGATCATATTTCATTCCACTTTTTGGGGGTGCCACATCGTCATCAGTCCTCAAAAAGTACCTCTCAATTGCTTGAAAGCCATCCTCCCGTGCTTCCATATGCTATGGGCCACAAAAATTGCCTGACCTTCATCCATTTTTGTCTCTTGAAGTAACATTATAGTTGGATTAATTTTTTTCCTTAATGACTTAACCATACTTTGTTTTACCAGGCCATTAAGGCCTCTCACATTCCATGAGAGGATCTTCAGTTAGACTGTTTATTATTTTTACCTCTCCCCCTACCTTGGGGTGGGGGAGATTTGTTGTGTCGGCTATCATCCTGACTTGTGATAACTTGCTGTAGAAGTGTTATCTATTTACCATTTGCTATTTCATTATCGATATTGAGTTTATAATGATCTACCTTGGACATTCTTCCTCTCTTTTTCTTACTTCCAAAGTCAATCAAGGAATTCGTTGAAATTCTTGTTTGTTTTGGGCTAAACTTAGGAGGAGCTATTTGTTGCAGGATGAGACTAGATCCCCCATTATCATTTTGAATCCTATCATGTCAGTTCTGGACTCAGATCCCTTGAGGTTAATCCTGTATTTAAAAGGGTTTGAATCCACACATTGAGGGTTGGTCAAATATTGAGGCAACACTAAGGATGGCCCTACTTTAGGTAGAGATTCTAGGTATTCGAGCCATTCAATATATATTTTATTATCTCCCTCATTTTCATCATCAGAATCCTTATCTGCTAATACTTCAAACCTGTTGGATCTTAGGGTTTTCAGACTTACCTTGTCTCCCTCGATAGTTTGTTGCTTTCCTTTATCATTTTCTTGATTTTGGACTTGATGCTCAAGGTCTGTTCTGACTTTCCTAAAATCTCCTTTTCCTTTAGGTACCTTAAGTCCTTGGTTTCTGATGATCCTGTTGAGAAGCAACACACCCCCATTGAAAAATGAATTTCCACCCTTTGAAAACTTTGAGCTTTCATTTTTGCAGTAGGGACCCTCTTGATGATTTTCAGTTTTAATCCCAGATTTTTACTTGCCTCTTTCTTCTTCAAGTTTTGTTTGTGTCAAAGCATCCAAGTTTTCTTGCATTCTGGCTTTGTTATCTCAGACTTCACTTTTTACATGCTAGAATCATTCATGGATAAAGAAAATCTTACACCGATACGAAGAAAATGCAGAAAACAGATAGATAAATTCATTAAAAATCAAAACTTTCCTTTTTTGGAAGTGTCGCGATATCGCGATGGGTTTTTGAAAAATCGGCTAAGTCAGAAATGCGTAGCGAAATCACGACACTTTCCAAAAATGGAAATGTCGCGATATCGCGACATTTCCATTTTTGGAAATGTCGCGATATCGCTACCGGTTAGGAGAGAGAAAGCCCGATCGTACGGAACGTCGTGATTTCGCGACATGTCACGAAATCGCGACAAGTTTTGGAGAGAGAAGGCAAGTCGTACGGAACGTCGCGATTTCGCGACATGTCACGAAATCGCGACAAGTTTTGGAGAGAGAAGGCAAGTTGCATGTCGCAAAATCGCGACAGGTCCAAGTCAAAGCGAAGGAAGCAGAAGTGAGTAAGAGGAAGAAAAAAGTCTAAGGCATTAAGAGTGTAGC
Organism: Wollemia nobilis; assembly: GCA_028583015.1. Classification (NCBI taxonomy): domain Eukaryota; kingdom Viridiplantae; phylum Streptophyta; class Pinopsida; order Araucariales; family Araucariaceae; genus Wollemia; species Wollemia nobilis. The sequence goes on along the minus strand of JAQPPZ010001739.1, from coordinate 4,925,722 downwards.
GAAATCACGACGTCGCGAAATCGCGATGTTTTCAGTGGAAGAAGCCCAGATCGTACGGACCATCGCGATTTCGCGACATGTCATGAAATCGCGACAGGTCCAAGGTCAGCAAGGGGCAAGAAGAGAAAGCAGCCAAAAGGAACCAAAATTGAAAAGAAGAAGCTAAGGCAGAAAAGGGTCACGATTTCGCGACATGTCGTGAAATCGCGACATGTCACGTTTTCGCGGCTCGCAGGCAAGAAAGGGTCGCAAGGAAGAAAGGCGTCGCGATTTCGCGACATGTCACGAAATCGCGACATGTCGCATTTTCGCGACAGGTTGAAGGAAGAAGAAGCTAAGGCAGAAAAGGGTCGCGATTTCGCGACATGTCACGAAATCGTGACATGTCACATTTTCGTGGCCATGTTGAGCAAAAGAGCGCGCATGGCTAGAATGGTCGCGATTTCGCGACATGTCGCGAAATCGTGACATGTCGCGTTTTCACGGCATATGTGAGCAGAAGGACAGCGATAGGGAAACAGGTCGCGATTTCGCGACATGTCGCGAAATCGTGACATGTCGCAGTTTCACGCCAGGAGAGATAAAGAGCCCGAAAGTGGAGACAGCTGGAAATGGACACGTGTCATGATTTTTTTTGCGACACGTGTCAAAACAGAGCAGGCCTACGTATAATGAAATTTAGGGTTTTGACTGAACTTTAGGATTTTGATTTAGTTTTAAAGTTTTGTTTTAATATTTTTAAAGTACTAATCCGTCTTTTTGTCCTTTCATGCAGGAAGCCATCTGGCACTTACGGGATAACGGAGAAATGGCCATAAAGACAAAGTTAAAGTGCAAATTAATCAAAGACAGCCATATTGAGAAGAAAGATGCCGGAAATTGCTGTTTCATCCAATTTTTTACAGATCTGGCCGCAAAGAGACTTTACGGTGACTAAGCTGCTGCCCATAGTGGAATATGTCGGGAATTGGCCGAGAAATGAAAATATCTGCACACAGTTACCGGATTTTTCCGATGAATGCATTTAATGAAAATTTATGGCAGAATTAATAGCTTGCAGAGATTTTCAACTCGGGGATGGCTCTACGGAGATGAAATGTCAGAGAAGTGGTGATTCATCCAAATTACCCGAGGGCATTAATGAAGACATTTATTCACAGTTGCGGGTGAATGCAAGTGGCATTCGAATTCTATCTTCTCCATTTGTGGCAAGTGACTGCACTGATTTGCATAGTGGTTAAGTTTTATCCGGACTTTGTTTTAAATGGCTTTATATTGTAAAACCCGGGTCCTAGGGTTTAAGATGATAAGATTTACGGTTTGAGAAGAAGATATTTCTGAAAATATCAGGGTCTGTCCTGAGTCTATAAATACTTCTTCTCAATGTAATCGTAGGAGGCGAAAACTTAGAAATAAAAGGCTTTTGAAGCAATTTCTTGCAAAGATTGTTAAATACTTTGTTTCTGGACTTGGAGTTGATGTGCTTTTGTTTTCTGTGATAGCATGGCCAGGAGCCTAATATTTTGCAAATTGTGATAAGTTCATCTTCTTTTGTTATCCGTTTCATTAAAGTTTATTAAATATATGCTGTGAATCGGTGTTATCAAGATTAAATATGTTGTTAGGCTTCATTTGTTCTATTGTATACTAGGGGAAATTACAGATTTAAGGTTCAAGTTTGTTCTAATTGCTCTATCCTCACTGTGTGAGCTAGGCTGCCGGTGAAAGATATCAATTTTAACCGACTTCCCTTCGGTTTATAATTTTCTGTTAGATCTGTTCCATCTTTGCCTTGTGCTCTTAGTAGAAAGTGATCTTAGAAAGCTGGACACTTTCTTCTTTGATTTGTTCTATTGTGAAGCTGATAGTATAAATAAAATTGGTAGTTTTGTGTTACAGTTAAGTTTGATAAACTTCTCTTTTTGCCTTACCCTACCCTCTTTGTTTTACCGTGAAATGATCCATTTTTATTTTCTTTATTTGTCTTTTATTTAAATCTATTGACCCATGAGAGCTAGATCAAAGAATCAATTTTAAATCTGATTGTCAACAAGTGACAACTTCTAAACATTACTGAACAAGTTCATTGAGCCCGTTGTAAGGTAAGAAATAGTCCATATTGAAGACTATTCCAGAAGCGGAAAAGAGTGAATTGACATTCGACCCGACCCTGTAACTCACACCTTGGATAACCAGCTAGATCCTAAAGTGAGTGGGATTTATCCCGTATAAGTGTTATCAGAGTTTTGTGCTCATTCTTCATAGGGTGTGTATGAAAGTCGGACCAACATTTAAAAATGGCGCTAGAAGGAGGGCCTTTTGAACTTCGTTCAAGTATTGTAAGTTGTATGTGCTGAGTCTGGTATTTTATCTTTTGAATCCTTTTCCCTCCTCTTTGGCTCTTTTAAATTTTGTTGTTTGAGTTTTTTCCTGAACAGCGGGACTTAACACCAACATTTAAAAATGGCGCTAGAAGGAGGGCTGAACTTGCATTCTTAGTGTGCTTGAGTTGAGAAATCTGACTGTATGTGGTACTTGACAAATGCTGTATTTTATCCAAGGTCTGGTAGCCAATTTTCCTTCCTCCTCAGCCTTTAAAATTTTGTTGTTTGAGTTTTTCCTGAACAATAGAACTTAACACCAACATTTAAAAATGGCAAGCTGGCTAGGTGCCACTGCTTTGAATATTCCAGGTATATCCCATGACCTGCCCAGAAATCTGAAAAGATATCTCCCCAAATATAAACATGATGGGACAAGGACAGCAGAGGAACATCTCGCTAGCATTCAAGAATGCTTTGAAATTATTAAATATACAGACATGAGGATGTTGCTCGCAGATTGTTCCCATTCACTCTCCAGGAAGGAGCTTATGACTGGTTTCTAAATCTCACTAGCAATTCTATTACTAGTTGGAATGACCTAGAGAAAGTTTTTATATCACAATTTGGGGAAGTGATAGACCCCAGTGTGTTATACCAACAATTTTCTAGCATCAAGAGAGAGTCGGGAGAAACTTTCAGGTCATTCAATATGAGGTTCCAAAGAGCTTACGATAGAATGACTGGTCATTACATCCCAAATGCAAATCTGGCCTTAGAAATCTATAAGAATGCATTGGATTCGAGTGACCTCTATTTTCCTCAAGAGAGACATCAATATCACAACCCCGGCAGGAGCTTATAAAGAGGCTTTAATTCTTGAAAGACGATTAGGACCTCAAATTCTGAGCAAGTCCTTTGATATCCTATGTTACATGGAACATGCCTATTTCGGATCCCATTCCACATCATGAGTTAGTGCCAACATGTCATGCTCTACCCAAGGAGACTCCGTTAACTGTAACATCCACTCAGCATGTGCAAAATATAGAGAAAGGTTCTGACAAGTTCAAAGTGGAAGTGCTTGAAGTAAACACTTGTGATCTAGCATTACCCAAATCTGAAGTTTTTCCTGGTGAGTTAAATTTTCCTAGGAACCAAAGAAATATTGATATTTCTGGTTCATCCAAAAATAGTACAACCAGGGTTTCAGGTTCTTTCACTTTTCCCGAAGAGTCAAAAAGTCTTGTAGAGACTCCTATGGATGAAATGCAAGATTTTCAACAATTCAAAAGGGACAGTTATAATTTGAGATGTCAGAGTCCGGAACCTAATAATGATCCTTCCTCATCAGAGGATGATGAAAGTGGGATTCAATATCACTATGTAGAAGTAATTGAGGAGAAGGATAACATCATTGAGGATATGAAGGAAATTGAAGCCGACATCACCCTCCATGAACCGGCCCGGATTGTTGAACAAAAAGATAACTTGATTGAAGCTTACTCTGGACCACCTATTGAATTTCAAGAAGAGGAGGAAAAGATAGTAAATGTGAATGTGGTCAGCCAACTTGGAATAGGTGAAGAGTCTCAATATAAGCCTGTAACTACTGAACATAATATCAAAGAAAAGGTTGTAAACTGTGTTGATGCAGATATTGGATCTTATAATTTGGCAGTTGAGAAGGTGAGAATAATTACAGCTCTAATCAATCACAACAATGACATTTGGACATTACACATTGATAGGGTTAAATCTAAGCAAGTCTCAGGTGAAAAAGCAAATTATGAGAATTCTGCTAGAGGGATAAAAATTGAAGTCTTGGATATTGAAGCAGTACAAATAACCACAAAATGTTCAAGTTGTTAAGAACCAGGACATACGGATAAAATATGATCTCTTTGAGTTGTCACATAAATCTGAAGATGTGATGGTCTGGGTCTATAAGGGCTTTAAGGTATTTGATCCTGGGGGTTTTTACATTCAGTCCCTTTGAAAGAATTCTGCAAACCCTTCAAGTAGAAGCATAAACATGTTATCATATGATTTGTTATTATATGATTTGTTTAAATTGAAAGAGTTGCAGATTTGTTTTTCAGTGGGACAAGATCCATATAAAAAATAAAAAATAAAAAAAAAGGAGAGAGGGAAGACGGTAAACACAAGTTTTTCCTAGGTAACAGAAAAATTTGGAAGCATAGTCTGGAGTGCATTTCGTCAACAGGACCTGAAAGGTAATTTTTCTAAATTTACTTGCAAATGGTCAAAAATTTTTTAAGGCACTAGTTCTCTGCTTTTCCATCTGCTACATATTTTGAGTCACAAAGAAGTTGTAACATGTGTATACATTATAAATAGCTCTGCAGCTGCCTGTATAGTTTTAGTTTTAGTTTACCTTTCATCTCTGTACAATTGTTTAGTTTAGTTTACCTTTCATGTCTGTACAGTTGTTTAGTCTAGTTTACTTTTAATGTCTGTACAGTTGTTAGTTTAGTTTACTTTTAATGTCTGTACAGTTGTTAGTTTAGTTTACTTTTAATGTCTGTACAGTTGTTTAGTTTAGTTTACTTTCATGTCTGTGCAGTTGTTTTAATTTTAGCTTAGTTGCCTGTACAGTTTTTAGTGTTCTTTTGTTTTATTTAATCCTAATTGTCTGTGCAGTTTTAGTCTGTCTTGAATTTCTGTATTTTATTTCCTTTGTAAATAACCCTACAGTTTTATTTCCTTTCAGGTCTGTACATTTACGTATTCTATTTCCTTTGCTGTCTGTACAGTAGTTGTTTTATTTTAAAGTTCTGTATTTTATTTTTATTTAAGGTCTGTGCAGTTTATTTTCTTTGTAAATAGCTCTGCAGTCTTGTTTTATTTCTTTTTCCTTTAATGCCTGTACAGTTTTATTTTGTTTCCTTTGTAAATAACCCTGCAGTTTTTTTCCCTTTGGTGCATGTACAGTTTTCATTTTAAAGTCTGTGCAGTTTTATTTTATTTTGTTCTTAAAGGCCTGTGTTTATCCTTGGAAGCCTGTACAAAGTTCTCTGGCTTTTAAAATTCTGTTCTTTAGCCTTTGCTTGAGCATCAATGAAAAGTCAGCCTTCTAAAAATTGTTTTATTCTGAGCTGATCAATCCAGTGTTCATTATCATAATTGTGAGATAGTCTGTTTGAACTGAACAGTGGAACTATTTTCTTAGTCAGGACAACAGTGGAAGGATGATTGGATTTTGTGTCTTGCTTGCCACAGTTGTTTTAATTATAAAGAAACTGCTATGTTGTTTGGTTGGAGAAACTCCCGGGGAATCCAAGAAAAGTTGGTTATAAGAGGGGACTATGATTCATGTAATTATTTGAGTATCCATAGAGGCTATCAATGACTGAGGTGAAGCAGTTCCGCATTGATGAAATATTAAAAGAAAATTGTTATTCTTCCTAAGGCTTTTCAGATGTTGATGTATTTCAAAAGAAAGAGATGAAAGTTGAGAAAACGGTATGAAATTGGCACTCTGTTATTTCCAATATATATATATATATAAAGAAAAAAGAGAGAGAGAGAGATATAAAAAAAGAAAAAAGAAAAAAGAGAGTTATATAATGAAAGAGGCAGCCAAGATTTCAAAAGATATTTTTCTTCTACTAAGTTGTAGATTCTACCTTACAGTTGTAAATCTGGGTCGTGTAAATCTAAAGGGTAACTCTGTCGGGGCCGTAAAAGGCTAAACTAGTAAACAAAGCTCTACTCGGTTTCCCCTTTTTACAATCTAGAAAAGTTGATCAATCCAGAGTTCAACATTCGATCCAGTCATTCTTGAAGACAGTTTTATACGCTTGTAATTGCACATCAAAAATCTTCCTTAAGTAATTCAGCCTAGTATGTCCTTGGGAAATTTTAACAACATCAGTTAGTAGTCAATTTATTGTGAAGAATATCTGTGGCAAGGCAAGATACATGGTCTATGTTGTTTTGAAACTAGAGTCCTGGGTTCTAAAATAATGCTACTATTTTACCCGTAGATATCGCCATTTGTTGAGAAGCAACACACCCCCACTGAAAAATGAATTTCCACCCTTTGAAAACTTTGAGCTTTCATTTTTGCAGTAGGGACCCTCTTGATGATTTTTAGTTTTAATCCCAGATTTTTACTTGCCTCTTTCTTCTTCAAGTTTTGCCTGTGTCAAAGCATCCAAGTTTTCTTGCATTCTGGCTTTGTTATCTCAGACTTCACTTTTTACATGCTAGAATCATTCATGGATAAAGAAAATCTTACACCGGTATGAAGAAAATGCAGAAAACAGATAGATAAATTCATTAAAAATCAAAACTTTCCTTTTTTGGAAGTGTCACGATATCGCGACACTTCCATTTTTGGAAGTGTCGCGATATCGCGACGGGTTTTTGAAAAATCGGCTAAGTCAAAAATGCGTAGCGAAATCGCGACACTTTCCAAAAATGGAAATGTCACGATATCGCGACATTTCCATTTTTGAAAATGTCGCGATATCGCTATCGATTAGGAGAGAGAAAGCCCGATCGTACGGAACGTCATGATTTCGTGACATGTCACGAAATCATGACAAGTTTTGGAGAGAGAAGGCAAGTCGTACGGAACGTCACGATTTCACGACATGTCACAAAATCGCGACAGTTTTGGAGAGAGAAGGCAAGTTGTATGGATTGTCGCGATTTCGTGACATGTCACGAAATCGCGATAGGTCCAAGTCAAAGCGAAGGAAGCAGAAGCGAGTAAGAGGAAGAAAAATTCTAAGGCATTAAGAGTGTAGCGAAACGTCGCGAAATCGTGACGTTTTCAGTGAAAGAAGCCCAGATCGTACGGACCTCGTGAGTTCGTGACATGTCGCGAAATTGTGACAGGTCCAAGGTCAGCAAGGGGCAAGAAGAGAAAGCAACCAAAAGGAACTAAAATTGAAAAGAAGAAGCTAAGGCAGAAAAGGATTGCGATTTCGTGACATGTCACGTTTTCGCGGCTCGCAGGCAAGAAAGGGTCGCAAGGAAGAAAGGCGTCGCGATTTCGTGACATGTCGCGAAATCGTGACATGTTGCATTTTTGTGGCAGGTTGAAGGAAGAAGAAGCTAAGGCAGAAAAGGGTCACAATTTCGTGACATGTCGCGAAATCGTGACATGTCGTATTTTCGTGGCCATGTTGAGCAAAAGAGCGCGCATGGCTAGAATGGTCACGATTTCGCGACATGTCACGTTTTTGCGGCATATGTGAGCAGAAGGACAACGATAGGGAAACAGGTCGCGATTTCGTGACATGTCGCGAAATCGCGACATGTCGCAGTTTCGTGCCAGGAGAGATAAAGAGCCCGAAAGTGGAGACAGCTAGAAATGGACACGTGTCGTGATTTTTTTTGCGACACGTGTCAAAACAGAGCAGGCCTACGTATAATGAAATTTAGGGTTTTGACTGAACTTTAGGATTTTGATTTAGTTTTAAAGTTTTGTTTTAATATTTTTAAAGTACTAATCCGTCTTTTTGTCCTTTCATGCAGGAAGCCATCTGGCACTTACGGGATAACGGAGAAATGGCCATAAAGACAAAGTTAAAGTGCAAATTAATCAAAGACAGCCATATTGAGAAGAAAGATGCCGAAAATTGCTGCTTCATCCAATTTTTTACAGATCTGGCCGCAAAGAGACTTTACGGTGACTAAGCTGCTGCCCATAGTAGAATATGTTGGGAATTGGCTGGAAAATGAAAATATCTGCACACAGTTACCGGATTTTGCCGATGAATGCATTTAATGAAAATTTATGGCAGAATTAATAGCTTGCAGAGATTTTCAACTCGGGGATGGCTCTGCGAAGATGAAATGTCAGAGAAGTGGTGATTCATCCAAATTACCCGAGGGCATTAATGAAGACATTTATTCACAGTTGTGGGTGAATGCAAGTGGCATTCGAATTCTATCTTCTCCATTTATGGCAAGTGACTGCACTGATTTGCGGAGTGGTTAAGTTTTATCCGGACTTTGTTTTAAATGGCTTTATATTGTAAAACCCGGGTCCTAGGGTTTAAGATGATAAGATTTATGGTTTGAGAAGAAGATATTTCTAAAAATATCAGGGTCTGTCCTGAGTCTATAAATACTTCTTCTCAATGTAATCGCAGGAGGCGAAAACTTAGAAATAAAAGGCTTTTGAAGCAATTTCTTGCAAAAATATTTTTAAATACTTTGTTTCTGGACTTGGAGTTGATGTGCTTTTGTTTTCTGTGATAGCATGGCCAGGAGCCTAATATTTTGCAGATTGTGATAAGTTCATCTTCTTTTGTTATCCGTTTCATTAAAGTTTATTAAATATATGTTGTGAATCGGTGTTATCAAGATTAAATATGTTGTTAGGCTTCATTTGTTCTATTGTATACTAGGGGAAATTACAGATTTAAGGTTCAAGTTTGTTCTAATTGCTCTGTCCTCATTGTGCGAGCTAGGCTGCTGGTGAAAGATATCAATTTTAACCGACTTCCCTTCGGTTTATAATTTTCTCGTTAGATCTGTTCCATCTTTGCCTTGTGCTCTTAGTAGAAAGTGATCTTAGAAAGCCGGACACTTTCTTCTTTGATTTGTTCCGTTGTGAAGTCGATAGTATAAATAAAATTGGTAGTTTTGTGTTACAGTTAAGTTTGATAAACTTCTCTTTCTGCCTTACCCTACCCTCTTTGTTTTACCGTGAAATGATCCATTTTTATTTTCTTTATTTGTCTTTTATTTAAATCTGCTGACCCATGAGAGCTAGATCAAAGAATCAATTTTAAATCTGATTGTCAACAAGTGACAACTTCTAAACATTACTGAACAAGTTCATTGAGCCCGTTGTAAGGTAATAGACAGTCCATATTGAAGACTATTCCAGAAGCGGAAAAGAGTGAATTGACATTCGACCCGACCCTGTAACTCACACCTTGGATAACCAGCTAGATCCTAAAGTGAGTGGGATTTATCCCGTATAAGTGTTATCATAGTTTTGTGCTCATTCTTCACAGGGTGTGTATGAAAGTCGGACCAACAGATCCCTCTACCTTTGGGCACTCTTGGGTCCTGGTTATTCAGGCCTTCTTTCTTTGATACCACTGTTGGGAACTGGCTTGGAAAGTGACCTTGGTTTCTGCACTCCATACAAAAGGCCGGTTTGTTTTCAAATTCAACTAGTTGCTTCCTTAAGTAATTTCCATATTCTAACTTAACAAAGTTTGGGAGCACTGTTTCTAGATTTGCATTAATGCAGATCCTCACCTGAGTCAATATTGTCCTTGCCAGGGTGGCGTGATCAATGGCCACTAGTTCGCCAATAGTTTTCACTATTCCTTGAAGCCAATACTCATTGAAAAATTGATCTGATAGGTTAGGCAAGCGAACCCAAATGGGGGCCACATTAATATTTTATGTATCAGGGTCGAAGTCTTCACCTGATATTCTAAGATAGAGGCTGCGTCTACCTAGGAACCATGGACCTCCAACTAGGATTCTCTCTATGTCTTCCTTGTTGTTAAACCTTATTATGAAGAAACCTTTGGAAAGGGCCACTATCTCCAAATTTCTCACCATTTTCCATTTGTTCCATGCCCAAGCCCTAATCGTTTCAATGTCGGGCCTTACACCCAAGAACTTTCCAACCAACGAAAACTTCTCCATGGCCATGAATCCATACATGATGTTTGCAGGAGCGATGATCCTTTTATTTATTGGCACCAGTGGAGGAAAATGTTTGAAAAAGTTGGTCCTCGAATATTTTAGGGTTTCCATAAAGGACCAAGATTTTTTGGGTCTCGTAGCCCCATGCTGAGTCCCTTTATCAGGGTCTTTGTCAGGTGGTTCAGGCTCTCTCACCAAGCCTACTTGGTCAAAGATCGAATCTCAACTATCCTTTACCTTAGTTACTCCCTCTGGATCCTCACCTATCCCGTGAACACTGGTCCTACCTGCCTCCACAGAGCCTCTATTATTTTGATCCTGCGTACCCCCCTGACCTTCATTGCTCTGCCTCTACTCCTCCGCTCCTCCCATGTGGATATTTTTAATCTTCTTATTCATTTAATATATGTTAAACATTAATAATAATCACAAATAGAGTGGGTGGATGGTGCACCGCTTCCCTGGGGTCGCTACAAAAGTTTTATGATCCTATAATAGATAAAGATCAATGGATAAGCAATAATTTGGTAGTAAATATTAAGGAAGATCTAGATTGTACTTAAGACAAGATTTAGGAGTGGTGTATTTCATGATGCAAGCAATATAAGGAAAATAAGGCATTCCCCAGTCCTTCAGATAGTGATTTTGAAAAGGAATTTAATAGTAATATAAACTCTAAATGGAAGAATACCAAGGGGAGAGATATCCTTTAGTTGATAAAACTAAAGGATCAAGAAGAAGAGATGTATTTTTATGAAGAAGAGGAAGAAACAACTTGACAAATTCCCATAACAGTAAAACCCTTAGTTGCTTATGGATATTCAAATGAAGATTCAAGATTAGTAGAACTAGTTGTACACAGGATATAAAGCATATATGCTAAAAATACAAGTGTGCCTAAACATGTTCCGCTAATAGAAATCTTGTTAGAATCAAATCAGGAAGATCCAAAAAAACACATGGTGGGAGTTGAGGTGGTTCAAATAACAGAGCATGTAGGAGAAACAACTACTATAGCAATCCTTGGTAAAGTTAAGCCCCATATTAGAATTTACTAGTATATTCAATATGAAAGATCTAGTGAGAAGGCAAAGAGAAATAGTCCTCTAAGAAATAAGCAAAAGGAAACCTAAAATAAAGCCAAAAGGTGGTAGCTAGAGAAGGAGGTTCAAAGAACTAAAATAAAAATATAGAAATTTGATGCAACAACTCAAAAATAAATACCAAAAATGAGAGGATAGGTTCATCTTCTATCCCTACTCTTCACCCCCTCAAAATCCACCACTAGAAGTGACTCCCATTTTTCATACACATGAAAGTCAAAAAACCCCCAAGAGAACATATCTACATACCCTTGTAAATACTAGAAATGTATCCTTGAGATCCCCATCAATGAATTTTTCTCCTTTCCAATATTTCCTTACTACTATCCCTACCTATGGTCATCAACTATTGTAGGTCTTCTCTATAATTCATCAAATTGAATTAGACATCTAGAAATGGGCACAAGGACAAGTGCCTCAAAAGGTGATAAAGAAAGCAACCACAAAAGCATATGATGGTATAGATCCAATCACTAGGGAGTGATTCAAAGCAATTGCATTTCCAAAGGTTAGAAATCCAATTTTTAAAATGACGATAGTGGATTCTCACATTAAGATGTAGAGGTATGATATCTCAAATATTCCCAGGGAAGATACACTCAAAGCTATTCATACTAAAGTAGACATGCTTTTACTTCATAATAATTAGATGAAAGTAAACTATGCAACTACAAAAAGGAATAAAAACTTGTAGCATAGGCTAAAGAATGAAGTAGAGAAAAATCCTCTAAAAATTAAAGTCTAGGACTTGAAGCTTCTACTAGACAAATATTTGACTAAAGAGAAATTATAGTAGAGAGATAGAAGAATTCAAAGTTTGGAATAGCAGTTGTGATATGATGGCAAAAGGATCTAGAAATAGGAGAAGGAATTGAAATAGTTAAGGACAAATCTCTAAAATTAGAAATAAATATTGGCAATAGTGCAATTGGAGCTTGAAAATGAGAAGCAGAAGCCACAAAGTCCTATCCTTTCGTAATAATTGTTGAAATAGTTTTGAGTCTAATATTGGATTAATATTAAGGAAGTATTTATGAGATATTTCTCTTTAGGAAAAAATATAACATATATTTCAAAGCTAATCTAGGAAAAAAAGGACAATTTAGCAAAGAAAGAGAGGAATTGTGTTGGACATTTTGAGTCCCTAAGGTAAAATGTTGTCATTGATGTTAAAAGGTTATTTTATTTCAAAAGGATCTATAATGGCATGCACTATGTTTTGTGAAAAGTGCAAGGAAAGTCTTTTTGTGAAAACCAAGGCAGGCAAAATAAAAGGTTTTATTTAAAACCATGGATGGCATATCTGAAATGGATTTTTCTTAAAACCCAAGTTGGCTTTTCATTTCATCGAAAAATGTGCCCCGGTGATGGAGATATTTTAAATATTTAGGTTAAATTTTAAATTATTTAAAATTTAAATTTTAATTTTAAAATTAAAAATAAAAGTAATCCATCGACGCTGTCGAATATGAGGAAGAAGACTATAAAAGGATGATCTAAGGTTTATTATTCCTCATACTTTCTCTTGTGGTTAATGCGATTATTAGAAAGCGAAAAGAGATCATGTGAAAAATGTTTAAAGGAAGAGGCAGCGAATGAGTTGAGGTGTGGTCGAATCCAAAGACATCGTGGGCAGTGTGGCCTGTTGGCAACTTGAGCAATGCAAAGGTGTTGGGAGGCAAGTGGTTGAGTGTTTGAATCACGTGCACTTTGTTTTGCTTGATAAAGGAGGAATCTATTTTGCGTTGGCTATTGCATGGAGGATAAAGGAGAGTGAGGCGCTTTTGGTCTTGTGTGGAGCGCTAGCTCATGTGGCGTGCAAGCATCTGTTTGGATGCAAGTGCCGTAGGACTCAGGTTCGAATCCTACAAACTCCCTTTTGATGTGTAAAAGATAACTAGTGCGCTAGTTGTGATTTTTCGTGTGCATGCTACCAAGATTTATATGCTGTATTTGATATTCCGAAATTCATGCCAAGGTATGCATTAAAGTTGTAAAAGAAAATTAAAACAATTTTTTTGTTTTATTGGGTGCTAAAAGTTAGTTTAAAATATGTGCATAAATTTTATAGTAAAAGTGGTTTTTGGAGAGATAAGTAAGTAGGCATATATTTTAATTTCTTTTAGGGTATAAGTGGTTTGAGGATAAATAAGGATTATTACTTATTTGGCACATTGTTGAGATGTTATTTGGAGAGTGCTTTTAATTATGGAAACGTTCTTGAGAAAAGTATTTTGCTTGAGAGTTATTGAATATATCTTTGGTGGATGTGATTATTGAGTTGGAGTAAAAAGGTGTAAATTGAGTTATGTTTTATTTTGTGATTATTATTTGAAGTCCACTAACCCTCATTGATATTGGAAAGGAAAGTTGTGTTGAGTGTGGCAGATTTTATGGACAACTTCTTGGCATCAATAAGGTATGGGCACATTCTTCTATTGATTGTTTATGGTGGTTGATTTCTAAAATATCATTGGAGAGAAAATGATTGATTGTGGTTTCCTTTTTGAAAGTGTTGGTTTAAATACTTCAAGGTTTTCTGGTTTGAGTGTTGTGATTAAACCTTGTTTTATAAGCATTGTTGTTGAAGACCATTGGTTGAGCAAAGAACTTGAACTTGAGTTAGAAAAGAACATAAGTATCATTTTATGTGAGATTTGTGGTTGAGCATTATTGGAAACATTTTGAGTTTATTGACTCATTCTTGGACTAGGGTTTGTGAGAAAGGATTGATCCTTGAAGTGATTGGTTGAGTTGAGTTGATTGACCCTAGTCAAGTGATTGTGTGAAGTGGTTTTTCAAGTTCCTAGAAAAAAATTATTCTATATTCTGATTTGAGTTGAGATTGAAATTTGAGAATAGAACATATAGAGTATCTAACAATTCTCTTTATGGTTCTATGAGATTGATTTGAGTTGAGATTGTGATTTGAGAATAGAACATATAGAGTCTCTAACAGTTTTATTTATGGTTCTATGAGATTGATTTGATTTGAGATTGGGATTTGAGTATAGAACATATTGAGTCTCTAACAATTCTCTTTATCATTCTATGAGATTGAGTTGAGATATTGATTAAACATTGTTCTTAGAACATATACAGTCTCTAACAATTCTCTTTATGATTATATGTGATTGGATAAGTTCTGTGTGAGATTGTTAAGCATATTTGAGCAAGTTTTGAGTGAGATTGTTGAGCATATTTGAGCAGGTTATGAGTGAGCCTATTGAGCAGATTTGAGCAGGTTCTGAGTGAGCCTATTGAGTAGGTTTGAGCAGGTTCTAAGTGAGTCTATTGAGTAGATTTGAGCAGGTTCTGAGTGGACCTATTGAGAAGATTTGAGAAGGTTCTGAGTGAGCCTATTGACAGAGCTTTGGAGGTGAAAAATTACAAAGGACAGACTATCAGTGGATAGAGATCCAGTAACTAAGACAATTGAAGATAGATCTGAGTGAGGAGTCTTCAAGTGGAGAGATATCCACAAGTCAGTGCAACAGAGAGACAAAGTCTTCTAGAATATCACTAGCCAGAGCAGAAGGGGAAAGAGTTATCCTGTGGAAGAGATCCATGAAATTGATATTTAGGGGATCAACATATCCTTTGGACAAAGGTCCATAAACATTGTAATTGGGAAGGATTCCCAAGAGATTGATTGAGAAATTTTTAGCAAAATATTTTCTCCGTGGAGTAGCCTGTATTGGGTGAACCACATAAATTGTTGTGTCACTTTTGTGGATGGTGTTTTGTGTATTTCTTTTATTATTGCTATTGATACTGCTATCTATACACTATATAATATTGAATTGAAAAGAAAATTAAAAAGTTGTCTTATACTATTCACCCCCATCTCAGTATAAGCTTGTGTTCTTCAAATTGATGGGTAAATTAGAGTAGGTAGAGGTAGTAATCCACAATATGCAAAACAAAGGAGATAACCTATACCTATTAGCATACTCTAAGAGATACTTGAGTGAGTCAAGATTTCACTCACCTAAGGTACATATGGAAACCAAATAATATTGAAATGAGGGGACATAATAACTAAACTCAAAGAAAGTACAAAAAATATAAAAATTACTATTAAAGAGGTCATAGATCTTGGCTTCTTGGACTTTTTGAATGGTAATTCTACCCTATTGCAAAAACTACACTCAAATTAGAATTCTCAGTTAGTGAAAACCACTCTTGCAAAGAAATGAACAACTTCTCCAACGTTCCTTATACTTTATTGATCAAATGAAGCCTAAAATAACTTAGTGAATTGCAAATAGCCATTAACAAGGGGCCTACTAGTTAAAATTATTTCCATACATTAAATAAATGAAAGGGCTTGAGTTCCATTTTATGTAGAAATCAAAAGTTATGGAACTTGAGAACGAATCCTAATCCCCTTTAATTTTGATTCATAAGTGTGACTTACCCAAAAACCTTTTAGCAGATTATTTTATCTTCGATTTAAATGAAGTTGGCATTAGTACTTGCTATTAGCTAGTTCATTTTATTTTCATAATTTAACGTGCAGTCAGCAAGTGCTAAGGGAAACCCACTTCATTTTATCTTTACTTCAATGTAACATTTACAGGTTAGTAAATCCCTCTCAACTTGTAGATTCGTTTTATCCTAATTTAAATGATAAAAGGAGATATTTGAAAAACTAAAATAAACTGGTTCCTTTTATCCTTCAAACAAAAATCCATGCAAAAATATAAACCCCGTGGAGTGCTAAAATGACAACACTAAATTCTAAATCAGTTTACATAATTGGCATTAATAAACTTATTTAGAAATATTTTGATTTTGAAATCCTAATTTTAGAATAGCAAATAATAATTTGTTAGGATTCAATCTAATGAAACTAAATACATAGTAAAAGAAAATAAAAAAGGGTAGGGTTAGAGAAAATACACACAAAAATCTAGAAAAGAGGACTAGATTGTAAAATAGATTAAAACTAAAAAAATGAATATCAAAATTTCGAAAGGACCAAGGGTTTGTAAAATTCTAGAAATGAACCAGAAGCTTACAATTCTAGAAAAGGACCGGAAACTTGAAATTCTAGAAGAAGACCAGAAATGACACAGATTCTGGAAAAGTGGACCAGATGACAAAAATAGAAAAGAACAACCAAAGAAATAACACTATGAAAGGCTTCAAAGTATGTTGCAACAAACAGGGTTAGATTTTAATAATAACATAAATAGGTTATACCTACAAGAGCACAATATCAACACTGGTTATGGTGAGAGCTAAAGGTTTTGAAACACATAAAAAATTTGTATCCTGATGTAACCACCTTCGTGCATAACACATCAAAATAGGAAGTTCAATATATGAGAAAACAAAAAAAAATATGGCAACAAAAAATGTGTTTTCTATTATATTCAAATATTGATTTTTGAATACACAAATGCAAACCAAATTTTCATAATTGCGAGTCCTCCTCCCCGTATTTCTCCACCTTGTCTCATTTTGTAATTTTTTCCAGCCCCATTTCCTTGTTGGAAATGGATATTTATCCCCTTTCTATCATATTTTTGTTTCCTTTTCTTGGTTTTTGTCTTCATTTCTCTGGAATTTTTATTGAAAACTCATATCCATCCTGGTTTTTGGCTCCAAAAAATATTTTAGGGTAATCTTCTCTTAGTAACATTCTCTTCTTAAGGCATTTGTAACAGTCACAGTTTGATTCTCAAATTTCATTGAAACCACACTCATATTATTTTTGATGGATTCTTTATGAATTTTTCCAAAATATGTGGCATGCATTCTTCATCAAGGTGTCATCTCATAAGTGTCCCATGTTGGCACCTTTATCTATAACAATGTCTATTTTGGCCTTGCTCGCAGGACCATGTGATTACCTAGCAACCATTCATTGCAAATCATTCAACTATGCCACCCCATCATGTACCTCATTCTCATCTACATCATAGACGTCCACACATTCCTGATAACAACATTTCAAGGAATATTCACTAATATTAACTACTACAATTTATTTTCCTTGTTCTTCATTGCAAAAATTGTTGAAATAGACCCCATACTATCTTTGTTGTAAAATGGATACAACCAAACACTTCCATATATGAATCGTTATCCACACTATCCTCCGTCATCAATTTTATTCAACCCGATAGCACATATTCATTTACCACATGCACTGCATCACTATCACATGGTGAGAAAACTAAAGATAACATGCATTACTAAATCAATGACTTCTGAAAAACAACTCGAATGCATTCAAATGCTACTAAAACTATATTTTTTAATTTATCTCCTCCATTTGAATAATCCTACCGACTGTGAGACTCCCTCACGACCTGACATCCATTGAGTCATCATCAATTCTAAAATTTAGCGAAGCATTTATTATTGCATTGCTATCTTGAGTAGCTCGAAGTTGATCCAGTTCTAATCCACTCATCGAAGTGTTAGAAATAAAGCTAGTAAAAAGACCAAAAAGGAGTAAAAAAGGTGTAAAAATTTGTTTCAACTGTAAGCTTTAGATCTTACCCCTTTTACCTCCTTGGACGACAGTTGACTGGACAAGTAGGTTTGGCTTGGACGGTAGCTGACTGGGTAGGATTGGACGACAAGGGCATCCAGGCGAACCAACTCAATTTCTTTTTTCCCTTTCCTCCCTATTTCTTCTATTTCCCTAACTTCCCTATATTCCCTAAGTTTTGTTAATACTATAAGTATATATTCCAATGTAACTGAGGTTTTCAAAGGTTGAATATAGTATTTATTATCTATTTTTTGCTCCTAACTTCTCTCAAATCACATCTGGTATCAGATCCAAAGGCGAGGGAGGCCCGAGGACCGAGAGCCAAACCCAAGGATAGCACATGAATCGAGGTGAAGGAAGCTCGAGGATCGAAGTGAGAGAAACTCGTAGAGCACAGCTTGTAGCTAGACCAAGGTGGGGCCCACAGCTCTAAGCTTGAGGCCAAGCCTGAAGGCACATAGATTAAGGTGAACACCAGAGTAGGCCAGCATAGTAGCGAGTAGATATATGAGCGACGCATAAGGGCCGAACACAGAGCGACACGTGGGAACATGAGGACAAGTTTGGAGCTAATGTGGATAGACAATGAGGCACAAGGAGCTTATACAAACAGGAACGTGGAACACGAAGGGAGGAGCAACATGGTGGAAAAATGTGGGAGGACAGAAGGCAAAATGGGTGATCAAGCAATTGCCTGAAGGCAATCGAGAAGCATACTGCTTCTCTGTGCTTTTAAAGCACAAAAATTCCCTCCGCATAGTGGATGTGGGATTATTATTTTTTTAAAGTTGTTTACACGGCCGATGAGATAAAGGAGGCAAGCCTCCTTTGGATTCCTGTTGGGCCACACAGCTCGATTGGCTCGAGGAGCCAACCATAAGTTG
This sequence comes from Wollemia nobilis, assembly GCA_028583015.1. NCBI lineage: Eukaryota > Viridiplantae > Streptophyta > Pinopsida > Araucariales > Araucariaceae > Wollemia > Wollemia nobilis. Next base: position 4,907,250 of record JAQPPZ010001739.1, on the reverse strand, counting down.
CCCGACCCCCTGCAGGTCACGGGTTCGAAACCCAACGATAGTGAAATTATTTTTTGTTTGAAATTGCCACAAAACTCCATAATAAATATATTACCTTCCTCCTCCATACCCAGCCACGGGCGTAGCTCGATCGGTGAAGGCAGATTATTTGTGAATCGCATGTCCCGAGTTCGAATCCTGCGAGGACAAGTTTTATTAGTTTTTTTTTTTTAAAAGCTAAAAAGGGTTTGAATTAGGCTTTATAAGGAAGTTGGATTTCCTTAGCTCATGGCAGGTGAGCTACTATCATGGCAAACGCACACGTTGTAAGGCCCAAGGCCATCATATGTCAAGGGTTCGAAACCCTTTGCCCTCATTTCTATAGTTGAACTTTTTTTTAAATTATTATTAAAAATATTTATATTATATTTAATAAATTAAAACTTAATTGTTTTTAAAAAAAAAAAAATTTAAAAGCAATTATTTTATTTTTATTAAATAAGAAATATAATTTTTTTTATTATAAAAAAAATGGGGGACATTGCCTAGGAGGCAATTCATTGTAAAAGCAAAGTTTTTTGATTCAGGGAATCATAAAGAGTGTGTAATAAGCCTAAGAGGCTTAGTTTTTTTTGTAAAAGAGACAAAGGATCAAATTGTAAAATATTAACAAGGCATTGATGATAAGACCAAATGGTTTTTATAATACCTTATGTGCAATTTTAGCACAAGAAGGTACATAGAGTTTTGATAACAAAGTCAGAGGTTATGGACTCAACATTGAATTTAAAAAAAAAAATGTAGTGATAGCACATCAAAGGCATCCTGACTCAGGGTACGAGGCAGACTTTGAAGATAACTCATTCAGGAGTGAATTTGAACAATCAAAATCAATACAAATTGAAGCACAAGAATCAGAGTATACACACTACAGTAATTCAGTAGAAATACTAGAACCAGAATAACCAGAAATCATACAGATAAGTGATGACGAAGAAGAAGTGGTAGATAAATTTGTAACTCAAGAGATCGCATCCCCACATCAAGAGGACCAAGCAGTCCATGATAGATTAGAACAAGTCAAATTTGACTTAAATTTATAATCTCTTCCTTCTTCCTTCTTCTTTCCTTCTTTCAACAAAAATACTTTATTGTAACCGTGAAATAAAGAGAGTTTTTTGGTAACTATGGCCTCACACAATAGCTTACCTATACCATAATTTAATGATTATGACTATGAGTATTGGTCTATAAATATGAAGACCTTGCTCATAGGTAAAGGTTTTTGGGACATCATAGAAGAGGGCTACACATAACCTTTAGAATGGACATCACTAAGTGCTGCAGACAATAAAATATGAAAAGAAGAACAAAAGAACAACTCTTATGCTCTTTCTCATCTCCAAGCTGCATTAGAGAAAAACATATTTCCTAGAATTGCTGCCTGTACGACTGCACAAGCTGCATGGAAAGCATTGAGTGATGGATTCCAAGGTAGTAATCAAGTGAAGCAGGTAAGGCTTCAAACATTGAAGTGAGATCTTAAAAACCTTCGAATGAAAGATAATGAAAAATTTGGTGATTATTGTGTTAGAGTAAAAGTAATTATAGATAAAATGGTTACACTAGGTGAAGAAATCAAGCCTGATGAGAACACTTACAAAAAAATAGAACCATATTACCATAATAATAGAAGAATCCAAAGATATTTCCCTTTTAACATTCGATGTATTGATCGGATCGTTAATGTCACATGAAGAGAGGTTTCATGAAACTCCTTCAACCAGCTATAGAGGCGATGATAAGGCCTTCACTTCCAATGAAAATAATGGAAGAGGACGAGGAAGAGGTCAAGGTCAAGGTAAGCAAAGAGTTAGAGGTAGAGGCACCTACAGAGGAGGCAATTCCAACAAAGGAGGCAACCAGAATAGAGGAGGCAATTTCAATAGAGGAGGCAACTCATACAGAGGAGGCAACCAAAAAAGAGGTGGAAATCAGAATCGAGGTGCAAATCAAGGACAAAGTGGCAATCAAGGGTGAGGAAGTGACAAGTCCAAATCAACTTATTTCAACTATGGCAAGTCTGGTCACTGCGCTCGCTATTGCTGGTCAAAATATTCACAAGATAACAATAGTCAATATGGAAATTATGGAGAAGAAGATGATGATTCTAATATTTTTCTATCATATGGACAATCAGATTAGAATTTAAATGACACATGGATTCTAGATACTGGTTGCTCAAACCATATGAGTGGGAAAGAAAAACTATTTGCTTATCTAGATTCCACTTATAAATCCTAAATCAAATTAGGGGATAACAAAGCATTGCAAGTAGAGGGCATTGGAGCCATGGTGGTTCCAACCAAAGAAGGACTAAAGAAAGTGAGTGACATCTATTACACTCCAAAGCTCCAACACAATTTGCTCAGCGTTGGACAAATTATGGAGAACAATTACAAGCTTGTCTTTGATGAAGGACAATGTATTATTTTTGATAAAAATAATTGTAATCGTGTCATTACCCAAGTCCCCATGACCATGAATACGTTATTCCCTCTCAAATTTGGTGAGCCAGGGAGAGATCAACTTGCAAATGTAGCAATAACAAATCCAAGTGTGCTGTGGCATTTGCGATATGGTCAGCTTAATTCCTCTAGCTTGAAATTGCTCACTTCTCAAGCTATGGTGATAGGACTTCCAAAAATAAATGATCAATAGGAGGTATGTGAAGGATGTGCTTTGGGAAAGCAATCCAGATCAAAGTTTTCAATAGGACAAGCGTGGAGAGCTAGATATCCACTTCAGTTAGTACATTCATACATATGTGGTCCAATGCAAACACAGAGTCTCGAAAACAATTTTTATTTTCTCACTTTCATAGATGACTTCTCTAGGATGTGTTGGATTTATTTCTTAAAGCACAAAGATGAAGTATTTGATTGCTTCAAATATTTTAGAAACAATGTGAAGAATCAAAGTTGGAATTATGTAAAATGTCTTCAAACAAATTGAGGAGGTGAATACTCCTCAAAAGAATTTTTAAACTATTGTAAAGCAAGTGGGATCAAAAGGCAATTCACCACAGCCTATACCCCACAACAAAATGGTGTGGCCAAAATAAAGAACCGCACCCTAGTTGAGATGGCGAGATCGATGCTTCAGACAAAGCATCTCACTAATATGTATTGGGTTGATGCTATAAAAACAAGTGTATATATTCTAAATAGAATTCCAACTTCTAGTTTAGATGGCATCACTCCTTATGATGCGTGGTATGCAAAGAAAACAAATGTAAAGCACTTCAAAATTTTTGGTTCTTTAGCATATGCCCACATTCCTGATGAGAAAATGAGGAAGCTTGATCCAAAAATTCAAGCTTGTATATTTGTTGGGTGTTGTGAGTCTACAAAATCATATAGGCTCTACAATCCCAAGATTCATAAAATTGTACTCTCCAAGGATGTAATTTTTGATGAAGGGGGAGAATGGGGTCATAAAAGAATTTTTGTTGATGATGAGTCCCAAGATGTAAATTATTCACAGGTATAGCAGGTGTCTCCAAATAACAGGAAAGGCACACCACCCCCTCCAAGATCAAGCAGTTCAAGTACTTCAACCGCCACTCCAAGTCCTTATCTACAGAGATCAGTTTTCTTCACAAATGGACATTGAATCTCCATCAAAAGGCAGAAGAACTTTACAACATCATCCATCCTTTCAGATGTTGGATCAAAATTTCTAGAGAATATTCACTAGAAGCCAAGCTAGTGAAATGAATACAATTTTGCAGCAACTTGAAAATTTGCAATTGTATGGGGATGATGACTCCCAAGAACCTAGAGGAGATGAAGTCAATTATGCTTTATTGACTAATGCACAACTAGAGCCAGCTAGCTATGAGAAGGCATGTACTCAAAATAGAAGCCATGAAAGAGGAAATAACCTCTATAAAAAATAATGATACATGGGAGCTAGTAAAGCTACCCAAAGGTAAAAAATGTGTTGGATGTAAATGGGTCTACAAGACCAAGTACAACGTTGATGGAAGAATTGAGAGGCATAAGTTGAGACTAGTAGCAAAATGTTTTACTCATAAATATGGCATTGACTATGAGGAAACCTTTGCTCCTATTGCAAGATAAGAAACAATCAGATCAGTTCTTTCCTTAGCAGCCCATAAAGTATGGAATGTTAAACACATGGATGTAAAGAGTGCTTTTCTGAATGGATACTTGACAGAATAGATGTATGTTCAACAAACTTAAGGTTTCCAAGAACAAGGAAAAGAGAACCTTGTTTACAAATTGAAGAAAGCACTTTATGGCCTCAAGCAAGCACCAAGAGCTTGGTACTCATGCATTGATGGCTATTTCAGTGAGTATGGATTCACAAGAAGTATAAGCGAATCAAATCTGTACTACCTAAAGCATGGAGTAGACATTATCATAGTTTGTTTGGATGTGGATGATCTAATATTTACGGGTAGTAACAATAAAATGAATACGGAGTTCAAAAACTCCATGATGAAGCAGTTTGAGATGAAAGATCTTGGTCTAATGCGATACTTCCTAGGTATGGAAGTGCATCAATAAAAAAAAGGGATATTTATATGTCAACACAAGTATGCTCGAGACATGATCAAGAAATTTGCCATGGAGCAGTGCAAATTAGTTGCAACTCCAACTGGACATGGGATCCAATTGAGCAAGGACGACGGAGCATCAAAGGTTGACATGACCACTTACAAAAGCATGGTTGGGAGTCTGATGTTTCTCACCAACACAAGGCCCAATATTCAATATGTTGTTTCTCTAGTATCAAGGTTTATGGCTAGTCCTTCTGAGCTGCATCTACAAGCAACTAAAAGAATATTGTGATATATAAAAGGTACATTGGATTTTGGAATCCATTACCAAAAATGTAAGTCTGTAAAATTAGTTGGCTTCAATGATAGTGATTGGGGCAGAAGTATAGATGACAAGAAATATACATTAGGGAATTGTTTTAGTCTAGGATCAGGACTAATTACATGGAGTTCCAAGAAATAAACTATTGTAGCATTGTCATCAACTGAGGCTAAGTATATAGCCATCACACATGCTAGTACTCAAGCCCTATGGTTGAGAAAAGTTCTTGAAGAGATTGGAGAAATTCAAAGTGGTCCAACTCGACTGTATTGTGATAACATAAGTGCCATTCAGTTGGCATACAATCCAGTACACCATAGTAGATAAAAGCATTTCGATATGAAGTATCACTTCATTTGAGATATGGTGGAACAACAAATAGTTGAGCTTCAACATTGTAACGCTTTGGATAATATTGCAAACATCTTCACCAAAGGTATAGCTAAAGCTCAATATATAAAGTTGAGAGACTGTATAGTCAGTCCTATCAACTTTAATGGGGATAATGTTGGAAATAAAGCTAGTAAAAAGACCAAAAATGAGTAGAAAGATGTAAAAATTTGTTTCAAATATAAGCTTTGGATCTTACCCCTTTTACCTCCTTGAACTACAGTTGACTGGATAGGTAAGTTTTTCTTGGATGGAAGCTGACTAGGCAGGATTGGACGACAAGGGCATCAAGGAGAACCAACTCAATTTTTTTTCCCTTTCCTCCCTATTTCTTCTATTTCCCTAACTTCCCTATATTCCCTAAGTTTGGTTAATACTACGAGTATATATTCCAATGTAACTGAGGTTTCCGAAGGTTGAATATAGTATTGATTATCTAATTTTCACTCCTAACTTATCTCAAATCACATGAAGCACCCACATCGAGTCTGTGTGTTTGACTCCACATATTCAATGCATCCTTGTTGGTGCCTATCTGTTCCTTTCTTCCTGGTAGCTCATGGATATCTGTATTCACTTAACTACTTATTCACCATATCATAATTTTGAATGTTTCGGTGTCTAAATTAGATGCATAGGCTCCTCTATGGGCTGAGATATCATCAATATTGCCACTACCCATATGTAATGGTATGAGATTTTCTCCCATTATCTTTATGAACCATTCAATAATACTTCCAATTTTCTCTATCACCATTCTTCAGCAAGACATCAGCTTTGCATATGTGATTACCGTTTGCCATGCTTATGGTATTTTCTATCCCCACTCAGTGTCTATTGGGTGTATTTCAACATCGATCATACTTGCTAAAATCACAAAGCTTCTTCACCACACATTCATGATGCCCAGATCATCGATAAAATTGATATCGACGTATTTCCTAGTTACATTGTCATCCATGAAGTGTATTCCACATCTATCGATATTCCCAGTTGTGACACCCTCAAATCAAGCACCTCATTTTGCATAGTCTGCATCATTTGGTATTCATTGAGCTCCATATACCTTTCTCCATCCACATAGATGAAACTTGCCTTTGTCCCTGAATGTTTGCACAATTGAGCAATGACCGTTTCATCATGTTTATTTGATAAAACAAATTTGTATCATGGGCCTTAGGGGATTTTTTTAATAAGTCACTATTCAACTTTGTTGTGAATTCTCCCTCTGTTGTCTATATTATTCTACTATGACATATTTTTTCACAATTTACACTCATCTATGTTTGCATATTATACCAACTTATGCAAGGAAGCTATACGCTCACATTCACTATCCAACGTCAGCATATTTCATAGCTCGATACATCCATCATAGTTGTAATGCAACCATTCATGTCTATATGAATTATCTGTTGACATCCCATGTATGCTTCTTAGATAGCTCCAGGTCGAATAGTGATACCTCATAGTCTCAATACTTGTTTGAATATGATATTCTCTAAGTAGACTTTGTTTTGTAGCTTCTACCATCAAATCGTAGCACCGATCCTCATGGTCGTCATAAATGACAACATAACAACCTATCCTTATGAAAATGTCCCATTCATCCTTGTTAATAAGTCATTGCTCCACAACATGGTTTTCCCCATCATCCAGTCTGAGTAGTCATAATTTGCATCTACCTCTAAAATCTATAGCTTCGGCCACATCGGCATTGCCATGTTCATCAAGTGAATTCATCCATGTCAGCATACTCGAGGTTTTGCATTGCAGTGTCCGATTTAGTCTCTTTTGCCATGTCGTATCTATCCAGTGCCTAAGTGAATCCAATTTTAGTGTCTAAAAACCTACCACACAACAAGCCATGTCAACTTATTGCCCTGGTGTATCCTAAAATCAAATTTAAAAATCTAAACCAATCAATATAAAACCTTAAATACATAAACCTAAACAAAAATATTTAAAAACCATATCGCTATCATTTTAAATTAACTAACTTTGAATACTAATATTCCAATATAAAAGCAACAAACGACCAAAGAGATATGAAGACCTTAACATACATATATGAAATTTATTTATTTATAATTTTATTTTATTATTTATTTATATTTATTTTATATTTTTATATTACTATTATTATATGTATGAAATATATAATAATAATAAGTTTATTTATTTATTTTTTATTTGAACTTACTTTAATTAAAAGAAAATTTAAACTAAATACAACACCTAAAACACTTTAGAGGTAAACAAAGGAGACTATAATCTGTAAAACAAAATTAGCAAAGCATGCTCATGGGTATGAACCCTTCAACAAAATTATCCCTCAAAAATAACCAAAAATCTCAAAAAAGATAAAATAAATTCAAAGGTGGGTCCCCAAATTTGGGGCTAGTTGTGGAATGGCCACAACAAATGGTGACTCTGTTGGGAAATGCTCCTGAGCATTTCGGGTGAAGAACCTACCCTGAAACCAAGAAAACCAAGATCAATGAAATGAAAATCATTTAGCATTATCCAGAGAAGATGGGGTGAGACAACTTCGGATGAAAACAACTAAACCATTTGCCTTTGCTCAGTGTGTGGAATGTGATTCATTTTTTCATTCTTGAAATCATTCATATTCCATCACCTGATTTGCATTTAGGCTATAAAATATTACTCATTAAATATGTGCCTTTGCATTGCTCCACTACCATTCGGGCATCTATAGCCCCGGTGGAGATGACCTTGATCTCTCCTAGACCTCACTCTACTTCCAGCCATGCGTCTATAGCCCCGGTAGAGATTATCCGGATCATCCAGGTATTAGGTTAACAAAAAAAATTTCATATTGTTTTTTGCAAAATTTTCCTACAACCTGGGTTAGAGACCATTCAAGGCTAAAGATAGAGTATGTTAGATTTTCACCTTAATTTGCAAAGCAAAATGACTTCATCCTTCAAGACCTTGAAGAATATCCTTTAATAATATGATTTACATGTGGAGCTTTAGCAAAATGGTTCATTGTTCCACCTTCCACCATTTTAGTCCCAAAATCTAAGAATAATCACTAAGCAATTTCACCCCCTTGTTCTCTAGTTTTACCTGCTTTCAAGCTAGATAATCCAACCTACTTAACAAATGATCAACTCCCAACAAAAGAAACCAGAGCTTGCGACCACCACTAAACATTACCACAAACAAAGGGAGAAAACCAAAAAGAGAAATAGAAAAGCAACAGCCTATCCTAAGCTAAGGAAAGCCAAAAGAAAGCAAACCAAACAAGCTTACAAAATAATGCACAAAGTGCCACACCAAGATAACAATAAAAACAAAAGCACAAAGCTATATACAATAATGGTACAAAAGAAACAAGAACTTGACTGCCTCATGGGTGAAAGTAGTGCTTAAGAAACTACCCATTCATAGGCAAGTGAACATCATCTCCACTTAAGGTTTTCAACCAAAAAGTATTCTCACCAAGAATTTCAGAAATTTGGTAAGGACCAAGCCAAAGACAATCAAACTTATCATGGTCACCTTTTTTCATGTGCCTTATCCCAAAGTAAAACCAAATCAAAAATTCTAAAATCCTTAATTTTTGCCCTTTTGTCAAACCATCTTTTGACAATGTCTTGATGTTTGCTAAAGTGAAGCAATGCCTCCTCTCGCTTTTCATCTAGATGCATGAGATGAGTGAGACGAGCTTCGATTTTATCATCAGTGTCAAGATATTCTTTCATAAACTGTAAAGTCTGCAATTTAAGATTAGCAAGAAAAATTGGATCTTGACCATACACCAAATGATAAGGTGAAGTTCCAATGGATTCCTTAGTTCTTATCCTATCAGCCCACAATGCAAACTTTAATTTATTGTGCCAATCCCTAGGGTTGTGTTCAAGCAATTTTTTAATGATAGACAACAAGTTTTTATTAGAAGATTCAACTAATCCATTACCTTGAGGATAGTAATTAGAAGAATGCTTGATGCTCACCTTGTTATCATAAGCCCACTCTGCAAAATGAGATGAAATGAAAGTAGACCCATTATCGCAAACAATAGAATGGGGTATTCCAAACCTGGTCATGATGTAGTCTTCCAAAAATTGAATGATGACCTCTGTAGTACAATTTTTGGTAGGGATGGCTTCAATCCATCTAGTACAATAATCAAAAGTAGTGAGGATGTACTTATGGAGAGCTAAAGAATTAGGACTAATAACCCCTACAAAATCTAGGCCCCATTGGGCAAAGGGTCTCATTTCAACTACTGGTTGCAATGGCATCGGTGCTTGTCTCTCTCTATTGGCAATAATCTGACAGATGTGGCAAGACCTCACATGGGAATGGGCATCCTTGAATATATGAGGCCAATAGTAACCAGATCTTAGGATCTAGTGTGTAGTGGCATTGGCAGAACCATGCCCCATCCCATACTTACCATGGAATTCATGCAAGATATGCGTAGATTCTTCTTTGTTTAGACAACGAAGAAAGATTCCTTCATGATTCTTCCTGTATAATATACCAGTGTTAATCATAAAGTTCATGGATTTTAGATGAAGAGCCCTTATTTGTGTAGAATTCAAGTGTGGAGGACACTTACCATTCAATAATAAGTACACAATATCCACATACCATTCATCTTGTGTGATGTCCTCTACATTGTAATGTTGGCAAGAAATTTGAGGATCTATCTCCGCAAGGGTCTTTGTCAAACCTTGGCCTCGAACCAACTTCATTGGGTGGATTTCAAGGTCAAAATCTTGAAGAGTAGACATCCACTTCCCTCTTCTTTCACCCAACTCATTTTTGGGGGACTGTCACTCTTCTGAGTTAACACACTAGCATACGAATGATCAGATGCAAAAGTGTAGATAAAGAATGGCTTCTTATAATCAGGACTTACTAAAATAGGTGCATTAGAAATAACATCTTTCACACCTTGAAAGGCAGTCCTAGCCTCACATGTCCACTTGATATTCACATCCTTTTTCAACATGTCATTCAAAGGTTTAACGATTTCAGCAAATCCAAAAATGAATTTCCTAACAAAATTAATTTTCCCAAAGAAATACCTAAGCTCCTTTTTACTACCAGGAAAGGGATTCTTTGGATTACCTCTATTCATGTGGGATCTATAGAAATACCCTCTTTCGATATCACATGCCCTAATAATTTCCCTTCAGTCACTCCAAAGATGCATTTTTTAGGATTAAGTGAGATTCCATGTTCTCTGCATCTCTGAAGGACCTTTCTCAAATCCCCAATATGATCCTCTCTTTTCTTTGAGAACATAGGGATATCATCTACGTAAACAACTATGCACTTACCAATAAGGTCTCTAAATGCATAGTCCATGGCACGTTGAAAAGTTGCACCTGCATTGAGCAAACCAAAAGGTATTCTTCTATAAGCAAACGTACCCCATTTAGTGGTAAAAGCAGTCTTCATTCTATCTCTAGGGTCAATGAGAATCTGATTATAACCAGAATATCCATCCAAAAATGACATCATTTCAGATCCATTGACCATTTGTAAGATGCTATCAATAGAAGGAAGGGGGTAATTATCCTTTTGTGAAGCTTTGTTGAGATTTTTGAAATCAATGCATAGTCTAATCTCACCAGTTTTCTTCCTAACAGGCACTATGTTAGCAACCCAAGTGGAATGACAAACAGGAAATATAATCTTAGCATCTAACAACTTCTTTATTTCCTTTTCTATGAGTGGTTCCAACAAAGGGTTAACTATACGTTGTTTCTGCCTAAAAGGTTTAGAATCTGGCTTCAGAGGGATGGTATGCATGATAATATTTTGATTATAAGTTTTTAGATCCTCATATGTCCATGCAATACAATCAATATATTCTCTAAGCACATGCACTATTCCTTCCCTTTCCTGAGGTGTACAAGCCTTCCCAATGAGTACATTATGAGACTCCTCATTATTTCCAATATTGACACTATCATAGGCGTCATCTCTTGGTGAGATTTTGCTAGATTTCTTGCCTTGATAGTCAATATCAAACAATTTCTCAAGAGAGACAATACCTTTTGGGATGGCATTAACCTTCTTCATTATTTTCTCTTCTTCATCCTCATCCTCTTGTAATATTTGATCTTCATCAATCACCTGATTCTCAAAGACACCTGAATTAGTCACAAAATCAAAGAGGTGTCTATCACTTTCAAAAACTTGTAAGTTTTTAACGTTGTCAGGTATGGACGGACAAGGGACCAATTCTATCAAAAAATTCTTTAGTTTCCTCTTATCGATGGGCTTTAGAGTACCTGTAGCAACTGCCAAAGAATCAACGACCCGATTACCTTTTCTAGAGATTAGAGAAATATTAAAAGCTTCAAATTCATCAATCAAGTCTCTAACTCTAGTTTTGTAGTGGGATAATATTTCATCTCGACATGTGTATTCCCCTTTCACCTGCTTAACAACTAGCGCTGAATCTCCTAAGACTTTCAAGCGTTTTATATTCTTATTTAGCGCTAATCGTAATCCATATATCAAAGCTTCATACTCTGCTACATTACAAGTGCATGGGAATTGTAGTCTATATGCAGCAAGAGAAGACTTCCCTTTAGGGCTAATGAGCTCCACTCCAGCTCCACTACCCTGTTTGGACCTAGAACCATCAAAATTCAGTGTCCAAACAAGATTATCATCAACAAGGGAGCTACAAGATAGAACTTCAGCATCAGATTCATTTGTGACCAAGTTGGTATCCAAGGTGTAAACACCCAATTCCGACTCATTATAAAGAGTCTCATTTGGTCTATTATAGTCTGTGATCATCTCTTTGAGCCTAGGCTCCCTTTCAACCTAGATTTTATTGGCTACCCCTTTCCAAGGTAACCACATGTGTGAACAATCCATGGTGAGGTAACCATTCAAATTTTTGCTCCAATCCCTAGCCAATAACATACCATATTTATCAGGAATGTCAACAACATGAATGTCAATATATTGTTGAATTCTAGGTTTAGATGACACTTGAATAAGGATGTTATGAAGCATACCTACCACATTTACCTCAGACCTATCTAATTGTATCATCGTTCTATTCAAAGGATTAGGTTTCAAGCCTAACCTCTTACAAATAACATAAGGCATGACGTTCCCTGACGCACCCGAATCTACCAAACAATTATGTAGATTATTTCCTATGATTCAAATTATCAGAAGAAAAGGAGGAACTTCTCCTTTATCCTTTCATAAGGCAAAATGAGTCTCTGTAGCTTTCCTTGTATTAATTTTGCTTGAATTACCCAAGGCCTTAATCAATGAATCTTGTTGATTAGTCATCTGTGCCACCTCAAACAAAGTGATATTAGCTTTCATTTTCTTCAAATCCTCAACAATGTTATAAGTTATTTTATCAACACTTTGTACCTTTTGAGGTGGTTTAGATGAATCCATCCTAGTAGGAGGTGCGAGATTATTATTGGCCCTAGTGTCTGGTGGAATGATGGAGCTATTGGGTGGAGTAGAAGATGTATTCGAGGTCTTATTCTTATTCCTCAAGTGATAGTTGTGATTCCCCTTTTGAACTTGCCCAAAATATTGAACCTCTTCTTCTACAAGATCATCTTCCTCCTCTTCTTCATCACTATCAGGACCAAAGGTTTCAACCACTAGAGCATGACTCTTGCCTTTGCTCGTACTAGCTTCATGTGAACAGTCATTACTAGGAACTATCTCCAAATCATCAATATCTTGTTGGAAAATACCTCTAGACTGCTGAAGCACTAGGTATTCATTCTCATTATGCTCGTTAGTAGAGTGCATCCTACACTAGTTGCTCCTAGCAAAATCTAAAATATTGACAATCACCTGAGATTGGCTAGCATTATTCTGATTGGTAACCGGACTAGGCACCCCCCCATTATTTGGTCGAGTATTCCACTATTTCCTTTGAAAACTAAAGTTCCTGTTTTGCGACACCTACTTTTGAGACTGAACCATATCACTACTTAAATTTTGGACCAACCTCTTTAGGTCTTTGACCTCTGACTCAAGCTCATTGGGTTGGGTAGTAGAAGCGGTAGGATTAGTTGAATTCCAAAAACCTAGAATATTCTGATTGGGCACCACACTTTGATTTTGGACATTTGGATCCTGTACCATGTTTTGAGCTTGAATATTTGGGTTCAGAAAATGATTCAAGCCACGTATAGGTGAAAGCATGAGCTTTTTCTGTTGTGGCTCCATGATTGGCCAAATGATTCTTCAATAACAATGGAGTGGTTGGATGAATATGCATGTTGAGATAAGCGATTGTAGGAGGATAATAGGGTATGTTAGGATAACCCTGATTATGAGGTAAAGTATTCAACATGGGATTCTGATTTGACAAAGCTTGGTTTATCATAGGAATATGATTGTAAGAATACCATAGGGCTATCCCATAACTTGTAGGTCATTGAATAGTCATGGCCTCCATGTATGCTAGGGCCAAAGTGGTGACCAAAGGATTCCTCCTAGCAAACATAGTGGTCAAAGGATCTAAAGCCCCAAAGTATATTTGAAGAGCTACATCGGTTGTAATGATAAAGTGACCAGTCAACCTTGTGTAGAGCTTCTGAAACCTGGTATTAAACATCCTTATGGGTTCATTCGGTCCCCTTTTGCAAGTCATGAATTGATTGTAAATTATAGCAAGATCTAAGGGTAACCTAAATTGGTTTACAAAAGATGTTTCTAATTGGGCCCATGAAGTAATAGAGCCAACAGGTAGGCTGATGTACTAGTCATACGCTAGATCATCTAGACTCAAAGGAAATAATCTACAAGCCACATCTTCATGTTCGACTTGCAACCTAATTAATGTATCCTTATAGGCTCGAATGTGCTCTTCTGCAAGTCTTATACCATCATGCTTATACTTAGGTAAAATTTTATCTATGCCCTTGGGTAAATCATGAGCATCTCCAACAAGCAACAAAGGATTGTTGTGTGCCCCATACCAAGCAACATTTGTAGCCACATTTGCCATTGGATTGGGTGAGGTGTAACCAAAGGGACAATAGGTAAAATAGGGACACTAGATGGTCCAACTGAAACCCCACTAGACGGGATAACCACTACTTGAGTCTAGGTTCTCTTTGGTCTATAAGTAGGAGATAAGCTTTGGAAGATAGTATCTTCTGTAGCCTTAGCTCTAGTAATGATACACTTTGGTTCCAGCTTAACAATGATACTAGAAAACTTTTATCAACAATGCATCAACTAAACCATAACATCAATAAATATTTTCAAGAAAATGGTTAGCCTCAATGCATTATCAATCAAAATGATCTCAAACCAATAATCACAACCACGTCACAAACAACATTAGTCCAAAACCATATTTTCAAAACAACCTTTCAAAAACAAGTTAGCACAAAAATAATTCAATAGGCCCTCCTTCTAGCACCAAAATGTTGAGTGGTAATTTTACCCTGTTGCAAAACCACACTCAAATTAGGATTCTTAGTTAGCGAAAACCCTCTCTTGCAAAGAAATGAAAGATTTCTCCAAGGTTCCTTACACTTGATATATTAAATGAAACCTGAAACACCTCAGTGAATTGCAAATAACCATTAACAAGGGGCCTGTTGGTTAGAATGATTTGCCATGCATTATGTAAAATGAAAGGGCTTGAGTTCCCTTGTGTGTAGAAATCAAAAGTGATGGTGCTTGAAAATAATCCTAGTTCATTTTACTTCTGATTTATCAATGTGATTTACCCATAAACCTCGTTAGTAGATTCTTTTATCTTAGATTTAAAATGAAGTTAGTGTTAGTACTTGCTATTAGCTGGTTCCTTTTATTTCAAAATTTAATGTGTAGTCAACAAGTGTTGTGGGAAACCCACTTCATTTTATCTTTACTTTAATGTGACACTTACAAGTTAGTAAATCCCTCCTAACTTGAAGATTCATTTTATCTTGATTTAAATGATAAAAATAAATATTTGAACTAAAATAAATTGGTTCGATTTATCCTTCAAACAAAAATCCGTGTAGAAATATAAACCGTGTGAAGTGCTAAAATTATAGTACTAAATTCTAAATAAGTTTATAGAATTGGCAGTAATAAACTTATTTAGAAATATTTTGATTTTGAAATCCTAACTTTAGAATAGCAAATAATAATTTGTTAGGATTCAATCTGATGAAACTAAACACATAGTAAAAAAAAAAAAAAAAAGGTAGGGTTAGAGGAAATAAACAAAAAAATTTGGAAAAGAGGATCATATTGTAAAACAAATTTAAAACTAACAGAATGAATATCAAACTCTAGAGTAAGGACTAGAGGTTTTAAAATTATGAAAAAGGACCAAAAGCTTACAATTCTGGAAAAGGACCAAATACTTGAAATTATGGAAGAAGACCAGAAATGAAACAGATTCTGGAAAAGTGAACCAGATGACGAAAATAGAAAAAACCAAAGAAATAACATTGTGAAAGGCTTCAAAGTATGTTGCAAAAAAAAGGGTTTGATTTGAATAATAACATAAATAGGTTAGACCTTGAAGAACACAATATCAACACTGGTTATGGCGAGAGCCAAAGGTTTTAAAATACATATCGAAAATTTGTTTCCTGATGTAACCACCTTCGTGCATAACACATCAAAATAAGAAGTTCAATATATGAGAAAACAAAAAAGAATATGGCAATAAAAAATGTGTTTTCTATTATATTCAAATCTTGACTTCTGAATACACAAACGCAAATCATATATTCATAGTTGTTATCCCTCCTCCCCGTCTTTCTCCATATTTTTGCATTTTGTAATTTTTTTCCAGCCCCATTTCCCTATTGGAAATGGATATTTATTCCCTTTACATCGTCTTTTAATTTCCTTTTCTTGGTTTTCATTTTCAGTTCTTTGATGATTTTCTTGAAAACTCGTATCCATCCTAGAATTTGGCTCTGAAAAACATATTTTAGGGCAGTCTTCTCTTCGTAATATTCTCTTCTTAAGGTGTTTATAACCGTTGAATTTTGATTCTCAAATGTCATTGAAACCACGCTTGTCTTATTTTTGGTGGATTCTTTATGCATATGGCCAAAAGATGTGACATGCATTCTTCATCAAGGTGTTATCTCGTAAGTGTCCCACGCTGGCACCTTTATCTACAACAATGTCTATTGCAGCCTTACTTGCAGTACCATGTGACTACCTGGCATCCATTCACTACAACTAATTTGACTATGCCATCTTGTCATGTACCTTATTCTCCTCTACATCGTAGACGTCCACACTTTCTTGATAACAATATTTTGAAGAATCTTCACTAATATTAATCATTGTAGTCTATTTTCCTCATTCTATGCTGCAAACATTGTTGAAACAGACCCCATACTATCTTTGTTGTAAAACGAATGCAACCAAACACTGCCATATATGAATCACTATCTATATTATCTTTCATCATCGATTTTATTCCACCTAGGAGCACATCTTCATTTACCACATGCACTGCATCACTGTCACATGGTGAGTGAACTAAAGATAATCTACATTACTAAATCAATGACTTCTGAAAACCAACTTGGATGCATTCGAATGCTACTAAAACTATACATTTTTAATTTATCTCCTCCATTTGAATAATCCTTCCAAATTTGAGACTACGACATGACTTGAAATCCATTGTGTCATCGTCAACGATGTAATTTAGTGGAGCATTTTCCACTGCATTGCTATCCTGACTGGCTCAAAGTCGATCTGTTTATAATCCACTCATCGACACGCCCATGTCGGGTTTGTGTGTTCAACTCCACATATTCACTACATCCTTTTTGGAACCCATCTGTTTGTTTCTTCCTGGTAGCTCATAGATATCCATCTTCACTTAACTGCTTATACACCATGTCATCATTTCGAATATTTTATTATCTAAATTAGCCGTATAGGATCCTCTATGGGCTGAGCTATCATCAATATTACTGCTACGCATATGTAATGGTACGATATTTGCTCCCATTCACTTTATGAACCATTCAATAATGCTTCTAATTTTCTCTATCACCATTCTTTAGCAAGATATTAGATTTGCATCTATGATTATCGCCTACCATGCTTATGGTATTTTCTATCCCCACTCAGTGTCTATTGGGTGTATTTCAACATTGCTCACACCTACTAAAATCACAAAGCTTGTTCACCACACGTTCATGATGCCCACATCATTGATGACATTGATATCCATGTATTCCCTGGTCGTATTGTCATACGTGAAGTGTATTCCAAATCTGTCGATGTTTCGAGCTACGACATCCTCAAATAAAGCATCTCATTTTGCATATTCAGTTCATTTGGTATTCTTTGAGATCCATATACCTTTATCCATCCACGTAGATGAAACTTACCTTTATCCCTGAACGTTTGCATAATCGGGCGATGACCGCTTCATCATGTTTATTTGACAAAACAAATTTGCAATGCGGGACTTAGGAGATTTTTTTAATAAGTCATTGTTCAACTTTGTTGTGAATTCTCCATTTTTTGTTTATATTCTTCTGCTATGACATATTTTTCCACAATTTGCGCTCATCTGTGTTTGCATATTATACCAACTTATGCAAGGAAGTTATACACTCACATTCACTACCCACCGTCACCATATTTTATAACCCGATATGTCCATTGCAACTGTAATGCAATCATGCATGTCTATATCAATTATCCATCAATGTCCCATGTATGTTCCTTAAATAGCTCCAAATAAAATAGTGATACCTTGCAGTCTCAATACTTTTTCAACTTCGACGTCCTTTGAAGAACATAAGCTTATACTAAGAGGAAGGGTGAACAGTATAAGATACAACTTTTTACTTCTTAATCTAAATGAAAATATCAATAAAATAAAAGTATTAAATAGTGCACACATCATCACACATATGAGAGACATGATTTAATGTGGTTCACCTAATGTGGGCTACTCCACAGAGAATATTTCTTATAAATTTTCTTAATTAATCTTTGGGAATCAATTCTCTATTACAATGTTTATGGACCTCTGTCCAAAGGAGACACCAATCCCCTAATTTGTGGATCTCTCCATAGGAGACCTCTATCCCCATTGCTTTGGCTAGTGATCTTATATAAGACGTATTTCCTACTACTCTGGCTTGTGGATCTCTTTCCACAGGAAACCTCTATCTCCACTGCACTGGCTGATGGATCTCTATCCATTGGAGATTGCTATCTTCTTTACTCTATCACCTTTAAAGCCTGCTCTCAATTTTATCTCAAATCTGTACCACACTCTGTTTCAAATCTATTCCAAGCCTTAACACAAAGTTTGATTAAATCACCAATCAACTTTTTTCTCTATCTTTGCTCAAATTAGTCTTCAAGTATTCTCAAATACATGCTCAAATTTACCTTCAAGTCTTCTCAAATACTTGTTCAAATCTATCTTCAAGCCTTCACAAAATCTTTCTCAATCACATTCAAAAGCACTCTAACCAATACTTTAAATGTTTCACACAATAATTCAAATAATGAAGCACAACTTGCTCACAAACCCTAAATAAGTGTTTTCACACTTCTTCCAACAAAGAGAACAATATAGGTTTCAAATCCTAACTCAAAACTTTCCAACAATGTTATACCAAACAATCATTTTAACTCCACCTTATATTTCAAAAAACCTTGCTACAAGACACCTTAAATGAAGAGAAAAATTCCCATACCTCTTTCTTGCTCTTTATGGAAATATATCTTCAAAACCTATCTCACAACCAACTACCTTTCTATGTGCCACTTCAAAAGTTAGATAGCAAGTTTCTATTTCAAAATATCCACATGAATTTTTCCTTCAACAAGATGCTCAATGAACTCTAAAAATAATATTCTAGGGATCTTCTTTAGTTCTCAAGGACAATGCATTAAAGCTCACAAAAACTCTCTCAACAATTTCTCTTTTATAAAGAAATAATTACAATCAAATAAAATACCTATTACACCTTTTATCTCCACTCTTTCAAAATAATTTTTCACTCCACTTTAATGTCCAAGAACAAAGAATTACATTCATAGATAAACCATTTACAAGCTTATCACTCCAAGCTTAGAAAATTAAATAAATGACATTTAAAACCTTTAAATATAATGCAAAAATATTTCTCCTTATATCTCCTATGTTTGAAACTATAGGCCAAATATCATCTGCAAAATATCACTATAGCCAACAGTTCAACAATATAGCGCATACCTCACAAATTTATCATGGTGCATACCTTATATTAAAAAAAATTATCTTGCTTTTTCATGGACAAGAATCGACCCTCCGATCTCATCCCTCCAAGCACAGTGCTCGACCGCTTGCACTAGCCAAGTGGTTGAGACTAAACCTTTGGCCTCAACACTTTATCCTTGTTGCCTCCAACAAAAATAAAACAAAAATCTTCAACCGACGCTAGGGGGAATCGAACCTTGAACCTTCTCTCTACCAAAAAATTACGTAGGACCTACTTGCCACTTGGGCTACCAGCTCTCACTTGACCAAGATGTATTTCGCCTTATCTTTATGCTCTATCGCTTGCTCGACAAATGGTTTTACTCCACATTTTGTAAACCCTCACTATCAGTTTTATCACATGTGCATTAGCTTCGTATGATTCGAAAATTCAATTTTAATAATTTTCTTCCTCCTTTTATATGCCTCCAAGGTAATTACATGACATCGGTGGAAAACCTAAGTGCCTCCAAATTTAATTTTTGGCACCTTTGCCAATTTCAAATTTAATTATTTATTTAATATAATATTTAACTTTAGGTTAAATATTATATTATTTAATTTAGTATTAAATAATACTTTTACATGGGGTCTTCATTAAATCTAATTTTTCTCTTTTTAATAAGCCCTTTTGGCTTACTTATTATAATATTAAAATATTATAATATCTTCTCTTTTCTCTTCAAAACCATGGGTGTAAACTTTGCCTTCCACTTTTTAACTAACCTCTTTGGGTTATAATATAAAATATTATAACCAATTCTTTTACAACTGTGCTTGTACCAAAATGGAATTTGCCTTGCAAAAAATACTTGACATCAATGACAACCTTATTACTCAAAATTTCCAACAATATCTTCCTTTGTCATTGATGGCAACCCTTTTTTTTTAAACATCTCTTTTTCCTTTTTCTAATTTTGCTCCCCCTAAGAAACTGCTGCCCTTGACTGAGTGTTTTCCCCCTTACTCAAATATCTCCCCCTTTGACATCAATGGCAAAGGGACTCCTTTGGGGCTAAATATAAGACTCTTAGCTCAGTCCCCTCCCCACCTCCTTTCCTTGAGGTGGTTAATTTTGGGGTGGGAGTAAAACTACTCCCAACTTTCCTCGAAGATACTCAAAAGTTTCCTTTGGAAGTGGCTTAGTGAAAATATTTGTAATCTGTTCCTTTGTAGTAATATATTCCAATATGATTTGCTTATCTGTCACCTATTCTTTTAGAAAATGATATTTTATCGAAATGTGCTTGGTCCTGGAGTGCATCACTAGATTCTTTGAAATATTTATAGCACTTATGTTATCACATAGTATGGAAATAGGATGATCATACTCTATCTTCAAGTCCTTTAAAGTTTACTTCATCCATAACACCTGTGTACAACAAGCAACTACTGCAATGTACTATGCCTTTGTTGTGGATAAGGATACCAATTCCTATTTTTTTCTTAGACAAGAGACTAAAAAATCTCCAAGGAAGAACGTTCCTCTACTTGTGCTTTTTCTGTCATCAATACTGCCTACCCAATATGCATATATATATGCTATGAGAGTGAAATTATCATTTCTTGGATACAAGAGTCTAAAATCCATATTCCCTTTTAAATACTTGAGAATCCTCTTTACTACCATTATATGTGTTTCCTTTGGTGCTTCTTGAAATCTTGCCACTAGTCCTACTGCCTGTATTATATCTGGTCTTGTAGCTGTGACATATAGTAAGCTGCCAATCATATATCTATACAATGTCTAATTTACCTCAGGAGATTCATCTTCTTTACTTAGCTTACATCCTATAATCATGGGAGTACTTACTGGTTTGCAATATTCTAACTTGAATTTCTTCAGCATCTCTTTTATATACTTGGTTTGTGAGAGAAATACACCCTTATCTAATTGTGAAATCTATAGCCTAAGAAAGAAGGACAACTCACCAAGCATTGACATTTCAAATTCATTTTGCCTGCTCTTTGCAAATTTTTGACACATCTTATCATTATTTCCTCCAAAAATGATGTCATCCATATAAAAACCACAATTAGTAAGCTATTTCCTTCATTTTTGATGTATAAGTTACTGTCCACTATTCCTTTCCTAAAACCCTATTCTTGAAGATACTTATCCAACCTTGAATACCAAGTTGTAGGAGCTTAATTTAACCCATAAAGTGTCTTTTTTAATATACATACATAATTTGGCTTATTATTTAGGTTGAATCCCTCAGGTTGCTCAATGTAAACCTCTTCTTCCAAGACACCATTGAGAAAAGTTGATTTAACATCCATTTGATATACTTTGAAGTTTTTGAAGCTTGAGAAAGCTAAAAATATCTTTATGGCCTCAAGTCATGCAACAATCGCAAATATTTCATCAAAATCAATTCCTTAAACCTGTGCATAACCTTTGCATACTAATATTGCTTTATTTCTAACTACTTGACCATCTTCATTTAACTTTTTTTTGAAAACCCATTTAGTTCCAATTACATTCTTATCTTTCAATCATGGGACAAGTTCCCAAGTCTAACTTTTTTCTATTTTATCCAGTTTCTCATCCATTACCTTGACCCAAAACTTATCTTATCTGGCTTCATTGAAATCCTTAGGCTCAATTTTAGACAACAAAGAAAAATTTGCATGCTCACTTGTTCCTATTATCTTTCTCCTTGTTTATCTCTAATTTGGATTTCCAATGATTAGATCTCTTGGATGATTTTTTTGTACATACCTGGATGGAGTCTTAGGTGGTTTTCTTTATGTTTCTTCTTCTTCGGATTCTTCACCTAGTTCTTCTTGGAAACTTTTTTCTTCTTGATACACAATTTCTTGAGTTGGTTCTTTTGATCATGTTTTCTCATCAACTGTTACATTTATAATTTCTATAATTGTATGTGTCCTCTTGTTATAAAACCTATAGGATTTGCTTTTAGTGGAATAGCCAATGAATATACCCTCATCACATCTTGAATCAAACTTAAAGTTTTCTCTTCCCGTATTATGTAGCATTTGATTCCAAAAATTTTGAAATATTTTCAGTGGCTGGTCTCTCTTTTGAGAGCTCATATGGAGTTTTGTAGTGATTTACTCTTACTTGAGCTCTATTGATGATATACATTGTTGTATGAACTACATCTTTCCAAAAACCATCTGAAATATTAGACTCATTTAACATAGCTCTGGCCATATTTTCAATAGTCCTATTTTTCCTTTCAACTACTCCATTTTGTTTAGGAGTTCTTGCTACTGAATATTCTCTTTTGATCCCATGATGTTCACAAAAGTCTATGAATTTATTTGAATTAAATTATCTGATATTAAACACATAATACTTGTACATATTTTTGGAAATTTGAGTTAATTTGAGGTATTTTATGTTGTCATTTATGTCACATGGATCATTGATGTCACATTGAGTTTTTGTGGCAAAATCACTTCATAGATAATCATCTATGATATTTTGGAGAGCATGGATATATACAGGGTTTTTATGAAAATCAATACAGGAAAAATAAAAGGTTTTATTTAAAACCATGGTGGGCTTATGTGGAAAGGGCTTTTCTTAAAAGCCAAGGTGAAATTTTGTTTCATCGAAAAAGGACCTCCGGTGATGAAGATATTAAAGTTTAAAGTTTAAATTTAAATTAATGGAGGGCTGACCTATGTGCAATTAATGGAGGTTGGCATATATATATATATATATATATATATATATATATATATATATATATATATATATATATATATTATATAAAGGTTTCAATTTATTTCGAAAGGGGACATATTATATATTGTCGGAAAGCTTATTTCGAGGGCTATTTGACTAACTTATTTAGAATGAGAAATAAGGTATGTGTAAAGATATATTTCTAATTTTGCAAAGGGGTTAGAAAAGTGAAGTTTGCCTTGTTCTTTTTTTTTTTTCAAGAGGATTAATTCTTTCATGAGGTGACAAGGTATGCAATATTGTGATTTATTTTATTTTATGGTATAAGTGGTTTTGGGAGTGAAAAGGTTATGCAATATTTTGATTTATTTTATTTTATGGTACAAGTGGTTTAAGGAGAGATAAGGAAGTTATGCAATTAAAGGCCTTGATGATGATTTTTTTTATTTTATTTACATGGTGGAATCGATAGCCGCCATGAATTCGGGCAGGCTGTCCAGCTTTTATGGCCACCATAGAATTTTGCACTATTCACCCTAGAAGCTGCCACACAGGTCTTCGCACAATCAGCCCCTATAACCACCATGCCATAATCATTTTAAACCTTTTACGCCGCTAAAAGCACTAGGAAAGGGGCAAGAGTTCAGTCCAACGAGGCCTGATATTTGAACCTTGGACCTCCACCCCCCTTATGGGGTTTGGATGAACAAATTGGTCTACACCTCAGACCTCTGGTGATGATTATTGAAAAGTGGAGTAATATTGATTATTTTGTGATCTACTAACCCTTGTGAAGATTGGCAAAAGAATTTTGTGATTGTGACAGATTTACAAAGAGGTTTTTTCATCTTCATAAAAGGTATGGGCACATTATCCTATTGATTGTTTATGGTGGTTGATTTCTGAAATATCATTAGAGGGAAAAGGATTGTTTGTGGTTTTCTTCTCAAAAGTGTTTGGTTTAATGCTTCAAGGTTTTTTGAATTGAGAGTTGTGTCTAAACCTTGTTTGATAAGAATAGTTGTTGAATCCCATTGGTTGTGAAATAACTTGAGTTAGAAAATAACATGAGTATCATTGTTATGTGAGATTTGTGGTTGAGCATTGTTGGAAACATTTGAGTTGGTTGATACATACTTGGACTAGGGTTGTGTGAGAGAGTTATCCCTTATGGTGATTGGTTGAGTTGAGTTGATTGAGCCTAGTCAAGTGATATGTGAAGTGATTGTTCAAGTCCTATGAAACAAATTATACCATTATTCTGATTTGGATTAAGAGTAAGATTAGAACATATTGAGTCTCTAACAATTCACTTTATGCTTCTATGAGTTGACTTGAGTTGATTTGAGATTGATTTGAGTTGAGTTGAGATTTATTTGGGTTGAGAGTGAGTTTAGAACATATTGAGTCTCTAACAATTCTTTTTATGCTTCTATGAGTTGAGTTGAGATTGATTTGGGTTGAGAGTGAGATTATAACATATTGAGTCTCTAACAATTCTCTTTATGCTTCTATGAAGTTAATTTGAGTTGAGATTGCCATTCATTTTAAGTACTACTTGAGCATGATTGATTGAGCCTTTTAGAAGACCTTTGGGATAGATTTGAGGATAATATTGGGACATATTTGAGGACAGTGTTGGGATAGATTTGAGGACAATGTTGTGGACAGATTTGGACAAGTTCTTGGTGAGCTTGCTAGAGTAAATTTGGGTAAGTTCTTGGTGAGCTTGCTAGAGCATTTTTGGACAAGTTCTATGTGAGCTTGTTAAGCATGTTCTGTGTGAACCTATTGAGCAGGTTCTTAGTGAGCCTATTGATAGAGCTTTGTAGGTGACATAGTACAGAGGATAGAGTCTCAGTGGGTAGAGATCCAACAACCAGCATAGTTGAAGATAGATCTGAGTGAGGAGTCTTCAAGTGGAGAGAGGTCCACCAGTCAACACAGTAGAGAGACAAAGTCTTCTAGAAGATCACATAGCCAGAGTAGAAGGAGAAATACTTCTCCTGTGGAAGAGATCCATGAACTTGATATTAGGGGATCAACATATCCTTTGGACAGAGATCCATAAACATTGTAATTGGGAGTGATTCCCAAAGAGATTGATTGAGAAAGTTTTAGTAAAATATTTTCTCCATGGAGTACCTTACATTGGGAGAACCATGTTAAATCTTGTGTCTCAATTGTGTGTGGTGACTTGTGCTCTTGCTTACTACTTCTATCTGAGTTATTAATGTAGACTGCTATATTTGGTTATTGCAATTAATGACATTAATTGATATTGGTTTGGAAAGAAAGTAAAAAGTGGTCTTATACTGTTCACCCCCCCTCTCAGTATAAGCTTGTGTTCTTCACATAATTCATTCTCCACTAATTCTTTAAATACCTTGAACTTCTCAAGGGATTTTGAATTTTCTTTTAAGAAAGCTACCCAAGTCATTTTGGAGTAATCATCTATAAATAACATGAAGTAATCTTCACCTTGTAGACTCTTTGTTCTTGTAGGACCACATCGGTTGATGTGAACTACTTTCAATGGTTCAGATTATTTGTAGTTCTATTTGCATCTGCAATGAGCTTTCCAATTTTAGATTTTCTGATCTCACATCTATTTGGATGAAAATTAATCGTGTGCCCTTGATCACAATGTTGGCTTACACTTAGTAAATTGTACCTCAATAATTTGACATACAATACATTCTCTGTATTTATTTTTCCATTATCTAAACTTAAAGTTCCTTTCCCACAGATTTTTGTTGAACCATTGTCACCAAATTTTACTGATCCTCCATTGATTTCTTTAAATACAAGAAATTTACTTTGGTCTTCTATCATATGACTAGAACAATCACTATCAAGGAACCACTATTTTCTTTCATCTTGTACATGAAGAGTTGTTTGTACTAACATTGAATTTACTTCCCCTTGCTCTTTTCTCTCTCCTAACTATTGAAGTTCTTTTATTTTTTCTTCATTTAGGGAATACCATTTTGCACCGTTTTACTTTGTGCCCAAAATTATTGCATTTGTAACATATGATATTGTCATTCATGAAAGGTGCAAAAAAAATTGAAATTTCTATCAATATTATCTTTCACATAACCAGTGCAATGTACAACTCTATGACCATATTTGTTACATGAAAAACAATAGCCATGGAAGATATTTTGTAACCTGTTGGGGTGCCTTGAATAATATGGTAGCGTGCTTCTTCTTTTGTTGTTCCTATAATTGAATTTTGTCCATGAATCTTCTATGCCTTCTTCCTTCATAATTCCTTTACCTTTCAATGCATTATTATAAGTCATGGGCTCTTCTTCTTTTGATGTTTTTATTCCTTGGGAGCTTGACTCCTCTTTTTGTTTCCCTAAATTTATGTCTTACTATAATTTACCCTTAGTATTTTCAACTTCCTTCCTTAGAGATACAATTTATGATTCCAATATTTCACATTCTAACTCTCTTACTTTTAAAAGTTCTGCCATATCCTGTTCAATTTTATTTCCCTCTTCAAATTTTACCTTGAGATTTGTGAGGTTTTGTAGAAGTTCTTCCTTTGCTTCCTCATCCTCTTGGATTTGATCCTTCAAACTTGAATTCTTCCTTCTAACCTTTTCCAAGTTTCTAAGAGCAGCAAAAAGTTCCTCTTTTATGTCAATCATGGCCTCTTCTACATTTTGTGAGGTCATGTATGTTCTTGTGGGATCTTCCTTCAAGCTATTAGGCTTTTCATGAAGGAACCTGCTCTGATACCAATTGAAGAATATAATATTATATTGAGAGGGGGGTGAATAGTATAAGATAAAAAAATTTACTTCTTAATCCAAATGACAATATTAATAACATCAAAGTAGTAAATAATGCACACATCATCACACATATGAGAGACATGATTTAATGTGGTTCACCCAATGTGGGCTACTCCACAGAGAAAATATTTCTTATAAATTTTCTCAATGAATCTTTGGGAATCAATTCCCTATTGCAATATTTATGGACCTCTGTCCAAAGGAGACACCAACCCCCTATGCTCTAATTTGTGGATCTCTCCACAGGATACCTCTATCCCACTACTCTGGCTAATGATATTCTATAAGACTTCTACCCCCACTACTCTGGCTTGTGGATCTCTCTCCACAGGAAACCTCTATCCCCACTGCACTGGATGATGGATCTCTATCTACTAGAGACTACTACCCTCTTTAATTTGTCACCTCTTTATCCTACTCTCAATTTTATCTCAAATTTTACCACACTCTGTCTCAAATATATACCACACTTTGTCTCAAAATTATCCCAATCCTTAACATAAATCTTGATTAAATCACCAATCAACTCTGTTCTCTATCTCTAATCAAATCAGTCTCAAGTCTTCTCAAATACCTACTCAAATCTACCTTCAATTCTTCTCAAAGACTTATTCAAATCTATCTTCAAGCCTTCACAAAATCTTGCTCAATCACATTCAAAAGCACTCTAACCAATACTCAAATGTTTCACACAATCATTCAAATAATGAAGCACAACTTGCTCACAAATCCTAAACAAGTGTTTTCACACTTCTTCCAACAAAGAGCACAATGTAGGTTTCAAACCCTAACTCAAAACTTTCCAAAAACATTCTACCAAACAACCCTTTTAACTCCACCTTTATATTTCAGAAAACCTTGCTCAACAACACACCTTAAACAAAGATGAAAATACCCATACCTCTTGATTGCTCTTTATGGAAATATATCTTCAAAACCTGTCTCACAACCAACTACCTTTCTATGTGCCACTTCAAAATTTAGATAGCAAGTTTCTATTTCAAAATATCCACATGAATTTTTATTTCAACAAGATGCTCAATGAACTCTAAAAATAATATTCTAGGGCTCTTCTTTAGTTCTCAAGGATAATGCATTAAATCTCATAAAAACTCTCTCAACAATTTCCCTTTTATAAAGCAAGAATTACAATAAAATAAAATACCTATTACACCTTTTATCTCCACTCTTTCAAAACAATTTTTCACTCCACTTTAATGTCCAAGAACAAAGAATTACATTCATATATAAACCATTTACAAGCTTATCACTCTAAGATTAGCAAATTAAATAAATGACATTTAAAACCTTTAAATATAATGCAAAAATATTTCTCCTTATATCTCCTATGTTTCAAACTATAGGTAAAATATCATTCGCTAAATATCACTATAGCCAACAGTTCAAAAATATAGCGCATACCTCACAAATTAATCATGGTGCATACCTTATATATAAAAAATTATCTTGCTTTATCGCGGATAGTAATCGACCCTCCGGCCTCCACCCTCCAAGTGTAGCGCTCGACCGCTTGCACTAGCCAAGTGGTTGAGACTAAACCTTTGGCCTTAACACTTTATCCTTTCTACCTTCAATAAAAATAAAACAAATCTCTTCAACCAGCGCTAGGGCAAATCGAACCCTGAACCTTCTCTCTACTAAAAACTCATGCAAGACTCATCCACTTGGGCTACCAGCCATCGCTTGATCAAGATGTCCGTCACCTTGTATTTATGCTCTGTTGCTTGCTCGATGAATGGTTTTGCTCCACGTTTTGTAATTCCACATGATCAATTTTCTCACATGTGCATTAGCTTCGGATGATTCGAAAATTCAATTTTAATAATTTGCTTCCTCATTTTATAATCCTCCAAGGTAATTACATGACATTGATGGAAAACCTAAGTGCCTCCAAATTAAATTTTATTTTTAGCACCTTTTCCAAATTCAAATTTAATTATTTATTGAATATAATATTTAAATTTAGGTTAAATATTATATTATTTAATTTAGTTGTCAATAATACTTTTACATGGGGTCTTCATTAAATCTAATTTTTCTCTTTTTAAAAATCCCTTTTGGCTTACTTATTATAATATTATAATATTATAATATCTTCTCTTTTCTCTTCAAAACCATGGGCATAATATTATAACCAATTATTTTACCAAAATGGACTTTGCCTTCCACAAAACATTTGACATCAATAACAACCTCATTACTAAAAAATTCCAACATCCTCTGAGTAGACTTTGTTTTGCATCTTCTACCGTCAAATCGTAGCACCGATCCTCGTGTTCATCGTAAATGATAACATAACAACTATGGTTATGAATAGTTACGAATATTCACAAAATGGGTGAATATTAGAGTTTCCAAAATTGGAAATTGGTGAATATGAGGACCCTCGACATCGTCTCATTCACCTAAATTTTTTAGTACCAATTATTTCTTAGTGTTAATTCACCATAATATATATCCAAACATAGGCATATATGTACTCGTTGGAAAGCTCTTTTTGGACCTGATATAATGGTGGTTTTTTTATGAATTTATAAGGTGATTTAGTAGGTCAAAATGTACCCCAAATATGACCTTACTGTTTAGGGCTTTAGATACCCAAAATTTTGGTGAGAAGATGATTTATTTTATTTTCTTAGGATTCGACTTGATTCATCTTGATTTCAATTAGGATTTACCATTTTTTTACAAGTACATTTTGATTCCAATCCCTTATGCATAATCCTGATAACAACCTATCCTTATGAAAATATCCCATGCATATTTGTTAACAAGTCATTGGTCCATGACATGGTTGTCCCCATCATCCAGTCTAAGTAGTCATCATTTGCATCTACCTCTGAAATATGTAGCTTTGACCACATCGACATTGCCCTATTCTTCGAGTGAATTCATCCACGTCAGCACACTCAAGGTTGTGCACTACAACATCCATTTTAGTCCCTTTGGCCATGTTGTATCTATCTAGTGCCTAAGTGAATCCAATTTTAGCGTCTAAAAACCTACCACACAACAATCCATGTCAGCCTATTGCCTTGGTGTATCTTAAAATCAAAATTAAAAATCTAAACCAATCAATATAAAAACCTAAAGACATAAACCTAAACAAAAATATTTAAAAACCATATCGCTATAATTTTAAATTAACTAACTTTGAATACTAATATTCCAATATAAAAGCAACAAAAGACCAAAGAGATATAAAGACCTTATTATAAATAAGCATACATATATGAAATATATATATATATATATATATATTTATTTATTTAATTTTTATATTACTATTATTATATGTGTGAAATATATAATAATAATAAGTTTTCTTTTATATTTTTTATTTTAACTTACTTTAATTCAAAGAAAATTTAAACTAAATACAACACGCAAAACACTTCAGAGGCAAATAAAGGAGACTATAATCCACAAAATAAACTTAGAAAAGCATGGTCATGAGTATGAACCCTTCAAAAAAAATATCCCTAAAAAATAACCAAAAATCTCAAAAAATAAAAACAAAATTTCAAAGGTAGATCCCCAAATTTGGGGCTAGTTGTGGGATGGCCACAATAGGACTCTAGGATAAGAATGTCAATTTTTATAATGTAAAGCAACTCAACCAACAAATGGATTAGAAACTTAACAATGGACATGAAATAAATGCATTGTATGAATCTTTGGAAGTGAATTAGATTATTACCCTCTTCCATATGCTCTCTACATTGTTAAAATCTCAAGAACTAGTTCATAGATATGGGGACCCTTCTTATTATTGATACTTTGAATTGCAGGAAGTTAGTTCTCCATAAATTCATAGTAGTATATGTACCCTCTTAGAAATCATGGGATAATATGTGCAAACTAGTCTAGCTTGTGGTAACTCTTCCAGTAGTTCAAGGAACCAACTAGCAAGGTGAGACATATGAAGCAGTAATGGAAGAATAACAACATGAATTTGTTGGTACAGTTGGGACCTTAGAGATGGGGAGCATGTAGAGAGCCTACATTTGTACAAATAGCTTTTTTGTGCCTTTTTTACTCTATTGCCCAATAATATAAGGATATATAGGTTTTTTGTTCCTGTAAGTAGAAACCCCTTATGAGGTACCAATAATGTGGGTAAGAAGAATTCACTCGCATCTATAGACTATCTCTTAAAGAGAAATTTTGCTATTATCAGAATATTCTAACAACTAAAGGCTTTCCCATTTGACACCTTTCTTAATGCAGTTGGACCAATCAGGAAGCAATATGGAATAAAACAAATCTATCAAACAATATTATGGAGTGGATGAAGATACATAGGACACCAATCTATTAGATAAAATCAAATTCATCCACATCAACATCTTGCCACTAATAAAATAACACCATAATGAGCTAGACAAATATGCACACATGCTATACTAACTTGACATACCTCTAGTCTATTTTGAAAGCAATCATGTTAAGCTAATTGAATGCAAATGTAAAACTATAAATACTTGAATGTAACACATTTAAACGGTTTGATCTTTTATCTTTTACAATTGCATAAGATATGATGACTGTATTATGCACCTTTGAATAGAAATTGAATTATTTTTTAATATCTTGTAGAACGTGTATGTATACTGATATTTATTTTAAAGTATTTTTGCCAACATTGGATAAATGGTCTATTCTATCAAAGTTATTTTGCTATATATATTACTATTTATTCAATTCTTGGAATTATTTTTTGTGAGTACTAATGTGATTAATGTTTTATAATATTGAATTGGAGTTTGGTCTGTTAGGAAATTTAATTAAGTTTAGAGAATGAGACTCTCATATCTTGTGTCTCTTGATGTTGTTGAATATTTTTCATGTTATCTTCTAGATTCTAACCCAATGTATTTCTTACTTTAGTTTGCAACCCATTTTGTTATTTTAGCTAGTATCATAAGAATTGGTCTACTTCAAAGGCTAATCTAGAAGATATTGTGGGTCTTCCAATCTCGGTTGAGGTCTTGAGGGTACAAGGAATATTTTGGACCAAGTCCCTCAAGTTTAAGAGGGGAAGCCAATTTGAGTTGAGGAAAATTTATTTGTAAGGGGATGAGGGAAGTAGGTTGGCTAGGGTAGGTTGGAAAAGTAAATGAGTTCATTAGAACTAGGAGAACAATGATTGTCTATAAATTAGATAATAATAGGAGCAAGACAATGAGGAAACTTAATGTGAGAGTAGTTGTGAGGTAGATGCAAGAGAGACAAGGATAAAAGAGAGGGATTAAGAGATAGGTGAGAGTTTCAAAATGTGAATAAGAGAGTTGGGAGGATTATATGAATGGTTTTATGGATTTAATATTGGATGCCCTTAGTTAAGGTGGTATTACGCCATTGAAGTTGCTTGCCCCCATATGTTAGATATCTAGTAGGGTAGGTAATATATTTAGATTTTAAGAATGGGATATATAAACAAGTGTAGATAATGATTCAAATTTAAGTAGTGGCCTTGAAGCTTGATCATTGGACAAGCACTTAAGTTGTGTTTCAAAATCTTATCCTTTAGGCAAGGGCCTAAAGAGTACTACTTACAAGGAGTTTCCTAGAGGACTTTGGTAGTTTTGATATGATATAAAATATATATACAAATCATGTGTCCTAGGGATACAAACATTTATAAATTGGATTTACCCCTAAGCAATGTCCTTTGAGCCTAATTATTGGACAAGTTCTTAGGCAACACTATAAGACAAAACATGTATGAGATATATACAATGATTCACCCTTATGTACCTAAGGAGTATTTTAGTGCTCACCCACATGGGGTATTTCAAATATAAAATGTTCACCCAAGGAGGTGTTCTAGATAAAATGCTCACTCAAGTGGGTATTTTAAGGCACAATGTTCACCCAAATGGGTGTATCAAGATAAAAAATTTCATCCTAATAGGTGTTTAAATATAAAAATATTCATTCAAGAAGGTGTTTCAAGATAAAAATGTTCACCCAAGTAGGTGTTTCAAGATAAAAAAGTTTACCCAAGTAGGTATTTCAAGATAAAATATTCACCCAAGTGGGTTTTTTAAGATAAAAATGTTCACCCAAAGGGGTGTTTAAAGATAAAATGTTCACCCTAGTTCATTTTTCAAGATAAAAATATTCACCCAAGGGGTGTTTCAAGATAAAGTGTTCACCCAAGTGAGTGTTTCAAGATAAAATGTTCACGCTAGTGGGTGTTTCAAGATAAAAATATTCACCCAAGGGAATTCTTCAAAATAGAGTGCCATGGTACAATATATATACATGTATATACAAAGTAATAACATGTTCACCCTCAAATGAGAGTATTTCGATATGTACACTCAAGGGGGTGTTCTAGTGTAAAATGTTCACTAGGAATATGCCCCTAGTAGGGAAATCATGCTTCATTATTTGTATCAATTACCCCTATCTTCAAGGAGTGGGGGAATAATATTAGAGTATGATAGGGCTATTAGGACCATGGTTTATTATGGTATTAATCATGTATCCTAAATGATGAATGAAGAAAGAGAGAAAATATTATGGCAAGGGGTCACCTTGGGGCCCTTATAAGCTCAAAAGTGCAAGAAGCATTATTGCCTTGCCACTTAGCAAGTCCTTGTGTAACCACTATAAAGACTCACACCCAATCGAAATCCTAGTGTAATAGTGAAAATAATAACAAAATGTATGAATGCAAGAAATTGACAACAAGATAAACAATAAAAGATACTTTATTCCATTCAAGTGATGAGTCAATGAGAGTAATGACAATGATTAAAGCAACGATGTGGCTTGACCACCATTGATGATCTGAATAAATTTAGATTTGAGCATATTAATGTCTTGGCTAGGCCTAGTTCAGCTTCTGATTCCAACTATTAATAGTAATTGCACATTCCTATCCCATGGAGCAGTCGGGTGTATAATAGCTATTTTAGGGAATCGAAATGAGGCAACTCCAATTAGATTTGTGTTGAATCAAGTTATCGATGATTTGCTGAAAATATGTCATAGGAGACATGACATGAAATACCACGTTCTCATGGAGCAGTCCATCCTTGAAGGTCTTATTAGGGATTGAAAAGAAGCATGTCAAGTCAACGATGATAGTTTTGCCCCAAATGTCCTTATGGTAATTTACTCATCTTGCCTAATTGCATGGATTGTAAGTCGCTGCAACCGCCAAGTGTATAGGGTAAATTACTGAATATGAGGCACATTTGGTTTTTAATTATTTGATTTTTTTGTTAATTTGGATTTATTGATCAATCCTGGTGCTTTGAACATCACCAAATTTGTACTATTGATTGCTATTTTTGAAATTTGATCCATTAGGAGTCGTTAATTTATTATTTTAGACCTTCCCACGGTGGGGTTTTTAGTGCATTTAATTCTAGTTGTGAACCATGAGTACGATCTATGATTATTTTTTTCAACTTTTGGGAATCGCAGTTAGGGCCTACGATCGGGAAACCCTAATTCCGTCATCGCAGGTGTTAGCTGCAGTTTAGCTAAAATTAGGCAAACCTGTAAATAGTCATTCCCATTTGAATTTTTGTTATTTTTCTTGAAATTAGCTGCATTGAGAGAGCTCTGAGAGATAGGAGACGTTCACTGATCCGGAATGCTGCCCAAAACTTATCCGTATACCACACTTGATACCATGATGGTAGATGTTGATCAACCATCGACTAGCAAAGGCCACAGAGCGAGCAAGGTAATTCAAAACTGAGTCCTCGCATTCAATACCAATAAAATGAACCACATTAATAAATGTGAAAAATTAACCTCACTAAACAGTTGGTAATAAACCTCACTAGATTAGATTTAGTTAGGTTTAATTTTTTTTAGTGAGCAAGGCTAGGAAGGTACCCGAAATGGATATTCTTCCTAGACCGCAACTGGCAGCTGTAGTTCCTAATTATCAGATTGGATACTATAGCTATTAGCTGTGGTTCACATTCAAACTACAACAATCATATTTTGACCACATGCGGACCGCAGGGATGACCCGCGGTTCACTAACCTTAGAAAATTTTTGTCAAATTTTTGCATTTTCTATAGTTTAAAAGGCATTTGATGTCATTTAATGCAATTATGACTTGCCTAACTGATATTTTTTATTTTTTTGAATGCCTTACGACATGTTTTGTCTTTTTATCAGTTTTTAGATGTTTTTGATATTTTTCTTTAAAATTTTAGCTTATATACAACTTCTATTTTAGAGGTTGACCTCTAGGGCTCGCAAGCCTGATTTGATTAAGATTCTCCATCGACAACTCACTGATGGTGAGCATGCATGGTTTAGAGCCATCAGATTCCACTATGTACTAGATCTACCCACTATTAGGGTAGATCAGGCCTACTTGACTACATTGGCCCAGCATTGGAATGCACAAACCAATACCTTTCACCTGCCTATAGGTTAAATGACTATGACCTTAGAGGATATTTATCAAATATTTAGGATCCCTATTGATGGCGAGGCCATTACCTCTTCCTCTTATCATAGAAAGGGGTCTGTCTTTGATGCTATATTTAGTGACCAGAGCAAGGAGGCTCAAGAGAAGATCAATCATGGAGGTGTCCACATTGGATACTGGTAGGGCGAGCATATTTTCTCAATCCGTGTGATGATATTCATGATCCTTGTGGTGTAGATAGTGCTTCTAGACTCCTCGAGCATGAGGATTCCCTGGAACCTTCTATCCAGTGTCTAGAGAGTTATTCAAAGCTCCACTACTCAACCCTTGCACCTAGCTTGGGGGATCACACTTCTATGTCAACTCTATTAGGTGATGTACCATATTACCAATTGAAGCCACTGAGGGATTAGTTGTAGCCTACTATTATATATCTAGGATTGGCAATATATCTGGATCGAGCATACCATGGACCTACCTCTCCACATCATGACCATTGATGATGCACATTAGTGCTATGTTGCATGCTAGCCATGATATGAGGAGGGGTTTTGAATTAGGACCCATGCTGGAGACACCGATTATTATATTAGACAACTTGCAGCTCTTGTGCTGGATAACATTGAGTGGTGTCCCTACAAGAAGTGCCTGGATTGGACCTAGGCAGGCGAGTGGCTATGATAGGATCACTAGGATAGGTGGCTACTCAGTCGTAAGGTAGATATTAGATATTATCAGTTCTTCTCTCATGTCTTGTAGTAGTTTGGCTTGGTGAAGGACATCTCAGAGATTCCTTTTCTGTACAGGCATCTCATGCTAGAGACACATCTATCATGGATTCAGCCTGCATCTCTAGGGGATGAGGCTAATGATTTCTAAGAGTCTAGGGATGACACACCTAAGACTACCCCAACATACGAAACATGGTGGTCCCTCCTACAGTGGCAAGGTTCAGGGCCTTTGGCTAGAGTATATGACCAGGTAGAGGCAAGGGTCAATCTTTATGGGAATAGAGTGCACTAGAGGACCGAGGATAGATGGGGTGTAGAGGCCACCACAAAGGAGGCTCTATAGGCAGATGTGGAGTAGGAGACATCAAATAATGGTGAGGTGCCTCTTGACAGTGATGTAGGGGAGCTCATCACTTAGGTCATCAACTTACAGAGTCAGGTTGGTAGGTTTCAGACCTAGTAGCTACAACGGGATACGACTATCACCCTTATAGAGGTGAAGCTGGATCATAGGGATAGACATATGGTAGAGGCTCAAGATTAAATTACAGCCCTCACAACTCAAGCTACAATAGTAGATTCATAGGTCAGTGAGCTTACTAGTGCATGATATGTGACACTGGTGCAGCGAAGTGAGGCCATTATAGAGAGAGAGCTACTTAGGGCATAGAGGGGGGTCCTTCATCCTCCCATGCTATTATGGGATCTCCAGCTACACCATAAGCTACACTACTAGGAGTTGGTGATCTCATGGCATAAATCAGATGTCTCACTTCCCTCATAGAGGAAGGAAATGACCGATGTAATGTGAGAGTAGCTCGCATCTCCCAACTAGAGGGATTCATCAGATTGAGGGGCTTGTAGGTTCTAGAGGATCCACATACTATAGGGTCTCAATGGACCAGGACCAAGACTACAAGACAGTCCTCAACAAGCTCTAGCCACCAGAATCATAGGATCGAGAGGACTCACCGATCCTCTAGCACACATGGAGCCAACTCTCATAGGAACCACAGGGATGACGAGGGTGACTCATGGCCTGGGGGCATAGACCCTGCTTAGTATATATCTTCTGATATATTATCATTTTTGAGTGTAAGGTTGAGGACCTACACAGTTGTAGCCTACGGGTATTTTGTATAGTCCTGATGTACTCTTGAGACACACACACACACACACACACACACACACACACACACACAACATATATATATATATATATATATATATATGAGATTGATCATTTATGACTCATTATATGCACTTGTGTTTTTTTAATTTTCAGCTTATTTGATGCACATGGATGCAATGCTTATGTTAATTTGATGCTATATGATGTGATGTATGGATGACATGCAATAGATAGCTATTTAATTTATGATGATGATGACATGCAGTGATCTAGATGCTTAGATGTGCAATGTATGTAATGCATTATTTACATGATGGTAATCTAATGTAAATGAACCTGTATGCTTTAATCACTTAAAACATAAGGAATGAATGCAAATATGTTTATCGATCTAATGGACGACACCACAGAATGTATAAAAATCATGAATATAATTGAAAATCCTTAAGATAAGAATTTAATCAATTAATCACCCATATATGAAATGCAATGAATGCAGTTGTATGATGTGAATGATATAATGTGTCATTCTATTTTCCTTTGCAAATTTGAAAAATATGCACAATATAGTCAGTGGTCATCTAAATATTATTTCTAATATCCATTCGGTATCTATCCTATATCTTGATTGTGCTTTATATGATGATGTATCATGGACTCGATACTTTGCAATTTAATGTTTTATATGGTTTATGATATTTGATATTTTTTTTCTATGAGAGATATTTTTGAGGTTGTCCATGAGTCTCAAACCCCCTAATAGACTTATCAAAAGTTGTATACTAACCACACTAGAATTCTGGAGTGCAAAGCTTTTGCTAGAATAGGCCCTAACTGTTCATTATTCCTGTGTTCACATGATTATTTTAAGATAAGACCCCCAACATGCATGCTATTCACTGAAAATTAATCAACTTGTTTAGGAAGAGTGAAATAAATCAACTCTCCTAGGTGAAGAATAGACCTCACCAATGTACCTATGCTTTAGCACGGGTGAACGAAAGAACCATCCTCGTGGATCTCATCCCACTCTACTAGTTCTTCGATGACACTCTTAAATGATTGGCAACTTTGAATGTCATGTCCATGCGCTCGATGATACACACAAAAGGGGCCCCCATCAGGTGACCTAGTCTTGGATGCCCTATGCTTGACTTCGGGCAATATAAATACTTGTGCCTCGTGTAACTTTTGAAAGAAAGTTAGAGTAGTCATCTAAAATGAAACTACCTGTTGCGCTGGCCTATTGAACGTACAAGATGACTTATGACTCTGAGGTCGCTCTTGAGGAGGTGTGACCTCCACTTCAGCATGTTGGGGCCCTATGAGAAAACCATCTACATGATAAACCCCTTATCTATCATATTTTGCACTACACTCTTAAATTCATGACAATATTGAATGCCATGACCCTCTATTCAATGATAGATATAGTAGTGATGCTTCTTGTAACCCATATATTTAACTCTGCTTGGGTTTAAAGGGATGACATTAGGCAAGGTGATGACCTTAGCCTTTTGTAGCTTCTTAAATATGTTGAACATAGACTCTTTTAACGGAGTCCCACTATGTTGTGACTATTTTGGGCTCTTGACCCACATTGGTTTGCTTTGATAATCCAATGGTTGGGTTGGTCGCATGGGCTTATGCTTTCATTGAGGCTTTTCATGTAGTTGCATAGGAAACGATTCGACCTCGGACAAGGGTTGCTTTTGAAATTCCATGTTTTCAAGTTGGTTCTTGATAAAATGCAATGCCTTATCTTGCTCATCCATTCGATGCTCCATCCATTCTAGATGGCTTGAAATGGATTGTAATACTGACAAAGATTTCATATGTATTTCTAATTAAT
The DNA here is from genome assembly GCA_028583015.1 of Wollemia nobilis. Classification (NCBI taxonomy): domain Eukaryota; kingdom Viridiplantae; phylum Streptophyta; class Pinopsida; order Araucariales; family Araucariaceae; genus Wollemia; species Wollemia nobilis. The sequence continues at coordinate 4,868,109 of JAQPPZ010001739.1, read as the reverse complement.
GATTTTAAATACCTTTATCATTTGAAGGAAACTATAAAATGGATGCTACGGATCCATTAGGCAATTGCAAATCCCCTATTTCCTTTGTTTGAATTGATTTTGAAGCTTCTCTATGACACACTTCATCATTTCTATCCACATGCTCATGCCTATGACTCGGCTCAAGCTATTGTTTCACTCCAATTTTGTTGAAATGTGTCAATTGCGGTACCCTCAATCTGATGTGAGGAACCTACCTGTTTGTGCTCTTGAGATGTTGCCATGAGAAACGAGTCAAGAGTGACTAATTTTAGAGGTTCTAACCCTGGCAATGTGGAAAAACTATTGGATTACTCCATCTTTGGCTCTATGTGATTAGTAATCACTTGCTCTTCTGGCCTAATGTCGATCATTCCCACAAACTCATGAGAAGACTCCACAACTGTCTATGTCTTAGGTAATTTGTCAACATACCAAGGTTGTCTTATTTCAGTCATTATAACTAAAACTTCATCATACTCATATGATATCTCTAGGATAGGATCCATAGGTAGAGACTCGACGAAAAATTGACCCAGATCCTCAGTGTACTCTATGGTGGGCAACATCATAATGCTAGCCTCTATAAGCTCTTCATATTTACCATCATCCTCATGAGGACTATCTGGTGACATGATAGATGAAGAGGGTGTGATACACTCAATTGCATCCATGACCATGCCAGGTTCTTCCTCCTTGATAGGAGTGTGAAGATCCTCTAATGACACTTTCGAAGTAGCTGTGAGCAACTCCATAAGGGCATACATCAATCCCTCCTTGCTAAGAAATTTCAATATTGCAAGGGTTGTAGGTTGACTCCACAAGTGATAGTGGTGGGGACAGTAACTCCACCATAGTCAGCAAGGTTGCGTCCAAACTTTTGATAGACTCATCCAGTTTAACTTTCAGATGCATAGGTGCCTCATCAGGTTCCTACGGAGGATCATCAGGCTTATAATACTTGAAGGGATCTGGGTCGACCTCAACTACATGGACTTTACCTCCATGGGTGTACTTAATGCACTAATACACTATTGATGGCATGCACTCCATGGCTCTTATCCACAGTCTTCCAAGTAGCAGATTATACTATCTTGATCCCTCTAAAATGTAGCATAATGTAGGAGTAATCTTTTGTCCCACCTCGATGGTGAGGACTATTGTACCTACAGTATGGTATTCCACATCATTAAAGGGTTGTAGCATTAAATGTATTTCCTTTATGTGGGACGGTGGAATTTTGAGATGTTTGAATGCTAAGGTGGTGATGATATTAATCGATGATCCTGTATCCACCAACACCTGATTATACGCAATCTATTTTATCCTCACTATGATATGTAATGGAGGATTAGAATCCCTGATAGGGACAGGTTTGAATTCTTGTTTATGGAAAGTAATCACAAGTTCCTTATATGGTGGAATAGACTGTATATGCCCCAAGGATTGTGATGAATTTCGAGTGTTGACACTGCTCACCTATCGGACTTGACTAATCTCGACCTCATACTTACGCATGGGATACTTAAACATCTCTTTCTATTGTTCTTCAATAACCCTAGGCATGTCCATCTGCCTAGCATAATGGCTATATATTTGCTTAAGTGGCAACTCTTGATGATGCACTGGGTGCATCACGTTGACTTGTTGTATAAGTACTCTAGGTATGAGCTTCTTTTTGGGAATCACCTCACATGATTGTTCCTCATGTGCTTTCTATTGGTAAATCCTCTCTTCACATCATTGGAGTTCATCCAACCTTTTTTTATGTGCTCTCTTTCTTTCTACGCACTCACGCTCTAGACGCTTATGCTCATGGCGAGCCTCCTCCAATTGGTCTTGGATTAGTCACCTCTCATGGGCTGCATGAGACTAAAATTCCCTATAGGACTGACTTGTGGAGTATGATCCAAAAATCTCTATCTCACTAGGTGGAGACCTAATGATGTGGGTTCTCACTGTATGTGAGGAAACCCCATGATCTATATGGGTGAACCCCCTGCATGATGAAGGGAGCTCACGATGACTCTCAGAATATTGTTCTAGGATAATTGGATCCTCCGATGCATGATGAGTATGATGCCTAGCAAGGAGGTGTGTAAGGTCTGACAACTCCTCAGGAGAACATCAAAAGCATTCAGAGCCTCTCCATGAACTCTCTGACTCATTAGCTTGTTATTGAGATCTATCATTCCTAGTCGTCATGATGAACTGACTAAACAAGACTCGAGAGGCTTCCTCTCTTACTAAAAATTGTGGCCTTAATGAGGGCCTTATCTTGATGAATTATGTAATAAATAAGCATACAAAGTAAACAATGTGATTATCTCCTTTACATATTATAATTTGAGCCCTAAACTATTTGATGTGTTTCAATGATTTTTTGTATCAATATAGAACTCCTTATCATGTTTTGAAAAGTGTTGAATGATATTCTCAGTTTAAATTGGCTTTGACCTGTACGCTCGTAGCTCGACAAATTGGCTATGAACTCCAAGTCATGTAATCCAACCTATAATGTGTGGTAATTAAGCCCACACATGATCAAGGAGTACAGGTCCTCCTATATCCTCACCCATTTTCCCCCAGTCAGTGTTATACCCTCCAAAGAGAATATATGCAAATTTTCTAGGGTACAAAAGGTTCCTGGATCTAGTATTGGTCTAGTAACAAAGGTTGCATAGGATTTAGGCCAGCGAATGGAAATTACGTCCACCATCACTGAACCCTACTAGTGGTTGGATGTCAAGCCTAACTCACTAGATTTTAAGTTCCAAGTGGTGTGTGTGGTTCATTTTATTGTACATAAAAGAAATTCATCATATAGCACTCATGCTCATTTTCTATATGCTATGCAAATGAAATAATGTTTTACATTTAGAAAATGCAAACTAATCAAATGCTCTTTTAGACAATGCACATTATGATGATGATGGCCACTAATTGGGCCTCATACATGCAAAACAAACAATCACTCTATCAAGCATGTTGGATTTTAGGGTGAATTGCAATTAGAGATCCGTTGTTCCTAGAAGTGCCCTTCTACAAATGTAAATTGAAACGAACTAGGACATGATTGATTTCTTTTTTCTTAATTTGCTTTTCCTAATTGCATTTCAAAACAAGCATTCTGTAAAAACACAGAGAGTAAAAATAGAACAAACAGTGGAAAATAGGGCCTACCTCAGGTCTTGAGTTGATCTGCACTCTAATTTTTATTGTCTGTGTAGTCAAGTGTAAACCATAGGTCTAGTCTGTGATTCAGACAATAAACTGCGTGTTGAACCTACGGTTCAATTACGATTCAATTATTGGCCCATAGTTGATAGCTGTGATTTATACCTACAATTTCTAAAATTAAGAAACATCAGTTAGATCGCATGAATTACGGAGTTCCACCATGATTGCCTTCTGTAACCACTAGAAAGGCTCACGCCCGATCGGAATCCTAGTGTAATAGTGAAAATAATAACATGTATGAAATGCAAGAAATTGACAACAAGATAAACAATAAAAGATACTTTATTCCATTATGAAGTCATTTCAGGTTACAAGTACATCCCTCTTAGGGATAATCATGTTGATACAATATTACAATAAGACTCATGCAAGTGTTTCCCTCTCAAGGGTAGGTGTGATATTTCAAATACCTTCGTAGGGTGACATGAACTACCTTAGGGTGGAGCTGACCCTCTTCTTCATGTTGAGGAAGGATTCAAATGTTAAGCTCCTTTGAATGTAGATCCCTGTAGTCAAGAAACAACAAAGAATGATAAAAAACATAGGCAGCCTCTCACGATGAGGCCCTTAAAAGGAAAGATGCATAAATATGCCATTGAAAACATGAAATCAAGAAAGCATGTAAAAGACATTTAAACTATGCTAAACTAACAAATATTCATGAAAATACATAAAAGAGTATAGCAGTTAAGATTTGTATGGTTCACTTAAAAAAAATGAAGCTTTAAAAGTCATGAAGAACCCATTGATGTCTATTTTATGCTACTATACTAAAATCATTCTAACCCTAAATATGTTGGTTAGAAATCTCTACAACTACAATTATACAATGAAAATGACTAATATAATCTAATTAGATGGGTAAAAATGAAAACAGTAAGGTGGCGATACCTCTGTTTCAAATTGCAGTACTAGTGTGCGGTCTACACTATAAACCGTGGTTGAAATCCACGGTGAGCACTCAAGTAAGTTTACCCTCAAAATCAAGGGTAGTGGGCTTGACCTCCTTATCCAATTGATATTCAAGGGTCACCTTCGATGTCCTTCTGACAAGTTTGGTGGTTGATTCACTATGAGGGGTCTTCGTTTTCCTGGATTTGTATTTCTTGGCTCTTCTAGGCTCCTAGGACCTCCATGGCAAATTGATATTTAGGTGAATAACAAAGTGTCCTTCTCCAATGCATGAATTCAGTATGCAATTTGATAGGGATTCATTGCTTGCTTGATCAATCAACTCTCTATATATGTATATTATCAATTCTATAGCGCTTCACTATCAATTCGTAATATCTATATCATTGCCCTAATTCAAAGGGGTACTTATAGGATGTCCTAGGGCTAGGGGTGGATTCATGGAGAAGCCAAGATCAAGAAGGGGTGGTTAGGACAGTTGGATTGGAACCCTTTGGAATATTTCTTCCATTAACCGCCTTCTTCTAGAACAAATGGTCATTCAAACCAATTTGTATCAGATGAAGGCCAATTGAACTTCAGTTAAGACCATAGGTTACAGCTGTAGTTCATACTATAGACCGTAGGTGTCATTCATGGTTCAGACTATAGACCATAGGTCTCAGCTGTGGTTCAACTCGATTAGGCTAGGAAGCCCAAATTGAGTGGTTAAAACCACTACTCTATCTTGGATTCTATCCAAGATCCTCCATATGGTCTTATAACATGTCCATATGTGTAGTCGCCCTCAACATGATGCATTTTAGGTGTCTACACCTTGTATTATAATTTTTTTAATGAAGAACACAAGCTTATACTGGGAGGGGGGGTGAACAATATAAGACCATTTTTTACTTTTCTTTCCCAATCAATATTATGCAATGTATCAATAGCAATATCAACAACAATAATAAAAAAAATACACAAATCACCACAAACAATAGAGACACTAATTTAACGTGGTTCACCCAATGTGGGCTACTCCACGGAGAAAATATTTCACTAATATTTTCTCAATAAATCTCTTGGAAATCCTTTCACTATTACAATGTTTATGGACCTCTGTCCAAAGGAGACACCAATCCCCTAATAAAGTTCATGGATATCTATCCATAGGAGAACTCATTTCTCCTATACTCTGGTCGGTGATCTTCTAGAAGAACTTTTGCCTCCACTATACCAGCTAATGGATCTCTATCCATTGAAGACTTTTGTCCTCACTCAAAAGACCTATCCTCACTGCCTTGGCTAGTGGATCTCTATCCACTGGATATTTTCATCCTATATACTCTGTCACCTCCAAATATTGCTCTTAGCTCTCTCTCAGATCTACACTAAACATAGTCCTTCGGTCTAGAAAAAATCTACTCAATATCTATCTTTGGTTTGGCACAAACCTATCCTCAAATCTGCACCAAAATCTATCCTTAAATCTGCACTAAACACAGTCCTTAATTCTAGCACAAATATGTCCTCAATATCTGTCCTCAAGACTTAATACAAAGCTCAACTTAATCACAAATAAATTCTACTAGATCTACCTCAAACCTTTACTCAAGTTTTGAACAAATCAATTAATTAACTCTACTCTCAAGTCTTCTCAAAGACTTATCTCAAATCTACCTTGTAAGCTTCCACAAAATCTCACACCAATCTGTCCACAAGTCCTCTCTAGAACTTGTCCACCAGTATTCACCAAGACTTACCTAAAATATGCTCAACAAGTCCTCACTAGAACTTGTCCAATCTACTCAACAATATTTGTCGTTAATGTAGCACCCTAAAATTGGCGCAGTTAAACCCTTAGTAAAAAGATAAAAATTTGAATTTTAACCCCAAAACCGCCCGTTAACCGCTCCCCCCATTTTTCGTGCCATTTTTAGGATTTGTTTTGACCGTTGGACGATATCGTCGACGATCAGACGAAATCATCCCAGATCTGACGAATTCATCTGGAACAGAACGTCCAGACGATTTCGTCCCAAAACTGAATTTTCATAATTAGCTTCTGTTTCAACAACTTCTCTAACTTGGGCAGAAAGCGTGTCTACGTGGTTAGAGTCTCCCCCATTGGAGATCTCCCAAATTGGGGTGATCTCCAACCTCCTAACCTCTCCCTAAATCCTATATAAACTTAGGATTTTTCTTAACTTCCCCTTGGCTGATTTTCCCTGCAACTTTAGCTTTTCGTGCATTAGAACACCTTCACACCATTGTTTGCATTGTGTATTTCAAGTTTTTCTTGCAGGAATTTTACTATTTTTCAGTTGGAGCAAGCTCGGATCGTCGCTGGCGATTCCAGACGATTTCGGACGATCCTGTCGCAGATCGGCGATGATCTCGTACGATTGGAGGCGATCTCGACTGCAGTCCAGATTGGGGGCAATCAGAGCCCGGAGTTTGCATTTTTTTATCTTCTCTCTTCATTTCCTTATGCATTAACTTAGTTTATTCTATTTCTGCATCCTGGAGTTCACCTCATTTAGCATAGATGCATGATAAAGTTAAAATAAATTATTAAATTAATGCATTTCCTTTAATTGTTATCTGGATTTATCATTTAGGCAAGTTTACTATTATTTCTATCATTTCCCCTTGCTTTTGCAGTTGCATTTTTGGTCTTTGGTATCTATTTCTGTGATTGCAGGTTTCTGACGAATTCGTCAGGTCGACGACGATCTCGTCTGATCTCAGATGACCGACTGTGATCTGAGATGATTCTATGCAATTGCAGATGATTATGTAAGATTTGAGATGATCTGGACTTCTACAAACCTTAGAATCTTCATCAGACATCCGAAATCAGGTACATTCTATCTTATTTAGCACACTTTCTATGTTTAGCACTTATTCATGCTTTCTGTATCCATATAAATCAGCATTGGCATATAGAATAGCTTAGATTCATCTTGGCCAAACCTAGGAATTGAATGATTGAATATAAAAATGAACACATCAAACCCATTCTCAACCTAGGCGTGGAAACTGCCACTCAAAGTTTCCTGGTGAACCCCACCATCCGTCGAAAATTCACCCTTATACCCCCTCCCCGAGAGGCGCGACCTTCAAAGGGCCTCTCAGTCCGAGGTATTGTCCCATCCTTCTCGCATCCCCCTTCCGGGCGTGGATCCTATAGCCTGAAGGTAAGGATGCAAAAAATTTGGAGCGATACATTTTGGTGAACCCGACGTGAAAACTAAAAACCTTTTGAAAAAAAAAAAAAAAAAGGAGAAGATTGTTAAGATTGCATATCATATTTAGATGGTAGATTATAATAAAAGACGAGTTGTCACCATAAATGTTGAAAATCAATTAGCAGCCATAGAGATTACTTCTTTGCTTAGAGTATCTCAAACATATAGAGTCCCACCTTTATGGGACGAACTTAATAGGAGATTGGGTATTATTTCATCTAGGTCGACAGAACTTAGGCAAATTAAGAGGTTTGTCCTAGATAGAATCCTGGATCCTGATCAGGTGACTTTGTACCATGAGCTTCAGAGAGCTTGCCATAGGTGGTTAGCCGATAAAAGAGCACTTGTGTCTTCCGAGTTGTACACCTTTGAGGAATACCTCGACAACGCAGTTGTAGTACATAAATTTCTATCTCGTATAGAGGATCAAGAGGTCGTTCTTACGGATAGAAAGAGATGGAATAGAGTTCCTAGAGCTGTGTTATATCGAGAGTATTGCCATGAACTTTATTTCTACAGGTCAGAGTCTGAAACAGATAATATCACCATAGCACACTTTGTCAAATTCTTGAAAAACCATTTCCAATTTGAAGAGGAGCATTTCATGACTCCTGATGAACTTGATCCTATTAATGATATCCATAAACTATTTATAGAAAACTAAGCCATTCTTTTATTATTATTATTTCTTGCATTTAGTATGTTGTTTGTTGTCTTTATAATATTATTATAAAAACAAAAATTAAAACATTTTCTTTTAAGTATTATAGTAGGTATATAATTAAAATATATACCTCCCAAACTTGTCGCATATATATATATATATATATATATATATATATTTTGCTAAAATCTAAGTTTAAGCATAATGACTAGACTTAGGAATGGAAAACAGACTGAAGTAGAAGAAGATTGGTTAGGAAAACCATTAAATAACCCAGATGTCCTTCCTGAAGACCCAATTCAGGAAGAAGGAACCCTAGACCAACAAGAAGAAGAGTTTGTTGTAGGAAATGAACAAAGAGAAACTGTTAGAGAGGAAGGATCCTCATCCCCTAAAATGTCTCTAGGAGGAGATATTACTTTTGAGAACATGGAACATTTCTGGAAGTTCCTCAATACTAATATTGGCGCTCTTAATAGAGCAGTCCATATGGACAAGGATCAAATTAGTGACACTCAAGCAACCCTAGAAGAAATATATCACACACGCACTAATCCCTTGTCCTTCGTTGATCAAGAAAGTGATCAAGCTGGACCATCCAATTTGGATATGGCCGCTATAATCCAGAACATGCAACAACAACAGGTTACCCAACCACCTAGAGTGCCTGTTACCAAGCCTAGAGTTATTCCCACACAAAAGAAACCTTCATTCACTACTCTATTTCGCCAAGCTATTGATCAACATACCTCAAATCAACAAAAGCCCAAAACAAAACCAAACACCAATTTCCAACAATCTGGGATACAACATAATGCTACTACAAATCTTCTTCATAATACTCTCCCTACCAACCATTTGCATAATAGCAATATAGCATCTAATCCTTACGTCATGCCATCATACGCTCACAAATCCCATACTCATGTACCACCGAACCAATATGGTGGACAAACTAGTAATCTGGAAGCCATGGTGAAACAGTTAGTCTCCCGCATGGACCAGATAGATCCCTACCGTCCCTCGTACAATTATCGAGAGATGTGTAGTCAGCCTTTAGATCCTATAGTTGTAGCACAACCATATCCTAAACACTTTCCTATGCCTGTCCTACCTATATACAAAGGAACCGAAGATCCCATAGAGCATCTTCGTATGTTTAGGATAGCATGTCATGATATATCACATGATGACTTGTTATTACTAAAAATGTTCCCAAAAAGTTTAGGAGGAATGGCATTAGAGTGGTATTATCAATTACCCACTCATTCTTTGAGGAATTTCGAAGAAACAACCGAGTCTTTTGTTCATCAATTTAGTGCCTACATCGAAAGGCATGTAACCATTAAAGATTTGTACAACTTAAAACAAGACAAAGATGAATGTTTTGCTGATTTCCTAGCTCGGTGGAGACAGTTGATAGGAAAATTGCACTTTGTGTTACCTTATCGAGAAATGTTGGATATCTTTATCAATAATTTACAAGAACAACTATCCTATGAGTTATCAACCGCTACCTTGACCACCTTCGATCAAGCTATAGACTTAGCTCGAAGAGTGGAAGATGCTCTCATTAGGAGAGGTCAGCTTAAAAAGAAAGATGATGAGAAAACATCCAGAAATCAATATAAAAATAAACAAGTTGTGGGTGATGGAGTCACTGATAGCAGAAACATTGCTAATGTTAATGCTGCGAAAACAACGGAGAAGTTTATACTGAAACCTCCTGATAAACCACCTCGAGAATTTACTAGGTTAAATCAACCTCTATCAACCATTCTACCACAATTATTAGAACGAGGTTTGATCCAATTACCAAATATCCGAGAACCTGATCCAACTATACCCGGATACAGAGCTGATTTACACTGTGATTTCCATAGAGGACCTGGACACGCTACCAACTCTTGTAAAATATTAAAACATAAAATACAAGACTTAATTGATAACAATGAGATGGAGGTGCAAGCCTTTCAACCTAAACAAAATCCTCCTAATAATGCTCAAAAGAACATCCCCCAAAATCAGAATCAGAATGCCAATCAATCATTGGACATATTTCAACATCCTTTACCAAAGCATGGTAAAGAGGTGGCTAATCAAATTGAGCATCATAATGTTCCCCCTCCTACCCGATATGTAGGGACTATTAGTGGACATTTACCTGCTCATGATCTGCAAATATTTGACACAACTTTATCCATGGTTACGACCAGACCTCTATATAATATTCGGACACCCGATCTTAGTGATACATAATACGAGACTGAAAGTGACATGGAAATCACCTCAAATCAATCGAATAGTTCTGAAGATGAATCGGATGCTATTCAACCTATCACAAATTCTATGGTTCCGGAAGAACCATTTCCAAGAAGAGTCACTACTAGACCATCTTCTCACCAATCACTTTCTAATGAACAAGCCATAAATGCTAGACCAAGACCCATTCATCATCCGCAAAATAATATTGTAGGTACCATCGGAGTTGTTACTAGACAACAGGCTCAAAATTCTCAACAAGATCAAACTCGGAACGATGGATCAGCTCCATTTGTTTTGAAAGTTCCTAATAAAGGGAATCATGCGCCTAATGTTCAACCTAAACCTCCTTATAATATTAATGAACAATTATCAAATACTACAGCTAGAATTTCCCTTTTGGACCTTTTAAGATCTTCTCCTACACATAGGGATGAATTAATGCTCACATTAAGCCAAATGATGGTACCACAAAATATTCAACCCGAAGCCATGGCCAATACTATCATAACTCGAGAAGTCGATTGTATTGACTTCCGGGATAGAGATATACCGCAACATAGTTTACATAAGGATAACCCCTTATATATTACTGCCCTAATTGGAGATGTAGCAGTTAAACGAGTCTTGATTGATAATGGTTCATCTTTAAACATTTGCACTTTTGACTTCTACCAAATATTTGGGTTTAGAAGTGACGAAATGAAAAGAACCGATATGATCATAAAAGCCTTCAATGACGAAACACAAGAAACATGTGGAGTTATTACTATCCCATTGCAAGTTGGTCCAAGAACCTTAGACACGACCGTGTTTATTGTACATTGCCCTGCATCGTACAATATACTCTTGGGTCGCCCTTGGATCAACGCGATGCGAGTTGTTCCCTCAACTTTACATCAGTGTGTTAAATTCGAATTTAAAAATCAGTTGGTTACCATTCATGGTGATCCTAGACCCTTTGATATGTGTGCTTTGGCAGAACCTTGTTGGAGTTCAATTTTGCCCTGCTCTGTCATCCACACATCCTAATTCTCATCATCCATCTAAACGTGTGAAACACACACCCATAACATCATCTACTTTTTCTCCATCAACTCCACCTCTACATATAGTTCAACCATCTTCCGAACAAACCACATTAGGACCTCAAAAAGATCCTAAACCCACAACCAATGCTTCTTGTTTTACTCCTATAACTTCCATACCTATAGACCCATCCATCGACATCTCTACAACATCTACACCTACCGGAGGCATATTTTCCGCATCCGAAGATGTAGGAAATGTTCCTTCTACCTCTTACGCTCTTACTGATGAGCTCTTACCCGATTTATCTAAAATTCTTATATCAGAAAAAACAAACGCTGCTATGCAAGATTCCCTTATTTTAAATAATTTGCCACCCTCTCCTCGTACCTTGGGCCTCCCACAGCCTATGGGAAGTATTTACCAGGTCGGGAGCTGTGCTTTTATTTATAAGGGATATGACTGGGGAAGAATACCTAGAAACATCAAGACACATTATGATGGATATGCTCGATGTTATTTTACTAATGAGTATATTAAAGCTAAGCCTATAATGCTTAAATTGGGATATAAAGGGAAAGGTTTGGGACCTTTCCAGAATGGTATGAAAGAACCTTTTGAGGTAGAGCCATGGCCTGCCCGATGTGGTGTGGGCCTATTTCCTAGTAAGGGTCAGCCCTTCCCATTTGAGGATGATGACCATCTCATATGTTACCAAGATTATTTGGATAAACGTGATGCTTTGCATTTAATGAATAAGCCATTTACATGTAATATGCTATCCATAGCTTACCCTGAGATGATCGCTGAATCCGACGATGAGTTGGAGGGAGATATCTTCCATGATGTCTCCGTTGAGGAATTATTACATAACGAATTTTATTTCGATGGCTCTATACCTAGTATAGCCCAGCTTGAGGCCACGACTCCTCAAGACGAATTATCCAAGCTAACCTTGGAAGAATTACAAGAATTGGGCGTTTCACCCGCCCCACCTAATTTTGAGAGAGATCTACACATGGAAGTAGAAAACGTCATAAAAATTAACATTGGAACCGAAGATAATCCTCACATAATCAACATTGGATCAGAATTGAGTCAAGAAAAACAAGATAAATACATTGCATTTCTTAAGGAATATGAAGATGTCTTTGCTTGGACATATGAAGATATGCCAGGATTAGACCCTTCTGTAGTTATGCATCACCTAGTAGTCCATCCGGATGCTAAACCCGTTAAACAAAAACTTAGAAAAATGCATCCTAAAGTGGCCTTACTAGTCAAAGGGGAATTAGAAAAACTCTTGAAGGTTATTTTTATACAAGCCATTGATTATGCTGAATGGATCTCGAATGTAGTTCCAATGAACTAAGAAAGAAGCTACCAAAGTTAGGGTTTGCACAGACTTTAGAGATATTAATGTTGCATGCCCTAAAGATGATTTTCCTCTTCCCAACATGGATCAGATCATTGATTTTACTGTTGGGAGTGGAATGATATCCTTAATGGATGGATTTTCTGGTTATAATCAGATCAGGATAGCTCCTGAAGATCAGGCTAAAACAACCTTTATTACCCCTTGGGGGACCTTTTGTTGGAAAGTGATGCCATTCGGTTTGAAGAATGCAGGTGCAACATATCAACGAGCCATGACTTATATCTTTCATGATATGATGCATGATATTCTACATGATTATGTAGATGATATTATAGCTCGTTCCATCAAAGAAGATGATCATTTAGATGACTTGAGAAAAGTATTTGATCGGTTAAGGGAATATCTTATCCGATTGAATCCAACCAAATGTATATTCGGAGTTAAGTCCGATAAATTATTGGGGGTTATAGTTTCTTTACGTGGCATTGAAATTGACCCTCTCAAGATCATGGCTATCACTGATATGCCCGCACCCACAAATATATCTGAATTACGGAGTCTACAAGGTAAGCTTCAAGCTATTCGTCGCTTCATCGATAAGTTGGCGGACAAAATAGGACCCTTTCTTAAGCTTCTTAAGAAAGATGTCTCTTTTCATTGGGACGACGAATGTCAGGAAGCATTTGAACTCCTCAAACAATATCTCCTTAACCCACCTGTGCTTTCACCACCTAGACCTGATCGCCCATTTATCTTGTATATTTTTGCTTCAGATTTTGCCTTAGGAGCTATGTTAGCTCAACTTGACGATGAGAAAAGAGAGCGTGCTAATTATTACATTAGCCGAACCTTAATCAGTTATGAAACCCGCTACACAACATTAGAGAAACTATGTCTAGCAGTCATATTTTCTACACAGAAACTACGCCATTATATGCTCAGTCAAAAAATGTATGTTATTGCTAAATCCGATCCTTTGCGGTATCTCATGAGTCGACCGTACTTATCTGGTCGCACAACAAAGTGGGTTCTTGCGCTAAGCGAGTTTGAACTCATGTTTATAGGACAAAAGTCTGTTAAGGGTCAAATCATAGCAGATCAATTAGTTGTTGCACCCTTAGAGTCTACCCATCCCCTCATCATTGAGTTTCTTGATGAATGCCTTAAATTAGAGGCAGACCATCCAGAGCAATGGTCCCTATACTTTGACGGAGCCCGATGCATGAGTGGGGCTGGTGCAGGTATTATTTTAATATCTCCATAGAAACATCTTATACCTCTGTCCTTTAAATTAACATTTGCTTGTACTAATAACACTGTTGAATATGAGGCTCTAATCCTTGGATTACGAGCTGCCTTGGCACTGAAAATTAAAAATCTATTGGTTTTCGATGATTCTCAACTTGTCATAAATCAAATCAATGATGTTTATCAGACCAGAGATGATAAATTACGTCCATATAAAGCATATGTCTTACAATTATTATCTTTATTTGATCAAGTTACCTTGGAAGCTATTCCTCGAACTAGCAACCGTGCGGTTGACGCTATGGCTGCAACTGCATCTCTTTTGCCCTTGGAGTTAGATGACGAATATGCTACCATCATTATTCATCGACTCCAGGAACCCGCTTCAAATAAATCATGCTTAGAACCTTTGGATGTGTTTCTAATCAACGAAACTACTCCTGAACCTTGGTACACTGATATATTTAATTTTCTTCAAAATGGGACCTTCCCTGAAGGTTGTAATAGCAACCAACACCGGTTATTACGTAGACGAGCAAGTCGCTTCGTAATTATTGGCAATACGTTGTATAGGAGATCTTTTGAAGGCATCCTATTGAGATGTTTGAATCTAGAAGAATCTAGATCAGCTTTGAGTGAAGCCCACGATGGATCTTGTGGGGGACACTTTAGTGGTAGCGCCATTGCTAAGAAGCTCCTTAGGATAGGATATTTTTGGCCTACCATGGAGAATGATGCACATGATTATGTGCGCCATTGCGACAAGTGCCAGAAACATGCTGACCTTGTCCATGCGCCTGCACAAGAACTACAGGCTATTTCATCTCCTTGGCCCTTTTCAAAATGGGGCTTAGACATCATTGGAAAAATCAACCCCGTGTCATCCGATGGACACAAATTCATCATAACCGCCACCGAGTATTTCACGAAGTGGGTTGAAGCTATGCCCTTAGCTTCTTGCACTGGAACCCAAGTTTCCAAATTTATTTTTAATCAAATTATTTGTAGGTTCGGAATTCCTGCAAATCTCATCTCGGATAATGGAACTTGTTTCAAAAATAAAGATGTCAAGAAATTATGTCAAAAATATAAAATTCAACATCGTTGGTCCACTCCCTATTATCCTTAGGGTAATGGCCAAGCAGAAGCATCTAATAAAACATTAATCAAAATCCTCAAAATATTGGTCAATAAATCTGGCCGAGATTGGCACATCCAACTATATCCTGCTTTGTGGGCTTATCGAACTAGCGTTCGTACTCCCACGGGCACTTCACCTTTTGTTTTGGTTTATGGCGCTGAAGCAGTTTTTCCCTTTGAATTAGAAGTTCCTTCTTTGGCTCTACTACTTCAAGATACTGAAGTAGGAGATGAATATCATGCTGGCAGATTTAGTCAGCTGGAACTCCTAGATGAGAAGCGCATCAATGCTTTGGAACATCTTCGTGCCTACCAAAACAAGCTTAAACGAGCATACCTCAAGAAAGTTCATCATCGATCCTTTGAGATCGGCGACCTTGTCTTAAAAGAAAATAAAAAAATACTAATGCAACTAAAGATCTTAAAGGTAAATTTGAACCTAACTGGCTTGGGCCATATATCATCATCTGCTAAATTTGGATCGGGAGCATACCGATTAGCTACCTTAGATGGTAAAGATCTTAAAGAACCTATGAACATTATGCATCTTAAGCGCTATTATGCATAAAATCTGGTCATTTCATCATTGTATATATTGTTATTTTGCATATTGTTTCATTTTAGTCATCCATATAAAAATTTCAAAAATAGTAATAGTATTTATTCTTTCAATTCATAAATTAAAATCAAAATATAAAAACTTCAAAATCATCAAAATCTTCAAAAACATCTTTTATTTTCGTACCTGTCAATTCTTGAAGTATTGCAGTTATATTTTCAATTATTTTGGATAAATTAGCATTTATTTGGAATCCCGCACTTTCACACTCACATGAATAAATATCTTGATTTTATTTGGTATGATTATTAATCTCTCTTATATCAAAGTCCACAGTTGAATTAAATAAAGTTTTGAGCATAGAGAACTGATCTTGTTATTTACTTGAACCAAGTATATCTTTTCACATTAAAATGATTTCATTGCAAATTCGATATGATGCTACATAGTAGAAATGGTTTCTTGAGCGAAAAGTTTCCCCTGCTATCCTATCATGCACATGGTCTAGAATCTTTGAGAATTGACAAAAGGACAAGCTCACCCCTACCCGAATAAAAATCCCTTGCTCTACAACCAATCCGAGCAAGTATCCCTAGTATAGGAAGAAAAAGAAAATCAAGAAAAATCATGAGAAAAAGAAAAATATCATTTTGTACCATCTCAACAATATTTCAGCATTATCTCAGTATCAAGCAAAAAAAAAAAAAAGAAGAGAAAGAGAAAAGAAAAAGCAAAAAGCAATAAAATCCCTTTCCCTACCCCTTGAAAAGAAAAGAAGGGTGAATGAGCTTGAATCCTTAGAATTCTCAATTATTCGAAAACTGTGAGGTAAGCCCCATAACAGGTGGTTTGTGCCCAACCCGCTTGGCCTTGGGTAATTCCTAGCATGGTGATATGTCTGTCACATTAGCGACCTTCTTTTGTACAGACCTATGTCGTCTTATGGATTAGCTAGCTCTTGATGACCCGACTTACATAGTAGTCTGGTACGGTTACATGCATATAAATCATGGTCAATGAACACTTATTTGGTTAATTCAAATTACTTGTATCAAATTATCTTGCTCAAAATTGGTGAATGAACAATACAATTGCACACACATTTGTATTTGAGAGATTTTGTATCATTATGATAAATCAAGATCGGCAATGAACTCACATTTGCACATGAGGGTTCCTTATAAATCTACATTTTGTCTTTGAGATAATTTAAAATATTTCTGCAACTCTTTTGGAATAATTTCATCTTCTTATTTAAGAACATTTGCTTAGCATAAAAACAATTAAATACATTTCTTTCCAAAATCCAAAATTTTCTTTCACAACATCTTCAAAAAATCTAGTAAATAAAGTCACGTTTATATATTATTATTTTCTGTTTATCTCAAAATCAAAAATCAATTATGCAATAAAACTATTATATCAATTTCCTTTTTGGATTTCGCGATGATGGTATAAGTCTATACCTATAATTCTATGCCTAGCGCAAACCATTGTTCTAATTTTATTTCCCATTCATTTTAATTCATAAAAACATATGGCTTACATCATTATGTTACACAATTGTGCTTTAAAAGGAACGAACACATCTTTCTATTTCATTTCATTATGTCAACATTCAATTTTGCAATGATGGTATAATTCCTAGGGAATTATTCAAAAATTTTATCACACTTAGGAATTTATGCCTAGCAAAAATCATATTTTTAATATATTTCATGCATAATATTTTTATAAAAATCTGAAAACAAATCATCACCATCATCATTTTTCATCATCACAACACAAAGTCTTAAGACAGTCTCTTAAGCACTCTTTTACTTTTAGCAATATTTCTATACTGGGATTAGCTTGACGACCTAGCGAGCGATGACTCCATGAAATGGTCTATAACAACGACAATGTCCTTTGAAATTATTGTTAGAAGTCCCTTTTATTTTTCATCAAATCACACCACAAAACAACCAATTTGTTTACATCAGATTATTTCATTTAAATTTTATAACATGACATAAAATTATAATTTTTTTCCAAACGACATAATTACATGAATAATCAATCAACAATTCTAAAAATTAAAGCATCATACAACATATACACAAGTCATATCATAAACAAAAATATCATATATATATATATATATATATATATATATCAAATATGTACATCATATCAAAACTAGATTGGTATGCCACAATCTATACCCTGGCATACTCAATCCTCTCAAAAATAATATATACAATCTATAGTCTATAGCATCTAGCCTCGAGAAGCCCTCGAGCTCTCAGCCTCATCTCCTCTCCCGCCCTGAGGTGGAGGAGGTGGTCCCATAGAGGTCCGTGTTGTGTCTCGGGTCCTCACCGTCGATCATGAGGATGTCCTCGACGATCCCATCCTGATCGGCTCCGCAAGGGGCTAGCAACTATAAAATTTGGCCCTCTGGAACCAGCTGGAAGTATACTCCCTGATAGAACATGGTCTAAGCAATAGACCACGCCAACTCCTGCATGCTCGCCCCTCCGCTCCAAGCCCTGAGCCATGTAGCCTCATCCTGTAGAGTCTGCACCTGAGCTCGTAGGCGGGCATTCTCAGCCCGGAGAGCCACCATCTCGCTGCTCTCCCCCACCTCGACACCCTTGCCCTTATCGGGTGATGGTGGCCTCTCCCCCTATTGAGAAGGGAGTCCCTCCTCCCTCCTCCCTCTCTCGATTGTGGTCTCTCCGGAGCATCGGGCCATCCTCGGCATCTCTCCTATGGAGACCGTCACTGCTCTCTCCCTCTGTGACCCCGCACTACCTCAATGGTAGCCTGGCGCCGCCTCCCCATCCGTCGCACAATCATGTGCATCGGACCCTATGCCCTCGTCATCCGAGGAGGGCGGATGCCTACGTACCAGGCATCATATCCATCAACAACCCCAACGTCGTCCCCATCCACTGGCTGGATGGGGGCATCATCCATGTCCTGGCTCTAGAATCACTACATATCCGGAGCCCCGCTCAATGTGGTACTATCCCAGATAGTTCGAGAGTACTCATAATCCCTGAGAGAAGGGATCCCCTACTATAGACCGAACTATCACAAAACTTGGTCGTAGCGGTGGAGCTCTACCTCTCCTCGCTCCATCCTCAGCCAGTAGACTCGCCTGATGCGAGCCAACTCCTACCCATCCTCTCCCCACCCTGGATGCTCTCTCCATGGCCTCCAGGTGATCTGGTCTAGGATGAGGTCATCTAGCAACCTTCGTGACATCGACAGATCTATCCGCCGCTGTGACCCTCTCTGGAGCCACCAATAGAAAACCTGGGGCCTCTCTCGGTCAACCCCTATCAGTGGGAGCCCTATCGGCCTCCACACCGCGATGTGCTCCCAGCACCAAACCTATAGTAGCGATGTCAAAACCAGACATCGACCTCCCTTGTATACGACCCCATGTAGGATCCTATACAAGCGACATAGTACAAAGCTGCCCCATGCAAATCTGTACCGTGGTCTCTCATGTCGCAGACCACATCTAAAAGGAGCCATGGTAATCTGCACCCGCTCTGGTGGCATAGCAGTAGGCCACCCACTACCCCTACCAAAACCTGAGTCAACCTAGATGCCCCAGGCATCTGCCTCAGAGACTCGATGTTCACTCCACCCTTCTCCAGGGCGAAGCTCGGGTCTCCGCACAACCTCATCATAGCCTGGCCCTGATTGGCCATAGGAGTCATAAACCGTCCTTGTATGGGGATCCTCAAGATCCTCCATACATCCTCTAGAGTGGGAGCCATCTCCCTTGTCGATAACCGAAGCAGGATGACCCCGGATACCATCTCTCTGCTAGGGTTGTCGGTAGCCCCATGTCTATCGGTACTTGTGGCATCTCTGCCACATGCTGTAGTCCGACCTGTGCTAGTCGGTCTCGCTCTGCCTGATCGAGCGTGGCTACGTCATCCCTCAGCCCCCCGTATTTCCATTCTCGACTCTTTAGTAATCCCCTCTGCAAAATAAACAATAAAACAATAAAATTCATTAATAAAACAATTATTAAAATCAATTAAATGCAATTCAAACAAGCTTAATTTCATAAAAATGATGATATCATCCACCATTGGATGATATCGTCCTAAATTGGGTAAAATCGTCCTTTGTAGGATGAAATCATCTCAGATTTTGTGGGATCGCCCCTTGTTGGATGGGATCGCCCCTATTTCATCGATTTCGCCCTCAGACGAAATCGACGATCTAGGGACGATTTCGATGAAATTGGGACGATTTCATCCCGACGTCGTCGACGGCCTAAAAACGGCCGCGATGCCCCAAAATAATCAAAATTTAAATAAAAAATTACACAAATCAAATTAAAACATAATTCACTAGGTTTAGATCCTTACCCATAGCCCGCATCGGACCTCTGTCGATCTGTGCATGGTCTCAACCATTTTTCTCTCAGAGCTCTAAAAATAGTGAAAATGAACAGTAAAAATGAATTAGGGTTTTACCCTATTTTTCTTAATTTTATTTTAAAAACAACATTTTTAATTTTGCTTTTCCGCGCTTTTACCTCAAATGTTCGATTTGGGTAAAAACACGGAGGGGGCACCATAGTAAGCAGTCGTACGATTCGACCTAGAATCATCGTCTAAAAAATTGAGTAAATTTTTGCTTTCTCGTAAAATGAGAAGAACTCGTCTTTAACACATTTTCTTCAAAAAATTTGCTAAAGAGGGGGCAAAATGTAGCACCCTAAAATTGGCACAGTTAAACCTTAGTAAAAAGATAAAAATTTGAATTTTAACCCCAAAACTGCCCGTTAACCGCTCGTTACCCACTTCCCTTGTTTTTCATGCATTTTTAATTTTTTATTAATATTTTTTTTTTTTTTTTTTGTGTAAATTGGTGTTAAACCCTTAGTAAAAAGATAAAAATTTGAATTTTAACCCCAAAACCCCCGTTACCAACTCCCCTCATTTTTTGTGCCATTTTTAGGATTTGTTTTGACCGTTGGATGATATCGTCGATGATCAGATGAAATCATCCTAGATCTGATGAATTCTTCTGGAATAGAACGTCTAGATGATTTCGTCCCAAAATTAAATTTTCATAATTAGCTTCTGTTTCAACAACTTCTCTAACTTGGGCAGAAAGCGTGTCTGCATGGTTAGAGTCTCCCCCATTGGAGATCTCCCAAATTGGGATGATCTCCAACCTCCTAACCTCTCCCTAAATCCTATATAAACTTAGGATTTTTCTTGACTTCCCCCTGGCTGATTTTCCCTACAACTTTAGCTTTTCGTGCATTAGAACACCTTCACACCATCGTTTGCATTGTGTATTTCAAGTTTTTCTTGCAAGAATTTTACTATTTTTCAGTTGGAGCAAGCTCGGATCGTCGCAGGCGATTCCAGACGATTTCGGATGATCCTGTCGTAGATCGGCGATGATCTCGTATGATTGGAGGCGATCTCGACTGCAGTCCATATTGGGGGCAATCAGAGCCTGAAGTTTGCATTTCTTTATCTTCTCTCTTCATTTCTTTATGCATTAACTTAGTTTATTCTATTTCTGCATTCTGGAGTTCACCTCATTTAGCATAGATGCATGATAAAGTTAAAATAAATTATTAAATTAATGCATTTCCTTTAATTGTTATCTGGATTTATCATTTAGGCAAGTTTACTATTATTTCTATCATTTCCCCTTGCTTTTGCAATTGCATTTTTGGTCTTTGGTATCTGTTTCTATGATTGCAGGTTTTTGACGAATTCGTCTGATAAATTCATCAGGTCGACGATGATCTCGTCTGATCTCAGATGATCGACTATGATCTGAGACGATTCTATGCAATTGCAGATGATTATGTAAGATTTGAGATGATCTGGACTTCTACAAACCTCAGAATCTTCATCAGACATCCGAAATCAGGTACATTCTATCTTATTTAGCATACTTTCTGTGTTTAGCACTTATTCATGTTTTTTGTATCCATATAAATCAGCATTGGCATATAGAATAGCTTAGATTCATCTTGGCCAAACCTAGGAATTGAATGATTAAATATAAAAATGAACACATCAAACCCATTCTCAACCTAGGCATGGAAACTGCCACTCAAAAGTTTCCTGGTGAACCCCACCATCCGTCAAAAATTCACCCTGATACCCCTCCCCGAGAGGCGCGACCTTCAAAGGGCCTCTCAGTCCGAGGTATTGTCCCATCCTTCTCGCATCCCCCTTTCGGGCACGGATCCTATAGCCTGAAGGTAAGGATGCAAAAAATTTGGAGCGATACATTTTGGTGAACCCGACGTGAAAACTAAAAACCTTTTGAAAAAAAAACAAAAAAAAGGGAGAAGATTGTTAAGATTGCATATCATATTTAGATGGTAGATTATAATAAAAGACGAGCTGTCACCATAAATGTTGAAAATCAATTAGCAGCCATAGAGATTACCTCTTTGCTTAGAGTATCTCAAACATATAGAGTCCCACCTTTATGGGACGAACTTAATAGGAGATTGGATATTATTTCATCTAGGTCAACCGAACTTAGGCAAATTAAGAGGTTTGTCCTAGATAGAATCCTGGATCCTGATCAGGTGACTTTGTACCATGAGCTTCAGAGAGCTTGCCATAGGTGGTTAGCTGATAAAAGAGCACTTGTGTCTTCCGAGTTGTACACCTTTGAGGAATACCTCGACAACGCAGTTGTAGTACATAAATTTCTATCTCGTATAGAGGATCAAGAGGTCATTCTTACGGATAGAAAGAGATGGAATAGAGTTCCTAGAGCTGTGTTATATCGAGAGTATTGCCATGAACTTTATTTCTACAGGTCAGAGTCTGAAATAGATAATATCACCATAGCACACTTTGTCAAATTCTTGAAAAACCATTTCCAATTTGAAGAGGAGCATTTCATGACTCTTGATGAACTTGATCCTATTAATGATATCCATAAACTATTTATAGAAAACTAAGCCATTCTTTTATTATTATTATTTCTTGCATTTAGTATGTTGTTTGTTGTCTTTATAATATTATTATAAAAACAAAAAAAAAAAAAAAAACAAAAATATAACAAAAATTAAAACATTTTCTTTTAAGTATTATAGTAGGTATATAATTAAAATATATACCTCCCAAACTTGTCGCATATATATATATATATATATATATATTTGCTAAAATCTAAGTTTAAGCATAATGACTAGACTTAGGAATGGAAAACAGACTGAAGTAGAAGAAGATTGGTTAGGAAAACCATTAAATAAACCAGATGTCCTTCCTGAAGACCCAATTCAGGAAGAAGGAACCCTAGACCAACAAGAAGAAGAGTTTGTTGAAGGAAATGAACAAAGAGAAACTGTTAGAGAGGAAGGATCCTCATCCCCTAAAATGTCTCCGGGAGGAGCTATTACTTTTGAGAACATGGAACATTTTTGGAAGTTCCTCAATACTAATATTGGCACTCTTAATAGAGCAGTCCATATGGACAAGGATCAAATTAGTGACACTCAAGCAACCCTAGAAGAAATATATCACACACGCACTAATCCCTTGTCCTTCGTTGATCAAGAAAGTGATCAAGCTGGACCATCCAATTTGGATATGGCCGCTATAATCCAGAACATGCAACAACAACAGGTTACCCAACCACCTAGAGTGCCTGTTACCAAGCCTAGAGTTATTCCCACACAAAAGAAACCTTCATTCACCGCTCTATTTCGCCAAGCTATTGATCAACATACCTCAAATCAACAAAAGCCCAAAACAAAACCAAACACCAATTTCCAACAATCTGGGATACAACATAATGCTACTACAAATCTTCTTCATAATACTCTCCCTACCAACCATTTGCATAATAGCAATATAGCATCTAATCCTTACGTCACGCCATCATACGCTCACATACCACCGAACCAATATGGTGGACAAACTAGTAATCTGGAAGCCATGGTGAAACAGTTAGTCTCCCGCATGGACCAGATAGATCCCTACCGTCCCTCGTACAATTATCGAGAGATGTGTAGTCAGCCTTTAGATCCTATAGTTGTAGCACAACCATATCCTAAACACTTTCCTATGCCTGTCCTACCTATATACAAAGGAACCGAAGATCCCATAGAGCATCTTCGTATGTTTAGGATAGCATGTCATGATATATCACATGATGACTTGTTATTACTAAAAATGTTCCCAAAAAGTTTAGGAGGAATGGCATTAGAGTGGTATTATCAATTACCCACTCATTCTTTGAGGAATTTCGAAGAAACAACCGAGTCTTTTGTTCATCAATTTAGTGCCTACATCGAAAGGCATGTAACCATTAAATATTTGTACAACTTAAAACAAGACAAAGATGAATGTTTTGCTGATTTCCTAGCTCGGTGGAGACAGTTGATAGGAAAATTGCACTTTGTGTTACCTTATCGGGAAATGTTGGATATCTTTATCAATAATTTACAAGAACAACTATCCTATGAGTTATCAACCGCTACCTTGACCACCTTCGATCAAGCTATAGACTTAGCTCGAAGAGTGGAAGATGCTCTCATTAGGAGAGGTCAGCTTAAAAAGAAAGATGATGAGAAAACATCCAGAAATCAATATAAGAATAAACAAGTTGTGGGTGATGGAGTCACTGATAGCAGAAACATTGCTAATGTTAATGCTGCGAAAACAACGGAGAAGTTTATACTGAAACCTCCTGATAAACCACCTCGAGAATTTACTAGGTTAAATCAACCTCTATCAACCATTCTACCACAATTATTAGAATGAGGTTTGATCCAATTACCAACTATCCGGGAACCTGATCCAACTATACCCGGATACAAAGCTGATTTACACTGTGATTTCCATAGAGGACCTGGACACACTACCAACTCTTGTAAAAGATTAAAACATAAAATACAAGACCTGATTGATAACAATGAGATGGAGGTGCAAGCCTTTCAACCTAAACAAAATCCTCCTAATAATGCTCAAAAGAACATCCCCCAAAATCAGAATCAAAATGCCAATCAATCATTGGACATATTTCAACATCCTTTACCAAAGCATGGTAAAGAGGTGGCTAATCAAATTGAGCATCATAATGTTCCCCCTCCTACCCGATATGTAGGGACTATTAGTGGACATTTACCTGCTCATGATCTGCAAATATTTGACACAACTTTATCCATGGTTACGACCAGACCTCTATATAATATTCGGACACCTGATCTTAGTGATACAGAATACGAGACTGAAAGTGACATGGAAATCACATCAAATCAATCGAATAGTTCTGAAGATGAATCAGATGCTATTCAACCTATCACAAATTCTATGGTTCCGGAAGAACCATTTCCAAGAAGAGTCACTACTAGACCATCTTCTCACCAATCACTTTCTAATGAACAAGCCATAAATGCTAGACCAAGACCCATTCATCATCCACAAAATAATATTGTAGGTACCATCGGAGCTGTTACTAGACAACAGGCTCAAAATTCTCAACAAGATCAAACTCAGAACGATGGATCAGCTCCATTTGTTTTGAAAGTTCCTAATAAAGGGAATCATGCACCTAATGTTCAACCTAAACCTCCTTATAATATTAATGAACAATTATCAAATACTACAGCTAGAATTTCCCTTTTGGACCTTTTAAGATCTTCTCCTACACATAGGGATGAATTAATGCTCACATTAAGCCAAATGATGGTACCACAAAATATTCAACCTGAAGCCATGGCCAATACTATCATAACTCGAGAAGTCGATTGTATTGACTTCCGGGATAGAGATATACCGCAACATAGTTTACATAAGGATAACCCCTTATATATTACTGCCCTAATTGGAGATGTAGCAGTTAAACGAGTCTTGATTGATAATGGTTCATCTTTAAACATTTGCACTTTTGACTTCTACCAAATATTTGGGTTTAGAAGTGACGAAATGAAAAGAACTGATATGATCATAAAAGCCTTCAATGACGAAACACAAGAAACGTGTGGAGTTATTACTATCCCATTGCAAGTTGGTCCAAGAACCTTAGACACGACCGTGTTTATTGTACATTGCCCTGCATCGTACAATATACTCTTGGGTCGCCCTTGGATCAACGCGATGCGAGCCATTCCCTCAACTTTACATCAATGTGTTAAATTCGAATTTAAGAATCAGTTGGTTACCATTCATGGTGATCCTAGACCCTTTGATATGTGTGCTTTGGCAGAACCTGTTGGAGTTCAATTTTGCCCTACTCTATCATCCACACATCCTAATTCTCATCATCCATCTAAACGTGTGAAACACACACCCATAACATCATCTACTTTTTCTCCATCAACTCCACCTCTACATATAGTTCAACCATCTTCCGAACAAACCACATTAGGACCTCAAAAAGATCCTAAACCCACAACCAATGCTTCTTGTTTTACTCCTATAACTTCCATACCTATAGACCCATCCATCGACATCTCTACAACATCTACACCTACCGGAGGCATATTTTCCGCATCCGAAGATGTAGGAAATGTTCCTTCTACCTCTTACGCTCTTATTGATGAGCTCTTACCCGATTTATCTAAAATTCTTATATCAGAAAAAACAAATGTTGCTATGCAAGATTCCCTTATTTTAAATAATTTGCCACCCTCTCCTCGTACCTTGGGCCTCCCACAGCCTATGGGAAGTATTTACCAAGTCGGGAGTTGTGCTTTTATTTATAAGGGATATGACTGGGGAAGAATACCTAGAAACATCAAGACACATTATGATGGATATGCTCGATGTTATTTTACTAATGAGTATATTAAAGCTAAGCCTATAATGCTTAAATTGGGATATAAAGGGAAAGGTTTGGGACCTTTCCAGAATGGTATGAAAGAACCTTTTGAGGTAGAACCATGGCCCGCCCGATGTGGTGTGGGCCTATTTCCTAGTAAGGGTCAGCCCTTCCCATTTGAGGATGATGACCATCTCATATGTTACCAAGATTATTTGGATAAACATGATGCCTTGCGTTTAATGAATAAGCCATTTACATGTAATATGCTATCCATAGCTTACCCTCAGATGATCGTTGAATCCGACGATGAGTTGGAGGGAGATATCTTCCATGATGTCTCCGTTGAGGAATTATTACATAACGGATTTTATTTCGATGGCTCTATACCTAGTATAGCCCAGCTTGAGGCCACGACTCCTCAAGATGAATTATCCAAGCTAACCTCGGAAGAATTACAAGAATTGGGCGTTTCACCCACCCCACCTAATTTTGAGAGAGATCTACACATGGAAGTAGAAAACGTCATAAAAATTAACATTGGAACCGAAGATAATCCTCACATAATCAACATTGGATCAGAATTGAGTCAAGACAAACAAGATAAATACATTGCATTTCTTAAGGAATATGAAGATGTCTTTGCTTGGACATATGAAGATATGCCAGGATTAGACCCTTCTGTAGTTATGCATCACCTAGTAGTCCATCCGGATGCTAAACCTGTTAAACAGAAACTTAGAAAAATGCATCCTAAAGTGGCCTTACTAGTCAAAGGGGAATTAGAAAAACTCCTGAAGGTTATTTTTATACAAGCCATTGATTATGCTGAATGGATCTCGAATGTAGTTCCAGTAACTAAGAAAGAAGCTACCAAAGTTAGGGTTTGCACAGACTTTAGAGATATTAATGTTGCATGCCCTAAAGATGATTTTCCTCTTCCCAACATGGATCAGATCATTGATTTTACTACTGGGAGTGGAATGATATCCTTAATGGATGGATTTTCTGGTTATAATCAGATCAGGATAGCTCCTGAAGATCAGGCTAAAACAACCTTTATTACCCCTTGGGGGACCTTTTGTTGGAAAGTGATGCCATTCGGTTTGAAGAATGCAGGTGCAACATATCAACGAGCCATGACTTATATCTTTCATGATATGATGCATGATATTCTACATGATTATGTAGATGATATTATAGCTCGTTCCATCAAAGAAGATGATCATTTAGATGACTTGAGAAAAGTATTTGATCGGTTAAGGGAATATCTTATCCGATTGAATCCAGCCAAATGTATATTCGAAGTTAAGTCCGATAAATTATTGGGGGTTATAGTTTCTTTACGTGGCATTGAAATTGACCCTCTCAAGATCATGGCTATCACTGATATGCCCGCACCCACAAATATATCTGAATTACGAAGTCTACAAGGTAAGCTTCAAGCTATTCGTCGCTTCATCGATAAGTTGGCAGACAAAACAGGACCCTTTCTTAAGCTTCTTAAGAAAGATGTCTCTTTTCATTGGGACGATGAATGTCAGGAAGCATTTGAACTCCTCAAACAATATCTCCTTAACCCACCTGTGCTTTCACCACCTAGATCTGATCGCCCATTTATCTTGTATATTTTTGCTTCAGATCTTGCCTTAGGAGCTATGTTAGCTCAACTTGACGATGAGAAGAAAGAACGTGCTAATTATTATATCAGTAGAACCTTAATCAGTTATGAAACCCGCTACACAGCATTAGAGAAACTATGTCTAGCAGTCATATTTTCTACACAAAAACTATGCCATTATATGCTCAGTCAGAAAACGTATGTTATTGCTAAATCCGATCCTTTGCGGTATCTCATGAGTCGACCGTACTTATCTGGTCGCACAACAAAGTGGGTTCTTGCGCTAAGCGAGTTTGAACTCACGTTTATAGGACAAAATTCTGTTAAGGGTCAAATCATAGCAGATCAATTAGCTGTTGCACCCTTAGAGTCTACCCATCCCCTCATCATTGAGTTTCCTGATGAATGCCTTAAATTAGAGGCAGACCATCCAGAGCAATGGTCCCTATACTTTGACGGAGCCCGATGCATGAGTGGGGCTGGTGCAGGTATTATTTTAATATCTCCATAGAAACATCTTATACCTCTGTCCTTTAAATTAACGTTTGCTTGTACTAATAACACTGCTGAATATGAGGCTCTAATCCTTGGATTACGAGCTGCCTTGGCACTAAAAATTAAAAATCTATTGGTTTTCGGTGATTCTCAACTTGTCATAAATCAAATTAATGATGTTTATCAGACCAGAGATGATAAATTACGTCCATATAAAGCATATGTCTTACAATTATTATCTTTATTTGATCAAGTTACCTTGGAAGCTATTCCTCGAACTAGCAATCGTGCGGTTGATGCTATGGTCGTAGCTGCATCTCTTTTGCCCTTGGAGTTAGATGACGAATATGCTACCATCATTATTCGTCGACTCCAGGAACCCGCTTCAAATAAATCATGCTTAGAACCTTTGGATGTGTTTCTAATCAACGAAACTACTCCCGAACCTTGGTACACCGATATATTTAATTTTCTTCAAAATGGGACCTTCCCTGAAGGTTGTAATAGCAACCAACGCCGGTTATTACGTAGACGAGCAAGTCACTTCGTAATTATTGGCAATACATTGTATAGGAGATCTTTTGAAGGCATCCTATTGAGATGTTTGAATTTAGATGAATCTAGATCAGCTTTGAGTGAAGCCCACGATGGATCTTGTGGGGGACACTTTAGTGGTAGCACCATTGCTAAGAAGCTCCTTAGGATAGGATATTTTTGGCCCACCATGGAGAATGATGCACATGATTACGTGCACCATTGCGACAAGTGCTAGAAACACGCTGACCTTGTCCATGCGCCTGCACAAGAGCTACAGGCTATTTCATCTCCTTGGCCCTTTTCAAAATGGGGCTTAGACATCATTGGAAAAATCAACCCTGTGTCATCCGATGGACACAAATTCATCATAACCGCCACCGAGTATTTCACGAAGTGGGTTGAAGCTATGCCCTTAGCTTCTTGCACTGGAACCCAAGTTTCCAAGTTTATTTTTAATCAAATTATTTGTAGGTTCGGAATTCTTGCAAATCTCATCTCAGATAATGGAACTTGTTTCAAAAATAAAGATGTCAAGAAATTATGTCAAAAATATAAAATTCAACATCGTTGGTCCACTCCCTATTATCCTCGGGGTAATGGCCAAGCAGAAGCATCTAATAAAACATTAATTAAAATCCTCAAAATACTGGTCAATAAATCTGGCCGAGATTGGCACATTCAACTATATCCTGCTTTGTGGGCTTATCGAACTAGCGTTCGTACTCCCACGGGCACTTCACCTTTTGTTTTGGTTTATGGCGCTGAAGCTGTTTTTCCCTTTGAATTAGAAGTTCCTTCTTTGGCTCTACTACTTCAAGATACTGAAGTAGGAGATGAATATCGTGTTGGCAGATTTAGTCACTGGAACTCCTAGATGAGAAGCGCATCAATGCTTTGGAGCATCTTCGTGCCTACCAAAACAAGCTTAAACGAGCATACCTCAAGAAAGTTCATCATCGATCCTTTGAGATCGGCGACCTTGTCTTAAAAGAAAATAAAAAAAATACTAATGCAACTAAAGATCTTAAAGGTAAATTTGAGCCCAACTGGCTTGGACCGTATATCATCACTGCTAAATTTGGCTCAGGAGCATACCGATTAGCTACCTTAGATGGTAAAGATCTTAAAGAACCTATGAACATTATGCATCTTAAACGCTATTATGCATAAAATCTGGTCATTTCATCATTGTATATATTATTATTTTGCATATTGTTTCATTTTAGTCATCCATATAAAAATTTCAAAAACAATAATAGTATTTATTCTTTCAATTCATAAATTAAAATCAAAATATAAAAACATCAAAATCATCAAAATCTTCAAAAAACATCTTTTATTTTCACACCTATCAATTCTTGAAGTATTGCAGTCATATTTTCAGTTATTTTGGATAAATTAGCATTTATTTGGAATCCCGCACTTTCACACTCACATGAATAAATATCTTGATTTTATTTGGTATGATTATTAATCTCTCTTATATCAAAGTCCACAGTTGAATTAAATAAAGTTTTGAGCATAGAGAATTGATCTTGTTATTTACTTGAACCAAGTATATCTCTTCACATTAAAATGATTTCATTGCAAATTCGATATGATGCTACATAGTAGAAATGGTTTCTTGAGCGAAAAGTTTCCCCTGCTATCCTATCATGCACATGGTCTAGAATCTTTGAGAATTGACAAAAGGACAAGCTCACCCCTACCCGAATAAAAATCCCTTGCTCTACAGACCAATCCGAGCAAGTATCCCTAGTATAGGAAGAAAAAGAAAAGTCAAAGAAAATGAGAAAAAGAAAAATATCATTTTGTACCATCGCAGCAATATTTCAGCATTATCTCAGTATCAAGCAAAAATACAAAAAAAAAAAAGAAAAAGCAAAAGCAAAAAGCAATAAAATCCTTTTCCCTACCCCTTGAAAAGAAAAGAAGGGTGAATGAGCTTGAATCCTTGGAATTCTCAATTATTCAAAAACTGTGAGGTAAGCCCCATAACAGGTGGTTTGTGCCCAACCCGCTTGGCCTTGGGTAATCCCTAGCGTGGTGATATGTCTGTCACATTAGCGACCTTCTTTTGTACAGACCTATGTCTGCTTATGGATCAGCTAGCTCTTGATGACCCGACTTACATAGTAGTCTGGTACGGTTACATGCATATAAATCATGGTCAACGAACACTTATTTGGTTAATTCAAATTACTTGTATCAAATTATCTTGCTCAAAATTGGTGAATGAACAATACAATTGCACACACATTTGTATTTGAGAGATTTTGTATCATTATGATAGATCAAGATCGGTAATGAACTCACATCTGCACATGGGGTTCCTTATAAATCTAAATTTTGTCTTTGAGATAATTTAAAATATTTATGCAAATTGTCTGGAATAATTTCATTTTCTTACTTGAGAACATCTGTTTAGTATAAAAACAATTACATACATGTTTTTCAAAAATCCAAAACTCCTTTCAAAACATGCAATAAAGTCACATTTCTTTATATATTCGACTTCCGCAATGATGGTATAGTTCCAAAACCTAAACTGGAATTTTATGCCTAGCGCAAGTCCTTATCTTATATTTTGTTTATTTTAAAAATCAAAAATCAATCATGCAATAAAACTAAAATATCAATTTCTTCTTTGGATTTCACGATGATGGTATAAGTCTATACCTATAATTCTATGCCTAGCGCAAACCATTGTTCTAATTTTATTTTCCCATTCATTTTAATTCATAAAAACATATGGCTTACATCATTATGTTACACAATTGTGCTTTAAAAAGAACGAACACTTTTTCTATTTCATTTCATTATGTCAACATTCAATTTTGCAATGATGGTATAATTCCTAGGGAATTATTCAAAACTTTATCACACTTAGGAATTTTATGCCTAGCAAAAAAATCATATTTTTAATATTTCATGCATAATATTTTCATGGAAATCTGAAAACAAATCATCACCATCATCATTTTTCATCATCACAACACAAAGTCTTAAGACAGTCTCTTAAGCACTCTTTTACTTTTAGCAATATTTCTATACTGGGATTAGCTTGACGACCTAGCGAGCGGCGACTCCATGAAATGGTCTATAACAATGACAATGTCCTTTGAAATTATTGTTAGAAGTCCCTTTTTATTTTTCATCAAATTACACCATACACAACCAATTTGTTTACATCAGATTATTTCATTTAAATTTTACAGCATGACATAAAATTATAATATTTTCAAACGACATAATTACATGAATCATCAATCAACAAACAAACAATTCAAACATTGAAGCATCATAAAACATATGGACAAGTTATATCACAAAAAGATCATATATATATCAAAAATATATGTACATCATATCACAACTGGATTGGTATGCCATAATCTATACCCTGGCATACTCAATCCTCTCAAAAATATATACAATCCAGTCTATAGCAGCTAGCCTCGAGAAGCCCTCGAGCTCTCAGCCTCATCTCCTCTCCCACCCTGAGGTGGAGGAGGTGGTCCCATAGAGGTCCGTGCTGTGTCTCGGGTCCTCACCGTCGATCGTGAGGATGTCCTCGATGATCCCACCCTGATCGGTTCTGCAATGCCGACTGGCAACTGTAACCTCTGGCCCTCTGGAACCAGCTGGAAGTATACTCCCTGATAGAATGCGGTCTGAGCCATAGACCATGCCAACTCCTGCATGCTCACCCCTCCGCTCCGAGCCCTGAGCCATGTAGCCTCATCCTGTAGTGTCTGCACCTGAGCCCGAAGGTGGGCAACCTCAGCCCGAAGAGCCACCATCTCGCTGCTCTCCCCCACCTCGACACCCTTGCCCTTATCGAGTGATGGTGGCCTCTCCCCTACTAAGAAGGGAATCCCTCCTCCCTCCTCCCTATCTACTACGGTCTCTGTGGAGCCTGTGGCATCCTCTGGCATCTCTCCTATGGAGACCATCGTTGCTCTCTCCCTCCATGACCCCGCACTACCTCAATGGAAGCCTAGAGCTGCCTCCCCATCCGTCGCACAATCACGTGCATCGAACCCTATGCCCTCATCATCTAAGGAGGGCGGATGCCTGCATACCAGGCATCGTATCCATCAATGACCCCAGAGTCGTCCCCATCCACTGGCTGGATAGGGGCATCATCCATGTCCTGGCTCTAGAATCGTTGCATATCTGGAGCCCCGCTCAGTGTGGTATTATCCCAAATAGTCTGGGAGTACTCATAATCCCTGAGAGATGGGATCCCTTGTTGTATACCGAACTGTCGCAAAACTTGGTCGTAGTGTGTTGAGCAAGGTGCAGAAACAGTATTGTCATTGTTGTCAACACAGACAGATAGATCAGTTGATGCAGTGGACAAGAGTTCAGAGGTCAGTGAGAGCATGTACAATAAATTTCCAGGAAGACAGAAGTGGCCCAGATTCATAGAATCAAAGAAAAATACAAGTAAGAAAACTGTCACGATATCGCGACATGTTTTCTGTCACGATTTCGCGACATATCGAAGGAGAGAGAAAAATCTAGAAAAGTTGTCACGATTTCGTGACATATCGGAGGAGAGAGAAAATGCTAGAAAAGCTGTCATGATTTCACGACATGTCGAAGGAGAGAGAAAATGCTAGAAAAACTGTCACGATTTCGCGACATGTTGGATGAAAGAGAAAGCGCAAGATAAACTGTCACGATTTCGTGACATGTTGGAAGCAAAGAAGGCAAGTAAGAAAACTATCATGATTTCACGACATGTTTGAAGAAGAAGCGCATGCAAGGAAAATTGTCATGATTTTGTGACATGTTTGGAGAGAAGGCGCAGGCAAAGAAAACTGTCATGATTTCGTGACATGTTTGGAGAGAAGGCACAAGCAAAGAAATGTGTCACGATTTCGTGACATGTTTGAGAGAAAGAGCTTGCAAGGAAAAGTGTCACGATTTCATGACAATTTGCAAGAGGAAGCGCTAAGGAGAAAAAGTGTCATGATTTCATGACATGTCGGGTTTTCACGATCCGATGAGAAGAAAAGCGCTAAGGAGGAAAAGTGTCACGATTT
This sequence comes from Wollemia nobilis, assembly GCA_028583015.1. Taxonomy (NCBI): domain Eukaryota; kingdom Viridiplantae; phylum Streptophyta; class Pinopsida; order Araucariales; family Araucariaceae; genus Wollemia; species Wollemia nobilis. The sequence continues at coordinate 4,833,949 of JAQPPZ010001739.1, read as the reverse complement.
CATGACATAATGCAAGAGAGAGAGTCCGATAGAAAAAGGTGTCACGATTTCGCGACATGCTTCATTTTTGTGGTCCAAAGCGAAGAGAAAGAGGAGAAGGATGAAGTGTCACGATTTCGTGACATGCTTCATTTTTGCGGTCCAAAGCAAAGAGAAAGAGGAGAAGGATGAAGTGTCACGATTTCGCGACATGCTTCATTTTCGTGGTCCAAAGCGAAGAGAAAGAGGAGAAGGATGAAGTGTCACGATTTCATGATAGAAGAAAAATGAAGGAGCATGGAAGCAGAAGCATCATGATTTCACGACAAATTCAAGGAGGAAGAGCTCAAAGGCAAAAGTGTCACGATTTCATGACATGTTCTATTTTCGGGCAAAGAAGAAAAAAAAGAAGAAGTGTGATTTTGACATGTTTTTGGCAAAGAGAAAAGGCACAAGGGGGAAGTGTCATGATTTCAGTAACATGCTGTATTTTTGGGGCCAAAGATAGAAAAGGCACAAGGTAGCGAAAGTGTCACGATTTTGTGACATGTTCCATTTTCATGGGCGAAAGGCAGGGAAGTGCAAGGAGGCAAAAAATGTCATGATATCGTGACATGTCATGTTTTCATGAGTAAAAGGCGAGAAGAGCACAAAGAGACAGAAGTGTCACGATTTCGTGACAGGTCACAACAGCACGATTATGGATAGTTAACTGGAGTCAGTGTGACAATTACAGGTGCGATATGAGATAGAAATCATGCAAGCTATTTTAAGAACTGTCGAAGAAGGAGAGATCGAACAGTCGCATAAATAGAATCAAAAAATGCATGCATGCATAGAAAAGGATACGAACAGTCATGACCGAGAAGACGAACAGTCATGGTAGAGGTATACGTTGCATGTAACGTGTTTAACGAAATACCCACTCTATATATACAAAAGGAGTTACATAAAGAAGCAGTTACAGTTGACAAGTGGCAGAAGAGAATGTTAATAGACTGCATGCAGGATTACAGAAGTGATAGAAGACGAGGAGTTTCAATGAGAAATATTGTTATAAAAGGGCAATTGTGTGGAGAATTGAGCTGTTGTTGTAAGTGAGAAATTGCTGCGTAAAGAGGGTTAGAAGAGGGCCGAGAGAGAGATAAGCAGAGCCGTGAGAGCGTGCAGAGTTTGATTAATTGCAGACTAGTCAGGGTCATGTAAACAACGAAGGCATTTTTATGTCATTGAAATAATTCAGAATTGCAGTCCAAGTTGGTGCTTGGCATTAGGGGTTGGTGCTCCTATCTATTGCAGCAGAAAAATAAGGGGTTGGTGCTCCTTCCAGTGGGTGTTGGTAAAGTGTTTGTAAAATTGGTGTTTTGCAAAGGCTGGATTTGGATTGGAGTCCAAGCAGTCATTTTTGAGGAGTAGCCAAATTGGTGAACCTCGTTACATTGTGTGTTGTGGTGTGCTCTCTTGTGAAAATTGCTTTACCTATTTTTAAGTTCTCTTTGCTTCAGCTTTAAGTGTTGTAGATTTGAATTTTAATAGCTACACTGATTCACCCCCCCTCTCAGTGTCATTGTGAGAATATCAATTGGTATCAGAGCAAAGGTTCCTGAACAAGCTTAATCAGCTAAGGTGATCTTGGAAGGAACACAATGGCAGGTGGTGAAGGATTCTCATCCAACAAAGCTCCTTTGTTCGATGGAACTAATTACTCATTCTGGAAACTCAGGATGCAGACATATCTGAGTGCATTAGGATACGACATTTGGGAGTCAGTAGAAAGTGGATACACAATACCCGCTACTCCTCCAACAGATACTACCGAGAAGAAAAAGTTTGAGAATAACTCCAAAGCAAAGAATGCCATAATGTGTGGGCTAGTAGACAGTGAACTGATAAGGATCATGAGCTATAAATCGGCAAAAGACATGTGGGACAAACTGAAGAGCATCCATGAAGGAGACAGCAAGATCAAGGAAGCCAAGCTGCAAATGCATCGAGCTCAGTTCGAAGCATTACAAATGAATGATGATGAGAACATAGAGGCCTATATGCTGAGAGTCAATGGAATCATTAATGCAATCAGAGGACTCGACGAAGAAATCGAAGATGCGGTTGTCATGAAAAAGGTACTTAGAACTCTTCACAAAAGATTTAATTCTAAAGTTTTTGCAATAGAAGAGGCTAAAGATCTAAATAATTTTAGCATGGACGAGATGCATGGTTCTTTGACTGCATACGAAATGAGAATAGGACAAACTAAGCCCATAGATAGAGAAGCTACTTTTAAAGCACACAAAAATATAAAAGCTGAACAAGAATCTGAGGATGAAGAGACATCGAATGAAACGGAAGCTAACTTTGTTCGGAAACTTACAAAGGGAAAAGGAAAATATAGAGGAAAGTTACCGTTTAAGTGCTTCAATTGTGGAGGGGTCGGTCACTTTGCAGCTAAGTGTCCAATGAATGAGAAAACCAAAAGTGATGAAGGGTCACACCAAGAAAGAAGTGACTGGAAGAAGAAACCAAATTTTAGAAAAAGCAACTTCAAAAAGAAAAGTTTCATATCCAAGAATGTCAGCTCTTCTGAAGATAGCTCGGGTGAAGATTCTGAAGAAGAAACAGGTGAAGCTCTGTTCATGGCATTTGAAGAAGAAAAAATAGAAGAAAAACAGGAAGGTGACACAAACATTAAGGATGAGGCTGAAGTATATCTGGAAGGAGAGTTGGTTGCTGCACTTAAAGAGTTGAGTACAGAAAGGAAAAAGAATAAAAAGGTCTCAAGAAAGCTTGAGGATGCGAATGACATAATAAACACTTTGAAAGTACAGACAGAAGAATTTAAGAAAATGTCTGAAGAACTCGAAGTACAGTTAACCATGAAAATAGATGAGTGCAGCAAACTGGAAGAAGAGATTGTTGTCTTAAGAATGCGGCTAGAAGAAAAGAATCAAAAATTGAGTTGCTATCACAAACTTGAAGGAAGTTCTGCGAAGCTTGAAAAGATTATAAATAGTCAGAGGTCTACAGGCATCAAATTTGGCTTGGGCTTTGTCGAAGGAGAATCATCAAGTGGATCAAAGGCCATAACTATAGAACAAGTAAAGAAAGAAGATAAGATCAAGGTTGATCAAGGAAAAATGAATCAAGCAAAAGAAAGCAACAGTGCCAGGCACGAGAAGAGTGCTGACAATGAGGGATTCATAAAAGTTACACATCAAAGGAGAAGAAAATTTGTGGCTCCCACCACAAAATGGCAAAGACCAACTCCCAGGTTTAATCATTCCTTTTCTGGTTATTGTTTTAAATGCAATGCTTACGGTCATAAGATTTTAGACTGCATTTATAATATAGGACAAAGAAATTTCACCAGTAGAAATGTCTTTTCACCCTTGATGGATTATGCAGTAGAATGCTATAACTGTCATAACTTTGGACACATTGCAAGAAACTGTAGAAGCACATATGCAGCAAACAAATATCAGGGAAGAAGATCTCAACCAAACAGTTTAAGGCAAAACAAAAAATTCCCAGAAAAACATGCACAAGCTATTGACAAAGAAAAGTCTAAACAAGTGACCAAAACTGTAGCCAAACCAGAGTGGAAGGAAAAGGAGCGACCCAAGGAAGAAAAGGAATCCTTGATTGTTCAGACAACATTCAAAGCACAGAAAAAATTGGCACCATGGATATTGGATAGTGGATGCTCCAGCCACATGACAGGAGATAAACAAAAATTTGAAAAATTACAGAAATATGAAGGGGGCTCTGTAAAGTTTGGAAATAATGATGGAGCCAAGATAGTTGGCAAAGGATCAGTCAAGATAAGTGATGGAAAGATCAATTCCAAAGAAGTTCTGTTTGTGATTGGGTTGAAGCACAACTTACTAAGCGTAAGTCAAATCTGTGACAGAGGTCATGAAGTCATCTTTAAGAAGCGAGGCTGTGAAGTCAAAAAAGCACACAGTGGGAAGCTGATAGCTACTGGATCGAGGACTTCTGGAAATCTATATACTCTCTCGAAACTTCAGAAGGAGCATGCTTGATTGGACAGGAAGATGAAAATTGGTTGTGGCACAAGAGGCTCGGTCATTTTAGATTTGACAATCTGGTAAAAATAAGTTCAAAAAGGGTAGTAAGAGATATACCCACCATTGGCAAACCAGTAAATAGCATCCGTGCTTCATGCCAAAAAGGGAAGCAAACTAGATCCACATTTAAATCAAAGGAATACTTCACCAGTAAGCCTTTAGATCTAATACATACTGATTTGTGTGGACCCATGAGAACACAAAGCATAAATGGTGACAAATACTTTATGTTGTTCATAGATGACTACTCCAGGATGACATGGGTACTATTTTTAAAGCTTAAATCAGATGCCTTTGAGATGTTCAAGATTTTTAAAAAATAGGTTGAGAATCAAACTGGAAAAAGAATTAAATGCCTAAGATCAGACAGAGGAGGAGAGTTTATCTCAGAAGAGTTTGCAGAGTACTATCAAAAATATGGGATCAGAAGACAGTTTTCAGTAGCAAGGACACCTCAGCAGAATGGTGTTGTAGAAAGGAAGAACAGGACAGTGCAGGAAATGGCATGGACAATGTTGGTTGAGAACAAAATAGCTGACAGATTTTGGAAAGAGGCAGTCCATACTACGGTTTACATCCAAAATAGGTGCATGCTAAGGACGCATGAAAGCAAAACACCTTATGAGCTGTGGTTCGGTAGAAAGGCAACAACAAGATATTTCAAAGTGTTCGGCAGCAAGTGCTACATCAAACGAACTGAAGATAATCTCGATAAGTTTGAAGATAGAGCTGACGAAGGTATTTTTCTTGGGTACTCGACAAAAAGCAAAGCCTACACATGTTACAACAAGAGGCTAAAGAAAATTGTGGAGAGTGTTGATGTTAAAGTTGATGAAGGTAGAGAACGAGAAATTACTTATCAAGAAAACTACCCTATTTATGAAGAAGTCATTGAAGGAGATGAAGAAAAGGAAACAGAAGAAAATCAAAAAATTGACCCAGATGATTTAAGAATTGACTCGAAGAAGAAGAAAACAAGAAATTCAAAACAGGCAGCTGGCAGAAAAATCATCCCAGAGAACAGATTATTGGGGACCCAACAGTTGGTATTCAGACAAGAAGAGCAGTAGTACGGAACTACTCTCTATTATCCAGCATTGAGCCCAAAAATGTTGTTGAAGCAAGCACAGATGAAAGTTGGATGAAGGCTATTAATGAAGAACTAGATCAGATTGAGAAAAACAAAACCTGGGAGTTAGTACCAAGGCCGGCAAATAAAAATATAATCGGTACTAAATGGATTTTTCGAAATAAATTGAACGAAGATGGACAGGTTGTAAGGAATAAAGCAAGACTGGTTTGTAAAGGCTATGCACAGGTTGAAGGTATTGATTTTGAGGAAACCTTTGCACCAGTAGCTAGACTAGAGGCAATCGGAATGTTTCTAGCTTTAGCGAGTTCATAAAAATTTCAAAGTATATCAAATGGACGTAAAAGCAGCATTTCTGAATGGAAAACTGGAAGAAGAGGTTTACATTGAGCAGCCAGATGGTTTCCAACTCGGTGATAATCCCAACTTTGTTTGCAAGTTGAGGAAAGCTTTGTATGGTTTGAAACAGGCACCCAGAGCATGGTATGCAAGGCTGGATAACTATCTGATTCAACAGGGGTTCAAGAAAGGTTTGGTGGACAACAATCTGTATGTCAAAACAGAGAATGGCCATCTTATTGTCCTTGTTGTTTATGTAGATGATATCATTTTTGGCAGTAGTCATGATAAGTCTTGTAGAGACATAGCAAATAAAATGAAGAAAGAATTTGAGATGTCTATGATTGGTGAACTTTCTTATTTCCTCGGATTGCAAGTCAATCAAAGTGAAAAGGGCATTTTTATCTCTCAAGTTAAATATGTGAAAGAAATGTTGAAAAAGTTCACAATGGAGGATAGTAAACCTGTTAGCACTCCCATGACAACAGGTTGCAAGTTGAGCAAGGATGACAAATCTCCAGATGTAGATCAAACCATGTACAGGTCTATGATTGGAAGCCTGTTGTATTTGACAGCTACCAGACTAGATATCTTACAGGTAGTATGCATGGTAGCAAGATTTCAGGCTAGTCCCAAAGAGACTCATGTGACAGCTGTGAAGAGGATTTTTAGGTACCTCAAGGGTACTATGGAGTATGGGTTATGGTACCCAAAAGGTAAGGACTTCACTCTTATTGCATATTCTGATGCAGATTGGGCAGGATGTATTGATGACAGAAAGAGTACCAATGGAGGAGCATTTTATCTTGGAGACAGGCTAGTAGCATGGCACAACAAGAAACAAGAATCAGTCTCTCTATCCACAGCAGAGGCAGAATACATTGCAGCAACAACATGTTGTACACAGATATTATGGATGAGACAAACCCTGAAAGATCTTGGTATTCACTTCAAAGAGCCAATTTCTGTTAAATGTGATAACACCAGTGCTATTAACATCTCAAAGAATCCGGTTATGCATTCTCGAACCAAACATATTGCAATCCGGTATCACTTCTTGAAGGATAAAGTTGCATAAGGTGAGGTCAAATTGGATTTTGTTCCAACTACAGAGCAAGTAGCGAGATATATTCACAAAACCATTGCCCAAGGAAGTTTTTGAGTACCTTCGGAGTAAGTTGGGAGTGGTCACATTTCCCAAGAACTGACTATCAATTGGGATCACATTCTCAGGGGGAGCATTTATGCCTATGTTTATAGTTTTGCTCATATTCATGATTTTTGCTAACTATAACAATGTGTGTCTGAGAATGTTGTGCATAGACTCAGGGGGAGTCTGCAGCAACCCTTTGGTATTATTGTCAAAGGGGGAGAAGAATTACAGGAGATTGCATGAGTGTTGCCAACAATTCCAAAGGGGGAGATTGTTGAGCAAGGTGCAGAAACAGTATTGTCATTGTTGTCAACACAGACAGATAGATCAGTTGATGCAGTGGACAAGAGTTCAGAGGTCAGTGAGAGCATGTACAATAAATTTCCAAGAAGACAGAAGTGGCCCAGATTCACAGAATCAAAGAAAAAGACAAGTAAGAAAACTGTCACGATATCGCGACATGTTTTGTGTAAATAGGATTTCGCGACATATCGGAGGAGAGAGAAAATGCTGGAAAAGTTGTCACGATTTCGTGACATATCGGAGGAGAGAGAAAATTCTAGAAAACTGTCATGATTTCGTGACATGTTGGAGGAGAGAGAAAATTGGAAAACTATCGTGATTTCGTGACATGTTGGACGAAAGAGAAAGCCAAGTGGATAAATTGTCATGATTTCGTGACATGTTGGAAGCAAAGAAGGCAAGTAAGAAAACTATCATGATTTCGTGACATGTTTGAAGAAGAAGTGCATGCAAGGAAAACTGTCACGATTTCGTGACATGTTTGGAGAGAAGGCGCAGGCAAAGAAAACTGTCACGATTTCGTGACATGTTTGGAGAGAAGGCGCAAGCAAAGAAATGTGTCACGATTTCGTGACATGTTTGAGAGAAAGAGCTTGCAAGGAAAAGTGTCACGATTTCATGACAATTTGCAAGAGGAAGTGCTAAGGAGAAAAAGTGTCACGATTTCGTGACATGTCAGGTTTTCACGATCCGATGAGAAGAAAAGTGCTAAGGAGGAAAAGTGTCACGATTTCGTGACATAATGCAAGAGAGAGAGTCCGATAGAAAAAGGTGTCACGATTTCGTGACATGCTTCATTTTCGGTCCAAAGCGAAGAGAAAGAGGAGAAGGATGAAGTGTCACGATTTCATGACATGCTTCATTTTCGAGAAGAGATTGATGCTTCATTTTGTCCAAAGCGAAGAGAAAGAGGAGAAGGATGAAGTGTCACGATTTCAGACATAGGGATGGGTTCATTTGAAAATTAAGGAGGAAGAGCAAAGTTGTCATTTGCCAAAGACAGAAAAGGCACAAGGCAGAAAGTGTCACGATTTCATGACATGTTTCATTTTCATGGGCCAAAGATAGAAAAGGCACAAGGCAGCGAAAGTGTCACGATTTCGTGACATGTTCCATTTTTGCGGGCCAAAGATAGAAAAGGCACAAGGCAGCGAAAGTGTCACGATTTCGTGACATGTTCCATTTTGGGCGAAAGGCAGGGAAGTGCAAGGAGGCAAAAAATGTCACGATATCACGACATGTCATGTTTTCACGAGTAAAAGGCGAGAAGAGCACAAAGAGACAGAAGTGTCACGATTTCACGATAGGTCGCAACAGCACGATTACGGACAGTTAACTGGAGTCAGTGTGATAGTTACAGGTGCAGTTACAGATAGAAATCATGCAAGCTATTTTAAGAACTGTCGAAGAAGGAGAGATCGAACAGTCGCATAAATAGAATCAAAAAATGCATGCATGCACAGAAAAGGATACGAACAGTCATGACCGAGAAGACGAACAGTCATGGTAGAGGTATACGTTGCATGTAACGTGTTTAACGAAATACCCACTCTATATATACAAAAGGAGTTACATAAAGAAGCAGTTATAGTTGACAAGTGGCAGAAGAGAATGTTAATAGACTGCATGCGGGATTACAGAAGTGACAGAAGATGAGGAGTTTCAATGAGAAATATTGTTATAAAAGGGCAGTTGTGTGGAGAATTGAGTTGCTACTGTAAGTGAGAAATTGCTGCGTAAAGAGGGTTAGAAGAGGGCCGAGAGAGAGATAAGCAGAGCCGTGAGAGCATGCAGAGTTTGATTAATTGCAGACCAATCAGGGTCGTGTAAACAGTGAAGGCATTTTTATGTCATTGAAATAATTCAGAATTGCAGTCCAAGTTGGTGCTTGGCATTAGGGGTTGGTGCTCCTATCTATTGCAACAGAAAAATAAGGGGTTGGTGCTCCTTCCAGTGGGTGCTGGTAAAGTGTTTGTAAAATTGGTGTTTTGCAAAGGCTGGATTTGGATTGGAGCCCAAGGAGTCATTTTTGAGGAGTAGCCAAATTGGTGAACCTCGTTACATTGTGTGTTGTGGTGTGCTCTCTTGTGAAAATTGCTTTACCTATTTTTAAGTTCTCTTTGCTTCAGCTTTAAGTGTTGTAGATTTGAATTTTAATAGATACACTGATTCACCCCCCCTCTCAGTGTCATTGTGAGAATATCATAGTGGTGGAGCTCTACCTCTCCCCACTTCATCCTCAGCAAACAGACTCGCTTTATGTGAGCCAACTCATTTCCATCCTCTCCCCACCTTAGATGCTCTCTCCATGGCCTCCAAGTGATCTGGTTAGGGATGAGGTCATCTAGTAACTGTCGTGACATCGACAGATCTATCCGCCACTGTGACCCTCTCTGGAGCCACCAATAGAAAACCTGGGGTCTCTCCCGATCAACCCCTATCAGTGGGAGTCCTATCGGCATTTGCACTGCGATGTGCTCCCAACACCATACCTATAGTAGCGATGTCAAAACTAGACATCGGCCTCCCTTGTATATGACCCCATGTAGGATCCTATACAAGTGACACAGTACAAAGCTGCCCCATGCAAATCTGTACCCGTGGTCTCTCATGTCACAGACCACATCTAAAAGGAGCCATGTTAATCTGCACTCACTTTAGTGGCACAATAGTAGGCCACCCACTACCCCTGCCAAAACTTGAGTCAACCTAGATGCCCCAGGCATCTGCCTCAGAGACTCGATGTTCACTCCACCCTTCTCCAGGGTGAAGCTCGGGTCTCCGCACAGCCTCATAATAGCCTGGCCCTGATTGGCTACAAGAGTCATGAACCATCCCTATATGGAGATCCTCAAGATCCTCCATACGTCCTCTAATGTGGGAGCCATATCCCCTATCAGTAATCAAAAGCAGGACAACCTCGGATACCATCTCTCTGCTAGGGCTATTAGTAGCCCCATGTCTATCAGTATTTATGGCATCTTTGCCACATGCTGTAGTTCGACCTCCGCCAATCGGTCTCGCTCCGCCTGGTCGAGCACTGCCACATCATCCCTCAGCCCCCTGTATTTCCAATCCCAAATTTTTAGTAATCCCCTCTACAAAATAAACAATCAAACAATAAAAATCATCAATAGATAATCATTAAAAATTAGTTAAATCAATTTAATCTTCTAAAAAAAATGATGATATCGTCCACTATTGCATGATATCGTCCTAAATTGGGTCAAATCGTCCTTGGTAGGACGAATTCATCTCTGATTTCACAACTTGGGGATCTCCCCTTGTTATACGGGATTGCCCCTATTTCGTCGATTTTGCCCCTAAACAAAATCGACGATATAGGGACGATTTTGACTAAATTGGGACGATTTCGTCCCGACATCGTCGACGGCCTAAAAACAGCCGCGATGCCCCAAAACAGTCAATATTTAAATCAAATATTACACAAATCAAATTAAAAACATAATTCACTAGGTTTAGATCCTTACCCATAGCCCACGCCGGACCTCCGTCGATATGTGCGCTATTTCGACCATTTTGTCTACAGAGCTCTAAAAAAAGTGAAAATGAACAGTAAAAATGATTAGGGTTTTACCCTCCATTTTTTAATTTTATTTAAAAACAACTACTTTTTCTTTTAAAATTTTGCTTTTTTGTGCTTTTACCTCAAACGTTCGATTTGGGTAAAAAACCGGAGGGGGCACCATAGTAACAATTGTATGATTCAACCTAGAATCGTCATCTAGAAAATGGAGTAAATTTTTGTTTTCTCGTAAAATGGGAAGAACTCGTCTTTAACGCATTTTCTTCAAAAAATTCGCTAAAGAGGGGGCAAAATGTAGCACCCTAAAATTAGCACAGTTAAACCCTTAGTAAAAAGATAAAAAAATGAATTTTAACCCCAAAACCGCCCGTTACCCTCTCCCCTCGTTTTTTGTGCCATTTTTAGGATTTGTTTTGACCGTTGGACGATATCGTCGATGATCAGATGAAATCATCCCAGATCTGACGAATTCATCTGGAACAGAACATCTAGATGATTTCATCCCAAAACTGATTTTCATAATTAGCTTATGTTTCAACAGCTTCTCTAACTTGGGCAGAAAGCATGTTTGCGTGGTTAGAGTCTCCCCCGTTGGAGATCTCCCAAATTGGGGTGATCTCCAACCTCCTAACCTCTCCCTAAATCCTATATAAACTTAGGATTTTTCTTGACTTCCCCCTGGCTGATTTTCCCTACAAATTTAGCTTTTGTGCATTAGAACACCTTCACACCATCATTTGCATTGTGTATTTCAAGTTTTTCTTGTAGGAATTTTACTGTTTTTCAGCTGGAGAAAGCTCGGATCGTCATAGGCAATTCTAGATGATTTTGAATGATCCTATCATAGATCAGCAATGATCTCGTACGATTGGAGGTGATCTCGAATGCAGTACATATTGGGGGTAATCAGAGCCCGGAGTTTGCATTTCTTTATCTTCTCTCTTCATTTCTTTATTCATTAACTTAGTTTATTATATTTTTGCATTCTGGAGTTCACCTCATTTAGCATAGATGCATGATAAAGTTAAAATAAATTATTAAATTAATGCATTTCCTTTAATTGTTATCTGGATTTATCATTTAGGCAAGTTTACTATTATTTCTATCATTTCCCCTTGCTTTTGCAGTTGTATTTTTGGTTTTTGGTATCTGTTTTCGTGATTGTAGGTTTTTGACGAATTCATCAGGTCGACGATGATCTCATCTGATATCAAATGACTGACTATGATTTGAGGTGATTTTTTGCAATTGTAGATGATTATGTAAGATTTGAGACGATCTGGACTTCTACAAACCTCAAAATCTTCATCAGGCATTCAGAATCAGGTACATTCTGTCTTATTTAGCACACTTTATGTGTTTAGCACTTATTCATGTTTTCTGTATCCATATAAATTAGTATTGGCATATAGAATAACTTATATTCATCTTGGTAAAACCTAGGAATTGAATTATTGAATATAAAAATGAACACATCAAACCCATTCTCAACCTAGGCATGGAAATTGCCACTCAAAGTTTCCTGGTGAACCCCACCATCCGTCGAAAATTCACCCTGATACCCCTCCCCTGAGAGGCGCGACCTTCAAAGGGCCTCTCAGTCTGAGGTATTGTCCCATCCATCTTGCATCCCCCTTTTGGGCGTGGATCCTATAGCCTAAAGGTAAGGATGCAAAAAATTTGGAGCAGTACAGTATTTCAAGTTTTTCTTGCAAGAATTTTATTGTTTTTCAATTGGAGCAAGCTCGGATCATTGCTGGCAATTCCAGATGATTTCGGATGATCCTATTGTAGATCGGCAATGATCTAGTACAATTGGAGGTGATCTTGACTGCAATCCAGATTGGGGGCAATCAGAGCCCGAAGTTTGCATTTTTTTATCTTCTCTCTTCATTTTCTTATGCATTAACTTAGTTTATTCTATTTTTGCATTGTTAAATTAATGCATTTTCTTTAATTGTTATATGGATTTATCATTTAGGCAATTTTACTGTTATTTCTATCATTTCCCCTTGCTTTTGTAGTTGCATTTTTGGTCTTTGGTATCTATTTTTGTGATTGTAGGTTTTTGACGAATTCGTCAGGTCGATGATGATCTCGTCTGATCTCAGACAACCGACTATGATCTGAGATGATTTTGTGCAATTGCAGATGATTATGTAAGATTTGAGACAATTTGGACTTATACAAACCTCAGAATCTTCATCAGACATCCAAAATTAGGTACATTCTATCTTATTTAGCACACTTTCTGTGTTTAGTACTTATTCATGCTTTTTATATCCATATAAATCAACATTTTCATATAGAATAGCTTATATTCATTTTGGCCAACCTAGGTATATGAATGATTAAAGTACAAAATGAACACATCAAACCCATTCTCAACCTAGGCATGGAAACTGCCACTCAAAGTTTCCTGGTGAACCCACCATCCATCGAAAATTCACCCTTATACCCCCTCCCCGAGAGGCGTGACCTTCAAAGGGCCTCTCAGTCCGAGGTATTGTCCCATCCTTCTCGCATCCCCCTTTTGGGCGTGGATCCTATAGCCTGAAGTTAAGGATACGAAAAAATTGGAGCGATACACTTAAATATGTATTTTAAGCTTCCACAAAAGCTCACACAAGTCTATCCACACGTCTTCTCTAAGACTTCTCTTAAATCTGCTTAACACGTCCTCACTAGAACTTTTCCAATATCATAGAAACATATAGATATTTGTTAGAGACTCAATATGCTTCACATTCACCACAATGCTCAATCACTTTCAATCTCTCTTTTTACCATAAAAACATATAGATAATTGTTATATACTCAATATGTTTCACACTCACAAACACTCAATCTCTTTCTCAAATCAATTTAGAATATGGAACAATTTGTTTCATAGAACTTGAACTATCACTTCATTACATCCACTTGACTAGGCTCAACCAACTCTACTCAATCAATCACTCAATAAAATAACCCTTGCTCACAAACCCTAGTCCAAATATATGAACACTCACTCATTTATTTCCAATAATGCTTATCAAAAAATATCACATTCAAATGATACTCATGATCTTTCAAAAACCCTAGTTCAAGATAGTTCACAACTTCACATAACAATGATACTCATGTTCTTTCACAAACCCTAGTTTAATATAGTTAACAACTTTACATAACAATGATAATTATGTTCTTTGCACAAACCATAGTTCAAGCATATGAAATCTTTACTCAATATTTTCAATAATGCTTATCAAACAAGGTTTCTAGAATCAACTTTTATTCCAGAAAAATCAAACTCAACAATGCTTATCAAACAATCTTTTTCACTCCAACTTAGCATTCACAACATCAAAAAATCACTCACTAGGAATATGTTCCCATACCTTTTTGTTTGATGTAGAAGTGCCCTTAAAAACATGTCTCAATCACAATTTTCTTCTTTGCCAATTTCAATGGTTAGATGACAAAATATCACACTAACACTCTTTCAAAATATTTCTCAATTACAAAAATAATCAAACTTAAATTCACCTTATTACCCCTTTGAAATTAGCAATCATCAAATCACACATAAAAATAATTACTCAATTGCTCCTTATAATCTCCAACTTTAATTAATCAACCTCCAAAAATTTAACTTTCAAAATAATATTGCCCACCCTTTTATCTCCCTCAAATACTCAATATCCAAATTAGTTTAGGCAAAAATAAACTTTATAAACCATCAAAAATATTTTATTTTTCAACCTTAGCACATCCAAAATAATCAAGCGACCAAGAGAAATAACATCAGCGCATACCTTTAACACTAGCCAAAAGGCCTTGATGGATTTTGAACATGAGACCACTCCTAGTCGAGCACCTTATCAAGGTGCTAGCCCACCACGTGGGCTAAGTGCTTCCACAAGAAATGGAAGGCACACGCCTCCCTTTATTCCTTTCATTCAGCATTGCGCAAAATAGAAATGCCCTCACTTCCTTGCAAAACAAACTTGGTGTGTTTCAAACCCTGCACTCCTTGCCTGCCACAAGACTTAGCACCATTTGTCATTTCCAACTGTGCTACATAGCGCTGTGCAAAGTAAGAGGAGCCTCGCTCCTATTTATTAAACCTTCTACCACCGAAGACCTTTCAAAACATGAAAATATCTTTCTCTTCCTTGTGCACTATACTTTGGAGCTTAGGAAATTGATCGATGGTTTTTCGGGGGTAAGGCAAAGGTTTTTGCCACCTTTTATACATGAAGACCTTGTGCCATAAAACGTCGGTGCTTAAATAAAATTTTGAATTCGATTTTAATTTCAACCTTATAACCCTCTTTAGGGTTATTTAAATTAATATAAATTAATTTATAATTAACTTAAATAACTTTGGAAGTTAATTAAATTAATTAATAAATTAATTTATAATAAAATTATATTAATTAATTTATAATTAATTTAAATTTCTCTTTTTAATATTATAATATTATTTGCTTGGGCCTCTTCTTTGCACTTTGGACCACATATGACCACCTGGAACCGGATCTGACCATCTAGAAGCGGATTCTCCTTTTTGCACTGATTGCGAAACTGCTTCTTCTTGCACTGCTCATTGAAATTGACTTTTGAAATCAATGACCACTCACTCTTGACATCAATGACAACTCATTTAATCAAAATTTCCAACAATATCCCCTTTTGTCATTGATGGTAATCCAATTATCTTTTCCAATTTCCTTAACCTTTTTCTGTTCTGCTCCCCTTGACTCAATGCTCTCATTTTAAATCAAATCTCTCTCCCTTTGACATAAATGGCAAAGGGTCACCTTTGGGGCTTGGGGCTAAGAATTAGTCTCTTATCTTCTCCCCTCCCCCACCTCCTCTTGAGGTGGTTAATTCTAGGGTGGGAGTATTTCTACTCCCATCATGCACTGATCTTTATCTTTGTTCACTTTCCTTCTCATCTGATCCTTTTGATTCCTCTGACTATTCTTGTTCCTACTTATCTCTGGAATTTTTGCTCTACACCACTTTGTTGTATGTCCATAATTATTTCACTTGTAACACTTAATATTTTTATTCCTTGGAGATGCAAATGTCTTGGGATTTCTTCTAGTGAAGCCATATATATTCCTATCATGGACCTTGCAATTCATTGCCTTGTGACCAAATTGATTATATGAGTAGCAATACCCATGAAAAAATTGTCTGTTTCTGAAGTTCCCATATTCCTATATTTCATGTGTCCTGCACTGTGAAGCCTTGTGCTCAAATTTTTTACATGAGAAACATCATCCATTGAAATTTCCTTGCCTTGACCTCATTGGTCTCTTAGTATCTTTTACCCTGTGTTGGTTCCTGTTCCATCTGTTCTCTTTTTGTACATTGTTCTTTTCCTTGTTGAACTTTCTATTGTCCAACTCATCCTCATAAGTCTCACTTTCTCTTACATTATCTTCTTCTAAAGTTTCTTCTTCTTTAGAACTTGAGATTGACTCCTCTTCTTGTTTCTTTTGTACTTGTTCAAAACCAATATCTATTTTATTTTTTGATCTTCTTTGTACCTTGATCATTTTATCTACGATATTTGAGCTCTTTCCAAACTTGTGTAGCTTATCCTTAGACTTTTCTACTTCTTCCATTACTAGAGCTACTTCTTGTTCTAATATTTCACATTCTAAGACCTTTGCTTCTAACTTATCCTTGAAATTTTTTGTCTTAGCCATTGACTTATTTAGATCCTCTATAAGCTTTCCTCTTTCTTCATCACATTCTTGAAACTGAAGCTTAAGTTGGGAATTTTGCTTTCTTACCTTCTTCAATGTGTTAAGAGAATAAATAAGCTCTCCCTCAAGATCTACTTCTCCTTTCTCTGATTCTTCCTCTATTTTTTTACCTTTAAAAACATCTTCATTCTCTTCTTACTTGTCTTCTATAGGATCACTTCCTTCTTCTTCTAGTGCCATTAGAATATTCTCTTTTGGTCTTTCAAGTGTATCTTCATATTGATAATCACTTAAACTAAAATCATTCTTTGTACAACTATCTTCAAGATGACCAAAGTTACCATATCTAAAATACTTGAGAATTATTGGTGACCTTTTCTTAACTTCTTTTTTTCTTCTATCAAAAATAGAACTTCATATTTATCATTATCTAATAAACTATTATCACTATCACTTGAGTACTTACTTGCATTGTCTGCATAGTAAATCCTCTTTTGTATTTGAAATAACTTCTTTCCTTGTTTGCCTTGTTCATCCTTGCCTTTCTTTTGGTACCTGTATTTTTCTAATTCCCTATTCTTATGATCCTATTTTTCTTCATCATTGCTATTTCTAGCTTCTTTAAAATCAGTTGCATAGTGACCATACTTTCCACAATTGAAAAATCTAACAAATTTTACATCTTTATATCTTCTTGGATCCTTATTCCTTCTGCCATAATTTGCTTCTTCATAACTGGATGAATCATGGCTTGAATCTGACTTCTTGCCCTTTATCTTCTTAGTAGATTTGAAGGTTGCTTCCTTATGAATATTAGATTCCTCTTTTGTTCTCATCTCAAAAGCTGTAATAATACCAAGTAATTCATCTCTTGTCAAAATATCACCATCTTTTGATTCCTCTATAGCAGAAATATTTTCACTAAACCTTTTTGGGAGAGATCTTAAGATCTTATCACAAACATCAAATTCTTGAACCTCAAGTCCAAGTACTTGCATGGAGTTAACAACCTCATCTACATGAAGTAGATAAGCACTAATGCTTTACTCATCTTTCATTATTAGTTCTTCAAATTGTCCTTTGAGATTTCGTATCTTTGCTTTTTTGACACTTTTATCTCCTTCATATATGCTTTGCAACTTATCCCAAATTTCTTTTGCTGATTTGCAATGCATAACCTTTATGAACTCTTTTCTATGCAAACCTCTTAAAATTGCATTCATTTCTTTTGAATTGTAATGATGTATAAGCTTACCATATTTATTTGTAGGTGGAGTAGCTTGTTAGGATCCTCCATCCTAACATTATTAGTTAGTATTAGTTAGTATTATTAATCATTTAATTATTATATTATTAACTCATAAAGTGAACCATCACATCTCTTCATAACGTGAACCATCACGTCTCTTCATAACGTGAACCATCACGTCTCTTCACCAACGTAGCTTTAGGGTAGATATATATATTAGGTTGGCCATTCACACAAATCATCCAAGAAGAAGAATAAGAAGCATAGATTCTAAGGAGGGAGCCCCCTATAAGTGGCAAGGAGGGAGCCCCCTATAGTGGCAAAGAGATTACAAGGGAGCCCCCTTTAAGTGGCCTATGATTACATTTTATATTAAATTATTTATCAAATTTATACAAGAACATCAAGGTTCTTGCATTTGGTATCAGAGCCATGTGGGACCCAATCATGTGGAAATTGCTCAAATATCTTTATCAAATCACTTCTATGCATGAGTATTAAACTCGGTTTGAGGATATCACCAAACACAACACAATGTTGGATGAATAAATTCTCATCAATAGCTTCATTAGTGGATTGAAAGAGGAAATTAGAATGGAGGTGATAAGGTTCAATACCTATACCATGATGCAGACCTATGGATTGGTCAAATTATCTAAAGATAAACTCAATGTTCAACGTCGATTAGGAAAACCACCTATGGGGAAATCACAAACCACTTACACCACCCCCAACCCTAAATGAACTTTACCAATTAAACATATCAGCTTTGAGGAGATGAAGGAACGACAAGCAAAAGGTCTCTGTGACACTTGTGATGAGCAATTTGGACCCCATCATAAATGTGCTATACTAACATTGTATTTATTGAAGGAAGTTGATCCTTTTCAATATCTAAAACGTGAATATGAGGTTGTTGTATCCGAAGTGCCTGGTGCACCTACTCACAACAATAAAGACAATGAGGTTGATATACCAAAAGTGATCGATACATCAGGTAAGGATGAGGTAGACATTCTTGAAGTGACTCATTATGACCAAACATGCACTCTACAAGAACTACACTTAATTTCCTCTCCAATGGTGAGTTATCACCACAGGGTCAAACCTATTCAAAAAAAGGGCAGAAAGGTGATTGCACACTCCTCCATTGCCTCTCCCAGGGAACAACATGAGAATGTAGAAGTTTTACCACCTATTTTTATACATTATTTTAAGGCTTTTGAAGAACCCCAAGGTTTGACCTTCCATCATCATCACACATTTACAAATTTTTCTAGAAACCCCTTACTAACGATTCATCCTTCTCGATATCCCTACCTACAGAAGGATGACGTTAAAAGAGTCCAAGAACTTACGTAAATCATTCTTGGAAAACCAAGGACAAAGCTCCTCACTTTGATATTTGATTACAAAGCTCTTTTTAAGGAGGGTGGCATGTTAGGATCCTTCATCCTAACATTATTAGTTAGTATTAGTTAGTATTATTAATAATTTAATTATTATATTATTAACTCATTAAGTGAACCATCACATCTCTTCATAACGTGAACCATCATGTCTTTTCATAACGTGAACCATCACGCCTCTTCACCAACGTATCTTTAGGGTAGATATATATTAGGTTGGCCATTCATACAAATCATCCAAGAAGAAGAATAAGAAGCATAGATTCTAAGGAGGGAGCCCCCATAAGTGGCAATGAGGGAGCCCCCTATAGCGGTAAAGTGATTACAAGGGAGCCCCCTTTAAGTGGCCTATGATTACATTTTATATTAAATTATTTATCAAATTTACACAAGAACATCAAGGTTCTTGCATAGCTGGTGGTGTATATCCATTTTCAACTGCTTTCCATATTTTATTTCCAAGTGTCATCAGGTGAATCTTCATTCTCATACTCTAAAATATATAATCGCTTCCATAAAATACTGGTGTTGAATTATCTAAGGATCCATTCTTAGAATTCATTGTGTTCTTGTAAGCTTTTCCTTCAAGATGTTAAACTCTTCTGGAGGAACATACTCTAATACCAGTTGAACAACATAAGCTTATACTGAGAGGGAAGGTGAATAGTATAAGACCATTTTTTACGTTTCTTTCCCAATCAATATTATGCAATGTATCAATAGAAATATCAACAACAGTAATCAAATCAATGTACAAATCACCAAAAACAATAGAGACACCAATTTAACATGGTTCACCCAATGTGGGCTACTCCACGGAGAAAATATTTCACTAATATTTTCTCAATAAATCTCTTGGGAATCCTTTCCCTATTACAATTTTTATGGACCTCTATCCAAAGGAGACACCAATCCCCTAATCAATTTTGTGGGTCTCTATCCATGGGAGAACTCCTTTCTCCTCTACTTTGGCTAGTGATTTTCTAGAAGAACTGTTGCCTCCACTGCACTGGCTTATGGATCTCTATCCACTAAAGACTCCTATCCTCACTCAAAAGACCTATCCTCACTACCCTAGATAATGGATCTTTATCCATTGGATACTATCATCCTCTATACTTTGTCACCTCCAAAGCTTGACCTTAGCTCTGTCTCAAATTTACACTAAACATAGTCCTTCGGTCTAGCAAAAATTTTCTCAATCTCTGTCTCTGGTCTGGCATAAACCTGTCCTCAAATTTGCATCAAAATCTATCCTCAAATCTGCACTAAATATAGTCCTTCAATCTAGCATAAATTTATCCTCAATATTTTTTCTCAGGCCTTAAAACAAAGCTTGACTTAATCACAAATAAACTCTACTAGATCTGCCCCAAACCTTCACTCAAGGCTTGAACAAATCAATCAATTAACTATGCTCTCAAGTCTTCTCAAAGACTTGTTTCAAATATGCCTTGTAATCTTCCATAAAAGCTCACACCAATCTATCCACAAGTCCTCTCTAGAACTTGTCCAATATGCTCAACAAGTCTTCACAGAGACTTACCTCAAAGTTTCTCAACAAGTCCTCACTAGAACTTGTCCAATCTGTTCAAAAATATCTATCCTTAAATCTATATTGTAAGCTTCGACAAAATCTCACATAATTTTTTCCACAAGTCTTCTCTAAGACTTACCTTAAATATGCTCAACAAGTCCTCACTAGAACTTGTCCAATATCAGAGAAACATATAGAGATTTTTTAGAGACTCAATATGCTTCACATTCACCACAATGCTTAATCACTTTCAATCTCTCTTTTTACCATAGAAACATATAGAGAATTGTTAGAGACTCAATATGTTTCACACTCACAAACACTCAACCTATTTATCAAATCAATTTAGAATATAGAACAATTTGTTTCACAGAACTTGAATTATAACTTCAACACATCCACTTGACTAGGCTCAACCAAATCTACTCAATCAATCACTCAATAAAATAATCCTTGCTCACAAACCCTAGTCCAAGTATATGAACACTCACTCACTTATTTCCAACAATGTTTATCAAACAATATCACATAACAATGATACTCATGATCTTTCACAAACCCTAGTTCAATATAGTTCACAACTTCACATAACAATGATACTCATGTTCTTTCACAAACCCTAGTTCAATATAGTTCACAACTTCACATAACAATGATACTCATGTTCTTTGCACAAACCCTAGTTCAAGCATATGAAAGCTTTACTCAATATTTCCAACAATGCTTATCAAACAAGGTTTCTAGAATCAACTTTTATTATAGAAAAACCAAACTCAACAATGCTTATCAAACATTGTTTTTCACTCCAACTTAGCATTCACAAAATCCAATAATCACTCACTAGGAATATGTGCCCATACCTTTTTTCTTGATGTACAAGTGCCCTTAAAAACCTATCTCAATCACAATTTTCTTCTTTGCCAATTTCAATGGTTAGATGAAAAAATATCACACTAACACTCTTTCAAAATATTTCTCAATTACGAAAATAATCAAACTTAAATACACCTTATTACTCCTTTGAAATTAGCAATCATCAAATTACACATAAAAATAATTACCCAATTGCTCCTTATAAACTGTAACTTTGATTAATTAACCTCCAAAAATTTAACTTTCAAAATAATATTGCCTACCCTTTTATCTCCCTCAAATACTCAATATCCAAATTAATTTAGGAAAAAATAAACTTTATAAACCATAAAAAATATTTTATTTTTCAACCTTAGCACATCCAAAATAATCAAGCGACCAAGACAAATAACATCAGTGCATACCTTTAACACTAGCCAAAATGCCTCGGTGGGTTTCAAACGTGAGACCACTCCCATCCGAGCACCTTATTGAGGTGCTAGCCCACCATGTGGGCCAAGTTCTTCAACGAGAAAGGTAAGGTACAAGCCTCCCTTTATTCCTTTCGTTCGACGCTGTGCAAAATAGAAATGCCCTCACTTCCTTGTAAAATGAACTCGACGGGTTTCGAACCCTGCACTCCTTGCCTGCCACAAGAATTAGCACCATCCATCATTGCCAACTGCGCTACACAGTGCTGTGTGAGATAAAAGGAGCCTCACTCCTATTTATTAAACCTTCTACCATCAGAGACCTTTCAAAACACAAAAATCTCTCTCTTCCTTGTGCACTATACTTTGGAGCTTAGGAAATCGATCGATGGTTTTTCGGGGATAAGGCAAAGGTTTTTGCCACATTTTATACATGAAGGCCTTGTGCCATAAAACGTCGGCACTTAAATCAAATTTTGAATTCGATTTTAATTTCAACCTTATAACCCTCTTTAGGGTTATTTAAATTAATATAAATTAATTTATAATTAAATTAAAATTAAGTTATAATTAACTTAAATAACTTTGGAAGTTAATTAAATTAATTAATAAATTAATTTATAATAAAATTATATTAATTAATTTATAATCAATTTAAATTTCCCTTTTTAATATTATAATATTATTTGCTTGGGCCTCTTCTTTGCACTTTGGACCACATCTGACCACTTGGAACCAAATCTGACCATTTGGAAGCGGACTCTCCTTTTTGCACTGATTGTGGAACTGCTTCTTCTCGCACTACTCACTAAAACTGAATTTTGACATCATTGACCACTCACTCTTGACATCAATGACAAATCATTTACTCAAAATGTCCAACATTTAAAGCTACAATGTTTCTTACCTTTAGCACTTAAAAGAGGACTCAAAGAAGTTCTTAACGAGATATGAAAAAAATTATGATGGAAAATAGAATATGGAAATTAGGGTTAAAGGGAGAGAAGAGTCTTAATGATTGAATCGATAGAAAATATATAGGATAAGTCCCAAGGGAGAGGTGAAGTAGGGATAATCACATACATCATTTAGAAACATTATGTTGCAACCTAATAGACCTATGGGTAGAATAATAGAATAAACATACCCATCATCTAGAATATGGTAAATATTTTGAGAAATGGGGGACAAGTGTGAAAGGAAGGGAGATTGGGAGGATCTATTATCTTAGTCACATAGTAACTACAATATATAATAGAAGGTAGCCTAACTAGGATCAACAAAAGATCTTTATAGATCTCCTAATATTGGGTAATATCATCAGGTTGCAAGTATCAAGGGATGATTTGTTCACTTAAAATTTTAAGAAAAATTTCTTGATGGGTTGGAGAGGTTTTTGAAAGCTTAAGGAGAAATTTTTTTGCAGGGGTTCTTTTGAGCTAATGCCACAAGTCGAAACCACTTTTTTTGTTATTGAGAAATTGTATGATTAGAATATCCATCAGATGATACATTTTTATTTCTTTGATGGAATACCAAAGGAGGTTGGGAGGTTTGATTAGAGGATTGATTGGAGTGCTACTATAAGGTCACAACATGAATGGAGGATGCATTGATTATGACAACTAAGTTATGAGAATAGACATTATTTAATGCTCTTTGGTCATGCTTTGGCAAAGGGTCTTGGACAATTTCCAAGTTTAGTTGGGGGATGATTGACTTACTAAGTCACTAATAATAATTTTTCCTCTCTCTATAAGATCTTGAATACAATTGCACAAGTTATTACATCAATCCATTTTATGGCTAGCAACAAAATGAAATTTATAATTTTCATCATGTCTATACCAATTAGGTAGATACTTAGTAGCATCTATAGTTTTTATTGGTGATAACTCTATCATCTTTGAATCAAGGAATTTTTTAAGGATAGAGGGGAGAGGTTGGTCCAATCTAGTGAACTACATTTTAGGATTTTGTTGTTTTGTTAGATTTAATTTTTGAAAGGCACTTGTGGTATTTACCTCATTGCTTTGTTAGAATCAGTGAGACCATTTTCCACCACATATTTATTTTTATTTTTTATGAAAGAGGAGGGTTTTTCATCTTATTTATTAACCTTTAGTTGCCCTCTATGCAAGAGGGAAGCCTCTACTTTTTAAGCCAACTCTACTGCATCTTCAAAAGAAGAAATTTGTGTCTTTTCCAAGGGGTAAGCTAACTACTCCTATAAATTGCATATAAAGATACATAGGAGGTCCTTTGGTGGAGGGATATACTATTGTTTTCCTACCAAGGCCTACCATGTGGCTAAGAAGTCTACAAAAGCTTAACCCTTAGATTTTTTGAGCTGATAAAGGTCATCAATTGCATATTTTTCTTCTATGTAGAAAAATTTTAGATAAACATCTCTATAAGCTCCTCAAAGGTTTTGATTGAGTATCATCATATTTGAAAAATCCACTCTAAATCAAGACTGCTAAGGCTTATGGGAATAATTTTAGTATTAGTCCCTCATCATTGGCAATGTCATGAAAAGCAACTTGGAAGAGCCTAAGATGATTGGTTGGGTATCCCTCTCCCCTATATTATTGGAACTTAGGGGTTTCAAAATTAGGCAGATAAGGTTGACTAGCCATAAGAGGATCTAAAGGTTGATTGCAAAAATCCTTGTAGGAATACTTATGATCGATCAATCATTGAAGGGAGGCCAATTGTAGTTCCAACTTAGCATTTTGTTTTTTCAATTTTTCTAGCTTGGAGTTGTCTTTCCAATTACTTGATTTTAGAGTTTACATTTTGTATTTTGAGGTAATATGGGTTGGATGCTGCTTGAGGTATGATTGTATAGGGATATGAACTAACACATGGATAGATTTGATATGTTGGAGGAACTAACACAAAAGGTAATTTCATATTACTCCTTCATAGACTACTTGAAATAAATGGGTTGGCAGAGAAAAAACTTGAGGTCATGGGGATGTGATTTTTAGAAGAGGAGATGTTGAGGAACTTGAGGTGGAGATATCCAAAAAAACAATAAAGCAATTCTGATCTAAGACAAAATGAACATTAATGGAGCATGAATATCACCTAAAAATGGTCAAGAGTGTTTAGTGATTAAGCAGAACCAATTATGAATATCAAATGATGAAATATCCTTAACAAAAAAGCTCCAATTTCAAAAAACTATGTTGCTTGTCCAAACCAAAAAAATAGATCCAAAATTGAAAAAAGTACACACAAAAAATTAAAAGGGCTCCACAATAGTGCACCCGATGTGTGATCTAAATTTTTTTTATTATTCTATATTAAAAATGAGTCCAATTACAATATATATAATTATCAATCAGCCTTGATCAATCAAAAAAGATAATCATGGCCACCTTGCATGGTGTTTTTTCCAGTTAACTAAAATTCTTAATTGGCATAAAATAAAGCACCCAATTTGAGATATTTTTTCATGTGCTTTATTTTAGTTACAACTCACTTAATAGGTCTTGATTTGAGGTGTCCTCTTTATGAAGATAACATCTAGAAATTAACTCCCTATTGGCCCTATTTTCTAGGAATAAATCTAGAACTTGACTCTAACTCAATATAACTATCCAATCTGATATAGATTGAATTATTAACTGATTCTAGACAAAAATAATATCTCCTAAAAAACATAACACTACTTTAATGATTATGGGTGAATTTTGACATCACCCTCAACAATCTCCCTTTAATTTAAAAGGAAGAAATGTCCAACATATTTTTAAGTCTCCCATGAGTCACTTTTAGCAGCCCCTTTGTAAGTATTTAACAACTTGATACTCACTCGTAACATACTCAATGACAAAATGTTTTTCATGTACCAAGTCTCTGTCAAAATGGTGCTTCAACTCTATGTGCTTGTTCCTTGCATGGAAAACTAGATTTTTGGACAATTGTATGCCCCAATGTTATGATAAATTATTTTGTAGGGTCATGTTGAGTCCCACCAAAATCCTTCAATATTATCCTTAGCCAAATCCCTTGTGTACAAGCTAAAGTAAGGGCTGCATATTCAGCTTCAATGGAATACAAAGCCACTATACGTTGCTTCTTGGATGACCAAGAAATCAACCTACTTCCCAACATGAAACAATGCCCTATAGTAGATTTTTGGTCATCAATAGAACCTCCCTAATCTGAATCAACATACCCAACCAGACTTAATGTTATTACTTATCTAAAGTGTATACCATAACTAAAGGTTCCCTTCACATATCTAAAGATTTGTGTCACCGCTTGCATATGCCTTTGAGTTGGAAAAATCATAAAATGGAAAAGCAGTAAAAATGCATAGATAATGATAATTCTTGTGGATGTAAGGTACATCAATCCACCCACCATACTCATGAAACCTTCTCATCAATAATAGTATCCCTATCCTCTTTTATAATATTCTCTCCACTAGAAATAGGAGTATCAACTACCTTGTAGTCTATAAGTGAAAATTTCTTCGACATGTCTTGGGTGTACTTGGATTGGCATATGAAGATATCATATTCCTTTTATTTTATTTCCATTCCAAGAAAGTATTTCAATTTTCCAAAATCATACATCTCAAAACCACTTTTCATTCTCTCCTTACAGTCTTGCATCATAGCTTTGGAACTTCTTGTAAAAATGAGATCATCAACATAAATATAAACATAAAACATTTAAGTGTCAACAATTTTCATGTAAATATTTGGTTCTTTTTGCTCCTTTCAAAGCAATTTTTAGAGAACCATCCATCTATCTTTGAGTACCAAGCTCTTGGAGCTTGTTTCAGCCTATAAAGTGAATTTTTCAACTTGTATATCCATTGCTCTTTACTCTTTATTTCATAACCTTATGGTTGCTCCACATATACCTCTTCTTCAATGTCACCATTCAATAATGCACTTTTGATATCCATTTGGTGAAATTACCCTTCTTTCTGAACAACAACTGAAAGCATCAATCTAATATTATCTTAGCAAGCCACATGAGAAAATTTATCCACATAGGTATGCCATATGTTTGTGTATGCCCTTTTGTTGCTAGTTGAGGTGTGCGTTTGTCTATTGTTCCATCACTATGAAACTTCATCTTGTATAACCATTTTGTACCTATGACATCCACGTAATTAGTAGGCTGAATGATATTCCATATCTCATTTCTTTCAATGTCCTCCATTTCAACATTCATGTCCTCAACTCATTCTTTCCTTTGACTAGCCTCTACATAGTTTCTAGGTTCACTAGAAATGCAAGGTGAGATATAGTAAGTCAATTCATCTTCAATATCTTCAAGATTATTACCTGATTAAATTTGAAGTCCTATTGTTCTCCTTTGATATTTTTTATCAAACATCTAATTGGTTGGATGTGGAAGCAACAACCTCTTGTTTTTTACTTGGGTTGAAGTTGGTGGTAAACTAGTCTCTTGGGAAGAACTATTATTGTTTCCATTAACACTAAAAACTTGTGGAGGATATTTATTGACCTCCATTTATCTATAAAAAAGATTTCCTCCTTCACTAATAACCTTTTAACTCTTCTGGTTATGATAATAAAACACATCATTCTCAAAAATTTACAATCCCTAAACACAACAATTTTCTTACTAACAGAATTGAAAAAATTGTAAGCCTTACTACCATCACTATAACCTGTAAAAATGTGAGGCTCAATCTTGGGGTTTATTTTTTTATTTTTATTATCATTAATTTGATAAAATGCTAAACAACCAAATAATATAATATGATTGAACATTGGATTATTACATACCATGCTTCATAGGGTATCTTGTTTTTCACTACCATTTTGAAACTATTCAAGATGTAGATTATTGTTTGCACTACTTCAGCCTAAAAATTCCTCTCTAACTTCTTGTTCTCCAACATGGTTATTATTGATTCCATTATGGTCCTATTCTTCCTTTATTTAATAATTTTTTTTTGTGGTGTGTAGGGAGCAGCCAAATACCTTTTTATTCCATGTGAAAAGCAAAAATCTAAAAAATTCTATGAACAAAATTCCCCACCTTTATCAGTTCTTAACACCTTGATAGAATAAACTAATTACTTTTTAGCCAATTCCTTGAATTTCATGAAGGCTAAGAATTACCCATATTTGGTCTTCAATAAGAAAACCCATATTATTATGGTAGCATATTCAATAAAGCAAATAAAATATATTTTTTCGTCTATGCTAGGACAAGAAATGGCTCACACAAATATGAATGTACTAGTTCCAATTTCTCGATAGCTCTCCATTTTCTAGTTGAAAAAAATTCTCTATGATTTTTTCCAAGTATACATGCCTTACGTGCTTCCTTCAATTTGGATTCAATCCTTGTAAGACCATCAACCATTATGTTCTTATAAAGAACATGTAAACATTTGAAATTTAAATGACCATATCTAGAGTGTCACAACATGCTTGACTCCTTAATGGTAGAAAATAAAAAAGTCTGATTTAACATATTTATTCTCAATGGAAACATTCTATTTTTTGACATAATATACTTTCCAATCAATTTTTTACCTTGCTTCTTGTCATATATAAAACATTCTCCATTTTCAAAAAGTATGTTGAATCCTTTCTCTACTAGTTGCCCAACACTCATGATATTGGACTTCATGCTTGGAGAAAATATATGTTGTTGATATAACCCTTCCCATAATTTGTGGTGATAGTTATACTCCCTTCCCCTTCTACATAAATCACCTTAAAATACTAAAATAACACACAAAACTCTGCTCTAATACCAAATGAAAGTTCTAGAGGTGGAGAGATCCAAAAAACAACAATAAAACAATTATGATCTAAGATAAAATGAATATTAATGGAGCATGAATATCATACAGAAATTTTCCAAGAGTGTTTAATTATTAAGTATGAATATAAAATGATGAAATATCCTTAACAAAAAATCTCCAATTGCAGCAAACTATGTTGTTGGTCCAAACTAGAAAATTAGATCTAGAACTGAAAAACACACAATTGTTTTTTAAAAAGGCTCCAAAATAGTGCACCCAATATGTGCTCTAAAAAATTTAGATTATTCTATATTCAAAATGAGTCCAATTACAATGTATATAATGATCAATCAGCCTTGATCAATCAAAAAAGCTAAAACAACTCATGTTTCTAAAAAAATAGCTTTTGTCATGGCCACCTTGCATGGTGTTTTTTCCAGTTGGCTAAACTTTTTAATTGGCATAAAAGAAGATAACTGAGATTTTTTGCATGTACTTTATTTTATTTACAACTCACTTAACTAGCCTTGATTTGAGGAACCATCTTCATGAATATAACTTATCTAGAAATTAACTCGTTGACCCTATTTTCTAGGAATAAATCTAGAACTTGGATTTAACTCAATCTTGATGAGCAAGGTGCAGCAACAGTATTGTCATTGTTGTCAACACA
Organism: Wollemia nobilis; assembly: GCA_028583015.1. Taxonomy (NCBI): domain Eukaryota; kingdom Viridiplantae; phylum Streptophyta; class Pinopsida; order Araucariales; family Araucariaceae; genus Wollemia; species Wollemia nobilis. Next base: position 4,804,840 of record JAQPPZ010001739.1, on the reverse strand, counting down.
GTCAGACAGATCGGTTGATGCAGTGGATAGGAGTTTCAGACATATTGGTTGATGCAAGTGGACAAGAGTTAAGAGGTTCTTCAGAGTATGTACAGTGATTATCCAAAAGATCGAAGTGGCCCATATGCTAAAAATCAAAAGAAAATCACAAGGAAGAAAATTGTCATGATATCGCGACATGTTGAGCAAGGAAGAAAACTGTCGCGATATCGCGACATGTTGAGCAAGGAAGAAAACTGTCGCGATATCGCGACATGTTGAGCAAGAAAGAAAAATTGTCATGATATCGCGACATGTTGAGAAGAAAGAAAAACTGTCGCGATATCGCGACATGTTGAGAAGAAAGCAAAACTGTCATGATTTCGCGACATGTTCGGAGAGAAAGTGCAAGCAAGCAAAACTGTCATGATTTCGTGACATGTTCGGAGAGAAAGCGCAAGCAAGCAAAACTGTCATGATTTCGTGACATGTTCGGAGAGAAAGCGCAAGCAAGCAAAATTGTCACGATTTCATGACATGTTCGGAGAGAAAGCGCAAGTAAGCAAAACTGTCATGATTTCGTGACATGTTCCAAGAGAAAGTGCAAGCAAGAAAAAGTGTCATGATTTCGCGACATGTTCGAAGAGAAAGCGCAAGCAAGAAAAAGTGTCATGATTTCGCGACATGTTCGAAGAGAGATAGTACGGAAGAAAAAGTGTCACGATTTCGTGACATGTTGGAAGAGAAAAAGGCAAGTAGAAAAAGTGTCACGATTTCGCGACATATTGCAAGAGAGATTGTACGGAAGAAAAAGTGTCACGATTTCATGACATGTTGGAAAAGAGAGAAGGAAGAAAAAGTGTCATGATTTCGTGACATATTGCAAGAGAGATTGTACGAAAGAAAAAGTGTCACGATTTCGCGACATGTTGCATTTTTGCGGTCCGAAGCGAAGAGAAAATGCAAGGAGGAAAAAGTGTCGTGATTTCGTGACATGTTGCATTTTCATGTCTAAAAGAGAAAATGCAAGGAGAGAAAAAGTGTCGTGATATCGCGACATGTCGCATTTTGCGACTTGAAAAGAGCAGGAAGGCCGAGAAGGAAAAGTGTCACGATATCACGACATGTCGCATTTTTGCGACTTGAAAAGAGCAGGAAGGCCGAGAAGGAAAAGTGTCATGATATCGCGACATGTCGCATTTTCGTGACTTGAAAAGTGCAGGAAGGCAGAGAATGAAAAGTGTCACGATATCACGACATGTCACATTTTCATGACTTGAAGTAAGAGTAGGAAGGAAGAGAAGGAAAAGTGTCACGATATCATGACATGTCGCATTTTCGTGACCTGAAGGTAAGAGAAAGAGCAAAGGAGAAAAAGTGTCACGATATCGCGACATGTCGCATTTTCGTGACTCTAGGAGGAGAGAGAAAGTAAGAAGGCAGAAGTGTCACGATATCGTGACAAAAGTAAAAAGGAAGAGTACGAAGGCGAAAGTGTCACGATATCGTGACATGTTGTTTTTGTGGGTACAAGCAAATAGAAGCAACAAGGAGGTGAAAGTGTCATGATATCGTGACATGTTGTTTTGTGGGTATGAACCAAGTAAAGCAACAAGGAGGCGAAAGTGTCATGATATCGCGACATGTTGTGTTTTGGTACAAGCCGAGAAGAGGACAAAGAGGCAAAAGTGTCACGATTTCATGATAGGTCGCTTTGGCGAGCTAAAAAGAGAACCCAACCAAAATAAGATATGTGACCGTTAACTGAAGTTATATAGCAGTTATAGGGACGTTACAAAAGAAAATCATGCAGCTAATTTAAGAACAGTCAAAGAAGGAGAAATCGAACAATCGTATAAATAGAATCGAATATGCATGCATGCACAAAAAAGAATACGAATAGTCATGACCGAGAAGATGAACAGTCATGGTAGGGGTATATGTGTCAATTCGTAACATGCATCGTGTTTGACGAAAAGCCTACCCTATATATATACAAAAGGAGTTACAGTTAGAAGGCGTTACAACTGACAAGTGGCGCATGAGAAATGAAAGGAGTTACAACTGGAGTTACAAAGATACAATATGGTTATAAAAGGAGGTCTACGTGAAGGATTACGTGCTGCTGAAATTGTGTGAAAGTGCTACTGAAAAAGAGTGAGAGCGCTCGGGATTAAAGCGAGAGGCGTGTGAGAGGCGAGTGAGTAGGGTGTGTGTTGTGTGAAGAGTAGGCGATGTTGAGAAAGCAATAGACCAGTCAGGGTCTTGTAAAAGTGAAGGCATCTTTATGTCAATCTTCTAGTTTCAGAACAGAAGTCCAAGTTGGTGCTTGGCATCAGGGGTTGGTGCTCCTTCCAGTTGGTGCTGGTAAATCAGGGGTTGGTGCTCCTTTCTGTTGGTGTTGAATAAATTAGGGGTTGGTGCTCCTTTCTATTGGTGCAGATAAATCAGGGGTTGGTGCTCCTTTCTATTGGTGCAGATAAATCAGGGGTTGGTGCTCCTTCCAGTGGGTTCTGGTAAATTGATTGTAAAATTGATATTTTGCAAAGGCTGGATTTGGATGGGAGTCCAAACAGTCAATTTTGAGGAGTAGCCAAAACTGGTGAACCTCGGTACATCTTGTGTTGTGTGATGCTCTTTTGGTATATTTGCTTTATTGAGTTTTAAGCTTTCATTGTTTCAGCATTAAGAATTGAAGATTTAAGTTTTTAAGAGCTACACTGATTCACCCCCCTCTTAGTGTCATAGTGAGACTAACAATTGGTATCAGAGCCAGTTTCCTTTGTCAGGCTAAATCAGCTAGGGTTGATCTTGGAAGTGAGACAATGGCAGGTGGTGAAGGATTCTCATCAAACAAAGCACCATTGTTGGATGGAACTAATTACACATTTTGGAGACTCAGGATGCAGACATATCTTTGTGCTTTGGGATACGACATTTGGGATTCGATAGATAGTGGATACACAATACCCACCACTTCTCCAACCGATGTTGTCGATAAGAAATTGTTTGAGAATAACTCAAAAGCAAAGAATGCTATCATGTGCGGATTAATGGATAGTGAACTAGTAAAAATTATGGGTTGTAAAACGACAAAAGAAATATGGGACAAACTGAGGAGCATTCATGAAGGAGATGATAAGATCAAGGAGGCCAAGTTACAAACACATCGAGCTCAGTTCGAAGCATTAAAGATGAATGACGATGAGAACATAGAGGCATACATGCTGAGAGTTAATGGAATCATTAATGCGATTAGAGGACTCGATGAGAAAATGGAAGATGTTGTCATCGTGAAAAAGGTACTAAGATCTCTTCCCAAAAGATTTGATTCTAAAGTTTCAGCAATAGAAGAAGCTAAAGATCTAAATACTTTTAGTATGGATGAGATGCATGGTTCTTTGATTGCATATGAGATGAGAATAGGAAAAACCAAACCCACGGAAAGAGAAGCTACTTTTAAAGCACATAAAAATATAAAAGCAAAACAAGAATCTGAGGAAGAAGAGACATCAGATGAAACGGAAGCAAACTTTGTTCAAAAACTAATAAGGGGAAAAGGAAAATACAGAGGAAAGCTACCATTTAAGTGTTTCAGATGTGGAGGCATTGGGCATGTTGCAGCTAAATGTCCACTTAATGAGAAGGACGAAAGTGATGAAGGATCGCACCAAGAAAGAAGTGACTGGAAGAAAAAACCAAATTTTAGAAACAACTTCAGGAAGAAAAGTTTCATCTCCAAGAATGTCAGTTCATCAGAAGACAGCTCCGATGAGGATTCTGAAGAAGAAACAGATGAAGCTCTTTTCATGGCATTCGAAGAAGAAAAAACAGAGGAAAAATAGGAATGTAATAAAAAACTTGAGGCTGAGGCTGAAGTATATCTAGAAGGTGAGTTGATCGCTGCACTTGAGGAGTTGAGTATAGAAAGGAAAAAGAACAAAAGACTGTCCAAGAAGTTGGAAGAATATGGGGATAATATTGAAGATCTCTTCTTGCAAATTCATAAAGCCAAGAAAATAGAAGAAGCTTTGAAGTCACACCTGGATGATAAAAGCGATGTTTGCGGCAAACAAGAAGAGGAGATTGTTTTATTGAGGAGACAACTAGAAGAGGCCAATACAAATCTCAAATTTGAGAAGAGCACAGAGTTGCTAGATAAAATGATAAGGCAACAAAGAAACCCCATGTCTAAGCTTGGTCTTGGATATGAAGCTGAACAACCTTCATCTTCTAAATCTACAGAGAAGAAGTCCACTGCTGAAGGATCAAAGCAAGAAACGTTTGAAGCTGAAACTTCAAAAGGAAGAAAATCTCAAAGGAGATCTACAGCAAAGCAACCACAACAAAAGAGGTTCTATCACTCTCACTTTATTCATAATAATGCTTGTAATGGCTATTGTTTTAGATGCAACCTTTATGGTCACAAGGCAATGTATTGTGGATTGAATAATAGATCAAAGAGTTATGCTGGTAGAAATACATCTGTTGAACACCATGTGCAATGTTTTAAATGTAATGGTCATGGGCACATAGCAAGGTCTTGTCCAAGAACTTTTGTATCTAATCTATGGCAAGACAGTAGATTTCATCAGACGCAAAGAATGCAACACAGACAAGGAAGAAATCATGTGCATCAAAGAAAGGAAAATAATCATCCATCAAGGATGTACAAGAGACAACCACCCAAGAGAAATGTTCAAGTTCATGAAAAGGTTCAAAATAGGGATGCAGTTGAAAACCTTCAGCCTAAGTTCAAGAAATATTGGAGAAAGAAAGAAGAGAGGAAATCGTGTCTCCTTGGATCGAAGGAGATTACTCCGCTATTGCACTAAGCAACTCCAGGTAGCACATCCTCCGG